>OY756376.1:15376794-16718493 GCA_963576895.1 Ceraclea dissimilis
TATTTTGAATTTAAATACCCATCTATGTTTTATGTGCACTGAAATGACTGAATAAAGTATCTATGTATCTATCTATATACAATCGTAAGAATAAAATAGAATAGTTATAATATGTATAGGAAATTGTAATTTTCTTTAAATTATATTTACGGGTATTCCAGACACGTCTGCATTATTCCGCAGGAGTATGTTGAGTAAAACCAACCTGCAGAAAAGGTCTCCGTGGAGACCTTCCTCAAAGTGTCAATTTGTTACAGCGGTGACAGGTAACAGAGGAAATTCTTTAAAACCTTTTATAGAAAACTGTTCGCAGATCATAACAAATACACCTCCAGCATACAACTCACCTTATTCTTCTATGTTTCATCAATTGAACTATATATTCTACTATTATTGGAACAACTCTTTGACCAAATGTCTAGTGTCTGGACCTTTTTTAGAACATTCCCACTCACGTAGCATAGGAAAAAATCACGTCGTTGGAAATTTTTGAATTTCTATATAGTCCCAGATTCCGCTGCTTAAATTATGACTTATCTGTTTTTTGATCGAAATGTGGTATAAATGATAGTTTACCAATAGGATATTAGATCGCACTAGGGTTGCCTATCAAAATCTTGCCGCAACGGGGCAGGGGGGGTTGCCACATTTCGATCAAAAAACAGATACGTCATAATTTAAGCAGCGGGCTCTTGGACTAATAAGTATTGCAAGTATTTTGAAGTGTTATTTCATTAAAAAAAAACATACTGTCCATGCGGTTGACATCAAGGGCGTATGTAGGGGGGGGGTCAGACAATGATTTGCCATCTACTATAGAAGGATCCCAGGTTCATCAAAAAAAAAATCACCTGCGGCGCTTTTTTTTCATTACATTTTTTTAACACACCACAATGCCAATCTACAACACGACCTTCTTCACTCGCCTTCATTAATGTTATTTTACTGCTTTTATGTTGAAATTTGAATTACCTCCTCCAGAAGTTTTTTCGGCCTAAGAACTTCCATACTTTCATAAGTATGTGTACAATTTATCTCATTTTATTGTCACAAGTGGTTGGTTGGCAGACATTTCCTACGGCAATAAACCCGCCATTTGGTATAAAGTTTTATATCCAAATAGCTGAGATACCCGTGCTTCGCGACGGCAAATTTAACAAACTATCCTGGCATACTTTGTAAGCTTAAGCTGGACAAAATGCGACTTAAGATATGAATTTATTTTCTAACGCCCTTTCAGACAATACCACACTCGACCCTACACAAACCTTGGATCCCCTCACACTCACGGCATCTCCTAGAAAAAGCTTTTTCTCCAAAAACCGGCGACGTTATAACACAGCCTATATTATCGAAAAGGTTATTCTAAATTTTCGCAGCAATCCATCGTAAAATACGGGAGTTATGCGAACACTTACAATAATCAGACTTTACTTTATGTATATACAAATTATTTTTTTTAATGATCTATCCATTTATCAATATACATAATTCATCCTAATATACTCGTAGCTGGTAGACCATGCCAATGGTTACAGTGAATGGTAATTTAATTAATACTTAGTTCGTGCTTCGTATTTATGACTGGTAGATAGTTAAGTTATAGTACAAGTGTGAATTAAAGGTCTGGTCTGGTATTGTCTAAATTTATAACCGTTTACGTAGCTGATTGTTAATTATCATTTAGCTGTCGAATGTCTATAATTAATTATTATATACTAGTGTTCAAAGGTCTGCTGCAACAGGGAAACATTGTTTGTTGTAATACGGAATGTTTCCTTTAATTTAGGGATGATAGAGGGTAAAAATGGGGAAAAAAGTTTAATGAATGCATAACTCAAAGTTAACCGTTTGAAAATTGAAGAGCATGAAAATTATTCACTTGAGTTTTTTGACGTTATCTCACAAACTTATGACTCGATTATGACAAAACAAAACCGTAATTATAGTAATCTTTTTGGGCTTTGACATAGACCTTAAGTTGTGGGTTTTGCTTTAGATTATACTGACATTATTGTTTTGTTTTTGTTTTGTTTCTGTTTTCCTGTATAAGCTTGCCCTAGTAAGCATTATTCTTTTCAGCCCCTTTCCCCTCCACTGCCAGATATAAGCCCCTTCCTGTCTCTTCCACAATTCTCTGTTTTGGCCGCTCTGTCTCCACCCATGTCGCACCGACTCGATAATATCATCGACCCATCTCTTTTGTGGTCTCCTTACACTTCGTTTACTTTCGTAGGGTCTCCAGCTCAGTACTCTGGGGGTCCATCTGCCGTCCTTTTGCCTTGCCACATGACCCGCCCACTGCCATTTCAGTGTCTCTACTCTCTCCGCAATGTCTGAGACCCTTGACCGTCGTCTTATATCTTCATTTCTTATCCGGTTTCTCAAGCTTGTAAGCATTCTTCTTCTTTATCAGCCTATCTCGTCCACTCCTGAACGAAGGCCTCCTCCATCTGCCTCCATGTTGTCCTGTCCTGTGCAGACTGCATCCAGGTTGCACCGATATGTCGGACCAGGTCGTCTCTCCATCTCAGCTGTGGCCGTCCCATGCTTCTATTCCCATCTCGAGGTCTCCAATTTCTTTAGTCCACTTGCCCTCTGCGCTTAGTAATATTGCGTATAGTAAGCATTACTAGCTGCGTATAGTAAGCATTACTTATAATTATTATATTATTGTTATTTTTCATATTTTTAATGTAATGTTCACTTAAAGAACAAATAAAACAAATAACTGCCGTCTTTATAACGTTAGAGAGATTAAATATTACCTCACGCAAGTACAACAATTGTTAGATTTGCATGTATGAACATTCACGTTAATCATCACTTTCCATACAATTTGATTCGAGAATTAATTCCCCTACTCGACGGTAATACAAATTCATGATTATTGTTGGTACAAATCACAATGGAGGTATACATTCATCCATTCTGTTACCAAGTATTATTATACGTACGTACGAGCGGAGTTGTATGGTAAACAAATCGGACGTGCTCGTTGTTTCAAAGTGATAATCGCACTATGTCACGCAACTACTTATTAGCGTTTTGTATGAAATATACTGATCAAGTTGTGACAATGCCGCAAAGAAAAACATCGAATTCTACCGTTCGATGAAATATGTCAAGTAACTCTGTAGAGCCTGAACGATGCGGCGATGGCGCAAAGAAGAGCAGCAAATTTATCATTCAATGAAATATGTCAAGTAACTCTGTAGAGCCTGAGCGATGAGACAGTAGTGCAAAGAAAACTATCTAATTCTATCGTTCGATGAAATATGTCATGTTACTCTGTAGAGCTTGAGCGATGTGACAATGGCACAAAGAAAAGCAGCGAATTCTATCATTAGATTAAATATGTCAACTGACTCTGTAGAGTCTGAGCGATGCGGCAATCACTCGGGCTCTACAGAGATATCGTTCGATGAAATGTGTCATGTAACTCTGTAGACCCCGGGCAATGCGACAATGGTGCAAAGAAAAACATTGAATTCTGTCATTTCAAAGCATCGAATTCTACCATTCGATGAAATTATGTGGGTATCTCAATTGATGTCCAGAGAGTAAGATCAGACCCTGTATTTTATTGTCACAGCATTTTTCACAGCGTTACATCGACGCTGGCATTACATTATGATAATATGAATCTATGTTATGATTTTCATCCCTAGAGGTGTTTGATATAATGGGAAGGATGGTATAGGTCACAGGAAGTGATAGTTTAGTTTGACTAAACACAAAAACGCCTTCTAGGGCATATTCCGCCGACACGTGAAAATCAACACTTTATACGGCGGATATCGTGATAGGTTCTTCACTTGATTATAGACCGTCAGAACATTAATATAATATCCCCCATAGAGTCTATATTGCCTTGTTTACTTTGTTATTAGTTAGAAACTGGAATGTAATTAGACTTATCCTTGTTTTCTTAATTGATTTCTAAGGTAAAGTGGACAAATAATATTAATTTCTGATATCTACACGCAGTGGCGGACTGGCTCTATAAATTCAGGTTCGATTTCGAACTGTAGTAGTTATACTCGTACATCATCCAAAAATACAGAATTGACAGCAGGATGTGGTGGAATAGGTGAACATTGCCCTAGGCAAAAAGTGATCACTTAAGCCAGGCAAAGCCGACTCGTAAACATCGGAATATCCATCCTGTTTCCTCTCCAAGGAAGTTCACATAAAAGCTACACTATGTGAATGTAGATACCTTTTACTTCTGTTGAGGAAAAGTCTGTAAAGATTTGTTTTTTCTTATTTATTTATTTCACACAATCCACGTGTTAGAGCTTACAGCTCTCTTTTTGAAGTCTTTCGTTCAGTTTTGAATGTTTTTCAAAAGAAATTATATGCGAATCAGGCAGTTATTCAAAACCTTACAGAAAGCTGGATTAAAAGCTCTTAAAAAAATGATGTCAAAAAGATAATTTTTCAAGTTATCAAGAAAAATATTAGGTAGGTTGATATAAAATAATATTCCCCTCTAAGCTTCTCGTTAATATTTCAGCCATCAAAGGCATGTCTGAATTACATAAAGTTTAACGCTCCCATTAAAAGCTAACACAATGTATGGATTAATTTTCATCTCGAAGATTAGAACTTACAAAGCTCTCCATCGTGGAATATCTTCATACAAGATGAATAATTCTCCTTATTATTAGCTGTCTATATATTTCTATAATAAATGCTCGAAGTTCATAATACAATAAGAAAGCTTTTAACGTAAATGTTCTGCTATTAAAGCGGCAACTGCTGTGAACTAGCTTTGGTGTCATAATTTTTTCTCAGCCAATACTGAGAGAATCGTCTTGAAACTGAAGACGGTGATAGATGAAAGTATGGACTATAGGTTGGCTGTCCTAGAATTACTATATTTGGAAATTCCTTGAACAAAAAATATTCCGAAAGTGCCCCTGAAAATTACAGGAATTAAGGATTATCCGTTCAGTTTTTGATATATAAAAATGTAATTTAGCGAAAACACTTGTTATTTTAAGTTTTACAAGTCGGCAGTCGTAGATTTTTTAATTTGTTTCCAGACTCTTTTTAAAAAGGTAAAATTCATATTGTGGCTCGAGTTATTCTCATTTTGCACTTACACATTCGTGCAAAATTTCATGAAATTGAAGCAATAAATAATAGAAAGATTTTTACTCAGAGGCTATCGCCTCTTAACGTAAATGCTCGATTATTAAGTACGTTACTATGTATTAATCGATTTCTATACAATGTAAATATGTATACCTAAATAATTTCTACTATAGTTATTGGTACCACCTTTACAAAACGAACAATACAAAAACTCAATGTAGCACAACAAGCGATGGAGAGAAGGATTTTGAACATTTTAGCTTACAAGATAGAAAACGTTATAAGTGAATTAGAAAGAGGAACTAGTTAAAGTGATTGGAGTGGTTAGAGGTCCTGGAAACTGCAAGTGACAGGAGCCTCTGGCAAAGATTCACAGATGCTTTGAGCCCCCGACCCAACCACGGATAGAATGGGGAAAAGATGTTCATTTCTATATTCAACTAGTAACAGGTGTGGCCATTGAAACAGCCACATCGATATCTGGCCATGGCCAGACCTAATGAACCTAGGACTGGCGACTGATAACCGGACAAAGAAACCAAGACAGACCACATGCAAGATGGTCTGATGACATGAAAAAATCGCTGGACAACAGTGGCACAAAATGACAATGGACAGTTGTAAGGAAGCTGGGTATCACCCTGAGAGATACAGTGACAAATGAAACGACACTCCAAAAAACAAGAGTAATAGATATTGCCCAGCGTATCGCATCTCTCAAATGGCGGTGGACAGGTCACATGGCTAGAGATCCAGATGATAAGTGATCGAAGAGGGTCTTTACCTGGAAGCCTAGAACGACTACGAAGAGTGTAGGAAGACCACCACTACGATGGAGAGATAACCTAGTCAAGTACGTTGGTGTCAACTGGATACAGAGAGCCCAAGATGTGAGTGTCGTGGAAGCAGATGGAGAAGGCCTTCGTCCGAGAGTGGACGAGAGTGGGCTGATAAGGAGAAGAAAGAAGGCCCATATCCAGCATTAAACCAATGAGGGCTAATGATTATGATTGAGTACTACTACTAGCGCGCTGGGAGAATCCTCTTTTACAGTGCACTGTTCTTATAACGTTTAGCGTAACATTAGAGCTTTTCGTCTGACATGAAAAGTGGTAATTCGTAGTGCTAAAAAACAGTTTATTTTTATTTTAGTTTGGGTATACACGGGGTGACTAGATTAGATAAAATCCGAAATGAATATATATTAGAGGAACTATGAAAGTTGTCCCGATTGACCTAAAAGCAGGAGAAGCCCGACTTCGGTGGTATGGACAAGTGCAGAGAAGGGACGAGGATTCCTCTCTGAATCGGGAAACGAACTGGTCAGTGGAACACCAAGAAGGGGAGGACTTCCGAAGAAGTCCCTTGAGGAGACCATCAGAGGGGACATGAAACACTTGGAGCTTACTCCAGAAGAATGCCTCGATCAAATAAATGGGACATGGTGTGGAGAAGAGAATACACTTTTATTACGCGTGGGATCTACGGATTGCAGAATGGACCAACTCTCTTTTTTAACATTTTTCGAATGTTCTGTATCCAGGAAATAATCAGGCGTTCATAAAATTCTCATATATTTTTCAGCAATGTTATTCACCACTCATCCTGAATATTCTATAAGAATGATGTGTATATTGTTACACACAGTATTCACTGGTTACTCTATTTTTGTAATGTACTATGATATTTTGAATAAATAATATGCCTACATATTAAAAAAAATATGAAATTTCAAAATACTGTGAAATTTACCTCGTATTTTTAAAACCGTTGAACTCACTGATAACACTAATTCTTATCACTGCTTACACGAATACAGAAAAACACTTTTTAATACACAAATATTTTTTAAAAATTAAAACACAATTAAATTATAAACACAGTTGTATAAATTCGTTTATTTATTTAGCACTAGAACTTCAAAAAACATTTTTATGTCAAAAAAATGTAATCGTTAGGAAGAAATCGTCTCAAAAACGTACGATTTTTTTATATAAACATCACACAAATCACAATGTCAACTGTTTTAAACGATAAAACAAACATTTTTCGTTTTATTTTTATTTATTTCCACATTTTTTGGTTATGTTTTTATGTTGTTTCGATTTAAAAATGATTATCTGCTCGTAGAAATACGCCTGTAAGTATGCAACCACTAGGTTACCGGCAAAACAGCGTAGCGACGCGGCGAGACTTGCGACACGGCGCTCGAAGCAACACTGGACTTCAGGGTAAATACCCGCGTCGATTCTCTGTTCGGGTTGGAGCGAAACAACCTTAGGGTGCCTTCCCACGACAAGTGAATCCGGATTCGTACGCGAATCTGGATTAATCCCTTCCGGATGGATGATTTCGTGCACGGGGTATGGGGAAATAGTTCCCTATTTTTATAATAATATAATAATTCATTGTATTAATATTTTTAACTTTTTAACTTTAACGTTGTAAATTTTGAAAATATCTTGAGTCCGTTGAAGCAATAAATAAATAAATATATAATATAATAAATAGATAATAATAATTATCTCTGTCATACTGTTGAATATATACTAATTCTGTTTTTGTGTTTAAAAATTAGATCGATCAGGTACGAGAATAAATTATTGTCTTTACACCAATATTAATTGTAATTTAGTAAAAAAAAAAAAGAAAGCATTGCCTGCGGCATTAATTAAACTTGTTTGTGGGTGATATTTTTTAAAGTTTGTCACACGGAGTTTTTGTATCTTGTATCACGCGTTATTTTTCAACACCGGTTTTTCTCAAATTAGCTGCTAATCTCTCTCAGTCCCGTTATGGGCCCGCTACACGCTCGCGAGTCACCACGACCTTTTGGTGTTCATGAGTAAAAAGGCGTCAACGGTCGGTTACGTACATGTCAAGACAAACGATCCATCCGCACCCCTTTTTACTCATGAACACCAAAAGGTCGCGGTGACTCGCGAGCGTGTAGCGGGCGCATTATGTGTCGGGGTGTACATTATATTTATTTTGTACGGGAAAAAATGTCTGCCATAACTGGAAATTAGAGAACCCATTAAATAATTTATTTATTTATTTTTAATATTATTAATGTCGATATCATCAGAATAAAAGAATACCGGCCCAGTAACAGTGCAAAAATTGTGCTGTTTCAGGTCCATGGTATTAGAAAAATATAATGATTGGTACCTTAAACTTTTTTTCATTTTAAATAAAATTATAATTTCTTTATCATTCGTGTGTTATTTAGACTAATAGATTAGGTACATAATTTTTGAAGGGAGACATTTGAAAGATTGGCATCATACTGATAAAATGCACCACATGGACTTATAATTCGATGTAACAAAATTCCAGAAAAATTAATTCAATAAATAATAAGAAAATATAATGTTCCCCACTCTATGGCAACTGGGGAATATAAATTTATACATTATTTATTTTGATTTTTATTTTTCGAATCATGCGGGTATCTGCATCTCTTTCACTCTCGTTGTATATTGTAACAGTACGAAACCCATAAGCATATTGCTCAAAATAAATAAACCCCACAAAAGCCGTACAAAAGCCACACAGGATTTTTTTTAGGGATAAAAGCACAAATCTAATTGAATTTTGTAAATAAAATTAATTGTATCGATTAGTATTCGAGTAAATTATATTTGGAACTAGAATAGATTAAAAAATACGAATAAGAAAGCGGATCTAAAATGGGATAGACAATGATTTCAACATTTTATAAATAATTCATCTACTGAAATCCAACTAAAAAGTTTAAGCTTTTATTATTTGAGGATTTTTTATTGGTTTTTAATCATCTGTAGACCATATTTAGGGCACTTGGAATCGTCAGGTTTACAAACACAAAATCAAATGCAATAAATCAATAAACACAACAAAAAAGAATGAAAGCAATAAACACATAGACAATACAAAACTATAACACATTTGTGGTACAATTTAATGCAGGTCTGGATGTAAATTGTCCAGAACTACATTAAGTACGTCATATTTCTGAAGGGTTTTTGTGTTTTTTGGGGTTCATACTACATCATCGTAAATACTCCTATGGGTTTTTCTTCGGAAACCGTTGTGTATACACGCGCTGAAACATGTAAGTAGGGTTGTCAACATTTTTTCAGCTGATTATTCCATCTGCATCTTTTTTTTTTTTTTTTTTAAAATCTCTTTTATTAGTCACAAAATATATACAAATTACAACAATCAAGTCACGCCAAACCTAACAAGTTTGTCGGCGTGTGCTCTTAGACAATAATCTTAATATATATGTAACAATAAGTAATTTTAAAAAGTTATCGGAAGCCTGGTTGCTAACGCGCTCGATCCTCGATGCCGACATACCCCACTTCACGACACAAGCTTTTAAGCTTGTTATGAAGTGTACAAATATGTATCAGGGTGTAATTCGATAATTTTATGAAAATAAAAGAAAACATACACATTATCTTATTGTTCTTGATATCAGTTCTTAACTCTTTTTTTGTTGCTTCCTTCATTATCCCCTCCTTTCTTCCTCTTCTTCTTCCTCTTCCCATGCTTCCTCCTTCCCTACCATAAATGTTTTATAGATATAAGATATATATTTTTAACTATGTTTTGTAATCTATTTGTTTTGCGTGTGTGCTAATTGTGAACGGATGTAATTGGTCTTGTGTATTGATATTTTTGTATTAATGTACCTGCCAATGTTTGTTTTTGTGACTGTATCTGTTCCATGTGCAATAAATAAATAAATATCTACTTGTCTATTTAAATAAAAACTGTCATTTTATGAACTGCTTGAATTTTATAATATTTTTATTTGCTAGAAAAGTGTGGTTTTCTCAATTTTCAAATTAATGTAAATTACACACTCATTCGTCAGTCGAAAACTGCAGGCAATGATATAATTCTTAAACTGCGTTTAAATTTTACAAGTGAAGCGGATTTGGTTGATATTTTCTTAGTTTTAATGTTGCCAAAAAAAAAATATAGTATTTTGCGATCCATATATTTCTTGCAACTCATTTTCAATATTATTATTATACTCTAGTACGGTTGACAACCCTCGTTGTTAGTAAATATATATCCGAAAATATATCGAATAATAATTATTTTTATTGTAAAATTGTTACAAAAATATACAAATTACCCGACTAGCAAAACTTACAACACGTTATTTTCAGTTAATGTAGGTAGCTACATGTTATCAATTTAGTATCATATTCTTGTATTATGTATTTTTGTACCTATGAATAACTTTTGAATCAGTATTAATTTACAGTAAGTAATGTTAAGAGTATGCATACCGACATATCAAAAATTTCTAAGAACGGGAGACCTTCTATCTCAACAACCGTTATTAATTATGCTTTGGAACAAAATAGGGTAGATGCATTGAACCTTTATATAACCGTATATAACCGTAAAAGATTTTTTATATCTTGTATAGATTTCTCAAAAAAAAATGGAAAACACCTCTGATCTTTTTTCCGAAAGACGGAAACTCGTTTCCTGAAAGTCGTTGAGTAAATTTTTTTTTTGTACTGATAATATGCATTAAAACCTAGGGAATAACCGTAAAAGTTTTTTGATAGACGCAAAATTAACCTCAAAAAATTAAAAAAACGCTATTTTTACCATTTTATCATGCGATTGTCACGCGATTTTGAACCTTAATGCCGTGGGAAAAGACTGTGACGTCATTCCTGGTGCCAATTATATAGGTAATACCTACCGATTCGGTATAATACTTTAAGTAAAAGTTAATATCGCCGCCACACGCTTGCGAGCGTCTACGAGTTTTTTGCGTTCATGAGTAAAAAGGCGTCAACGGTCTGTTACGTAAACGAGCCAAGACAAACGTTCCATCCACACGCCTTTTTACTCATATACACAAAAAACTTGTGGGCGGCGACAAATGGAATATATATGTATTACGTTTAATAGTTATACTATAGAAAATGAAGTAACGTAATAAGCTAATAGGTACCTACATAAATATATACATAATTATATTTTTTAATAAAACGTTTTTTATTTTGTGAGAATCAACACACACACACACACACACACACACACACACACACACACACACACACACACACACACACCCTCACACACACACACACACACACACACACACACACACACACACACACACACACACACACACACACACACACACACACACACACACACACACACACACACACACACATAATTATATTACACATTTTGTAATTATCAAACTATAAATTAACATTAAAATAATTGAAAAAAAAGTTTAATTTTAATTAAAATACATTTTAAAATAGAAAAGAAGAAATAAAATTAAAAAAACTGTCTGTTTGGGATGTTTCCTAAAGAAATATCTACGTATATGTATATTGGATTCAACACTTGTATTGCAAGTTATCCAAACGCTATGGATTAGACGGATTCATCTGGATTCATCAAGGCGTGTCCGCGGATTCACAGGCAACCTATTTCCCACGATCCGTGCACGTCTGCGATATCACGTACCGCCATACAAATCGCTATGAAAAAGTCTGTAGATTCACGGACTCACTCCTTCCCACGGCATGCGAATCTACGGACGAAGCAGGATTCACCTTCCGTGGGATATAGCCATTAGAACGTAACAGAAAAACCGTCTATGCTATGCCATTTTGAGATGAATTTACGTTCTAAAATCAAATCTTATTTTTACAAATCGAATGTTATCGTTCGAAGGTTTTTTTTTTAATTGCTTGACAACTATTTCATATTAAATTTTGTTTTTTTTTTTAAACTGGTATATCCCCTTCAATTCAGTTTTTGTTTTTAATCCAGAGGCGTGCATGATTATAGAATACGTATTCTCTATTTGAAAAATTTTAACCTCACTTTTGACGTTGCCATATTAAAAAAAACTTTTATTTCAAAATTGAAATATTACTGGGTGTATAGTTTCTAATAACATTTTAAAAATAGGATCTGGATTTGTATGCACAAACCCAAAATCTGTCCTGCACTTTACACTAGGCTAAAAGCCTGTATCTCAAAGTGAGGAATACATCGTCAACGCCGGGGTTCGGACCCAGCACCTCCTAAACATATTATTATACAATTTACATAGGTACATATATTTTTCACACTTATTGCATAAAAAACTTTCATATTCTGTAACAATGTAGTGGAACGACGACATTTCCCTTGCAATTCTACAAAGTCGAATAAATTTAATCAAAAACTATCTCTTTCTTGACGGACTGTAATATAGTGGAAAATTTGTTAAAAAAGAGAAACAACGATGTTGAAAATAAATACAGAGAAAAATTTAGGATTCCTAAAAAATATCATCTACGCCCCTCGTGAAACGTATAGCATAGACGGTTCAATATCTACGTCAGGAATAGAAATGGAAATTAAGTAAACTATACTCATCCTTTTTCGTCGCTTGACAAAACCTTTCAAGGCAGTTTGCTCCTCTTCTGAGACAGGGATGGCGATAGACTGTAATACTTTTCGTATAGCTCTGTCCCTGTTTAATTTGTCGCATGCGCGGAGTGCAGTGGTAGTGCTAGTAAATTTATTGCGTCAGGAATGTTGTTCCACAGGATGCTGCGGAATGGGTAGTACTCAGTACAGCCGCTACAGACTACTAGCGCCCCCTACATATTGTTCTCATATTTAAAAATATTTGAAATCAATTTTCAAAGGGTAGAATAATACTCTTGTTCTACTTTTCCCACTTCTTTTAAACCGAATACTCGTTCAAAGGAAATTCATGAAATGTGTAGGTGTAGTCTGAACCACAAATTTTATTACAGAAAATAAATATCGGTGATACAAAACTAGATATATTTTAACAGCAACGCATTTAATTTACTTCATCTGTCGTTGTTGTTGTTGTCTGCGTCTACATTTTCTTCTCTGATTTTAATAACTTCCCAAACAAACACGAAAGCTTTAGGGACGGTTTATAACTGTTTTATAATAAACACTTTTTAATTGATAAATTGTAATTATTTTATTTATTTATTTACACTTTTGGTGAACAAGATGCAGAGATATATATAATATTAATATTACAAATATAAATCATAAAATTTATTCTCTGTCAGCTAACCCCATTTTACTATGTTTCAGATTTCTAAAATCAACTAAGCTACCTCAGAATATACGTAGGTAACCTCTATATTCTATAACCTTCAATGCCGCGATCTGATTTGTTGATATCAAGCTGATTTGGAAAAAATATGGAATCTATATCTTCTTTCTTGTTCTTTTCAGCTCCTTTCCCTCCATTGCTGGATATAGGCCTCTTCCTGTCTCTTCCACAATTCTCTGATTTGGGCCCTCTGCCTCCACCCATGTCCCATCGACTCGATGATATCATCGGCCCATCTCCTTTGTAGTCTCCCTACACTTCGTTTATCTTCGTAGGGTCTCCAGCTCAGTACTCTGAGGGTCCATCTGCCGTCCTTTTGCCTTGCCACACCAGCCCACTGCCATTTCAGTGTCCCTACTCTCTCCTCAATCCTATATTGTTTACTATTATTTACCTTTAGCAGATCACCATTATTGCAAGAATGAATGACAACAGATGGACGAGGAGACTGCTGGAGTTGAGACCAAGGGCCGACAAAAGACCACAGGGGTGACCACCTACCAGATGGATGGACGACATCAAGAGGTTTGCTGGACCCCAGTGAATGGGAATCGCGCAGGAGCAGGAGAAGTGGAAGAAGAGGGGGGAGGCCTATGTCCTGCAGTGGGCAACCGCGGGCTGATGGTTGGATAATATTTAAATAAGGGTGGATAATATTTAAATAAGGGTACGTACCTACCTGATAGATATATGTACGAGTATTATCTAGGAGAGGTAAGTAAGAATTGCCTACCCATTTTACAAAACAATAGATTCTCATTTCACCAAAATTACACACAAACTTCACTAGGATTTGTTAATTGAATGTTTGCGCTTACGTAGACACTCAAAATACACTGAGGAGGAACCACAGATTACATTCTACGTAGATGGGATCTTCATAACAATAGTATTGGGAGTGTTTTCTGAACAGCTTCCAGCAATGCATACCAGGTGGCAGCACTCGTGTAAGGGTCTGTTGTCAAAAACAAACTTACTCCTGGTTTCAAATAACTTGACCACTGGCTGCATAGTAATTCTATAGAAAAAGTGTGACAAGTAAGGTGAAACGAAATGTAGACTATAATGACTATTGGGGGCTTGATTGTTGGATAACTTGGCAGTTGGGTACCTGATAGTATTACTAGTAACTCTATTGTAAAATCACTTTATCGTTATAAATTATATCTTGGCATTAAAGTTGACATTAGATACTACTTGCCAGTGCGCCCCTAGCGGTCGTCGCCGTCCCGTCACTCGCCAGTTTCATTTCCGTGTAGGTGCTACAGCGCACGCTCTCGACAATCTGGTCCATACAACTGCTTCTTGGGCGACCTCTCACATTACTGCTCTCTACTATTCCTTCTGCTACGGTGATGTGCAGGTCGGGGTGCTTGATGTTATGGCCTATAATAACACAGAATACAAATTTATGAATATATTATAATCTTAAGCCACTTCTATAGATTGAGAGTTCAGGTGTAAGAGCCTAAGCAAGTCATTAAATAAGTTTGGAAACAAGAACCATTTAATACTTAGTGGAACAACCTTTTAGTTACCTTTGACGAGGGACTTCCATACCTTCTTAACCTAATAACTCCCCTTAAAAGTGAAATCACACCCCAAATGGTTGCGCTGTGTTGAACTTAACTCTTACACTCTGTAAAACATATTAACAACGATAAATTGATCCCTAGAGATCTGTAAACTCGCAACTAAAGTAAATATACTACACCTCGTAAGTTTCAAAAATCTCAGAATGGAGAGTCTTTCTTTAAAAAAGTCTCACATACTAAGTTACTTTATCTCTCACGCAAGCAGTGGCGGATTAATCAAAGTACGCAACTGCGTAGCACTCCCGAAATTTGAGGGTCCCCAAATTAAGTCAGACTTCGCACATTATTATTATTATTTTTTTTCTCAACGTTTCTTTTCTCTCATTTTTTTGGATTACCTACTTTAAAATAGAGCATCTACAAAAATATCTGAACTACCCGACCCTTTGTTCTAACAAAAAACTTATATAAATAAAAAAGGGTCAATATTTACAATTTGAAAATAGAAAAACTTATTTAGATTTAAATTTAGAACATTGTAATATGAATGTTGCCATCAAACAAAAAGTAATTTAGTAGAAAATATTAGGTAGATTTAGTTATTAGGTAGTTACAAAGAATGATTAAAAATGACAAAACGTCGCGTCGCGTCGGTTTAAATAACTCCTGTAATTAAACTTTATGTAAATAATTATTTTAGGACAAAAAAAAGAGTAAAAAATATTTCACTTGTCATTATGTTACGGTAAGTACGCATTTTCATATTTCAAAAATTTCTACAAACGGGAGACCTTGGGTCTCGACAATCGTTACTAAATATGCTTTGTAAAAAATGGAGTAGGTACATTGAACCTCTATCTAGGGAATGACCGTAAAAGATTTTTTATATCTTGTATAGATTTCTCAAAAAAAATGTGATAAACACCTCGGATCTTTTTTCAGAAAGACAGAATGTTAATCCGGCGGGCGCAGGTTGAATCCCCGATCCTGACTTACTTCACTTCACGACACAAGCTTTTCAAACTTACTCTGAAGTGTACAAAGATGTATTTAGGTTTATTTCAATAAACCGAGATTCATAAAAAAAAAACTTGTTTTCGAAAGTCGCAGAAAATTATTAATGTGCATTAAAATCTAGTAAATGACCGTAAAAATTTTGAATGAAGCGAAATTAATTCAAAAAAAGTAAAAAGATCGCTATTTCTAACATTCTGTCATGCTGTGATTACATAGTTGGGTCCCCAGTTTAAAAAAAATAATAAAAAAAAAAACAGTTAACCCATTATTGATATTTGCTTTAACAGATTGATGGTATGTGAGAGCCACCTACATGACATTTTGTGTAATAAGTCTAGCCATTTATTACTTGGTGCTTAGAGGGTTAAGAGTGAAATCACACCCCAAAGTGGTTACACCCCGTTACGCTTAATAACTCCTCAACTTTACCTTTACTACCCAAACGTCACTACGGCGACTTGACCGCCATCTAACGGAAGGCCGCGTAAGCTTTCATGAATATCATGTATCAGATTTTACGTTAATATAATAACGTAAACAGATGATATGTCCAATTCGCTAACTGTTCGAATTAAAATAAGTGTATTTTAAGGCTCGCGACCTAACTATGACGTCACGGTCATTTCCCACGGCATTAAGGTTCAAAATCGCGTGACCAATCGCATGATAAAATGGTAAAAATAGCGTATTTTCCATTTTTCGGGTTAATTTCGCTTCAATCAAAAAACTTTTACGGTTATTCCCTAGATTTTAATGCATATTATCAGCACAAAAAAATTCTCAGTGTCTTTCGGGAAACGGATTCTGTCTTTCGGAAAATAGATGAGAAGTGTTTTTCACTTTTTTTTTTGAGAAATCTATACAAGATATAAAAAATATTTTACGGTTATTCCCAAGATAAAGGTTCAATGTATCTACTGTATTTTTTCCAAAGCATATTTAGTAACGGTTGTCGAGATCTAAGGTCTCCCGTTTTTAGAAATTTTTATATTTCAATATGCACAGACACATATGCAACACAACGATTGTCTTATTTATTTTTAAATTAATGTGCATTTTGGCCAATAAAGATTTATTTATTTATTTATGCCTATTTTTAAAGTGTAAAAATAACAAAAATAAAAAATAGGTGTAAGGGTTCCGTAGCGCTCCATCAAGCACAAAAGTATCAACTCTGTAGTCTACCTACAGTCTACAGCATCTACGTATGTCTACGAGTCTTTAACCTCTTTGTCTACGGATTTATGTTCCTCAAACATACCAATCCCTCTTGTCTTCCGTTTCCATGACAACAAAATAACCTATTACAACATACATTAGAGAGCATTCGCGTATTAAAAGAACGGTCACAGATCTCAGTCGCATGACCTGTTAATAATCGCAAAATTTAACAGTGAAATGAAAAAATCAAGTTACCATAGTAAAATCATCTGGAATGTAAAATAAAATGAGTACATGGTTGGCGCAGTTGGTTGAGGCGGCAATCTCTCGAGTGAGAGGTGCCAGGTTCGAACCCCGGCGCTGGCGATGTATTCCACACTTTGCGATACAGGCTTTTAGCCTAGTGTAAGGTGTGCAGGAAAGTATTTGGGTTTGTGTATGCAAGCCCAGATCCTTTTTTAAAAAATTTATGTATATTTTTTATAGCATATAATAAACATACAAAGGGCGGGCTGATTGCCAAATGGCGATTTCTGCCAGCCAACCCATAATATTGATAATAATTATTATAGTCTAACGATTTTAGTTACCTTGGCATGCGAAAAAAGTTCACCTGAAAAATACCGCACACGAAAAAAGCGCATATGTAAAATGTGCCTATGAGAAGACCCTAATATGAAATTAGGTCAGTAGGTAATAAGCGCAGGGTGAAAAAAACTCAGTATGAATTATTAAGCTCATAAGAAAAAAACTCGTACAGAAAAAATCTCAGAAGAAAAGACTAAGTTTAAATAAGTTTTGTTTCATGTTATATGTCTGTGTAATTTTTATCGTTTCCCTGATACCAGCCGACTCATCTTGCTGTCTGGGAAAATTAAAAATCATACTAAATAAGCATAATTATGTTATTTAAAAGAAACGTTTATAAGTTATTCCAAAAATAAATAAATAAATCATTCTCCCTACAGAAATCATTGTAAAATGACATTGAATAAATAACAGTGACCCAATGTCACTGCTACTCTTATGTGAGTTATTTTCTGAGAAGCGGAATGATCCACTGCTATATTTAAACGTATTGAAGAGTGAGATTTAACATCCCATCTACTTTAAGTCTTATGTCAAATCCTGTATCGGTTTTAACGACGAGGCAACATATTTAGGGAATAAAATCGTTAAAAGGAAACCTCGTTACAATAAAAAAATGCTATTACGAGTGTGTCAACGAACTTAGAATGTATATTAAAGAATAAAATACTTATGCTTATCAAAACACGTCCCTTCAATAGATGTTAGGAGTAGGCATTATAGAAAGGAAATTTTTTGAGACCTTAGATCCCAACAACCTCTCTCATGATAAAACTATATATTATGTTTGCCAAAAATAGGGTATTAGATATATTGAAAATTATCAAATTTGTGTTTGGGAAGTCTTACGTAATTTTATACTCTGTGCATGGGCGTCACTAGCCTCTGAGCTAAAGGGAGGAATCAAAATTTTTAAAAAGTATGTAGCATACAAAACGCGTATATTTTATAAAAAAATGATAAAAAATAGCGCCGCACGTAATTCATTTTAGGAAACTGATGGATTTTCATACTAATTTTAGAAAATTTATGATAGGTAATTTATGATGTGAGGTTTTACCATCTAGTACGGAAAAAATTTAATGTCTAGGGGGGCAGGGGGGTAGCTGCCCCCCCTGCCGACGCCTAATATTCTGTGCCTACCTCGTAAGGAACTCGGCTTGAGAGGATGGGATAGAATACACACTCGTAGAACAGATAAAACATTTTTTGAGTTGTAACAACACCTTTCTCGAGCAGTATCAAGTAAAGAAAATATCCAGCATGTTTTAATTTTGCTGAGTATCTTAAAAACTGAGAATTCTCCTCTACGATGGAGGAATTAAAACATTAATTCTTTAGAATTATCAATTAAGTTCGTTAGTGTGAAAAGTAATCATCATTATTTTCATATTTTCTTTGTTTAGGATTACTTTAACATGTCTCCGGGGTTACTACTGCTGAGCTGAGACCGCTACAACACAAACACCCAATAAAGAAGATTAGTTGTAAGTAATGCCAACGGAAATGGTTACACGAGATATAACATTATTGCATTGGACACATTAAAATTGTTTAGTTGGTTTTTCTGTCACCGTTAGCGTTAATAGTATCTTAACATTTCTTGTAGATCAATAAATGTTCTACTTCTTCTTCTTCTTCATCAGCCTATCCCGTCCACTCCTGGACGAAGGCCTCCTCCATCTGCCTCCATGTTGTCCTGTCCTGTGCAGACTGCATCCAGGTTGCACTGACATCGGTCGTCTCTCCATCTCAGCTGTGGCCGTCCCACACTTCTGTTCCCATCTCGAGGTCTCCAATTTAGAAGGTTTTTAGTACACTGAAACACGCAAAATAAAAAAATAAATAGACGTTTTTTTTATAATATTGGTACCTTTTTCTTCTTCTTCTTTCTCAGCCGTTTTATTTCCAATGCTGGACATAGGCCTACCCTTTGACTTTCCACAGATCCCTATCCTGGACATGCTGCATCCCTTGGTTCCTGCGATTCGCCTCTCATCGTCAGACCATCTTACATGAGGTCTTCCTACGCTCCTTTTACTTGTTCTGGATTAAAATCTGGCTTTATACGATACCATTCATGACCCCACACAAGCCTTGGATCCCCTCAATCGTTTTTCCTATTATTTTTTTTTTTTGAGAAAGCTGATCCAATGTGGTGCAGAATCATAATGTCATCTAGTTTACGCAATTTCTTAAAGTTTCACAACTCTAGTTAGTCTGAAAATGAGTTAAAATTCGATTGCCAGATTGAAGACAACAACGCCAAGTGAAGATACGATAGTAAAAAAGCGCATAAAAATTAAGAAGAATTGACGTAGAACAAAACTGCTCAAAATTAAATAAATATAAACAAGATTTTCCGTTTAATTTCACGTAGCTGCATAAAAATCCAATTGGAAATAGGAAATTGAGATGGTTCGACACATTGAATGGATGAACAGTGAAGGCAGTAAGGCACAAGGCTGAAAAGAGGACTGCGAAGAAATGTATTTAACTACACTATGTTTATACTTATTTTTTCCTCTGAAAACTCGAATTATGATCATTTCTATTTTGCACCAAAATAAGTGTATGCGGAATTCGACAACACAGCCGTTGCTCCTTGTGGTGTAGTGATTGGTAAGATCCCTACTATGCTAGACGAAGGTCTGGGTTCGAATCCAAGCCGGGGTGTACTGAAATGGCGAATATTTCTCGAGTGTAAAGTGATCCCTTAAGCCAGCCGAGGTCGGTCATAAGCCCCACAATGTTCATCCTTTATTCTTCTGCACTGTTGTAGGTTGTAGGAATACTGCATCCTTTCGTAGTGTTAATCACCACATTATTACTATCATCCACCACAAAACTTTTCGCCGAATAGTTGTATGAAAGAGCGTCAACTTACCATTTTAGTATGGAATAATATAAGAAAGGTTAGCCACACCTCCTGCTGTTAGTTGCAATCTCTTTCGTGCCATGAAAAAAGCAATTCGCTTCCCTTGCAGTACTGGGAAAGTGTTATGGTAATATTTTTATTGCAGGCAAATAACTGAATTCAGCCACTTCTCTAAATTCCTTGTAAATTACAATTCTCGTGCCTCTGTTAATGTAACAGTCTAAATTTATCGATAAAACTTACAAAAAACGAAAAATATTTCTTAAATAATATAAATGATGCATTAAGCACTTCACGACACGAGCTTTAGTTAACAAGCTTGTTCAATTTGCAGGAAATCATTTGGTTTTATGTACACAAGCTCACAAAATGTGGCAGATCAAAAAAGACCTCAAGACTGGCGTATTTTAAATGCAATATCTTTCAGTCAACCTAGAAACCCAAATACTTATTTTAGAAGTAAATGTTTCATGTTTTCAAATTATTACACTCAATATACCTCACACGAAGTGTTCATAAAATCAGTTAGCCACGAATATTCCGAAAAACAGATTTGTTACGATACCTATAGACGTCCTGCAGTGGCAAAGGTGGACCTTATCAGGTCGAGTTACGAGTATGTATTTTCAGCTCATATTGTGCGCACATGATAAGAACATAAATTTAACTTCGTAGCTCTTTCAGGCGAAGATCAATGATTTTATGTCTAGTTTCCTACATTGTTTGGAACACTAGGAAAGTTAGTAATCCACTTTTAAAGATTATCCCTGTTTAATTTGTCCGCGCAACGGGGCTTAGGGTTGATTGTTGCGTTTCAAAATATTATTATTATATATAAAGCATTTTAATTCGCGGAAAAGGTGAAATTTTTCACTTTAACCAACAGCGTAATACATACTATGATAATATAATTTTATTTTACACCCTAATCTCTAGTTGCGAAATTAAATTCAACCCCTAAACGTTTCATTTTGTTTACAAAAATATTCACTCTCCCTTACCCCAACATAAAAATTAAAAAAATGTATGCGGAACGATCACAGTTCATTTTCTTTTTACTTGTTAGGCCAGGAGACCGTGTATCCCCTGCGTCACTGCGACCAGAGCACATAGGTCCATTGTGATACCCTTCAATGTTACAACTAGTCTTCAAGGCCGACGATCTTCATAGCTCATGATCTGTCTTAGTGCGAGTAGTCTTGCCTTCTCGGAGTCCAGTAGGGGCCCTCCAAAAGAGCGACTTCTTTTGTGAGCGAGTGCGTCACAGTTACAGAGGATGTGATCACAGTCCATACTTAATTATTTCGTATTGCAGTAAATTCACTCAGTAGGATCAGAACCATTACAATAAATAGTTCTAGGTTTTCAAATGACAGGAGTCATTTACACAATGTGCGAAGACTGACTTTTTCTAGTAGTTTGAATCCTGGACCTAAGTGCTGGATCCCTTTTTCCTTCTCCCGAGGCCGGCCAAATGTTGCAAACTATCAATTGACTGTGCCCATCAATAAATGGGACAGTTTGTTTGCTCAAAGAGCAACAAGAATTCATTCTACCCAGCCCTTCTTGCCAAAAACCAAATCCTGGAACCGATCCTTACCCGGAGCATCAAATAAACCCAACTAATACGAAAAGCTCCTTCCAGATGCACCTTCCATAAGGCTTATGACCGATCGTACCGTAGAGTACCGACTTGTCAGGATGGAGGTCTGGGTTCGATTCCCGGCCGCGGCGGATGGATGGACTGGAATTGGTGTTACTTAATAAGTGTATAAGTTATCACATTAAGCCAGCCAACGGTCTGTCATAATCCTGATGGAAGGTCCATCCTTTGCTGTGTATCTGTTGAGAAAAGTACTTCTTATATGGCAAGTTTTAGAAGAATAATAGATAGTCCTCAGGTAAATACGCCAAAATGGCGCTGGGTTGGTCATGTTGCCCGTATAGTAGCTCGAAAAACAGATAGACGAAACGCCTCTTGTGCTGGCGCTCTAGAACATCGCAACAAAACCCCGAACGACCCCAGTTTGAGGGAACCTGACAGAGCATGAGAAAATGAAAAAAAAATAATGAAATTCTAAACTGATTCCAGGTGTATTATTTACCCCAAAAAATGTTTAAGCACGACTGACGCTGATTAAAAAATATAAACTTTCATGAATATTTTTATTATGAATATTTATAGTGAATCGTTCCCCTTTTTTTAATTATTTTTGGGATAAATTAAGTACTAAGAAATCAGCTGGAAACGGGAAGCATTAAAAGTGTATCTGATACAGGATGAACAGGAAGTAGGTGGATAAAGGGGAAATAAAATTAATATTTTCAATTTATTCTTGTTCATACTGTAAAATAAATTTCTTCAGAGATTGTACCAAGCCTTTTCATTCACAATTGCCATATATTTCTCTTTTTTTTTAATCTCCGAAAATTATTGTAATATTAAGATTTTCGACAGGAAAAATTCATTTTTAATTAATTGATCAAGTATCAGCGAAGAGGACAAATCTATTTTGCAATGGCTGAGTTTTCTATAGTAGTTATCATTTTAACGAATACGTACTTTCTCAACCGATGAACGGTGTAAGATGATCTGGGTTCGATTCCCACCCAAGGAACGATTTTTTTTACTCGGAAAAGTGTAATTAACACACAGCACGTAGCACAGCGGTAGAGTACCGGCTTGTCAGGTTGGAGGTCTAGGTTCGATTCCCGGCCGCGTCAGATGGATGGACTGGAATTGGTGAATGTTACTTAAGTGTAAAGTGATCACATTAGGCCAGCCGACCATCAGTTTATAAGCCTGATGGAAAGTCCATCCTTTGCTGTGTATCTGTTAAGAAAACTACTTTTAATAGGGTAAGTTACAGAAGAATAATAGATAGTCCTCAGGTAAATACGCTTAAATGGCGCTGGACGGTCATGTTGCCCGTAGCTCAAACGATAGATGGACGAAACGCTTCATGCTGGCGCCCTAGAACATCGCAAAGAAACCCCGGACAGAAGGCGCAAGATAGGCAAGAGTGAAGAGGCTTGGAGGAGGCCTACGTTCAGGAGTGGACGGTTTCGGGCTGAGAAGAGGAATAAGAGGTAAATAAAGCTATGCTTGCCTATAGCAACGTCGGTCAGTAATCTTAGTACAGTTAAATGTGGGTAAATTCTAAAAAAAGGAAGGTAAAAAAAAATCCTAATTAGAAGTAATGTCTTACTACTTAACATTGTATCTTTCTGTTCTCTTCTGTTTAATTATAGTATTTCCTTTAGCTTTAGCTTTAGTAAATTTACATAAATAATTCAATATATTCCACCTGGGTAGACGTCGTCACCCAAAAATAACATGGTTCCAACCTTCCAACTGACAAGATCAAAATGTTGAAAAAAAAATCTAATTTCAAATACCCAGATGGAACCTTATTAGTCTCCTTATTTACAAAACTACAGTACTTTAATGCGAGGGTTGACTGTAAGATATTGCTTTAGCAATAAGTCCGCCCTTTAGCATTCTACTATTGTCTTTTTTTTAACTGTTATCGATTTTGGACAATAAAGATTTATTTATATACTTATTACTTGTGGACCTCAAGGGGAGGAAGTTTTTGTTAATTGTATCTATAGATTATATCGACTAGAAATATTTTCACGTAAAAAGTAAAATCTTAAAATTTGTTGGTTAAAACCTTTTTATTCTCAGGTGGCGATATTGTACCTATCGTAATTTGTAAAAAAGAAGCACGATTATTATTGAAGGTCCCTCCTCACACCCGAATAACACAGGCGCCAGTTAGGCGCCTTTTTATTCGCACTTACAGCCCAAAGTTACTCAGACGGCCCCAGGGTTAGCCAGAAGGGCACCCCCCAGCAACACCGTCCGGAATGACACCTTCAATATCCCTGCTACAAGGATGATAACAAATAATGAGCTACATTACATAATAACTTAGACTAATTACAAAACTATTCGACCGAGCCAGGGGCAGCAAAAATAAAGGACCCTGAGGACTTGACTAAAAAGACTGGTTCCAATGCCGTGGCGCCAGGCGCCACAACCCGGCGATTGTGTGGATCAAAACAAACAAACCTCCCCGCATGGGACAAATAAAATAAACCCACCCAAACCTCCACCAAGGAGAAAGGACGATACGAAACACAGACGAGTTCACGACTATCGACGACGCACGACTTGACCAACTTAGGTACCTAGCTGAGGCGCCCCTCAAACCGGGGATGAGCCCGATCCTCGGAGCAGACCCCAGCGCGACACCCACACACCAACAAATTCCTCAAATTTAGCCACATTGCGACCATTCATCATCACCTCCCCGTACCAAATGGGTCGGGGAGTGTCCTCACTCATACCCATAATCATATCATCCCTCGCATCCGTCATCAAAGGGCACTCCCACAGGATATGCCCCGCACTCTGCACAACCGTGCCACATGCACACCACGGATCCGCTGCTAGGCCCAACTCAAAGAGTTTGCCCTTCAGCTCACCGTGTCCCGTCACTAACTGCACCGCATGGTGGCTTAGTGCTAGGGATCCTCTTTTCATCCTCTCACTAACAACAGGGAAGAAACTGTAGACGCTCCTAGCAGTCCTCCCCGCATCCCACCTCTCTTGCCACACTTCCATCGTCCTATCACGTATGGCGCTGATTGCCCTATTCAATCCTCTCACCCCGGGTTCCGCTTGTACGGATATGCCGAGGTGTTCTGCAGACCCATTGGTCTTGATCCTCCTCCGGGCAACAAAGTCCAATACCTCAAGATCGGCAGGCAAAACACCAGCGATAACCGGGAGGCCGTCGCTAGCTGCCGTCCGATAGGCACCCGTGACCGCAAGTAAAGGAAGGCGTTGCCCCCTCAGAACCGCCAGAGCAACGTATCCCACGTCGAGCCTATGCGACCACACCCCAGCCGCATACGTCACTCGAGCAACGTACGTAGCTTTATAGATGGCCCTCACAGTACCCGTGCGCAGTCCCCATGTACTCCTGCTGATTCTGCGTAGTGCCATAAACAAGGCAGCTGCTTTTTCCGCCGAGAACCTCACATGGGGCAGAAAGGAGAAATCCCTGTCAAGCAAGACACCCAGATAGCGGACTTCATCGTAAACCCTGACGGGATACCCCTCCATCCGCAAAACCGGATTCCTCGCTCGACTCAGTCTCCCCCTCATCCACATGGCTGAGGTCTTGCTCGGCGAGAAGGTAAGCCTATTCCTTTTACCCCAGTCTAATATTATGGTGATCGAGTCAACAAATTTACTTTCAATCTGCGCTCTTGAGTTTCCGCCTATCAAGAGAAGAGCGTCATCCGCGTATGCAATCGTCGTTGTGCCCGAAGGAAGAATCAGTCTCAGCAGGTCATCAAACAGGACGTTCCACAGAAACGGTCCTAGGACCGAGCCCTGCGGACATCCCATGTCAACTTCTCTTTCCACGATGTGTCCCGCATGCGCAATGACCACCGACCGGGAGCTGAAGTAGCTGCACACAACGGTGTGCAACCAGCCGGGGCAGCCCCGTAGCTTCAGCTTGGCCAGTATGAGTGGCCACCAAGCATTGTCGAAAGCCCCAGCTATGTCCAGAAAGACTCCGAGAACATATTTTTCCTTACAATTATCCTTCCAGCGGATACATTCAGTAATAGCATGCTCGGTAGATAATCCCCGACTAAAGCCGAATTGTCGAGAGCTACCGGGCGACAAGGCCGCCCCCAGCCGGTTCCTCACCAAGATCTCAAGGACCTTGCCAAAGGAAGGCAGCAGCGTAATCGGCCTGTACGCTTTGAGGTCGGACAGTGGCTTATCATTGCCCTTAGGGATTATCTTGAGCAAACCCTTCTTCCATACTTTGGGAAAGACCCCCTCCCGCAAACACAGATTCATCAGTCCTAAAAACTCCGCCGGACAGAATTTCCAAACATTCTTCACTACCGCACCATTGATCCTGTCAATGCCAGGAGCCTTTCTGGGTCCTAAATTCTTGACGATTATCCCCAATTCCGACTCGGTAGCTGGCAAAACCTCACCCATGTTACCAGTCGGAGGGTGACGAGACAGGATCCGCAACTGACTATGATGAGGTGAATCTCTCGACCGTGAGTCAAGAGGCACCAAACCATTTAACAAGGCCCTCAACGTGTCGTCAATGCACGTAGTTTCATTACCGCCAGCCACAATGCTGGTAAGATAATGATCCGCAGATCTCCTGGTCTTAGTCGCCGTACGACTCACAGACCAGGGGTCAGAATTTCCTATCTCGGTGATCCACTCCTTCCAAGCTGAAGACTTTGCTCGCCTCATAGCTGTATGGTAGGAGCCTCTAGTTCTACGAAGCCTTTCCATTAGGAGTGCTCCGTAGTAAGAGTCCCGTGGAATGTCACCCCTTCTAACAGGGCCAAAAGCACGTTCGGCAGCCTTGAACTGCCTCTTCAAGACCGTGAGTTCTGGTGTCCACCAATAGGCGGCACGACCTCCCCCAGGCCTGCATCTCCCCAACACCATTGAAGCTGTATTGACCACAGCATCATTGAACCGTTCCCCAGCTAATTCAGCACCGTCATTCATCCAGTCTTCATATTCAATCAATTCCTCTTTCAAAGTGAATCCAAAGAGCTCCCAATTAACTTTGCCCCCCCGAAAGCTCCACAGCCCGACCGGGTCCACATCGAACTGGCCACCGACCGACCAGGTGATCAGTCTGTGGTGGCACGAGATGGCCCCACTCAGAACTCTCCAATTAGAGAGCGTTGAGACAAGTGATTCCGTGCAGAGGGTCAAATCAATGCAACTCTCTCCCATCGGTCCTGCAAACGTAGCAGGTTGCCCAGCGCAATTAAGGAGAGTGAGCCCGCGAGAAGATATAAAATCCGCCACCGGGCCCCCACTCCCCACGCGATCAGTACCCGGTCTGTCGTACCATAAAGGAGAACGCGCATTGAAGTCACCCGCCACAACCACTGGTCTCCCCCGCAAAGCCTCCAGGGCGACCCCCAGACCCCTAAGGTGAGGACCCACGGGATCCGAGTATTTGAAGTATACGCTGATGAAATAAATCTCGCAACCACCAATCCTGACGGAGACACAGCAGCGAAACTCATCCGAAAGCCCTTCCAGGAGCAGCGGTCGCACCCTGGAGTGGTCAAAAAGGAAACCGGCCATAGGCCGCTCCCCACTCTCCACCACCGACAGTGGAAGACCTGCGCCCTCCAATATCCTCCTGGTAAAATACTGCTCCTGAACTGACACCATCGGAATAGAGCTCCGGGCCATGAATCTCGTCAGGTCGATGGCTGATGCACTTGAACGGCCGAGATTCACCTGGCCAAGCGTGACGCCGACGTAACTAGCCATTGTAACTCGTCAATGCCACCATCCTCTCCACTGCAGCCCTGTGCACTGGGCAATCCCTATCCCCTGTGGGATGGTCACCCTTCCTTTTGAAACGGGCGCACGACGCGCACACCCGCTTTTCACTGGGAGGTGTCAAACACTCGCTCTCCAGGTGGCCCTCCTTGGCGCAACGTGCACACATAGGAGCCTTCGCTTCACAACGCGCCTGTATGTGTCCATAAAGTTGGCACTTATGGCACCTCGTTGCTCCAATGAAGTCCCTAACTTTGCAGGAACTCCAGCCCACGTAAACGATCCGCTGTTCTAGCAGAATCTTCCTCACGGCACCGGTGCATGCGAGGATGGACCCGACGTGTGACCTGTCCCTTGGTCCGAACTTCGCCACCCTTTTGCAGGAATCCCTGAAGTTCGCCTCACTCATTTTCCCCTCTACGTTACCAACGAAGATCTCCTTCAGGAGAACCTCGTCCGTCAGGTCCCGTGGGACATCGTGCACCACAATCCTTGGCCAGCGACCAACGGGTTCTGCCACAGTGAGGCCTTTAGCCTTTAGTTTTGTGGAGGCCAAGATAGCCTTGGCCCCTTCCTTCGTAGAGGTCTCCACTACAATCGCCGCATTGTGGGCCTTCCTAACACTTACAGCCCTGAAACCGTCTTCGGCCGGGTTAAGGATTTCCTTAACAATGGCCTTGGTAGATTCAGACGTCATACCCTTCGGGTCACCGGGTCTGATTAGCACAACCCCGGTATTCCTTTATTCAGCGCGAGCCACGGACCCCGCCGCAATATCCGCAAACGTCCTCTTTCGCTCTGTAGGCTCGGCCACAGTAGCGCGGGTTGCCACCTTGGACACGTCGGCACGAATGTCTGACCCTAAGGCCGCCATCGCGCTTTCGGATCCCCGAAACATTCCAACCGCCTCGCAGGCCAAACGGCCCATTGAGGCTCCAAGCGAGAATACCTCGGCCACCATTGTCTTTATCTTTGCCACCCCTTGCTTTGTCTTTGACGACAGAATCACGTCTATTTCCCGACGTAGTCTCTCCGCCTCTGTGGTCTTGAAGTCAATATCTTCAAGAATTTCCGCTGCCCGTTCCTCCTTCGCTAATGCGCCACTACGACGAGGACTTCTAACCGCAATTTTCCTCTTCTTGGCTCCTCTTCTCGACCCAGCATCCTCGCTGGCCGAGGCAGCACCGGTCTCAGCATCCGTAGTAGTCTCCATTTCTTCCAAGTTCACAATTGTGACACTAGAGCCAGCGTCAGAGCTCCCACCACCAGTCCCGGTTCTCCCAGAATCGAGTCCAACCCCGGGGGGCACAGTCAAGTCAACAGCAGGTGGTGTGCGCGGCAGCCTTTTTGAAGGTGTGAAAACCGCCTCTTCAGATGTCTGTTGCTCGTTCAGCTTATCATTCTCGCCCTGGTTACCACATTTTTCCCGCTTGTCACTCATGTTCTTCAGCACCTACTACTCCAAGTAATGGCAGCAGTAGGTATCAAATGATATAGATAAATAATAATAATAAAAAAAATAATAAATGTATAAATAAATGTTCAATACGTATGTATAAAAAGTGTCCTTACTAAAATAAATAAATGTTCAATATGTATGTATAAAACACACAAGTATCTAGAGTGCTTCAAATAAATAAAAATAAAATAACACATTCGAAGTACGAAATCTTTCGAAGCCTTCGTCTATGGTACATAATAATGAATAGTCTATGGTACAATTATTTCATAGTCTATGCGATGCAATCGTTGGCCATAACCAGCCTGACCAGCCATAGCCCGCTCATGGCCCGCTTCGCCAATAGCGTGTCGCGTTCAACATAAATGGCTGCCGCGTATCGTTATGAAACGTCAGAAATTTTCATACACAAAAACACAACACAAACAAGAGATTGGTAGATTAATTTAAAGAATAATCCAAATCATTGTCTTTCAGAATGTAAAACAAACAGAATATACCATGAATATACACATCAAAGCGTTCATAATACACACACACACAACTGTTTATGACACAACATACAACGAGGTGAGTAATCCGTTTTCGTTTATAATAAACAAAATAGGCACACAATCCATGCAAACATCACACATCAGTCGCTTCAGCAACTCTCAAAGTATACAAACACGCACAGTACATACAATAAAAATGCTTATAATCGAGGATACAAATTTTTGATCAGCAGTGAAAACAGCATAAGTATCAACAACTTTTGACAGTCGTCGGTGAACCACGAGAGAGAAGGGTGGATAATTAAAAGTGTTGTTTGCTTGCTCACTCCTCTAATTATGAACCCTGGAGTGGGTTTAAGACTAGGAACCGCGGCATTAAGGTTCAAAAATGCATGAACAATCGCATAATAACATGCTAGAAAAAGAGTTCGATTTTTCATTTTTTGGGGTTAGTTCCGTTTCATTCAAAATACTTTTACGGTCATTTCCTAGATTTTAATGCACATTAAAAATACAAAAAAAAATATCTGCACTTTCGGGAAACGAGTTGCTGTCTTTAGGAAAAAAGATCAGAGGTGTTTTTCACTTTTTTTTTTGAAATCTATACAAGATATAAATAAAATTGTAGTCATTTTCTAGATAGAGGTACAATGTATCTACCCTATTATTTCCCAAAGCATATATGTATAGTAAGTTTGTCTATAGATCTATTGTCTCAATTTTTTTTTTAAATATCAATACGCCAACTTTTACATCAAACAATTCACAAATCACGAACGAAAATAGTTTGCTATCTCAAAATTTTGATTTGAAGTATTCCCACAACAGTATAGAAGAATTAAGGATGAACATCGTCGGGCTTACGACCGACCTCGGCTGGCTTAAGTGATCGCTTTACACTCGAGAAACATTCGCCATTTCAGTTCACCCCGGCTGGGATTCGAACCCAGACCTTCGTCTCGCTTAGTAGGGATCATATCCACTACACCACGAAGAGCGACGACGGCTGTATTGTCGAATTTCATGGACATTAAGTACCTAAGTCCTTAATTCTTCTTTACTGTTTTGGGAATACTTCAATGTATTTACTACGTCTGTAGAAAAAATCCAACGCTTTACAAGAATAAAAATTTGTAAATCAAAAATAATTCAAGTCAAAATTTTGAGTTTGTATTTACTTACGTCTTGTTTCATATGAATTCCTGAAACATTTGCAAACAAATCCTGAATTGTATGAAACAATAAGTTGTTACAGAGAGGCAATATGTTTTAATCTAAACTAGATCATAATTATTTAATGATTAGATTTCTGTAAACTTTACAGAGTTGTAAATTTCTGTAAATTATTTCAACTACAGAGTGGCTGGTTCCAGTTCCGGCTCGCTGCTGTACACAATATGTAATTAATGGAACTGGAATGTACGGCAAGTATTGTAAGTGACGGTGGCAAAGTGATGAACTATACAAGAGTAATTTTTATTTTAGAGTAGCCATATTGACAATTCAAAAAGATTAAGAAAACTGGGAGAACTTTTAGATCTCGACAACCTTACTTAATAGAGTATGCTTTGAAAAAAAATAGGGTAGATACATTGAACCTTTATCTAGGGAATGACTGTAAAAGATATTTCATATCTTGTTTAGATTTCTCACAAAAAATGTGATAAACACCTCTGAATTTTTTTTTCGAAGGAATGCATCTTTTCTCCCGAAAGTTGCAAAGAAATTTTTTTGTAATTATAATATGAATTAAAATCTAGGTAATGGAGCGAAATTAACTCCAAAAGTTAGAAAAACGATATTTTCATCATTTTTTTATGCAATTCTTCATGCGATTTTGAACCTTAGTGCCGCGGGAAATGACCATGACGTCCGTTGTTGGGGTTCGAGCCATAAATGAAATGCGTGACTCTTTCACTGTGTGTTAATGATTAGCGCAGTTTTTGTTTGACGCACAACCGAATACGCAGACTAGGCAATTATTCCGAGTCACATTTCTGAAAATTAGCAAGGCATGCAAATTTTCATTCTGCGATCATGACGCCACTTCGCAAGTCTAGTTATTTTGGTTATATATCCAAGAATAATACATTAACCGTATATCATGATTACATAGTATTTCTACCTTAGAATGCTTTGTTGAGTGTGTTACACAGTGCACAAGGAAACTGACAAAAAGCTACTTGATTAATATTGTGTGAGTACGTCTGTATGCTAATTCGTATAGTAGAAACTAATTTATTTACCTTTGAGATTCAGGGCACTAGAGTTAAGAATGGAGGTGTTGGAGGGCACTAGTGTTGGAGGAAACTTCTCCGAATACCTTGGATAGAAAGAAAAACCAATGCGTCAATTCTATCTGAGCTACACATTACAACTCGTTTGTCTGCAGTGTGTCTGAAGAGACTGATGCTTGGTTTCTTTGGACAAATTGTAAGACGTGAGCCAGGCAACCTGGAGAAATCCATATTGACTGGCCGAGTGGAAGGCAGGAGAAGTCCCGGACGGATACCGCTGAGATGGTCCGACCAGGTGGCAGAGGCCAGTGGTACGACGTTTGCGGAGGCACTGCGGCGGGCGGAGGACAAACCGGGGTGGGCCAGACTGATGACTCAAATAATACATGAAGGTCACGATCCTCAAGAGTGAGGGACCGACTTGGATGATGATGAGAGTTAAGACATTTGTGTCAACGATCTCATAATAAAAAAAATGTTTTTTTTTTTAGATTTTACTTAACTTCACTGTGGTGTTTTAATTATTTCAATAAGTTAATATGTTCAAATGACGATTCCAGGTGTCCAGATGGGCTTATTGTTGCTACGGATGATAAGCAACATAAACAATAAACAAAAAATAAACAATATTTGACGTGCGCAAATCTTGCAATCGATTTTTCAACCACAACCTAAATACATTGATACCAGAAACTTTGCAAAAGTGCGTAAAGTCCGTGAATATTCTATACCGCATATGATCAGGCGGAGACAAAAAATTTGTATAGCGTTTGAGGGGATCCTAGGTGTGGTGTCATGTGTGTTATCGTATGAAAGGGCGTCGGAAAAGAAATCCAGATCGTAACTCTGATTTTGTTCAGGTCAAGCCTCGGGAGACAGCGAACGACCGAGAGGACCCAGTCACCGCTTTGGTATCTCACGAAAGTGCTTCATGAGTGGAAGTCATATCTTATTACAAATTTTGATTCTGTGTATTCTTGGTGAAATTGGAAAAATTTATGTTTTTAAAAGCTGTAAGTACTAATATATGCAGGTGACCCTATGACTAAGAAAAAACTACGTTTTTATGATGTGAAAACTCATACAAAAAAACGTTAATATACTCGTAATTTGTTTATATGCTGTAATAAAAAACCATCACGTTTGTTATATCTACATGTAAAATAATTATCATCCCCTCACATGTACAGAATTCACCCCCATTTGTAACACGGCGAGGGATGCAGTGGACTAGCAATAATAAAATAAAAATTATAAACCCACCGTAATATTTTCCCGGGATGCACTCACGTACACGACCAATGTAAACGGAACTTTGTTTATTTGGAGGATTATTATTACCGTGTTATTTTTAACAGGTATTTAAAAAAAAACAGAATATTATTCATCATAAAAAAAACCTTTGAAAATAATTAAAGGTTTAAAATTCAAAGTACTACAATTGCACTGCATATTTTTAAATGAATAGGGTTGCCAATTTGTTAACACTGAATAACAAAGTTCTAGGCAGGGATGTTGCGAATATTTCAAATTGAAGATGAATAAGAATTGGATTATATGAGTAGTTATATCTCAACAGATACGCAGCAAAGGATGGACCTTCCATCAGGCTTATGACTGATAAATAAATAAATAAAAACTTTATTGAAGTAATGACATGCATTAAACAAATGGCGGGTTTATTGCCATGGGCAATATCTGCCAACCAACCACTTGACAAAATAATGAAAAACATAATATGCGTACAAAAATGTACCTGAAATGTCTAAAATTAAATAGTTTTAATAATATTTACAACATATCAAAGAAATATATATGATCGTCGGCTGGCTTAATGTGATCACTTTACACTTAAGCAACATTCACCAATTCCAGTCCATCTATCTGCCGCGGCCGGAAATCGAACCCAGCCGGTATTCTACCGCTATGCCACGACGGCGGCATTCGGCTATATGACGAATATTTCTCGAGTGTAAAGTGATCACTTAAGCCAGCCGAGGTCGGTCGTAAGCCCAACAATGTTCACCTATGATTCTTCTACACTGTTGTAGGAATACTGCACACTTATTTTAGTTCAAAATGTTGCAGAATTAGACCTATTTAGAACTCTTTGGTCTTTAGAATTTGCGGTCTTGGCGAAAATAAATTAATATTGGAAATTGAAACAGTGTTTTCTTTATTAAAATTTTCATTATTTCGAAAACTGATGAGTTTTTTCTTACAGTACTTCTGACACAATTCCGATAAATTATAATAATTTAAGCAGGCATAATTAATATTTAGATTTTCTCTGCCTTGGGGTAAAATGTGGAACAGTAGTTAAGATTGTCACATCAAAACTTCTTCACATAGACCATTAAGTAATAGACAGGAAGAAATACGTTAGTTCCCAGACATTTTGGTATAAACATGAAGTTGCCTGCAAGCCGCCCGCAATTGTTAGTAGACTCTAAGTTAGCTGCGAATATCGCAGCAACTACCAGGAACACAATTCTTTCTTATCCTCAAGTTGGCAAATTGTGGAAGCACATGGAGGCAACATAATAATATAATTTTTCCTCCCACTGTCCTCCCTTCCGCTCTCCTCTGCTCCGAAATCTCTTTCTCGTAAAATATTTTCAGTGGAAGTTAAATGTAGATAGCACGAGATTATGGCTTATGGCTTAAATGTGCCCGAAACCGGAGTGAAGTTTCAACAAGACCCGAACATTTAAATAACATCATCATGGCAACCAGCTGACAACATGACGTCACACCTGTTCTCGTGACCAACACTTGGAATTTAGAATACCTTTTATTTACCAAAAGTTGTGACGTCATGAGTTCCTTATGTCACTTGTCAGTCTCGTTGTGCTCCCTCTATCCAACTTTATATCTATGCTTCGCCATAGATATTTAAAGTAAGTACGTCAGTAGGCAGCTACGTCAGCGCCGCGAGCGGTAATTTCCATAACTAACGAGAAACTCGCTTCTTCATTTTCTTCTCAATAACGTCAACCCTTGATGTCATGGCGGGGAGGGGGGGTTGGATCATGAACAAATTAATATTAATTCAATAATTTCTATCAATTTTCTCAGAAGAAACAATCATTCAGGGTACCTACTTGAAATTCTCGGAATTTTTTAATGACTGTAGTCAAAAAAATAAACAAATCGAAATTACAGTATCTTTTATTTCATTTTTTGTCTTTAATGTTTCAATTTTTATTGCATACTTACTACCTTATTGCTCTGTATAGCTCAACCGAGGACCGAGACCTTTGTGAATTCTTATGTAGAGCTTAACGCTTAGCGACATGAGAAAGTAATGACGTCACAGTTTGGGGTAGGAAAATGTATGGATGGATATATTCCACATTCCAAGTATTTGAAACGTACAAGTACAAGAAAATCTGCAATTTCTTTTTTTGTTTAATATATAAAAATTACAAGAATATATTAAGTATAACAAAATTTTCCAAACTACAAAACCGTTTTATTGCAAGATGATTTCTAAATACTGATATTTCACGAAAAATGCTTGTATTCGAAGTCCCGCTCACTGAGCCTAATCCTGTGATATCCGTGATATCCGGATAGGTGAATGTTTCCCAGTTAGGCTGATGAGTTTATATACATATCAATCATGAATGATAATGTATAGACTTTTCTGGTTGACAATACTGAGAAGTGTGTCGAGAACTCCAGCCTCCTCGTTAAAAAAAAAAATACAAATTTTCCTTAGATTTCACAGATTTTCGTAAGGATGGCAATAATTCTAGTATATAGTTAATTCAGAATCTTGTGATTCTCACCTTTTTCAACATGGTGTAATAGTTATCTTCTAAAGATTGAAAAATATAACAAAAAACACTGCGAAGTATTTCAGGTCAGTAGTTATTTAGAACCATTATTGAAGCGAGAGAGTAGCTTGATGAAAAAGCGGACCAGGTGAAATAAGTTTCATTGTACAATGGAAAGATAAAATAAAAAGTCTACCAGTTTCTTAGCAAACAACAATGCCGGTAATTGAAATTGAGAAAATTGAATTACTTTCCATTTTTATTATTATATTCTTGAGTTTTAAATTAAGGCGGTGAGAGAAAAAGTGAATCAACACACAAAAAATACTTTTAACTGAGTTACCGGTTGAAAATTGCTTCCAATATTGTGTTTTATGAAATAGAAATGGTGTATTTCACCTACTAGTATATGCCACCTATCGTCATTAGTTTAAAAAAAAAACGGGAGACCATAGATCTCGACAATATAACTAAATGTGCTGTGGGGAAAAATAGAGTAGATACATTGAACCTTTATCTAAGGAATGACCGTAAAATATTTTTTTTACCTTGTATTGATTTCTCAAAAAAGAATGTGAAAAACACCTGTGTTCTTTTTTCCGAAAGACAGAAATTCGTTTCCCGAAAGTCGCAAAGTTTTTTTTTTTGTATTGATAATAGGTATGCATTAAAATCTAGGGAATGAGCGTAAAAGTTTTTTGAATGAAATTTACCCCTAAAAGTTATAAAAACGTTATTTTTTACATTTTATTATGCGATTGTTCATGCGATTTTGAACCTTATTTATTTATCGTATGGCAAAAAAAGTATATCACATCCCTCAAAGGAAAAGTTTGAAAGTTGGACATTGGGCAATGATTCGCAAGCAAGCTTGGTCATCGGAAATTAAATCGAACGTTCTTTACATATTCAGTCGCTAGCTCATTCAGATATAGGAAGTCATCGAAGCTCCCTTCATATGCTTAACCTTAATGCCGCGGGAAACGACCATGACCTCATATTTGGGTCCCTAGTTTTAATAAAATAAATTTAAAACGCACTTATTTCAGTTCGAAAAGTAATAATGTCGAACCTATAGATGTGTGATAATTTTTATTTGGTACAATTTCTCACCACCTTTTTATTCTCGTATATAGTTATTTGATCAGCGGTCTTACCCCCTTTATGGGGGTGAGATGGGGGTAGGATATGACGATGGGCTGAATGAGGGAGGGGCCTTAGGTTCCTGTTGGGAGTAGGTACCCCTCCTGAAAGATGAAAGTAATTAATCATCCTAAGATGAAGTTGGGATAAGGTTTGCTGATATTTGCGGCAAACATGAATTGTTTCTCAAGAACCTTTTTGTGAAAAGAGATGTGTTCTCTCGCAACCGACGAACTCTTGGAATTAATTTATATATTATTACTATCCTCAAATACCCGACGTTGTCAGGGATTCTGCCTCGGTGCACCGAATATTTTGTTATTGTCACTTTTCATGTTTTAATATTATTTTGTTCTTGATATTATTTGTGGGTACCATCAATTTATTATTTTATTGAGTGCATTGAATTATTATTTTGTTGGTGTGTTGGTACCTACTTGTTGCTAATAGAATACTTACCTGCACACATATATATGTGTTTGCCTAAGTGTTAGTATATTTAATTGTTTTATATTCACTTGATTGATTTGTAATGTACCTACCATGCGTGCATGCTGTGGACACTCTTAATTGGGAGGTTAACGTGAATTATATATTTTGTGTATGTCATTATGTTTGTTAACGTTCTGTGTGTGTCCCCAATAAATAAATAAATAAATTCTTATTAAACGTCACAAAAAAACTGTCAAGTAGAAACATATGAATTGTTAAAGGTCCCGACTCAACTATGACGTCACGGTAATTTCCCACGGCATTAAGGTTCAAAATCGCAACAATCGCACGATAGAATGGTATAAATAGCGTTTTTTTTCTCTTTTTTGGGGTTAATTTCGCTTCAAACAAAAAAAGTCTTACGATTATTCCCTAAATTTTAATCCATATTATCACTACAAAAAAAACTTCGCGACTTTCGGGAAACGAATTTCTGTCTTTCGGAAAAAAAGATCTGAGGTGTTTTTCTTTTGTTTTGAGAAATCTGTTGAAAAGATGTGAAAGTATTATACCAAACATCCTTTGTAGTAAATTGTTTTAATTTATATAGATACAGGCCCGAAGCTACCTAAGAACACGATTCCCATCAAGTTACCTTTTGGAAAAAATCATAGGCATAATAGTGTCTAATCTGAAGTAATCCCATAAGAAATGTTAGCCCCGGCTTCCCTTCTGCAGAAATCCACCCTTCGCCACTGATAGATAGGGTTGTTTCATGCGAATATTATTAATTTCAATAAACCATTATACAATATGTATGTAGAAGTTGATAGATAGTTGTAGTAGAAATAATAACTCATTGGCAGTATTGAATATTATCTGAGGGGCCTATTAAAATATAAATTACTATTTCATCGAAACAAGACAACATATGAGGCCGTATTATTAACAACGATCGAATTTTCTCTAATAATATTATTAGGGATGTGTGCACTGTGCATATAAATCATCGAATTATGTACTTGTAATGATTGTTATAACGAAACATCGAATGTGTGATGAATTCACGAATGTATACGATTATCGTTCTTTCATCGATTTTGTTAAATGAAATAGTTACTCGCAATGGACTTACAGATCTCTTAATACTCTCACACTTCTTAATTTTTTAGCCACATAGAATTTCGTCATTACAGTAACTAAGGTAACCATTTATTTCTTGAAGTGACGCCAACTAAAACATTTAAAATTTTTGTAATTTTTTTTCGATTTCGTCTATTTTTACAAGACACTCGAAAAAATATATGACAGAGAGTGGAGGCAATTCTGTAACCCAAGGATCCCATGAGCAACAACCTGGGTTTTGTCATTGTTTGGAGTCATAGGAATATGAATTCGTGCATGATTGCCGGTCCTCACCTTTTGCATCCTCAATTAGAACATCTGAATGATGGAAGAACGAAAACCATTATTTTTTCTTTGTATTATTAACAACAAAGCCTTTTTTTATTGCACTAGAGAACCCGACTTCACTTTTCCATTACAAAAAAATTAAAACTGAAATAGTCATTAAAATGACTTCATAGAATGCACCCCATCGGCTACCTTTAAAATATTGGACCAAAATATGGGCCGGCAACATCCGATTCCTTTATCTTTGACCTATCCCCAATAATTATCAACTGATGGAACTCGATCCTCATATTGTTCAAACGAAAATACATCCAGCGCCTGCACTAAAGTAGATACATATGTGTACAGTTACTTATCTCATTTTATTGTCACAAGAGGTTGGTCGGCAGACATTTCCTACAGCAAAAAAAACCCACCACTTGGAATTTTTTATATCCAATAAAGTTTTTATTTATTCAAAATTTTAGAGCGTCACCAATGTGATTCTAATCCACATTATAATCGATGGTTTTATCTTGTGATTCACACCTCTAATTACCTAATTTCTGTACGCCATATTCGATGCCCCATCAGCGTGATGTATCGTTCTAATAGTGACTTTATAAATGTGTGTTGGACGGGACTACCTATACATTTATACGTACAGATACATATTATAATATACGTATGTTGATTATTTCGTTCTGGACTGAATCACACAAAACGCAATTATATTGAGACGAAATCGCATTGGGATGTCATTGCGTTGGATGAAATCATACAGACGATAGGTATCACAAGAATAAAATTTAACTCCTTTGATATTGTTTTAGAATCATCACAATTACAATTTAATTGTTATTGGATATTTTGGATTTTCTACATGTCGTACTTATGGAAAACATGTAGTTTTCTCAACAGTTATACAGCAAAGGATTTAATGTGATCACTTTACACTTAAGCAACATTGGTATTCATTCATTGTACAAGTTTCATCTCGCCTCAGTCGATCACATTGAGCCAGCCGTCGATTAGTCATAAGCCTATGACGATAAGTCCACCCTTGCTACAGATAAGTATAAATACTTACTAATTAGTTACAACCTGATTTATTTATTCTTAATGTACCTGAATATTTCTTATAAATGTTTCGATTTGTTATGACATCTTGTTAGGATCTGAGTGATTCCAAGGTATGTGTGTGATTTAATCCTTATGTGATTTTATCCCATGCGATTTAATCATGCGACTTACTTATTTGCATCATTATATCAATAAGATTGTAGATATAGATGTAGATTCAAGATAGTGGGTATCTGTTACCATGGGCGTCGCCAGCCTCGGTGCAAGGAGTGGGGGGAGGAAACAAAATTTTAAAAAATGATGTAGCATGAAAAACGCGCAAATAGCAGGCGAATTTTTTTGTGAGACATAGTGAAGAAGGTCGTGATGTGGTTTGGTTTATACGAAAATGTACATAATAATATGCACAATAACATGTGTGATAAATATTTTGTGGAAAATATTAAAAAAAGCGCTCCAAAAATTTATTTTATAAAAGAATTGTATTTTGATGGGGTTTCATACTGATTGAAGGAAATTTATGACATGAGAAAATGTGCCGTAATAATGTGATTTTTTGTGAGGTTTTATCATTTACTATGAAAAAATATATACCTATTTCAATCTCTAGGGGGTAGCTGCCCCCTCCCCTCCCTAACGACGCCCATGTCTGGTACTTGTTAAGATATTTCATCCCTTTTGTATTATTACGGAGTGAGAAATATTGACCAAATTGATTATTATATTTATTTGATTAGATTCATATTACAAGTAGTAATAATGCCTTATAGTGCAGTCGATGAAGCAATTTTGCCAACATTAAATCAGGTAGTCGTAAATTTTTGGTATGTTATGTAGGACAATGAGATAGGTAAGAATCCAAATTTTCACAATTTTCCTCCCTCCGCCCCCTTCACCATCTTGAAAAAACCTTAAAAAAATCCACTTTTTGTATATTATGCACTATAACTTCGTTGCTTTGCGTTTTAGGTCAAAATAATTATTAGCCGATTTGTACAACACAAAATTTCCCAGAACTTTTCTTTATATCATTTTGCACTAAAATAAATACCAGCAGAGCTTTTAAGCTCCCAAAATTGGTCAAAATTCTATATTTTAAACAATTTTGAGATTTTAGCCATTATACATCACAATAACTTCGTTATGGCTTATTTTAGCCAGAAATTTTTCATTTCATCCTATAGAGAATTCAATTTGCTACAAAACGCGTATATTATTATCCATATTGTGCTCAAAACAACGACGTAGAGATTGATTTAGAAAAAATCTAAATAGTGATTTTTATGATTTCCCATACATTTTCTGATTTCATTTGCCGTTCGAAAATGTATGAAGACAAGTTGACTAAATTAAATATACGCTTAATTATATCGATTGTTCTTACAATTTATGATACATATTTTACCTTGTTGGAATCAGCAAATATTACGGAAAATTTTAGGATAAATATTGCACAATATATAAAGTGAAATATTTAGATTAGAGATGTCCTAACAATTGATGTAAATTTTCTGATAAATATTTAATTTGAAAACAATCAGCACAATTCCTTAAAATTTGACACCATGCTGTAAATGTTTTTATATTAATTACCTATATCCTTAAGCAACCCACATGATAAAAAATATACTTAAAATTGCTTTAGGTTTTTACACAGTCGAACGAAAACTAAAAGATAGTGTAATTCATCGACAACAATGAAACAAGTTTTTTTAACACCCTGTATCATTTTCATCATACGACATAGAACACTCTGTGTATATTCTAAAGATAGATATTTGGATGTATTTTAGTCTAATAATCACATGATTTCAATTTGTGTTCAAGCTGAATGTTACAGTGTGATAAACAAATTTCTTAAAATTTACTCCATTTTCTAGTTTTTGTAACATAGAGGAAATACCTGGAGATTTTTTTAAATTTATTTTTTTCAGCAGAACTCAGAAAAGATGTGGATACTTAGTTTTGAAACATTTTAAGAGAAAATGTTTTATTGATAAGAAAAATTACAACGTTTACGAAAATAATATTTTTCAGGAAATTTTGCCATCTTTCGAACACCTGTAACCAAAATATTTCTGTATATTTTTGGATCGTATTTCTCCCAAAGACTTTCGTCATATCTGAAGATTTCAAAAAGGTTAAATATGCCTCATAAAACTTAGCAATAATAGACAAAATTAAACAAAAACGTAAAAAAGACAACTTTTTCCCATACATTTTCGAAAAGTACGTGAAATTCGAAAATGTATGGAAAATCGTAATAATCACTATTTCGTTTTTATTCTAAATCTGTCCCTCCTCCGCTATTTTAGGCATAATATAAATAATGATATACGCCATTTGTAGAAAATTAAGTACTCTATAAGATGCTATAAGAATTTTTAGGCTAAAATTGACCATAGCGAAGGTATTGTGATGTTTATTAGGTAAAAACTCAAATTTGAAAAAATACTGAATTTTGGCCAATTTTTGTAGCTTTTAAGCTCCGTTCCTATTTATTTTAGAGCAAAAAATTATATTGTAAAATTATGGGAAATTATATGCTGTACAAATCAGCAAATAACATTTTGGAGCTAAAACGCGAAACAACGAAGTTATAGCGCATAATATATAAAAAGTGGCGATTTTCAAGGTTTTTTCAAGATGGTGAAGGGGGCGGAGGGAGGAAAATTGTGCAAATTTTAGTTCTTAACTACCTCATTGTCCTACATAACATACCAAAAATTCACGACTACCTGATTTAATGTTGGGTCTCCATACTAACGATTCTTAGATTTACCGGGGTATTACTATTAGATGCGATTCTATAACATTTTCTAATAAATGTATTTTAAATCTATACTTGCTTAGTCCGATCATGTCGACCAGATCCTCAAGGATGGAAGCGTTTGGAGTAAAAGGAATCGAAGAGCATGTATGACAGATTGCATGAATGTGACGGAAGCTAGGAGTGTGTGTAAGGATAGGGCTATCTGGCGCTCTATCCTCTCTGCCTACCCTGCAAGGGACGTGACGTGAAGGTATAAATGGATATATTTATAAAGTGAATTGGTAAATATTGCAGTAAGTAGAATAGAAAATACCATGCCAAATAAAAGAAGCGATGTACGTACAATAACGTGTAAGAATGGGAAATTTTGGCGATCTGCTCTCTCCGCCTACCCTGCAAACCACATCATTTTTGACGGGTTACAGCTAGTTATATATTTGAGTATATGGTTGGCGCAGCTGGTTGAGGCGGCAGTCTCTCAAGCGGGAGGTGCCAGGTTCAAGCCCCGGCGCTGGCAATGTACATATTCCACTCTGTGCGATGCAGGCTTTTAGACTAGTGCAAGGTGTGCAGGAAAAGTATTTGGGTTTGTGTATGCAAGCTCAGATCCTTTTTTTTATTATATTGACCTTTCTGGTCTTGCAGGACTTCAGATTTCGTATCCAGCTGCAAATTTTCTCAGTTCATATAATTCTCGGTTCGGCGGACTCAAACACATAAGTCAAAAACACCAACTTTTCAGGAGAGACAAAAAACTGAATAGAAAAATAGTTTATTCATAAACGAATGTGTTGTATTAGGATTAATATACTTTATTACATTACACATTAGGTGAAAAAGAAAATTATTGAAAAAAATAAGTAGAACAGGTTTTTCAGTGACTTATGTTATTTGTATCACCACATAGAACTGACTTATGTCATAAGGAATAAGGGAAAATTAGAAGAACACAACATGCATATTGCGGAAATGGACACATTTTCCATAAAATAATAACTATTTAACATCTTCATTTTCCATGACGTCAGAGTCAGTATTTTGTTTGCTTTGAGATGTTGGTAAGCATTCGTAAAAACTATGAAAAATATTGAGAATTAATGGAAAAACTGAAATTAGGTCATTTTTTTCATTCGATTTTGGCAGCGGTTGAGTAGATATTTTATTTTATTTATTTTATTAGATGGGGTGTATTATGCACTGCGACCTATAAGATCTATTGTACTCCCCCTACTTTGCCCATCTGGTAACTACCCAGTTAGAGCAGCCCCTCCAGTCCTAGGCGTCTTACGAAGTTCAGCACTCGGAGGGGGTCTAGGGTGGGAAGTGATTCCACCTCTATCTGGTGCTTGCCCAAAGTTCTCAACCTAATGTATCTTACAGCATCGCAGTTTGCCAGAAGATGATGGGGAGTTTCCTCCTCCTCCTCACAGAATCTGCATGTGCCGTCCTCTTCAAGTCCCAGTTTACAGAGATGCTCACTGAGCCGACAATGACCCGTTAGGAAACCCGTGAATGTCTTGAGACTCGTTTTGTTCAGGCTAATACAGGCTCTAGTTCTTCTACGGTCATAGACCCCAAGAAGTTCTTTTGCCTGTCTAAGACCAGGAAGATCTAGCCAGAGTTCTTGTCTCTTTTGTCTTCCTTTCTTTTTGATTTTTTGTTCCTGAAAGAAAGTGTCTCCCAGGCCACAAAATGGTTCCGGTTCACAAAGTCGCGTTGCCGCGTCCTTCCTGGCCAGTTCATCTGCACGCTCATTGCCCTCCACCTGATATGTCCGGGTACCCAGAGGAGACTAACCTTGTTATTCTTGCCTAACTCATATAATTTTTGCAGGCACGTCCAAACCATTTTAGAGTTGATGATATTTGAGCTCAACACTTTAATGGCTGCTTGACTATCGGATAGTATAGCTATATTCTGCTTACTGTATCGTCTGTCGAGGTTGAACTGGATGCATCTTTCTAGGCCATATATTTCTGCCTGAAAGACGCTTGGGAATCTGCACATCGGCTCCGAGTATTCGGCGCGTGGTCCATAGACTCCTGCTCCAGTTCCTTCTTCTGTTTTTGAGCCAAATGTATACCACACAATGGTTTCTCTCTTAAGACAGTGTATGACATTCTCATTCCACTCTTTTCTTGTATTCAGTTCAGTGATGAAGTTTTTCTCAAAGCTGAATTTCTTGTTCATTGTGTCTGCTCTTAGATCAACCAGGTGTCCACAATCAGCTAGAATTTCATTCCGTCTAATGTGGTTTTCCCTAAATGATCCAGCCTTTTGTAATCTGAGATATGTCCGCTTTGCAACTAAATTATCGCTCTCAACCAAGCAAGTAGCCCCAGTATATTGGTTTTCGTTTATCGTGGATATTCCAAAAATACTTATCGGTTTTGGTTCTAAATGTTTGCTTCTCTGGATCAGAAGTGCGTTTTCTCATAGGAGACATCTTCGATTTCCATAAAAGAAGCCATGTCCCCTGATCTGTTGCTGTATGAGCCCAATCGCCAATACTCTTCGAACATGGCTTGCCTTTCGACAATAGGTATTCTTCAATAACATTTCGTTCTTCAAATTTGGAGTTCTTACATGAATTTTTCAGGAATTATTTTAACTTTTAAGGTTTTATAAGGCTGGCCAGTGTTCCTTTTTAACTTCTTCTCCTTTCTGAAAATTAGTATACTTTTCACTTGCTCGCTTTCAGCGGGAACATTTCGATTGTCAGTGACTTCATCAGCAGCAACTCGATAGGAATCTGATCATTATACCTGTACAGTGTACAACTATAAGGCCGATCTTCTCCCTATACAAATATGTAGGTATGGGGAGAAGTTCGGCCTTATAGTGGTATTACTATACCTTCACCTGATGAAGAAATAGAGTCCTCATTCGCAGGTAGCTGACAGTTTGGATCTTCTAGAGAATCTTCACTAAGAAAATCCATAATCTCATATGTCTTTTCTGTTGACCATACCAATTTTTACATTTGATTTGACTATACCGTATTGAATATGTATTAACTATACTGTATTGAGTATGTTGTGACTTTACCAATTTTTTATATTTTATTTTGTATTTTGTATTTTTATATGAATATGAATATGTATCATAATATGGACCTGAGAGGCTTGCACATCCCACCTCCAGATCTGGAATAAAGATATTATTATACCCTACCCATCTCAGCTTTTTAAAAAGCCGGTAGTATAAGAAAGCAAGGACGGGCAAAAGCCAAGTCCTTGCTTTCTATAAAATTTGTGGTTATGAATGATTGTTTAGAAATTTCCGGACTATTGAACATGTGCTAATTATAATTGATTTTTGAAACTCTTTATATATATTTTTGCCCAAATCCAAATCTTTAATTGCTTTGTGTAACGTTTTTGGTACGACCCCCGTAGATGAAATTATTACCGGAACCACCCTTACTGAATTTTGATGCCACATATCCCGTATTTCTTCAGCCAAATTTGTGTATTTAGTAATTTTGTCTTGGTGTTTTTGTCTTAAATTTTGCGTATTTGGTACGGAAACATCAATAAGAAAAGTCGTTTTTGTCGATTTAATCGTTAAAGTCAAATCGAGTCTATTATTTGGTATAGTTCTGTCAGTAATTATGTCCCGATTCCAGTATAATTTTGCCATGTCATTTTCTAGTACGTTTATTGGTTGGTATTTATAGTAAGGGGTAATTTGTTCAGTCAATTTATATTTAAAAGCAAGTCTTGAATGAATTTGTTTTGCTACGTTATCGTGTCGTTGAGTATACTCTCTACTAGCCAAAGCAGAACAACCTCCTGTAATGTGGTCAATCGTTTCAGTTGTCGTGTTACATAGTCTACATTTGTCATTGTCAATATTTTCTTTAATAATAAATTTTGAATAATTTCGCGTTTTGATTATTTGGTCTTGAATTGCAATCATGAATCCCTCAGTTTCCGAAAATATATTGCCATAAGTGAGCCATGAATTGGATGCTTCCCGATCAACATGTTCCTGGTCTAACTGGAATGGAAATTTTCCATGAAGAGATTTTTCTTTCCATCTAGCTATTTTTTCGTCCTGTTTAGTAATTTTGTCAGAGGGGTTAAATTGTCTGTTATTAAATTGCAATGGTGTTCCTGATGTTGAAAGTCCAACTATTGCGTCATGTATATTACTGTTGTTTGCTTTCTGTATGAAATATTTTCTGAGGTTTTCTATTTGTGAGTAGTGTAAATTTTTAATATCAATAACACCCCGACCCCCCAAATTTCGCTTCAATGTGAATCTCTCAACTGCTGAATGTATGTGATGAATTCTGTGTTTGTTTGCTATAGATCTAGTCGCTATATTTAATGCGTCTAAATCCGTAACAGTCCATTTAATTATACCAAATGAGTATGTTAAAACCGGTATCGCGTATGTATTTATTGCTTTTATTTTATTTCTTCCAGATAATTGTGTTTTTAAGATTTGATTTAATCTCTGCTTGTATTTAATAGTGAGCTCTTTTTTAATATTAGTGTGATCTAGTGTTGTACTTTGGTGGAAACCTAAATATTTGTATGTTTCCCTATATTCCATATTATCAATACTATTGTCGCTATATATAAGATTATGTGGGTGTGTTTCTTGATGTTTTCCTTTGATTATACTATTTATTTTACATTTGTCAGTGCCAAATGTCATCTTTATGTCATTGCTGAATTTTTCTGTTAATTCTAATAAATGATCCATATGTTGTCTATTTGAGGCATATAATTTGATGTCATCCATGTATAATAAGTGTGTTATTTTATTATTATTATTATTTCCAAATCAACTTTATTAACACAATAGTATACAAAAATTTTCAGCTCTATATAATACATTCGTTTAAACCAAATAATATATAAAAACATGTTAAAATAAAAAATTACAAAAATATAAAATAAATAATAGGTAATAATATTAATACAAAATTTTAAATAAACAAACACATCACATAGAACTAAAAACATTTTACCATACTAATGGATGTCCCCCTCTCCCACGATGTGCACTAGAATGCACTTATCATGAGAGAGTTTTTAAGAGCTATAGAGAGAGGAACCTTCTAACAATCCTGCAAGATGATAGTAGGACAGCCTTCTGCATGGCGTATTGAAGCCCACCATGCAATCCAAGCTTCTCAAGATTTACTTTGAGACTCTTAGGAATGACACCATTTGTGGACATCACTATAGGAATGATGACAGTGGAAGGTGTTCTCCACATCTCCATAATTTCATGAGCAAGATCAAGATATTTGGTAATCTTGTCTTGCTCAGCCTTATGGAGATTTTCATCATGTGGTATAGTGATATCCACAATATAGGTCTTTTTTTCCCTACGATCAACCAATACAATATCCGGTCGATTAGCTGGAATTGTACGATCGGTTTGTATTGGTCGATCCCAGTACAACTTAACAATGCTATTTTCAAGCACCGACAATGGTTGATATTTGTAATATTCAGTTTCTTCATCGAGTAAACCGTATTTTAAAGCCAATCTTTGGTGAACTATTTTGGCAACCTGGTCATGTCTCTGCAAATATTCAGTGCCACACAAAAGAGAACACCCCGACATAATATGTCGTAATGTCTCTCCCATCTGACCACAAGCCCTACATTTATCAATTATATTTGGTTGTTTCATAATGAATTTTGCATAGTTATTTGTTACAATGACTTGATCCTGTATTGCACAAACAAAACCTTCGGTTTCACCAAATAGATCACCAAACCTTAACCAACTGATTGAGTCTTCAAAACATACATTTGTAGATGTCAGAACTTGGTGAAAACGGCCATGAAGAGATTTACTTTTCCATATGTCTACTCGATTTTCAACTGACATTGTCGGTAGTGAAGCACCAGGATTCGAGAGACATAAAGGTGTGTACCTCAAATCACAATCTATCAAGTCCTCATAGCCTACTTTACTCCTATGAGTTACAAAAAATCTCTTTAAAGACTCTACCTCATTATTATGTAAATTCTTTAAATTAAGTAATCCTCTGCCACCATTTTTGCGAGGAAGGTAAAGTCTCATCATGGAGGATCTAGGGTGATGAATTCGATATCTTGTCATTGTAGTACGCACCTTTCTGTCTAGTGTGTCTAATTCCGTTTGGTTCCATTTTAAAATACCAAATGAATACAAAATTACTGGAATTGCCCATGAATTAATTGCCCTAATTTTATTATGTCCAGAAAGAAGTGATTTAAAAATTAATTTGCATCTAGAGATGAAACGCGCTTTTACATTATTTTTTAAAAATACATGATCAAAACCCAGTGATTCATTTATTCCCAAATATTTATAGGTTTCATTTAATGTAAGATTTGGTAAATTTACTGTGTTATTAATCACTTCATTTGTTTGTTCGATAACCCCTTTTTTAACATTAATTATTGCACATTTATCCATACCAAATTCCATTTTGATTGTATCACTAAAATCCTTTGTTACTGAAATTAATTTATTGAGATTATTTAAATTTGATGAAAATAATTTTTAGTCGTCCATATAAAAAAGATGAGAAAATTTACAACCACCCCTTTTGAGCTGATAACCACATTGAGAATTTTCAATCAATGCACTTAAGGGATTCAATGCAATACAGAACCAAAGCGGACTCAGACTATCACCTTGGAATATTCCTCTATTTATGTCAATCGAATCACTAACATAACCTTCCGATGGCGTTGAAATAGATATTTTTGTTTTCCAATTAGACATGCAATATTTTAAGAAATTAATAATTTTAACATCAATTTTGTAAATTTCCAAAATTTTTATTAACCAAGAATGAGGTACCGAATCAAACGCTTTTTTATAATCTATCCACGCCATCGAAAGGTTACGTTTTTTGTGCTTCACTTGCTCGCAAATAACACTATCAATCAGAAGCAATTCTTTGGTTCCACGAGATCCCTGTCTACAGCCATTTTGCCTGACCGATAAAATGTTGTTGGTCACAGAATGATTTTTGATTTTATTTGCCAAAACAGAAGTAAGTAATTTATAGATTGTTGGTAAACAAGTTATTGGCCTAAATTGATTGGGTTGAGATGCATTATTAATTTTTGGAATCATATAAGTTATACCTTTTGTAAAAAAATTTGGGAGATTACAATTTTCTATTGCCAATTGAAATTGTGTAGCCAGTGTACCATGAGAATTTGTAAAATATTTTAACCAAAAATTTTGAATACCATCTATTCCTGGAGATTTCCAATTTGGTGTATGTTTAATTGCAATAGTTATGTCATCAGAATTTATATCTAAATCTGTCATATCTGGTAATTCAGACGATTCTATTTCAATTTGTTGTATCCAATTAGCTTCTGCATTATGTTCAACAGCTGTAGACCAAAGATCTGACCAAAATGCAGTCATTTCATTTTGATTTGGAACTGAATTTATGGAACAATTTTTGCCTTCAATATTTTCATAAAACTTCTTTTGTTTATTAATGAAGAGATAATTTTGTTTGCGTCTTAGTACTCGTTTTTTGAATCGTCGGATCCTTTTGCTTAATGCCAAAATTCTTTGTTTGAATTCATCAATTTTCTCTACTATTTTTGTGTCTAAATTTCTAATCACATTAATATTCGGAACATCAAAAATTTTTTCTATTGATTTTATAATTCTTTGTCTATTATTTCCAGATTTATAAGAATAAAGATGTCCCAAATATGATCTTATTTTATTAATTCGTGATTCTATTCTCTTTTGCCAATAATTATTAGTTGAATTATTATTCTGTATAGGAGAATTTTGTTGTAATTTTAATCCAGCTAAATGACAGCATGTTGCTGCAGCACAATTATTATTATTATTATTATAACATAAGTTAGCTAATAATAATACTTGACAATCCAAATAGCTCTGTTCTTTTCCACATAAGTCAATTTATGTACTTTAGTACAATCCAACTATCTGTGTTCCATTTCACATAAGTCAATTTATGTACTTTAGTGCACCAACAATGTGTATTAATAATTTAGGTTGAAAAAGAACACTAGTATGTTTCATACATTTATAATTAGACTTGACTTCTGTGCTTTAGTTCAGCTGTGTATGGATACAAGATGAATATATTGCAGCAATAAAAAAAAATCACAATTTTTGACTTATGTGCTTTAGTCCGCCGAACCGAGCAACATACAGGACAATTATTTTCAAGACCAAAATATATAAGCAGGTATAGTATGTATGAATATATTATTAGTATACTTGTAGATACTTTGTACAGGTGTTATTATTGTACGTGGCTAGATACAGCCCCCCCTGTCCCCCCCTCACAAGACAACGCCATACCACCGTGTAATTAATGATACAGCTGTCTGCCACATCACTCAGGCTCCCCTGAACATCCTCTACCAGTCAATCTGCACAAGGATCTTGAAGAACAGTGAATTTCATGTTTGCAGTTTACAAGTGTCGCATTATTAAACCCTATGTCCCAGGAATTCGAATATACCAAAAATGTAGGTAGTTAACTCAACAGATATTCAGCGAAGGATGAACTTCTATCAAGCTTATGAGTTATGACTGACCGTCGGCTGGCTTAATGTGATCACTTTACACTTAGGTGACATTTACCGATTCTATTTAAATCGATCTATCATCCCTTCCTGCCGAGTCCCTACCGAGGTAGGCAGAGAGATAGATCACCAGATTGCTCCATACACACCCCTTCTTGCTTCGGTCATAATCCTTTAAAAGCTGTGCAGCAAAATGCTGTCAAATTCCTTTTTCTAAAAACGCGTCCTTCCTTGAGGATCTTGTCGACATGATCGTTGCAGATCAGTCTAGGTCCCTTCTTTCACTCACGTATATTTATTTCATCCTGTCATCATTCATTCTCTCAACATGCCAAAACCATCGAATCTTAATTCATTCTAGTCACAACTCTCATCTCTCTAATAATCTCATTATTCAGCGTTTTCCCACATGTTATTCTCCACGACCTCGTTTCCACTGTATTCAACCCAGGTTCGTCCTTCTTCAGCCATGTCCACCTCTCAGAATCGTATAGTATTTTCCATAATATTTATTGGCAAATCTTTTTTATTTTTACCAATTGGCAGTAGCGTAGCGCGGGTGCGGGGGGGAGGGACGATCCACCCCATCGGCACTTTTTAGGGGGCGGCATTTTATAGGAAAATTTTAAAAATCCATTAAATCACATTTGTTTCATTAAAAACTCGAAAAAAATTCGCTATTTTTATCTTTTTGTACCATTCTTATCAATGACTACATTTTAGTTATCCCACTCCAGCCTAGAAGTCCTTTATAATTCCTGAAAATTTTCGAGAATTTTGGATTTATATGCCTAAATAAGGGGGGCACCGGATTTGACTTCTGCCCCGGGCGGCAGAAACCCACGCACGCAACTGCCTATTGGCTTGCATCTAATGCTTTTCGCAGCTCATCTCTCAATTATTTTACCTGTTATAAATACCTGTTAAAATAGCATTTGTGACTTTTGTGTCGAGTCACATTTATTGACAATTATTTCTCTCTCTCCCATCTTTCATCCTGTGCATCAAACCGCAACCCTTCTTGTAGCAAATATTCTCCAGGTTGCTACATTTCCTACAGCTCTGCTCTAGAATAGAATTCTAATACACAAATATTCCACAAAATGTTCTAGTCTAACTGATCTTATTAATTAGAATATTTGCATGAATAACTTAAGACAATATTATACAAATCAATCTTGATAAGCAATATTCTGGAATGTCAGTTTACAATTATTAACTTCAGTGGTACAGCAGTACTTTTGCTCACAAATTGCCCCAGCACTGCTATTCCGAGAGCTAGGGGTGCTAGATTTTATTTACCCCTCATGACAAGAAAATCAACCAACCATCCAGATCGTAAGTCAGATTTTGTCCAGCTCAAGCCTCGGGAGACACCGAGAGGATCCAGTCACCGCGTACCGTCATGTTAGGTATCTGACGAAAGTGTTTAACGAGTGGAACTCATATCTTTTTACTAATTTTGAATCTGTCTATTCTTGGTGGGAGTTGGGAGATCTCCCGGGGTGCTTGATAGCGAAAAACGGATCTAGGATGTGAAGTCATAAAATCTTGGTTTTAAAATATATTTTTTACGATTACTAATTTTGTATTTTGACGATCACGTGGTCAGACTTGCGCTAGACATCCCCACACAAGGGAAAGGTCGAGGTCGTCCTCAAGCCACTGGTGGAACAATATTGAGAAAGACCGAAGGGAGAGGCAGCTGACCAGTGAGATGACACAAGACAGAAAGACTTGGAGACTGCGTACCAGAAGGGCCGAGCCCAGGTGAACTGGGAAGAAGCAAGGAAGAAAGACTTATTTTGTATTTTTGTGCAAATGTTATCAAAGGCTTTTGTGTGTATATAATTTATCATTGCCCAATATCCAAACTTCGAAAATTTTCCCTTGAGGAATGTGATGTACTTCTTTTGACCATACGATAAATAAATAAATAAATAAAAATAAATGTCTTGCGCGAGTTTTGTGAACACTGTTTTTGCAAACTTTTAAACACTAGTTGACTATAAAATGCAGCGAATATTATAAATAAAAATTTTACGATTACATTTTACTCTGTCCACTTTTACGATTATTTACGAGAAGGTGTATTAAAATACACAAAACGGAGAGCTAATGGATTTGGTTGACTGGTAGAACATAAAGAGGGAGAGGAAATTGATTATCTGTGATATAAATTTTCAGTCCGGCATTCAATTTTGAAAAATACACAATGAAAATGGAAAAATTAACGAAAATGCGGCATCAAAAAAAGGCATTATAATAAATTCCCGAATATAATGGATTTTTGTATTCAACATCTGTAATTTATAAACATGTACTATTTTAAAACTCGGACTCCAACTATGACGTCACGGTCATTTCCCGCGTTGTTAAGGTTCAAATCGCGTGAAAAAAATACAAAAACAGCGTATTTTTTTTTTGGGTTAAGGCTCGCGACTTAACTATGATGTCACTGTCGCTTCCCGCGGCATTAAGGTTCAAATTCACACGAACAATCGCATGAAAAAATGATAAAATTAGCGTTTTTTTTCAAGTTTTGGGGTTAATCTCGCTCCATTCACAAAAACTTTTACGGTCATTTAGGTAAGTACTAAATTTTAATTCATATGATTAATACAAATAAAAACTCCGCGACATTCGGGAAACGTGTTGCTGTCTTTCGGAAGAAAAGATTTTTCTCACGTATTTATTTTTTTTGGGAAATCTATACAAGATAAAAAAAAATCTTTTACAGTTATTCCCTAGATAAAGTTCAATGTATCGGCCCTGTTTTTTCCAAAGCATAATTGGTAAGGTTGTCGAGATCTCAGGTTTTTTATTTTTTTTTAAGGGTGATATGCCTAGTCTTAAATAAAAATAATATTAGCTATGTATTGAAGATTTCCAATTTATCGGGATGAATGCTGAAAGCTTTTCGATAAATAATCACATGTTTTCATAGTATTATTATTTTTTGGATTATTTTGGTTCATATCCGAACAACCGAAATCGCATGTAGCGATCTTAATACAGGGTGGGGCAGAAAAAAAGCGATTTGAAAAGGCTGTAAAAAATTCGTTCATATTTCTAAATTTTATTTTTACTACCTTAAAGTGAACATATATGTTTTAACTTAACTGTGGCGCATACTTGTGGGTGACAGCTGAACTATGAATGGACTATTGTTTTACTTTTGATGGATGTATTGACAATTATAGGGAATAAGCTCGAAAGAGTGCCTTGATAGCCTAGGATCCCACCACTAAAAAATTGACCTATCTGTTATTTAATCGAAGTGTGATTTAAATTAAAGTTTACACACAAGGACATAAATATTGGCCAGGTGTACCTGACAAAATCCTGCCACGACACCCCCTGGCCCCCCTTCGCGGTATGCCGCTGCATTTGCCTAGAAATTGAATGAACAGATTGATCTTAAAAGTAATTCTCTGTCATTAAATTTTTTTGCAATAACTCTAAATCTATATATTAGTTGTATTGCAATAAATGAGAGCTTGCTCTGTAACTAAACTATAACAAATAATGCTTATTTTTTTGCAGTTTCCTTCTTGTTTTTCGAAAATTTTAAAAGTTTATTTTCTTAGTTTTAATTTGTAGGCCATTACGGGTAAACTTCGGGTCTAATTAAAAAATCTATGGAAGATTTTTTCTAGACAATTTAAAATAACAAATGGGTCATTTTTTAGCGGTAGGATCCTACTCATTCAAGGGTCTTGAAAATAGTATCCAAAATTTTTGTCAGTCAGAGATGTAAAGTATCCACAAAATGTAAGAAACTACGTAAGTATTCATCCAAGAAAACACTGCTTAGAATATTGTATGGATGGATAGTTTGTAAAATATAATAGGTGTCCACGAAGTAATGAATGAACATACTCGTAAACATCAAGTTATGAGGATCATTGTGGTTGATTAACATATCAGACTGGATGACATAGTATAGCAAGGGGCATGACCGTTATAATACTTGCACTCATTACATTCCACAGATGAACACAAAGCTGTAATGGGATGCTTATTGTTCTTAGCCATTATGCAAAGTGTTACACATTCATGGGGAGATTACCACAAGGGAGGAAGTCTCACAAAATAAAAACAGAAAAATTCGTTAGCTGGAAGAGATCGCTGTAAAGAGATAAGCTCGCCCTAGTGAGTGATTCCTATTATTATTTCAACTGTGTTATTTGCTTATAATATTTTTTTTATACTTAAAGAATAATAATAATAATAATATTTATTAATACTTGCAATATTGTAAGACGATTTCTAAATACTGATATTTCAGGCACAATGCTTGTATTTTAGGCCCCCCGCATCTGAGCCTAATCCTGTGATATCCGTGATATCTGGATAGGTGAATTTTTCCCAGTATTAGGCTGATGAGTTTATATGTGAATCATGAATGATAATATGAAGACCCTTCTGGCTGTTAATACCGAGAAGTGTGTTGGCAAAGTCATGCCTCCGCGTTAAAAATATAAAATTAATAACAAAATATGCATAAAAAAAGTTACAAACAGCGTAACACTAAAGAGTGTGGAAATCGAATTATTTTTGTCTACCACGCATACGTCAATATTTTAACGTATCAATATGGTACTAGGTTTTTCGTGGGATTGTATGATTGACCCCCAACACTTTTTCTTACTTTTTTTTCGAGTGTCCTGTAAGATTCAGGTATTCGTTAAACTTCTATAAGAGATTTCATACATTTTTCAGCAATAAGCACTCATTTTGATACATGTTTACGTTTACAGACAGTATTTACTGGTTATCGCAGATTGGGATGCATCGTAATTGTAATATTGTGGTAATAGTAGTAGATTGTGCTACGTCAGTAATCAGAACCAGAACAGGAGTATTGGACATTATTGAAAGGGTCGCCACAATAAACGCCTCCCGTGCTGGCGTCGTAGGACTACCACAAGAAATCTCGGACGACCACAACTACGATGGAGAGATGATATAGTGAAGCATGCCACGTGGATGTAATTGGCCCAAGATCGTTTGGCATGGAAAGGAATGGAAGAGGCCTACTTCCAGGAGTGGATGGCTACGGGCTGAAGAAGAAGATGCCTACTTCGAATCAATATGGAGCGTATTCATTGTCTTCATTGACATCAGGACTTTTCTTTAGTATGTTTTGACAACCCCTTGTACTATAAGCACTGTGATTTCTGTGCAGAAATGTTTGTAGGATGAAAGGTCTGTGTCCGCAGATAGCAATCAGTGCACGGGGTGAGCTGCCACTATTATCTTACTATATATTCTCTATCTATCTATCTATCTACTCTACATACAATACACAATACACAATACAACAGACATACAATACAACATAATTCCTCTGCATATGCAAGCAAACAATTTGTTCCAACACTTCAAACTCAGAATGCTGTAGCATGAAAATGTGTTAAAGAAAAACACTGTTTTTCATTTCACGTATATGCGTTGAAGGGTTTCGAGTAGGTCCCAAAATTCATGAAGGGCTTACATGTTTTTTTTATTAGATGTGCTATAGAAAATGTGTAAATTATTATTATTATTTTTTAATGAATCTGGGTTTATCGAAATAAACCCAAATACATCTTTTATATCGATCGTTTATTTTGTGATAAGTTACTTCCATCTGTTATAAATCGTCTAGACACACTACTTTCTTTTTAATTACTTTTAAAAATGTCTAGTTTCTTTGAGAAAGTGAGTCAGTCGTGTTCCTCGCAAAATGTAAAACAGTGTTTTTTCTGTGAATAATCTGAGCTTATTGGGATTATACACAGAATTTTTCAGAGAAGCACAGAATACCTATAAAACCCCGATGGGTCTGTGAACAAAGTCTGTGAAAATAATGTGAAAAACACTGTTATTTTCTGAAAAGTATACTTATTTAAAGAAAAAAATATCAGAATGTGCGCTCCTGAAATAATTTTTACATGATTTTTTAAATGTAATTAAATTGCAGTGTTTTGAATTTCCTCAGAGTTAAAATGATAATAATATGAAATTATGTCGGCAAGCAAGAGACGGCTACGTTAGCACTAAAGTGTGGAGTATTCTCAACAATACCACTTCCATCCTGAAATATATACAACTACACACAAGTGCACCAATGCCAGAACTAAATACTATGCATCATTGGACACTTGAGATATTTCAGTTTAGTTCGATTTTCTGCCACCGGAAAGTACTATACATTTGGAATTTCTTTCATATTCAGTTCAAACCAGGCCCAATCCTAGTTCACAGCTATACAACTATATTTGCCTTGGGTAAATGATTACGGTAGGTAAATTAAAAGGAATGAAAAGTCACTCTTCTGACGTCAGTAGCATGGCAAACGCAATGAGAGATTCCTGTGTGCCTTGTGTAAATGATTTATACCTTACGTTGATATGTTGGATCTCGTCAACATGATTGCTCCAAATCAGTCTCTGATGGCCACGCTTCTCTTTTTACCATCCTGCCATCATTCATTCTCTCAACATGCCCAAACCATCTAAGCTTATACTTTCCTACTGATCTCTACACCTACTGTCTTACAGACACTCGTCTCTCTGATAACCTAATGCCTTATCCTATCTCTTAATGTTTTCCCACACATTCTTTTCAACAATCTCTCATGTCCACTGCATTCAACCCTGATTCGTCCTTCTTTAGCCATGTCCCAAGTTTCACCAGCATATGACAGTTTCCACACTATTTGACTAAACTTGCCAGAATCTATATGCGTGCTGGAAAATCTTTATACATATTATATATTTGCTAGTGACTATTACACAGCATATGCATACTGCTGCCATTATCCAAGCTATTTTGAAATCTGATTATTCTCTGAATTGTTTTTATTACATTTCATCATAATTCTACCAGTCTTGCATTACATTTAGATAGTACATACTACAATGATAGTGAACAAGTTGAAATGGTTGGGATATGTAGAGAGGATGAATAATGAAATGATAACCGAAAAGTTGTACCTAGCTACTCTATAGTCCGGTAAACAGAAAATCTTTAATATGGAGACCCAACATTAGATCAGGTAGTCGTGAATTTTTGATACGTCGTGTAGATCGATAGGGTAGTGGAGAATCCAGTTTTTTTACATTTTTTCTCCCCCGGCCTGTCTGTCCTTTTCAAAAAATCTGTGCCTTTTTATGTAACGCAATGTAACTTGTTTGGATTTTTTTTATGTTTAGCTGATTTGTAAATCATAAATAGCAACAGAGCTGTGAATCTCCAAAAACTGGTCACTTTGTTACAAATTTTTAAAAATTTTGATTTTCTTGCATGAATTCAATTTTAAATTAAATTTGACAATAGACCCTGTTTATCAGAGCGCCTCTAGCGGCAAAAAAGTGAAACAAGCAACCAATTATAATATTGTATTGTGTTGGAATTAGAAGTGTGAATGTTTGTTAATAAGAGGTAATGTGTATTGAGTCGCTTTAAACATTGTTATTAATATGCCGAGAAGTGTTCACTGAAGAAAATCAGCCGCCACGTTTAAATGTATGAGATGAGAATGGTAATAGGGAGTTATTGAATTTATAAGGGAAAAGGTGTTCACTCCTTCCCCCGCGCTGCTATCCTTTATAATAAAAGGTAAAACTCTGTTCCATTTGATACTTGCAGAATTATAATGTTTCTGTTTTCAGGCACTCACCTGCATGTGGTCCAAGTTTTCTTCGATGCAGGGGGATTGACAAAATCGGAATACCAAATTTTATAAGCCAACATCTACGAGTATGTAGCGGCTTCGTGGCGTTAGGCAAAATATCTGTCATCGTAGAGAGACGAGAAAGAAAGAATACTGGCTACCTAGCTTATACAATATACATATCATATTATACGCTTTTAAACCGCAATTGTAACTGTTTTATGCTCCTTGTGACCGCTGTAAACTTCCAATAGGTATTTCACACATTTAGCTATTGATTTATATGATGCCCCCTTCTTCTTCTCTATGGTTTGCAGCAAATTCCTACATCTTGATCTTCACTGTTCTCTGTCTCCTGCAGCTCTTTTCAGCTCGACATAATTGGCGCAGTTCATATCCTCGTACACCTGGTCTAGGTACTCCCATCGAGGGCGCCCCCTGTGGTTTGTCCCTTCAACCATTCCCTCTATTAATTCATGTAGGAGACCCTCGTGGCGCATGATATGGCCCCCTTTAATTACTCATTTTTACCTGTCATTTGATATACATCTCGTTTACCCCGGGTCTTGGTTTTTTCTCCATAGTAATTGAGCATTCTCCTTTAAGCATTTGAGTTCGATTTTACAACCCATGAAAATATGTATCGTTTTCTTTTTTTAAAACGTTGATTCGACAGTAAGAGCAACAAGATTCAACCGTTTTCCTACAAATTGAAACACAGGCTATCTTACACCATTAATTTCCTCTGTTTTGTCAGGCATATTATAGACTAGTATTCTAATAATGTAATACCTTCCAAATTCCATCTTCTCTCTTATACACAATATAACGAAATTATCAGGTAGGTATATAATATCTAACTAGGTATATATACACTACATAGGTGCCTACAGCGTTACTTAATATAGCTACCTACTTTATATATGACAGATGAATACTAAATTTCAAATCCTATTACTTACTTTAGATTGGTATCCGCAGCAGAGCCGAAACAAGGGAAAAGAATATTAGTCGCTCGCCTAAAGTATAAAAATATTGTATTCCCAACAAGCAAAATTATCTCATGGCAGTCATAATCCTAAAAATCCTAAAATCCTTTATCAGGAGTACACAATTATTGATCTTTCTGTGACTAAAATATCTTATATTAGAAAACTTATAACCAATATGAAACTTTAATGCCCAATCCCACCAACAGGAAGGAGAGCCCTAAGAAATCTCCATACAAAAACAGAGATAATATTCTATTTACTAAGTAATAGAGTGTGAGTCCTGCAATAATTCCATATGAAATGCAACATGCAACTCACCTACTCTGGGCGGAGATATTTGGGCACCTAACGAAGGTTAAAGGTTAACAATTACTTATTAAATAGAATATTATATCTGTTCTTTGTATGGAAATTTCTTAGGGCTCTCCTTCCTTAGTGATAGTTGGTGGGATTGGGCATAAGTCTTGTGTCAGCCAATATAAAACTTTTGAATCTTATATCTGTCACTACACGTCATTTATGCCAACTGCCAATTCTGGTCCTATTAAACAAAACGATTCTCGTGAACAAAATAAACTCTACATCGACAGAGAAATAAATACAAACTTTTATTTTTGTAATTTTATTTTCTACTGTATTTGATAATTAAGCCTATTTATTTTCTTTTTCCATAGTACAAATGCGCAAATTTCAAAAATGGCTGTCTATTAAACGTTTGAAAAATCCAGAATGCTCGGAATAACAGTTGTACACGTTCAAATTAAATATTAAGTAAATAATGAACAGATTTTTTCAGGTGTCATCTCACACCTCGCGCCTGCCCTGTTGAAGGGTCCCCTCCCACGATATCAGCAACGTACCTAGGCATGGTTTCCTTACCAATTTCCTACTAAAGATATCTTGAGAAATTGACACGGAGTTACAACTACCAGCCTGCTTAAAATTCAGAGCGTTCATTTACAAAACCAAATTCATTTACAAGTATAATCACAAAGTAAATATCTTGTTCATCTCCTCAATGATAATAAGAAAAACCAACGATATTTTTTATACCTACTATCTGTGTATACAACTATACTGTGAATACTGCTGTCATGCTCAGAATATTTAGGATTTTTTTTCAGTTTTTCATCCTTGATGATTCAGAAAAACGTTAACAAGGTTATAAGTAATAAGTAAAAATGAAAGACTAGTGGGTTAGCTGGCAGAGATTTCAACATTGCGATAAGCTTGCTCTAGTGAACAAATATGATTTGTATTTGTAATGTCAACATATCTCTGTGTTTTGTTCACCATAAGTGTAAATAAATAAATAAAAATAAACGCATTTGGAATCCACTGTACCTACTAGTCTTTCATTTTTTGTATACCGAAAATCTTAACATTGTAACAAGGTTAATAAGAATTTTAATTTACTAGTAGGTATGGATGCATGGGCGTCGACAGAGGGGGCAAGTGCCCACTGTGACCTGTGACTAATGGGAAAGAGGGGCCTGCGTGTTCTTCGTTTTATGTTTGTTATTATGAATGTGTTGTCAGCTCTCTGTCAGTGTCCTTTATAGGTAAAATAAAATAAAATAAAATAAACTCTGCCTTCTTCTTCTTAATCTTAATGTAGGCCTGATGGCCTGTTATTTAAGAACATTTTTTTAAGACCATTTATTTAAGAACGGTTAGCCTCCTGCGAGGTCGACTCCCAGCAGTTGATCCATCTCTTTGGTGGTCTGCCTGGGGGTCGCCTACTTTAGGGTTGGTCCTGGAGCACAATGTGAGGGAGCCTGGATGGATCCATTCTCCCCACATGCGCGTACCAACTCTGCCTTATCTTGTTAAATTTGATTATATGTAACGTGGGGTTTAAGAATAAATAAAAAAATAAAATGTGGACTCATCAAACTCAAAAAAGTGCTGTAAATATACGTACGTGAATATCGACAACTAATTCGAAATTCTCCAGCGTTTACTTATTATATGTTTTATATGGAGGCAGATACATTATATATGTGGAGTTTAGTGTATTATTTCCAATTCCGATGTACCCATGCAATGTTTTAACGAACCGAGTGTTAACAGCATAGCCCAGCACAGCCGGGCGCATTACACATCGCATCATTACACACACAGCACACAGCCAGATATGCTTTACCATGCTTTCATAAATACGAAAATAATATACAGACATTTCAGCATAATCAAATCTACCATGAATCTGACAAATTATTTCAATGTTATTTCAAACACTAAATTGTCATTTGTGTGTGTGTGCGTGTGGGGGCTAAAATATTTAAATTGGATCACTGGATTTTTTTTTGTGAAAATCTCAATTAAGGGTCGGCGTACAATATATATACACGTTTCTTCTCTTCTCGACTCAACCACCAACCATCATAGCACAGCGAAAAATACTGTCTTGTCAGGTTGGAGGTCTGGGTTCGATTCCTGGCCGCAGCAAATGTTGCTTAAGTGTAAAGTGATGACTTTAAGCCAGCCGACGATCAGTCACAAGCCTGGTGGAAAATCCATCTTTGCTGTATATCTGTTGAGATAACTACTTATTATTATTCACTGGCATTTGTGTCCAGCGGGCCTGCGCCTGATTTTTTGTTTGATGCAGCCACTATTGCATTCTGCTCTATCGTTACTCACAATATGTAGTCTGAAAATTTTATTCTCCTGTCTAAAATTGATTCCTGGATATTGGCAGATTTGGTACCACGTAACCTTACCAAAATAAAAATGATCTGAGTTTGTGCCCACAAACCCAAAGACAATCCTGCACACTTCACGGCTCCGAGTGGCGATCCCTTGTAACCTCTTTGCATTAGCGGATCCAGGGGGGGGCTAGGGGGCTGGAGCCCCCTCCAAAACCATGAGTGACAGTACTTTATATACAACAAATCTAGGGGTTTCAGCCCCTTAGCCCCCCCCCCAAAACGTTGAGTGACAGTACTTTTTACCATGTGACGACATTCAGCCCCCCCCCCCCCCCCCCCAAAATTGAATCCTGGATCCGCCACTGCCTCTTTGGCTATCCACACACGTCAGGAAGTTCAGTTAACGGAATCGACCGTTTGCAAAAAAGCTTCGACTAAAACCTCTCTCTGAATTCTGTGTCACGACAATTCAGGTCGGAGCTTTTTTGCAAACGGTCGATTCCGTTAACTGAACTTCCTGACGTGTGTGGAGAGTCTATGTGTTCCTTTGAAAAACTTAATACAAGTTAGCAGGTGAAAGAAAATAAGTAGTTTCTGCTAGTACTTAGTAGATAGATTTATTATTTTGTCTTTAAAATCACCAAGTAAACCAGTGAATTCTGTTAGTTAGTATAGGTATTTCATATTAACTAAGTATTTGTATGTACGAATGTAGGTAGGCATGGGCGTCGACAGTCGCAGATATTTAATAAAAAAATCCTCTTTTTTTAATACATTGTATCACGAATTTAAAAAAATGCCTGTCGCGTCAATTATACCTGTTTATGTGTGACGTATTCCTTAGACTTTTATTTATTAAAAAATAAACTAGGTCTATTAATATTATATCACGGCTTTCTTTAATCTCCCGAAAAAAGGTTGGTCTTTGAGGTGGTCGCGCTTGACTGTTAATCCAGCGGGCGCGGGTTCGATCCCTGATGCCGACCTACTCCACTTCACGACACAAGCTTTTCAAGCTTAAAACTGTGAAGTGTATATAGGTGTATTTGAGTTGAATTCGATAAACCCAGATTCATTAAAAAAAATGATATTTGAAAGTTGCCTCCCCCCCCCCCCTTAACTTCCAAGCTGGGGAGGCCCCTGAATGTATGTATCTATAGGCTATAGGTAAATTTATATTATGTACTAAAACAGGGGTTTGCAGGTCGTACCTACTAATACGTGTGTTTGAATAAAATCAATGTAAATCTCTGTAGGAGGTGGAAACATAATATCCGTATAGAAAATCTCTTTTCAAATTCCTAGGATAAGCCTTTTCTCAATTGAAGATTTTTAGAATTCGAATGACGTCATCAATAGACAGCAAAACAAAGTAGGTGCCTACCCAACAAATACACGTGTAGATGTTTTAAAAGATATATTATATACCTAGTATCAGGGGCGTATATAGGTTTTCATTTCAGGGGGGGGGGGGGGCGAAAAAACTCCTGGGGGAGACAATTAAAATTTAAACATAGACGTAGTAAAAAAATCTGTAATAGAGCCGCAGGCGAAATTTTTTCGTGAAGGTGAGTGAGAAAGGTTGTATTTTAGGTTGGCATTATAAGTGTTGTGTTAAAAATGGAACAGAAAGTAAGCGCCGCAGGCGAATTTTTTTGGAAGAATTGTGCAAAAGATCGGCTAGTTTTCTTGGGCCCTGCTGAAAAAAAAAAGAAATTTTCGAACGGAACCGAAAACGTGATCATAGCTCAATTGAAAGGCAGGCTATGTTATTGCCGTCTGTTTAGCTGTCTTCAGCTGTCTTTTTGGACCCCAGTAGGTATTGTAAAAATATTAAAGGATGTAAATTTCTAAGTTCGTTGTCATCCTTTGAATCGTATCAAAAGCTTTGGGAAGAAAGACTGAAGCACAGCTAAAGCTAAAAACTGGTCAACACTTCGCACGAGCTTAAAGAAAATTTCGATAGATGTCTCTCCAATACAAATAAACAATTTGTTTGTGAACTGTTTAATATTTCTGTCATGAATTACGCGTTTTTTTGCATTATTTTATTTGATACATATGTACAAATTGCATGTAAAACCGTACATTTTCCTTTTGTATCGACGCCTTTCTGTATATTTTTTCATATGGCAACAATTCTGCATTCCGTCAAGTTTACCAACTTGACTGGAATCTAATGTCAAATTCCGCTGTCAAAACACAAATTTTAAAATGTCTTTAGCTGTGGTTGGGAGTAATTTGTATAAAATATTGTTTAGAAATAATAACACAGTTGTAAGATGGACTCGGAGCATGTCTTCAGGTCATGGGGCAGCTGTGGAGAAGGAAAATAAATACGATATTATCATTGCTGGAGGAGGAATGGTCGGATGCACTTTAGCCTGTGCTTTAGGTTAGAATTTTCATTTGTATATTAATATTTTACTACAATTTAATCAAATCTTGATGACGAAGTATTCTGTACTTCACAATACAAGCGTTTAGCTTACTAGATATATTCTATGACATCTTTGTGAAGCTGCAACAATGGAATAGTGCCTTATTATTTTTGTCCTATTGGTAAAACAAAAAAGGTAGCGCTTTCCTTTAATGTCTGTCAAGTAGTTATCTCAACAGATATACAGCAAAGAATGAACTTACCAACAAACTTATAACTGATCATCGGCTGGCTTAATATCATCAATTTACACTATGACTATACTATGACTTTTTTCACTCATCTGTGATTAATATATATCGTCTTCATTAGCCATCTTCCCTCGACTGCTGGATATAGGCCTCGTCCATCTGTTTTCACTCGTCTCTTTTCTGACCTTTCCGCATATTAATGTATCGCTAGGCTGAAATTAGTATCTAATTGTGTTAATATTATTGCGGTTATTTCAGCCAAAAATACAAAACTCTCCGCCTCGAGGATCTTACTTCTAGAGGGCAGCCCCCCACAGACCTTCTCGCTCTCCCCGCAATACAGTAATAGAGTCTCCGCCCTCAATCACTCCACGAGGAGGCTGCTGACTTCCATAGGAGCATGGCCACATATACAAGACATGAGGTTGAAGCCAGTAAAGAATATGCAAGTATGTATTTGAAACCACAATTGTTAAGACATAATATTGAAAGAATTGGAATGTACATGATCGGCGCAGTTGATTGAAGCGAAACCGTGAAGGTTTAAACCCTGGCGATGGCGATATTCCACACTTTGCGATACAGGCTTTTAGCCTAGTACAAGGTGTGCAGAAAAGTATGCAAGCCTAATTTTGCTTAGTTTTCTTCTCGTGCGTTTGGTTGGAATATTTACATACTCACTCTGGTATTGGCGTGGATTAACATTAGCAGACAATATACTTTTTTGCCAACAGTATTGATGTATTAAATAGGAACAACTGTTGAAGATTAACTGTTGACCATTATTGACACAGCTCTAGTATGCATTATTGGTTGAATAAAACTTAAAATCTAAGCCCGCCAGTTAAAAAAGGTAGTAAGAAATATAAATAAATCTTCGCTTATAATGCTTCCAGGTCTGGGACGCTTGCTCCGATGCCGTAATCACATTCAACGAAGACAACTATCAAGGTGATGTGGCTTACATAGTAGAGAATGATGTCCTCCTAGCTGCTGTTAACAAAGAACTCAATTCTCCTGACATTCCCAATAAGGTGAAGGTGGTCCACAATGCCAAAATACAAGATTATAAACTGCCGCACTCAGATAGTGAAGAATCTATAGTCAAGATGGCAAACGGTGATACGTATGCGTGCAAATTATTGGTAAGTTTACTTATTTTTGTTATTGATTCAAGAACTCCTTGGCTCAACCATTTTGACCGGATGCTATACAGCCAAATATCGTTTTCGATGAGGGTGCTAATTGTATCTTTTTGTAACCATAGTGGCAACAATTTAATAATGTCATTGTTGCCAGCAAACAAAATTCTAGTTCTTGATTTATCTGAGAGCATCTCGTTCTTGATACTTTGTTTTTTTTTCTTTTTTTTTTAAATGAATCTGTACACTTCACAATAAGCTTGAAAAGCTTGTGTCGTGAAGTGGAGTATGTCGGCATCGCGGATCGAACCCGCGCCCACTGGATTAACAGTCGAGCGCGTTACATACCAGTCTACCTACATGTTATACGACTTTAAAATTTCGTTACTGGTGTTAGTAATTACAAATACTACCACAAATAAAACCGCATATGAATAGGAGGTGTTGAGTAAGGCCAGAGAGACAAGTTGACAAATCTTGAATAAGATTGCCCAACAGAGGGTGATGGATAGGCCATAACATCAGGCACTGCGGCCTGCTCATCACCATAGCAGAACGAATGGTAGAGGGCAGTAATGTGAGAGGTCGCCCTAGAAGCAGTTATATGGACCAGATATTGAAAGCGTGCGCTGTAGCACTTACACGCAAGTGAAGAGATTAGCGAGTGACAGGACGGCGCGGAAATAAAGAATGAAAATGCTTGGTACAAATCAATCTGTAAGATTGTAACCACATCTTCACAAATAGGATGTGAAACTGTTATCATTAATTTGAATTTTATTTATTACTAACACAATCAACGAAATTTTGAAGTCAAAAGTTTTGTACACCTTCTATTGCTGACGTGTTACAATATTTGTTGATTATGTCACTACTAATTTTTTGCGATAAACATTGGATTTTTTACATGTCGTAGTTGAATAAAAAGCAGTAACAGATTATTCAACTACGAGATGTTAAATGACCGATGTTTTCATAAAAATATAATTTCGATATTAAAAAAATAGGTGTGGTGTTTAAAGAATTTTATTTTTTAACTTATTATGGTTTTATTTATTGTAAAAAAATACACAGCAGTTACATATATTGTCGGTAATACATTATAACTATCATTCCACAGTCTTGTGAATAATATCCTTAAATAGAGATTCATTACTAATTAAATATTAATATCAAAATTTGTATTGATTTAAGAGGCCCACATCTCGAAATAACCCTTTTTTTTCTAATAAATTTCAGAAATTTTTGAGAAGATACTTGGAAACCTTATCTAGTGCATGATCTGTGTGGATTTTTCCTAAGTAAGATTTTGCAAAATATTTTTCAATGCATTTATCTCACCGTTTGTAAGCCTTAGATATCTGATTTTATATTCAGATAATGAAGTATAAAAAAATGAAATGCACTATTTTTGTAAATTAGCGTAAATTCAGAGTAAATTCTTCCAAACGCACGCAAATTCTGTTTTTGTTAAATATTGGGTTTTTCTACATTCGTAGTTATAATTTTAACGGTTATATTATAGTTATTATAATTGATGTGCAGTGTAAGATGGACATCTACTGGATTAAAGACCAGCCATTTGCCAGTCACCATTGGGCCCATCAACAACTACTATTTATTGTCTTATATTTTTTTCAAATCATATTATTCTCTATAAACTATTCCTTAGATGGGATTCGAACATACCACCTGTAAACCAACCGATGATTGGTCGTAAGTCTAGTAGATGCCCATCTTGCACAGTACATCAGTTGAGTTGACTAACGTATTTCGCGATGTATGGCCCTTAACGCTTTTACATAACCTCACTTGCGTCTGGCAGAAATTGTGAAATCAAGTCACGACGAATCATCTCGGCGTTTCACCGTCTTTAATAATCTGTTCCAACAACGCCTCAATCGTATTCATTTTCCTCTCGAAAAACTTCTGCGTCGTCTCCAGTCTTGTGGCTAAATCATAGATTTGTTTATTGATATCTATGGTTTTATTTACGCCTACGCTCGTGTCTTTCTTCACAGACCGCACCGAACTAGTGTGTCTCATGCCGCTGCCTGTTTCCGATGTCGTGCGTGTGCGTGGACGGAGTGATGTGTTCTGTTTCGTCAAGTGTGTTAGGAATGGACTGTAGTTGACGCTCATTCTGTTGTTGTTCATCATGAGGCTCTTTTCTTTCTTCGCCGTCTTGGCGATCTCTTTCTTCTCGGCGACCAGTTTGTATACCGACGCTATTAAACTCTTTGGAATCTGAAAACAAATTGGATATTGAGTATTCATTCAATCAATGCTACTACGATTAATGGAAAAAAGGGTGCACCGACAGTTTGTCCACCGACAACTGTGTGGGTTAAATTAATCATGTAGTGTCATAAACACGATCTGTCGCTTTGCATAAATTGAGTTAAGAAGAATTTTCAGTCAGAATTTATTATGAGAACATCAGATTTTCTGCATGTTGATTTGATTAACGAGTAGTTATCTTAACAAATATACAGTGAAGATTGAGTTTCCAGTAGACTTTTGACTGATTGTCGGCTGGTTTATTGTGATCACTTTACACTTTCACATTAATTCAGCTGACGTTCAGGTCACAAACCTGATGGAAAGTCCATCCTTCGCCGTATGTCTGGTGAGATAACTACTTCAAATATTACTGTTGTTTCACAGAAAATGATGTGACGTATATTTTGAATTATCTGGCTTATGTAAGACATTTGAAAACCACAGTACTATTTAAAAAAGAGTGGAGATACAGTCGGAAACCAGTGGGTCCTTTCAAGGGATGCTCAGGGGACTACATGTCTTTTGTGTCGCTGCGACCAAAATGGATCTATTGTGACATTACAACTGTGGCTTTAACTACTTAATTACTTACTCTATTTTCCCTGGGATCATTGGGTCGTATGACCAGTGCCCATCGATATGGTTGTGACATGAGTAGCGCCCCGCTGTACAGCATGTTCAATAGTTTGCTGGGCATCCACTTCAATAAGGGACTGAAGAGGAGGGCTTCCAGTCTAGCCACTTGTATAGCCTGTCGTACCAATCTGTCCAACCCTGCACTTTCTTGCAAAGCCTGGAAATTAAGCCAGAATTTTTATTTTATTTATGTTGTGTGTGGATTTTATTGTCACAAGTAGTTGGTTGGCAGACATTGACTATGGCAATAAACTCGCCATTTGGTATAATATTTTGTAATGTAATGGTTTTAGTCTTGAATTGTGCAAAATATGTAAAAGTTTTTTTTTTCATGTTTAGATTGTTTCGATTTGAGGTCCGTTAGTTGCTCTGTGGATGTTTAATCTGTGGTCAGCTCGTGTCACTTAAGTTGAATCATAGCTGGAGTAATAGTCAAGATAGTGGATGCCCCAATTTGCAAATATCACTCAAAACCTTTTATGTAAAATTTGTTATCTTTCACTGTGTGGTGAGCACCAGACTAGACTTGAATTTAAGAAATTGTATGTGAATTGTAGTACTCGTGGAATACTCACCTGAATATCACTAACGGCCAGACCGACCAATAGATTGGTTAAAATAATTGTGACGAGCAACACGAACGCCAAGAATAATATATGAGCAGTGACAGGGTAAACAATCTCAGGACTGTTCTCTCCATAGAAGATGTCTTCGAATTCCAACTCTCCCGACATCATGATCAGAGTCTTGAGCATGCCAATTGGTACACGTTGAAATGAAGGGTAATTGGCAAACAGCACTCCGAATGACAGACTGAAGGCAATCAGCAAACAGGAGTACGCCATCAAGAACTTTGCAAAGTTCACAGCAACTGGAAATAGTTTATTTACAAATTATAGCTTCTAGAGATCGGACAAGAAATTATGTTATTAGAGAGATAAGTGGATGTAAGACTATGGTTAACTAATTGAGACAGTTTGACCACGTGGACAGAATGTCTGACGATAGAATGACAAAGAAAAAATCTATGTCGGAAGGAGACGGTTTCAGGAAAGGTCACCTGGAATAAACATTTTTACTGGAGACCTTAAGGATGTACGCAGAGTGGGAGAAATCACAGGAATTGTGATGGAAGGGAGAGATGTGTGTAAGGATAGAAGTGTGTCACGCTTTGTCTTCTGCCTACCTGCAAGGGATACGGCATGGTAGTATAGATATATTTTGAATGTTGTGTAATTGAAAAATATAGGACTTTCTTAACAGGAAACTTTGAGAAATATACCTGGGAGAAAGAAGAGGTGTAAGGAAACGCGGCCATCCATGAACCACATGGTTTGACCATGTAGACCAGATTCTCAAGGACGCACGTGTCTTGAGTAAAAGGAATTGTAGAGTGTGTACGATTCAGCAATTCTTTGAATGAATGTGACGGAAGCATGGAGTGTGGGTAAGGATAGGAAACTCTGGAGATCTGTTCTCGATACGGCATGAGGGGATAGAATACGAGTACAATAGAAACATATGTAGTGTAAAAACATTTACCAGTAGTAAACATTTGTATGTACAGCCCGAACATAGGAAACCTCCCGACTATGAGCATCAATTCAAACCATGATAAGAATATTCCCACAGCAGCTACGTGGTGCTGCCATGAGTCCACATCCTTCTGTAAGTCATTCTCTGAGCCTTGTATCTGAAAGTACAACATAATACAGTAGAGTTTAACCGAAGCCGTTGATAGTATACAAGCCTGGACATACGAATAACATCACCACCCTAATTGGTGACATCACATTGTATCGGTGACAAACACCATGTCTCGGTGACAAACACTTGGACTACGGAATATTTTTTCCCATACATTTTCTCCCAATCTTGGTGACGTCATCATCGTCAAATGTCAGTTGAGCCGGGCCTGCATGATAACACTATTGCGTCCGGCCTCGGTTTAACTAATACACACTGTTAAAAACCAGAGGGTGCCGGATTATTGGATTGTGTGGGGAAAATCAAGATAAATAAAATATGGCACTACACTTGTATGTGGGAATAAAGGGATATGTATTTATTTACTGCATAATTCAATAGGAAATGGAGAGCCGAATGATAGGTGTATCCTTGAGAGACCGGATAAGAAATGAAGATATAAGGCGACGGTCAAGGGTCTCAGACATTGCGGAGAGAGTAGGGACACTGAAATGGCAGTGGGCGGGTCGTGTGGGAAGGCAAAAGGATGGCAGATGGACCCTCAGAGTACTGAGCTGGAGACCCTACGAAAGTAAACGAAGTGTAAGGAGACCACAATGGAGATGGGCCGATGATATCATTGAGTCGGTGGGACATGGGTGGAAGCAAAGCGCACAAAACAGAGAATTGTGGAAGAGACCTATATCCAGCAGTGGAGGAAAAGAGGCTGAAAAGAAGAAGAATATTTCAATAGCACAATCGTCTTATTTAAGTAATTTATCTTAAAATATGTAAAAAAAAAAGTCAGAACCGCTTGACTTTCACTGGACAAGAATGACTGTAAGAACCAAACAATTTTCTGCAATAAATGTTTTTAATGTATATAGTAATCTTACCGCACACAGAAACACAACTATGATGGTGGACCATTGCAACCAGTTGTCCCACTGGACAATGTAGTCCATAGGTTTATGCAACAGCTGGAATATTTCTTTGAAGACGAGCAGAGAATTGAGAATTAGTAGAATGTATCCAATTATTATTATGTGCAAATGAATTCTACATGCGTCGACGACTGGACCCCGTAGACTCGGACAATTCCTTATGTATACACCTGGAATGATTGCATTTCATAAGTCAGTTCACTGTCAGTCTTTGAAACGGATAAAATTTCTATCTTTGGAGGATTAATCAATGCTTACCCATTATATATATACTGAATAATATCACAAAGATGGTGTGGTAGATCAAACTGGCCAAAAAGAACTTTCTGATCCTTTTCCATTTGAGATATAAGAATGTTTCACATAATGGGTGTTTCAGTACCTCTCTTCGTCCTACTTCAATAAAGGATAACAATAGATTACTCTCTCCCTTTGGAGTCATAACAGTCTTTCCTAACCTGGAAAATGGGAGTAGTTGGAGCTTTTTACAAAATTTGATTAGCAGTATTCCATTGTTGTCTCCACAAAATTATGTCCAGGTTTTTCTTACCTGCCTGCAAGTGGAACTAAAGCTCTAAAATCCAATTTTAATTCACAATCCACATCCCCTATTTCGTGATCAGCCACTTTGATGGCATCGTCGAATTTCTTGGTATAATATGGCAGAACTTCGGGTGTTCTTCGTACGATAAACGAGAGTGCAGAATGTCCACCTTTCGTTCTCAAAGTGACATCTCCTCCATAATCTGAAATTGTGGAAAAAATAAGAAAGAACATTTCAGAGAAAAGGAAATGGCTTCGTCTTTGGCCACTTGTGTAATATCTCACCCAGTAACATTGTAACGCTTGTAGAAAATTCATTCAACGCTGCCAAGTGCACTGGTGTGTATCCGTAATTATCTGGCGTGTTGGGGTCTGCTGATGCTATTAGCAATGCCTTTGCACATTCCAGACCTCTTGAAGTTCTCCCTAAAGCGGCATGCAATGGAGTACGTCCATCGTCGTCTCTTGCACTCAATGGTGCAGCGCGAGATATCAACAAATCGACAATATCTAGTGCTTGGGCAATGCAAGCTGGAAAACAAAGATTACATTTTAAAAATCTTTATATGCGTTTGACAATCTGATCGCACTTATGACTATGTTATACTAATTTTTACCCAAATGTAACGGCGTCTGATGTCTGCTGTTAGGAGAATCGATCGGTGCTCCTTTATCCAACAATTCTTTAGCACAATCCAAATGTCCGTCTTCCGCCGCAAGATGTAACGCCGTTAATCTGGCTACTCCAAAACGAGCTCTGGCGTCAGCTCCATGCTCCAATAATAGACGAACGCATTCCGTTGACCCTAATGCTGCAGCTACGTGGAGAGGTGTTTCTGTAAAAACCTGGGGTGTGTCAGGCCTAGCACCTTGAGCCAAGAGTTCTTTGACACAGTCTACAGCCTCGCTTTGTACAGCATAGTGCAGGGCAGATCTCTCGTTGATGCCAGCATTTACATCGGCGCCGTGCTTTATAAGAGTCTAGAAGTCACAGAAAACGAATTAGTACAGTGCCTTTTGGTGCAGTACAGCTGCAACCAACGCTGTTTCATTATAATATCACCTGTATACATGAGAGGCTCCTCGCACTGGCTGCACAATGAAGCGGGGTGGCTTTATGTGCTCTATCCCACATACCAGCGGGGACTCCGCTCTCGATCAACAGATCCGTACACTCTACGTTGCCAACTAAAGCGGATAGGTGGAGTCCATTCCTGAAAATTGGAAAACAGGATTAGAATTTTAGCAGCTCATTCATTAGGTATTAATGGAATTAATTGATACTCTTTCAAAAAGTGGATTTGACAGTGAGCTAATTGAATACCTTCCGTCGATGTCTTGTAACAACGGATCGACATGCTTGTCGAGCAGCGCTTTCAGTATGCTTGGTTTTCCCAACCAGCAGGCCCACAGCATTGCTATTCCTTCAGCTCCAGGAATAGCCAAGACTTCCTCCGTTTTTCCAAGACAGACCAGGCTCCCCACGTCCCACGCGTCCATGCTCTTTAGAGATGATACTATTTCATCTGAAAGAAAAGAGAACACTAATGAGAATATGTAGTTTATTTCTGGTTTTTGTAACTTTATCTTGTAGGATTGAAAGTTCCTATCAATATTTCTGAGATATTCTTAACGCCATTTCGTTGATTCTTCCAATATTCCCCTCACCCTACAGTTTTTCTGAACAGAACCGAATGGTTATTTGCTACGACGCTTTGCAGCATTGTGTCCTTTCTTGGAGGGAGGGAGGACGCAAGATTGGCGTTCCGACGCTTACGATCCGCATCGACTGCCTTAAGTGATCACTTAATACCCAGGGTAACATTCACCCTTCGCATCCTACTCCCAAATATGGATTTTTTATAAGTTCTGTAGCTCAGGAATCTTTCACAATGAACCAATTTGTAGATCATATCGCCATCTGTTGAGTGAGGAGTGAATCTAATCGATCAACCATTCGAATTCCACTTTAGATTTTACGATCCATTTTGTAATTTTATTGATTGATACTAGATTACTCAACACATACATCACTCCATTCATTTTCTTGTTTACTAACAACTTTTCTAGACCATGTACTCCGGGTAGGTGAATTGTGAACCTTTGATCTTTCCTTGTGTCAAACTATTCTATAACACACTTCACCTTCCATTAACATTCAGTTCTAGCATAGCTTGTAATTCCATATTTAAGACTACCTGACTTTTCCGTCCGTATCATCATGGTGTTTTCTACAGCGCAAGCAGTGACGAGTGTGAAGGTTATCCGTGTAGAGAGAGTTCACCGTAACTGTTTTTTAGTCTAAATGCGGTTTAAACGAAAGTTTACAAATAGGGTCGCATGAGTTGCCCAGTAAACCTTCCTCCGTCAAGTCCCTGACCCCCCGAATAACGAGGTTTCCTGCATTTTTAAGAATGTGGTAAAAGATAGGAGAAAGAGGTCAATGACAGAAATACTTCTTACTAAATTGTCTAAAAAATACTTTTTTTAATACGACTGGCAGTTTGCCCGCCATGGCCGGTCAAAGTACCGATTTTTTTAATACAAAAACATAATTGAAAAAAAAAAGGAAACTCTATTCAAAGAGCTCCTGTTCACGGTCTCTGACTTGGAATGGTTAGATCTTGATTTCTCCATGTGGCCTGACGAAGTAGTATAGCCGTTATAGAGTCGAAGTTGGCATTATTTCTTTCATTGCAAAGAGTAAGTTTAAAAGTATATTTTATTATTATAATGTTGAATTCTCGCGTCTTAAGAAAGGAGACTCGTATGTTTGTTCTGTGTATAAACAATGTTATAATAATTATTATATTGTGTTGTGTTGTGAATAAACAAACCATCTGTTCGTTGATAGATCACTTCCATGTTTGTTCTGTTGTAGATCAGCGATCTTCAATCAACGTTGGATCAATTTACAAAAGAGATTTATAATGAGTATGGATTTATTTAACTGTACAAATAGGAAATGTTTTATAGATCTGTGTGATTAAAATGCATAAAAATATGTTAGCATTGCTTCGATACGATAGACGAAAGTAATGACAGGGCACAAACACTTCATGTTCCCGGTAGGAGATCCAGAGGAAGACCCAAGCGCAGGTGAAGGGAATTGGTGAGGCAGGACACGAGAGAGAGTGACGTTGTACCGAAGGATGGGCAAGATAGAGCAAAGTGGCGTCGAAAGACCATAAATGCAGACCCCACCGCACCATGTGGGATTAATAGATGCTAAGGAGAAGTAGAAAAGAAGACGAAATTAATGATTATGATATTTTTATGGAGTAACTCATTTATTTATGTAATTTACAAAGGCAGGCAGAGTTTCTGATATAATATTTAAAAAAATCTACTAAACGTGGAGCAAGTCCTTTTTATGTGCCATTGAAATAATATAAGTATTACGAACAAGTAATTGACAGAAACCTAAAAACAGGAAAGGAAGCAGGAAAGGGAAGGAATCGTCAGGAAAAAGTCGAGACAGACTCGCCACAATTGCGGAAAAACGAGGAGTCAGGAAAATTACTGGTGTTGTGAGTTTGTGACATAAAAGTTTATTGACGTACCTACATACGAAACGTACGTACGAAAGAGTAAGGAGAGATTGACAGAGAAGAATTTACGTTGATGCTTAAAGATGTTGTATGTATTGGGGAATCTGTTTGTCCTTAGCTTTACCCTGTCGAGCAGATTCTCAAAGAGTCGGGAACCTCGTAACATCAGAAGCAGAACCTTTTGAGTTTTATCATCACCATTAACGTAAATTATGTTAAGAGTTTTCAGTTAAGAGTTAGAAATTTCCACAGATCCCTATCCTGGGCATGCTGCATCCACTTGCTTCGTGCGGTTCGCCTCACTTCGTCAGACCACCTTAATTTTACGCTATTTCCTCCAATTCACCTATTTTATTGTAACACCCTCTTAATTGCCTGTTGTAGAGCCATTGCCAATGAAAGTTTCTCCAATAAGTTTCATCATATTGTAATGAACTTGTTATCACATCTGTTGCACTTGCGTCTCATCCAACAAAGCCACACATTGTTTATTGTTCTAATCCCGGGATGCATCTTCTTGTTTTGTTTGAAACTAATACAACGCAGACTGGTTATTAATTTCATATTGTGAGTTTTGTTTAATTTGGCGCTGAACTCCGTGGTTTTGGTTCACCCAATTCAGCCTTGAATTGCTCAGCTCACGAGTACCTACTCACGGCAACATTTTTCTGTAAGATAAATCAGGGTCTTTTGGGTTAACTTTGGGCTAAACCACACATAAACATAGGTATAGGTTTCTTTCTGTAATTTTCTAGATTTCTTTGTGTTCTGTAAGCCCAAAACAGCAATTATTAAATGCCGACATAACATTACTTATGCTGGATTTCACCAACTTCTTAGGTGAGGAATAGCGGATATAAGAGCCCCTAATCATTTTTTTCATACAAAATTTGTGCTAGGTAGCTCCTATCTCCGCTATTCCTCATCTTCAAAGATGGTGAAATCCAGCATTGGAATATTTAAGTACTGAAAAATGTTGTTTCCGATTTCTTCTATTAAAATACTACTTAAAATTGGTATAATCGCGAATTCACTACTGTGGCACTCTTAAGCTTGTTCTCCTGTTATTTTAAAACCACATTAATTATTATCAATATTTACGTAAAACAGTTTACTAAAACTACTTTTTACCTACAATAATTTAGTATTTAGCATCAATTTAGAAACTCCACCTACCAAATGTTATTGTGTTGATTAAAATAGACCAGTGATTTGTTTAAAATGTTGGGTGTTTTACGAGAAACACGCGGAATTCTTTTCTCTCTACCTCATCGTCATTATTTGGCAGGATTATGTTAAGAAATTTCACAGAACATTACGTATTTTACTGCATATGTTTTTGCCTTTGTGTGCACGTTTGAAAGTGACGATTGCTAGAAGATTGATGCGTTTAAAGTACTGTATAGTCTGTTGAAAGTTTGCAACTGGTTTTTCGGACAGATCATAGAAAAATCCATCATCAATTCAATGCAGTATTAGTACTACGATCAACAGGTTGTTAAAATGTAAGTCAGTAGGCATCAGGTTTACCTATTTCTGACTTTCTGAATGAATAAATAAATAAGTATTTTTTTTAACCAGAAACCATTAAGAGTAACAGTAGTGTGCTAAAGGGTGGCCTTATTGCAAAAGCAATATCTTACAGTCAACCCGCAAAGTGGGAGAGTTAAGATGGTTGGAAATGTAGAGAGGATAAATGATGAAAGAATAACAAACATGTGTAAAAGAAGAAGTGCTTTGCTCGACCATCAGATGCTCAAGAACGCAGTGTCTATGCTAAGTTGAATGGATGCGACGGAAGCAGAATGTGTTAGGGAAAGTAAGTCCGGAAGTATTCGGTTTACCTACCCCGCAAGGGTCGTGACGTGAGGGGTATAGAATCGAATGGAATATATAAAAAAAAGTTACAAATACATTATGAAAAATATTTTCGTTTTGTTGAGTTTGTCCCTTGATTGCAATTAAATTGACTGAATCCTATACCTATGGAACCATCGTTTACTTCTCTAATATCACTTGCAAGTTTGTCTCTCTTACCTGAGGGCCAAATATCCTTCATAGGTCTCAGCCTACTCCTGGCGATACAGTCCACTCCCGCCCCTTCATCGTCGCTGCTTATACTCTCAGCTTCAGGGTCGTCTTCTTCGAGAATCACAACAGTCTCATCGTGTTGCTCCTGTGGGTTCTGTAAAGAACATCCAAATTATGAATAAGCCATAAGATATTTTATTTGTCTCTGGCCTTGTGTGCAGAACGCCAAAAATGAGACTTACCTCGATTTTTATCTTTTCCATTTTGATTGAACCCATTTTTAGTTTTACTACATTTCACTTATAATTTTATTTTATTATTTTTATTTTGCTTGTCTACGCGAACTTTTTAAACTTATTTCATATAATATGCTGGTTAATAAACTGAGAATCAATAATATGTCTTTAATCGTGTTATATTCGTTGGTTATCTCACTTGCATTCGTCTATTTGTTAATTAACTTTTTCTCTTCAACTTTACCTAATCAAGATTTTTGGTATCCTTTACCTAATCAAATGTTGGGTCCCAAAAACAGTGGGATACGATATCTATCGCCGTCTAGTTACTGGGAAATTAAATTTTGAATAGTTTATTTTTAAATAATTGGGTTTGATCCCCAATCCCGACTAACTCCACGACACAAGTTTTTATTGCTTGCTGTGAAGCGTACAAAAATGTATTTGAAAAAAATTATCAATGTTCAAATATTTGTTATTCATTTTTTATTATTTCACTGTATATTTATATTTCTTTTCGTAGTGTTAGTTGGGTTAGCTGGAAGAGATCAGAGTACAGCGATAAGTTCGCCCTAGTGATCGTTTATATTTATTTATGTAAGTTAAATAACTTCAAGCATTTTCCGAACTAAGAGGCCACGGATTGTTGTTTGACCTCTTAGCCTCATAGTCTAGAGAACGGATAATATAACCATTGTTTCTTAACAAAGCGCTTATGTGTAAGCAGTTTCATTCCTTATTACCTAAATTCCGCAGGTTTTTTTGACGACCAACGATTGCATGACCGAATTACTGCTGACTTTTACGTTTTCCATACCGTTCTATCACAGAGAGACAAGTGTTTTTTGTTATTTTACTTCAATAACATGTTTTATTGACCTTGCTTCACCCAACTGGTCGACCTTACATACAATCCACTTGTGTATGTATCTATGCAATTATATTAAATTTAGTACCTAATATTAATAGTGACCTATACGACAGGCAGTATTCAATGTAAGGCATTGGTTTTACCCATCGCAGTAGGGAAAGGTAGAGAGAGCCGATTACCACACCTTACAGTATTTTGCATACATCTGTCGCTTTTGCCACGTTCATTTAATTCCTCATGCATATTTATTTCAATTTGTTTACTCAGAATTATTACGCCACCTCCCTTGCGGGGTAGGCAGAGAGAATGGATCGCCAGACTTTCCTATACTTACCTACTCTTCGGGCTTCCGTCACATTTCAATTCATGCACAATCAGTCACAACAATGCAATTCCTCATACACGCACTCTATTATTCTGTCCTTGAGAATCTGGTCTGCATGGTTAAGCCATGTGGTTTTTGGACGGCCGCGCTTCCGTACACCTCTTCTTTCTCCCAGGTATTAGTAGGTTCCAGGTAGGTCCCTTTGTTATCCTTTCATCGTTCATTCTCTCCACATGTCTCAACCATCTCAACTTGTTCAATTTCATTTTAGTCACAACATCCGTTTTACACAGTGGCGGCTCGTGCCTTGGAGGGATAGGAGGGCGATACTAAAATCCAATGTACCTACCTAAAACGATAAATACCTAGTACCAGCGCCATCCTTCACTTTTTCTCCCAATACATACATTTCAAGCCGTAACACTATGTTTGTTACGTAATATTACATATAAATATGATATAAACGAAACGCTATTGAAGAAAACTGCAATCGTACAACTAATAATTGATTACTTTATTTTTTTGATAAGCAAACAAAAGACGAACAGTAAATTAAAAGACTTACCAGTTAGTCACCAGGCAGATACTAACTAGAATATACTAATTAGTCACCACGCAGATACTTATTAGAAGATACTAATTAGAATAAATTTGCCGAATACTTATTAGCAGATACCAATTACTTCTCCAATCAAAACTTGGACCCCTCCACGAACACCATTCATTGTAAGTCTGGATAGAATAGAAGACTGCGTGTTTTCCTCGCATCGCCATAAGTATTTTTAATAGATATTTCGATTCAGAGTATGCATACTGACATTTCAAAAACTTCTAAAAACGGGAGACCTTATATCTCGACAACCGTTACTAAATATGCTTTGGAACAAAATAGGCTAGAAACATTTATGTAGGGAATAACCGTACAATATTTTTTATGTCTTGTATATATTTCTCAAAAAAATAATTTAAAAACACCCCTGATCTTTTTTCCGAAAGACGGAAACTCGTTTCCCGAAAGTCGCGGAGTACATTTTTTTTGTACTGATAATATGCATTAAAAAAGGGGATAAAGGGAATAACCGCAAAAGTTTTTTGATAGACGCAAAATTAACCCCAAAAAATAGAAATAAACCCTATTTTTACCATTTTATCATGCGATTTTTCACGCGATTTGAAACCTTGATGCTGTGGGAAATGACTGTGACGTCATTCTTGGTAGGTACCAAACCCTTACATTTGCGTGAGACGACTATTCCTACATGCAGGGGAAATGAGGTCATTAAGAAGAAGAAATGGGTACGAACTTTCAATACTATTATTAAAGAAACAGGTCACCAAACACTAGATATAGGTATAAAATTCAAATTAATCACTGATAAATAAAATCGCATTTCTTGCATAGCCTATCTTGATCCACGGTGTTTCTTAAAAATGTTATTATTGTTCAGATATATCTCGTTCTTAACTGTGGTCATTCCAAAACTGATTATTATTGACAATACTTTAACGAACGCACAATGTTTGTTTTCGTGGCTTTAGGTATAGAATCTTCAGAAAAGCACTTATCAGTATCACACTAAGATCGACGCATTAATAATATATAATCTTTTAAATATTAACAAAAACATAAAATAAACAAGGATATCATAGGTTTCGTTTACACATTATGTACCTATACTATAGAAACCTATGGGACGCATACGCTATAACTAACGAAATGCTTACACTACTCTCTACCATACTTGTTACCAAAGACTGTTAATTCATTGTGATCTAAAAGTTCGGGAATATTATGGCTGGCCACACACGTCCCGAAGTTCAGTTCCGGAATCGACCGTTTTGCAAAAAAGTTCCGATCAAAACCTCTCTCTGAATTCAGCGTTACCCCGATTTTAAATTCAGAAAGAGGTTTTGGTCGGAACCTTTTTGCAAAACGGTCGATTCCGGAACTGAACATCGGGACGTTTGTGGCCAGCCTATGACTGCATTGTTTTCAAAGCAAATGCACAATATGTACTGTAGAAATTCAACAGTTTTACGAGTTTTGCAATTTTGGGAGTCAAAGTTAGACTATAAGTAAGCATCCATTCATAAAAGCATCATCATTGTATTGCAGCTAAGAAATTAAATGTATCCTTTTTGTTTATGACCATCTGCTAAACCTCGCGCAATAATTCTGGGGACCCGTACGGGCGAAATCCCTGTTGCCCAAGGCTGCCTATACTTTGGGCGTTTGAAACCATCATGAAGCAGGTAATATGTACAATACAAATTCGGGACAAAAATCTTCGTTGCCCCGTCGGCAGTATTTATTGCAGTTCCCGTCATAGACCTTTCATTCTCGTAATGTTACGGCTTAGGGTCTCGTAGGTAGTAAGGTAACACGTGTTGCACACTTGCACCATGTTGATAGTTTCTATCGTCCCTATATACACAATACACATTGTTTACAGATACAGAACAGAGCCATTCTTAGGGAAAAAAAATCTGTTTTAAAATATTATATACTTAAGAATATTATACACATATTAAGCGCAAAAATGTGGGTGGGCGACGCCCCGTTGCCCTGTAGGACGAACCGGCCCTGGTTTTACATTCACTCAACTCTCTAATCACTTCGTTTCTTATCCTATCTCTCAACGTTTTTCCACACATTCTTTTCAACGATCTCATCTCGACAGTATTTATACTTGATTCAACCTTCTTCAGCCATGTCCGTGTCCCATTTGCATACTATCATAATATCATCTTCTTCATCAGTTTTTCATAACTCATCCTTTTTATATGTCATATTGTAATATATTACATATTTTATTAAGTACTACACTTCCTTATAGAGTTGTGTGTGACAGCATCTTGCTTGAGAATGTTTTGAATGGTATCTTATAGACTTTAATAGAAAAGATAAACACGCGATTCAATTAGCACATCGATCAAATAGGTATGCACATACAACAAACATTATTGTGTACACCTTTAATCATATGGTGATATTGTGATTTCATGTGTTTTAATGAAATAATCACACAGCATAATACGACTCAGTGGTTTTTTATTCGCTTCTAAAAACCCGTTTTATGCGTCATTCATTACCATAATACATGTTGCCTATATTAGCAAAGAGATATTCATACGTATTTAGGCATAATTTTATTCAATGGATTTTTTTTTTATTTTGCGTATTACATTTTAGTTGCGCTAAAAATATATTAATACCCAGAGGTGGGCACCGTTAATCAAAAAGTTAACTTCGTTAATCGATAATCCGTTAACTAAAAAGTTAACTTCGTTAATCGTTAAAGCGTTACATTTTGAAAAATGTAACGGAAGTTAACGTTAATTCGTTAAAGCGTTAATCTAAAAAATCGCGGTTAAATGGCATGAAGTAGAACTACATAAGTACTACTACTATCACACTATCGCGATGTATCCCAACAAAGTGGGTACACAAATACATACAATGACCCTACAACAAATAAAATACACGGAATGGGTGGCGAGTCTCATTATTGAATAAGAAGTAAAATAGGTCTTATAGATATTTTACAAACACCTAGATACATTTTTTATTACACTCGCCCATTGACGTTGCTAGCTTCACAGTTTTAAAGGCGCCACAGCCGAATTTTTTTTCGACAAATTTTGACTTTCGATCTGAATTTCTTTTCCAACGCCTAACTCCTACACGACACCACACAAAACTCCATATACAACCCTTGGATTATCTAATGCCAGCGCAGCCAGTGGATGATGTCTATGCAAACAATCAAATATTAACGGACTTAGTTAACGGAAGTAAAATGTAACGGAAGTTAAATAATCCGTTAACAAATTTTGGAAGTGAGAAAAGCGTTAAATCGTTAACCAAAATGTTAACTTCGTTAATTAACGATTAACGGATTAACGCTTTTCTGCCCAGCTCTGTAATAATACCATCACGACACTACCCGCAATATTCGTTAATCAGTGACAGAATGGGGGTGCACTACCCACAATGTTCGTTAATCAGTGACAGAATGGAGGTGCATTACCCACAATGTTCGTTAATCAGTGACAGAATGGGGGTGCATAAGATGCGTTACCCACAATGTTCGGTAATCACTGACAGAATGGGGATGCATTACCAATAAATACATGAAGGGACGCCATTTATTCAAAAAAATACAACACTCGGCCAACAAACGAAGTCTTTCAGGATTTTTCAGTACTTGATTTTGTCCCTAGTAACTCTATCATCAAATCTTGATGATCCATGCGAGTATGCGACTAATAATTTTGAACGAAGATTAGACATAACTACATACGAGTACGTCTTACTGATTGTGTAATAAATAAAAAAAATTTACTTGCCTTACTCTGTTCCTAAGTGGAATGGATTGGGTATGATTTTAGCTAGATATGATGGTATATAAACAAGTACAGGTAGCAGTTATTATTTTCCTACTTTAACGAGTAAAGCGCGTGAATAGGTAATTTATATAATGTGTTTATTTCCCATTGTTCTAAAATTGCGATATTCGCCGAGAGCCATCACTGCTAATTGGATATAATCACTTTTATAGAACATGTTTGACCTTCGTACATCAAGGTCCCGTGTTCGAATCCCATCAGATGCCTTGTTCATAATAATATCAGGTTCTAATTCAACAAGGTGATACAGGTTTTGTTTGCTAGAAATAAACATTGGATTTAAATTTGTGTCCATATTTATTTTAATAAGTTGTCCAAACTGACATGACTAACATTATATACTTAGCTAAAAGTATAGTACAAAAATCGCTAATCAGTAATTTAAATAAATTAGATTTGTCGGCATGCCTGTAGGCACGTAAAAATTAAAAAATCGGTATTTATTAATGCATCCAATATTGTAAGAAGATTTGTAAATACCTACTAATATTTCAGTTTCATTAGTGTAACTATTGCAAGTAGTAGTTATCTCAACAGATATACAGCAAAGGATGGACTTTCCAGCAGGCTTTTATGACTGATCGTCGGCTGGCTTAATGTCGTCACTTTACACTAAAGTAATATTTACCTTTTTTTTTTTTTTTCTTTTAAATGAATCTGGGTTTATCGAAATAAACCCAAATACATCTTTGCACACTTCACAGAAAGCTTAAAAGCTTGTGTTGTGAAGTGGAGTAAGTCGGGGATTGAACCCGCGCCCACTGGATTAACAGTCAAGCGCGTTACCAACCAGGCTACCGACCACCTCAATTCCAGTCCATCCATTTGCCACGTCCGGGAATCGAACCCAAACCTCCAACCTGACAAGCCGGTGTTCTACCACTGTGCTAGGATGCCTGATAGTTGAGTCGAAAAGAAACATGTATATTGTACAATGGTCCCCTAGTGAGATTATTTTTGGTATTTATTTTTTGCTACTTATTGCATTTTTCAATACATCAAACCGGAATACAATAATTAATCTAACAATCAATGTTTTCTTTACGTACTTACATTATAATTACATAGTAATGATGCATAACAATGTAAATTATTTATAAGCACTTATATGCCCACAGTGCAGGGGTCACCAACTAATACAGTAGTGCACACAGCGACATAATATATTAAGTACAACCTAGACAGAGTACTCAATGCTAGAAGTGTAACAAAACTGGTGCCCACAAACTGTCAAATCGTATGGAAAATTTTGACAGTTTGTGGGCAACGGATTCGAAATGTTGCTCTCATAGTTGAAAACTGTATTAGTTTTAACGTTATTTAAGACTAAAACGATAGTTTTAAAGATGTTTTAGTTTTTATTATTGATATCTTGTTAATAGTGTGAACTTTGCGACTCTAAAATACCAAAAAGTGCAGTGCGTGAAATTGCGTCACTTCCGTTCTATTGAGAATACTTAGAATCAGACCTCTAGTACTTAATATGTAATCTCTTTGAGTGCACATCTCGGCATCAAACTTCCCACAGTTAAGCTAATAATAAATGTGACACGGCGATATGGCATGCTGACCCTAAGGTCACTCATTGTTGCTTTAAATTCACACAGTTAATACCCAATTAGTACCATAATCTTAGTCTTTGGACCATATTGATGTGTTTCTGGTACGGCAGAATTAATTGTATTTTATAGTGTTAATTATTTGTAGACATGCGCTGTAGAGATCGTAGAAGTGTTGGCAATTAATAAATAATGAAAAATAGGTCATCTTAAGAACCACATAAAATTTAAAATTGATCTTTTGAAACGTGTTATCACACATCATATGTTAATATAAATGAGGCAATACAAACTGTACAATTTAAATTATTTCGGCGTGCTTCCCATTTATAAATTGGACATACCTGTACGTAGCGTTGCCATCTATAAAAATTAGAAAGCCGGACATAGCCGCTAAAAAAGCCGGACTTTTGGGTGCCAGGGCCGGACTCTAAATAAAAAAAACTTTTTTGACTAAAAAATTGAATAAAACACATTTTTACAAAGTTTTTATCCGTATCATTTAAATATGTTTTCCTTTGGCTGCTTTAAAAAATCAATTTCTTTATTAATTTTATCATAAAAGTTTTTACAAATTCAACATTATTGCAATAGTTTCTGAGCTTAAATAAAAAGCCGGACGGGCCGGACGCACTCAAATTTGGCCGGACAAGAGGTCAAAAAGCCTAACACTGTCCGGCTAAAGCCGGACAGATGGCAACACTATCTGTACGAATGGCGTACGAGTATGTATGGTTCGCGTGTCTAATTTTTCTAACTCCTGATGATAGAGCGTATAGGTAATAGGTATATATTATGAATATGATAGTAGTTGACGATAGGAATGCAAATAATGTAGTTATTATTCATTTACAATGTACCTACACTTACAATAATGTACCTATTTTATTACAATTATTATTACATCTCCGTACAAGTGAATCTCCGGTAGTCCGGTATGTACAATAGTGACGGGAGATTAAGAGCCTTTTTTGTAGTGTGAGACAGCGTAACTATACGCACACGCAGTTGTAGTAGTATTAGTGGACGCACAATGAACAAGAATGCACACAGATGCGTTCATTGTTCAAGGCAGGTATATCCGTCATTTCACGAACACTACAAAAAAGGGTCTTATAGTGGCGCTAGAAGTATACCTTCTTGTACTGATTAGTGATTACCATTTGCAATTCACTGCACATTTCTTTTGTACTATGGCTTTTTACAATGTTGTTCTGTAAAAATATCACGACATACGTATGTTCCCCCTCAGCTACCCTGATACACCCTAAATAGGGACATTCAGATTTCAGACTGTAACACTCTAAAACAATATATCTATACTATACCTTCACGTCGCGTCCCTTGCATGCCTACCGGCAGAGTTATAGACAGCCCTATACTTACACAAACTCCCAGCTTACGTCACATTCGTGCAATTTGTCATACACGCTCTCCGATTCCTTTTACTCAAAACGCGTCCATATTTAATTTATCTTGACCGTAACCTTCATTTGTCTTGATTGTATTATTTATCGATCGATACATTATATAATGACTGCAGAATTATTATCGATTGATTCTTGATAATGGCCGATAATTATATGGGTAAGTTGTACATTTAGATCTTTTAAACACGATCAATAGTTGCGTCAGATCCTAGATCTTAATCTTACACAAACAATCCACACTTCATAATAATATTACAAGAAGAAGATCCTTCGTACCATAACCTGTTTATCACGATTTTATTTCAATTCGTCTAATGTTGCCTGCATCTATTTATTTTGTTTAATTTTTCAATAACTTCCCAATGTCCTAGCATCTTGAAATTTCGCACGCATATTTTCTGTAGGTAGGGTTACCACCTCTCCGGGTTTGACCCGGAGTCTACGGGTTTGAGTGGCGTTCTCCGGGCTCCGGGTTAGCATAGTGTATCTCCGGGTGGGAAATTTTTGTCATGACTAAAAAAAAAAAGGAAAATAACCCCGGGGTCCCGGTCCCCCCCATCGAAAAACCGGGGCTCCGGGTCAGCATACAAAATCTCCGGGTTTGTAATTATGGTGTGGACGAAAAAAAAAAAAAAAAACGGAAAATACCCGGGGTCCCGGTTTCCCCAATAGAAAAACGGGGACTCCGGGTCAGCTTATTACACATTATTACAAATCTCCGGGCCTACGCTCTTACAAAGGTGGCAACCCTATCTGTAGGTGACAGTTCAATATTGTAGTAAGTACCTACTGTTTTATTTATTATGAACATTTTTCAATTAGGTATCTCAACAGATATACAGCAAAGGATGGACTTTCCACCGGGCTTACGACTGATCGTCGACTGGTTTAATGTGATCACTTTATACTTAAGTAATATTCTCCAATTCCACTCCAGATCACATCACGATCTGTCATACTTATTTAACTAATTCATAAAACTTCGCAAAAAATTACATTGTTATCACACGTTTTCCCATCATATCAAATGATTTCTAAAATTAGTATGAAAATCCATGAAAATACAATCGTTGCACACAAAAAAATTTGCCTGTGGCACTGTTCTTTACTACATTTTTTATATGATAATAAACCAAACTACCTACTTAACGACCTTCTGCGCTCTGTCTCACAAGAAAAATTTCGCCTGCGGCGCTATTTACCCGTTTACATGCTGTATCAAAGTTTTGAATTTTCGTTGCCCAAACCTATCACTATGACATCGCCTAATCCTAATGAATTTTTGGTCACAGCATACATACTATACGCAAGTAACCCTTATAAGGGCATCAGTAGGTAAGAAATCTTTGTCCACCTTCGCAATCATCACTGGCATACTAATGAGGAAAAACGCACGTGAATAGATAATAAGCATCTTCCTTATAATCGTCTATAAATATATCATACTTATTAGGTAGATTTATAATAAACTAGCTGAGTTATACCCGTGCTTCGCAACGGCACATTTAACAAACCAACCCGGCATACTTTATAGGCTTGAGCTGGACAAAATGTGACTTCAGATCTGAATTTTTTTTCCGACGCTCTTCCATACGATACCACACTCGACCCCACACAACCCTTGGATCCCTCATCCGTCATGGCATCTCCTAGGAAAAGCTTTTTCTCCAAAAACCGACGACGTTAGGACAGAGCTTATATTATCGCAAGTGTTATTCTAAATTTTCGCAGCAATCCATCGTAGAATGCGGGAGTTATGCGAACACTTACAAAAATCAGACTTTACTTTATACATATATACAGATTGTTGTTTAGATCAGGAGTAGTCAACCTGGCCCCTTTCGCCCACTAGTGAGCCTCCCAGCTTTCATGATGGGTTTTTAAAAACAAATGCTGGAATGATACTATTACTAGTAGGTACATCTCAGCATCGACTTTGTTATTAAAAATTGCTTATTGTTCAAATTGAATTATGTGTGCGAAATGCTAGCAGACGTTCTACACTCTGTTAGCATTGATGTGCTTATCTTTTCTTATTGCTCCTTTTGATTGTTAATAGACTTATGCCCAATCCCACCAACTTTAACCTAAGAAGGAGACATATAAGATAATATTCTATTTATTGACACGCAGGCCTACCAACCACACCCTAATTCCATACGAAATGCAACACGCAACTCACCTAGCCTGGGCAGAGATATTTGGGCACCTAACTGTAACAAGAGTTTTCCTCACATCCAGGGTGTAGCACTAATATATAATTTGTTTTGCATTTGCGTTATTTGTGAAATTATAATTGTTTTAAATATCTAATATATAAAGTAAATAAAATATATATTCTGCCAAATTAAATCAAAAATCTGTTAACTCTCGAAAGTCTGGTGGGCAGTTAGAAAATTGTAATTAAAAAAATACTAAAGTGGGCTGCAGTTGCAGTTGTAAAAATGTTAACTTCCCTAGGTTTAGATTAATAATTAATAATATATCTTGTGGTTTACTCGGTTTCCTATTGAGATTAAGCCAAGAATTCCAAGTAACTATACTATAAATAAAATAGGTAGACTATCAATAAACGGATCCAACAGTAGATACCTATTGTTATTTATTTATTTTTATCTTAAAAATACACATTTACTTAATAGAAGGATTCGTAGACCTTTACATATTTCAGACGTCAGTAGATATGTAATTTTTTTCGACCAATAGTACATGGTAACATCTTGAAATTGAACATTTTAAGGAAAATATACGTTTAACCGAGCTGGTCGGTAGATGAGTTAGTAACGCAGAAATCCACCAATCTTCAAAGCGCATTGTAATATGTGACTGATTGGTATGGAATGTTGGCGACATAGCATATTGAAATTCACAAGAAGTAGTAATAAGAGGGCAAAATTATATTCTTAAATATTTCTTTTGTATTTAAGTATTTTTTTTTGTAAATCAACAATTCAAATAATAATAAATTGAAAAATACTGACATGATTTTTTCCGTACGATTTATAGGTAAGTAGGAATAATTCAAAAAAACATACTATGGTATATCTGTACTCTTCGACATTTTTCCAAGTAGAAGAGTTTACCAGTAGCACCTAATACAAGAGTTCGATGGTTATGAGTAAGAATTTTTCTCAGACCCCTTGATGGTTTTGGCAAAATTTATCGCTGATTTGTTAAACGTTTTTTTTTCGTGGATTAATATAACTGCCCGATTGGATTGGATTGGACAAGTCATGGCCATGGACGTTTATAATAAACATGTCATTCTTGTCACTATTATTATTTTTCCAACTGTTTGTATATTTTCTTTATTACGTGGAACGACCTTTTCAATGTTTTTGTATGTATATTTATTTCATTAAAATCCCATTAATCTGAGAAAATAATTGGCATTGAAAATATTAGAGTAATAATATAATCTAATCTAAAAGAGATGCTGGGTTAGTTTTAGTTAAAAGAAATTTCTTTGGTAATAATTTTAATATTTAATTTAAAAAAAAAACACAGTCAGTGAGCCTAATCCTGTGATATCCGTGATATCTGGATAGGTGAATTTTTCTCAGTATTAGACTGGTGAGTTTATATGTGAATCATGAATGATAATATGTAGACTCTTCTGGCTGATAATACTGAGAAGTGTGTTGGCAAAGTCATGCCTCCGCGTATATTTTTTTTTCCATTTTTTTTCTTATGAAACCTCGAGTACTTTCGTCGATGTTAGTTTATCGACATTATCAAGAATAGAGAGAAAAGTAGTTTTCTAACAGCGACGAAAGTAGGTACCAAGGATTCCCTCAATAAGTTTATGTTAAAAAATAACAGTGTTTTATTATCAAATGTTTAAATTATTATCAAAGAAAGTAGATTTCTTCCAACTAACCCGGCATTTTCTTTTCGATTAGATTAAGTATGTTAGTTTTCCAGTATTTTCAATTAAATTTTCACTCTGTGAGCATACAGATATTGTATCAGATTTTTTAAAAAGGGATGTGGGTTTTTGTTAGTGTACCCAAATACTTTCCTAAGACGAAAAAATAAAAACTAAATATTTAGATTAAAATCCACAAAAAATGACTTAATCTTTCGCGACTGGTATTCGAGGATTTGCACCCTCGTCATCAGGCGATTGTGAATAAAGCTAGTCATTTTTTGCGAATTTTAATCTAAATACTTATGTAGTTTTTCATTTTTTCCTTAAAAATGGACTTCACCAAGTACCAACGGTCGAAAACATCGAGATTACTTTCCCAAAAACTTCTGTCGTCAAGTGCAAAATACATCGTCAGAATAAAAATGGGATTATCAACTTCAACATTCTCATTCTTTCCATCACAAAATCTTTCTAATAATGAGATAACCAACGAATCTTGTTATTTGTTACTTATATTTCTTAATTTAAAACCACACGACAAAAATACTTTGTTAAAATTTAAAATATACCTAGTGTGTTCACAGAATTAATGAAACTAATTTATTATTTCAATATCACAAATCACAACCGATAGTTTAACGAAACGAAAAATATTATTTCAAGATAACTTTTGTTTACACATTTCCCGCTAGATTTTGATGTTTCTTAATTTGTTTACATTTAAGTATACATAAATAATGAATATTTCCTTTTAACTCGAGTGTTTTTGTTTTTTCTCACTCCGGGAAATTTATTTTATCGTCCATTCGCGCGTCTCTTTCGAAGATTACTCGCGAACTGAAGGAGTTGTAAACAAAATATTAAACAGCATCGTGTATTACTTGTTTTACAACTATTTTTCAAATAGTGCTGCGGTAGTTAATTGGTAGCAGGTGTGAAACGTAAATATCAATACCATTGCCGAAACAGTACCTACCTGGCAATTGTTGAATACAACGTGAAATGTTCTGCTTATTTTTTTTTAAAGGACCATTTATTTGAGCCAGTGTGGCGCACATTGCCCAAAGTAATATTCAGATATTAATGGCAAACTTTCCTCTTTCCAATAATGCAATTTTTATGGACATTGCCATGATTTTAAAGTGTTTAATTTCATTTTAAAAGTCTACACATCGAAAAAAAACACCTATATTATTACCAAGTTCCGCGACTTCTGCGACAGAGAAATAGGGCGACAAATTCGAGATGTATTCAGCGATTTTTTCATGATACAACAGTTACATTTGTACCTGTATTATTGCTAACCCAGTTACGTACAATTCACTGTTATTTTATACTAAAAGTAACATTTCGAAAAACGCTAACGTTACTTTGCGCTTCTATTGTTTGAACGATAACAGTGATTTAATATTCGACTCACACGTAACTCTACTGTGACTAATATGATTAACTGAGTATCCTTGATTGCGACTGTGATTCCGTGGTCTCCCATCGCGTATTGCGGTTGGCAGCTATCTACCAGTTAGCTGACCACGGCTGACAATTTGATGACCAACACTTTGTTGATTAATATAATTACATACTTTACCTACACAATCGCGGTTTTTCCGCCTCCATTAGGCGGAATAATATTACTGTCTTATAGGAAATTTGTATTAAGTCATTGTTTGATGAAGTTTTGTATGATGAAGGATACAAATTACAATTGTTATTGCATTTTTACCTTATTAGATTTCACCCACTTATAACAGCCCACTTTGTTGCATGTAGGTAAAATCGTTTCTTTTTTTTTATTTTCAAAAATAGGATCTGAGCTTGCATACACAAACCCAAATACTTACCTGCATACTGTGCACCTGTATCGCAAAGTGTGGAATGCATCGCCAGCGCTGGGGTTTGAACCTGGCACCTCCCGCTTGAGAGACTGCCGCCTCAACCAACTGCGCCAACCATGTACATTTTAATTGTAAAGTTTTTATTATTTCAAAAATAGTTTTTTCAGAAGACATTTCTATTCGCTAGACTTTCCTACTATCCTTACACAGTTCATGCTTCCGTCACATTCATGCGATTCGTCATACACACTCTCTACAATTCCTTTTACTCAAAACGCGTCCGTCTTTGAGAATCTGGTCGACATGGTCAAACTGCGTCGTTCTTGGACGGCCGCGCTCCCTCACACCTCTCTTTCTCCATTGCTTCTTATCTTTACTTTAATATTTCGAGATACCTCCCTGATATAATTGTTTTCTTCAATTTGAAAAGATTTTTTTCGAGTGTACTGTAAAAGTAAGGTGTAGACCCACATTATTATCATTATGGTTCATTTTTCCAGTTAGGAGCTGATGGTGTCAACTCCAAAGTCCGTGATAAGATGGGAGTGCAGTACATTGCATGGAAATATCAACAAATGGGAATTGTTGCGACGTTGGAGCTAAGTGAGGTACAATACTTTCTATTCTATTCTATTCTATTCTGTCCTCCATCCCTTATGGAGGAAGTAGAGAGAACAGAACGTCAGACTTTATTACACACACTTCGTGCTTCTGCCACATTCGTGGAATTCGTCATACACACTCTACGATTCCTTTTACTCAAAACACGTCAATCCTTATGCAACTAATCGACATGATCAAGCCAACAGTAGCTCTTGCTTGTCCTCCATTTCCCCAGACCTCTTCTTTCTCCCATGTATATTTTCTTTATTATCCTTTCATCATTCATTCTCTCTACATACCTCAACCATCTCAACTTGTTCATTTTCATTCTAGTTACAACATTTTTTTTATATTATAGCGTATCGTGATTGTATATTGGGGTTAGCTGGCAGAGATCTCACCATTGCGATAAGCTCGCCCTAGTGAACAAATGTTATAAATTATATTTGTAATCTTAACGTATCTCCGTATTTTGTTCACCAGAAGCGTAAAAAAATAAATAAACAAGATAATGCCTAATCCCCGTTTCGGATTTTTGGCTTAATATAAGATAAACATTAACAATATAATTTGAATTCAATTTTTTTTCAGGAGACGGAGAACACAACAGCCTGGCAACGTTTCCTTCCTGGGGGTCCTGTGGCCCTGCTCCCCCTCAGCCCTAAGCACAGCTCCCTGGTGTGGACAGTCCCCGAGAGAGAAGCCAAGGGACTCCTGAATCTTCCACCAGAAGAATTTCTGCAAGCTCTCACACATGCACTGGTAAGGAACCTGCACTGACAAAAATACTCGGTTAACTGCAGGGAAGCCAGGGATTGAAAAACCAGTGTGTAGTTTACTGAGAATGCTGTTATTTTAACAGCTTACTAGACCAATCAATCTTAACTGATTTTGTTGTCTTAACTGATTTTTTTAAACAATAAATGAATCTGGGCGTATCGAAATAAACCCAAATAAAATGGAGTAAGTCGGCATTGGCTATCGAACCTGAGCTCACCCAATTGACAGTCGAACGCACTACACTATTAGACCTTACAGTATCACTGTCACCTATGTACGTGTCTCACAATTAATGTTAGAGTCAATTCTGTAAGTAATTAGTTACAATTAAAACAATATGAATTTGTTTACACCACTTTTATTTTGACCAGAGTCAACATGTTTCGAGTTTCGAGTTATGTTAGCGAGTACGGCTACGAAGGCAAAAGTGTATAAAAAGTTAGTGATAAAATACAGACTAGTGTGCCTAAACATATTTTTTCTACAACAGTGTTTAACAAATAATATTATACCGAACTATATAAATTACAAAATTAAATCATCATCCAGTTCAGCCATGAAAGCTAAGAAATATTAGAAATAAGAAAAAGCGTTAATAATAAACAAAATATCATTAATAACCAAATAAATTTTGTTAATAATCCGATGTTAAACATTTTCCCATTATAATATGTTGCTAGGTGTATCATAATTTGTATTATAACTTCCATCCCTCTCACACTTACTTACCTACTTAACACATACTCTACCCTACCTTTTCACACACTGTCCCTTTTGTTCCATTATCTTACCTTCTTACCTGATACGCTAACTACCCACACCCCTTCCCCCTACCCGCACCCCTTCCCCCCACTTATATACTAGGCTACACTATTTGTATTTTATGTGTTCTGTGTTCTTGTATAAGTCCTGAAGAAGGGAACATTGTTCCCGAAACATGTTGACTCTGGTCAAAATAAAAGTGGTGTAAACAAATTCATATTGTTTTAATTATAATATAATGTCGCCACAAAGTAAAACCTTCAAAATCAAAGAAGTTAATTAGTTACAAGTAAAATAAAGTTAAAGCATACTTTAAAAAGTTATAGACTTGGACATTAAGTAACAGTTTTTAGCCACGTTTCGTGTACATACATAGTACCACCCTAGTTCAGTGCTAGACTATTGTCTGTCGTTTCACGAGACACAATTATAATTGATTTCTTATCTTTCCAGCAAGCAGACTTCCCCTGCAGCAACATTGTGGAGTCTGCCATGAACCTCGTGCGTAATGTAGTGGGGGGAGTGAGGGGCCCCAAGCAGCTGCCGCCCCCCCTGGCCTCCGTCTCCGCCCGCGCCGCCTTCCCTCTCGCCTTTGGTCACGCCTCTAAATATGTTCAACATGGAGTGGCTCTTGTAGGGTTAGTTGATTTTAACATTATGGCACTCCACACACGTCCGGAAGTTCAGTTAGCTGAATCGACCGTTTGCAAAAATCAAACCAAATTTGACTCCATCCGGCCCGTCCGGCTTTTGTTAGCCTTTTTATTTTCTCTTATTAACTCACGTTTCGTTCCGTCAGTCGATCGTCAATAAGCAGGGATGGAGGACTTACGTGTGTTTGCCGACAGCAGGCGCAACATGCTTCGCAAGTTGATATTTTAAAGTAGGTTTCTGTCAAAGGAAAATATGTAAACGATATGGGTTAAAACTTTGTTACTAAATGTGAGCCGGACGCAATTTTTTTTACCATCACATTCATGCAATTTGACATACATCCTCTACGATTCCTTTCAGAAAACATCTTCATCAGTTTTAATAAAGTCTTTTTCTTTAATCACACTATCAATATCTATTGTAACGTTTTTTGACACGACATACAAACAGTAAATGTTTTATTATAATAGATAATGTTATGTTTCAGTGATTCAGCCCACCGCGTCCATCCACTGGCAGGTCAGGGAGTAAATCTTGGATTCGGGGACGTCACGGTTCTGGTACAGATTCTAGCCGATGCAATCTATTCTGGAAGTCCCATAGGTAACACAAATATTTATTAAGCAATGCATTATCAAATAACCTAAAATCTGACCGCTAAAAATACGGCCTATCTGTTTTTTAATCGAAATGTGATTTAAATGAAAATGTACACATAGGGTTGCCTAGCAAAATCTTCCCTCGGCAACCCCCTAACTTCCGAATAAATCTCTGTAAGCGATAGAAGAAAGTGGTCAATGACATAAATAATCCTTAATAAATTCTCTACAAAAAATGTTTAGTACTTTTTTTTTCATAGGACTAGAAGTCTACTCGCAAAATACCGGATTTTTTTTTTTTGGCAATACTAAAAAAAATGTTTTCTTTTAAAAATTTCCAACAGTTTCACTCACATTTTGGGCAGACAAAATTTTTACAGGTTTCTCTGAATAAATGAGTTCCCTCTGGGTATATTTTGTGTTACATTGAGCCAATCTGAATGTTAGGGTTGATCTCATGATAGTTATGATATTTGCAGGTGAAAAGACTCAACTCCTCGAGTATGAGACTCGGAGACAGAGACATGTATTCCCGACTGCAGCAGCCATTGACGGCCTCCAGAAGCTCTACTCCCAGAAGGACACCCTCACCGTTCTCCTCAGGAGTGTCGGGCTGCAGCTCACTGACTCCATTACCCCTCTCAAGGTTTGCATGAAAATTAAACTTTTAATTTGTCTGAAATCGCCGTACCAAATCGCCCAGATCCAGAACTAGATATTTTGAGTAACTATAGAGCAGAATCCTGCCAAGGACATAGGCTATTTAAAAAACAAGTGTTTTACTCTATTGATGATATAGCCCAGGAAATTTAGCTTTGTAGCGTAGATAATTGTCGGAAAGCTGGAAACTGTTTTAATCTTTTCATTAACAAGCAAAGAAGGTTTCTTGAAGTTTGCACCAATTTTCCGCTTGTGCTAAGTACAGGGTGTCCCAAAAACAAAAAAAAAGTTGAACTTTTTTCAGTTTTTCATTAATAACTCCTAAAGGAAGCATTCTAGACAAATTGTGTTCTTCTGTGAATTAAAGTAGATAAAATTATTCGTCTACTGAGCATAAATACTACTCTCTACTTTGAAAAATAACTGAGAAACAGCGATTTACAATTGTGATGTTTTTCTCAACAAATGACAAATTTCTTAATTTTCTTGAATCGTTGTTGAATATCTTCTAATCTAAGCTACTAACAGCAAATTTTAGTACATATGATTCGATGGCCGGTTAATTTTCTATAAACTGGCATTAAAATTTTGCCTCTATATTAAATGGTTTAGGATGTAGAGGTATTTAAAGACAGACGAGTGAAATAGAGAAATTTTTTAAATGATAGATTTCGGTATGTGGAAGGTAAGATAGACTTAATTTTGCGGCTCTTTCTTAATAACGTACAATTATTTTAGTTAAAAACTGAAATTTCGCTATTGATACGCCACTGCGTAACAACTTATATCGAGAAGACTATTTTTTTTACCTTCATCAGTTTTATTAATATAACTTTTGAACGGTTGATGTTAGCGAAAAAATATTTTCTCATAATTTATCTAAAACTAATTCACTACAACTTGATTCCAAAATTAACTCTGTATCTTAAATAATAACTGAGTTACAGTGTTTGAAAAAAAGCATTACTAAAAAAATGTAATTGTCTCGGCTATTTTTGTTGAATAACTCCTGAACCGTGATATAAAGAAAAAGTTCAAGAGATTTAAATTTAAGGTAAATAAATTTTCTATAACACAAGCGTAATAAAATAACTTTAAAAGTTATAGTAAGAAAGTTCTGGATAATCAAAGTCGATATTTTGTGTAACCATTCGACGTTTGCTTATGAATTATATTTGCCTAGTAAGTACCTCCGAGTCGGTGTAGTATGAAATATATCTGCCTAATACTAGTAGAGTACCTGCGCGCCATGTAGTACGAAATATATCTAAACAAGCGTCGAATGGCTACACAAAATATCGACTTTGATTATCCAGAACTTTCTTACTATAACTTTTAAAGTTATTTTATTACGCTTGTGTTATAGAAAATTTATTTACCTTAAATTTAAATCTCTTGAACTTTTTCTTTATATCACGGTTCAGGAGTTATTCAACAAAAATAGCCGAGACAATTACATTTTTTTAGTAATGCTTTTTTTCAAACACTGTAACTCAGTTATTATTTAAGATACAGAGTTAATTTTGAAATCAAGATATAGTGAATTAGTTTAAGATAAATTATGAGAAAATATTTTTTCGCTAACATTAACCGTTCAAAAGTTATATTAATAAAACTGATGAAGGTAAAAAAAATAGTCTTCTCGATATAAGTTGTTACGCAGTGGCGTATCAATAGCGAAATTTCAGTTTTTAACTAAAAAAATTATACGTTATTAAGAAAGAGCCGCAAAATTAAATCTATCTTACCTTCCACATACCGAAATCTATCATTTAAAAAATTTCTCTATTTCACTCGTCTGTCTTTAAATACCTCTACATCCTAAACCATTTAATATAGAGGTAAAATTTTAATGCCAGTTTATAGAAAATTAACCGGCCATCGAATCATATGTACTAAAATTTGCTGTAAGTAGCTTAGATTAGAAGATATTCAACAACGATTCAAGAAAATTAAGAAATTTGTCATTTGTTGAGAAAAACATCACAATTGTAAATCGCTGTTTCTCAGTTATTTTTCAAAGTAGAGAGTAATATTTATGCTCAGTAGACGAAGAATTTTATCTACTTTAATTCACAGGAGAACACAATTTGTCTAGAATGCTTCCTTTAGGAGTTATTAATGAAAAACTGAAAAAAGTTCAATTTTTTTTTGTTTTTGGGACACCCTGTACTTAGCACAAGCGGAAAATTGGTGCAAACTTCAAGAAACCTTCTTTGCTTGTTAATGAAGAGATTAAAATAGTTTCCAGCTTTCCGACAATTATCTACGCTATACCCCCTTTTTTAATGTTTCCTCACCCGAAATGTCAATCAGAGCCCTTTACACTCTGATTGACATTGATCTGATAATGATTATTGTTTTTGTTATTGTTTGATAATATGCTGTAATTGTGAAAACAGCACAACTCCATATGGCCGCTCTTTACAAAGATGTTAGCTTACAATATTTGAATGTGTGCTTAATTGTACTTATAAGCTTTTTTTCTTTTTCAGAAAGCCATAATGAACCATGCCAAAGGATACTAGCCTCAGGACTCACAGATATGTGAGTAACTGTACATAAATAGTCACAAGGGAAACCTGTATCCAGCCCCAATCATAGGAAGACGGATTGGGAGAACGTTTTCTTCTTTGTACATTTTTGTACTTCAACAATATGATTCGAAAAATTTTCAATAGATGGCAGTAGTGTGTATGTAATTCGTAATTTTACTATTTTCAAACCAACCTTTTTTCTCATTTCTTGTTATTTGTATTGAATCATGATTGAATCATTTTTAGAGTTGTTTTTGTATTTTAAAAAAATGTTTATGTTAGGCTGTCAACATGATGACTTGATCCAGACATTTAAAATCTTGAATGGAAACTATTCTTATCCAAACCGCAAATGTCCCATCTCTGTTTACTGAAGTATTTGGAGATAATGTGTCAAGTGTTTTTACCTAAGGTTCTTAGTGAAAGTTCATTATAATTTAATATTTGAATGAAGCTAATATATTTGGCAGGCATAAGTAGGATCATATTTTGGGTTGAACATTCACTAGTCAATGTAGGTATTTTTATTCAGAGATATTATCGCTGTAAAGTATAAATGGATCTTTATTTAAACCTGAAATTAGATTCCTTAGGTTTTAAAATTCTGTTCATCGTATCTTGAAGATACGCAAAAAAAAAATGTTTGTACTTGTATTTTAGAACAACTAATTACTCGTTAACGAGTGTATGACCTGTGAGATAAATAAAAATTCAATGTGCAATCCCTATAATGCTATGTTTGTTATATTCATATGTATGTATAATTTCCTTTTTTATACTTTCTCAAGTATACTTTATGAATAATGTATAAGTCTGATGTAAATATGATGCAAGGAAATTAGATAAAAGTGTTTCTATTTATAAAATACCCTCATTTTTTGCTAGGGCTACCACCTTTCAATGAGGGTAGGCCCGGAGATTTCTGAAAAAATTGAATATCTCATTCAATAAAACATACTTTTTGGAGGAATCATTTATTTACTGAATTTAAATTGAATGAGTATTACAAATTAAAATACAATTTAAACAGTGCTGCTAGAATCTGCTTGATTTTTAAATCCCTTTTAAACTTGGGGTCCCCTTTACCTGAGGCTTCTTCTTCTTCTTATCTTGTTGGTCAGCACTCATTAGATTCCCCTCCGCTCCCAGAAAGCCAAAACCTCTCCCACGTCATCGTCCAAGGGGGAGCGATCCGCGAGGCTCTCCCATGTACACCGTCTAGGAACCATTGGCTATCTGATATTGATGTGGCAGAAACTCTTCATTGTAGTATCGTACACATGTGGTAGAACTCATTAATAGCGCCGCAGGCGAAAAATGTTTGTGAGACTGAGCAAAGAAGGTCGTGATGTAAACTGATTTATTTTCTATAAGAAGGAATAACAATAAGTACCAGATCTATCAAAAAGGTGAAGCATCGCAGGTGAATTTTTTAATTTAACAGATTTTCATAATACATAGGTCGGGAGAGGATTGCCTGGTGCTAAGCCACTGCCTCACCACCCTATCTGACCCGAAGATATATGATGCTAACCTGGAGCCCCGAGAACACCACACAAACGTGTAGACTCCGGGTCAAACCCGGAGAGGTGGCAGCCCTATCTGTGAATAATGTATAAGTCTGATGTAAATATCTATCTATACCCTCACGCCACGTCCCTTGCAGGGTATGCAGAGAGGACAGAGCATCAGATAGCCCTATCCTTACACACACTCCTAGCTTCCGTCACACTCGTACAGTTTGTCATACACGCTCTCTGATTCCTTTTACACAAAACGCGCCCATCCTTGAGTATCTGGTGATGTGAAAATGATGCAAGGAAATTAAATAAGTGTTTTTATTCATGAAATGACCTCTTTTATTACACCCAAATTTTGTATTCTCATAACACAAATTGTTTACCTGCTTGTGTCATACTTTTGTCTACGTAATAACTTCATTGTTAGGAAATACCTATTTAGTTTCCTATCCAACATTAATTCTCAAGTATTGATTTCTCAAAATCAGCTGTCAGTCCACGTGAGTCATTTATTTCCAGTGGGACCCAGTGGGACCCACGCCTTTCTTCCCGCGCAACAAATGTTGTGACGTCAAATTCCCAGAAACTGCGTAGTCTACACGTTGCCAAGTCTACAACAGTCTACAATACAAAGATTATCTACAATACGATATCTTCTTTGCATTATGAAGACTGCGAAACTGGGAATAAAATTCGTATTTGCATTGCGATTACTGCATTATGTCGATGTTATAGGAATAAATATGTGATCCGAAATATATTTTACACGTTTTGTCATGAAAATAATGATATTTAACCATGGCGTTCAACAGTTATCCCATATTTTCTGGTGAAGCCTGTAAGATGCAAAATGAAATTTTAAATTTAAATGCATTCGGCTCAGCTCAGGTACAAAACTACCTATTTCTTATTTATTGAAAAGGGGACGACACAGTATTATTTTTACCTATTATTAAATAATAACCGGTGCTTAAAATGACCGTTATTTTTCTTTTAAAAAAGACCCCTCGACTAAGATTCTACCCTTAATTCTACCCTTCTTATTTAGATCTTGAATTCATACAGACTTGTAGCTATCGTTCACAAACTGTATTGTATGTATTATCATGGACGTTTCTTTACACTTTGTTGACTTTGTGCATATGCAAGGTTCATGTATGATTCACCTTGATGGTACACAATATACTGCTAAAAGTAGGTAGGTATAAAAAATATAATAACCTAGTCAACTTAGTGCGACATGCTATTTTTCTATAGAATATTATTATTAAGTAGGCAAGTATTTAGATTATAAACGTGGGAAAGTTATATTTCAAATAACATGGTCACTTTAAAACAAATTAAATCCCAAATAACAATAACATGCCTACATACCATTTCATATTTTTGCTAAAAAAACATCTTTAATTCTAGATCAGACCATGTCTTCTAAAACTGCTTGAAATTAGACAATAATTTACAAATATTTATTTCTTTTCACCATTTTTTACTAAGCTTTTATTGGCTTCCTCTGTGCTTGTCTGTGTCTACATTTTACTCTACAAATCCAATGTCCCAGCACCTTGAAAATTTGCACACAAAATTGTAGAACGTACCTACCTACTCTTTTTATCGTGAATGGGTAAAATTTCATTGATTTAATATGAAGAAATAGAAGAAACATTCAGCATTGGACATGCATTGGACTTATTTTTTTACGATTACTTATCTTTACGAGGTTATTGTTGTACATTTATCAAATGAACCCATTGAATAGTTTATTCTCCATAGAATAAGTTATTCTCATTGTTTTTCTTATCAAAATGCAACTGCAACTTCGCTTTGAATTTCCTCAACTTGTTGCAACATGTTGTGTATTGTTGTGGTTATTATGACAAAGGAAAACTACTGCTGGTACCAACTTGATTAATTCAATAATTTATTCAATGTGAAATCGCAATACCTTAGGTATTATTGACGCCAAATATATAGGTAGATGTGGATGTATAAGTGGCGATACATAGTCCGAAGCCTGCGATAGTAGAGTACAAGCCTACATCCTCGGATTCCATCTTCGCCATTATCGGTGACGTCACCTTGTATCGGTGACAAACACCTTGTCTCGGTGACAAACACTTGAACTACGGAATATTTTTTCCCATACATTTTCTCCCACTATTGGTGACGTCATCATCGTCAAATGTCAGTTGGCCCCGGCCTCCGTGAACAATATGGCGACGGCCTCGCATAGTCCCTACATATATATTTAGCTATTCTGATTTAGGGAGGTACAAAATCTAACCGGTCTTAATTTATGCATCATTGAGTTGACTGACTGAACTTGTCTTATCATGAACATATTATTATTATTGTACATACAAATAAGGATTTGCATGGAGCAGTAGATAAAACCTTGTAGGTTCATTCCTCTTTTAGAATTAGTGTAGGTTACTTTTTTACCGCTAGGGGCGCCCTGACAAACAGGGTCTAATGTTAGATTTAATGCCAAAATAGAATTCATACAGCCTCAATATTTTTCAAAAGTCTCATGGATCACCATTCACCATGGATATGTAGATATGTTTGTGTTTTTACAATAGAGCTGCTATTCTACAAGAGCTAACTGCCAAGTTATACACCATTATACCATATAGTTTATGTGGTGTACATTACTGGAAAACAATCTTGTCAATTTTACTACCTACCTACATCCTACATCTAATAAATATGTATTATTGTGTGGAATGGCGACCAAGAACAAGCGTCGGCAGACCCCAGGCAAGGTGGTCTGATGATACTCGTATCAGGAAATGTACCGGTGCAGGATGGATGCAGTATGTGTCCAAGACAGGGAGCTGTGGAGGAACAAAGGGGAGGCCTATGTCCAACAATGGACCTAAGTGACTGCAGAAGAAGAAGTATTACCTATTATTAATCTTTCTCATTATTTTCACACCTACTCATGATTATCAATATTACATACCTATTACATATCAATATTACATACCTAAAGCCTGTATAACTACATACATAAAGCCTGTATAACTACATACATAGGTAATCAATATTATCATACACACACATTCATCAATATTCAATATTGAAATATGAAATATACATAATAATTATTTTTCGTTAGTCATACTTATTGAATACATTGAACTATATTTATCACTCCAGTCCACATAGATTCAACAAGGCATTGTTATTGAAAATGTATTTCAAACTGAATCATATTATGATTGTATTGTTTGGTCAGGTGATTAGGTTTTAAATGAACGACGCAATAAAAATTGTTTACCACTACTTATCTTATAAAATAAGTACTTATATAAGAACGGATTTTGATAACAATAAAATTAACAAGAATACCATGCTATCTATCACGTATTTTACTATTGCTGGGAGCAGACGTGAGACGTGGCAGAAAGAGGATTTTGAAGATTGGATATCGTTTGTCGCCATAAGTTCTCAATGCTATGTATTCAGAGCAGAGATATATGTTGCTGTAGTACTCAGACAGAGGTACCCGGAGCCGACCAGAACGAAAAAATATACTGTTTAGATTTTAGCAGTTTCCTTGTATGTCTTCAGCTTGGAATAGACTTCCTGTAGACATCTGAGACAGGCACAAACGTTGGCCGGGTTCAAGGGCTTACTATAAACACATTTCTTTAATAAATCCTTCCCAACAGCATAGGGAGTGGGAATACAGAGCGCCCTTGAGGTGGGAATACCCACAAAAGTACTGAGGAGCCAAGCATGAGACATATCCATGTCATTTACTAAATTCTTTCTGTGACTTTCTATATTCAGACTTCTTTGCTAGGCTGCGGATGGGACCGCAATAGTGGAAGAGTTACAATATACATAATATGTAGGTATAGATATTGATTAAGTATAATTATTATTGCTTTGGCCTCGTTTTCATTTTGTTGTGTTCGAGATAGCGAAGTTAAAAATAGCGACCAATAAAATTGTACGTGCAGTGCGTAGTTGCAAATGTAAACAAGTGGATAAGTTGTTTTGTTTGGTAAAAATATGGTGCGAAAAAATGACAATGTGGATGTGTGTGTAGTGTAATGTAGATGCCTACGTGACAAAACATATCCTTGCGTATACCCTTGTATGGGGAAATGAGTGACTGCAAGACTGGTGTTGTAACAAGAATTAAAGTAAACAAATTAAGATGGTTTGGGCATGTTGAGATAATGAAAGGTGACATGATGACAAAAAAGATATATTTGAGTAAGCGAAGAGGGGTGAAGAAGCGCGGCCGCCCGAGACTGTCCTGATGTCGACCAGATCCTCAAGGATGGACGCGTTTTGAGTAAAAGAAATCGTAGAGTGTGTATGACAAATTGCATGAATGTTTTTATTTATTTATTTAAACTTAAAGTAAACAACAAACACATATAAATATACAAAATGGACATAGTACAGATTATAAAACGTTGTTTACTAGGGCGAACTTATCGCAGAACTGCGATTTCTTCCAGTTAACCCCAGGACAAAACAGAAAAAAAAGGAGTTGAATAAAAATATAGGAAAAAACAGAAAAAAATGAATAAAAAAAGAAATTGGGTGGGGGCTAGGAGTGTGTGCAAGGATAGGGCTGTCTGGCGCTCTGTCCTCTCTGCCTACCCTGCAAGGGAGGCGGCGTGAGGGTATAGATAGATAGATAGAAAATTTCTAAAAACGGGAGACCTTAGATCTCGACAACCGTTACTAAATATGCTTTGGAAAAAAATAGAGTAGATACATTGACACTTTATCTAGGGAATACCCGTAAAAGATTTTATATATTATCTTGTATAAACTTCTCAACAAAAAATGTGGAATACACCTCTGATCTTTTTTCCGAAGGACGGAAACTCGTTTCACGGAAGTCGCGGAGATTTTTTTTTGGACTGTTAATATGCATTAAATTCTATGGAATAACCGTAAAAGTTTTTTGATTGAAGCGAAATTTACCCCAAAACATGTTAAAAACGCTATATTTACCATTTTATCATGCGATTTTGAACCTTAATGCCGTAGGAAATGACCGTGACGTTATAGTTGGGTACGTCCTTGTCACCTATTGATCCATTTTACTTTATATGGAAGAAGTCGAAGTTACCTATTAAATAAACTCAGGTGTATCTAGATATGGCTAGATATCCAGACGATAAGTGGTCGAAGAGGGTCCTAACCTGGAAACCAGAACGACTACCAGGAGCGTAGGAAGACCACCACTTCGATGGAGAGACGACCTTGTAAAATACGTGGATGCAAACTGGATCCAGAGAGCCCAGGATAGAGCGGTGTGGAAGCAGGTGTAGGAGGCCTTCGTCCAGGAGTGGACGGGAGTAGGCTGATGAAGAAGAAGAAGTAACTACATATTCCAAAAGTCTTAATTATAATCTCGGATGCATGTTGGTATAGGTAAGTACATTACATACTAATAGGTATCGCAACAGTAAATTGGCAATAAGTTGATGTAGGTAAGCAGGTAGGTACCTAATTGCTAAAGATCGTTGCAAAAAATACCCACCAATTTTGCAAAGTTCCTACATACGTCAGCAGGTAATGTTTCAAGACTAACATGCCAAAGTAAAAAAAAGTTTATAAATGTTAGTGATTAAAAAATAAAAACTGCTGCTCTTTTTTGACAGATGTGTGACAAGTTTATGTTCATGGTATTGTGGGTAAAATGTAGAATCTTTACTGGACTATTTATTGTTAATATGTTGATTAATGTCAAATTTATTGTTGTGAGTTGTGACTCTCTGATTTTGTTAATAAAATAAAGTGTCTTTTAAGTACCTAGCAGGTTTTTCAACGAATGTTCATTTGATGTTGAATAATGGTAGATTTTATAATGGAAAATTTGTATTGCGCCGTTTTGTGGAACGATTCCGAATCAATGCGACGCATAAACATTCACCTTACGTACAAAATTACTAGGTTTTTACTATTGAGATCAAATTGAAATATTTTTACTGATACGCTAATTAATATTATACGTAAACCTTCTGTTTTTTCTATAAAAATACAGAAGGTAAAATAAAATCATTAGGTTTAGTAAAGAGAAGTTTGTCAACCAATCGAATGGAAGAATTGTAAGGATTGTGCATAGGTGTGCTTTAAATACAACATGCTTTATAAACGTCAGTCGACGGTCTATCCGTATTCTTCATTTTATTAAATCTATCGAACATTGGTACGTATAGGACTCAATTGCACCCAGAATGTACTTACCTATACATACATTTTGTATTGTGTTCGCCATACAACGTACGACCTTCTCAATGCAACGTTGCCAACTCGAACTAACGTTCTATCTCTCTTTAACACGTTGTGTGTCCGTAGCAATATGGATTAGGTATTCTCTGTCTCTCTTCCTCCTCCACAAACAGATATTTGCAGACGTTCTCCGCGATGGTCTGCGTCATTTATTTCTAGAACGAAGTGGATTTACCGCAATGTAGAGATGGGAGTCAACTTTTTTTAATTTCGAGAATTTAAGAACTTGCACATTTTAATATTCTCTGAGGACGCCTATATTTTTATAATATTGTCAATTTATTGCAATATTTATATCAATATCATTAGCGTGGTCAGATGAAAATATATTTTTTATGTAGGCTACGTACATTATTGTTGAAAAAACAAACCGAAGGCCAGTAAACCATAAAATTCTTCCTGTTTTTATGGTTTACCGATTGTGGTTAAACCGACAAAAATGAAAATACCTAATAAAGAAATGTACTTAAATATTAGTTCTATCTATCTATAGTCTATACCCTCACGCCACGTCCCTTGCAGGGTACGCAGAAAGGACAGAGCGCCAGACAGCCCTATCCTTTCACACACTCCTAGCTTCCGTCACATACATGCAATTTGTCATACACTCTCTCCGATTCCTTTTACTCAAAACGCGTACATCCTTGAGGATCTGGTCGACATGATCGGACCAGGTCAGTCTCGGAAAGAAATATAAAGTGTGGCAAAAAGTGCGTTCAGAGATCATCTTCCAGTCAACCTCTCGTACAATAGATGAAAATATGAGAAAGAGTAAAATCGACTTATATAACATTTGAAAGGCGAAGGAAAACTGATGCCAATAATAGGGAAACTAAAATCTATAATACTTCATTTTTTGTACCAATTCTGTGAAATTCCATATGAAAATACAAAAGTATCATGGAAATAACAGCATTTTTTTACGTACTTGGAGCATAAACACGTTTGTCTAACTAAATTACAATAATTTGAAGTTACTTAAAAAGTGTTTTTATTTCTGTAATAATTTGTATACCGAATAAAAAAGATGACTCCCATCTCTACAACATGGCTGACGTCAGATATTATTCATAGCATATTTTTCACATTTTTTCTATATCCAAGTGTATTTTTTCAACATACATACATTTTTCCTATAAATAAAAAATATCTGAAAACGTGTATCATAAAATTTATTTCATAAGTATGATATTTATTAACTTTCAAGGAACTACTTTACACAAAATGGTTCCCACATCCGCAAGCTATATAAGGACGTCGCGGAGCAAGCGCGCGCCATTCTATTTCATTCGCTCGGGCTAGTCGGACTGTTGCTGTGTTCTCTAAAAATAGTTTTGTTTCAAGTACCCACATTGAAAATTATTTTGTGTAACAAACGTTAAGTTGTGATACCAGAAATTGTATTTGAAAATCAATTTCGGACCAGTTCCCGAGGATACAAAAACAGGTGTGTTTTCTGTTGCATTGGTTTTAAATATTGCGTAGAGGTCACATTCCGCTTTCACCATCTTGGATCAATTCTACTGTGTGTTGGGAGGGGCGTCAAGGACCTTCCGTGAGTAAGCATTTGCTATTTATAACTTCGGTCTACTCTGCACAATGCCCGAATCTATTGAGATGACTATAGAAGAAGCCGTTGCTGCCAATATGACTGCGGAAGCATACGCCAACAGATGCAGTGGTAAAACTGAAACACTGTCGACGTGGATCCGGAGTGTCAAAAGTAAAAAAAGACACGTCAGAAAACAAAAGAGAAGTGAATTGAGAAGAGTCGCTATATTGTCTTTAGCGTTACGGCGTGCCGAAGATGAATTGATGTCCAAACAGAGAGCCAGGGCACAGCGCTGGGCGGAGTTGCAACACAGCATGGGGCAGAACAAAGAGAATGAAGAAACCAAACACAAGATGGCCGCCGATGATTGGTGGCAAAACGAATTGAAAGATTTAGATAATTTCTTTACAGATTTGGGTAATTTTAAAGTAGTGAATTCCAACAGTTAATTTAATTGTGTTTTTATAGTTATATTTCGCTAGTCTTTTTTATGTTATGTATTGTGGTGCGCAAACTTTGCCTCGCCAAGACAAGATGGCCGCCGTGTATGGCCGATGGTGTCATACATTAGTCATGCGGACCATTGGTGTCTGATGCAATAATTGATTTAATTAAACTCTGTGATGTATTAGAATAGAATTTTCTAGATTATATAATATAGTAAATGTTTGCGCACCTTTAGTTTACAATGTGATATAATATGTGAGATTGAGTTGTACTGTTTACCTTGCAGTCCCACTTGCCCGAGGGAGGCTCTTCCAACGGATTGCCCTGTGACTGCTGGGCGACAGTTGGGTTTGTACAATAGTATCGTTTTTCATTTATTTTTATTGCATTTGAGAAATTTTGACTGAATAATTTAATTCCTATTATTTTTTAAAGTAAATGAAAATGTAATTTTTGTTGCTTTAGAGAAGTTTAGTTAAGTGTTTTGATTCATATTGAATCATTTGTTGTAATTTATAAAAGAATTTTAACTTTGCAACCAAAATATAGAATAAATACTTAAATTTTTTTAAAGTAAAACAATCTGGTGTTATTTTCTTTATTTGAACACATTTACTGGTTGAATTGTAACCTTTTCATGGGCGGACGACTGTGCCAAGCCTGGATAGTCGAGAGGAGCCCTGGGCCCCTGAGTCCTGTACTTCCATACAACGTGTAACCCACCGAGACACAAAGCCGAGACAGTCTGCTGGGACTGCTGCATACACCAGAACCTCACAATACACCATACATAGTCATCTGTACCGTACTGTAAGATGTATCATATCAGTTTCATATCAATAACTATACATGCATTGTGTATACTTGCATCATAATTGGAACAATTCTTTATGTATCTTGCATATATGTAGTTAGGTAGGGGTAGGCATAACTATGCTATCAATTTATAGGTGCTACACATTGTCAACAACTCTTCACGCAATCTCGCTTGGCTTGGCAATTCGTTGGACATTCACAGAGCCGCCTTGAATCACTACAACAGATACGTGAGCGTCAATCTGGTTGTGGGAGGCGTGTGCGGTTTTATCCGTTTGTTAGTTGCAGGTCACTCGTTGCTAATGGACCGCACCCGTATGTAGGACGAGCATCATTGTTACAAATGGTTTGTCACGATATTGAAGTTGTATTGTACTGTGTATTGAGGCTCTCCCTAGTGGAGGCCAAACATAATCTTTACTGATTACAGAACAGAATGTCCAGGTCGTGAGACCAATTTGATTATTATCATCCTTACCTCCGTCATCACCGGACGCCCCTGCGAAACGTTAAGTCGAGAGTTGTTTTCCTAATGGATAGTTAATAGGAACAATATCACGGTAACAACTGTCATATTTTCCCATGTATTAAGTCCCTCCCTAGTGGAGGGACACTAAATCTTTACTTGTTACAGAACAAAAATCCACATCGGCAAAATCATCCTCTAATCTCTTTACATTATGCACGGTAACAAATTTGTCTTGTATTGCTGTAGTAGTGAAACATGTAGGTTAGTTCTCCATGAGGAGACAGAACGAAGCTTTTTGTTTAAATTGCAGAGTAGCATTTGGAGTCGGCTAACTATTGCGGGTCAACTAATGTAAGCGTTACACTGACAGGTATATTGTGATGTATTATGTGCCCTTAAACTGGCCTGGCTTGACCAGTGCCATTGACAAATATGCCACGCGGCAGTTTTGTTATTTTTGCAGAATTGTGAATGGAGCTAAGACTTACAAGGTTGGGAGAAGGATTGTCAGCTGTTGAATACAATAATCAGGGATATTTGTCATCTTCCACGTATGATGAATGTATAATTTATATTAGATGTTATATTGGAGTAGGTGTTAATGTTCTGTCGTAGAGTTTTACGAGTTATTGCAACCCACGGATACCAGCATGATAGGTGCAGGAATGATTGTACAAACCCTAGCTTGTGATGACTGATACACAATTAAATTGATTGCATTCGACATATTATATGCAAAGTGAAATATGGAGATTTAAAGTCCCTAAAAGTAAGGCGTAAAATCTGATTACAGACAAGTAAATAATACACGATTTATAAATATTTTCTCTTTATCTCGAACAAATTGTGGAATCTTCCCCTTCGGGGGTAACGAATTGTGTTTTGTTCTAAGTTTGCAGGAATCGTCACCGCTACGATATTGTTTGTTGCTGTAATTTATGTAGGGTGTACGTGCAAATAAATCATTAATTCAATCTCTCGAAGTTGATAAACTATGGACTGAATTGTGAAACTAATAGTATTGGAAATTATTTGTTAATTTTATATACCGAAAAGGAAATATGTGAACAGGAAGGGCCCTAATATTGGACTGCCACGACCCCTCTGAGGGACAAACAAGTTTTTTCTGTTGCAGGGATGATTTCATAATACACATTTATCACACGAGATAGGATTACCATTAACTAGTACTTCATAAGCAATTAAACCACCACAGTCGGGACCATTGTGCGGCTAAATAAGGAAAGAATTAGAATATTTAATCTGAGGATTTAGTGAATACGTTTGCTGGGATGCAAAGAATAGTCAGGTTCGAGACACCCTTGGTTTGGAAGAGTTATAATACTGTTATAGAACCACTGTTCAGGCCGGTCGGCCCGTATTTAACCCCATTCTCGAGATGGGCCTGTTTTTTTTTTATATTTCCAGAGAAAAATGTTAAGGACAAAGTTTGTGATGCAATAGTGAAGTTAGAAATAAAGCCATCAAATATAGAAACTTACTCAAAGGATTGAAATAATTAAAATTAAATATGCGATCGTCTCATCATATCAAAGTGTTTATTAGTCTTCATAATGCCTGAATACAAAAATGTGAATTATAAAATGAAATTGATTTTCCCAAGGAAGCAAGTTGCGATGACTACGTAGCTATGCAAAGTTGTGAAAGGCGAGAATATTGAAATAAAAGTATGAAATATGTCGTGTAAATACTCATTGCTTTGCGGTGGAAGCCGCGTTAATCTTAATGTGCCGGTTGTTTTTGTTATGATTTGCAGGTACCATAGTCCCAGTCTACACGAGAATCCAGTAAATGGGTCAGTGTAACTCTGGAGATAATAATGTATTGATATTGTATAATAAATGTGTTCGTGCTTCAACTCAATAGCGACAGATGTTCTTTAAATAATATGGCGTCCCAAATTAACAAACAAGTACAACATCAGATGAATGAGAGAGTGCGGCATTGCGAGCTAGGCGGCGCATAACACTTTGTTGTTTTAGATAATGTTGCCGTTGCGACTTCCCATATACACATGGCGAGGACTCCCTTATCACCATGCAGTGAATGCCCGACTATAATTTCACCACTCACATCGACACGTCGATAGTGCTGCTTAATTTTGGTATTTGGAAAAACATTTTTAATTCCTGGATATTGTGTAACAATTCATGTAGTTGAATGACATGTTAGATTAGTTTAGAGTAGGTAGACAATTTTTTTTTAACCGCAGGTCATCTTTCTTCAACACTTAAACTGCCACCAGACCACACATACTGTAGAGATTGAGCGTGCCGTAATTTGTTGAAACAGATGTCTATACCGATTCATCTTGTACACCGCTATCTCCACTCGACTGAAACTAAGCACGATGGTAATCTTCGGAGCGTCACCTGTATGCTAATTCCACAGTGATTCATCAGCTACGCTCCCAGTCCATTTGCCGCAACCATCTTAAGAACATCTCTGTAAGAAGTTTCCAAAATGATTGTTATAATCTTAACAAATTCATCATAATGTTTCTCTTGTACAATGTGCGTATTCTTTTGACCAGCGTGGGCTGGTGTGTTTTTTCTTTGCTCTTATGTCTCGACAGATTACAAATTGTCCCACGATTGAGCCGATTTGGGAACGATGCCACCGAGAATTTGTCCCACGATTGAGCCAATTTGAGAACGATGTCGTCTGAGAATGATGCAGATTTAGGCGAAGTAATACTTGTTTCTACTCGAGTTTTAAATGAGGACATCTTCATTCATATCTGAAACCATTTATTCCGAAGTTCACAACCGATTTACAATAAGCGGAAAGTTACAACCAATATTAACTAATGGAAGTCCAATGTAAACCTGTTTAGAATTTCATTATGCTTTGTAATATGTAATCACACCATTTAGAATGTATGCTAGAGAAAGATATAAAAAATGAAGACCAGAGGACCTCGGATAGATAGGTGAGAATGTTTTTTAACGATTGTGTTTTGACCGATCTATTGAATCTTTGAATTTTGTTCTGTTCCCACGATCCGCAGGAATAACTCATTTGCTTGTTTCTAATTGAAATGATATTTTTTTTAGCGAATTACGGTTTTGACCAGATGTTGAGAAATACTTTTTCTATGATTGAAAATTGAAGTAGCGTGAAAGCTTAAGTATCTTCAGAGCGCGGACGGAAATTGTATGAAATGATTTGGAGCGTGGATAGTTAAAAAGAATGTTTAGCCTTGCGGAATGTTCTACTCTGCACATCGTTTAAACAACAGGAAATGTTTGGCATTATCTTCGTAGTAAATGTGTCATGTTGGTGAGAGAGACTTTAAATATTTGTTAAAACAACTTGTTCATGAAATTTGAAGGTCCGTTAATTGAAATTTTAATGTTGATTCATTATTGTAACACATATTCATGTACAACCACATTGCATATAATCATGTAAATTTACTTTATGTAATGCGTAACATTGATTCATGTAAGAAGATGCGAAACAATAAATATTTGGGAAGTCGAAGCTGTTGCAAAAGATATGAGCAACGGAATAGCTGAATTCGAAATACAAGAAAATAAGCAAATAAAATGGCAGTTGCTTGGGGGTGACGGCAACTGCCTGCTGTTTTTTTTTTTTCTCTTCTGTCGGAAACCCTTGTCCAAGAAAACCCCCTCTACAATTATATCTTATCTCTATTGGATTACTGCTACCAACTATCAGAAGTCTGTTGTCAATCTATTATTATCTGTTGTCAAGAAGTACACTTACATAACATAATGATTCATTACATTGAGGTGAGGAGTGTGATATGGTGTCTATTGGAAGGTTCTTGTGTTGGTAAATCTGCCAAGTGGGTCCCTGTACTCTTACGTATGGGAGAGGCAAAGGTGGTGTGGTATTGAGATCGTCCTTGTAAATGAGGTGGAGTTGGAAGCTCTTCGGGGAAGACGGAAACAATTTTTTTTTTCAGTTATTCGCAAAGAAAAAAAAATTTTGCATTGCAAAAGAATGTGAGCAATGTCGGAATGGTTAGAAAAAAGCGTAATTGCAAAAGAATTGGCAATTTTTGGAATTCGGTTGCAAAAGAAATTGGCAACTATAAAAGTTATTATCGCATGTTGCAAAAAATTTGGCAACAGCCTTTCGTTATTTGGGGTTGCAAAAAAATTGGCGACCGACTCTTCTTTTTCTCTCTGGGTTGCAAAAAACTTGGCAACCGCAGTTGCAAAAAAGAAAAGCGACTGCTTTTTATTTTACATTTAGTTTTCTCTGCCGGCCGTTATGTTGAGAAGAAGCGAGGATCTAGGCGTAGACGCGACTCCTTCAGCCCACTCCGGTTTCGAGCGTCGTGGGCATCGCAGGGAACCCCTTCAATCCACCCCCGTTCGAGCGTCGTGGACGTCGCAGCGTTATAGGACATGCTTACTCGTGGCGGCGGTGCTTGTAGATAATCTTCGTGGATCTCTGCTCTCGAGACTACTAGACTTCCAAGCGATGGCTGTAGAAATATATTACATCAGATTTGTAAAGGTGAGGGATTGGATTCTCTATCTAATCTTAGATACAAGTATTTGCGATAGTTTTGATTGTAGATATTAAAATTGGATACCAAGTGTGCAGCGGCTGCTATGCGTCTGTTGATATATTACTCGAGCGCAAATAGATGTTGGAAGTATTCTTAAATGGCGAGGCCAATGTTTCTCTGTGGATTAAATAATACCAAACTACTTATCGTGGACTGCGAGCAGGCAGGTGGTAGATAACAGTTCTCTTGCAGGATAATTTGCTTCATTGGTGATAGATGAAATGTAAACTTAATACAATTATTTGCTGGGAAAAAAATGAAATTAAAAGCAGAAATATGGAACAAAGTAAAAAGTATATTGCGAAGAAGAGGTTGAAATGGAGAATGGTGGTATAAATTAGTCTCTAATTTACTACTTTGGAATTGTTTAATATTTTGTAATGCCTTACTTTGTTTGGAATAACTTACGATTCTGTCTTATGTTAGAGGGAACGATGTAGTGCTTTATGTTGTATGATGATATAAGCTAATGTATTATTACTTGGGGAATGTAGTAGAGTGTAGTCTCACCTACAATACTCTCTCATATCAGAGCTTTGTTTACTAATACTGCATATTATATAGAACCATGTATGTATTGTGCTGATCACATGCACCTCTGTATTGTTTTACACTTGTCTTAGTAATAATCTGGAAGTTATCTTTATTTTATTAACAATATACAAACCATTTGTAGCAATTGTTGATGTGTAAATTTGCGGAGTATTTTGGTATTTTTGATACATCGGTAAACTTTTAATAAGTTGAAAAAAAAAAATAAACGAAACTGTTTGTGCGCTTCTGCATTATTTTGATGCAGCAGCGGGAGAGAGGAGGGTACCATGGGCCCTTCGGGGCCCTATTTTCTTATCGATGTATCAAACTGCCTGTCTTTTTGTAGGTTCTCTTTTTTAGGTCAAAGTATAACGATTAGTAGATGGATTTGTGACGACCCTGAGATGTTCTTATTCTAGAAAAAGTATTAAGTCAATCTACCAAAGAAAGCAGTGTTCTTTTGAGAGGCTCTTCTAGGTTTCTAGCAAGATGTTCAGAGATGTAGTCTTATTCCAAAACCATCCAGCAGTTAAAAATATTGTCATAATTTGAGGAATATTCAAGGAAGGAAGTCCCACAGATGTCTATTCTAAAAAATTGCAATGTCAACAAAAGCATAGGAGTGTTCTTTCGAGAGGCTATTCTAGGTTACTAGCAGAGATTCGGATGATGTAGTCTTGTTTCAAAGTCACCCAGCAGTTATAAATACAATTGTCATAATTTGAAGGATGCTTGAGAACGGAAGTCTGAACTGGACCCACAAATATTTTAGTCGAGAGAAATTATAATATCAATCTACTAGCGCTGAGGCTGTTCTACGTTTCTAGGGAATATTAAAGAATGAGAGAAAATTTGAACTTCGGGAAATAATAGTTGAGGAATTTCGTCACTTTAAATATAATGCAGTTTTGAGAGATCCAGTCTAGATGTTAACAGTGAAGATGTTCGATGGCTGTAGTGCAATGTAAACAAATTTTGAACCTGAGAAATTTATAATTACGACCGTCTGCTACTATATTTTGATCAACAAATTTTGAACCGAGGAACATAACTATGACCGGATGATACATTATTATCAAGCTTATTAATATTAAACGAATTATGTCTTGACAGCTTAAGTTTCGACTGCAATATTTTTATTCCGATAATTAACATGGATGAAAATATTCACAATTCTACTCGTAGGATTATATTACGAAAGCTTAATGTATTACTCTACGACATGCGAAATTAGAAAACACCACAGGATACAAAATGATTAAAATGTAGCAATGCGGCATATTGAAGAAGATGATAAGGACTACTGGATGCTGAAGAAGATGACATGGACCACTGGGTGCCGAAGAAGACTAGGACCACTGGATGCGGACGAAGAGGACCACTGGATGCGGACGAAGAGGACCACTGGATGCGGACGAAGAGGACCACTGGATGCGGACGAAGAGGACCACTGGATGCGGACGAAGAGGACCACTGGATGCGGACGAAGAGGACCACTGGGCGCGGACAAAGAGGACCACTGGGCGCGGACGAAGAGGACCACTGGGCGCAGACGAAGAGGACCACTGGGCGCGAACGAAGAGGACCACTGGGCGCGGACGAAGAGGACCACTGGGCGCGGACGAAGAGGACCACTGGGCGCGGCGAAGAGGACTACCGGAGGCGGACGGAGAGGGCCACCGGACGCGGACGTAGAGGACCACCGGACGCGGACGAAGAGGACCACGGGCCACTGGACACGGATGAAGAGGACCACGGGCCACTTGATGCGGATGAAGACGACCACTGGACGCTGAAGAAGAGGATGATGGGATTTTAGGTGCGGATGAATAGGTTCACTGGATGTGGAATGCAAGGATGACTAGGACCATGTGATGTCAAGAAGAGGATGGCGCTGTTAAGAGACTACCGGATGAGGACCACTGGATGTAAAAGAAGAGGACCACTGGACACTAAAGGGGACCACCAGATGCTGAGGAAGAAGATGACTAGGACCACTGGATGCTGAAGAAGAGGACCACCGGATGTGGATGAAGAAGACGACTAGGACCACTGGATGCGGATGAAGAAGACGACTAGGGCTACTGGATGCGGATGAAGAAGACGACTACCGGATGCAGATGAAGAAGACGACTACTGGATGCGGATGAAGAAGACGACTACTGGATGCGGATGAAGAAGACGACTACCGGATGGTGAACTTAATTTTCTTTTTCCCTATAGCTACATTAACTGTGATGTGTGTATGGACGCCTCCGAACATCTTCATGATTTCATTCCTGGGGAATAGTCCCGCATATCAATCTGAACAACAGATTTATAATCCAACTTTTCTCTCCATGAGGTGTATATCACACATTGAGATGACTAGCTTAGAATGCTTGTATATGTGGAGGTAGAGTGCCTTACTAACAGATCATCACTATCATTCATTTCCGAGAAGTTGAGAGAGGTTACACACGTTCCCGTTGTTCCTTTGACATGGCATCAGTCCAGATAAGTCCTGCAAGTATGAAGTATTGTCAAGTTGTATATGTGTCTTCCCGCCGCATGCTGTTCTGCTCATTGCTGATTAGGCCGTTGTTTCCTGCGTTCATCATACTTCGAACCACCCCTCATTTCTTTTGATCGCTCCTTGATGATGTGTCTGGCAAGGGACCAAGATGTTGGCGAAAATCTTTTTTTTATGACCACTTTCCACAATACTGAACGATACTCGCTGCTAAAAGAAAGAATTTCATAGCGGATTAGGAAGATTGCTTCAGGAACGGGATGTTAATTGTAAATTATATCTGAAATAAGCGAAACTAGAATAATATCCTCGAATTGATTCGTCGAAGTGTTGAAATTGTAAAGTGGATTGTTAGGAAATAGAATTCCATATTACTTATTGTCAGTTAAATTGCAAATCTGAATAGACGATTGCTTAAGTAAGTTATATCTGGAATACGCAGAACTATAACAATATGCGTATCAGCAAACCGTTGGGAAGTACAATTCCACATTCATGGTCAGTTGCCGTTACAAGTCTCAATTACTAGGATAGTGCCATATGCTGCGATAGACTGTAATGTCGCTCCCGATGTTAGTTCCAATTTATTTGAACGTGGGTTTTCTTCAATGTGATGTTCACACTCCACTCTTCCAGTTGCTTCTACTGAATGCGCTCTCTGTTACTTGCGACGAGTTATTTTGCCGTCGTGATGTCATTAGATCTACATTTATATCACTTACATTGCAAGAAATATAAAATATTGTTCCAGATTACATTTTTACAGCTGATTGCTCATTATGAAGAAATATGTCTGCAGCCTTTATTATTTCAATAAATATGTTTGTTTTGAAAAAAAAATACTCTTTTTCTTTCTCTCCTATCCTGAATCCCATCAGATTTCAACCTTAAGTTGAATGGCGTTATACAGAAGGCAGCCAGGCCACATAAACATCATTTTGAGATATGACCACTTTTGTGTTCGCGAAGATCTTTTTAAATTTATTCAATTACTGATTTAATATTAAGGTAACTAACTATTCAATCAATATCAATATATTCTCTACTTACAGACACAAAAAAATAAATTGGAATATTTTAGAGATGTTTTCGTTTTTAAACAGATAATTTTTTTTTACAGTACACGTGTTTTGTGAAACGCATTTAGCTGAAGACAGCCAGCCTCATATAAACACCCATCGTTTTCAGAATTACCACTCTATACATACGTAGGTTTTTGCCATTGAAAAAATATTTACGTAATAATTTTATGGAGGCAGAAGGTACATTCTTTAATTTTTTACCGTATGTACAAAAAATTCAAAGAAATTGAAGATCCCGTTAAAATTAATGTACGATCTACATCTCACTGTGGTATAAAAAGCATCATTTTCAAGCTCTTTGAAGTTATTATAAAAATATCCTATGAAAAATAGAAATAAGGTCATAGGTAATTCTTTATTTTTTGGGTTGATTGTAAGATATTGTTTTTGCAATAAGTTCGCCTTTTGGCACAGTAGCATTGTGTTTCTTTAACCAATAAAGATTTAGAAAAAACAATAACTATTTTACGTATAATAATAGGCAATACATTGATGATAATGATTAATTACATTAGACAAAGAGTTGAAAAACATAAAATATGTGTAGATATCTACATTAAAATATAATAAATTAATATTAATAATGTGACAACAAAGTGAACAAACGTATGGGCATTAAACATTTTTTCTATAATAGGTAGAATAATCAGTTAATCACATTAAGGCAGTTTAAATATTTACAATGACACCTACATTTCTCCATAAGACAAAAGCATTTGTAATCAGGCGGGGCATCAAATAAAACACTTTGTATAACTTTTTAACTTGTATTTTGTTTAATTCAATATAGTATCAATTCACATCAATCTTTCCACATCTACTATCAACAAAACCATCCGCCATATTGGATATTCTCTTTCTGCATCCTGTCTGTAAAGGGGTGACTACTAGCGCCATCTCTTGGCAACAGCTTAGCACCCTTCACACATTCTTAATCCTATTATTAAAATTACAATATCCTACATACTAATCAGTAATCAATATAAACATCGTTATTGTCATTAACGAAACACTAATCTACAGAAGGCTCACAGGCCGCCTGACTGCGTTCTGCGAATTGTGTTATTGGGATTCGTCGGCCGACGGCTAATGGTTTTATTGTTTTAAAACAATAGGTCAGCTACCTGCTGCTGGGTTTTGGTTCGTATACTTTAGAATCTCGGCCAGGCATCACCTGGCTGCGTTCTGTTAAATGTACTTGTGTACTTTTCGATGCGGGAATGCCCATACGGAGTCTGTCTGCATTCTACGAAATGTGTAATGGTAGATTTTGAATGAGGTGATATTTTCAAATGCGTTTTTTGAAAAATATTTATATGAAAGGCTGCTGGCTTATTTTTCCAGAATAAAGTGTTACAGATTCTGCATGTGCTAATACCAAAAACTCGATTTATACCTAATTGTGGACTGGCTGCCTTCTGCATAACGCCATTCAGTTGATAGTTTTATAAGAATTATTTGTTGGATACAATTGAGATGGTCAGGATCTCATATGGGTTCATACCACGGCTTGGTCTTTGGAGGTTTTCCATCCTGATGTGCACTCGAACATAGTGGAGTTGGATGGTGGACAATTAGAAAAAGCAATTTGTGCAGGGAGAGCTCGCTACTACCTGAGTATCTCCAGCTAACTTGGATGAGTCAAATACAAGGGACTATGACCCGGGCTGAGAATTTGGGGGTTGAACTTGCATTCTTGAGAGAAAGTTGCTGTGGTTTGAGATGGGGAAAGAAGACAAAGGATTGCTGCTCTGAGGGAGTTCTGCAGATCTTGTACCTTATCATAGCAGACAATAATATGTGGTGCGCGTTACTGAGACCTTTGGAAGGATAAGTACCATACATTTGAGAAACCTAAAGAAGCAAGGTCTATTGAGAGATGGTTTTTAATGGAAGTGCTGCTTGTAGCTTATTGGTAGATGGAAAATTGTAGTTCTCAATTTGATACCGCTGAGGTTCTTCATAGAACATGAGTATAATATTAGCAGGCTTTTACAATTAGTGCTAAAAAAGGTCTTCATACAACTGGAATCTCCATGCTGATGGCAGCGTTTTTAAGAAATGATAATTTGTAATAAGGTGAATCTTGCGTTTAAGAAAGTAAAATAAAGTAGAATCTATTCATTCTGGATTAAGATTGATAGCTTCTGATGATAGGAACTCTCCAGAAATAAGAGAAGCTCACCCTTATCCTCTGTAAGATAAGCCCGAAGTGTAATGAATACATTCCTTGGTTCCATGGCATAACACAGCTGAGTCAAGTTAACCCTTGTACATATCGTCTTAATTTCTCATTGCTTGGGAATAGCAAAGTTCTAACTGACAACACTCAAATGAGATCAAATACTCGGTACTCCTACTTTTAATTTATTTATTCTTTAAGTAGACAAAAAAAACATAAAAAATGGACATAGTACAGATTATAAATCATTGTTCACTAGGGCAAACTTATTGCAGAACTGCAATTTCTTCCAGCTAATCCCAAGGAACACACAGAGGGAACCTTGTCAGTCACCTGTTATTTACAAACTACCCCACTTCAAGGTACATATTAATAAAATTATTGTAGGTACTTGTAGATTATGTTAGTCCGTGCAAAAAATGTAGGTATGTTTCCTAGTTGTGTGTAATGCTTTTCCTAAGCACTTGGGTGTCCATAATATTCTATGGTGTCCATGTCATTTGTTGTACTTCCATTAAAATGCAACATGCAGGAATGAAGATGCTATCAATAGATAGATCACCACGGCAACCAGAATCAAACAGTGAATTCACAACAAAAGTTTACTTTAGGACAGGTTACCTGTGTGGTGTGGTTGATTGGTTGAAGGAAAATAACTTAATTACTATAATACTAAGGTTGTCTTGTTGCTAGAGTACATAATATAAACATCTAATACAATTAATTGTTATGGTGAATCCGGAGGAGACAGCTTGGGTATTTGACTCTTTAGTTGGTTTCCTGCATGGTCCTGTGTGGAATGCTCCATTACAAACATTTATAGAAGAAAAATCATTGAGTAAGTTTGGGAATTCATTTGATAAATAAAGTTTAACATTAATGGACAACAATTTATATTTGCCAACACACTTCTTAGTATCATGATGTAGACATGCCTACATATTATTATCGTTCATGGTTGAGATATACACTCATCAGCCTAATATTGGGAAACATTCACCTATTCACATATCAAAGATTAGGCCCTGATGTTTAGGGTCTAAAAAACAAGCATATGAAGTGGATATTTGCTGCATACAATATTATGATTTGCTAGGCTTTCTGAAAGAACTAGAATTATTGAAAACCTTGGAATTATTCCTTCTTGAAAGCAATCAATATTTTTTTATTGTAGTTTAAATTAGTATTTACTTTTCCCTCTCCCGAACCAATCAACCTTGCATTAACACTTAAATTAAGTAAATTATCTAATATTTTTGTAGTTTTTGAACCCAGTGACAATGGAGAGATACCACACAAGGAAGAATATTTGGCAATACATGAGGAATACAAGAACTTGGTTAGTTGTTACTCTATCAAAATATTGTTTAAAAGAGCCTACACTGATGAGACTAGAGGGAAAAGAAATTACATATTTGTCTTATCATTTTGGCAAAATATAATCAAATTCTCTCCCAGGGGAGTCTCTCTATAGTCGTTTTTATCCTGGAAACAATTAAGTGTCCTTCATTTCATCCTCCACAACCTATTTTAATTTTTTGAATGTATGTATATATTACTTTTTTTGTACTATCTTCTTTTTGGTTTCCATACTTTCCTAAGTATGTGTACAATTATTTATCTATTGTCACAAGCGGTTGGTTGGCAGACATTGCCTAGGGCAATAAACCCGCCATTGGGTATGTTTAATATTCAATACAGATTTTATTTATTTCCTCCTAGTTTCCTTTGTGGAGGCTCTTGGACGACTTTATCCCGTTGTCCTTTAAAATGAAATACAAGATGTTAACTTAAAAACAAACTGTCTTAAAATATAAGTAAATAACTCCAGTATTTTATGGTCAGGTGGACCTCATGCTTGGCTCCTACATGGAGGACATTGGCATTACACCTGAGCAGTTTGAAGCAGCTTGCGAGATGTCTCGAGAAGGGGGCGGTCTCCCCCTTCACTTCCACCAGAGACTCTTTGAGCAGATCTGGGCGGCCAACGATTACCACATCTTCACTAGAATGATGACTCAGAAAAATGTAGAACTTCAAATTCAGGTAAGTCCAGATATTCTATGTACATGTCAGTGCCAAATATGACCTCAAGAAAGTGGGGACCCTAAGGTATAGCTTGTGTAGCTTAAATATGGAAATCCCAAAGAAATACATAGGCAGTACTTAATATATTATGTCGCTGGGAAATCCTGCATTGCTAATTTTGTCTGTCAACAGATGGCAGTAGCATAGATAAATTTCAGTATGGCTGTTTCTCATACGAAATGTATGAAGGCTTAGGTGCAATGTGAAAAATAATTTTCGCAACTTAGTTGAAATTTGAGTCAAAATATTTCTTCTTAGTTTATTAATGTTTTAAATCTCGATGTTTTTGACCATCAGTACTTGGTGGAAGTCCATTTTTAAGGAAAAATGTAAAACTAAATATTTAATTTAAAATAAAAAAAAATGACTTTAGATTTCGCGACTAGTATTTGAGGATTTGCACCATCATCATCAGGCGATTGTGAAAACTTTATGGAACAAATTTATTCACATTAATTGCCTGATGACGAGGGTGCTAATCCTAGAATACTAGTCAGGAAATCTAAAGTTTTTTTTTAAATTTTAATTCAAATATTTAGTTTTTATTTTTTCCTTTAATGTTTTAATATTGCATGAGATTTTACTAAATCCATATCTAATTATGTTTAGGCTCTAGAGTTGATTGAGCAGCGCAAGGGAATTGTGCCAGAAATCTTTCACCAGGACACACAAGGTACTTCAGAAGGTAGTCAGTTGGATGAGATTATGGAGGATGCTGTGGTGATGGAACAAATAAAGAAGTAAGAAAAGCATTGTGCCTGAAATATCAGGATTTAGAAAACTTTTTACAATATTGCATCTTTAATAATCACAGATATTTGCATTTTTTTGTACAGATTTTCTGGCAAATTTAATTATTATTCATCAATTATTATTTACTTAGGTATCAATTATCATTTGTTTTTATTGCTTATCATTTATTTTTATTTTTATCATTTAATCTTTATCATTTATTGTAGGAATATCATTTATTATTTAAGATTTTTTGTTTGTTTATTGTTTATCATTTGTTGTGTATCATTATTCTATGATATTTGAATTATCAATAGGCCATTAGGCTGTTAAAAGTTTAATAAATAAAAAAAGTGTGTAATGATGAACTAGAATTACACCTCTAGCTTATAATACTAATAGGATTTTATATACCAAGCTGATACGTCATTTGGGGGTGGGGTTTGCCGGGGGACTCCCTTCAGGCTAACCCTGAGCCCACCTCTTAATAAGATTTGCCCAGAAGTGCGGGTAAAGAGGTCGCTATTAATGCGCCTGAGCCACCTGGGGATGTGGAGGGCCTTAAGCCCGCGGAATTTTCCATCAATAGAAAGCTAATGCTAAATATTTTTACTTATTTCAGACTGAGTTTAGAAGAAGTGGAAAGTATAGCACAAGACACAGTAGAGGAGTCCACCACATCACCTCATGAAGAGAAACAAACTGAGAGACAACCATCTCCCATTCCAATGGCAATAGATGAAATCCATCAGGAGAAGGAGAATCTCAAACATGCTCTGGATAACTTCCAGAGCAGAACTGTCTTAAAGGAAATCAAAGAGGAAAGTCGTAGGGGAAGTCAGGAGACTAAAGTGACAATAGAAAGTAATAAAGAGTCTTTACCTAAACCATCCACGAAGCCACCTAAAGAGGTATGATGAATACTTATTTTTTCAGTAAATAATTAAGTGCTAACCCAGATATACAGGCTGTTTGATAGATAGATACAGATATCTTCAGGAGTGATAGTAGAGGTCATTTAGAATCATTGAGCGAAACTTAGCTTAGTTCAAAGTCTCACAGTTTTTGAATTATCTGAGATTTCTACTTTTTATCCAAATGTTTTCAAAGTTATCAAAAATCCGAATTACTCAAGTTAACCCCGATAGCATCGTAAGTAAAGGTACCTACTTAGTTCTATCATTCTTTTTTGTTACTTGAATATATGTTTAGTCTATCTAACTCATTAGTTTCAATCTGAAGAAACAATAATAATACAAAATATCGGATTACAGTTTCGATATATTTCAAAAATGAGTTACATCTTTGGAGGGGATTTTCGATAAAAAAAAATTGAAAAATACCTTCAGCCCCCCCAAAATTAAATCTACCACAAGAGATAGACAAATATTACTGACATGAATTCTTTAAATTTATACGCATTTTTATTTTAGGATGTAGAGCAACGTCAGAAATATTTAAAACAACAAAGAGACAAACTTTTGACTCTAAAGAAGCAAATTCGAGAGAAACAACTTGCGGAGAATGACGGTGACTCAACCTTGCTGCGTCCCAAATCTTCCAAGACGGCCAGGAAAGTTCTGTCGGGAGAGCAACCTTCAGTAGCAGGGCAGGAATCTTCGTTACAATTGCGTAAAGTGTTAGCTGATAGATTGAGATCTGAAGTCGTAGACAAAAAATCATAGATTGGTTACACTGATCATAATTGATAGCTTTTTGTTCAAAACAAACTTGCTAGTCACAAAAATTAAAACAATAAGTTTTCTGCAGTAACGCTGAATATTTTTTTGTGTTTGTAAAATTTGTATTACGGTAGAGTCTCGCTAATCCGGCACTTCAGTACATTGACACGTCCAGTAATCCCTACATATTTTTTGATAAATTATAAGTAAGATGACTGTCACATTGAATTATGCAGTAAGTAAACACATATCTGCTTATTCCTACACATATGTGATGCTATATTTTATTTACCTATACAATCCAGTAATCCTAACTTTCCAATAATCGGGCACCTTCTGGTTTTTAATAGTGCCAGATTAGTGAGACTCTACTGTACTTACTAGATGTGAAGCTTGCCAAATATTTCTATAACACTTGCAATGCACATATGTAATTGTATACAATGCCTTAAAATTGGAGAGCGTAAATGTTAGTTTATTTTCATATTTTTACAAATCAAAGATCACATACTTGTCTTGCAAACACACATCTCAGTATTATCAGCCAGAAACCGGAGATGATGCTTGTTATTTATAGAAAATCAAATTTTTTCACAGTAAATTGTGATTATTAAATAAAACATATTTAATTATAGTCATTGTGTGCCTTATAAAAAGTAATAGCCTTAATTGAATCAATCTTTTATTTACTTACCTATTTGTTTTCGATTTTCATTCAAGAGGTCACGGTTTGAAGCTGAACAAATAGTAATACAGTTTCAAGCAGAATCCCTGTGCACATTTCTTATCCAATAGAGTTGTGTATGTATGGAGGATGGTATGGTGTTCATTTACCTCCCAAGTATCAGCAAGCTGTCTTGGGCTCTGGTAAGTGTTGCTAGTCTGAAGGTCTGCAGTGAAGTGACTCCGCTCTGGTATGCCTGGAGCGTCCTGGCCTCACTACTACATTACATGGTGCAATAGTAGGAGGAGCTAGTCCTATGCCACCGCCTCCAGTACTATGAATGTAGACTGTACGGTAGCCCAGAAATGTGGTGAATGCTTCTCTAGAGCCTACCTATATTTAATATGTACTACACTGGACTTCTAATACAGATGGTACACTTAGGGTTGGCACCTTTGTAAGAGCGTAGACCCGGAGATACACTATGCTAACCCGGAGCCCGGAGAACACCACTCAAACCCGTAGACTCCGGGTCAAACCCGGAGAGGTGGCAACCCTAGGTACACTACAGCTTGTTGTTGCACAAAGTGTGAATGTATTTAAACAATGGACTTGACAGACTGAATGAGTGAATACTGTTGTGAGATCAGACATATCACCATAGCTGCCTGGCTGATAAAACTTAGTAACAATAAAAATTCAATTGAATATTTAGATGTGAAAATAAAACATCTGCATCCGCAAACATCAATTAAGTAAATGAAATTTCTACTGCAAATGAATCACCAGGATTGAAACAGAAGAAGGAAAAAATGGTTAAAATGAAAGAGCAAAGTTTTGGTGACGTATGATATTTTATTATCTGCGTTTTATGAAAGTTAGGTGTAAAAACTGTACAAGTTACATAATATATTATGTTACATCACTTCTCTTCCAGACAATCAGACTACCACAATATATTATACATACAACAATCTCTTATTAATTCAATTATTCATTCATACACCGCCTCCTAGAGTAGGTACTCTAGCCGTGCTGTAACAGTTGGCAACATAGCATAATGATCAAACAGGACTACTACTCCTGTCAAATTTCATAACAGAACATAATATGTGGTCCATCATACTCATTGTTAAGGGTTTATATAAACTCAGCAAAAATCGTTCTATTTTTGCTTCAACTTTTGTATGAGAATGTTAGCGCGAAATAAGAATAACGTAAGCGACAATGTGAATTATACCTTTTTAAAAGAAACCTGGGAAGAAATTTAAAGATCTATAACAGCCGATTTGTTAAGATTATAATTACCAGTATTTTGGCTAAATTATACTTTTATATCTGAAAAACTGAACGGAAAATCTTCAGATCCCGTAAATTTTAGGGGTACTTTAGAAATGTTTTTTTATTCAAGGAATTTCCAAATCCTGTAATTCTAAAACAGCCGATCTGTAGTCCATACTTTCATCTATCACCGTTTTCAGTTTCAAGACGATTCCTTGAGTATTGGCTGAGTAAGAGTCAGGGCGCCGAAGCCCCCTGACATCATATAGGGCCTTTAAGGGACTGTTATTTACATACATTTAAAACGAAGTGGTCTCAAATTTCTACAGCATGGCTAGAGAAAGAGTGTCTAGGTGGCGGTGATTCATACGATCACTCTGCAATACTAAACAACAATATGTGTATTGAGAGCCAAATATTCACAAAACATATAACTTTTTTGTAAGATAGAACAGAAGAAAAGAAAATGTTTTGTAAGATAAGAGAAAATTAATTTCAACAGATACACAGCAAAGGATGTACCTTCCTTTGCTGTATATCTGTTGAGATATAACTACTTGTTAAATTCAACTACGACATGTAGAAAAACTCCGATGGTCTCACAAAGCATACATTTGTGAATTCAAAAATAATCTTGTAAAGATTAATTTCGATCATAGTATTTTAAAAATGAACAACTTGTAAGTATTGGAACACCCATCCTGCTTTCTCCCCAAGGGAATTCACATAACGCTACATTACGTGAATGAAGATGCCTCTCGTCTCTGTTGAGGAAAAAAACTGTAATGTATTTCCGTCTGAGCAATGCAGATAAATCCAGTTCAATACCTAATTTAGGTATATCTCTAATTTATTTTTAAAATAGTTTGTAAGTGATTATGGCTCTCAAGTGCCTTGCATTTAAACAATATTACTGAGTCGTAACATTTAAAAACTCAAGGCTTTGTTTAAACCTATAAAATAAAGTGGTTCTAGTCTAGCTTAAAGTGTATTATTAAGATTTATAATAATATATTACAATTAACAACTTATTAACTAATATTTTATCACTTGAATAAAAACACCAGGGTTCCTTAAAAATCATAATATACTAAATCATAGGTATAAAGGTGCTCTTAGGTTGGGTTTCTACCTGCAAGAAGTGTCTGACAGTCTGTTAGACAGTATCTTGCAAGTGTAAAGTATGGAGTTTCTGTAGACTATAGACTTTACACCTGCAAGTTGCTGCCTGACAAGACTGTCGGACACTTCTTGCAGGTGGAAACCCGGCCTTACACAAGCAATAATTGCGGCAACTCGTACAGATCATATTGATTAACATTATTTCGCCAATATTTAAAGCACGAGAAAAAACGAGAAAAAGAATTGACTGAAATAGACAAACTGATTAGATATTCCCGACTTCTTTAAATATTGCTGAAATAATTGCTACATATTGCGAAATAATGTTAATCAATACATTTGTACGAGTTGTCGCAATTATTGCTCTTGTAAGGGCACCTTAATTTATTAATGATATAAATCAGTGAACCCTGAAAAACACTCAATCGGTTTGTAAATTAATATAATTCAATACCAATGTTAAATACTATGAGTCCCAGACTAGGCCCCAGTTTTTTTGATATTTTTTTCTTGCATGTTGCATAAAATATTTTTCAGTAGTGATGTTTGCCACCCATCATCAACGTAAAACAAATGATCTTACATTTGTATTTTCATCGGACTGTATGTAAAATTCTTTCTCAGATTGACTGACGTGATCTTCAGAACAGGCAGTAAAATATATTCCTTTAGTGCTAGAAAAATGGATGTATGTTTGTTCCACCATAACTCTGGAACGCCTGAAGCAATTTCGAGCAAACTTGGTATACACATACCTTGCTATTTGGAAACGAATACTGTGTGGTAGAAACTTCTGGAAATGCGGAGCCTTCTGAGAAATTTTGCTAATGAGGGGATCCAAGGGTTGTGTGTGGTATCATTTAAAAAGGCATTGGAAAAGAAATTCAGATAGTAAGTCATATTTCGTTCAGCTCAATCCATCGAGAGGATCTGGTCACCGCATACCTCCGTGTTCGGTGTCTCATGAAAGGTCTTCATGAGTAGAACACAGATCTTTTTGATCGAAGTTTATCGAACTTGTAGAACCTTTTGGGAGTTTGTGGAAATGAAACGATGGAATTCTCTTCGATATTTTCTTGCCCAAGGTCAACAATTGTAGTTTTTGTTACAAAAAAATTTAATCCACGGTGGGAGGGAGGGCGAAATCTCCGGGCCTACCCTCTTTGAAAAGTGGCAGCTATACTCCAATGGCGTCCACCACAGACTTGTCGTAGATAATAGAAGGGGCTCAACGTTCAATAGTTCTTCCCACATTTATACAGGTTCCTTAATGTGAATAGTTTAAATAAAAATAGTATAACAATTTACACATTTAATTATCATCACATATTTTGTTTGCTTTATATAAACTGTACATCAATCATTCTAATATTAGGTAATTATTCTTATATCGTCTCTGATATAAAGTAGTTATACCTTACTGTATTATATGTAGTTATAGTATTATGTTATGTAGGGGAACCTCACTCCCATATCGACACACTTAATCATAAAACCAAACATTACAGACAAGTAATAAAAGTTAAAACTATTCAGCTGCATGGCGATTTCTCAATCGCTATTCGTTTTATAGGAATTATGGTGTTTTTTTTTTGTAAATTTTGGTGTTTTTTACGAAATTGTATCAAAAGGTAATGGCTTCGGCAATTATTAACAGAAGGAGAATGTCACGGATTATCTTTCAATAATAGCGACTTTTCATTTTTTGTGAATACATTTTTTAAAGCATAGTTTTCTGTATCTTTTGCACCCAACGTTTTTTTTAATGAGATTGTACTGCCGCCTTGAGATCACTGAGTTGTGGGTGCGAATCTTGTCGCTAACAAGTTTTCGTGGTGCATTTTTACTGTAAATTTAAATCCAGTATGCAATACACACAAAGTTAATCAGAGGGACAGAGCGGCGAACGTTTCTTTATACGAAAGTGACAACTTAGGCGAGTTTAACCCCTCATTAGCTGTACACCAGATGATAACAACAGTTACTTAATTACAATTTGTAAGATAGCATTTCGACGTCAACTAATGGCTTACAGAATATAAAATAAAAATCAGTGATAATCAAATAATTCATAAGTATAATAATAAAAATCACTTGCCACTGTTGAGTCGAATTAAAAAAAAAAAGACATTTGGTACTCATTTTGGGCACAATATCCAAGTCAGAGCATTTTTTCAAAACATAGTTTGATCGTATACCTATTCTACATAGGTTAACCATATTATGGAAAAGTACCCTTCCTATTAAAATTTCAAATATTACATAGCAGTTGGTATCAGTATAAGACTGTATAACTGAGATTCTTAACGTTTTTGTTCAACGCTATTTTGTTATTTGACTAGCAATACTAGGATAATTTTGAAATAACGACATTCTTATTGCGATGTTCCGCTCGTCTAACCTTCTACATATAGCCACATAGTGCGTCACGAGGGTCTCCTATTTGAATCAATTGAAGGAATGAACGAGGGGACAAACTACTGAGGACGACCAAGGAAAGAATACCTGGACGGGGGATATGGGCTTCGACTCGTAATTTAAAGAGTTAAAAAGAACCGCACAGGACAGGGATGAGTGGATAAGGAGACATGGGGCTTCGTTGCAAACCAATCGTACCGATTGAAACTGAAGGAGAACTTTCGAATATCGAAGATATTGGTTTAACAATAAGTTTGCCCTTTTCGCCATTTCTTTCGCATTGCTATTGTGTATTATGAAAGACCAAACTTAAGATTGCGTGGAGTCCCCGAGCTTGCATTTCTTTGAATACAAACTTAGGGACTGCTCACAATCTTGAAAAAGAACCGCTAGTTTAGAACCTCAGTTGTAGAGTCTTTAAACCGTGAGTAAAGGAGTTATTTATCTCTGTTGATAGTCAGCAATTCGTCATGTGAGAAAAACAAGGTTCCGAGTAACAAATTTAGACTTTTTGTATGAGAATGTTTCTAGCTGACATTAAAAAATTGCTTTAAAATTGGATAAATAATGAGAATAATAGGGTTCCAAGTGTGTGTAAAAGATACGAGCATTTGAAACATTGATCTCAATTTTCTCAACATTTTTGTCATGTCAGTTATAACCTTGCAATTCTTGGGCGACGAATTATCGATAATTTAGACTATTTATCTGCGGTACATTAAAGTCCTCTCTGCCTAGTCTGTGATGGATGAATATAGTAGGTAATAATAAATTAATGTAATTGTAAGATCTAATAGACAGAAAACAATACCGTATACAAAACATAATCTAAAACATTGTGGAGAACGAATTCATAAAGTGATGGCGATTTTGTTACGCAAGTCATTTCAAGATGTGAGATAGTTTTGAGAGGTTCTGCCTGTGTTTTTACATGACGATTGTTATTAAATTGGAACGGGAATTGATTTAAAATAAGACAAATTCATTTATGACGGTAGAAATTAAGTCTGTAAAGAATAGATGGTTTTCACACTAAACAATAGTGGCAACACTTACATAAATTTAATACTTATTATGTCATTGTTGCTAGCAAATAAAAATAAAGTTCGAAATTAATTCGAGACCACCTGTTTCTCGACAGACTGTAACAGGATTATCAAGAATCACCACAATTTAATTTGGGAGTACAGAGCTTAGTCAAGTTACTATAAAAGAGTGGACAGATTGTAGTTGAGATATTAAATAAAAATACATTGTAATTTCCATTGCATACAATTGAAAAATTTATTTAATTTTTAAACCATCCTACGTTTCATGATGATTCACGGGAAATCATTACTGTGTAAGGCTCCGGTAAGATCCCACACAAGTACAGTAAGGTCTCCTACGAGTACAGATAAGATCTCCTACGAGTACAGATAAGATCTCCTACGAGTACAGATAAGATCTCAGAGTACAGACAAGATCTCCTACGAGTACAGAAAAGATCTCCTACGAGTACAGATAAGATCTCCTACGAGTACAGATAAGATCTCCTACGAGTACAGATAAGATCTCCTACGAGTACAGATAAGATCTCCTACGAGTACAGATAAGATCTCAGAGTACAGACAAGATCTCCTACGAGTACAGAAAAGATCTCTCGAATAAGATCTCCTCAAAGTACAGTAAGATCTCCTGCAAGTACAGTAAGATGTCCTACGAGTACAGATAAGATTTCTTGTGAGTACAGATAAGATCTCTCGGATAAGATCTCCTACAAGTGCAGTAAGATCTCCTACGAGTACAGATAAGATCTCCTACGAGTGCAGTAATATCTCCTACGAGTACAGTAAGATCTCCTGCGAGTACAGCAGTCCCACGAACGTGTGGCGTTTACGTCACTAGATAAATACATAAATAATAAAGATACATAGCATTCACATTCACGACGGTAAACGTGATTCACATTCGTTCACATTCGGTAGCAGTGTTACCAAACTCTACAATCGTAACAATGTTTAAGATCACTTTCAGCAGCAGTGTTACCAAACTGTACAATCGTAACAATGTTTAAGATCACATTCAGTAGCAGTGTTACCAAACTGTACAATCGTAACAATGTTTAAGATCACATTCAGTAGCAGTGTTACCAAACTGTACAATCGTAACAATGTTTAAGATCACATCCAGAAGCAGTGTTACCAAACTATACAATCGTAATAAAGTTGGAGAATAGTATTTTTATCGTTAATATATATAATAATAAAAAAATAATCTTATCATAGTACAAAGATTCTGTACAAAAGTGATCATGAAATGGTATAATGAATACTACTTAAAATCATCTCTCACCAACCAGCCAGCCCAGGGTTCTGATTAATGTTTAGTTATAAACACGGACGGCGCTATGTAAGCAGTCTCACGCAAAACACGATTCAAAAATGTTTACTATGTAAAGCATGACGTTAGGAACAACACTGTAGAGTTTGCTAATCAAATTATTTTATCCATTTGCTAGTATTTTAACGTATGTAGATGGTACTCTCCAGTGACAAAGCCGGGACTAACATTTTTTATTGCATTATGTCAATCTAAATCAAATAGGTAACTCGATAGAAATCACATTCTTAGATCCCTTTGCCACTGGTACTTAGTAAAATTTGTACAGAACGTAGTTAAGTCTCACACTAAATAGTGACTCCCTCTCTCTATACCGCTGTCTTTTTACTTTCCTTTAGTTTTAAATTTTACTTATGTTCTATCAATTGTGATAATTTTATATTCCTATGAAATGTAGAAAATTGACACAGTAGACATTTTTGAAGCGCGTTTCAAGTGAGAACGCATACATAGCACCACCCACACATAACCTCAACAAACATTCTGATATTCGTGTGCGACATAATATAATAATTTATGAAGACAAATTTTAGAAACAATTTTCGTCGAGAAAAAAAGTCATATAAATATTAAATAATAAAAATAATAATGATTAAACAAATCCACAGCAACCTGGTTTACGTACAATAATTAATTTTGTACCGATAATAATAATAATAATTATGCAGACAGGGTCGGATGGGCCACTTTACAATCCTTACATAAAATATTCAACTACGTATTTACATTATTATATATAATGTATATGTATCCATAATATAATTAATCATAGACGTGCGTGGACCTAAGACAGTCTCGGCCGCTTGGCGTCGGGTCTGGGCGGACTCCCGTCTTCCGAGGTCGTGGATGGCGAGTCTCCCGACTGGTTGGACGACGAGAAGTTGGGGCTGTAGGGTTGGAACTCTGTCTCGGGCGGTGGGGTCAGGTTTCCGCTGTCATTCTCCGAGTCGTTGGCCGACACTACCACCTCCTCCTCTGAATCTGAGTCGCCTTCGTAATCCACTAAACCCTGTAAGCAAACGTTATACATTAAATGCACAATATATATTGAAAATTTATTATAAATATCGGATTTTTACGAACTCAACAAAAGCAATAGGTACTATCTACATTAACATAATGTAGCATTATGTTAACTCCCTTGGAGAGAAAACAGGATGGGTGTTCTGACGTTTACAAATCAGATTTGGCTGGCTTAAGCGTTCACCCAAGGGTTACGTCACTAATTCCACCACATCCTGCTGTTATGTTAATTCTTTTGGAGAGGAAGCAGGTTGGGTGTTCCGACGTTTACAAATAAGATTTGGCTGGTTTAAGTGATCACTTTATGCCCGGAGTTACTTCACCCAATTCACAAAATCATTTCACAATCAACCAATTTTTTGATCCTAACTCCATCTGTTGAGAAGTGGATGCGATACTTTAGCAACCAATTTTATTTGATGTGGAGTAGGAACCCTTTGATTTTCATCTACATACTTAACTAGATGAATACCAAAGAGTTTTACTGATTTTCTATAATATAAATAAGCTTGCACTTTGCGATATTTACAGCTATTAGGCACTAAGGTTATACTCTATTATTGAGAATAAAAAAACACACAGCTAATTCCACAAAATGTCGACTACTGAAAAAATTGTAACTCGCAATCGCTCTCTGAATAATGAGAATAGTTATTTAACTCGGACGGAACACAGTGTGAGAGGGGTCTGTTTAAATGAATAATTCCACAATCACTACTGTTATATTTTTAGTAGGAGCTAATAAAATAAAAGTAAGATTAGGTTTTTATTGAATGTTAGTAGAGGTATGTGTATGGCATACCTTATTAAATATTTTAGGATCTGGGATCTGAACCTCGGGACTCGGAGTGGTGGCGGGTGGCAGGTTGGGGCCGTTGCTACTCGCAACGCTAACTTCACTCTTCTTATCCATAAGTTTTCCTGCAATACACACAACATTATAACGTCAACATATATTAGACACAATACAATATGGGTGATACTCATTTACAATGATTCACAAACTAACAACAAATCAATGTATTATCAACATTCACGGGGTAAACGGAGATAACAGATAGACATAGAACGAAAACTCAGAAAAATTTCTGATAAAAAAGGCACGAAAATATACAGTATTTAAATAACAGTGTGTGGTATGTAAATTTAGAATGAAGTTTTAACAAGTAGTTATCTCAACAGATATACAGCAAAGGATGGACTCTCCATCAGGCTTATAACTGATCGTCAGCTGGTTCAATGTGATCGCTTTCCATTTAGTAGTATTCACCAATTCCAGTCCATCCATTTGCCACGGCCAAGAATCAAATCCAGACCTCCAGCCCCACACCATAATGTGCAATAGAGTATTGACTCTATGAAGTGTTTGCACCACTGTGCAGTGTGCACTACAATCCATAGTACTGGAGCTGATGTCATATAGGTCTGGCTTCTCCTACTATTAGTGTAGCACCATGTAGTGTAGTAGTGAAGCCAGGTATACCAGAGCAGAACCACTTGGCAACTGACCACCAGACGACTAGGATCTCTACAGAGACCAGAGCCATACCGGGATAGTGAGGTACTACTACACATACTAATAGACATGTTTTAAAATCTTTGGATGATCTACCTATTGAATCTAATGGTGTGTTCTGATGGCAGTGTTGCGGTGGGAAGGCCTCCTCCTCATGGAACCACAGCTCCTCCTCCTCGTCCAGGGTGCGGGGCTCCCTCCTGTTCCTGCCCCCCACACCAACGCCACCGCGGAGTATGCCCATGCCTTCCGTAACCGACCCTCCTGCAATAACAATACACAAGTCATGAGAATGCACGTACAATAAACAAGATATGGAATAGAAGTTGCAGCATCGCGATATACAGTTATACCCCCACTTCTAATAAGTTTCCTCAAGCTTCAAGAAGTGTTTTTGCAAAATTATGAACACTTAAATTAATGAGGTTCACCAAGCATTCTGACTATCGTATAAATGTTGACACAAGGAGAATGTTGTGGTTTTTATACACACACACAACATTACCTGGTTACTTCATTATTGAGATATACCGCGGTACATGGTAATAGTGACAACATTGCGATAAGCTCACCCTAGTGAAAATATCACGGTAACTTATTCCACGAAATTTTATACAGTTTTGTATAAATAAATAGCTGTTGCTAGCTATCCCACTATACATTAGGATCCCAGACTGTAAAATTGTCCCCACTATTTTTTTGTCATCATTTCGAGTGTCCCGTAAAACTCAAGTGTTGGTAAAACCCTCATAAGACAATACACATTTTTTCCAGCAATCATGTTCGCAAGAGGTTATGTGAATAGGTAATTTTTTTTAACGAATCTAGGTTTATCGAAATAAACCCAAATACACCTACTCCACTTCACGACGTGAAGTGGAGTAGGTCGGCATTGGGGATCGAACCCGCACCCACTGGATTAACAGTTGAGCGCGTTATCAACCAGGTTACCGACCACCTCTATCGATATAATGAATGTGTGTGGTAGGTTACCTCTGTCTCTGTCCTTTGGTTTGTCTTGATGCTGATCATACTTATCCTTGAGGGACTTGAAGGTCTGCACATACTCCACATCATCAAATATTTTACTATAGTTCTCCACCACGTGACCGCACAGAGACTTTATGTCCTCTAACTTTATGAATTCAAACAATTCTAATATCGCAGAGTCTAATAAGTTATATCTGGAACAAACAAACAACACACACATGAGAAAACAATCATTTGCAAATCTATATTATCATCTCACGCTGCATCCCTTGCGAGGTAGGCAGACAGGACAGAATGCCAGACTGCCCTATCCCTACACAAATCATGTTAGAAACACACTATACAACATAACCATAGGAACTGAAAAACGAAAATTCATGCCAATATCAGCTCCATTTACACCCTGAATACTAATACCCATTTGAGAGGACATTCCATGAAGCTTACCAAGGAACAGTTTCACAGTAATCCGAGAAAGAACTTTATTTGCAATAGAGTGGTGAATATGTGGAACCGTTTGCCCAAAAATGTGATACAAGCACCATAAGTGAACGCTTTTAAGAACAGATTGGATGACTTTCTCAGAACGACAGATGGCACAGACATTGATTTGGGTCCATCAGCCTAGGCTGCTTGCCCAAAATTGATAATAATAATATTCCTTGTGGGGTAGGCAGAGAGATACATCTCTCACTTTCATTACGTTCATAAGGGTGACTTCTTCCACTCAACACGCTCCATCTTTTAGTATCTGGTCAATAAGTTCACTCCAGGTGGTTCTTGTTAGTCGTTCAGACATTCTCTCTACAACCATCCCACCTTCCTCCCTTTCGTCCTGGTCACAACACTCGTAGTACATCCACTCATCTGTTTCCTCTGCATAGTGAGATGTTGCGAGGATTATAAATAAATAAATAAAACTTTATTGGCCAGTAAATATATGTAACAACAAAAACAAGACAATACAGTGTGCCAAAAGGTATAAAAATTATAGGTACAGTGTTATATTACCTTCCATTATTCCTTAGAAAGGCATCAATGACGGGAGTGAACAGGTTCCCCTTGATGATGTATCTGTTGTAGAACTCATCCTTCAGGGCAATGATTTTCCTCATGAACCTCAGAGCTCCCAGCACTAGGAACGTGTACTTGGACCTCATTAGAGCTAATATTCTACGTAGTAAGTCCTGAAACACACAACATATATATACATTATACATTTTTATTAAGGTCCTATATGCTGTCATTCGACTTCGGCGCCCTGAATTGTTCTCAGCCAATACTGAGAGAATCGTCTTGAAACTGAAGACAGTGATAGATGAAAGTATGGACTACAGATTGGATGTCCTAGAATTACAATATTTGGAAATTCCTCGAATAAAAAAATATTTAAAAAGTACCCCTGAAATTTACGGGATCTGAGGATTTTCCGATATAGAACAGTCAGTCTTAAGTCCGACAATGTTCATCCTTAATTCTTCTACACTGTTGTAGGAATACTGCATTGTATATACTATGGAATGTAGAAAAATCCAACGCTTTACAAGGATAATTTGTAAACCAAAAATAATTCATGTAACATATCTCTATTATCAAAAACGGCAGCTTACCTTATTAAGTATACATTGTTTAATGTGGAAGGAGTGATGTTCCACGCAGAAGGAGAGGAGCTCCAGGACGAGCCCCAGCAGCTGCACCGTGTGGTACTCCTCCGCCAGGGGCTGCTCCCCCTGCGTGTTGGCCATCAGGGGGCCAATCAACGTCTGCACGCCGTACTTGTAGAACAGGCTCAGGAAGTCGTTCTTCTCCGACTTGTTGGCCGCCGCCATCATGTTCTCAGGGTCCAGCAGTATCCGGAGCACTCCCATCAATTGGACGGCGCCGCCTAACTCGGGGTCTCTGTCTAGGAGCATTTGTTCTATGATGATGTTCAGTAATAATTGTTCCTGTAATAAAATAATGCGATGTTAACTCAAAAAAAATAATTTACTACAACTACAATTATGGCAAAAAAAAATTAATTATTCAATAAATTTCACAATGATAATTATAACTTTATAAATTGACAATAACTATGGATAACACATTTGGTAGAGAGAGTATGTACTCCAATGTATTATAATCGGCTGACAATGCAATATCATTTGCATTGTCCTTATATACTGTAATGTGTGGGAATCAACCTGTGGGAAGTGCTCCACAGTTGATGATTCCGCTGAGGCAGCATGGGTAAATGCTTACACAGCAGTTCCCATATACTGAAGGTATATGGGTTACGAATGTAACTCTACTATACCATCACGGTATAGCTCAATATCAGGGTAACCGACAAATGCCGCACATATAAAAATATACAGGACAATCTACTAGACAATCAGAACTAGTGGCGAACGTCATTGCTGAAAATGATGCGGAATGTCTTACAGATTTTACGAACACCCGATTTTTACGGATTGCATACATAAACCCAAATACTTTTCTGCACCTTACACTATGCTAAAAGCTTGTAACCTTTAACCAACCTGCTATATTTCAGGACAATCAGTACGGTAGAGGGAAAATCCAAACTAAACCACATAAAATACTTAAGCAAATAGGTACTTGTAGTATTTAACCACAAAACACAACATAGAAAATACACAATGACTAGATATCTTACCTCGTCTGTATTCCCCGCTTGCTGCAGCGTGTAATCCCTCACGACAGACGGTGAGAATTCCACTATATAAGTTAATATGTCTATTGAAGCTGTCTTTGTCTTTTGGTCTTCTATTCCTAACGTTATCTCGAGGGCGGGTAATATTCCTAACGTCACCAACGTCTTGTAAAAGCCGTCTTTCTCTTGCGGCTGAAGGTTCTGGGAGAAATTACAAAATTCCTTCAAGAATAAAACCAGATCCCTTCTCTTGGAATCCGGCGTACTCTCGTCCCTAAGTAATTTGAACAGTTCCGATAGAAACCGTTCGTCTTCTTCTATAATTTTAACAATTTCTACTTTGTTAAAGAATATAAAACTAGAGAGTGAACTAAGGAGGTTCTCCTCAAAGACGGAAGGTGTGGGTAATACAATGTCTTGTATATATTGTACTCTATACGTTTGATGAATCTTAGCTAATAGTTCCGCGTTCTTAATTGGTATGGCTTCTCTGAATTTCACTAATTTCTTAAGATACTCTCTGTGTCGCTTGGGCTGTGCCACGGTGGGATCGTACTCCAGGCAGCCCACTACGTCTAGTATGGTGTCCTCTGCAAACATTGTCTGGAAGAGGGAAGTCTGGTTCAGGAAGAATATACTCTTGAAGATTTCATAAAGATGGTGTAAGCCTTCGATGTTGTCTATGTCCTCGCACATGTGGAAGAGATTGAGCAGCTTCTTGATGTAGTTGTCAGCCTCCAACGCCATGGTGATCTTCTCTTTCCGTGGCCCCGACATGAGGTTGTCCGCTATCACTTTGCTGATGTCCTCTAGCCGGGAGAGTTCAGCGGCGGGGAGTTCGATGGGCGGACAATTGTCCGACATATCCTCGAACCTCTCATCCTCTGATTCATCCACAATATCTTGTGTTATCTCTACAGCGGGATCCTTCCCTTGGACCTGCAAAAACAAACACAAGATTAGATAAAGTGAATTCATTCAGTATTATATGATGACGGCTGTGTACTCAAGTGTATAATTACATGCGTACCTATACAGTACTATATATACCTACAAGAAGGCCAACAAGATGCATAGTAGATATATAATATAATATGATGTATAATTGACAGTCAACACTCACAAACAGGTTGTGTCCAGTAAATTAATATTGAAAGGATATTAATGACAAGACAACACGTGATGTTCATGTTATACTACCAACAGCTGGTGGAAAAAGTTAAATCAACTCTAGGTATATCTACAATATAGTATGTCTAGAGAAGTTAACTCTGACTTCACAAGACTTGATTTTAATTTATTACATTTAATGGAGCAAGATAATAAAGCATAATTTTGCTTAGAAAACTTTGTACGCCCTCTATTTAGTTTTTTACCAAATATTCACAGATTAGGAACTTCTAAAAATCTAGCACAAACATCCGTTGAGATCGGTACAACTTACATTAGGTTATTAATAGGTTTTCAGATAATTTACCTAACTTATTAACAAAAATGTTTATTATATCTATTACAGCTGAACTCTGTACACAAAAGGTCCCAAATCAAAGGTAAGCTACTCTCTGATCAGGAGGCGATACTGGTGTCAGGTTGGCGGAAATCAAAGTAAGAGGCAGACCGAAGTACTCTTTCCGAGCCTTCAACTCTGCTGGACCGTCTATGTGGAATGATCTTCCTGAACAAGTGCGTAAGACACAGTCTCTTGCTGGGTTCAAGAGTTTGTTAAAAACACACTTGTTTGGTAGGTCATATACTATGTAACTAGGTTAAGCTATGTATGTATTAATATTCATATTTAGGAGGTGCCCTTGAAGTGGAGTAAATCCAAAAAACGGCGCATTATAAGGTGTCTATTATTATATCTAATGGCCCCAGTATATTTCTATACCTAGAAACACAAAGAGCTTTCATAAGTCATTAATGCAGTTGATTCAAACCCTCACTGTGTGGGAGGAGGAATCAATTAGTTTGCTTTGCACTAACTTTACTATATACAAATGCAGGTCATGTTGGCATACAACCTACAGACTATACTAGTGTAGATGGTAGAGCTATACATAATATCTGCTAGTACATGTGACGTCTGCCCTGTAGGTAATATTATACATGTGTAGGTAACAGAAACACATGGAATTACATGTGATTCCATTGAGAGGAAAGTTATACATAAATAAACAGTAATATTGTATGGAGAATAGCTACCTACAACATTCACACACTTCTCAGAGAATCTTTATATTATTCTAACTATTTTAGTTAATTAATTCATGTTCCTACAGTCAGGTAGATTATTACACTGATATCTATTGTGATTATAAACTTCATTGACAAGAATTATATGCACAATCAAAATACCTGAATTCTCTTTATAGGTAAATAATGTAATCTATCTGTCTGTCCTCTCATGCTGTGCGCTTGCGAGGGTGGGCAGAAAAGACAGAGCGCCAGACCGTCTACATATATACACTCCTTACTTCCATCATACATGCTTGTCAGTTCCTTTTATTCAATACATGACCATCCATGAATATCTGATCAAGTAAGATTGATCTAGGAAGCTTACACATCCTAAGACCTCCTCTTTCAGCAATGCCATCCCGTCTTTCTCTCAACCTGTCCAAAACTATCTCAACTTATTCACTTTCATTGTTAACACAACAACAGTTTTACATCTGTTCATTTCTTTTACCAACAAGATTCCACATAATCTGGTAAGAGTTAAGGGCTGAATGGCGATTGTTTCTCGGGAGTAAAGTGATCACTTAAACCAACCGATGGCTGGTAGTAAGTTCAGCATGCCCATCTTACACTGTAGAAAATACATAATCATTTCAAGAATTGCGGCTATACCTTGCTTCGAAAGACATTTACCAATAACAACTATGTTGTTCGCCTATCGACAATAATAATTGGAAATTGAAATACAGAATGCATGACTCCCATCAAGGAAAAGAAATAACAGTGAAGAAAATATTATCCATCAAGTTAAATTACAAGAAATACCTAATAATAATTAACTAATGTTGAGTAATTCACATCAATGTGTTAGTAGTAGTATAGTGTGTTACACATACATACACACCCCAGTGATAAGTGATAGTATAATGGAATGATAACACAATTAACCTTGTCCTGTGTGTGTGTGTATGTGTATGGATGAGTAGTACAGTATAGTATAGTGTGTAAACATTGAGTACATATAGATTAGATATATCATTAACCTACCTGTAGTTTGTAAACATATCCCTGCGTCATACCAAATGATAATAATTATTAAACCTTATCTGTATATTGTATCAATATCTACATTGCTTCTTCTTACTTTAAAGGTCTACTAGGATGAGTGCAACGCGTAAGTCTTATGCTGGATTTCACCAACTTCTTAGGTGAGGAATAGCGGAGATAGGAGCCACCTAGCACAAATTTTTGTATGGAAAATAATGATTAATGGCTCCTATCTCCGCAGATTCCTTACCTACGAATTTGGTGAAATCCAGCATTAGGGCAATATCCAATAATAACTAGAAAATATACTAAGGCTTTCACTGCTGGTGTCACGATGTAGAATTTCGTCTTCCGGGCTTGTGAGCCTCAAATTTCAAGTGTTCCGAGTAAAAAGAATCGTAGTGTGTATGACGAATAGCATGAATGTGACGAAAGCCCAATGTATATGTAAGGATATGAAAGCCTGGCAATCTGTTTTCTCTGACTACCCTGTAAGGATTTCAGCAAGAGAATATAATCTATTAGTTGCAATTAACGTATACATGTCATAGTTTACGGGTTGAGTGAAGGGCAAGATACAGGACATTGTTGCCAAACAACCGAGAGGATTGAATAAGGGAATACGAAATAAGTACCTAAATGTAAAATTATGTAAACAAGACAACAATACAACAACGCATAGGGTATCTGGTCAGTCAATACAGTTCTGTTATTATTTACTCCATAATGAGGGTAATATTTCACATGGAAGTACCTACCTAACAACATGGCGAGATGCCAAGCACTGCGTCGTGCAAATATCACTTTTTTGGTACTAAAATAATACCTACAATAATATCACTATTAATAGCTGTGCACAATGTAATGTAGCGAAACACATTGGTTCATTCATAAAAACAGGACAATCTGTATGGCAGACAAATCAGGAAAACATTGTTAGGTAAGTAATTACTAATGTGCCTAGGTAATATTGATGCGATACACTATAAAGTGAAAGAAAGGCATGTGGTGGAATCAGGAAGGTCAAGAAAAAGGAAGATTACTCAACAAATACTAAAGATATCATCATAAGACTTAAAGCATGGATTAACGAGAATATATTTTAGTGACTCTAATGGTTAGAAATTAGATTTTTATAAATTTTCTCCATAAAAAATAATTTCAAAGTTATTTCTGAAATTGACTGAAACTTGAGATTATTCCCGTAGTTTGTTAGTTAAATCATGCTGTAAGTTAGTTGACAAAATGTTTTCATATTCAGCCCCCTTTTTATACAATAACCCAAAATCGTTTTTGTAGCTTACGTTAGTCTTATTTTGCGCTTAAATTCTCATATAAAATTTGAAAAAGCTGAAGAGACCGAGACCGATTTTTACTCAGAGAATATCACTCCTTGTGGATCACAGGACATTGCTATAAATGAGGAAACATACCTAAGGACAAGGGCGCCATGATTTTGGTGAGATTGATGGACAATGCAACCAGAGCACAATAGACCCTCCCATACAAATTAGCACGCGGAAAATACAAAATTCACACTTTATTTTTGGAAAAATAAATGTATTTCCAAATAGCTAGATAAATGTGGAATCCAAAACTACCAAAGAAAACACTGGTGCATCCTTTAGGTTACTTTGACAACATCGCGAAATACAAGTTCACGCGCTAGATCAAATTTGAGAACAATTCAATTCGTTTATTGCTGTGCGTTAGAGAGCATTTTTCTCAGTAAATTTGTATTAAACAGTTTTATTTTTTTGTGTCATTTCGAATTTCAATAAACATAATGTACATTTGAAAAAAAAATATCTTGGAAATATTTTCATATTATGTACTTAATTAATTATAAAAAAAACTCATATAATTTGTCAATTGAGAATATATAAATATTTTTTTAAAGGCTTGTAACTATTTTGCAACACCGAGGTACATTTTAGTTTTTTAATATTTTAAAGCCCCAATATCTCTACTAATAGTGGTAAAAAAATTGGCTGCCGATAGGTGCCTAAACGAGGGTTTTTGTAATTTGTGCTGAGCGAAGTCGCGCTATAAATCGCCTAGAAATGGTTACGTTTCTTAGTCAATGCGGCGATCTTCAATCGTTTTTCTATCATTCTCAATTTTTAAGAGCATACATTCATAATAAATTAGGTTTATCTGATTGAGGACTGTATAACACATTAAATAAGAGAACAATATTTTCATTTTGTACACATTTACGGAGGAAATTGTATAAATCAAATCGCACCTCGAAATTATTTGTAGAGTAATTTTGTACTTTGCATGCATTTGGGTATTCATTATATATTTTTGTTAATTAATAAATAAAAAGTATTGGGTATAGCTTATTAACTTTTTTATTAGTAAAATAAATAGTTTTAGGGAGTATTCTGGGTAGTTTTTTATTATAATAATAATAATTTTGGCACACTTAAGTATTATTTTATAAGGATAGACATACTCGTACGTGTTTACATCATATGGGCATTATATAATAGGTAGTATTATGTGGAAAATGAATCGGGAATAAAAAAAATGTGCAATGACAATGCTAAATGGTTATGTTTCAAGATTTGCTGCACAATGTTATTGCATTTTTTGTATGGTGAATATCCGTGATTATTGCGAGAGATTTTTGACTCTAGGCCTTACCTAAAAGTGATGTTATGTTCATAAACAAGTGTTAAACAAATAAAGGATGATAATATTGATTAATAAATCGAAAATTGGATCATTTTCCAGTTCCGGAACCAGGTTTTATGAAAGCTGCCATTCACCGTATTTTTTCCATTACATAAGCCTACGGTTATATGTGCATAGCATGTACCGCAAGCATGCTTGTTGAGTGTAATTACGTAATATCTATAAAATAATGTCTATTTAATCATCGTACATCAAAAAATATATAAATTTATTGATAGTTCGACTGTTATGATTTTCTGATTTCTAAATCCTCGAAAGAATCTACTGTGCAGAGATCTGAACGTACTAAATGTTGGCGATGACTGGGAGTCCGTTGTTGCAGACAGGAAGTCTTGGAGATCCACTGTTCTGGAGGCCAAAACTCTACCGGAGTTGTAAGGCCATCATAAGTAAAAATTATTTTTATAACGGTCCCTTTTATCTTCAGTTAAGGAATCGTCGTAAGTATGTTGATAATTGGTTGTTTCAATTGACAATGTAAACACAACATCTGAGAGACAACCGTTACCAATGTTACCATACAATCAACATGAGTCACAGTCGCATTGTAAGTGTAACAACACCTTGTAAACCTCCAAACCACGGACCTAATAATATAATTATTGTAATACTAACTGACTGGTTCAATTCTAACCACTTAATATTATACAGTAGTAAGTATATAAAGATGACCTTGGATAATAAATAGTAAACAAGTACGTAGATTAATTTCGATTATATGAATGAATCATTGGTAAGAGTACTGCTTCTGTCTAAAACTGGCATTCATAGGTTTGTATTTTAAGATTGACAATGCATTCTGCCGTTTGTGAGCTGTGCCCTTGAAAGGGTAAACCGGAGTCCTATTTCGCTGAATTCACGAGATTACTCATCCAATACTAAAGATACCATCCTAAGACTTGAAACATAGATAAATGACAATATGTTATAGTGACTGGGTGGTTAGATATAAGATTATTGCAAATTCTCTAGATAAAAAATAATTTCAAAGTTACCACTAAAATTTACTGAAACTTGAGATTATTCCCGTACTTTGTTAGGTATAGAATTTACATATAGAATTTGGTTGGCAAAATGTTCAAGGTAAGACGCAGTGACTAGCGGATATTTTTTTTGATAATCGGTCCCCTTTTTGCACAATAAGACAAAATCTATTTTCTCAGTTACGTTGTTCTTATTTTGCGCTTACACTCTCATACAAAAATGGTACAAGTTAAAGCGATAATAGAACGATTTTTACTCGGGGCATGTCGCTCTTAAGAGTGTCTATTTATAAATTAATTTATTCTTTTAAGGAAATGTCATTGAAAAGGGCGAGTAGGTATCAGTGGCGAAGGGTGGATTTCTGCGGAAGGGAAGCCGGGGCTAACATTTCTTATGGGATTACGTCAGATTAGACACTATTATACCTATCTTTTTTTACAAAAGGAAACTCGATGGGAATCGTGTTCTTAGGTAGCTTCGCGCCTGGTAGGTATATTCATTCACAGTACATACTAATATTCTAATTGACATAATCTAGTAAACATTGATTATAGTAATATCACAATAAATATATGCAGGTGGTGGCGATTTCAGGAACTAAAAGCTAATACTAAAAATATGATGACATCACATTAATGTTTTGTCCACACAAATTGCAGGTGATTCTAGCGCTGCTCGCAAGCAAACCTATCCCGGTTACACTATATCAACTTACTAACCTATAATTTTAACTATGAAAACTATATATTTTTATAACTACTGCTATATCCCAATAATGAGGTAACAGGTATGTGTATAAAGTCACACAACATTATCTTTGCACAAATATTATTGTGAGTAAATCGTTTAATGTAGATAGAACTATGCGTTTGTGATCCGAAGGTCGTGTATATAAGATATAATATTTTATGAATCTTTTAGGGCAGGCTTTTTCAGGGGATCTGTGGGGGTTCTTGGGAGACTAATGCTTAAACCGAATAATCCATATTCAACAAAAAATGATAAGATGTTTGTTGATACAAACATAACCTAACTTTCAATAACTCAATACCAAATTGTGCAAGTACATATTTTTAGTTTTTGGATTCGACTAAAACCGTCTATTATTTAATTTTATTAAATCACTATTTGCAAACGACCTGATTACGCTGTATGGCTTGGTACTAGAATAAGGTTGTTTATTAAGAAAAAAAAAAGGAGTAAAAAACACCAGTTGTGTATCGGGGTAAAGGGTATCAAAAGTCTACATAACCTCAAAAATTAGAAAGTAGGTACATACCTACATTATATATCAGCGCAAGGCTTATATGCAACAAAGGTTGCATATATGTTTAGGACAGCAGTATTGGAAGGCAGCTTGTGTAGTTAAGTGTAATAAGATGTGAACAAAATTCTATAATGTCTAGTTAAAACTGTCAGAGGTTACCCATCCATAGAGTGATGCATAGTCCAAATACATACCTACTTTTAAAGTAAATTTTACATTATTGTACTGTTTCAAAAAAACCTTAGTGAAAAAAATTTAACACTGAAAATACATAAATAAAAACAAAACACTGTTCTATTTCTTCCACATCGAATTTATTGAAAAAAACAAAGATCTTTCAAGGTTTTATAATAACCTCTTTAAGTTATACCTAGTTTTAATTCTACCACTGAAGATGAGGTTATCCAGACTTGAAGAATCTTTGGATTTTAAATAAACTCACCGTCAATGAGCAGTATTTGTTTTTATTTAGGAATATATTTTTAGTGTTGATTTTTACACTTAAAAGTATCTGTAATTAGGAAAACATGAGTCATGATTATAAAAGCGTGAATCAAACACAAGTTTCAGCATGCATTTCATAAGTAAAGATGACGAAGATCGTCAAACAAATTTTAAATTTAGAATGTTCTAAAATGTTCTCTCAATTTCTGTAATAATAAGAAGTACCGAAGTACCTATAGGATGCAAGACTACCAACTTGAGTATATTCTACTCCCCTACACAATCAGTATTTTGAATACTCAATGTATTGCGTTCACATTTCATCTATATTTATGTATTTAGAACACTATAACAAGTGTCCTATAATAAGACTTTAAAATATGATCTGTAATATTGTTAGTTTTTTAATCTAACCCTGTAATGTAATGCAAATAAGGTATTCAATTGCTGGAGTTACCTGACATATTTTTTCCCATATTTCGTCACAGCCGGCCTTCTCCTGGAAACTGAGTGCTAGATCGAAGTTGTCTCCCTCCGACCACACGATGAGGGTGTCCTGCTGCTTCTGGTAGGCAGTGTCCTGGTGGATCTTGCTCTCCAGAAGCAGGCTGCCGTCCACCTCAGCCCGCACCATCAGGGACATCCCCTTGAGTCTCTCCACATAACTGGAGGACACATGCCCCGTGCCCCGGTCGTCCCATTGTCTCTCAGCGTTGAGCGCATACAGCTTGACTCTCCGCCGTGTGTCTCCCATCACTAGCTAAGTAGTTAGTAGGTATTTAACTTAATATTAATATTCTATGACAACAACCCCCGCCTATATTACCCTTCCCCTTGTACAATATTATCACTCTACTACACTCACACACTGTTCTTACTAAGATAACTTTCATCTGTTATTAATAATATCAATATAAACATCACCTTCATAATACCGCGGCTATATAGATACGAATACGATGTTATATCGAGATGTACAAACAAACCAAGTATTACTTATACTATATTATTAAACTGATCAAATTAATAACTCATCTCCTTACACACAATGGAACTGATTGCCTCACTTATATTATAAAATTACGATACACAACACGGTATCAACATATCCTAGACATCTTATTTAATATTCTACACGACTTTTGTGATATTTACACACCGCTTAAGACATTGTAAGGAAAATACGAGTATTATACACATTTACAAAGATGAAAACGGTGATTAATTATATCTTTTATCGGCAAATCACAAACACTGGCGCAACTGGCACAACATCCCGCTCGCGGTAACTATATCGATATTCGGAGATTTTGCAAACACCGCCACAAACAAGAGGCTTAATTATGTGATTTTAATGATCGTCAGGAGATATTTAATTGTTGCAATCCCCGAATTGACGTGCCCTTAGCGTAGTAAAACATCAATGTACGCCATATTGGATTCACAACAACGCTTGCTGTGACGAGTGCGGGGTTCTCAACTCCTATTACAAAGGTCTTCACAAAACCGGGGGAAATTCAAATGTTATTATTTTTATCTATTAAAATAACTTACTATAAACCTAATTTGACTTATTTCAGATGATGGGAAAATTTTAAAACACTTTCAGATTATTTTTAAACACAAATTATAAATTATACATGCCAATTTTTTCTGTTTTCGTGAAATAAAGTTTTCGAAAATAAACCATAAACAAAATCACCAATCTTACCATAAAGACTGAGCAGCTGGTAATAAATTTTCACAAAAGTATGTACTTATCGGAACCTACCTAGCGAAATTTTCATTAAAATAGGACGTATTATTATCAAAACACCAGTGATGAACGTTTAAATGATTATAATTTAAATAAAAGATATCTGATATGAATCCATTCTTTCGAAACTATATCGTACTTGTTCATAGAATACCTTCTTCTTAATTAACATTAAAGTAAGCATTTATATACTGTCTATTTTGCTTTCACAAAAATTCCCCGTTCAATAAATGTTTGGTTTTGTATTCTGTTAAGAAAACTGTCTTTTTAGCTGTTAGTGTTTTGTGCAAATATTTATTTTATTACCTCTATCATAGTTAGTGGTTACAGGTCGCAGCAGATAAGGGTGATAGGCCATAAAAACGCCGCTTTATATTCGGCTGCCATTTGCTGTATTCTGTCATTTGTCCAATATTATTGAATAATTGTTTTTATTATATTTTGTAATGTATTTGCATTTAAGTGTAAATATTTAGTAATTTATAGATGCATAAAGGTTTATATTACTTAATTATATCCTCTAATCGCACGTTACTGGGGATATGTGTAAATGTAAGCATAATTTGTGTACCGATACTTTCTGTCAATTAGTTTATATTTTTTACAATAAAACAGTGTAAATGTGTTTTATCATCGTTCCTGATAAAAAATGCCGAGAATAAAACAATAACACGTGATAATATGATAAGTTGCATGGGGAAAAGGAGTGATTTATAATAAAGTCGACCTCTCGCAATGACAGTACTATCCAATGTCATGTTAGGTTGGTTGTTGATATTTGTAATGAATCGGCGATATTTATTGTATCGCGTAGATATTATCATCGTACAGTCTGTTTTACTGCGTAGTTAAGTCTCTGTAACTTTGTAAAATATCGATGTATTGAGTGAGTTTTGATTGATAGTATTCCCTTCTGTCATATGGTACTGAGACAGGTCATTGGTCTTGTAGCAATACAAACTGTATATGTATCTATTATTAGGTATACACGTTTAGTGTGTCTGTATAACATTGTAGTTTCCTCCAAATGTTGTTTATAACTCTGCTAGTGTTGTGTTTAATGTCTGCCCAGCAAACATTGCGAAGTCAATAATTCTGGTCTAATGGCAGATTAACTTATTTTGGTGTAAAATTTCGTAATATTTTCTGACATTTTAAACTTTTCAGAAGTTTTGACTCTAATGGTGAATACAAAGAAAAAAGAACATCGTTTTTACTTATTTCCCAACCATAAAGAACAAATAGCCACTAGGTAGAATAAAAGTTCTAAAAAGACGTGGTATTTACCTCTCTAATTAACCACTGAGCTATTCCTACTAATTGGTTGTAATAATCGTTTCTGCGTCGAAATTATAACCATATAATCAACCAATTGGAAAAAAAACTTACTAGTCTAATTTATGACCCTTATGAAGTTTGTTTTACTTCATTTGAGACAAAATTTCGACCAACAAGTCCCACAAAATGGCGGCCATTGATCAGCTGATCGCGTTCTCGGTATCTGTTGTGTTTTGTAGGTTAGGTATGACTTATTGGTCATTTTGAACACCAATAGGTTACGGACAATAATATTATAATGTCTTTATGGTAGGATTTGCTTCTAAATTTAACCTAGAGGTTATAGTTTCACATAAGTGTTCCAATTCTAGTTATATTTTGGAAGTATTTTGGTAGCACAGGATATTTTGACGAATATGGAGTTTCTTTTTATAATTGTGACGCCATGATGAAATATGATACATACCTACCGTATAATGTTGGTGTGTGCGGACAATAGAGATGGGCAAATCTTAATAGTATGTGGATTCATACCGTACGATCACGATATTTACCACGATGAGCGGTAACCAGCGACAGGTGCGCAGGTGCGCATGATTCACAACACACCTACTTATTTATATTTGTATATAGTGGTGGTGCCCTTAAATATGTAATATGTATTTTACTCACCTAATTTCGATCATCGGCTCGCCCTAGTGAATAATTTACGGAAATAATTATATTTTCTCACTTGATTTAGATCATCAGCTCGCCCTAGTAAATGTTAACAAATATTTTTTTTTATTAATTTCGAATATTAGCTCGCCTTAGTGAACATTAATCTGAATATTTAAATTAACCTACTTGATTTTATGTCATCAGCTCGCCCTAGTGAACATTTACCTGAAATATTTAAATTAAAACACTTAATTTTAATCATCAGTTCGCCCTAGTGAAAATATATTGAAATATTTAAATTTACTCATTTAATTTAGATCATCAGCTAGCCCTAGTGAATGTTTACAAAAAATGTGAAATTTCAATTAATTTCAATTATCAACTTGCGCTAGTGAAAATTTAACTAAAATATTTGAAAATTATTTATTTCGCTAGGGCGAGTTAAAGACACAAAATCAAGTAGGTAAATATAAATATTTAGGTTAATGTCTACTAGGGCGAGCTGATGATTAAAATTAAGTGTTTTAATTAAAATATTTCAAGTAAATGTTCACTAGGGCGAGCTAATAATCGAAATTAATATAAATTTAATATTTTTTTGTGAACATTTACTAGGGCGAGCTGATGATCTAAATTAAGTGAGAAAATATAATTATTTCAGAATTTTATTCACTAGGGCGAGCCGATGACTTTATTTTAATCATCAGCTCGCCCTTAACCTAAATATTCAATCGCCCTAGCGAAAATTTAAATAATTTTCGTTAATAATTATTTTGATTTGTATAATCGTGGTGTGTATTATTAAAAGGGGGTTGGGGGAAATTAAATAGTTTGCTTCGGGCACCGGCTACCCTAGGTGCGTCACTGAATTGTTCTACTCGATTTTATGTTTTTTGAGAATTTTTTTCTATGGTTTTATTTATTTATTTATTTATTTATTTATTGTTTTGACGGCCACAAGGCCTTTGAAAAGTTACAATACAAAAAAAGTTAAAAAATATCAATACAATACACAGTAACAACAGACAAAGGATTCACAATTAATATTTAAGTATGTTAACACACAATATGGACAAAAAACAGTAAATAAAAATCGTACAATACAGACTTGAAACAGAAAACACAATAGGTTATTATAAAACGCGGCTTAACACATCACTAGATATCACGTGACGCTCGATTATCTGACAGTGGTAACCTTGGATGACCTACATTAGACATCATGGTCGGTAACTTTGTAGATTCTATCACTAAAGTAGGAAAAAGATTCTTGATAGCCGAGAATTACTGGTTTTCATGACTTATTTGACGAATAGAAGTCGTATCTCTTTCTAAGAGTGGACGCCATTTGTCGTTTTAGCTTGGCGGAATAATTGACATGTTATGATTACTATTTATGCCCTTATTAATGCTCAATTATCAAAACTAAGGTGAGCAAACATTATAAATCAATGTTTCTAACAATTTTGCATGCTTAAAATTCAATTTGAAGAATTTTTAAGACGTATAAAAATAATACGATTATTATTGTATTTCCTTATTTCTCAATATTTTTAGGGCCCGTTAGTATTTTTCGATCTCCAATCATCATAATATACGATTAGATTTGCACCGCACGTCATTTTTGTTATATACGCACGTAAAATCAGTGATAAAAAAGTGCTTATGCAGTTTGACGAATATTATAAACGCCATTGTCAAAGTATTATAACCTAAATGGATGCGTGTGATAAAATAATAAAATAATGAAGGTTATTTGTTCTATTATGCGCGCATGCGCTCATTAGGTCATAATTTCCTAAACAGGTCGATAAATTGGTAAAGTTCGTGTGAAATTTACCTCACACTGGTGAAGTCAACCAAATTGGTCGAAAAATGTCTGGTTAGAGTTTCTTAGATTACCTCCATTCGACGTCATAGGCACGTGCTTCCGTTCCCCATTTAGGTTAAAATGAACATCAAATCAAGGTTTTTATTTCCGATTTAGGTGAGGTTACCAAAGTATCAGTGACATAATAAAGGTAATTAACTCCAAATTACAACCTTTTATGTTTGCTGGGTGATATCCTGTAAATGATGAAATGTTTGGTGTAATTAAACAATACCGTCCAGCGTTCTGTACATTGTGTCGCACATATCTTGTGAAGTGATCAGATTACAATTTTGCCCATATTTCTGTAAAGTCTAAAGTGATGTTTGTGTGTCTGAGGTAATCTCACAAATTAGCTTTCAGTACTTACCTACATTCCTCTTGTGTTCCATTCTCCAATGAAACGATTCTATATTTATACGACAAATACCTCCCTTGCAGGCGCGAAGATACCCCGGAGTATGGTTCCCACTGAGTTACTTCTATAATTACTGTTAAATATTACGGCCCTACCTACTGCCAAAAAAGTACTAAATCTAGAGATGTAACAAATATTAGGTTACTATTCAATATTCTGTCCTTTTTGGAGTATTAATCAGGCCGCATAGTTTGGCCGAATATTTTGGTTTTATTTGGCTCGGCTCGGCTCCGAGTGGAGTCAGGCGTACGCACAGATAGTCAGAGTGTGTCTCTTGAAAAGAATCTAGTAAACTCACAAACGTTTTTTGCTTGAAATGTTATTTTTATCAAAGGCTAGCTGATTTTGTTTTAGAAGCGTGCTAAAAACGGTAAAGGTACTTTTTTGTAACAAAATAAACTTGATAAAAAGTTGGGCCGCAGTAGTGTAATAGTACCCTGATAGAATGAAGGATGATAGAATAATAGGTATAATAATGTCCGATCTGACATAATGCAATAAAAAGTAATCTTGTAGGCTTTCACAGCGTGATGAATCCATATCTTCGTTGTTGGTTCTTCGGGTTTCCTTTCTGCGTTAAATAACCAAGCTTTCGGCAGCTATATTGCTGCCATCTTCAGGAAGAAGTAGTTTTTGTATGTATGAGTCTGTCGAGGTATCAGTAATTTACTGATAATTTATTTCTTTGAAACCCGAAGTACCAACAACGAAAATATGCAATAAAAAGTGTTAGCCCCTTCTTCCCTGCTTCGGAAATCCATCGTTCGCCAATGTTCCCTTGAATGTTTGAAAGTTGGCAGCAATCTCAAGATCCATAGGCAGTGGCAGAAAAAACGGGAAGTCGATGTTTAACCATTTTTAATTGTTTTAAATATGCTGTGTTTTTGTTTCAGGTGTTGTCGTATACGGGGCCAAATAATAGCGTAACATTACAGTAGATGCGTAGGTAGTGTCGTATGATACAATACAATATAATATAAATACTATGTGGTTAAGTAGAATACAGGATAATATAGTAACACTGCTACTACCTCAGATAGTTTGTGCCGTTGCTGAAGTATGAAGAGGATCCTATACACTCAGAGCTACTATGTTTAACCTTACGACCTCCAATAGCGTGGGGTAAGAACTCATTTCATTTTATTGTATTATTACCTCGGTTCTGTTGAGCAAATGTGATTCCAACTACACAATGCGGAGTACAGTCTGTCAAGAAAGTATTGGTATCGGATTGATTTTGTCTGCTGGCAACAGTTAGATTGTGACAATAACACCAACTGAGTTATCATTCGCCAATCAAGAGAGCATCGCAATATTTACAAGTGCAACTACACACACAGAAAAGAACATCGAAAACATCGATCAGAATATTTACAGAAATACATTTCAATAATATAAACTATGATAATGTACATGGTTGGCGCAGTTGGTTGAGGCTGCAATCTCTCAAGCGGGAGGTGCCAGGTTCAAACCCCGGCGCTGGCGATGTATTCCACACTTTGCGATACAGGCTTTTTGCCTAGTGCAAGGTGTGCAAGAAAGTATTTGGTTTTGTGTACATGCAAGCCCAGATCCTTAAAAAAAAAACAAAAAAATCTTTATTAGCCAAAGAAAAATATGCAGAGTTACAAAAACAAGAAAATGGTAGTGTGCCAAAAGGCGGACTTATTGAAAAAGCAATATCTTACAGTCAACCCAATCTGTTGGCTGGCAATGTTTCACATACACTTTCTCACCATATGTATTTATTTACTCAGTACATAATTCATAGTCAGGTTTCCTGGAAGTGTGAGGTATTGCTTTGTCGGGTGATTTTGAATGATGTACTCGTGTGAGTCATGTTGTTAGGTATAGATAACAAATCGTGAGAACTATTTCATTACGATTATTCATATTGTGCAAATACCTCTTCAATGACACGAAACATTATGCCAATATCTAGGTGTTCTATTAGATCACCAGTGGTTGGTTGGTAGACATTGCCTATGGCAATAAACCCGCCATTTGGAAAATAAATTTTTTTTTCAATAAAGATTTTATTTATATTTATTTATTTATTATCATGTTACACTTACATTATTAAGGAATCGGAGAGCGTGTATGACAGCTTGCATGAATGTGACGGAAGCTAGGAGTGTTTGTAAGGATAGGGCTCTCTGGCGCTCTGTCCTCTCTGCCTACCCTGCAAGGAATGTGGCGTGAGGGTATAGGTAGATAGATAGAGATAGAGAGGATGGCTGTGTCTTGAATGAAAGGAATCAGAGATGAATTGTGCAAGGGTTGTGCGTAGAGATGGGGCAAACTGGCTTTCAGAGTAAATTGACATTGGCCATTTATTCTATTCTATCTCTTCACGTTGCATCCCTTGCGGGGTAGGCAGAGAAAACAGGATGCCATACTTCCCGAATCTTACACACGCATCTTGTTTTTGTCATGTTCAAGCAATTCGTCATCTTTTTACTGAAAACACGTTTGTCCTTGAACGCATCAGGTTGACGTGGTTGAGACAAGTGGTTCTTGGACGGCCTCGCTTTCTTACCCCTCTTCTTGTATTCATATATATTTGTTATAATAGATTATTATTGGTCTATATATAACCGTCATTAGCCCATTATGAACATTTAGTTTAATAATTAATTATTGCAAAACAATTTATTTAAATGACGGTGTCATTACAATCAGCCTTGTAAAACTAGTGTTTATTTTACAGAATCATATCAATATAGCTGTAATTTATTTACTCTGTCACTTGGAACTGATAGCAATTCTATCTATAACATCATCTCTTATTTAGTAGGCAGGGAGGACAGAGTGCCAGATATCTCTGTCTTTACAAACATTTACTATCTATCGCGTTTATAACATTTGTCACATTCGGCTGTGTTCTCTCTTGAAGATCTGATCGATGTGTTCAATTTGGGTGATTCTTGGATGACATCACTTCCTCTTATGCTTTCTTCAAATTGCTTCTCCTTCTTCTTGCTCAGCCATCCCTCCACTGCTGGATATAGGCCTCTATAATTTCTTCTACTTTGAGCTTTGCTCAACCAGTTTCTTCCTGCGACTGGGACTACATCATCGACCCATCTTCTTTGGGGTCGTCTCTGGGTGCCCATCTCTCATTTCTCTGTCTCGCAACGTGGCCTGCCCATTGCCATTTTAGCTTAGCGTTGCATTTAACTCGAATTGCTATTTTACTTTATTTAAATTATTTGCTGAATTTCAGGTATAATGGAGTATCGCAGATTCCAGATGCCCGCTGCACCCCACCCTACGACGCCTCAGACTCTCCCGGAGACAAGCTGCGCGCCTATCTGCACAGCGAGGTACAGTCGGGCGTCATGCTGTCCGGAGACCGGAAGATCACGCAGTCGGACGCAGCCAAAACCCACCAATTAGACGATGTCTACACATTCAAAGATTCCGATCTTCAATTTAGTCATAATATACACTCCAATAATTCTAGGTTAAGAAGTCCTTTACACAGAAAGAGCGAAGTTTTAGATAAAAATTCACCCGACAGATTATTGTCGTCACCGAGATCCACGAAACAAGTAAACGGTTACAGTCCTTTAAGAAATAATGTCGTACAAAACGGCGTTCACGATAACGATAAAATAATGGACGGGAAAAGTTCTCCATCGTATACTAACCGTTTAATAGCGTCACCGTTTTCGAAGGTTGTGAAGCTAGCGTCACATCAGCAGCAGCATAGCGGCAATGATCTGTTTTCGAATTTAGCGATGGGCGATCAGAGAAAATTGACTGATTCAAATTTTAGTAACAACGTTGACGATTTGAACGAAACCAAAAACAGTATTATTAGATTTAGCTTGAACAATGTGCCGGAGGGTGTGGGGGTGGGGGTGTACGAGAAGCAGAAGATCAAGACGGAGGAGGTGGATATAAAGACGGAGCCCTCCATGTGGAGCACCGAAGGGAGAGTCACGGCGCCTCTCTTCAGTTCCACGTACAAAGTCCCTCCAACTGTGCCACCTAAGAAATTGCCATCAGGTAAGAAATCAATTTTTTCACTCCTCTTTTTCAGCCCTAATCTCTACTCTTCGATATAGGCCTCTTCCAAAAGAGTGGGGGCCAACTCTGCAACCCTGGGATCCCACGTGGAACGACTTATTTCTGCCTTCTTTCTTCTTCTTCGTCAGCCTACTCCCATCCACTCCTGGATTAAGGCCTCTTCCATCTGCTTCCACGCCACTCTAACCTGGGCTCTCTGGGTCCAGTTGGCACCCACATATTTGACTAGGTCGTCTCTCCATCATAGTAGTGGTCTTCCTACGCTCCTGGTAGTTGTTCTGGGTTTCCAGGTTAAGACCCTCTTCAACCACTAATCGTCTGGATCTCTAGCCATGTGACGTACCCACTGCCATTTGAGAGATGCAATACGCTAGCTGCCTTTTTATAGAGTGTAATTTTATTATGTTTTCTTGTAGGCAAACCTGCAACATCGTCACCTCGGTCCAGAAGAGGTCGCGGTCCCGCCTTGCACGAGGCCCTGCAGAGGATAACCACCACACACAACACATCACCCAGTGGGGCGACCTCCTCCAACACCAAGCCTGGCATTGCCGTGCCAACTGCGTGGGTGTCACCGTCAACATTGCTGTTTGAATGTTCGCCCTTGGATGCCAAACAACAGGACAAGACGTTTAATAACTATGGTTAGTAGTACTACGATGGTTTGGGCATGTTGAGAAAATAAAGGATATATCTGAGATATATCTGAGCGAACGAAGAGGTGTGAGGGAACGCAGCCGCCCGAGACTGGCCTGGTTTGATCATGTCGACCGGATCCTCGAGGATGGATGCGTTTTGAGTAAAAGGAATCGGAGAGCGTGTATGACAGATTGTATGAATGTGACGGAGGCTAGGAGTGGTGACAGGTGCTCTGTCCTCTGCCTAACCTGCAAGGGACGTGATGTAGATAGGTTAGATATAGGTTATAGAGATAGGTTAGTATACTCATCTATCTGTCTATCACATCACACTGTATCCCTTGCGGGATAGGCAGGGAGCTTACACACACATCGTGCTTCTCTCACATTAATCCAATTCGTCATACACTTTTGCTAAAAACTTTATTTTTATTGTTTCTTTAAATTTGTTTTTCTCATTTCAGTTCAACCTTGGTTGGAGGGAGTGAGTGGATGTGAACCTGGGCTGGGGCGGGCAGAGAGGTTAGCGGCGAGGAGGGCAACACTGAGAAGACGGACGACACAGCTCGCGAGATATTCGCAGTCTCTCCAGGCGTCTTATGCATTACACAACACCGTCAAAGTAAGTCAATTTCTTTCGTTTGTAGTCAAGAGATATGATTGTCTAGTGATGGTAGTGATAATTCACAATCAATTGCAATGTTGAACTTGTGTTATCAACAATGTTGAATAATCAAAGTGCAATAGATTCATCGTGGCGCGTTAATATAAATAACGCGTGGACAACTTAATCGACATAATATTTTACTAAGGTTGCATAGGTATTAAATCATTTATGTCCAGGAATCAGTTTTATACAGGAGAGCTGGCAGACAACATATTTTGAGCATCGGAACATGGAATCCTGGCCAGGATATAGCTTATTACAAAATCAAAAGCCTGTTATGGTTAAAGAGAAAAACTAGTTAAATTACTAAATGACATCCAAGCTTACATTAATCTTAAAACTTATAGCTAAACGTTGATAGTTGTGTGAAAATTGTTGTGCTTCCGTCGTTTTGGCAAATTTACTATCACTGCTTTGTGATTCGTAAAGCTCTCCAACTTCTAGAACACGATTAAGCCCAAGAAAAAAAGTGTGCAACAGTGCAATAAGTCGAATGTTTTGAAGTCAATTATTGGCATTTAATAATGTGGTTATGTTTTCAGTCTCAACTGGAAAAGTTGAATGCAGTGGACAGCGGAGAAGTTCAGCGTCTCCCTCCGCCCACCTTGGAGAGAATCCTGGCTGCTCGAGGTTACACCACTCTGCTCACTGCTGCAGATAGGAAGAAAGTTAGGTATGTATCTGAAAATATGCATTAATTTAGTAATTGTTGTTATTAATAAGTGTTGTGCGTTTCATCTTGACTCATCTACCAGCCTTCGTAGCACAGCGGTAGAGTACCGGCTTGTCAGGTTGGAGGTCTGGGTCTGATTCCCGGCCGCGGCAGATGGATGGACTGAAATTGGTGAATGTTACTTATGTGTAAAGTTATAACATTAAACCAGCCGACTATCAGTCATAAGCCTGATGGAAGGTCCATCCTTTGCTGTGTATCTGTTGAGATAACTACTTGTTATATTCAACTAGGAAATGTAGAAAATTCCGATGTTCTCACAAAACATAAATTGTGATTTTCATAAATTAATTAATGATATGTTTTCTCTTGCAGGATTTCTAGTAAGATACTTGGAGGCGGGGAGTGCATAATGCCGGGATGTACGGGCAATGCGATGGCGTGTGCTGCGTACTGCTCCCGGCACATATCCTTCTGCCGGGACCAGAGACTGTTTGCCAGCTGTACGGCCAAGTTCAGTGACAATACGCAGTGCAAGATGCCCGTCATTAACATCACCAATCATCTGCCACTGTGTGACGAACACGCATGGAAGAGGGTATGGAGTTTTAAACTATAATCTCTTAAATTGTTCTTAGTTGGTCGAGGTGCTAGGTTCAAACCCCGGCGGTGGCGATGTATTCCACACTTTGCGATACAGGCTCTTAGCCTAGTGCAAGGTGTGCAGGAAAGTATTTGGGTTTGTTTATGCAAGCCCAGATCCTTTTTTATGAATTAAAAAAAAAAAAACTAAAATACGTTCCGTACAGAAAGGGTGCCATGTGTTGTTTTTTGGCAACTGTAGTAGCAACACCTTGTTTCTCTCACATGTTTCTCCCATTGCTAATTTAGTTTTGTCGCATGACATCAGAAACATTGATTTCTTTGTTTCGTTTTGTACATTTTTTTAATGTATCTTGTTAATTTTTCGTTTCAGGATAATTATAATAAAATTAGCCAAGAATTAAAGCCAAAGAAGGCACCACGCAAGAGACCAAAGCCCTCCGCTATGATACGACCGCAGAAAAGAAATAGAAAAAGAAAAAAAGCGGCGCAACCAGCTGCGACACAAAACACCACAAGCAAGAATACCTTATCAGCATTACCATTCACACAGGGTAAGTTCTCCACACTTTTTGCTCTCTTCTCGTCCTGAGTGTAGTTAGTCCCAATGTCTGTAGCCTATCCTCGTATTCCATGCTTCGTAGTGCATGAGGAATCTTAGTTGCCCTCCTTTGGACTCTCAAGGAGAGCAATGTCCTTTTCAAAGTATGGTGACCACACCTGGAAACTGTACTCCAGCAGTGGACGAACATAAGCTTTGTATATCTTCAGAAACATCTCGATGCTGATTTGGCTAAATGACTTCCTGATCAGAAACAATGCGGAGTTGGCCCTCTTAACAATTTTGCTAATATGGTCCACCCACTTTAGATTATGTGAAATCTTTACACCCAAATCCACCTGTGTCTTGACGCTCTTCAACTCGACACCATCGAGGTAATATGTCGTATACTTGTCAGTTGTTCTTATCGAGTTTATTTTGAATTGAAGGTTCGACGTCTTCAGGATGTGAGGAGAGTGCAGAGGAAGCTGGCATGGGTCTCACAGAAGAGTTTATAGAAGCCGCAAATAATCATCATATAGGTGAGCCATTCTCCATACAAAACTGTTATAGGTTTTTTAAGGTTATGTGAACAATATGTCGAGGTTTTGACAATTGTGTGTTTTTCTTTAAATTTCAGTTGATGAAGAAGTTGTGGCTCAAGTACTCGGCTGTCCGTCTGCTGTCTTCAATGACTTCTTTAGTAGTAAGAAATTATTTATTATTTAATGTCGCTATTATTACGTATGATATTTTGTAAATTGAGCTACATTGGGGATACTTTGAACGTAAGCGGTTCTCATACATGGTAGTTTACGACACCTGTATGAAGTTACATAAGTGAAAGCGTAATTTAACGTTTTTCTGGGGACTGGAAAAAAATACTAGGACATTGCATAAAAACCTACATTATTTTTTCGCCGATTACTTCGTCATGTTGTAGGAGTGATTTATTGACAGTAATTACGTCAAACCTTGAATTAATTAAAAACAGTGGTTAATTATCGCTAAAAATCTAAGTTGAAGGGACTAAATTTCTAAAAATCATACCCCTTATCAGTTTCTTTGACAAGCATCGCAATGTTTTAACATGCAAAATATTTGACCAGTTGTTTTAAGGTTTTTTAAACTAAAAATATTCATTGTTCTGATTATTACAGCCGAACAGAACGATGAATATGTTCCCACCCGAGAGGAGACAGAGGAATTGGAACGAGCGCTCGAAGCCGTCAATCAGGATGTGAAATCTTTAGAAAAATTGACAGCTTCCCAAAGCACGGGAGGAAACCTTCTGTTGGACACATTCTTAGACGAGAGAACTCTAGCCGAGACCCTCGCCAGCTTGCCAGACGTATTTAGTCCCTCACCCAATTGCACCGCTTGAGTGTAGCACTGAACATTAAAATATAATAATGGTTTTGTGAATTGTTTTGAATATTATATTTTTCAATTACACGTTTTTGGCTCTCCCCGCAGACGTCCGGAAGTTCAGTTAGCTGAATCGACCGTTTGCGAAAAATCTCCAACCAAAACCTCTCTCTGAATTCAGCGTTACCCTGATTTTGAATTCAGAGAGAGGTTTTGGTCGGAGCTTTTTTCAGCGCACTGAACTTCCGGTCGCGCGTGGGGAGCCTTTCTCATAATTCCAAATCCCCGCTGCATAGTGAATATTGTAATTGTATAATTTACTTACGAACGTAACGATAAGTAATAGTTGTGTGAATATTACGATTGTTTCTCACATATTTTTTCCAATATATTTTTCAATATTTACGAAACATTCAAACGTGTGAATTGTATAAACGTTGAATGATTGTCTGATTCTGCGTAAGTGCGTAACAATCTTTGTAACTTAAGTTACTAAAATAAACAGTAATTTTTCGTAAATTGTAATTTATTAATCCAAATGTTTTCACTAAAAAAATACTGACATTATTGAGGCGGGTTCTTAAGAAACGTTTTTAAGAAATAAAGTACTTTTTTAAGAATCAAAGTTTCTTCAAAATCAGCCTTGATTATGCTAGTATCATCATCATCATGTCAGCCTCCCTGCGTCCATTGTTGAACATAGGCCTCCCCCATTGATCTCCACATCTTGGGGTAGACCGCATCCAACCGCTTCCCGCAACTCGTCTTACGTAGTCCGACCACCGTGCTTGAGCCCTACCAACACTTCTTCTGCCTGTTCTAGGTCGCCACTCCAGAACATTCTGTGTCCACCTAAGGTATGTGGTTCTGCCTAGCGAAAACGTTGGGCAAAAAAAAATACAATTTGTGAAAAATTATTGTGGATTTTTGTAACTTAAGTTACAAAAACTGTTAACAAAAATTGAGTAATATCTCATTTTGTGTAACTGGATCTGACATTGTGTAACTGAGTTTGTAATTTCACTCTGTAAAATGTTTGGTTATTTTTCATGAATCACCCGTTTTTTGTGAAGCATTTTTTTCATGTATATTCTTATGCCTCTGAATTTAACAATACGAAATTGTTAGATTGTATATAAAATGTTGATTTTTAATATTGAAATATTGTGTTAAATTAACACAATGTTTTAATTCTCTTAATAAATAATATGTAGTAAGAGTAATTTAAAGTTAAACATTTGTGTATTGGGAATCAGAAATCTAATACAATAATGAATTTTGGTAGACGAAATAATAAAAAAAAAATTGTTGACTTTGACCCTTTTGTCGTTGAATGTTATGACCACCGATTTTAGTAGAATGGATGCGACGCGTTTAAGCAATAAAGAGTATGATCGTGCTATCTTCTTTTAACTGTTACTGAAAAGTACTTTGCTAGAAAGAGACAAACAAATGTTTCACTGGTTGTCGATGATTACCGTGTGTCATAAAAAAGGAGCAGAAGGGAGAACAGCTGGAAGAAAAATATCATTATCATATTGCCAACATGTTTTGACACAGTGTGCCAACTTAACGATTAGAAAGTAAGCCACCCACAAAACATGAAGTTAGCTGCGAATATCACAGCAATTGCTAGGAATACAATACTTTCTAATTCTTCAGTTGGCACACATGCTAACAATATACTAATGGTGATATTTTTCCTCCCACTGTTCCCCCTTCCGGTCATTTAGCGCGAAACACCATAACTATTGACAACTGGCAATTTTATTTTGTCTCTTTCTCATAAAGTATTTTTCATAACAGTTAAATAAAGATAGCACGATTATACTCTTTATGGCGTAAATTTACTCCCTCTATTTTACATTTCTCTGTGGTTATAACGTTAAACTTGATTTGTAACTTCACGTCGTCGTTACGTTTTTTTATTTAGCGTGTCGTAAGTTGTCGCAATCTCTTATTATTTTGGACCGATTGTGGTTAGCTTTAAATATGATTTAGTTTTCATATCACGACGTATCATAAGTCTATATTTGAACGTTAGAGGGACAAATTAGTCGGTAACGTGTATTAAGTAGGACCCTTGTTGTTAAATTAATACGTCTTTGTGGTGGTGTGCTAGTTTTTATTAAATAATAAAGTAAAATAACACCGTTTGGTAATTTGCACACAAAAAATAAGAAAAAAAATTAAGATAAATTGTCTGACACGGTCTGACACGAAAGAGATGGTCTCGATTTAAATTGTATCTGTAATGTTGTTTTAGCTGGGGTTAGTTGGAAGAGATCGCAGCGTTGCGATAAGCTCGCCCTAGTCAACAAATGTTATAATTTATATTTGTAATGTTAACATATCTCTCTGTATTTTGTCCACTGAAAGTATAAAAAAATAAATAGGTTAATTGTGAAACATTCTCGAACTGTAGCATATATACAATTTCCAAAAATTACACGTTTGACAACATGGTAATAAATGGGTAAACGTTGCACTGGGCATAAAGTGATTACTTAAATCAGCCAAAGCCGACTCGTAAGCGTCGGAACACCTATCTTGCTTCCTCTCCAATGGAGTTGACATAATGCTGCATCATTTGAATGTAGATACCTCTCGCTTTTGCAGAGGAAAAATTGTAATGTGTTTTCGTCTGCGTAATGCAAATCAAATCCACTTGCAATAACCTAAAATAAATTAGATATTTCTCCAAAAACATTTAATTTTGTTTGCTGGAAACAGTGAAATAATGACATTTCTATTGAAATTCTATTGACACTATAGATGTCAAAGAACTACAAGTAGCTCCCTCATCGAAGACCATCTCTTTCTTGACAGACTGTTCAAAGTAAGATAGATAAAAATGACGATGTGTACCAAAAAAATTGTACTAATATTAAAATATAGTGTATTTTTTCCTCTCATCTCATTGGTCACAGTATTTTTTTTTGTAACATTATCTTTCCTTGTGTAACTGGTGTGTAACATTGTGTAATGTTTGGTAACTTTGTGTACCCGGTGGGTAAAACGATGTTACATTGTGTAATTGATGTGTAATATTACGTGGTAGGTAATATACTAATATGGTGTATGTGCTAACATCGAGTAGTTGGTAAACAACATTATCTCTTTTTGTGTAACTGCTGTGTTACATTGTGTAATCGTTGGTAACATTATGTTGCATTGTGTAACTGGCGCGTTACAATAATTGTGTTATTGTGTAACTGTACTGTGTTATTATGTTACTCTTTGTAACATTGTGTAACTTGTGCGTAACAGTATGCTACATTGTGTAACCTTATGTAACTGATGTGTGTAACATTGTTTCACTGTAATATAGTGTGTATATTTGTGTAACTGATTGGGTATGTAGGTATTATTACATTTTGTTACACAATTGTAACATTGTGTCGTTCGAATGTGAAAGAATCGTTGATTAAAAAAAAATTGGTAACATTTAGTAACATGTTGCGTAAATTTATGATACTTTGGTCACAAGTGTTACGTAAATTGTTGTTTTCATTTGTTATTGCTCACTTTTGTCTTATGGTTTTTACTGCAATGAATCTTTGTTCTAGTATTATTATTACGAATGCCAGTTCTTAATTCCTAATATTAATTCGTTAATAAGCGTAAGTCGTCCGTAGTTACGCTTGTGTTTGAGAGTGATGCCAGTATGTTTTATTTTACGGTAAACGATAAAACCAAATGATTCAACAACTATGGCAAAATAAAATATAAAAAAAATTCTATGATTTACGCGAGTGAGAATGAGACAAAACCGGTCTATTATATTTGCACTCCTCGCCCCTGTTGACACAGATATTTAGCTGATGAATTTTTCCATTAGTGGTAGTATCGAGTTTTCTGTGTTTTTTATGTGTGGAAGTGGTTTACTAATACTGTCTTGTATGTTTATTAACCTAATGTTTAACAAGTGATTTTTTTACTGGCGTGAATATTGCTCTACGAATACAGGTCGAATCTCTTTGTAACGAATACCACCGCCACCTAGAGTAGGTACTCTAGCCGGCACTCCTGTCAGATCTCCTAACAGAATATAATACGTGGTCCATCATACTCGTTGTTAAGGGACTGTTATTCCATACATTTACTTAGCGACACTGACGGAAACCTCGCCTATAATGTTTTATGCATTAATCCTACATAGACTTATTATCTTCATGGACCAATAGTCTGGGCTAACACAGGAACAAAGTAGAGTGGAAACATCGTTTGTACTGGATCGGTCACGTGACCGTTGGCAGCATGGTAGGGTGGACCGTTATTTTTTTCCATATAATGCCCATTTTGAAAACTAAAAAAAACTATGTAGTCCATTTGTCCAAATAATCCGCAAATACCAGAAAAATAATTGTTTTAAATATCTAAAATACAAATTTAATTGTACCTGCTAATCAATACATTTATTTAATACCACGGACCGGACGGCAGTATTAAACGTCATATTTTTTTGGAAAATATTTCACATGGTAAATGAAGTAAATGCTAACATGACACTGCTTCAATCGATGTCGAAAACTTTATTTTTTCCCCATACAAAATTGCTCCACCCTAACATGCAGGTAAGAAAGGCGGCAACACGTGTTCGTTGGCAAGCGATGTTTCCACCCTTCAAATATCAGATTATCAGTCCATAGGATAATATGTCTATGTAATCCTACATCATGGCTAGAGAAAGAGAGAAATGTCAAGGTGGCGTTGGCAGTACGTATCTTCAGTTCGTCCCTAAAAACATTCATACGAAGTGTACATTAACATGGTTTGGGCATGTCGAGAGAATGAATAAAACGATATACATACGTATGTGGGTGAACAAAGAGGTGTAAGGAAACATGACCATCCGAGACTGCCCTGGACTGATCATACTGGTCGAGGTAGGCAGAGAGAACAGATTGCCAGACTTTCCTATCCTTACACACACTTCTTGCTCCCGTCACATTCATGCAATTTGTCGTACACTCTACGATTCCTTTAACTCAAAACGTGTCCGTCTTTGAGAATCATACACTGAGATTTCACCTGTATATTATTGAGTTGGCGTGCGTGTCTAACGATTATCTTATTTTATTTCTAGGTTAGTGTACGTTTTTTCGTGTATTTAATAACTTTATTTATAGCATGCAAAGATTGTGATAAGTATTGTTCCTCTACTAACCTACAAATATTTTTCTTGTGTTTTTTTTTCTTATTTTACACACTTACGTTAATTATAAATTGTGAGTTTTATTTTTTTACGAACATTTTGGTGATATTATATTATACTTTACCGATGATTCGGTTTATTTTAGTTTATATTTCTTATTATTAATATTGTATTTTTATTTTAAGGGTTCATTACGGCGTCCCGAATTGAGTTTTTCGTAAGACGAGAGTGAGCAATAATTAATGAGAATTTAAAAATGTATAATTTAGAACTGCTTGGTAATTATAATTCATTTCAATCAATTACGATGTTTGAATGACTTTATTTGTTTTACGATGTTCAATTGTTTTACAATCAAGGTTCATTTGTTTTACAACCGATGTTCAATTGTTTTACAACCGATGTTCAATTGTTTTACAACCGATGTTCAATTGTTTTACAACCGATGTTCATTTGTTTTACAACCAACATTAAATTGTTTTACAACCAACATTAAATTGTTTTACAACCAATGTCAATTTCAAGTAAGTATCCACAAATAGAGCAATGGATTGAAAGAAAATAATAAAACATTTGACAGTTTGTTCAAAAATGTAGATATACGTAATATTGGTGATTTTTTTAAAGTAACTTATTAAGACAGGCTTCAATGGTTTTTGTAACATTCAGCAATCTTAGATAATCTTGTAACAAATTGCATCCCTGTAGATAAATTAGTGCGTAGTGTTACGATACGACTATTGTACGAATGTATTGTATAAATAACGAAATTGTTAGGACGTTTTGATGTTTCGTATCATTAATTAGTAAACAGTTTGTAACTTCTGTAACATTTGGTGTTTGTGTAACATTCTTGTTGTTAAATTTTTAAGTGCGTCTCGCGTGCAGTGTGACTTTATTACGACACTGATTGTACTTGTGTTTTTTGTATTATTTCTTTCCCCAAATTTCGTGTTTTGATTATTTGTTTACTTAATGTATGGCTTGAGGCCTTTCGTTAAAGAACACAATTATTACAAGAAAGTTATTAAGATAATAACAAATTCTAATGTTGCCCTTCCGGGGCAGCCAAAGAGAACAGAGCACTAGAGTAACCTATCCTTAAACGCTCTACAAGCCACGACCATCCTTGAGAATATGCTGAATCGGTTTCACCTGGATAAATTCCTACAAAGAGCCGCTGTACGCTGAAAATCGACTTTGACTTTGCGAATCAAATATCGCACTGCTTACCATTGCACGATCTCCATTGTATTGGAAGGTGGTAGATGATTAGCGCCGTTTGGCTTTGCCAACCGCGCAATTAGTCTCCAATTGTCCATCAAACAAAATTTACGTTTATCAGTTACCTGACAGTGAAAGAATCACTCATTTAACACAAATAGTTCTACAGAAGTTATACATTTTTAGACTAGGGTCCATCTTTTTCGATGACCTTGTATTTTGTAATTAGCATTTTCAGGAATTATAAATTATCGATTTGGATGACTTGGCTTTCATTTTGAATAAAGAACATTGCGAGTTGTTTGATGGATTTTTTTTAGTTTCGTTTACTCACCGCCTGTCACACTGGCATTGCGAGATGCGCACCTACTATATTTGGGCTAGAAATTGTTGTTATGTATATAAAAGTGTTTATACTAAATTAAAGTACTTACCTAGTATCTTACTAACTACTTCTACATACTAATATGTAATTTGTAAACTTTTTATACCTACATTTTTTTAATTGTTGAAATGTTCTACAAGGTTAGTGTCAAAGACAAAATTCTAATTTAAAGTGAACTGGGGTGGAACTTTCTAAAGCTTTCTCACCCGAAACACGCAGATAAAATGCAAACTAAAAACAGCCTTATGTATATCTCTGTAAGGGTCATTTTCCATAAACATTTTATCCGCTTGTTTTGGGTAAGAAAGCTTACAAAGTGCCACCCCTGATACCACTTCATTATTTTTGTTTATTACGTTCCATTTTCAAATTTGTGTTCTCCTAAACATTGTTTTGTTTTTACAATCGGTTCTCAATTGTTCCATTTTCAAATTTGTGTTCTCTAAAACCATTATTTTGTTTTTACAATTGGTTCTCAATTGTTTTACAACCAATGTCCAATTGCTTACTTTGTCACTACCGTGTAGAATGATTGTTATGTCTTTCTATTTGTACCTAATGTGTATTCCGTATCCAAATATCACTCGCAGAGATCTTAAAGCAATGTGTTCGAACATGTTGATCCGTTTAGTTATTACGGTTACAATTCGTCGCAATCAATTACGATATTTACAACCAATTTTCGTTTGTTTTACAACCGATGTTTATTTATTTCACAAACTATGCGAATTTCTTTTACAACTGTTGTTCATTTGTTTTACAACCAATTTCCAATTGTTTTACAACCAATTTCCAATTGTTTTACAACCAATCTCCAATTGTTTTACAACTGATGCTCATTTGTTTTACAATTGATGCTCATTTGTTTTACAATGTTCATATGTTTTACAACCAATTTCCATTTGTTTTACAACCAATGTCCATTTGTTTGACAATTGATGCTCATTTGTTTTGCAACCGATGTTTATTTGTTTTACAACCAAGTCTAGTTCGTTTTACAACTGATGCTCATTTGTTTTACGGCTGATGCTCATTTGTTTTAGAATCAATTCTCATTTGTTTTACAACCGATGTTTATTTGTTTTATACTGTCGATGATAGTTTGTGATTGCATTGTAACTCGGAGCATAACGTTATTAGTCTGACTTGTAGATTTCTCACCGAATACGCAACGTGTAGTAATTTTATACTCGACCATTATATCGTATTGTATCGCATATATTACTATATAAGTGTCGTTACTGTATATCTCCATACATACATATGACGTGAATGACATTAATATCAACATGAGCAATATTTTTGAACCGTATAATGTACGTAGACCACTACCTTATATTTATATTAGAATTGTAAAATTTCTTCTGACGTGGACAGCCCTGTTTTAAGAATTGCCACATTATTTATGGTGGCACCTTTGCTTATGAACTTAATTCGATCCTTGACTCTTTTGTAAGCCCTAATTTTCGCAAACCGAAACAATTTTTCCTCATTGAAATTAATGTATATACAATTAATCTGTTCGCCCGCTCCGTAAATGAATTGTTTGTGGATATTTTATGGATTTATGTACGGCAAAAATATATAACAGCCTAAAAAATACAGTTCTATATCTTTACATAGAGGAAGACTGCTTATTTAGAGGAGAGTCCCATTTCGTACTTGTGTGAATCGTTCTTGTGTTGTCGGTGCTGGCATTTTCACAAAATAACGATCTAGAGACATTTGTTAATTTTTTTTTGTTTAATAATTCCCCAAAAATTGGATATTGGATTGTCATTTAAAATGTCCACAACTCGGTTATTGACAGTTTCGCTAAGGTGATGTTTCTAGCTCGTCTGTGGGACATGGAATTGTACCAGATCACGTCGGAACTTGTTCGGAAATCATTTTGTTCTTAACCCATGGTACTGCTTTTAATTTATTTCGGAACTTACCTTTCTCTCACAGCCTCGTTCTTCTGAATCATGCCAGAACTAATTGATCGCATTATTTTTATTGCAGTGTCGTGACGATTGTAAAAGAATGTGACGTCGTTGTTTATATATATTTTTTTGTAAATTTGTTTGATATGTGACGTGTACAAATAACGTGTAGTAGAAGTGTGTGTGTGAATGTTAATGTGTATGTGTAAATAAGCATGTTCGTTAGCGTGACCCGTCAATGTATGGAGATTTTTTTTACGAATATCGCAACACATAGGTGTCAAAATTTGGGTATTAACGAGTAGTTTCAGACTGTATATTTAGTTTTTAATTATGATACTACTTTTAATAGACTTCTACCAGGCCCTAAAGATTTGATAATGAGGTTTCGGGTTCAAAGGGCTTGGTAGAGGTCTAAAAGTAGTATCATATTTTTTTTACGAATCTGGGTTTTTCGTAATAAACCCAAATACACCTTTGTACATTTCACAGTAAGGTTGAAAAGCTTGTGTCGTGAAGTGGAGTAAGTCGGCATCGGGGATCGAACCCGTCCTCACTGGAACAGTCCAGTGCTTTACCAACTAGGCTTCCTCGTTAAAAACTAATATGCAGCTAATATAACTCGTTAACACCCAAATTTTGACACCTCTCGTGTTCGGATAATCGTAAAATAAATTCTCCATACATTGACGGGACGCCCTAACATTCGTGAGGCGCTTATCGTTTTCTGCTTCGGCAGTGCAAGTTTTTAGTGTACCTACCTACTACTAAAATAAGTATGTATTTTGTAAAATGTAATCATATTAACTTAAGTATTGAAACGTTTAAAAAAAATTCGTACATTTTAGCGTTAGTTATTCATTTTTATTTTATAAAGAAACACGTACGTTTAAGTAGTTAAATTTCATTTTTTTACGTTATTTAATAAGTCATTATCGATAGTGCGTACGCGTAGGATAGTTTTTTTTTTTAATATTAACATTAGACTTTAACACTTTCACGATGTGTCGTATTTAAGTGATTCTCTGTTCGTCTGTGTGTACGTTTGTGAAATATCTTTCCATAGGAAAACGTGTTCTGTTAATGTGTAGTACCACCGCCTACTGGAGTAGGTACTCTAGCCGTGCTGTAACAGTTGGCAACATAGCATAATGATCGCATAGGACCACCACTTCTATCAAATTTCCTAACAGAATATAATGCGTGGTCAATCATACTCGTTGTTAAGGGACTGTTATTCCATACATTTTCTTAGCAGCAGTGACGGCAACCTCGCCTATAACGTTTTATGTATTAATCCTACATCATGGCCAGAGAACGAGAAAAATGTCAAGGTGGCAGTGGTATTACCCTTTCGTCGCAATTTACGTTATATTGTCGTAGTCGTCGGTTGTAAGCTAAATTGAGAAATTGGTACTCTTTCAGTATTGCGGAGAAGTGACGGAAAAAGTCATAGAAAAATTCATTTGTCTATGGACGATCATGACAGTTCAGTAGAAAAATGACAGTTCGTGTGACCTTGAAAATACAATGTCAACATGCAACGAAACCAAGAAGCGAAGGTCGAAACATCTGTCATTTTACTAAATTCTTTTTTAAGACACATATTCTATGACTTTTTCTGTCATTTTTTCGCTCGGCTGCGGGTGGGGCCGCAAAAAGGGAAGAGTACCGAGAAATTATTTGTGAAAGGAGTACAAATTTTTATTATATTTTGATAAGTAGGTACCATTCTAACCTATTATACTCGCTTTTTTACATAACCTCAATCGCACCTTTCATGTCTGCCGAGAATTTTGAAATCAGTGACCAATGTTGTTTATTTAGTGTTTAACAAGTGACTTATTTCTTTGTTCCTGCTTCGTCATTTTAATGGAATCTCTTCGAGAAATTCAAAAATATATCTGTTATAAATATTTCTCAAGTTAGTCTTAGTATACGTGCGTAGTATACAAGTATTATAAGAATTATCGTTTATCCGACGTTCGTGTTTAGACTAGAATATTTAGTTGACTAGTGTTTTGTCACGGGCATAATATAATTACTAGTTATTTATTTATTTTATTTTTATTTATTCTTTCAACTTTAATCTTTACGTTTAGGAATAAAACATTTCATGCAATTGTGAATAACACGTCGATTCAGTAGGCAAATGGTTAGTGCATTTGGTTAGAGTGCTTGTCTCTCTAGCGGTATGTGCTGGGTTCGAATCCCTAAAACGTTATTGTTCGATGACACTTATTTTCAACGAGTTTATCTAACGACCAAGATTCTTAGGGATGGACGTGTTCTGAGTAAAAGGAATCGTAGAGTGTGTGTGTGACGAATTGCATGAATGTGACGGAAGCACGAAGTGTGTGTATGGAAAGTCTGGTAATCTGTTCTCTGCCTACCCTGCAAGGGATGTGGCGTGAGGGGAGAGATTAGAATAGAATATCAAAAAAAAATGTGTCGACTGTAAGATGGGTTTTGTGAACTAAGATAGTTTGGGCATGTTGAGAGAATGAAGGAACGATGACAGGATGACTAAAACGGTTTAAAAAATACATTATAAGTCGAACTGACCTGTATCGAGCATGTCGATCAGATCTTCGAGAACACGTTTTGAATAGGAGGGCATGTACAACGAATTGCATGTGACGAAAGCAAAGAGTGTTTGTAGAGATGGGGCAGTCTGGCGTTCTGTCCTCTCTGCCTACCTCGACAAGTTATTTACACTTGTATGAAATGTGATTACATAATAAATAATACATAGTATGAAATGAATGATCTCGTAACGATGAACAATGAACTTTATTTATTTATTATTTTTATTTTATTATTATATAAGTATTCCCGTTCAACTTTATATATTAAAAAATAGATAGTTTAGTTTTTACAACACTAGTTTATTATTATTTTTTAAATAGCAGTAGTTTCTATTCACATCTGCTGTGCATAATATAAAATGATTTCTAACCTAATTTAATCTGTCTCGCGAAGATCGAAACACATTTATTATTTCGTTAACTCTTAAATGTATGATAAAAAGTACGCAAATGAATATAAACCGACATTACAGAAACGCATACAGCAGAGCCGCGATAATCCGAACACCGAAAATTTATACCCAGTTCAGATGTACGAAGCGTTCGGATTATAGTACATAGACATTTTATATACTGGTGGGCACCATATTGGTTTTTCAATATCTCGATTATGAAACTTAAAAATTTTTTTTTTATTTCTATTTTCAGTCAGCATTTAATGTTAAGTTTCAAAGTAAGCCTTAAATATTAAGAAAACAAAGTGCAATTTTGTATTAGAATTTACCGTTTCTCTATATAATTTTTATCGTTAAGATTAGCGTACGTAATTGAGTGTTTTTTTGCTCGAGTGATGAATTGTCTTATAGTAAGTTATTCCAAGGCTCGTCTGGATGAAATAAACAACCTTGTTGGGTTGATCCTTCCTCAGTTTCAGGAGTGGCATTTTGTAACTACTCGCTCGCTATCCGACATGTACGCTTGTTTGTACGTCGTGTACACGTCGCATAGTGAGCGAGTAGAGTTACAAAATGCCATTACTGTTTGTTCGTTATGTATGATCACTCGTTTACTTTCACCTCAAGTATAAGTTTGAGTAATATTATACGTTTTTTAATTCCATTTTACTGTCCTGATAACTAAATGTCGCACCTCGTCCTCAATAGATGGCGATTGCATGAACGAGGAGAACGCCCTTCCTCTGCGTTCCCTTTAGACTTGTTTTAGTTGTAGTTTAATAGTAATTCGAATAAATTAATGTAATTTGAATAATTTGGGTAATACAACAAACGAAAAATATGCCGAGATTAAAAAAAAATAGCATAGAAAACTTTTATGTTAGACGAGTTATTCTTTCGTTGTGTGGTAACTGGTTAGTGCAAGTTTCGTTTGGTGCATGACAGAATGTCGTACCATATGATTGCGGGTACGTTAACGTATTTCGTTGCGCATCAAACGAATATATTTAGTTATTCGCTCATTTAACATAAAAGGTGAGTGATTCTTACACTGTGTGGTAACTGGTTAGTGTAAGTTTCGTTTGATGCACTACAGAATGTGTTACCACACGATTACGCATATGAACGAAACTTGCACTAACCAGTTACCACACAGTGAAAGAATCACTCACTGTGTGGTAATTGGTCGGCCCAAGTTTCATTCGATGCAAGACAAAATGTCGTACCATATGATTGCGCTTACGTTAATGCATTTTGGCTTGCATCGAACGTAACTTGCGCTGACCAGTTACCGCACAATGAACGATTCACTCGTTTAACGTCAAAAGTTTCAACGTTTTACTATTTGCTTTAAATCTCACCATTCTTTTGCGATAACCCTTTTCACGCTTGTTTCCTTGTAAGATATTTTACGAAACGTACACACAGAATAATCCTACGATGTAATATTTAGTTGTAAAATGAATTACGCTTGACATTTTGTTGTAAATTATTATATTGAATGATACGTTGGACCTGTAATGTGTATGGGAACTTTATTTTTTAATATATTTAATATTAATTTTGTAACTATACAAACAATAGGTAACGTAAAACTAAAAACTTATTTTGTTTTTCACTTTATAATGTAATGATAAATAGTTTCTACAGAATTTCAGCTCTGTGATTCTCTGTATAAGAATATTGTATTCTACTAATATTATTATTTCAATTAATGGTAATCTTGTAGTTAAATATATGAGATTAAAATAACTGAGAAAACATTGAATCTTGTCTATTACTGTATTTATCCAGAATTTACAAACACTTTCAGCCTTATTATCTACAAGCTGAGTTACCCATGCTACGCAACACAAAATTTAATAAACCAACCCGGTATACTTTATGGGCTTGAGCTGGACCAAATGTGACTTAAGATCTTAATTTCTTCTACAACACCCTTTCATACGTTACCACACTCAACCCTTGGATCCCCTCATCATCATGGCATCTCCTAGGAAAAGCCTTTTCTCCAAAACCGGCGACGTTAGGACACAGCTTATATTGCAAATGTTATTTTAAATTTTCGCAGCAATCCATCGTAAAATGCGGGAGTTATGCGAACACTTACAAAAATCAGACTTTACTTTATATATGTAATATGTATATAGATTTACTGTATCTTGACAGCCGGCGGAAGTTAGATGCAAGTGGAGTTGAAGATTGTATTGTTGGTAGCCCTGATTGTCGAATCTTGTCATAAGAGCTGTCAGAGGTCCGTAATATTCTTACATTGTATAAGTAACCTACAATGTCGAAAATATTTCAGAGCGGCGCTAGAGAAATAATTTTAAAGTCAAGATAGTTTTGCGAGTTGGAAAAAGAAAAAAATACTCTGATAATCCTTTTAAACCGCCATCACAAGTTTGAAAAACAATGTTGCTAGTTTACCCGAAAAATACAAAAATTGGATAATTTTTTATAAACATTTCTAAAATATAGTAGCAGAAAAATGTAACCATATCTTATTATCACATCAAGCAAAACTAAACTCAGGAATACCAGTTTTGTTTCTGTAAGATTTCTATCGCGATATAAACAATATTCAGGAATTACCTATGCACAGGAATCGGGTTTACATGGAAGAACTCTCAGACTACATATTTTGCGTAACGATAGAGCAGAATCCTGGCTAGGACATAGGCTATTAAAAAATCTAGTTTCTATTACGGTTAAAGAGAAAAGTGACTTTAATTACAAAACAACATTTATGCAAAAGCGGTTGCATCAAACCTAATATCCAGGCGCAGGCGCAGGTATAATCTTCTTGGCTGCAATCCTCTTCATGATGTCATGTAAATGCAAAACAATAATCCAACAAATCAATCAATGGTTAGTTATATTCATTAAAGGATCTGTTAGATTTTGTCCTACAAATACTTAAGTCCAGTTCCGCAAATCAACCATTCTTATATATTATGGTCCTACTCATCTGTAGAGAAAGACTTACATCTAGATGGCGCTCTTAGAGAGAAAAATTGAGTAAAACTCTCCTACGTTAGGGGCCCAAATATCTCCGCCCAGAATCTCCCCAACTAGGAGAGTTTTATGCAGAATTTCATATGACATTATGCTCTTCTAGGTGGCGTGCTCCATTATTAATGTCATATTATCTCTGTTTTTGAATGGAAATTACTGCTGCTTAGGCGGAAGTTGGTGGGATTGGGCAATAGTCTGTCAAAAAAGAGAGACGAGATGCTATCTGGGTTCAGAACCTTATAGTATCGATTAGTTCTCCCAATTTACGTTAATTTGCTTAATTTTCTACTGATTTATATATTAACACTGTAAACTATGTACAGGCATCCTCTTGCTGCCAGAATGTGTGGTTAAAGTTAGCACCGATTACTGTTTGACGTGAATGCTGACCTGATCCTTATACATTCAGCTCAGCATTCGATCCTGTTATCACCATGTATGCCTCTGACGAAACCCCAATTGGAACTCTTTATACTCCAATCGGCGTCGATAGATTTGATAAACTCTTTAATCTGTTTAAGTTTCTAGTTTGTTTATGATATGTAAAAATTGACGAGTACAAGTGCCCGACTCGGGCCTACGTATGATTTATTACAATAAACAAGAGAGAGTCTTGGATTAGTCTGAAACTACAATTTTGTTTGCTGGCAACCATGACATTTCTATTGAATATCTACAAGTGTTACCACTATATGGTTACTGTAAAGCTATAAGTCCAGCACACAGCAAAAAATATAGTCCTCTTTGCGGTCCAGCATCAGAAGTTCCGTGTCTTCAGATTCGAGATATGCGAAGGCTTGATGGCAGCAGGTGAGACGGACAGGTCTGTAGTTACTGCTTAATTTCCGTAACCACATAACCGTCTTCTCCCCGCGTACCCCAAAAAGTTCTACGAATCTCACATCATACACCTATAGATATTTCAAGAAAATATTTCATGAAAGTAGATGCTTCAATCGAAAGTTGCGCCAAATTACGAAAATTCTAGTGCAATTTAGAATTCCCCGTTCCATTCCATGAATTATAAAGTTTTTGATATATCCTCGACTTCAGCGCCAATAATGTATGAATGTTTCAGTCCCACCAACAACTACAAGGGTAACCAGACAGAATCTCACAATGACAAAATCTCAACTGTCAAAAGGGTAACCTACTATTGACAGAATCGCAACTCAACACCGGAAAACCTGTTGCCGACAATTTCAATACTGTTGGGTTAGGTTCGTTAGGTTGTTTTTTTTTTTGCACACAAAAACAAACCAAAAAAAACCAACGGCATCAGATTTTCCGGTGTTGAGTTGCGATTCTGTCAATAGTAGGTTACCCTTTTGACAGGTGAGATTTTGTCACTTGAGATTTTGTCATGGAACCAACTACAAGTTTTCAAAGTTCCGAATGGAATGTTTTCATTGAATTTCGGTAGATGGTTTGAATTTTACATAGGCTTATATGAATATAAATTCCATAGATACTTACACTTTTTAATAAAAAATAATAATACAAAATCAAACTTTTATGAAACTTTTCAGGTGCACCTATTTTATTTCACTCTGACCTGACAAAGCCATAAGCATTTTTTTTTATTAATTTGATATATCGCCTGACAAAAGACAAGATTCAGTTTGTCAAGCGAAAAGTTCACGTTCTTGTGTTTTTTTTAATCTCGCATTATATCAGCTATGACTATAAATTTGGCAGAGGACAGAGCACCAAACGCTTCCATCCTTGCATACATCTCCATCTTCAATCATACGTTCATAATATTCTTCATACACCCTCTACGAATTCTCCCACGCAACACGCGTCGAATGTCTACCCAATATATTCACCCCAGGTGACTCACGGAAAACCACGTTCCCTCACACCCTATCTTTCAGGCTTATTAATTTTCTTTGTGGTTCTATCCTCAGATATTTCCAATTCCATTCTCCACAATATCAATCAACTTGTTCACTTTCATTCTAGCCACAACATTCGTCTTACATCCACTCATATTTCTAATGAGGTACCACATTTCCTATTCGATCTTTCAGAATTTTCCGCACAGTTTTCTCAGCGGCCTCATCTTCACCGCATTTATTCGAATTGTGTCCTTTTTAGCCACGTCGACAAAACCATTTTTTATTATTCTTTATTGTATAAAAAAAATACAAATGGGCGGCTTATTGCCTAGTGGCATCAAACAACTTATAACAAAATAATTAAGTATACTCACCTAAACTTATAGTTACTCCCTACTTACCTTATTCTGTGAACTTTCCAAACATAAAAAAAATGTTTCTTAGTCACTGAAAAGTCATCCAAACCATCTTGACTTGATTGGAATAACTGCTTATTGTGAATAAATACAAACCTATTAGGTACCCATAAATCTCAGATTTTGTATAGTGGTTACAGAATTTAGTATTGGGAGCTGATGAGGGCTTTGAAAGAGAGTTTACTAAAAACTTTCAAAGTATTATGAAGAAAAAAAGGAAGCCCAATTTCGCTCCTAATATCCAAGAGAAAACCATTTCTCCCCAGTCGCTAACCTCCACAGCACAGAAGTGCAATATTGGTATTTCAGGATAGAGGTTCTTTGCTTAATTCCCAGAGGATGGATGGACTGGAATTGCTGAATGTTACATAAGTGTAAAGTGATCACATTAAACTAGCTGACGATCAGTCATTAGCCTCGTGGTCATCCTTCGTTGTATATCTGTTAAGATAACTACTTGTCATCCAACTGCGACATGTAGAAAATCAGATGTTCCACAAAAGAATAGTTACATTCAAGACTTTCTCGATTCAAGACATCTTTTTCGTCCACCTTTTTACAGCAAATTAAAAACATTCATGCGGGTTTCAAACACAAAATGAATAACGAAAAGCAACTGAAATCATTTATTCATAAAAACCGTTTATTTCGTAAACAAAAAACAATATATTTCACACATAAAAGCAAGTGTATTAAACACTGAGAAAAGTTTTGAAAACTAAAATGTTTTTTCAGGACCCTTAATTCGGTCAACAATGTTGTTTGAACTTGTTAAATTTTCTATCCAATCTGTTGTTGGTTTATCATGCTAATGCAAAGGTAGCCCGATGTTTTCCAAAGGCGTTCGTGGTGGCAGTGAAGGTAGTGGTTGTATTTAAAAATCAAACAACCAGCTAACCACACTGCCAAAGCGAGCGCCACATTCAATAAATGGGTTGTTTGTTTTCCGTTTTTGCCGCTAGGGGCGCACTGACAAGTAGGGTCTATTGTCAAATTGAATGTCAAAATATAATTCATAATCTCAAACAATAAACATATTGTATACAATAATGTTTTTCGAAGATAATAGCGTTACAAGTAGGGTTCCAGATGTCCGGTTTTGGACTGGACAGTCCGGTTTTTCTTACATCCGACCGGTCGAAAATGTCTTGGAAAACCGGACAAAGGGTTGTTCATTTTTTCATAAAAACTAAATCTAAACACTGTTTTGAACTACTTACTTAAGTAGATTTTTTTATTTCATCGCTCTAACGAACTCATTATTAGCAAAAAAAATCACCTGCGGCGCAAAATGCTATAGTTTCAGAAAGAAAAAAAATTGTAAGAGGGGGGAGCAAAAATTAAAAATGTCAGGTTTTTTGTCCAACGTATCTGGCAACCCTAGTTACAAGGCGCATGGATCATCGTTAATACGTGATTTTACAACAGAGTTACAAGTACTTAATACAATCAAGTATACAACTATCATATAGTCTACGTGTGATTTTTGACAATAGACCCTAACGAGAGTGCTGCCGCCTGGTGTGCATTCCTGGAAGCTGCTCAGAAAACAACCCATTGCCTCTTCAAATATATTATTGCGATTCTACTGGCGACATCTAAAACAGAACATTCAACACATATTATAACATCAATTCGCATAGACTTTTATCATTCGTCGTTCGAGAATAAAAAGGTTCTAACTGGCAAGACAAGCCCACAATGTTAAGAAAAATAAGATCAAATTTTCATTAGTTACATTTTTTTAAGTTAGAGCCTTTTTATTCCCAGACGACGCATTCGCGCCCATTAATTTACAGCAGGTAGCGATATGTTTTCTTAAATTTCGATGGCGAAAATAAAATTTATATCTATTTTCTTTCCTTCGTTTAACCTACCCAATTCCTTTTTGTGAAAGAGTTAAGTGTTCGTAAAAATATCGTAAGTTTTTTCACATTAGATTTTTTTCTAGGAATCCCCTTTTTAACATTTCACAAGCATTTAAAATAAGGTGAAGACAGCAGGGAAAGATAATATGTGCCTCATGAATTTAAGAAAATTTTACTTAAGATAATTTTTGTTGAATGAAACTTCTATGTCTTGTAACTACGAGTGTAAAAAATGTACGTCTGCTGTATTTTGGTTTATGTCAAGTTCCATAAAATCTTGAAAAACATGGCAAAACACCGACACTGTTTTTCAATAATTTCCCTGTCGCCTTCATACACATTTAACATTTAGAAAAAAAAATGTAGGTGCCTAATTATTTTATTATATAATTGGGGTTAGCTGACAGAAATCGCAGCATTGCGATAAGCTCGCCCTAGTGAACAAATATTACAGCATCTATTAGGTACTTGTTATGATAACATATTACTGGATTTTGTTCATTTAAATAAATAAGTAAAAGAAAACATTATTTTAAGAATAAAAAACATTTTGCACACAGAATTTCGTATAGCTTAGTAAAATGATCAAATGATCAAAAGCACATTTATTAAACATCAAATATTGCTTATGGATAACATCTCTTATGGGATGGGCAGGGAGGATTAAACGTCACACACATAAAACCCTTTCCTCGATGATTAATTCTTAAGACATACCTTCATGTTTATTCCTTGGATGATAAGGGGTAACCAGCAACAGATGAGCGACTATGCATTATGTAAGGCAGGCAGAGAGAACAGACCGCTAGACCTCCATATCCTCATACACGTTGCTAGCTTCTGTCACATTCATACAATTTGTTATAGACACTTTCCGGTTTCTTTTACCCTTTCCGATCCCCGAGAATCCGGTCGACACAGTAGGTCAGTCTAGGACAGCCAAACTTACTCATACCTCTTCTCTCTCTCTCTTCTGGCAAAGCACCCGGAGTCGAGTGATACATGCCGTCTTCTCTTACTCATATGTATTTTTAGTCATGTGTCATCGTTCATTCTCTCAACAAGCCCAGACCATCTAAACTTATTCACCCCTATTCTAGTCACTACACCCGTCTTACAGTCACTCATCTCTCTAATAATCTCATTTCTTATCCGATCTCTCAATGGGTTCTATTCTGTAATTGATTTAAGTGCGTTGTAAGTAAAACAACGTCCTTTTTTCAATTATTTTATACTTAGTAAAATAAATTTATAACGCACTTATTTTAGTTCGTGAACTTACAGAATTGAACCTAATGTTTTCCACACATTCTTCTCAACGATCTCGTAGGTTTCAGGTTTACATTTCTCCAAATATTAGTCATCACTTACCATTTGACGAAAATGCGATAAAATGCAATAAACAAAATAGAAAATTAATAAATAAAAATAGGGGCAAAAATAATTTGTAGACTCGTAGAAATATTCTTTATTATTATTTCTGAAGTTTTTCTTTACCAAAGCAGAACTCTTGGATGGCAATCAAGCCATGATCCAACACAGCTGATGACTTCTATGAAGATTAAGTTGAAATATAGATAATCTGTGGACAAAAGAAAATAAATATTTATTAGTTATTGATTTACGATAGCAAAGAAATAGCTATACCTTATACAATAGGACTCATGTATTCTATTCTATGTACTTTCAGGCCATCTACTCGTCTACGAGTGAAATATATATGTATTTCGTTTTTTTTTTGGGGTTAGCTGGCAGAGATCGCAGCACTGCAATAAGCGCGCCCTATTGATCAAATGTTGTGATTTATATTTGAACTGTTTACATATCTCTGTATCCTGTTTACCAAAAGAAATGATCGACTTAGGAGTTACTTATTCCAAATCTCAAGTTATCGATTAGAGCCGAGAAAACTTTCCCTTCAAATACCTAATATTGTTTTCAGAAAACCTCTGTTTCAAGAAGTTGGGCTCAGTGTCGGAGCTACCATTAAAATCCTTAAAAAATATACAATCAAGACTTAGAAAAAATTTCGACTGCATCAGTGCTAATCTGTAATGAGTTCTTTGGTAACTTTTTGCCTCATTTTCATAATTACTCATATTTTTTTGTAACAATTTTTTTATAGAATCAATTGCCTTGAGTAAATAATAATTAATGATAGGATCCTAATAATGATAAAAGTGAATAAACTAAGATGGTTCGGGCATGTTGAGAGAATGAAAGATGACAGGATGATAAAAAATATATATTTGAGTGAGCGAAGAGGGGTGAGGAAGATTGACCTGGTCCGATAATCTCAGATCCTCAAGGATGTACGCGTTTTCAGTAAAATGGATCGGAGAGCGTGTATGACAAATTGCATGAATGTGACGGAAGCTAGGAGTGTGTGTAAGGATAGGGCTGTCTGGCAGCTCTGTTCTCTCTGCCTACCTTGAAAGTAACATTGCGTGAGGGTATAGATAGGTAGATCCTATTACTAACTGCACCTTCTCTAATCATTACAGAACTATTACGGCGTGCATGGGAGGTGAACCTGTTACAGAATATTTACAATTTCCTGCACGACTTTCCCTAGTTAGACAGCTAGAAGATTTCATAAGAGTTTCCAGTATAACAAGTCCATAGTTTCCTCATGAATGCATAATACTATTGTAGGTGGAGTGGATGTACTGCAAAGTACAGTTCATTTACATTGGAGAGAGAAACTCAAGGTCACCTTCCTGTACATACTACTTACTCTAAGTTTTTCTCGGAAAAATGCTGTTTTCTCTGGAGGGATTTTCTCAGAATCTGAATTGTCAGACCTAGTCAAGTTGTTTTCTCAGCGACTTTAACTCCTATTAATCTCACCGAAATCCAATGAAAATGTTCTGAGTTATACGTATGTCCCATGGGTCACTATGGACCCGAGATTTTACAGTAAAGCTACTAAAATATAAAGAAGTGTCTATCTATACCCTCACGCCACGTCCCGCAGGCAGAGGACAGAGCGCTAGACAGCCCTATCCTTACACACACTTCTAGATTTCCTCATACATTCATGCAATTAGTCATACACGCTCTCCGATTCCTTTTACTTAAAACGCGCCCATCATTGAGGATCTGACATGATCGGACCAGGTTAGTTACCCCTCTTCGCTCACTCAAATACATATTTTTCGTCATCCTTTCATCTTTCATTCTCTCAACATGCCCTGTACATCTTAGTTTATTAACTTTCATTCTAGTCACAACACTAGTCTTGCAGTCACTCATTTCCCAAACAACCTCGTTCCTTCTACTAGCATACTATTCTTTAGTATCAAACTTTTCCCCAGATTCGTAAACCTCAAGCTCAAAAATGCCTCATGGAATCACCCCGATTCGTTTGCATAAGACACATTAACCTGAGTAGATATTCACAGAGAATTACTTTGATACTTTGGTAGAACATGCAGGTGATTTGTATGGCTTCCTTCTGACACATAAATTACATAGTCTTAACTCTTAATACTTCTTAACATAGTCAGGATTTCCCTACTGCCAGGCGCCGTGATAATATTGTCAATAGTTGTAGGTACCTACCATCTTCAGTAAAGTTTTCCTTCAAAAGTCTACCTTATTCGGTTTTCATGTCTTACTCAAACATTACCTTTCCCTTCATTCCCATCATTGGCCCCTGTAGCTACAATATATCTATAATACTAGCTGAGTTACCCGTGCTTCGTAACGGCAAATTTGGATGGTGAAGTAGATCGACAGTATGACCAAACCGCGTTCATCTGTTCATCCATTCTGATAGAAGGTTCTACAATGTTCTATTAACTTCAACGACATTCTAGAGCGGATCCTCTCGATTACTCGGTGTCTCCGGATGGCTTTAGCTGGACAAATATGTTTTACGATCTGAATTTCTTTTCAAAGGCCCTTTCATATGATACCACACATCACCCCACACAGCCCTTGGATCCCCTCATCAGCAAAATTTCTCACAAGGTTCTACATTTCCAGTAGTTTCTACTACACAGTATTCGTTTCCAGATAGCAAGGTAATTGCGTACCATGTTTGGTTTAAATTGCTCCAGGTGCTCCAGAGTTATGGTGATATAAGATTAAAAGTAAGACCAACTCTTGTAATATATGGCATTTTTCTATTATATTCTATCTCCTCACGCCGCATCGAGAATAGATCGCCAGACTTTCCTACTATACTTACACACATTTCATTCTTCGGTCACATTCATGCAATTTGTTATCCTTTCGTTCTCATCATTCATCATTAAGAGTATGCATACCGACATTTCAAAAATTTCTAAAAACGGGAGACCTCCTATATCGACAACCGTTACTAAATATGCTTTGGAACAAAATAGGGTAGATGCATTGAACCTTTATCTAGGGAATAACCGTAAAAGATTTTTTATATCTTGTATAGATTTCTCAAAAACAATTTTTAAAAACACCTCTGATCTTTTTTCCGAAAGACGGAAACTCGTTTCCCAAAAGTCGCGGGTTGAAATATTTTTTTTGTACTGATAATATGCATAAAAATATAGGGAATAACCGTAAAAGTTTTTTGATAGACGCAAAATTAACCCCGAAAAATGGAAAAAAACGCTATTTTTACCATTTTATCATGCGATTGTCACGCGATTTTGAACCTTAATGCCGTGGGAAATGTCTGTGACGTCATTAGCGGTGCCAAGCCCTTAATTCTCTCTACAAGTCCCAACCAAGTCTAATTGTCTATTTTAATGATAGGGTTATATTTTATCTTTTGAGTTCGGATTGCTTAAATAATAATATTTTAAACCAAAAAGTTTAATAAATAAAACAAAGCATAAATTAACATAAGTATTTATTTAAAACATAAAATAAAAATAAATAAATAAGACACTAGTAAACATAATAACGTATTTCACATAAATATAATAGAATATATTTCTTAATAGTGGAAATTAGGTGAAATATACAAAAACAGGGATTCAAAAATTTGTTACTTCTTCGACACAAAAAGGCCATCAGCTGTTCAATCATCAAAATAATTGATATAGGTATCTAATTTTGTGTTTTTTTTTATTATTTATTGCTGATTAATATAACAAAGTATAATTGATTGATGTATGGTGCCTAATCCAAATGGATTTTTGGCTAAATTTTTTGAAGAAATTATATTAAAAAGGAGTTCTCAAGTTACATTTTCTTTGTTGTCCTTTCAACATTAATCCTCTCTCCATGTCCCAGCCATCTCAGTTTAATAAATCGTATAATCTATGTAGGTGTTAGTTACGTTTTCCTAGTAACTGTTTTAGAATGCGCCCTTGAGGCGAACTAGTTCCACAAAACGGCGCAATTAAAACTGTCCAGAGTATACTATTCGATATCCATATTCCTTAGATACTCGTATATCTACGTAGAAGAACTGTTATCAGCACCAACCAACCTATGTTTAATAGTGCAATTCGCACTAGATAATAGATACACCCCCGTTTTCACTAACTTTTACCTAAGAAGGAGACCCTTAAGAAATTTCCATACAAAAACAGAGATAATATTCTATTTATTGACACGCAGGCCTACCAACCACACCCTAATTCCATACAAAATGCAACACGCAACTCACCTAGCCTGGGCAGAGATATTTGGGCACCTAACGTAGGTGAGTTGCGTGTTGCATTTTGTATGGAATTAGGGTGTGGTTGGTAGGCCTGCGTGTCAAAAAATAGAATATTATCTCTGTTTTTGTATGGAAATTTCTTAGGGGTCTCCTTCTTAGGTAAAAGTTGGTGAAAACGGGGGATAGAGCTCACATAAATTTATTAGATATACTCGTACTATGTACTCGTATTCATTGTGTTATGTAATATTATGTATTGGTATGTATTCTTCCTCTTCACCTTGGAACTTCGATCGTAGAGTAAATAATAAGGGTTGACTGGAAGAAATCGCAACACTACGATAAGCTCGCCTTAGTAAACGTTTTTTTTAAACCGTGTTACTGATATTGTGTAGTATCGTATGTACCTTTTATTGTTGTAATTTTTTTTAAAGACTTCAATTAATTTTATAATAATAACTAGCTGAACCCAAAAAAAATCCTCCGCCTCCGCCTCAATAATTTACCAAAGTTTCATCTCAATCGGACGAATACTACAGAAACAAGTGATAGAGGACTAACAGACAAACATCCAGTTTTTTCCAAGTCAACCCCCTCCTCTTTCACTCATACGGGTGCAAAATTACACTATTCATCTTATTCTTAGCAAAAATAATGGATTCGACATTAATATTATATAAATTTTCGCACTGATTGATTTTTGGATTCCTAGAGCTTAGGAGAACCTGTCGTGTAACCAGTGACTTGTGTGTGGGTGAGCACTAACTAATCAAAGGATGCCCTAAAACTTTTGTCTGGATTCAATATGTGAGAGAATATTATTATAGGGAAATTCTGTTTGAAAAAGTCCGTGATTTAAGACGAGTTACAGCTAGTTATTTGATAATAATTGCAATAATATTATTATTATTATAAGTAGTTATTATGATCAAGGTCTTACTGTTATCAGTATCACTGCAACTAGACCATAGTGTAAGTAAATATGCAATGCAACTATCAAGTGATATCTGATAGTTACTGGCACACTACTGCACATATACTTATAATATTTAGGTATAAGGAGTGCTAGATTCTAAGAAATAATTACCTACTGTTTAAACAATTTTTACTTGAGTTAAATATCTTGTATACAATAAAACTGGGCATATAACAAATCATAAAGCATTGTCCACTAGAGCAAGCTTATCGCAAAGTTGCGATGTCTTCTACAGTAGTTTACTCCACTTTAAAAACTGTCTTTGCGATCTTCCATCGACGAGTCCATAAATCACGTAATCCAGGATTGCCAACTCACAAAGTTTAACGGCACAATGGAAGACATTCACAACTTGTCTCCTGAAGCACTTCAGTTAATCTTAATCTCTCATTCTGATCTCTCCAATTTCGTGTGTAGTCAAAATATTATACCACTGAAAGCCAAGTGTTAATAGAGAACAATTGCACCATGATCAAGTAAGTATCTTCTAGCCTCTACCGTAGTCTACAATTACAATCCATAGTACTGGCTCCTCCTTCAATTGCAGCTATACTAGGGTCTTTCATGGATGAAGGCTTCGGTTATTATGTCACTCAACTAACGCAAAGTACACCAGACCTTTCTGCGTAAAAATTCTCAAAGGATTCAGAATACTAACAGAACATTTAACTTACTACTCTTGATTGAAACCCTTTATTCATATTTTGCTAAGCTATTGGAGACCTAAGTTGGAATCTGTGTATGCTAAGTTAGGAACGATTGGGAGTTTTTTTCTGGGAAGGGAAGCTTAGAGATCGATTGTATGACCTTTATAAGGAATTGTAGATCTTTTATTGAGACAAAATTATAAGTACACAAAACAAATAATAGAAAACAAAGACAATTACATAAAACATATAAACAGTAAATAATATAAAAACATACAAAATAAACAAATCATAATAAAGTAAAATAATAACAGAAGAAAAACAGCCCTGGAATATCGTACCAGATAGTGCATTTACAGCAGTAATTAATATTCAATGTAAACGCACCTCTGGCACGGACTCCGGAACTTATAAAATGGTGTTCGAGGCATGAGGCAGGCGTTTTGGTGTTCCGCAAGAGACGTAAATTGGTATCGACGATAGTTCCATAAAGCAAAAAAACTTGGTCGATCGTGCTCCACAAATAATTAACGTTGCTGTTGAGTTTGCAGTCGAATTTCCAAAATAAAGAAATGTGCTCAACGACGATGGAGTTCCTCAAGGGTTGATGTTAGTACCGATATTCTGTGATAAAGGAATTGCGATCCAAACACAATTCTTCAAAATTTAATACTGGCGTTCCACAGGGCATTATCTTGGTACCATTGTTATTAATACGAAGTGTACTGAAGTAGTGATTCTTTCTCTAAAAAACAATTAGTATTATTGTGTTATTAAACTATTGATGTGTGGTTAGATTATTCTAGAACAGTGGCATGCCTGTGGTTTTTAAGTGTGGAAGTACGGAACGGAAATAGAAATAAAACACGAGATAGTGATAATGTTCTTTTCTGCTGGAAGTCTATAACTTCTGGTGTTCCTCAGGGATTCATTTTGGGGCCCCTACTTTTTTCAAAAAAATTAAAGCCACAAGCACGCGACTGATCGAGAATGGATTAATTTGTTAATAAATTTTGTAATTGACTAAATTATGCTTATTTACATAAACCCCAAATATACCCCTCTAACATATGTTATTTCGTGATTTGTTAGCAGTGTCTACTGATCTGTTTTTATTTTATTTGTTGCCAGCAATCCCACTTTTAACGTGTTTTTTTTTCCTTTTTTGCAATAAATTGGCACTTGTGCACAGTTATTGACAGTAAAACTTTCTTTTCTTTTAAATTGAGACTCTCGACGCCTCAATTAATATTTACAGTTTTTTGAAAAATGAGACTTTGACAGCACATCCAATCAATATTTTTAGAATTTTATAATTTTAATTAAGAGTTTGATTGAATATACAGCAAACGATATAAAATTCATTAATTTTTAATTCCACAGTCACACAATACGTGTAAATGAATGAATATTAAATGTAAGTACGATGAGTATGTTGGCGTAACGTAGAAAAGAAAACTTTCTCCATAACAACGTTGTAGAGTTACACAGGTAATATGTAATGTAATAGCTAATTATTTTATTTATCTAATTACTGGTTAGAAATGTAGAAAATAATCATCCATCTACACGTTCAATCATCATACTATTATACGAGTCGTCACATCATAACGAAAACGTTACAATGTACAACTGTCTCGAAGTACAGCACTTTCCCTTATATTGCTTTAATACGAAAGCCGCCCGAGACTGGCCTGGTCCGATCACGTGGACCAGATTCTCAAGGATGGACGCGTTTTGAGTAATAGGAATCGGAGAGCGTGTATGACAGATTGCATGAATGTGACGGAAGCTTGGAGTATGTGTAAGGATAGGGCTGTCTGGTGCTCTGTCCTCTCCGCCTACCCTGCAAGGGATGTGGCGAGAGGGTATAGATAGACAAAATCTATTTTATTTGAAAATAAAATTTTATGACAAATACAGCAAGATGGGTGTTGTGACTAGAATGAAGTGAATAAACTCAGATGGTTTGGACATGTTGAAAGAATGAATAATAACAGGATGACTAAAAGATAATATAGATATATGGGTGATGGAACGAGAAAACGTAGCCATGTCGACCACATCCTCAAGGATGGACGGGTTTTGACTAAAAGGAATTGGGGCGCATGTATGACAAACTACATGAATGTGACGGAAACAAAAATGTGTGTAAGGATGTGGCAGTGTGGCGTTCTATCCTCTCTGCTTACCTCGCAAGGGACACGGCGGCATGAATGATAGATAGATAAGTGTTAATTTAGGTATATCGATAACTCACAAAATAATGAACACAAATAATTTCAGAGCTATAGTAAATAGGAAAGTTGGTAAAAACTAATATGAAATATTCAGGTAAGCATACAATTCAGCCCATAGATTGGTTCCAAAACTGTTCTAGAACCAATCTAGGGGTTCAATAGTTCACATAAAGCTGTATTGTGTGATACCTCTCACTTCTGTTGAAGAAAATCTGGAATGAGGGTTCTAGAACGGTTCTATTTGGTTTATAGATTGGTCTAGAACAGTTCTAGGGGGCTAATTGTTACCTGAGTTGAGTAAAAGTGTTCTAAGTTAATTGTGTCATTAAAGTATGAACAGTGGGATAGTAAATAAGTTTTTAATACTTGTATAATAATGAGGATTGCGTCATTTCACATTGACACTATTGCAACATATGTTAAAAAGTCAAGTACACTATGCTCATATAATAATGCTACCGTATAATATGCTCATATAATAATAATAATGTTAGCGCGAAATAAGAATAACGTAAGCGATATTGTGAATTATAATTTAAAAATCTACGACAGACAACTTGTTAACCTTACAAATCCCAATATTTTGTCTAAATTATACTTTTACATCTGAAAAACTGGACTAGTAATGAATTCTTCCCGTAAATTGCAGAGGTACTTTCGGAATGATTTTTGTTGAAGGAATTTCCAAACATTGTAATTCTAGGACAGTCAATTCGCAGTCAATACTTCCATCTATCACTGTCTTCAGTTTCAAGACGATGCTCTCAGTATTGGCTGAGTAAACGAGTAAACACCAAAGCCGAATGTCAACATATAGCCTTTAAATATTTAAAGAAATGTTGTACATACCTGACTATAATAAGGTGTCTGACTAATTGGTTTATTAACGGAACAATTATGAACTAATTTGTTGTACAATTATTGTATGTTGTTATTAATATAATTAGTAAGATTTCGACGCCTTTTAATCATTCTAAGTACATAACAATTAAAATTTAAGTAGCCTTTTTATACATACACACGTATCTAAAATGTAAAAATTATCTATAATTTTGTACACTGCACTGTAAAACATGTGTGCACATGTTAATCGATAAAGAATTATCATTTACAATAATTAAACAAATAAAATATACGATTTATTTATCGGAACACATCGCCACATCCTTACAAATAATTATTAACAGATAATAATACATGTGTTGTTAATAAAATATATCTGATTGTTTCATTAGATTATCTTATATTTAAATGTGTACCACTTGTTATTTTGTGGTCGAGTTTCCGATTTACTGATTTATCATTGGTTTAACGTTTCTAAAAGTATTTATAATAATTTCTAGAATATTCCAAGACTTTAGTACCTACCTACTCGCTATCAAACAACTATTTGATAAAGGGTGAATATTATTTAAATATCTGAAACTATTTACAAATGATATAAGATATTGCATACTCGTACATCGCATACAAATTAGTAAATGTTGAAGGTTTTCACGGTGTGCGATTGACATTGTTTCTTGGTTTTTCGGGTAAATCGTGTGTAGATAAACTTGATCGACGTTTCGACATTCCTACTGGTGTCCGAAGAGGAAAACACCAGTAGGAGTGTCGAAACGTCGATCAAGTTTATCTACACACGGTTCACCCGAAAAATCAAGAAACAATGTCAATCGCGTACAAATGTTGATAATTTCACATATTTATGTTCCCTTCATTCTAAATTAAATTTATCTGTTGTGTTTATTTATGTAATTTTTCTTCAGGTGAACGAAGTATTTGGTTCTTCAATGTTCTGGCCCCTCCATCAATCATCCTTTTTGTCTTCTGTCACGGATTGTAGCAATTTCTTTAAAAATGTATTAAAATATATGTATGGCAATAGGAATCTGGGTTATGTTAGTTTTCAGTCAGTTCCTTCTATAAAAGCCATACTTATATCCTTAGAGAAATAAATTTGTGAAAAATTGAAGTAAAAAGTACACAGAGTACCTAGGTATTTATTACCTATAAATTATTGGTCTTGCTTCTATACAACACACGTCAAAAATTTACAAACATATTACCTCACTTATTTTATAAAGATTACGATCCTAAAATTGGTCTGCACCAACCATTCTGTCCTTCCACTCATCCCTGTCTAACTTAATGTACTTACATTAAAAACAATGTGAATCTAAGTAGTTATCTCAACAGATATACAGCAATGGATGGACTTTTTATCATGCTTGTGACTGATCGTCGGCTGGTTCAATGTCTCACTTTAAACTCAAGTAACATTCACCAACTCCAGTCCATCCATATGCCGCGGCCGGGAATTGAACCCATACCTCCAGCCTACATACCACCAGCCTAACACACTGGTATTATACCCGCTGTGTCATGAAGGCTGATGCTCGAAACGAGAAGGAAACGCTTTGTACTCCTTTGCTGTATATCAGCTGAGATAACTACTTTCAACTACAACATGTAGAAATGCGATGTTTCTCACTAAAAATAAGCTTATGAAATTTAAAAAAAATATTGTAAATGAATCTGAGTTTATCGAAATAAACCCAAACACACCTTTGTACTCTTCACAGTAAGCTTGAAAAGCTTTTGGAGTAAGTCGGTATTGGGGATTGAACCAGCGCCCATTGGATTAGCAGTCGAGCGCGTTACCAACCAGGCTACCGACCGCCTCATGTGAAGATAGATTTTACAATAAAACATAATAACGTATTTACAAGTACCACATTTAAATTTCTTACATAAAGATAAGTTTACAGTAGGTAAACCTAACATGCAAACTTTGGACAATACATGCGTAGTACACTGATATATGTAGGAGCAAAATGAAAGTGCAAGTTTTTTCTCTACAATGCGTTTGTTGTTCTGCAGTTTATCTAGTTTTGTACCAAGTGAAGCAAATGATTCCTAGAATTGCATAGCGTGAGAATGATGAAGTTGCTGGTACTAACTTTATAATATAAATAATTAAGTATATCAATATTATCGTCATATATAATAGACAAGCCCTCTCGATTTAAGGAATTCGAATAAGAAAAAATAATAATGAAGGAAAAATTGAGAAAAAAATCTTGGCCAATATAACCAGTGGCGTAGAGTGGGTTTCTGTCGCCCGAGGCGGAAGCCAAATCCGCCGCCCCTTATTTAAATCATTATATTCAAAATGCTCGAAAATTCACAGGTGTTCTAAAGAACTTCGAAGCTGCAATGGGACAACGATATGAAATGAGAGAAAATACCGTCGCAGGCAATTTTTTTTTCTAGTTTTTAATGAAACAATCATGATTATAAAATATAAAAAGAAGGAAAGCAGCGCCGCAGTCAAATTCTTCGAGTTTTTAATGAAACAACAACAAGCAATAAGAATATTATAAAAATATATGGGAAACTAATGATGAGATTTCGACCCACAAAACCTGGTGGAAGCGAATTTTCGAAAGATATTTCTAGATACTAAAATAGGTAGGTGCTAAAAATATAATTAACAAAATGAGATATTGTAGACGAGAACACAATTACTTGTACCTACACATTACACAATTTGCAGACAGCTTGGCAACTAAAATGTATGTATGGTTCTTATTAACAAAAAAAAAAAATACGGTTATTTGTGTACGTAAATTTTCATGATGGAACCCGAGTGCTTTCGTCAACGTATGCTCGAATTTCATTTTGCAAAAATATGTGAAAAAATAATGTTTTTTTTTTAATATTATGAAATTCATTTCTTGAATAATATGTAAACACTAGGGTAGGCATATTAACATTCAAAAAATTTTAAAAACGGGAGACCTTAGATCTCGCCAACCCTACTAAATACGCTTTGGAAAAAATATAGTAGATACATAGAACCTTTATCTAGGGAATGATCGTAAAAGATTTTCTATCTTGTATAGATCTCTAAAAAAAATGTCAAAAGCACCTCTGATTTTTTTTCCGAAAGACAGAAACTCGTTTCCTGAAAGTCGCGGGGGTTTTTTTTAATTGATAGTATGCATTAAAATCTACGGAATGACCGTAAAAGTTTTTTGACTGAAGCGAAATTAACCCCAATTAGTTAAATAAAACGCTATTTTTTTCATTTTATCCTTCGATTTTGGACCTTAATTACCGTAACGTAAAAGATTTGTCGAAATGTTAACTATTACGAACATTCTGAAACAAAGACATATCATACGAGTATGTATACCTCAAACTTTAATTAATTAAGTATCTATCCATCTATCATATAGTCAATATCATACATATAGACACTTACAAAAACATATATTATGTCAAAACATTTACAAAAACATATATTATGTCATATGGGGTTAATTGGAAGAAATCGCAGTTCTGCGATAAGTTCGCCCTAGTGAACAACGTTTATAATCTGTACTATGTCCATTTTGTATATTTATATGTGTTTGTTGTTTACTTTAAGTTTAAATAAATAAATAAATAAAAAATATAAAAAGGCTATAAGCGTAGGGTGAATTTTGCTGCTTGTCTGAAAAAAGTTAAAAGCACCGATTAAGCTCTCATTGTAAGTATGTGTAAGACAACGTAAGCTTTGACTGAAACATTGTATATTACGAGTAGTATTATATGAGTGAATGTTTTGGTCTATATTTACAATGGGATGTGTTGAAGATTTATGTAACAGCTTTGATATAATAATGTATCTTGTCACTGGGACAATAATTCTATTTACCTATACCGTATTATATCATACCAGTATATAGCATGCGAACACCTAGGTGGGTAGGCAGCTAGGTACAGATCAGCTGGTTACACAACAACATACTACTACTGGCCAACATCGCTCGCTAAAATAATGATAGTGATGCTAATTATAATTAGATGGATCTGTGTCTAACATCGAAAACGAAAATTAACAATGTATGATGTGCTAAACATCATAATAGTACAGTGTCAAGGAAAAGAATGCCCTGATTTCAACAAGTAAAGGTGCTCTTGGGCTCTCCACACACGTCTGGAAGTTCAGTTAACTGAATCGACCGTTTGCAAAAAAGCTCCGACCAATTAATTATTTCGTTTCATTTAGTGAAAAGGCTTTATCAGCTCCATAGATTTTTGAAAACACTTACGGGTAAAAAATAGAATTTTCGGGTTAATTAATTGAACCTCGCCGCTTGCTCGAATGCTCGCCCTAGTGAACAAATGTTTTAATTTTATTTTAATGTTTACATATGTCTGTATATTGTTCACCAAAAGTGTTTATTGTTTATTGTGTATCATCATCCGTAGGCTCCAATGGAGCACTTGGATTCGTCAATATTATCACAAAATATTACACTCAGTTGACACAACAAAATAAAATACAATATAAAATAAAATAAAATATGAAAGACATACTATTTAGATCTTTACAAATCAGAGTGTAAAAGGTTCTGACTTGCAAATCGTCAACTGAACATAAAATATTTTCAAAAATTTTCAATGCTAAGAGTGTTCCACTTCCACTGTTTAGCATTTCGTCAATTGTATTGTAAATTGTAAATAAATAAACCTCTTATTGGGGTATTGAGCTTGAATCTTTGTTTGCGGTTTTTGTTGTTTTACTGTGATGTGTTCATTTTTAATAAGTTATTTATATTACAGGCAGCATGTAATTGGAACATAAAATAATAAATATAAAAATCATCGGTATTGTGAAAAAAATTGTTCGATGTTTTGATGAATACGTTGTCATCTCTAAATAGTGTCATATTATGTGCGCGTAATATAGTTCGCTAGATCGCAAATACTAGAAGTTGTGAGATCAGTTTGAGAACTTATATTATAGGTGGGGTACTCGTAGATCTGACAACATTTTGACAGACGGAATTAGCTCGGGCACACACCCACAAACGTAAAGATACAATTATAAGAATAATTATTCAATCTGTAACTTATACCTACGAATATACACCTGTTCGTAATTCTATAAGCATAGACAAATAATATCAAACGAAAGAGTTAAGTTAATTTATGTGCGGTATTAATAAATTAAGGATAAAAAATTATAAACGGTTAGGTGAAAGAAATCGCAGCATTGCGATAAGTTAGCCCTAGTGAACCTTTTATGTGACTTATTTGACTGTATGCCTCTTTCACTGCAGTTTCTTCAGCTTTTGAAGAATAAATAAATAAAAAGATTCACGGAGTTTTAAAAACGCTTTTATTAAACTTTATCTGTAGATGTCTGCGTCTACATTTTCCTCTTCAAACTTTAGTAACCTCTTAATCAGAACCTTGAAATTTTATAGGTGCACGTTTCAATCGGTAAACATGAAGTAAAAAGTCAAGCATAAAGTCGTCCCTTTATGCTTGACGTGTAATGCACAATCAGCTGTTTCTTCCAACTAACCCTCCCTTTGGAAAATTATACTAAGTCATTTGCCAATACATCAATATTATCTTCTTGTTGTAAGTATATGTTAACGATATACATATTCATACACTCTACAAATGTGTGTATGTATTGTAAATGTAAATAGTTATTAATAGTAAAGAAACATCATGTCATTCAAATCACATTGTATGTCATATTTATATACACAGTGTATACATATCTATACTCTGTGTATACATCTACACATTTCCCACGTGAATACTTCAAGTATCGATTGCGACTGTTATTTAATCTTATTGTAGGTATATTACAGGACTGGAAAAAATCTGTGTTTTTTTTCGAGAAATGTGGTGTTATTTTTTGCATTAAGGGGTTGCGCGAATATTTTTTTCAAAATTTTAGTCAAAATTTGGTGTTATTTTTCATACATTTATATCACTGGACAATTTTGCAGGTTTAAATACAAGAATATATATAAAAAAAACAATATTTTATAGTAGGTACTAAAATCCCTAAAACAATAAAATAAAACAAAGATATTTGAGATAAATAAACTTTGCGATACAGGCTTTTAGCCTAGTGCAAGGTGTGCAGATAAGTATTTGGGTTTGTGTATAGAAGCCCAGATCCTTTTTATATAAATAAAAAGAATGCTGAAATTCGCATTATATGTGTAGAAAACACGAAATTCTCGTTATTCGCTTAATTCGCGAATGTAGATAATGTATGAACCATTCTAGTTGATTCTAGTCATCTTGTAGTGAAGTATTTGAATGTGCATATTGCATAGTGCAGTATATTGCAATGTAGTGTGTCCATAATTCTACTTCAAGGTTACATTACAAGTAATAATGTTATTTTCTACAAATAGGTCAAGTTAGTCTCTTAATAATATTACACTATTACAGTATTGCCTACTCTATCTAAATATATACGGCAGATGCAATTATTAAATGTACAATCTATGATTCAATCTGGATCTTTACTATTTAATGATTGAACAATTTAACTGAGTGGAAATCCGTATTATTTTAACTTACGGTGTAAAAAAACTAAATTTACGTGAAAAAGATGTAAGTTTGTCCAATTTTCGTATACGAAATCCTGGAATTTCATGCCAGCTTAAGCCGATTCGTACGCATCGAAACACCTTATGACTGTATGTATACATACCCGTAAGTACCACACATAAGTACTAGTATTTCTACAGTAATTTGTTTCAGGTATCAAGGTTCATGGGAACAAATGGTTTGTGGGGTGGCTGGGATTGAATGTTTGCCCCACGTACTAAATTTACGCTAAAGCCTTGGTTTTCATACCCTCTAAGAGAGTTCACACAGTGTGCACCTTGTGTAAAAGATTGTAGTCTGTTTTTGTCGTCAAATTTTTTCGCTAAGCTACCTGATTTTATCGTTTCATTGCCGATTCTGCGTAAACTTCATAAAGAGACATTTGCAGTATTTTCAGGGCACGTAAACGATTTTTTTTCTCGATTACGTTTGGAACTACAGACGTGTCAATTCAGCGCATTTTTAATAGAGAATGTAATGTGGCCTGTTGGATATTTTTTTTGCTTATTCCTACATTAAATTCTTATATTCCCAGATGACTCAGTGAGAATGAGTACTATGATGTTCCTACTAATTGCATTGCATGTTTATTACAACTACTGAGAATAAATGTCATGTGTAGTGCAGTAAAATATTATATTATTACTTGTATTGATTTACTTGACATTACTTGGCAACTAATACATACATTAAATATTTATTATCATGAAGCGATCAGCTGGGCACTGTACGTACATAAATATGACAAATAAAATACTAGATATAATAATTAATACTTTAAAAAAACTAACGACAATATTGTATTTGTAAGTATGCAGTATTTCTGGTTGACATTTTACTTCAAGGCAGCTAATTTCTACCAACTTTCAAGTTTCGTCTACTACTAAGTCGAAAATGCTCCATAAAAATAGTTGTGGAGTTGGATGTTGTGATTTGAACCAGATGTATACTAACTTCGCTACTTGATTTCATTGTTTACACAATGTAGGTATGTGCCTTGTGTAAATTGTTGTCTACCACGTGCTTGAAAATCCAGGATAATGTATTTAGTAATTTAGGCTAACTGAACATTAGAAAGTATATTAATTTAGGAAGAGTTTTCAAAACGCCATTGATTTTAAAGAAAATGTATTAATGTTTAGATCCTTGCAGTGAGAGTCTCCTCCAAGGGAGATTAAGGGTATTCAGAGTAACAAGTATCTCAACAGATATACAGCAAAGATGGACATTTCATCAGGATTATGACTGATTTTTGAGACAACTACTTGTTATATTCAACTACGACATGTAGAAAATTCTGATGTTGTCACAAAACATAAATTGTGATTTTCAATTGTGTTCGGAGTAGTTTCGGGAGGGGTTTGTTGAAGGGAGCCCTTCCGGCAAACCTTGAGCCCTCCTTTGAAAGAATGATTTTGTGTAAAAGACCGGATGACATAGTAGCTTGAACTCCTGAAACATCCTGGGGTGGACGTGGGTATGAATAATAAACTCGGACTTTAAACAAAAGAATAGGGGTGGGACATGGTGGCGGGAAGAAGGTGATTTAGGGGAAACATGTGTCGTAGCTCCGCCTATTTGCTATTTTGATTTTGCTTTACCAGGCACCTTAACTGGTTTTAAACCTGTGAACGCGTGGAGATTCTTTTGAGATTATTTTCCTACAATATTAGTACTGCAATATGTGATGGTAATATTCTACACGAGCATAATAGGATTACACATGTATTAGTAGTAAATAGGTATGTTAGATATCACCTGCCCTATGTATGTATGGAGGTATGTATGTATGGAAGAGATATAAATGCACTAACAACCTTGATGTACCTAACAGGTAATATAATAACTTGTAATAATTAATACAGTGACACGACAAGTAATTGACAATACTACAATTAGATATATCTACTACCTAACTTACTATGTATTAACTGTATACTAACGTAGGCCCTAAGCTATTGAAAAATGCAAAGATTTAAGGATTTGGCAACGAGAATGACGTCACAGTCTTTTCCCACGGCATTAAGGTTCAAAATCGCGTGACAATCGTATGATAAAATGGTAAAAAAGCGTTTTTTTTCCATTTTTTGGGGTTAATTTTGCGTCTATCAAAAAACTTTTACGGTTATTCCCTAGATTTTAATGCATATTATCAGAACAAAAAAAAAATACTCCGAGTTTTTCGGAAAAGTTTCGGGCGAGTTTTTTGTTGTCTTTCGGAAAAAAGATCAGAGGTGTTTTAAAATATATTTTTTTGAGAAATCTATACAAGATATAAAAAATCTTTTACGGTTATTCCCTAGATAAAGGTTCAATGCATCTACTCTACTTTGTTCCAAAGCATATTTAGTAAAGGTTGTCGAGATAGAAGGTCTCCCGTTTTTAGAAATTTTTGAAATGTCGGTATGCATACTCTTAATACTAGTATCTATCTCAAAGCCAACGGATCTTTCTATATATTCTTCGCAGTCTTAAACTTTGTTTCTGATTAGTAAAATTGTACGGAAATCGACAGTTTTGTCAGGTATAATTTCATAGATTTTATATCAGTCAGCCCGGGAATTGCGGTTGAGTTATAGTTATCCAGTTATATATTTATATATTTATTTATTTACACTTTTGGTGAACAAAATAAAGATAACGATGAGAAACAAGGTTCCATTTGTGTGATGCATTTTCAACAGGGAGCAACGGTTATGAAACTTTTACTTTTATATGATGTTGAATTAGTATTAGCCAATAGATGGATACTTTAATTGGCAATATAAAAAATGCAATGTATGTATAATATTTTAATGTAGTATTTTGTAAACTGTTTTATCCAATAAAATATTAAAAAATTAAAATATTAAAAAAAAAAACTTTTTCAGTTGTCTGAAGTGTGGATTTGATTACTTGTAGACTAATAATTTTAACGCCAATCTGACTGTAACCAAAGAGCATTGCATTAAAATAATGTTAAATTATGTACATTACAAAATTCATTGAATAAAATATGAACTTGATACATGTGGGTAAAACGTAAATATAATAATTATTCATCCAGTTTGCCTTTTGACAGTTTTGTCGTAGCTGGTAGCACGGGACTACGGCCTACGCACACAGATGCAATCAATTGCATGAAATTATACGTAATACAGAGTGTCCCAAAAGTCAACGTCATTCATCCCTTGAAGGGTTCATAAGTGAACGAACTTACGGCTAAATAGAACATTTGTGATTTACGCATGTACTTCTCTATATAAAAACTTTTTAAAAAATGCCAATTGAAAAGTGTTTATGATAAAACAGTTAGAACTACAATTTTAAACTGTCACCCAATGTGCAATATTTCAATGTGCTGGGACATTGGAAAGTTGTTAAAATATGAAAATGAAAATGTGGACTCAGATAACAACGAATGATGAATCTTCTACAGTTCTCGACATACTGTGTCATTTTTATGAATTTCGTTATGATTGTAATTTTGCGTAATGGGTGAACGCGTTATCTTGGATTTTTTTTTAGAGATTTAAAAATCACTCAAAGCTGCGCCAGGCTAGAATGACATGGGAACAGGCAACGGAATTGGCCCAGGACAGAAAATCCTGGAAAAACTGGGCGATGACTACACGCTCCACATAGGGAGCGGACGTGGATAGGTATGTAAGTAGGTATGTAAGATTATATATTTTCTAGATCCGCGATTTTTCACGACTATGATCTAATTAATAATAATAATAATAATAAAAATTACTTTATTTCAGTTTAAGAAACATTACAATTCAATAACATTACAGGTCAAATCACAATTTAATACGATATACCTTCCTTCTAAAGCTATTGCTTGTGTGAAGGAAGGGCGATCGTCTCAACTTCACAAAACAACACAAAATATATAACACAATATACTTCGCGTCTATGTAGACTATCAATCAACAATATATTCAGTCATACACCAAGCTAAACAAACACATCTACAAATATACAACATGTATATCATAACTCATAAAACAACAAAGTATTGTTACAAATTATTGCAGATACAAAATCCTACAAAGTTACATACTTACTTAAATCTATAATAGGCACACAATATGTATGCCCTATGTATACCATAGCTCTCAGTACTCATACAAGCCGTTGTCGCTGCACAAAATCAAAACCACGCAAAAACCCACCCGAAAAGTTCAAAATAGAATGAAGCGAAAAAAATAAAATAAGAAACGTATCTTTTTTCTCCTCTCTCCACTTCTTTTTATATTACCATTTTTTATCAATCTCTTTCATATGTTAGCGATACTGTACAATAGCTTTTACAATTTCCTTTTTAAAGGCTTCATAATCCCTTATTGCGCGAATATCGTTTGGTAAACTGTTAAAGTACTTAATCCCTAAATATGAATAATGATGCTGCGAGACGTCTCTACTACATAAGGGGATCGGGATACAGTTAATTGTTCTTAAGATTCTACTAGAGCACTCGCCAACCCCTTCCCCCTCAATCCGATGCTCTTTGAATGTTTTTAATAATGCTACCTTCCTAAACAATTGTTCCAAATTCAGTACTTTTATTTCTGAGAAAAGAAGATTGGTGGAGTAATCTCTTGGCTTTTGTAAAATTATTTTTAGTAAGAGTCTCTGAGTAACTTCAAGCGGGTAAAGGTTGGTCTTGTATGCACCCCCCCAACCCACAATTCCATACTGGAGCACCGACTGCACGAGAGCATAATATACTGTTTTTAATCTAGTTAAATCCATAAAGTTTCTTAGCCCAATGAATACATAAATCAATTTCCTTAATCTCTTTACAGTTAAAGCAATATGTTCCTTCCATTTAACATTGTGATCAATATGAATACCCAGGTACTTCAGATCCTTCACAACACTCAAACTGACGCAATTATGGTTACACTCACTGGTGCAGCACGAATGTATCGCTATGTTCAGTTCTTCAGGGATACCTACACGGTTTATTGAAAAGGGCATACATGCCGTTTTTTCTGAGTTTAAGGAAAGGTTGTTACAGAATACTGTGTGTGTACGAGTATGTCTGTACTAAGGTGTAACTAATATTATGTATTAGCATTGTGAAGTGCAGTTTTCATAGGAAATAGGTCATCTGCGCCTACACACACTACAATACTCATAGCGGCTCTAATAATCACACTGATACACAACCATTGGGTCTCATAACCCAAGAGACCGTAGCACAAACTAGCGTATAGGTGGTAGATCCTAGCCTATAAATCATAATATATCTTATCTCATTTACTCCCCTTACCCACCTGTTACAATTGGTGACCCCGACGTGATCTGAACACGCAACCTTCTGATGTACAATTGGTGACCCTCGTTTATACGTAACCTAAATCGCGCAATTTTGTTTTTTTTTCAAATCGGGCTATTTTTCATATTTCAAATTATTTTTTTCAAGCACGTGTGTCGTGGAATTGGTTGCCTTGATATGAAAGTTTACACATAAATAAATAAACAAATAGGCTAAAAAATGTGCAGAGTAAGAAAACAAGACAATGGTTGTGTGCCAAAAGGCGAACTAATTTCTTACAGTCAACTCAAATCATATATAGCCCGAGAGCTGGCCGCTAAAAATATGACAGTATTAGTATTTGACAGTTGGCAACCACTGTTTCGAATGATGCATAGTCCTATAGCAGCTGCATCTAATGTTGCAAACATATTGGACATAATCAAATTATATTAATTTAACAACAAGATGTCGTTTGGCTTCGTGCTCATTGTAGTTTTTAGACGATCGCATTATATTACTAGAAATGCACAACTTTGTTGTAGTGTAGATAAATTGTCACCTAAAGCAAATATGTGTGCAAAATTTCAAGGAGCCATTGGAAAGTTATTAAACATTGAAGATAAAATTGTAGATGTAGACAACAAAAAGTACATGAAGTTAAATAAAATCATGTCAAAAAACACGTTGAAAGACAAGACAGCACAAGATGGACCCCAAAAATCCTAAAATGGAGACCTTGGGAAAATAACAGAGGCGTCGGAAGACCCCAAAAGAGGTGGTCCGACGACATAGCCGCTGTGGGGGGAAAAAACTGGCTGCAAGCAGTAAACAGCAGAAAGGAATGGAGGAATATGGAAGAGGCCTATATCCAGCAGTGGAGGACAGAGGGCTAAAGAAGAAGACGAAGTTGTCAAAATTTATGATGTGCAAAATTTCAAGGTGCTGGGCCATTGTATCAATGCATCTAGCTAGACAAATAATGTTAAAATGTGTGGTAAAAAAATGTTTAATTAATCTGAATGCGTAAAGCAGCAGATGTAAACCTAACATTAGTCGCTCATGTCATGTGTTGAATGAGTGTGTGCATCAGTCACCAATACACACATACTCCATATTCATATAGTGTTATATGTATTGTTCTTATGTTTGATTGGAGACCTTGATACGTCAGCTAGGTGCATGAGGCTGGTGCATATAATATAGTAACACTTTACTTTACTGGGCTAGGTATTAAGTAAGTTATTATCTAATTAAATCATTGCATTGTTCTCATGCACCACACATTAACTTCAGCAAAAGATAGGCAAGGTACTGAAAATTATCGTTATTCAAGAAACAATCTAAATCTTCTGTCATATACACATGAAGTTAGGAACCCGTTTCCAGCTTTCTGGATTGGATCCACCTGAATTTTACGTGTGATGCAACCACTATTGCATACAAGTTGTTTTGCAATTTTAGTCATTTTTCTCTTTAACCGCAATAGGATTTTTAATAGCCTGTGTTCTAGCCAGGATACTGCTCTATGGTAACTCAAAACACATATGTAGTCTCATAGTCTGAGAGTTCTCCTTTATGGATAACGTGAAGACGGGACTTGCAACACACTTCTCAGTATTACAAACCAGAAAAGTCTATATATTATCATTCGTAATTGAGATATATAAACTCACAATAAAGGCAAAAACGAAAAACTATTATACAGTTTAAAATCCACGTAATGACTATATACCCGACTAGTGTTCGAGGATTCTCATCCTCATCATCAGGCGTTTGACACTCAAGTCATTCCGTGGATTTTGGTATGTGACGGAAGCTCGAAGTGTGTGTAAGGTGGTGATCTGTTCTCTCTGCCCACCCCACAAGGGATGCGGCATGAGAGGATAGAATGGAATAGTATAATTACATACGGAACTATAGTATGGTAGGGTGGACGGTAGTATATCTTAAACTCTTAATAGTCCTGCCTTAGCGTGATATGAAATTAAATTTAAAAAATTAAATCTCAACATTAAAGAAATAACCGATAAAAGTGATAAATTGTAAATGTATTTACAAGATTAATTCTTTTTTATTATTTTTTTATGTTTATAATATTAATAATTTTAATAATTTGATATCCATATCTCTTAAAAGATCCAGATAACTTTATTTTAGCTAACCCATTAGTTACTCCAATTCACATATAAGGTGAACATACTGTTTGCATGCTTGATTCGGAGGAATGCAACGGGGCTTAATATACATAAGAGTCTACCGTGGAAACATTATTTATTTATTTTATTTTATTTGATCATGCGGTGAATTTACGAAAAAATAATCGGAAGTAAATGTAAATTACCACAATACATAGTGCGTGATTGACAAATACATTGCAATTTGACACGTTAGTTTTATACACTGGCAACACTAGTAAGTTGTCTGTACTCTACCTAGTACATGAGCTGTATACTTATATACTCTAGACGTAATAATTTACTAGAATTTGCTTTTACTTCGAGTAATGACTTATACTTTGTACTCGACACCACTCTGTACTAAGGTTCGATGTCCGCCAGCGCACAATAATTCAACTATACAGCATAATAAGTGAGAGAGAAAGTATGTTTATGTTTATTTCGTTTTTAAAGAGCTAATGCGCGCATGCAACGCAAAGTTGGGCCTACATAAAATGAATGTTAAATAGGTCATAATTGGTTCTGATAAAAAAAATGAATTTTTATGGGGTTTTTTTTAGAACTATTTACAACCGAAAAGAACTTCTAAACACTGTTTGTTAATGATCTTTTATATTAGGTATGATGGTGCCAAAATATACATGTCTTTTTTAAAGAAAAATGCTGGAACTCCTGTGAATTTTACTGTATCAGGTTGCACTTGCATACCCTACATGTACTAAAAATGTATTTAAAACATTGCAAAATATTTCTATTTTTAGTTGGGTCTGGATTCAACTTAATACCACATATTTCTGAATACCAGAACAAAGTAATCCAAAATTATATTTGAATTGGTTCCGCGTTCATCAAAAAATTGATCGCGTAAGAAATAGTACGAAATAAAGTAAATCTTATCGACTGTTTAGAACCAAATTTGAAGTGTTGTGTTGCAACTTATCTTTGGTTGGTTTGAATTATTAGAATTGGGCCTATATTCAACAAAAAGTGGTTACAGTATAAACAGTAGAACATATATTATGAAAAGTCCTGACACGTAAACCAATGAAGTTCTGATGAAAATCTCATACCTAGCGAAGTCGACATTGGACCCAATTTAATGTTGGCCTAATATATGTCGACTAATAAAAGCTTTTTCACATATTTCATGTTATTTTGCTTGGTTTTTCGTTTCCGAAACGAAATATTATGTGTCAGAAGTAAAAAATCATACTTTCCAACAAAACGACGTGTGTACCTCCCTATCAGATTTTTTCCTAGTCTACGAGCATATTAAAAAATATTTCGTTGAAATCACCGAGTGATACTGACATGCAGCTAGTGCTGTATAAATAACACAAGTATAATAACAGTTAGTAAGTAAGTACGGATACCTGTTACATGAAACACGCTAACTGTTATTATCTATGCGCTATTCTGTTACTTTCCTTTTCACCATGACGTGAAGTGAACCCAGTATACCCAGTACCGAGTATTGAGTACAAATCAACAACAAATAATAATGAGTGATCGCTCATGCGAGAACTGGTATTTTCTATACCATTGACCACGACTTGTATTCGACAATTACATCTATAGAACATAAGTAAGTAGATAGTTATGATTGTAAAAATTTATGATAGACCAAAATGATTCACGAAACATTTGTTAATGTTTATTTGCAAAGCAATGTTTGCCATTGCTAAAGTTTTTGTTTGTTTGTTGTGTTGTTTACAGAATCTGGAATAACTTTTTGGGTTCCAAAACAATCAACACGGGGGTATCCAGTGACTGCATCCCCTCGATCGCAAGATTTAAGCTGGACCAAAATCTAACTCACGATCGGAATTTCTTTTCCAACGCCCTTTATACCACACATGACTCCTCATAACCCTTGGATCCCCTCAAACGCTTTACATACTTTTTGTCTCGGCCTTCCGCGGAGGGGTGAAGAAGTACCTCGTTGAGAAAGAATTTTATTCCGTTGACGATATGTTGAAAAATTGATTTTATGTATGACGAAATGTCAATCAGAACCCTTTACACTCTGATTGGCATTGATCTGATAATGATATTGTTTACGATACTTTGTTTAATGATATGCTATGAAATGATATTGTAAAAATTGACGAGTCCAGGTGCCCGAATGGGCCTACGGACGATAGAGAACAATAAAAAACAATAATAAAAAAAGGCTGATCCAATGTGGTACAGAATCGTAATATCATCTACTTTACACAATAATTGCTGAAAGTTTCAGAGCTCTATCTAGTCTGGAGATGACTTAAAATTTGATTGCAAGATTTGGAGAGAATTAACACCGCCGAGTGTAGTTAAATAAAACTGTGTAATAAACAAATTACAATGGACAAAAATACAATTTGACCAAGAGCCTCCACTGACGAGACTAGGAGGAAATTAAAGTACATACTTGTCTTATAGTTCTGGTAAAATATTATCAAATTTCGTCCTGGGAGAGTCTCGCTATGGTCATTCTTGTCCCAAAGGACATGATTTTAGATTAAACGTGGTAATATGTGGTATATATTTTGTCGCTTTAAATGTATTACTAAGCTTTTATTAATTAACATATAAGGTAAATAAAATCTCAAATAGGAAAAATAATATATAGATAAGTCATATTTGTTTGTTAATAGTATATTATGTACATGTCATACTGTTAATAACTTACGTAGATATAATATATTTGTTATATTATACTGAATAAATAATACTTGTGTATATTAGTTACACTAAGTACACGTGCAAGTGCAATATATTGCAAATGTTAACCTTTCATATGCACAGGGGTCACTGGACTAGTTGCATAATGCGTAATTCATATCACGACACATCATTACTCTGTACTATATTATAGCGCCGTTACGTGATATATCATTCATATGTACTGCGCATTCAGAGAGAGGCCACTACTACCTTATAAATATACGCATCATAAAATAATATTTTTCCTTATCGTGGAGACGTTTCTTAACAATATGGGGTAACCAGCTAAATGCGCAGATGTGCATTACTGTATCAAAGAATTAACGTGTAAATAACATATCCTTATTACAGCATCTTTACAACATAAATGGAGACATTCAGAATGGGTGATGAACAACACTGCTGAACTTAGCCAAATAAGCAATGCTCACTAGTGCGAACCCATCTGTACCTTATCAGAGTACATATTACCTACTCTGCTGAACGTTTTACAAGAGTAAGGTGATCACCTGAACCAACCGATTCAGCATGATTCAGCATGCTCATCTAAAAGCTAAAAAAATATAACTTTTTCACACGTCATTTCTATAATGCTTTGATTGTTATTCTCAGCGACATAATATATTAAGTACTACCTAGACAGAGTACTCAATGCTAGAAGTGTAACAAAACTGGTGCCCACAAACTGTCAAATCGTATGGAAAATTTTGTCAGTTTGTGGGCAACGGATTCGAAATTTTGCTCTCATAGTTAAAAACGGTATTAGTTTCAACGTTATTTAGGACTAAAACGACAGTTTTAAAGATGTTTTAGTTTTTATTATTGATATCTTGTTAATAGTGTGAGCTTTGCGACTCTAAAATACCAAAAAGTGCCGTGCGTGAAATTGCTACACTTCCGTTCTATTGAAGATACATATAATCAGATCTCTAGTACTTAATATGTAATCTCTTTGGTCATTCTCATAGGAATTGTGCACAGTAATAGAGGGTCTTCCCGGCCGCTTATTAACCACTAGGAAAACCCGATGTCAGTCATACTTACATGTGCATAAAACAAAGAAAATCTATAGTGTAAATATATAACAATTATATTATAGGTAGGTATGTAGATATATTAAGGGCTCGGCACCACGAATGACGTCACAGTCATTTCCCACGGCATTAAGGTTCCAAATCGCGTGAACAATACATGATAAAATGGTAAAAATAGCGTTTTTTCCATTTTTTGGGGTTAATTTTGCGTCTATCAAAAAACTTTTACGGTTATTCCCTAGATTTTAATGCATATTATCGGTACAAAAAAAAAATTTACTCCGTGACTTTTGGGAAACGAGTTTCCGTCTTTCGGAAAAAAGATCAGAGGTGTTTTTAACATATTTTTTGAGAAATCTATACAAGACATAAAAAATCGTTTATGGTTATTCCCTAGATAAATGTTCAATGCATCTACCCTATTTGGTTGCAAATCATATTTAGTAACGGTTGTCGAGATATAAGGTCTCCCGTTTTTAGAAATTTTTGAAATGTCGGTATGTATATTCTTAATCTATAGTGTAAATATATAACAATTAATATATTGTATAGGTATATAGATATATTAATATTGTTTACCTAATCTTTGATTTGTGTTTTATAGTACTTACTAACAGTATAAATCGTAGAGTACATAATGTATTAAATCAATGTAGGTTATCGGTAAATTCACATAATATGTAGTGTTATTAAGATAACATAATGTACCAGTACCTAATAGTATCGATATATAAATACCTACCTGATTAGAATAATAGAATCAGCCACAGTGATAGACAGGTGGGAGTTCTGCTAAGTTATATCATAGAATAATTGCTTAGTAATGCTATAGGTATTATTTTTACACCAGGAAGAGTTTGCATATTGACATTTCAAAAATTTCTAAAAACAGGAGACCTTATATCTCGACAACCGTTACTAAATATGCTTTGGGAAAAAATAGGGTAGATACACTGAACTTTTATCTAGGGAATAGCCGTAAAAGTTTTCTTATATCTTGTATAGATTTCTCAAATAAAATTATGAAAAACACCTCTGATCTTTTTTCCGAAAGACAGCACCTCTTTGTCCGAACGTCGGAGAGATTTTTTTTGTATTGATTGAACGTAATTTTTTTTCAATGAAGCGAAATTAACCCCAAAAAGTTGAAAAAACCCTATTTTTAGCATTTTAGCATGCGATTGTTTATGCGATTTTGAATCTTAGTGTGTAGAAATATGTGGACTTAACTACGTTCTTTACTACCTTTACGTATGTAGATACTTTAAAATACCATCGTACGGATAATGGATAAAATAACTGGAGTTTCCTGTAAGTTGGAAGAAAGCATCTTCTGAACACGGTCAGGCCCGAAAACCTTCAACAAGTGATGGATAAAATAGTTGGAATTGCAATATCTATAATATTATTATGTATAGATTCCTAACTTATCTACTATGATAATAGTATGAATGAATGAATGAATGGTGCAACCAGCCATTCTGCTATCAGCCTCAGTGGTTGTGAACAATAGAACCGCTTATGAAGTCAGGTACATGCACGCATTAGTTGAGTAGTTGGATAGGTATACTTCTATCAAGTAATTAGATATTATTGAGCTACATTTACATAAGCAAATCTAGCAATCAATTCAGGTGATCTTATGGAGGGTTTACATCGGAATGTTTTCTGATCTCCTACAAAAAATATATTTTTCTAAGAATCTGATGTTGTATTTATAAGCAAACCCAAATACCTAGTTTCCTGCACACTTCGGAGTTAGCAAATTACCATACCTAGGCCACGATACAAACTTGGAATTACAACTTCTACTCTAGCTTAAATTTCCCCAATTAGTTTTTCCCCAGAGTAATTTATTTAAAATAGGTTTTGCCCCCGTGGCGACCCCCGGGTTGTAGAAAACCCCATCCCACTCTTTTTACATATTTTTTTAGTATCTTGTAAGAGTCAGTCGCAGATGTTCGTCACTGGTTACTAATAATGGTTTTTGCGATGTACCATTGTACAGTGATGGTATAGTATAGTTGGGAGTAGAAGAATAGGTAAATTTTATGTGGTGTTGTTGATCGCGGTTCCCGGGCAAATAAGAACACGGTCATGGAGCATATTGAAGAAGATGGTGTACATTACAAGGCAGACATAACAGAACAAAATATTTTTTTTTACATAGTTAGATTTGAATTAACTTGAATTATTTTTTATTGTACAAATTTTTATTCTTGTAAAGCGTTGGATTTTTTCTACAGCCGTAGTAAATACATTGAAGTATTCCCAAAAAAAAAATACCACCCTCTCCCTTCAACAGTAAGAAATGCAACAATACATAGGTACTTAATGTACATGACAACACATACACCACATACAATTCGACAACACAGCCGTCGCTCTTCGTGGTGTAGTGGATATGATCCCTACTAAGCGAGACGAAGGTATGGGTTCGAATCCCAGCCGGGGTGAACTGAAATGGCGAATGTTTCTCGAGTGTAAAGTGATCACTTAAGCCAGCCGAGGTCGGTCGTAAGCCCGACAATGTTCATCCTTAATTCTTCTATACTGTTGTGGGAATACTTTAATATATTTGAATTAGTTTTTTTTAGATTTGAAATATTAAGATTTCAATTTTTCAACCAGATTCAGAAGAAGTTCAATAACTAAATACATTAATATATGTAAATCTAATATTTTCGCAGCATCAGGGCAATAATGAGGTAACTAGCGACTGTTGTGTGATACTAACTAGTTATAATTTATAACACCTGTAATTTAATTAGGTACCTATGATATAAAAGAAAAAATGTAAGCGGGTTATACCTAATTAAATTATAGGTGGTATAAATTATAGCCAGTTAGTTAAAAAATATGAGTAAAGGAGAATGTGTAGCTGTAACATAAGTGTAAATCTGTCTTTATAATAAGCTATCATAATATTAGTAGTATAATGTATTTATTCTAAATCTAACTCTAACACAAGCACACCATACACACCTGTAAATAATTATCCAGCCGTGACTGGCCGTCGGATGTGGACAATTCTCTAAATTACTCCCAGCGTCTAACCAACCAGACACTGTACAGAATACATGACATCAGAAACGCAACCGGGACACAGAAAACATGCATCGCTTCTCTTACAAACAGGTCAACGTTAATTAGAATGACTAGCATTAGGTAAAAGGAGTTAAATATGACGATATAAATCATCACCCAAGAATAACAATGTTCTGACTGAATGTTGAGTTCAAAGTTTCAAACACTCACATCTTTTACACACAGATGGATTTTTTTGTTCATTATTGTGCGTTTTGCACGTCAGCTGTTCAAACTCTTCTGTTCTGCACAAAATGGGTATTACAGTCTTAGACATTGTTTCTTGGTTTTTTGGGTGAACCGTGTGTAGACAAACTTGATCGACGTTTCGACACTCCTACTGGTGTTTTCCTCTTCGGACACCAGTAGGAGTGTCGAAACGTCGATCAAGTTTATCTACACACGGTTTACCCGAAAAACCAAGAAACAATGTCAATCGCACACCGTGAAAACCTTAAACATTTAGTCTTAGGTTCGTCTATTTCAATCATAAAAGGTCTGAGTTTCCATAGGAAACCTTATTTTCTAACCTCCATATGTCCATATCCCACGCACAATTAAATGGGCAATTCTAGATGTTTTTTCGCGATTATCTCACTTTTTTACCGTGGCTCTTGCTTATAATGGAAGAATATTGTTACGTACGTAATTTTGTGAAGAACTTAGCCACACTTTTGCTAGACTGTTCTTCATCTAGATAAATCAGAATCGGATTGACTGTGAGATATTGCTTTTGCAATAAGTTCGCCTTTTGGCACTCTACTTTGTAACTCTGCACGTTTTTTGGCTAATAGAGATTTATCCGCTTATTTATTGATACTTTTAGCTGCTCAAATGTAAGTTAGCCTATGATATTTTGATAATCTGTGTTACAAATTACGAATATACAAATCGTACCAGTGTTGATGTTTGTACTGTTCCACTCAGGCATTTGAATAGTGATGAATGTTGGTAGAGTAGTATGTTACCTTGCATAATAGTGCATTGCTTTGCAGGGCAAGCTGACTGCAGTGAGAATCTATCTTCGCTAATACTAAGTGTCTTACAGCAGGGTTGCAAGGGATACTTATCAAGATACCATATCCTTTCATGATACGATAACGATAATATTCGATTGACAGTGATAATTATCATGATAACAACACTTGTGCCAGTGAGAGATATTGCATGACGCGGATTTTGTCGATGCGTTTTCATTTCTAAGCATTGTATCATTAGTAATAAGTAAAATAATTTTTAACAAGAAGGATCATGGGCTTCGCCAGGCTCGGAGTTAGGGGGGGCAACAAAAATTTAAAAAAATTGATGCAAGCGATATTTTTTTGTGAGACATACCTAGTGAATAAGGTCGTGATGTGTTTTTTTTTTTAATTTGAAAATGTACTTAATAATTTGCACAACTATATGTATGAAAAATGTTTATTTAGAAAAAAAGGCATTAAAAAATAGCACCGCAGACAATTTTTTTAGGAAACTATTGGATTTTCATACTAATTTTAGAAAATTTATGATATGTTGATAAAACGTGAGGTAGTAATGTGATTTTTTGAAAGATTTTATCATTTAGTATGAAAAAATATATACCTATTCCAATCACTAGGAGGGGCGAGGGGGGAAGCTGCCCCCTTTTGGCGACGCCCATAAGAGGGATGACAATTACATTTATTAGTGGATAAATATCGGATATTTATGCGGATAGTTATCAATGAATATTGATAATTTTCAACCCTGTCTTATAGTATAACTTACAACACTAGCGTAATACTATTATCAACTGTTGGCTTGGCTTGTATTCAAGACACCTTAGTGCTGCACTCTCAATGAATTTACCACAGGAATACTCCGCTTATACGAATAATCAAACTACGAACTAACAATGTAGAGAAATAGAACTGTTTTGAAATTCGGTCGCTACAGTTTTGTGCATGTGCTTTGATAATCTGCATCTATTGGCTGGCCACAGGCGCAATTATAAAGGAACTCGACCGTTTGAGTAATTTGCCTCAGTCGGCAACATTTAAGAATATTGAAAAATAAATTGAAAAATTAAGCAGATAATGTCATTTTCCAATTATAAATACCATTTTTGAACCATTGATTATGTAACGAACACTAAAATTAAGAAAATGATATGTAGAAATGATATGTAATTAATACCCAAAATTGCTAAAAGCTAGTGAGTATTTGATGAAACCATTTATTCGGATTGCCCAAGTGAACTATTTCCCACAATCGCAGGTATTTTTTTTATCGTTTATCAAAATTGGGGCTCTGCTGCAAAACCAATCGTAACGATTGCAACTGGAGAAGAAGAACCATATAGCTAGTAGCTAGCTAACTGGTAGCTACTATTAGTCAATTGTGACTGCCATTTGTAATCTTTTATGATGCCAACGTAAAATGAGATGTTGCAAAGCGGAGCGACGTAACACGAATCCCAGTTTCCGTACTGCATACTATATTAAGTACTTATTATATCTAACATACTAACACTAACCAATAGTGTAGTGGGCTCGTTAGTGTGTCAAGGAATTATGCATTTACTATACAATATTATACCTACTGTACTAGGGTATTGTACTTACTGTACTGAACACTACTAGCATGCTAGTCGATGTACTAGTGCTTGTAATATGTAAAACAATACTACAATTTACATATTGTAAACTAGGCTCCGTACCCGGGGGCATGTAATCAAAATAATCTCGATGTTCTCGACCGTTGGTGCTTGGTGGAAGTCTATTTTTAAGGGAAAAATGAAAAATTTAAATATTTAGATTAAAATTCACAAAACTTGACTTTAGCTTTCGCGACTAGTATTCGAGGATATGCACCCTCATTCTTTCTTGATTTTCGGGTAAACCGTGTGAAGATAAACTTGATCGACGTTTCGACACTCCTACTGGTGTCTTCCTCTGTGGATGAATGTATGAGAAATGTGTTCGTGTAGTAGGAGTGTCGAAACGTCGATCAAGTTTATCTTCACACGGTTTACCCGAAAATCAAGAAAGAATGTCAGTCGCACATCGTGAAAACCTTCAACATTTACTAACATGCACCCTCATTATCAGGCGATTGTGAATAAAGTTTATAAATAAAGTTCTTCACGGTCACAATAACAACAGTTATTTACAATCGCCTGATGATGAGGGTGCAAATCCTCGAATACTAGTCCCGAAAGCTAAAGTCATTTTTTGTGGATTTTAATCTAAATATTTAGTTTTTAATTATTTTTTTCCTTCAAATGAATCGACTTAAGAATAGGCATATTGACGCTTCAAAAAAAATCAAAAAACAGGAGACCATAGATCTCGAAACCTTTCTAAAAAATAGGGTAGATACATTGAACATTTATCTAGGGAATGATCGTAAAATATGTTTTATATAATATCTTCTATAGATTTCTCAAGAAAAAAAAATGAGAAAAAACACCTCCGATCCTTTTTTCCGAAAGACAGCAACTCGTTTCGATAAATTAATTCTTTAATAGGTAGCTACTCTATAAATTATATCATCAAATGATATAATACAAAATATTGTAATTATTACATGGATGGACTCAGGTGGGCGGGTGGTGTTACGAGGCTGGACAAGGTGAGAAATGTCCATGTCCGTGGCAGTTTCAAAGTAGCTCCAATCGGAGAAAAAGTGACCGAAAATAGACTGCGTTGGTATGGACACATCATGAGACTGCCACAGGATAATATGATAAGAAGGACAATGGACATTGAGGTAGGGCCCAGAAGACCGGGCAGACCCCAGACCACATGGATGTCCACAATCGCCAGGGATCTAAAGGGGACAGGGCTTCGGGCGGAAGATACAGGGGACCGAAAGACTTGGAGGATGAGGACTAGGAGAGCCGACCCCAAGTAAATGGGACAAAGGCTAGGGCGAAGAAGAGAAGATTACATGGATGGACTCTTATTATTATGAAATGTGATATCAAAAATCATATTTACAGAGATAAGATTAGGGCGCCTAGAATAAGATAAAAAATGGTTTCAATTCTGTAACTAATTAAGTAGGTACCTACTAACTAATATGAGACTTTTTTTCAATTATTTCATATTAAAATAAATTAAATACACACTTCTTTCAGCTCGAAAAGTTACAGAATTAGACCCAATACGTAACGTCTACACTCGATGGTGAAGTGATTGAGCAACTAACTCAAGCAGCAGTAGAGTCGCTCAGATTTGTTATTAAAGCCAGGGACCCAACTATGACGTCACGGTCATTTCCCGCGGGATTAAGGTTCAAAATCACATGATCAAATGTTAAAAATTGTATTTTTTAACTTTTAGGGGTTAATTTCGCTTCATTCAAAAAATCTTTTACGGTCATTCCCTAGATACAGGTTCAATGTATCTACCCTATTTTTTTTCCAAAGCAAGTTTAGTAAGGTTGTCGAGATATATGGCCTTTTTTAATATCACTAGAATACAATAAATTAAAAAAATATAGATAATGAAAAAAAAACAATTGATAATGGAAATATCTTAATCACAAATTGTTTTTTTCATTAAGTACCTACTAATTATTGTTGTGGGGCCGTACACAAGCATAACGTATCCTGAAAAGTTTAATAAGGCAATGCACACCTGTCACTGGTTACCTCCCATACAATGAATAACCGTGATGGAATAGATGGAAAGAAATTACCCATCCATAATGTCAAAGCATTTGCCACAATGTGGAGAGAATGAACGACGACAGGATGGGTAAATAAATACAGACATATTGTTGTGACGTTTCGGTAAAAGTTCCAGTTGTCATTATCTTTGTGACTTTAACGAATGAAAAAGTGAAGTAAGTACAACTATCAGAACATATGTGTGGAAACTGGTAAGCTTGAAACCTCAAATAAAAGTTGGGTACTTATGGAGAAGAATGGATGTTTGTTAGGACGAGAAAGAAAGTGATGCGTTGAGGTGGTTTAAACACGTCGAGAGAATGAGTGTCAATAGAAATACATAAATATGTTTAGACCTGTATACATTTTGGAATGAAAAATATACATCACTAAAAGAAAATTAAAATTAACATCAATGCAAATAAAATTGTATTGAAAATAAACATAACTGAATTGAAATGTGGTATACATGTTTACAAAAAATATGCAATTTAGACAAAATTTTCAGTAGTGAAAAGTTGTGGTATGAACATCGGAAATTTTGGAATAAGTTTTGCTACTAACAGTAGATGTTTATGTATGACAATTTTAAAATTGTGGAATGAGAAAAAAATACTGAATTTTATACCGCAACTTTTCATTACTATGTTGACATAGATTACAAATAAAATATAAAAAAACCTGAAACGAAAATTTAAATTAAATAAATACTTACGACAAAAATTAAATTATAGTATAAGTTTTACAAAAAACAATAAATTAAATTATAAATATAAGAAGCAAGACCAATATTCTGAAATTATTATTTACTTTTCTTACGCGACTGTTTTCAAATTCACTCTTCAATCTCGATCCATTTTTTGGTTCTTCATAAAATAAATAAATAAAATATTTAGTTCAGAAAAAGCACTGTTGTATAAGTTCACTCTTGAAGTCCATTTTTGATGAAATGTTTCTTCCAGGCGATAATAACAAAAAGTTCACATGTCCATATTTTTTTAATTATCATCAGTTATTTTTTTTTAGAAAACGCGTGCACGGATATTTTTTTTAATTAATTATTTATTTATTTTACTAATATTCAATACAAACTCATATTTTTTGTTAATTTAATACAGATACATATTATATTGGTTATGTTTTTTTTCTTTATGGAACAGAGATTTGTGTATTTTTTAGGTGGTCGCTAGCCTGGTTGGTAACGCCCCCGACTGTTAATCCGGCGGGCGCGGGTTCAAACCCCGATGCCGACTTACTCCACTTCTCAACACAAGCTTATCAAGCTTTCTGTGAAGTGTACAAAGATGTGTTTGGGTTTATTTCGATAAACTCAGATTCGCTTAAAAAAAATCTCTTTAATTTTATGAATATATGTTTGTAATTTACTGGGGTTACTTGTAAGACATCGCAGTATTGCGATAAGCTCGCCCTTGTGAACGAACATCACGATCATTACTGGTTGAAATTTTTACATGCTTCCGAAATTTGTTTTTTTTTTAATGTGAATGCGGTAAGATTTTAAATGTGGATTTTCTGGTTGTCTTGTCACTTTTGAATTATAGAAAAATCGAAAGGTATAATATCTAGAATTATCGCGTGCATGATACTATAGAAATACATATCGTGTATTTAATATTATTTGTACATGTAGAATAAGTACATGTAAGTGTTTATGTATAAATAATAGCAAATGTACTTATTATTTATATACTTATACCTATAAGTATACTAGGTATAGAGTAATTGCTGTAGATAATATTCCTTTCACTTCGGAACAAGTGGTTTGTATTAATGTTGCTGTTGCTAGAAACAGCGTAACAATTTCAAACTACAAATACTACACCGAACCTCCGTAACTACAGATGGTTTAGTCTGTCTTGGCCACCGTGCGGACATTAGCTGCAAGTGTTGTTCAAGATTGTACTGTTGGTAGCCCTGATTGTCGAAACTTGTCATAAGAGCTGTCAAAGTTTCGCAATATTCTCACATTGCATCTTTTACAAGTAACCTACAATGACGAAAATATTACAGATAGGCGCTAGAGAAATCATTTTAAAGGCAAGATAGTTTTGCGAGTTGGATAAAGAAAAAAATACTCCGATAATCCCTTTAAACGGCCATCGCAAGTTAGAAAAACAATGTTGCCAGTTTATTCTAACAATTCGAAAATTGGCTAATTTTTTTAAACAACATTTCTGAAATGCAATTTGAAAGTAGCGAAAACATGTAACCATATCTTATTATCACATCAAGCAATACTAAACCAAGTTTGCACCAGGGGACTTCTAACGCGAAATGCACTGTAGAAGTACGTAGGTACCTAGCTATCTATTTAAATAAAATTAATATGACACGTGTGGCAACACTGCAACTTGTTGGCTAGCGCTAGAGGCAAGTTAATCAGAAATGTCAGCCATTAAGAGTATGCATACCGACATTTAAAAAAAATATGTACTGATAATATGCATTAAAATCTAGGGAATAAACGTTAAAGTTTTTTGATAGACGCAAAATCAACACCAAAAATGAAAAAAAAAACGCTATTTTTACCATTTTATCATGCGATTGTTCACGCGATTTTGAACCTTAATGCCGTGGGAAATGACTGTGACGTCATTCTTGGTACGAAGCCCTTAAAAATAAAATGAATGAATAATAGTTGCCAGGTTTTGAACCACCGAGCACGTGTTGTATTTGAATTTGATTGTGGAAATTGCCATCTGGCAATAAAACACCACTCTTTTCTCAATTTTATGGATGTATTATTACGTAATTAAAAAATAATGAATTTTTTCATACATTAATGAAAAAAAATGTATAATATAGAACCTACACTACAAATAAGAAAAAAAAGTCAACCCTGTATTGTAAAATACACGAGCACTGCTATGGAGTTTTTTCCCATAAAACACTGTTTTTGAGAACGACAATTACAAACAAAAAAAAATTACATTGTGGTGAGACTATTTCGCCATTCATTTGTCTGTTGGTTAATAATAATAATAATAATGCAACAATCCAATTGAAATAATGCAACACGAAGATTGCAACACACCGAATGCAACAAGTTTCTTGTGCGGCTGTAATCTACATGGAATAAATGCACTGATTGTTCAAAGGAATTTCAACAATAAATATTAAAACAAACACGAAATCAACAAAACCGGACGATGACAAATCGAAAAGAACAATTTCAAACGAGAAAATAAAAAAAAACACTGTTTTAATTTTCACGCGAGTTTTTACGGTCGAGTACTTTTGTATACGCTCACTCATAATTTGAAGAGAATTAATTCAAAATAATTCGAACAAGTGACGTTAAATTTAAGTAAGTACATAGGTATCTAATGTTTAGAATTTATTTTGAAAATGTCAACACAAGACAGAATTGTGTAAGCACTCGGGCTTAAAAACTCACACGAGAAAAATAAAACAGTGTTTTTAATTTACGAAAATCTTTCAACGTGAATTTTCACTACGTTACGTTACGTTACGCGTATTTTAATTTTAAAACACGTGAATGTGAGTACTTTTTTTTGTTTTATTTATTAAGCACTGTTTTCATTGAATTTTTATATGAGTTTGTACGTGTATTATTATTTAATTAGAAAAAAGTTGTTTGAAAGCGACGGTGATTAAAAATAATCACGAGCGGCCGTGTTCCCCGTGCGAAGTCCATTGTGCGACTGTGCCTATATCGCGAGTCGCTCTAATTTTACCCGGTGAATTGTAAGAGAATTATTATTAATAATACAACGTAATCAGGTGATTAAATATTTTTTTAATTTTCCCCGCGCTCGCGAGACGACTTTTCCGCTGTACGCCTCGACACGAACTGATTGGTGATGTAGATGTAGCTAGTTGCATCCGTGCGAATGCATCGGAAAAACGTAGGGGGGAAAACTTGGAACGTTAACGTTGTGTGTGGGGGTAAGAGGGGGGAGCGGGGAGAGCGGGGGGGGCAATAGGAAAGTAAAGTATGGAGAGGGAACTACTCGTATACTAATGCAGCCGTTACTACACAATACGTTATATAGGGTGACCATAGCAAACGTGACAACGTAAATTGTGGCAACTATAGTTTTAGAACTGCGACTGCAATATCATATTTGGGTTAGCTGTAAGAGATCGCTGTATAGTGATAAGCTCGACCTAGTGAGCATTACTTATTATTGTGCATGTGTATTATCTTGCTTTATTTTTTTTATATTTTTCATGAAATAATCACATAAAGAATAAATTGACTGCGGCGCAACTTAGCGCAACGACAGCCATCTACCGATATGTCCACTGATGGGAAAAGGCTGTACCCCTAGAGACCTGATTTTGGGAAATGACGAGGCGATATCTATGGCTGCATATTAGGTTGGCATGATTTTATCCAGCCGTATACGTTTTTTATTCATTTTTATTTTTGATAACTTAAAATTACACCGAGATACATTACAGGTTTAGCCTTTGCGTTACTCGGTGTTTTGTAAGTTTTGCCAAGATGTCATAAGAATATACGATACGATGAAAATGGGTAATGGGGAAAGGGTTTGTGTGTGGAAATTCGAACTTAAATTGGTTAAAATAGATGTATTTAGAGTCGAAACATTCATTTCCTAAAAAAAACTGACAATAATTTACTTCGTTTATACGTGACGTGCATATTGTTTGTAACGGCAGTATAATGGTCACCCTGATTGTTATATGTATAGATACATACGTTGCAATATTGATGAAATCGTATGACATGACAATACGTTTTTTTGGCGGGAGTTTGTGGAGTGCATTGCATATTATAGCAGGCATGTATCTACAGCTGGTGTGTGTGGATGCAGTCCCGGGGATCCGGGATCTGGTGCAGGCCTGAGGTGTTACAGGTGGGTGACGAAGGGAGCGACCTTGACAAGGCCAGGCGTGGAGCGAGGATGTAAACTAATAAGGGAGCAACTACCAGGGAAATGAAGGACTATCATATTATGTCCCATTTTATAACTATCTGAACCATAAAATTTTGTAACATTTTTATGAATAACTTTGTGGAAGCACATTTTAACAACAAAACTGTAAAAATATATAAATTAAAACAAACACTGACATATTATCAGATACTAAAAAACACGACAAATATGGAAATAGACATTTACTGAAAATTTACAATTTACTACTGTAACGGGGGTTACTGATCATGCTGCTCCAGGTTTTACTATAAATGTCGAAAAACCTGCTAATTTACTAAACTAACAAGTTTGATTTCTATTAGGGACATAAAGTTTAAAGTATAGGGCTTCCTCGGAAACAATAAAAACGTAAATTTTCTAAAAAGCAAATTTATTATGATTTTTTAAAAACGTAACGGGGGTTACATCCAGTACATTTAAAAAATTGCAATTTTTCAAGCTGAGAAGTTAGCTGAATAGGGAGATATGTTTCATAGTACTTTCTAAAAATAATTAGGGTATTTTTATCAGTTCCATATAATTTAGTATCTAAACAAATAAGGTAACCAGTAATATTCCAAAATCAAATCAATTTGAAAAATTGAGAGTGAGGGTCATTAGTTTATGGATTTGTCTATTAGTAGTAGGATGTTTGGCCGTCTTTTCAAAGTTTTACGTTAATTTACTACCATCGAGCTGGCAGACATCGCAGCACTGCGATAAGCTCGCCCTAGTGAACTAATATTGTGATTTATATTTGAAATGTTTACATGTCTCTGTATCTTGTTCACCAAAAGTGTTAATAAATAAATAAATAAAAAAAGGTCATTAAGAAATGGTTCCAACCAGATGTAATAACTTCGACACGTGATTCCATACACTCTAAGAGAATTTACACAATGCCTTGTGTAAATGATTGTTGTCTCTTGTTTAATATAACTAGTTTGTTAGATGATATTTTGTGCCCAGCGACAGTGCATAAGGGTGTCAATAATTATTATCAGATTGTGTACCCCACCCTTACAAGTATAACACCTCCCTTTACCTTTCTCCCAATATTGGGGCGGTGGTGGTCGGATGGAGTGGATGGTCTCCTGGATAGCCTTCTCCTAGATAAATCTATTAATATTACCGAGCTAGTGCATCCGTCACATGGAAACAACAATTTTCCACAAGAATAGGGATGTCAATACTTTCTGCCTCCAAAAAGACATCGATGATGTTACATTGAACATAGAAAAAAGATCACAGATATCCCACCTATGTTTTGACAATAGTGGACCTACAGGTAAACAGAGCAAAACATCGTTATTTGACAACTTTTACAATTGAATTGACTAAATCTACCTACTTTAAAAAGCATTGTCATGTGAGGGTGCATGGTGCGAATCATTGTTATTGTTGCTATTTTATACGCAATACTTTCCTAGTGAGAAAGACAATCCAAATCATGTTTTTTTTTTTGTAAGCTAGTGATTTTGGGTTGACATTTTAGAAAATCATTATTTGAGAAATAATTAAAACTTTAAAATGGAACGTCGTTTTAGCTTCAAATATTGAATAAGCCCTCAAACGTTTCGCCAAACTGACGGCAAACAAAAAGGCGTTTGCTGGAAGATATCACAGCATTGCGATAAACTCCCCAGTGAATAAATGTCATGGTCATGTATTGCTTATTTCTTCTGTAGTTTATTTACAAGAATAAATATATGGAATGCAAATAGTATTACATTCATATTTCAATTGTTTCGAAAATAAATGTCATTTTATCGAACGAAACTATGAAACTGACTAATAAAGGACGATGTTGAAAGTAATCGATCGATGCTTTCCATCCCTACACCTTACACGTAGCGATGAATTACCTCTCTGTAATACTATTTTGTATTGAGAACAAAGGAAATCACCCCAGAACCACACGAGCGTGCGAACAAAGAAACTATGGTGAAGATATTAAAGTGACGTGGAGTGGAGAATCACCTTAATGTCGCTCAGATATCATACAATTATTACAAGATGTTATTTATCAATAGGATATATGGAGAAGATTATCTTAGAAACAACAGCTTTAGCGTAGGGAGTAGAGGTAGAGAAATAAAACTTCCAAGTAGGAGGACATCCTCTGGCCAACATCATTATGCCTTCCTAGAGGTGGTGGTTCATAGTGTTGCCAGATATGTTGGACAAAAAAACTGGACAATTATCAATTTTTGTCCCCCCCCTCCCTATAATTTTTTCGTTTCCAAAATTACACACACAATTTGCACCGCAGGCAAAATATTTGCTGGTAATGAGTTCTGTACTAATATGCCATACTTGGTTTAATTAATAGCTTTGGTATAAAAAAAATGTCGCAAATTGAAATAAGATCATAACAAGATCATCAAACTGCCAAAACTTACGCAACTATCAATTTGATTCTTATGCACATGGACAGTAATTATATTGATTATAGATACATCTAACTCATACACTAACTTTATACCGTAACTCAGGGGCTGCAAGAAATAATAAACAAAAAACATTGAGTAAACAAGATACAACAATCATTTGCAGAAGGCACACAGTGCATGAAAATCAAGAAAACGAGATCATTGTTTCACTCATATATTTTGCACACAGATGGAACCTTATTAGTCTCGTTATTTACAAAACTGCACCACTTTAGGGTGTTTTTTGTTCAATCTACTATAGGTCCGTTAGAAATATCTTTACGCAAAAAGTGAAAATCTCAAAATTGTTAGTTAGAACATTGTAATCCCCAGATAACGAGATCTGGTGTACCTCAAGAATTTTGGGTGGTAGAGGTTTAGATACCAGCAACCTCCCGATTTGTTTTCTTATTTTTTTAATGTATTCGTTTTTCTACCTTAAGGTAATTTCTATCATTACCTTAATGGCGGAGAGTTTAGCCCAAGACAGTAGAACCTGGAGAAACTTTTTTTAAAGGTTCTGGGCTTGTATACACAAACCCAAATACTTTCCTGCACACCTTGCACTAGGCTTAAAGACTATTCTTTGCTGGGTCCATGTGCTCCACTTAACAAAAGAAGAAGAATTTCCACCAGCTAACAAAGTAGAAAGACCACAGAAAAGGTGGACAGATGACATTGTCCAGCTTACGGGTCGTAGATGGCAGCAGATAGCCCAAGATAGAAGACAGTGGAAGAGTTTAGAAGAGGCCTATGTCCAACAGTGGAACGCAAGTGGCTAGCAGTAAGTAAGTAAGTAAAAAAGTTCGTCTACCACAATCAAGACAAAAAAAAGTCCACAAAACAGTGGGGCTTCTAATGCTCTGAACTCTTTGTCATAGACTCTTGGTAGAATTGGTACAATAATATCTGTATGTCACCCTTGTCTTGATTAGAACATAACACAATTACTTGGCATCCGAGATGTCACCCAATTATTTCAGAATCGAACAATGCTTATCACGTGGTGAAGTAGGTAAATCAAATATTTGGCCCAAATCTACACAACACTCATCATTGCTTTCATAGTCCAATCTAATTCACTAATCTCCCATACGCATTACCACTGCCAACATGTTGTAATGTCGACAGGCGGAGACCCTGGGAAGCAGGTCAAGCAAAGGAAAAGAATGTACGTACTCTTCTAACGATCTCTAATGCCCAGGTGTTTTTTTTTTATATTAGTCTCTCTTACTCCTGCGAGTATGTGCTTTTAGCAAAGACTATGAGGCGTGTACCGAATAGATCTTGAAAATGCTATTTTTGCAGGAAATGTTCCTACCAACATTTTTTTAATAGAAAGAATTGGCAATTTTTAACACAAAAACTGTGAGGATAGACTGTGGTTGGGGTGGCCAGAGGTCCTAAAAACTGCAAGAGAAAGGGACTTTTGGCGAAGATATAAAGATGCTTTGAGCCCTCGAGTCGTCCAAGAATGAGGGCTTTTTGCCCTCATTCTTGTATGTATGTAAACTCAAAAACATTCCTGCAAAAAGCGTTGGAAAACGCTGTGTTGTAAAAAGCAGAATATACACTCGCCCCAAGATTAGAACCTGAATCGTTCTCCAAAAGCATGACTGCGTGGCCAAACCCGGGCATAGTTTTCCATATTCATCAGAATTATGGACTAACTTAAAAAATATATCTTTCTAATTCCACTTTGCTCAAATATTTGCAACAAATTGAACATTTTGTATTCAGAACGATGTTCCCACTGACCCAAAATTTCCATCGACCGATTAAACTGCCTCACCTTGACATTCAAACTGTTGTGACCTGGTTTCCTGCAGTGCATACAATGTTTGATCAGCTGATTGGGACAAAACGATGAAAATACGTGGAGCTATCTGGTTCATACGTAATACAGAATTGCAAAGACTTGTTGCATCTTCTATGGAGATTTAAAGAGGCCATAAGAAGAATAAGTTTTTTTGGGAAAATCTGGAAGTAATGTATTGGGGTTAGCTGGCAGAGATCGCAGCATTACGATAACCTCGCCCTAGTGAACAAATGATGTAATATGTATCACTTGTAATATTAACATATTTCTGTCTAAGTTAACAATCCAAAATTATGTCTTTCGAACGAAGAGATGTGAGAAAGCGCGGCCGTCCAAGAATCACTTGGAACAACTATGTCGACCAGATGATCAAGGCACGAGGCGTTTTGAGTTAAAAGGAATCATAGAGTGTGTAATTGTGTATTTTACCGAACTGTTCAGTATTTTCGCCTTGCGTTCGGTATGAAAAAGATACAAATACCGAACATCGGGAAGTTAAGGTCAACAGTTTTAGTCTTTCTCCTTGTCCCAGGAACCTCCCTCCCCGCTTCACAATTTTTTCGGTTATGTTCGGTATTTTTGCCGATTTCATCTGGCAACACCGATCACGAATTGCATGAACGTGACGAAGCGTGTGTAATATTGGGGAAGTCTGGCATAATGCTCTCTTGGCCTACCTCACAAGAGAAGCAGCGTGAGGGGATATATTAGAATAGGTAGATCAGGAAGCATCCTTTTTGATAAATAATTACAACTACATTGCATTGGATGTTTTCTAGATATCATATTACAGCACAGCATAGATGGTATAGCAGGGAGAGGTGAGGGCTGTTAGGTGATGTGATGAACCAGCCTTGCACCATGAGGGAGAAGGGTGTAATACATAACATGAGGAATCACCCCCTTGCACCATTCATCTGGGCAAGGGAGGCCTTGAGAGGTGGGACTATTTATAGCATCCTACTCCACCCTGAGTAACTGGGCAACGCGGAACGCCTGATGACCTTTTCATACACGTCTTCTTTTTCTATAAGTTCACATCAGCACAAAGAAAGTAACGCCATACACAATGGGTCTAATTCTGTAAGTAATTAAGTGCGTACTAAAGATAGTAGTAAAATTAATTTGAAATACACTTTTTACAATATTTTTTTGAATTACACCATTTTATTTTTTGTAAGAAACATCGGATTTTCTACATGTCGTAGTTGAAATAACAAGTGGAGAGATGGATGGACTGGAATTGGTGAATGTTACTTAAGTGTAAAGTGATCACATTAAACCAGCCGATGATCAATCATAAGGCTGATGGAAGTCCATCCATGTGTATCTGTTGCGACAACTACTTGTTACTTATTTTACAGTTTTTCATCAATAAAAGCGAGAGGTTAGTATCTATATTCACATATGTATCATTTTGTAAACTCCCTTGGGGAAGAAGCAGGACGGGTATTCCTTTGCTTACGAGTCGGCTTTGGCTGGCGTTCCACCACATCGCGAACGTATTTAAGCTATCCAAGGCCGACAAGCAAGCATCAGCACACATATCCTACTCCTCCCCAAGGGAGTTCACATGATGCTAAATTATGTGAATGTAGAATGTAGATAGCTCTTGCTTCTGTCGAGAAAAAACTGTAAAAAAACCGAAATATTTCTTCGTCAATACTGCGTTATTATTTTTTTCTTTTTTCATTTATTATTTTCCAAAAACAATTGTATACATACGTAATAAAAATAAGGAAATTCTTTTTATTGCCCTACTAGGCAATAGTCTATTCTGTAATCTGGAAAAACAATATGTAGGGTGCTATTGTACTCACTATGCGTGTATTATTATTACGCATTCATTTAAATAAAACAGAAATAAATAACAATGTTTTTATAAAATGATAAATAAATAAATAATAATGACTAATTATTTCACATACTTAACCACAATAATTATTATTGATAGATTTCCCTTTCTAAGGTATTCACACATAACATATATTCGTATTACGTATGATACATACCTTTAGAATTCTAGGAATGCGAAACAACACAGATTCTTAAACAATACAAGACAAACTAAGCATTTTGTTATTTCCAGAATTATGTATATTAAATCACAGGAATAAGCAGATTCAGCTATAGAATTTGATAGAAGGAAATGACCATGGGACAAAGAACGATGGCTTACAAACCCTAAACCCAAAGAAACCCATGTCTAATCATGTAAGTAGATTTGATCCCTGATAAATAAGATTAAACCAAAAAGCAGGAGATCCAGAGAAAGACCCAAGCGCAGGTGGACGGAAGTGGTGAGGCAGGAGTGTGACGTTGTACTGGGGGATGCGCAAGATAGAGCAAAGTGGCGGCGAAAGCCCAAAAAGCAGACCCCACCATCATGTGGGATTAATAACTGTTAATAAGAAGAAGAAGAAAACAGAAGGTTTTTCCGGGTTTGGCATGTCCATCCAGAGAAGAATGCACCACAAAAACTGTAAAAAGAACCGGCGGTTCACAACTGCTCGGAGACAGGAAAGCCTGGAGATCCATGGTTCTGTACTGAAACTTACCCAGTACTACATACGAGAGTTGTACGACCATAATGAGTTTCCAACTCTCACGAGAATCAGCATTCTCTCAGGAGAAGTATCCTTTCGGCTTTCATCTTGAGATCATTTGTCCCAGGCATATTTTAACGGCTTTAGAGCATTTTATAAGAAAAGATCGCGATAGTTTCTTAAAATACACACACATTTATGGGCATTCAATAAAAAGCTAACAATTCGTCATACGATGTACGACCAAATTGTCTCAAAGAAAATCAAGAGAAAACATAAGTATTAAAATTATTTATCAATTTGTCACAGCGCAGAAAATAATGACTATAGCTGATATGGTAAATTGTAATGCAGTTGGTAAAATCAGCTGACAAAAAATGTGTGCAACAAAAAGTATACAAAAGAAAGAGGGTCTCCGTTATAAGAAAATATTGGTGGTGTAAAATGTAGACAGTATTATTGTGTGTAGCGAAGCCTACGTGAAGACAGGCCCTGATATTGAAAACGATATGGTGGAAATCTACCAGTTTATTTTTTTATTTTTTTTATTTACCAAGATTCACCTACAGGCAAGGTGTGTACGTACGACATTACATTATATATTTTTAAACAATTATGTATGGTTCACACTTTGCCCTATTAATGGTGAATACAATTTAGATAGATATTCGAAATAATCTGTTTTTGTGAATTATATTAGTAGTGATTTAAAAAAAAAAGAAAGACGGTCGCGATGTAGTTTGTTTTATTTTCTTGAAAGAAGTTTTCTATAAAAAAATCATTAAAAAAAACAGTAAGTACTTACTTATGTATAAAGAATAGGAAAGTAACACAAAAATAGGGAAAGGCGATTAGCGCCGCAGGCATTTTTTTATATAAAACAGTTGCATTTTAATGTTCTTTTATGCTAATTTTAGAAAAAAATATGGTATGATGGTTATAATGTGATTTTTTGTGCGTTTTATCATTTAGTATGAAAAATTATATACTTATCAGGCGTGAAGCTACCTAAGAACACGATTCCCATCGAGTTATCTTTTGGATAAAATTATAGGTATAATAGTGTCTAATTTGACGTAATTCAATAATAAATGTTAGCCCCGGCTTCCCTTCTGCAGAAATCCACCCTTCGCCACTCATACGCCGCTCCTGATACGCGCAATCTCGACGCTCATGGAGTCTAGGCCTTCCCCAGTTACTACAATTCACGTTGGTCTCGTACGTAGCAAAAGCAAAGTAGATTGTACTCTAGGTACGGATGGTGTGTGTAGAAAGTAAGTTAGTTAACCACTGTACCATGAAGCCCATTGCTCGCTGACTTCTGCATTGCATCGCCTAGTGGCGGTGTTCACTCCACCGCTACACGATGGTTACACTTTCTCTGTTTAAATGATAATGATGTCTTTCAACCCAACATTCATATTGATTCTCATAAATAAAATATTTGCAATAAATAAAAAACGTTTGTGAATGGTGTGATCATTATAAATATACATAAAATGTATTGGAAACGCAAAAACGTTCATTCAAAACAAAAGAGGTGGTTGGTAGCCTGGTTGGTATTAGATGGGGTGTATTATGTACTGCGACTTATAAGATCTACGAGTATTGTGCTCCTGCCTGGTTGGTAACGCACTCGTCTGTTAATCCAGTGGACGCGGGTTCGATCCCCGATGCCGACCTACTCCACTTCACGACGCAAGTTTTTCAAACTTACTGTGAAGTGTACAAAAGTGTATTTGTTTTTATTTCGATAAACCCAGATTTAAAAAAAAAACAAACTCTGGATATGAAGTATTATGTGCTAGGGACTCTGGAAAAACTTTGAGATATAGTATATATTTATGGGTTGGCTGGCAGAAATTGCCGTTTGGCAATAAGTCCGCCCATTGTACAATTATTTTTTTAGTACAATAAAGATTATTTTATTTTATTTTTATTTTATTTATAAGAAATAAGGTGATAAGAGAGTTGAGTGACTGTAAGACGGATGCTGTGACTAAAATGAATGTGAAAAAGTTGAGATGGTTGGGACATGTAGAGAGAAAGAACGATGAAAGGATAACAAAGAAAATATACCCGGGAGAGAGAAGAGGTGTAATAGTATAGGCGCTGGATCCATTTTGGATGTACAATATGAGGACCGAATTCCATTGATTGATTATTGTTGGGGATAGAATCGGATGTTGCCTGTCAATTTTCCGGTCCAACTTTTTTACACCCCCTCAAAGGTAGTCGATGGGGTACATTCTATGCATTCATTTTAATTACTATTTCAGTTTTAATTTTTAGTTTTTTATGATGGTCAAGTGAAGTTAAAAAATAAAAATAAAAAGGGCTTTGTTATTAATAAAACAATACAAAGATGGAAATGATATATTTCATTATTCCGTCATTTATCCATTGAATGGTTCTAATGTCAAACGTGTACCTTTTTAAAATCGGTGCTATTTTTCGATGACCCTGCGTAAAATCGTGTTTCAAAACATATTTATTTCTACTTGGACCTCTACCAACATCTGTTTGGCTCTTGTAGGTCACCCGAATCAAAAAATCTGATACAGAGATTGGCATATGATTGAATATCGTCTATATGCAGTGTGCACTTATTGATCGATTGACAGAATGGCATATTGTACCAGTTGGCACATTGGGTTCGACAGGAGTTTCCCAATCGAATAATTGGATTGAGGAATATAGATGTTGGTAATCGGTAATCGAATACATGTCAGTGGGCCGAATCTATCTAAACTGGATATAGTTACAGTAGAATATTGGTTGTACACTGAAATGGGCTTGTTTTTAAAGACCTATATGCACTGAGCAAAAATCGTTCTACTTTCGCTTCAACTTTTAATTTTTTTTATGAAAATGTTAGCGCGAAATAAGAATAACGTAAGCGACAAAGTTAATTATACCTACCTTTTTAAAAGAAACCTGGGAACAAATTTAAAAATCCAAAACAGTCAATTTGTTAAGTTTAATGACCAGTATTTTGGCTAAATTATACTTTTATATCTGTACTTTAGGAATATTATTTTATTCAAGGAATTTCCAAATATTGTAATTTCAAAACAGTCAATCTGTAGTCCATACTTTCATCTACATATCACTGTCTTCAGTTTCAAGACGATTCTCTCAGTATTGGCTGAGAAAATTCAGGGCACCAAAGGAGCCAAGCAGGGTTGCGTTATGTCGCCTCGATTATTCAACCTGCATGCGTCCTCTGACCGAAATCAATACTGGTCACTTATTTCTTTCATATAGTTTAATTCATCCCCTCATCATTCATTATCTCAACATGCCCAAACCATCCATCATCACGTAGTTTTATTAATCACAAATGATTCTCCTAGAACTTAATTGGTGAAATGTCTCGGCAGATGTCTGTTTTATCGACTTAAGGTCGTCATATTAGTATAAGATGTGATAACAGATGGACGGGATCATGTAAATATGTGCGAATGTTATCATACACCTAATAGTGCATACTTCTGTATAGAATAACATTTTTAACACAGGCTTGCTAGCAACAGTAACATACAGTGCACTATGCAGCTTATAAAATAGATAGATAGATAATAAATAGTATAGTAAGTAAGTACTATGTGCAATGTGCATTACTAGTATCAACTATGCACGGTACAGTATCAATTATATAGGGGTGGGAATTATGCAATTATACTGTTCTATGACCATCGACAAATAATAAAATAAATCTTTATTAGCCAGAAAATGTTCACAAGTGCGAACTTATTGCAAAAGCAATATCTTACGGTCAATCGCTAGTCGATTATACTTGATTATACCCATGGAATCCCAGAGTCGTTAAGTATCTCCCAAAAAAATATTATTTTTAGTTTCCTATAAGAGTCAGGCATAATGTTGGAACCTATATTACAAGTTGCTAGAGAATGCAAAACAGACTCTTTTCATTACAATCCATAAGTTCGTAGGTGGGTACATAAAATTTGTATGGAGTATAGGCCAAGGCCCCATATTTTTCTATACTAAATAGTAACCCCTTATCTCTATACCTTCGTTTTCTTAGCGAATCCTTAAGTCTTTTCCTTGGTTCTGAACGTTGTTCACGTGCTATCAATTGTATGCATCTAATAACATAGCATTCCCAATTCTGTGAGGTCAGGTATTCGTAAAATTGCGTACCACTTTTTTTCTTTTTCAATAAATGAGTATCGAAATCTTACCATCGCAAAGAAAAAAATAAGTTATTGATAAGAATTGGTGATGATTGGTCCGACAGAACTCCACGTAAAGACAATATTGCATCGAGAATTTATCGATTAGAATAGCAGTTATTCGATGCTACGATGAAGCGATGTAAATCACTAGTAATGAATGTTCTTGCGGATTATAATCAAGCAAATGGGTCAGGGTGAAAAATATTATAAGTGCATGTGCAGTGTTAGATGTAAAGCTGCCCTCACACGGTATGATGTATCGTACGACAAGTTTGTGGACAGATTCGTATTGTGCGTTGACATGGGATCGTTTGATAGGTAGCATAATTTCAGAGTTTGCATAGATAACTGAAGGAACATATTGTTCGCCTTTAATATTCACTATTTCTACTTCTAGTTTTCCGTACTGCAAACACTGGCAATAATTTCCATCCACACAACAGTGAGAACTTATTTTAGTGAGCAAGTCATTATTCTTCCGCATTATTCTACATTTCGGTAACTGCTCAATGTGTTCAATGATATGTAGATAAAAACACTTTTTTATTTTGCCACATACCTATTTATTTTTTAAAACAGTAGGTACTTATATGATACTGTTCAACCTATACTACGTAATAACCAATGATAATACAAGATGCTTGTCAAACAGATCGTACCAAAGCATAATCGTGTGTGGTCACCTTTAGCGCGTTGCATCGGATATCTTTCATAGCATCAATCATTATAGGTATACCTAGTATAGAAAATAATATTATTGTGCATGTGTGTGTGCTGTGCTTATTCCTATAAAACACACACACATACAAACATAAAACAATATACCTACTCAGTCTACAATAAAAACAATATAGTTCTAAACTTCATGAGTACTTACGAGTATGTATACTGTATAGTAATTATTAGTAAAACGCTCAGAACCTCGATCGTAGACAACTTGTTCAGGACCCTACAGGGAAGCAGCCTGGGTTCAACCTACCCCGCAAACAATGGTCGACCTTAAACAGGACCCGAACTGGCCACTGTAGATGCGGATATTTGCTCCATAAATGGGGCAAGAGAGATCATCCCTTTTGTGAATGTGGCCAGATCGAAACTGTTGACCATATAGTAGAGAGGTGTCCTGACAAGAAGTTCTTAAGGAAATATATTTTCGAAGTGATATAGAGGTTCTTAAGGAAATCTATAAGGTGACGCCTGATGGAACTGATGGATTATCATACTGATATTGGAAAATTTATGATATGATGTAAAAATGTGTGGTAGTTATGTGATTTTTTGTGAGGTTTTATCATTTAGTATGAAAAAAATATATACCTATTCCAATATCTAGGGGGGGAGGGCCGCTGCCCCCCCCCCCCCTTGGCCATGCTACAATTCATTGTTCGACCTATCTGTCATTTACGACCAACGGTAAGTTCATGGTGGAAGTTCATTTTTAAAGGTAAAAATGAAACACTGGTACGTGTAGGCAAGTAGTTTAAAATCCACGTAATGACTATAATTCCATGCGACTAGTGTTCTAGGATTCTCATCCTCATCATCAGGCGTATGATTTTTTTCCTGGATAAAAGTTACAGCGTAACAAAATGTGGGTACATAGAATAGTAAATGCATAGATACAACATAAAATAATCTATGAAATAAATAGATCTATCAAACAAGCGCCCTACTCCGGTAACCCCTGTGACCTGAAATGCAACAATATTAAGTTATCGTCTATCTATCAATCCAATCGCGTTGTATCCCATGCAGCGTAGGCAGAGAGGACCGAGTGACAAACACTATATATTCACACACACACACACACACACACACACACACACACACACACACACACACACACACACACACACACACACCCTCACACACACCCTCACACACACACACACACACACACACACACATACACACACATACATACGCACTCATACATACATACATACATACACATTCACTCGCAAGCACACACACACACATTCACGCGAACACATTTTTGTACATTGTTTTTTTCTTTTTTTACCACACATTGTTTTTGTCTCCCTTGGTCCCTACATGGCCAACTTGATCTCTCACGGTTGTACAGAGTACACCTGTCTCCAAAATAAAATAACCCTATAAACAGATCCTCAACAATTATACCATCATCACTACACGAATCTCTTTGATCGTTTGCTTATAATTCGGTATTCTATCATTGCTTTATATTTTGTACATACAATGTAACCCTGAACTTCTATGTTGTAAATAGTATTGCCCCGGAACAGGCTATCGCCTAGTGGGGCAATAAAATCCAGTACTTTTTTATTGTATTTTTACTTTGTAAAGCTTTGGATAATAAATAAATGATATTAAATGATATATTAAAATGATATATCGTATGGCGTCAAGAAGGCAGAGTCAGAGTTTAAGATCGTGGGAGCTAAGGTATTGAAGAGCCTCAGGAGACAGGTTGTGCATGTCCTCGATGGTACCGCTGAACCTGGTGAGTGGACACTCCCTGGTGATGTGGGTGACAGACTCCACCCCTCCACAGGGGCAATATGGGTGCTCCCTTTTGCCCCGTCTATGGAGGAGAAGGCCGCACCTTCCGTGTCCCGTTCTGATCCTGTTCAGGTTACACCACAAGCGGCGTGGCAGGTGGCTACCAGGTGGCATTGTCGAAGGGCCCCCCACCAGTCCATCAGTGTCTACGCCGCTTTCCCTCCATACACGTCCCCATTCCGTTTTTGTGTTATAATCATTCGCCATGAGCTCCCTCCCAAGTTTCCAGGAGGGGTGGCGGGACTCGAGGCGGAGTGAGTCCTCATTGGGAATGTCCTGGTGTATTGGAAGGGCCGCATTGTCGGAGCACTTCGTCCATTCCCTCTTTGTTGCTTCGTTTCGTCGGAGCTCTGGGGGGGCTATGCCGCTCAACACTGGGAGCCACTGCAGTGGTGTAGACCTGATTGTGCCACTCACCATGCGCATTGTAACGTTCAGCTGGGTGTCGAGGGTTTTTGTGTGCGCGCTTCCAGTCCATACGGGGGCGCAATATTCCGCTGCCGAGTATACCAGAGCCAGAGAAGAAGTCCTCAAGGTGTTGACACCAGCTCCCCAGCTCGTCCCTGTGAGCTTTTGGATGATATTGTTGCGAGTTTGTACTTTCGCGGCAGTCCCCTGCAGGTGTTTCTTGTACGTCAGGGATCTGTCTAGAGTGACCCCTAGGTATTTAGGGTTGGGATTGTGATGGAGCCTACACCCATTCAGTATCACATTGAGTTCCCGTTGGGACAGACGGTTGCTCAGGTGGAAGGTTGATACTTCAGTTTTCGACAGGTTTAGCTTTAGCCTCCATTTTGTGAAGTATTGGGTCAGAACTGACAGATCCTCCTGCAGGGTGTTTTCGCATGCAGAGAATGAGTTGCTCTGGGTGGTGAGTACAATATCATCCGCGTAAATGAATTTCCTGCTGGTGGTAGGAGGGAGGTCGCTGGTGTATAGGTTGAAAAGTACCGGTGCAAGCACTGATCCCTGGGGGAGGCCGTTGTTCAGGGTTCTGCCTCTGCTCACTTCGTCTCCCAGGTGAACCTGGAAATGACGATTGCTGAGCATGTTGTTAAGCAGGGAACCAAGCGCCTTGCAGGGTATTACGTTAAGGAATTTAAGCAACAGCCCATGTCTCCACACCGTATCGTATGCAGCTGAGAGGTCGATAAATGCTGCTCCGGTTTTTAGTTTCTTTTGGAAACCATTTTCGATATGGGTGGTGAGGGCCATCACTTGGTCGCAGCAGCTTCTTCCGGCTCTGAACCCAGCTTGTTCGATGGGAATGTGAGAGTTTATGATGGGCTCTATTCTGTTTAAGATTAGGCGCTCAAGTAATTGTGACAAACACTGCTATTGCTACACTGCTATTGCTACATAAATCTCTCGCTTCAACTTCGTTCATAAATTTCGTCACACACGCTCTGCGATTTCTCTCAGTCAATACGCGTCCGTCCGAGATTCCGTCCTAGTCCCAGGATGGCCAGATCTTTCCTCACATCATCTTATTCAAACTTATATAATATGCTATTTTTTTAATGAATCTGGGTTAATCGAAATAAACCCAAATACACCTTTGTACACAGTGAGCTTGAAAAGCTTGTGTCGTGAAGTGGAGTAGGTCGGCATCGGGGATCGAATTCTATTATACTTATTTGTCATGCTTTCCTAAGACATTCTCTCCAAATGTAGCCAGGTGATCAAAAACGCCCTAAAGATATTTAACACCTTTTTCAGCAGTGGATTTCGCCACCCGTTCTGAATGCCATATCAAAAAAAAAACAATTGTCTTATAAATTTTCCGAACTGAGATAGGTAACTATAATGATTAGGTGGTCAACTTTCGAAAGCTGAATTAGAAAACGACTTAAGTGCCAATTTTCCATGAAATATCTAAAGATAGTTCAGTATGTAGATAATGAAATGATTCACATGGATAGGGTATGACTGAAGGAGACAACACACATTATATGAAAGAAAGAGAGAGAGGGACTACAATACAAATGACATGATCATATATATTTTTTACATTTATTTTCAATACAATTTATTCATACTTTTCACAATATTTTGCCAATTTTCCATAAATCATTAAAAATTTCATACATATTCTTTGTAAACAAGTAGAAAAGAAAGAATTTGAGGGTATAGACCCATTTTTTCCGGTATATTTCAAAGTGATAAAATCCTTGGAGAATACATCGTCAGCTCGTAGATTCGAATCCACGACGCCCGTTAAGGCAGAAGGGATATCAACTAATCGAGCCATCCATGTATTCGAAGTACTTTTTTTTTAATAAGCAATTGACATAATTGAAAACAAATGCATGTACAAGTTTCAAGGGAAGAAACATGTTAAAATGATTTTTAAAAAATATGTGCAAAATGGAGACATACAAAAGTTGTGTGGATTATAAGCAATAAATATATTAGTCACAAAATATATACGTTTTTATTACAAAAGCAGAAAATATCAACAATATTTTATTAACCCTCTCACTACACTGTCCCTGCTGGAGGACACAAAGATAAAATAAATAAAATCCATTTGAATCAAATTCTCATACTTAGTCCATGGTAAACTTATTATAGAATGTTTATTGTCTATGACTAAATATGTTTCACCAGTAAATAACTACCAGTGTCCTCCGTGGAGGGCATGGGGCTAAGTCCCAAACAAAAAAGTTTTTTTTTTCTAAACTCATATAAACATATATAGACACTAAATCCATGGTATTCTATAATATTCTATATATTATATATAAGTATAAGTATTCTATAAGTATATTATTATTATTTTCATATTTATTTATATTTTTTCTTATTTTTCATACACTTGTATGTAATGTCTATATCAAATGAATGTCACAAGTGGTTGGTTGGCAGACATTGCCTACGGCAATAAACCCGCCATTTGGAAGATATGTTTTCTTATCAATAAAGATTTTATTTATTTATTTATGGTCAAAAAATCTATAACTCTTCTATTATATTCTGGTAGTGAGAGGATTTTTAATAAATAAATAAATAATATATATTTTGATTACTGTGAGAAGTAGAGGAGGTAGATGTGATGAATGTGATGGCTGTGTTGTGTTACTCGCGTGGCTTCCGTTATATCGATGTCGACAGCTGAATAGAATATATTGACAACAGCATCGTCCAACGATAAAGATACGATCAGCTAGCGGCAATTAATAAAGAAACATAAGATGGTGTTATGTCATTTTTCCTCCCCATCCTCACATAATACCGTGGATTGCCTGTACTACATATAGAATGATTTGTAAGGCAATGGATTTTAGCTACCTACAGTAAAACTACGTATTAACGTCGTTAATTTGTCGTTAGCTTGATACGTTAATAATACTGATGCTGTAATCCTCCCTAGTGATGTACCCAAAAATTAGGGATTATCTACGCAATTAGATGAAGGTCTTGACGCTTTACGAAGTACGAATTTATTGTCTCTCTCAAATTTCCAAATCCGTACGTTTACAGCGTCCATTGGAGGAAAGAAAGATTAAGATGGTACTGACACATTATGAGACTATGATACGAACGATAATATTATGATAAAAAGAACAATGGACACAGAAGTAGGACTCAGTAAACCAGGCAGACTATTAACCACTTGGAAGTCCATAATAACATGGGATCTAAAGGAGACGAGACTTCGTTTAGAAGTTGCGGAGAATAGAAGGAATTGGAGGATGTAAATAAGGTGAAGCTTGTCGCTAAGTTAAAATGGTGTAAGAAGATGTCGCTAAGTTAAAAAGGCAATGGGCAGGCGACGTTGCGAGACGGGGAAATGAGAGATGGGCACCCAAAATCCTGACATGGCGACCATGGGAGAACAGAAGACCTATAAGACGACCCCAAAAAAGTTGGGTAGATGATGTAGTCTCAGTCGCAGGAAGAAACTGGTTGAGCAAAGTTAAAAGTAGAAGATATTGGAAAACGTTAGAAGAGGCCTATATCCATCAGTGGAGGGACGGCTGAGCATGAGGAAGAAGAAAAAATGGTGGCCCCAAGCAAACGAGACAAAGGCGAAGGCAATGAAGATGGAAATTTATGTATCTTACAAATAGCTATTGGTCAACTTGGTCTTCAACTTCCCAAAGGGCTTGCTGCGGTGCTTGCTACTTCAGGGAGGAATACAGTACTGGTATTATTGTGGCATCAGGCAACGACAAATAAAACATACACACTGGTTATAATATCAATTAAAACAAATTAACACATGGAAATATTCACCAATCAAGCATAATGATCGAGGAAAGTTGTACGCAATACAATAAACATGAGTTTAACAACTGTAATTAAAACATCAAACTAGATTTCCTTAAACGGGGCTAACAAGGAAATAAATAGAATACAAACATAACTATGGTGTGGTTAAAAATACGTCAGAACACGATTTTGAAACGATAGGCGTTTAGCGATTCGTGAAAAAAATGAAGTTACATAAGTGGTTACGAAATGAGTCACCTGGGTTTCTGTATACTGCTGCACAAAGCTCTTAGACGTCCGTATGATGGCTTTAAATCCTATAGGCTTACTTGGAACAACATGTAAGAGCCCTAATAGATCACTGAATGGATCACATATCTATTGAGGTGTGAGTTCAGAGCATAAATGGAATAATTTCCAAGTAGGTATAGTCTAGAGTTCAGGCCTTTTGGAAATCCTCGTTCGACTCAGAAAAAATCACAAGCAATAACGCAAAAATAAACAAAGGAATACAAAACTCCATAGGGAAGAATTGGCCAATTAATTATTCATTAGATTTTTTTAAATTTAGTAGTTTTTTACATTTTTATCACTGTAGCAGCTGATCTTGTTGTTGGAAGTCCAAGTCTCTAGATGATGTAGAGTTGAGGTTGTGGAGCCTGGCGAACAACTGAGATACCACCAGCTGTGTTCACTCTGATTAAAAAGACGAGCGAGCACAGGGTGGCACCCTGTGGTACACCAGAATGGAGAAGACACCAGTTCTCCAAATTATGATGCAGAATCCCTTCCAAATCCTCAATCCCATTAGAGTGTGGTGCCATCAAAGCTGGAAATCTTTTTAAATAAAAAATGCGAAAGATAAAGTATTTTTAAAATTTCAGGGCACAAAACCGTACCTTACGGCACGCCTGAACTAGAAACAATGTTGTATTTTATGGTTTTATTATTAATTTTTTTTTGGTTATTTTGCTTAAGATTTCTTGGTTTTAAAGAGACAAAAAGATCAAGCACATGGACGTTTAAGTATCTTGCATCTATTATTCGAGGTAAAGATTAGGGTCAGGACACACATCATACATGCATTTCATCTAAAATACTGCAGCACCAACGTTGAGTATTGTGACCGAAGGTTCTAGATTAATGTTTATTGCAATAAAATTTCAATTGAAACACGGTATTCGGTATCCTCAAAAACTTTGATGGATCAATCAGGCGACTAGTTTATTAAGTTTGTATTGGCCCGATGAAGGACAAGGAGGACTCCATAAACTATTCGCCTGGGTAATAAGTTAAAGTCTTTGGCGGATACTAAGTACTTATAAAATAACTGCTCAAATGGACATCCGAGGCAAAAACCAGAGAGAGGTGGAGAAAAATGAGGGAGGCCTATATCCAGAGATGAAGCTACAGGGCTCGGGAAGAAGAATAAGAAGAAGAAAGGACTACATTTAATTAAATAATTATACCCGAAGTGTCTCGATTTATTTATTATTTAATTATTTCCTTTAGGAAACTAATTGTAAATAGGGCGGCATGTGTTACGAAGCAGCTAGACAATGTCTGAGGAATGTATCACACGATGATGGGGGCGAATCAGTGCATTATTTCACAATATTATGAAGCAAGTATACTTTATTGGGGTTAGTAGTGAAACACTGTGTGTGTCAGCCAACAGCCAACATGCGCCAAGTAATGCAAGTGGGACATTAAACAAATAAATTAATTATTTGTACTACAATCATAGTAGATATGATGCACTTTACATGTCTCCCAATGACCTCGAAGATTCATCACCTGGTTGGTGATTAAAAAAAGTGTGATTTATGTATTTGAAGAAAGCACGGAAATATTCAAGTACCTACACTAAGTAATAGTAAATGTTAAAGGTTTTCACGGTGTGCTGGGTGTGCGATTGACATTGTTTCTTGATTTTTCGGGTGAACCGTGTGTTGATAAACTTGATTGACGTCTCGACACTCCTACTGGTGTCTTCCTTCACAGAGTGAGTGTTTTCCTCCACAGAGGAAGACACCAGTAGTAGTGTCGAAACGTCGATCAAGTTTATCTACACACGGTTCACCCGAAAAATCAAGAAACAATGACACTAAGTAACCGTATTAAAAAAAAACAAATTTTATGACTTCACATCCTAGAACTGTTATTTGCGGTCTTCCAAACGATACCAAACATTCTGAAGCATATCTCTAAGGACGTAAACTTTTACCGAAAAATTGGAATCAGTGTTGAAGAAAAATGTGAAAAAGTTTCCTTAATATATCACGCAATTAATAAAGAAAATACGTTTACAAGTTTAGATAATAGTATGTATTATTGAAAAATGTTAATTAGTCAGAGCCATCTATGAAACTACTCCGAAACCTCGCGACGTGGTTTGGTGGTTTGTTTCTCTGATAAACGTAGACGTCGGAAAATCGTTTGTCGTGACATGTAGTGTTGATCCGAGAACGTAGAATTATTGATATTTGTAATCTCGTATAGATGTCGGTAATGTCGTACAAAACTACGAAATACCATACTAATTTAGATAAATTGTTACGAAAAGAAATAATATACATACTGGAAAACCTGGATTGATAAAACACTACCAAATCAATGTTTTTTTGCATTTTATATTTCATGTCATCAAATTGTACAGTTGTGAATTAATAACGTGGATATTACAGATTCAGCAATGAGGTTTGCCACCTATCACACCATCCGCAATGCATGTAGTCATTTGATAAGATAATTTACAACAGCATTACTATCGCTGGTTACTCCGTATTGAGCGAAATGTCGTGAAGGTATAAATGAACGAATTAATACTTAGAATTTATATTAGAAATAATTAAAGAAGTGGTCTAAAAAATTGGAAGCGGGATATGATGATTTGACCCGAATTGATCACTTAAACCAACATAAGCATCGGAACGCCTATCGATAATTGTATGTATAGATACACAATTTGTCACTATTTTTGGCGGACATATTATTTTAAAGTAACTTCTACTAGCTTACAAGGTTCATATAAAATAGGTGAAAAAGGTTCGCAAAAAAGTTAAGATTTGAATCTGCACCCCCATTTTTTTCAGGCGAACAAATTAAACTATGTACAGTAAAGGATGGACTTTCCACCGTGCCTTGTACAAATTATTATAGTCTGTTGTCTACTCCTATAAAGTTGTACTAGATTCATGTCTAGGTATCTTACTCGTATGTCAACCTGTAATTATTATAATTAGATCAATTATGTACCTGCTCACTGAATATGTATCCAGTCAGCCACATAATGCAAGATCAGCTAATACTGTCATCATTACTGTACTAGATACTAGATAGACACATATTATATTGTCTATTAAGTAGTATTAAGGGGCGATATGCACTCAGGCACTCCTAAAACAAGACCCCACAAGATGGACCCCAAAAATCCTAAAATGCAGACCTTGGGAGAATAAAAGAGGCGTCGGAAGACCCCAAAAGAGGTGGTTCGACGACATAGCCGCTGTAAGGGCAAAAAACTGGCTGCAAACAGCAGAAAGGAATGGAGGAATACGGAAGAGGCATATATCCAGCAGTGGAGGACAGAGGGCTGAAGAAGAAGAAGATACACTAAGGAAAAAATGAAAAAAAGAAGATTGAAATGCACAAAAAAATGACTTTAGATTTCGCAACTAGTATTCTAGGATTTGCACCCTCATCATCAGGCGATTGTGAATAAAGTAAACAGGAATACAGAGACAGTGAGTATTTATAATGGACTTCCACCATGTACCGACGGCAAGAAACATCGAGATTATAAAATCTTTCTATTATCATCTCAACTTATTCAAAATTTTGTATGATAGTGTAAGCGAAAAAATCGATTTTGGCTTATTTACAAAAAGGGGACCAAACACATTAAATTATCCACTAAAGTCACTGCGTCTTACCTTAAACATTTAATCAACCAAACTACGGCATTATATTTAACAAACTACGGGAATAATTTCAAGTTTCTGTATATTTCAGAGGTAACTTTTTATCGTGATAATTTACAATAATCAAATTTCTACTCACTAGAGTCACTAAAACATATTGTCATTTATCCACGTTTTAAGTCTTAGGATGATATCTTTAGTATTAGCCGAGTTATCTTCCTTTTCTCGAGAGAATTTTCCGCAAGTATCCCACCTTAATTCTGTGATACAATGTCTTTAGTACAATGTATTAACATGTTGTGTATACTTAGTCAGTCTAGTTAGCAACAAAATCCTACTTATATTAATCTACGTATAGATGGTGCTGTATACATGTACCTGGCTACATTCAACGTACAAAGTTAATGTTAAAATAATTACGTAATCACATATTTCCTGTGTTTGTTACAATGTTATTATTACAAGTTACAACAGCTATAAGGAGAAGAAGAAGATGTTTGTTCAATTAATCATTTTGTACTTGGATCAGCACCTGTCAAATATATGATTAAAAAATTAGGGATCTACATTAAAACACCACTGCATAGATCCTGTAAAAAAAAGTCTTTTAAAAAATTTAGTAATAGCCATGATTATAATGTTTCACTCTCCAGCATGAAATTTTTTAGGTCTTTGCGCCAAAGAGTGTAATAAATATTATTCCGATTTCGTGCGATTATTGTTGGGGATCGCCAGCTTCGAAGCTAGGTGGCAAATAAAAATTTTGGCGTAGATGTGCCACAAATTAATTTGCGACGCAGACGAATTTTTTTTTGTAAGGTTCATGAACACAAAATGGCTGCGATGCAAATTTAGTTTATTTTTAATCAAATAAAAAAAGAAAACAACACATGTAATAAAGGACACTGCCCCCCCCCCCCAAGAAGCCGATGGCGACATATTAGATTATAATAGTATTAATAATAGTAACATATTACATATTAGATTATAATAGTAATAATAATAGATATTAATAATATGTTACAATTGACAAGTATATGAGTATTTATTAAGCTTTAGATATTTATGATTCATTATATTTTGTCCGTTATGATTTTACATGCCTGGCAGTCGGCACTGTGTCTCCTCTGGTTGTCACACTGTGTTTTATTTCTTTTGTAAAATGATTGACTTGAATGCTGGCCGGAAACTTTTACACTCTGACCGGTATTGAGTCTCATCATATACATCGTACTGTGATATTTAATTAATTATTGTTCCATGTGTTGACTTGTATTGAATAATTGACGAAATGCTGGTCGGAACCTTTTACACTCCGATCAGCATTGATCTTGCATCATATTTTCTGTCTATTGATTTACAATCCTATATATTTATATACTAATGTGCTATTGTTTAATTGTAATTCTTATTTACATAACATGTTCAAATGACGATTCCAGGTGTCCGGATGGGCCTACGGATGATAAGCAACAATAAACAAACAATAAACAATAGATTGTGGAGATGATATTGATCGCATAGCTTCAGGACTATAGTCGACTGCAAACTCTTCACATTACTCGACCACATTAGGAACTGACCTAAAGAATTGTCATACTGCGCGTCTTGGAACTTTCGATACCATTTTCAATCGTAACACCAAAATTCGTCGATTAAAAACAACCTTGCCTCATGTCGATATATAATTCGCAAAATATTCCAGGGTCAGTTTCACCAAAAGTAAGTTTAAAACTTACTTAATTAGGTTTAGTGAAACCGTGCGCAGACAAAAAATAATCGCAAAGATTGAAATTTTTCGCAACATTTTCAGAAGTTTGACATCTGAAAACATTATGAAAAAATTCATTTAAAATAATGTAAAACAAAATCTAAGGTACTTACCACTGGGTTGTAATTTAGAGGTTAGGCAATTATAAAAGCGCGCAGGTTACTCCAATTTCCGGACCAGAGACAACTGGAAAAAAAGAAAAATAAATGTTATTAAATAAATTTTAGAGCATATAAAATAAAATTGGTGAAGAAAAAATTGACCAACATTTTTATACACGAGAAGGTAACCAGTCGGCACAGTCTATTGGGTCGTCGGTCACCCAAGCGGGGGGTGCCGGGTACGAATCCCAGCGCTGACGAGGACTTTGCGACAGAAGCTTTTAGCTTTCTGTGAACTGTGTATGGCGACCAAGAACAAGCCGAAGAAGCGACGGTAGAAGTGCCGGTGGTGGATGGATGCAGTGTGCCCAAGACAGGAAGCTGTGGAGGACCAAAGGGGAGGCCTATGTCCAACAATGGACCTAAGTGGCTCCAGAATAATAAGAAGAAGTGTACTTGAAAGTTTTTTGGTTTGTGCATACAAGCCCAGATCCTTTTTAAAAAAATCTAGGTACATATTTATTTGAAAAAAAAAATTATGCAGGTATTTGAGAACAAAATAATTATGCAATATATTATAATCATGCATGAAACAAGATGTTCTCGAAGGGCTATCGCTAATAACTTGTTGAAGATGAAATAACCTTGAACTGAAACCGGTTGTGTAGCTCCAGAACCCTGGATATCAAATGCAGAAACCTTTGTGTGTGTGGCAACCTGGCAACTAATGCCTGCTAATAAAACAAGTCCTAAAGAAGAACCCATTGACGTAACAATATTCAATACAAATAAATTTGCACACTGTTACGATGAAGACCTCTACTATCAATGAATTTAATATGCTTGTACGAAATACATTTTTCATATTTTTTTCAAGACCGATATGAATATAGCCTGTGCATTGTGCAATTTAAGAATTTGATGTCGTCACAACTTACTCAACCACTGATAGCGCTATCACAAACGTCCAGAAGTTCAGTTAACTGAATCGACCGTTTGCAAAATAGCTCCGACCAAAACCTCTCTCTGAATTCAGTGTTACCCTAAATGAGATATGATACCCTTTTGAATTCAGAAAGAGGTTTTGGTCGGAGCTTTTTTACAAACGGTAGATTCAGTTAACCGAACTTCCGGATGTGTGTCATAGCCTATATTCAGTTTTACTTATAATACAAATATTTATATCTGCTAGTATTTATTCAAGTGAAAAAAATATGTTGAAATTTCAAGCAATGTGTTAAAATTACGACGTTCGTTCGTACGTATGGAAGGAACAACCGAATTCCCAACAGGAAAATTAAGACTATAATAATGAGGGCTCTGCATTTTGATAACCATTGGGCATTCACTCCACATTTACAAGTGTTTTAGTGACGCCAGTGAACCAGCATATTAATCTGAGTGCATGCTTGAAGAGGATTTAATGATATAACTACACAGGAATATAGCTTCATAGTACCTGTACCATACGTACATCTATATATATAAAGTAAAGTCTGATTTTTAGTAAGTGTTCGCAAAACTCCCGCATTTTACGATGGATTGCTGCGAAAATTTAGAATAACATTTGCGATAATATAGGCTGTGTCCTAACATCGCCGGTTTTTGGAGAAAAGGTTCATCATAGGAGATGCCATGATGATGAGTGGATCCAAGGGTTGTGTGGGGTCGAGTGTGATATCGTATGAAAGGGCGATGGAAAAGAAATTCAGATCTTAAGTCAAATTTTGCCCAGCCCCAGGTTATAAAAAAATGCCCGATGGTTTGTTAAATTTGCCGTTGCGAAGCACGGGTAACTCAGCTAGTAATACATAAAACGAATACAAATACACATTTTAATCATGCATTATTAAGAAAGCCTGTACTTGCAGCGACAGGTCTGCTAGTCTGAGATAATATTGTTCTGTTGACATAAATCCGATTGCGAGATATCACCAAGATATGTATCTATTTCAACAGATATACAGCAAAGGATGGACTTATGACTGATCGTCGGCTTGTTTAATGTGATCACTTATTTAACATTCACCAATCCAATTTTTACGAGCAGCTGCCTTAAAATGGAGTTGGGCAGGACACGTTGCCAGACGCTCAGATTCTAGATGGACCAAAAAAATTCTCGAGTGGCAACCTAGAACAAGCAAAAGGAGCTTGGGAAGACCTCAGGCAAGATGGTCTGACGATGTGAGGCGAATCGCAGGAAGCAAGTGGATGCAGCATGCTCAGGATAGGGATCTGTGGAAAGTCAAAGGGGACGCCTATGTCCGGCATCGGAATAAAAACGACTGAGAAAGAAGAAGAATATCGAACCCAGTGGATAAGGCGAGAAACGAGCCTCCATAGCTGTACCAGGTTGGAGTTCTGAGTTCACTTCCCGGCCTCAGCTGGTGGATGGATTGGAATTGGTGAACGTTACTATGTAAAGTGTTCACATTAAACCGGCTGACGATCAGGTTGGACCCATGAAATGAACCATCGTAGCTGATAGCCCTTTTTAAATATTTATATCTTTTTTTGGAGACAATACTTATTTTAACAAACATGCCTATAAAGATGACCTAATGAAGATAATCAAATACAAAGCGACGTCCACCACTAAGATGTTGGCTTACAAAACTTTGTACCGCGCATGTTGTAGTGAGTAAACCTTCACTGTTGAGTAGTGAGAGAAACTTTACTGTTGAATAGTGAGAGAAACTTTACTGTTGAATAGTGAGTGAAACTTTACTGTTGAATAGTGAGTGAAACTTTACTGTTGAATAGTGAGTGAAACTTTACTGTTGAATAGTGAGTGAAACTTTACTGTTGAATAGTGAGTGAAACTTTACTGTTGAATAGTGAGTGAAACTTTACTGTTGAATAGTGAGTGAAACTTTACTGTTGAATAGTGAGTGAAACTTTACTGTTGAATAGTGAGTGAAACTTTACTGTTGAATAGTGAGTGAAACTTTACTGTTGAATAGTGAGTGAAACTTTACTGTTGAATAGTGAGTGAAACTTTACTGTTGAATAGTGAGTGAAACTTTACTGTTGAATAGTGAGTGAAACTTTACTGTTGAATAGTGAGTGAAACTTTACTGTTGAATAGTGAGTGAAACTTTACTGTTGAATAGTGAGTGAAACTTTACTGTTGAATAGTGAGTGAAACTTTACTGTTGAATAGTGAGTGAAACTTTATTGTGTTCGAATCTCACGTGTTACGTGGGTACTGCTACTTATAGATATATTGTATTGACCAGCTATTTTTAGCACATCGTAGGTTTATAAAACTCAAGTAGGAACATGTGCCTATCATTGTTATTTCACCAGAATGGACAAGTTTTTTTGCCATGTAAAACAAACCGGTCTTCATTTCAATAAATCATATCAATGTATGGGTGCTTACCCACATAAATCATACCTGAACCTATCAGACACTTTGTACTAGTGTGACTTCGCCTTGAAGGTATAATCGCGGATGCTTCCATTAAGTGCCTAAAGTGGGTCGTGTGGTCGTTTTCTGATGGTATAAATAATTTTAAAACCAAGATTTTATGACTTCACATCCTAGATCCGTTTTTCACGGTCTTCCAAACGATACTATGGACGCCCTCCCAGGGTGCTTGGATTCCTTCATTCCAATAGCGCCTCCCACCAAGACCAGAATCAAAATTTGTGAAATTTGTCCTACTCGTGAAGCACTTTCGTGAGATATCAAACACGGCGGTATGCGGTGTCTGGATCCTCTCGATCGCTCGGTGTCTTCCGAGGCTTGAGCTGGGCAACATCTGACTTACGATCTGGATTTCTTTTCCAACTCCCTTTCATACGATACCACACACGACCCTGAAACGCTTTACATTTTTTTTGTCTCTGGAGAAAGCTGATCGCACAAAACCGTATTGTCACCGAATTTCAGGTTTTGATTATTACCATTCTCGAACACTAGTCGCGTGTAATAAAAGTCATTACGTGGATTTCAAACTATATAAATAATAGTCTTTCATTTTCAACTCTCAGAAAGGTTTCAGCCATGATTTTCTTCGAATTAAGAGTATGCATATTGGCATTTCAAAAATGTCTAAAAACGGGAGACCTTAGATCTCGACAATCGTTACTAAATATGCTTTGGAGGAAATAGAGTAGATACATTATTTATCTAGGGAAAAACCGCAAAAGTTTGTTGATTGAAGCGAAATTAACCCCAAAAAAGGGAAAAAACGCTATTTTTACCATTTTATCATGCCATTGTTCACGCGATTTTGAATCTTAATGCCGTGGGAAATGATTGTGACGTCATTCTTGGTACCAAGCCCTTAAACTTTGAAAGAAGAAATTTCTAGATATCGACGGTCTGGAACGGTGCCCTAAATCACCTAAATATGAAATGAACAAGCAGAGCCAAGAAGACCTAATGTCTATTATGTAGTACAACATGAAGACTACATATTATCTCAACATTATGTCACTTTATACTAATTCCTGCCAACTTTATTGAATCATATCAAAATGTAATTAAGAATTTGATAGAGTAACATAGTTTCATACAAATACGTACATTGTATCATAATTATTACTCATGCCAAAAATGTTACGTCTGGCATACATCTACAATATTATATGCATAATATTGTACCTACATACAGAGTATAAGCGCTAAGATTCTTAGAGCTGAAATTCGAGGCAATTTTGCAGAAAAATATACAAAAACCTAAAACCTAAACACAAAAGTGGTTACAATCGTGTAGATTGGTTTGTACCAAGCATTTTAGTTCTTTCTCTCCGTCCTGTCACTCGCTAATCTCAATTCAGGTGCTACAGCGCACGCTCTCAATAAACTGGTCCATATAACTGCTTCTTGGGGGACCTCTCACATTACTGCCCTCTACATGGTATTGAAAATGGGTGGTTGAAAATATGTATATTGTATTGAAAATGGGTGGTTGAAAATGTGTGCATGGTACCTATTGAAAATGGGTGGTTGAAAACGTGTACATGGTATTGAAAATGGGTGGTTGAAAATGTGTACATGGTATTGAAAATGGGTGGTTGAAATATATACGGGTATTTAAAATGGGTGGTTGAAATTATAAACATTGTATTCAAAATGAGTGGTTGAAAATATGTACATAAATTTTATTGAAAATGGGTGGTTGAAAATATGTACATAAATTTTATTGAAATGGGTGGTTGAAAATATGTATATTGTATTGAAAATATGCACATGGTATTGAAAATGGGTGGTTGAAATATGTACGGGTATTTAAAATGGGTGGTTGAAATTATAAACATTGTATTCAAAATGAGTGGTTGAAAATATGTACATAAATTTTATTGAAATGGGTGGTGGAAAATATGTATATTGTATTGAAAATGGGTGGTTGAAAATATGCACATGGTATTGAAAATGGGTGGTTGAAAATATGTAGGTACATGGTATTGAATATGGGTGGTTGAAATTATAAACATTGTTTTGAATATGGTGGTTGAAAATATACACATTGTATTGAAAATGGGTGGTTGAAATTATATACATGGTATTGAAAATGGGTGATTCCACCTTATATTACGAGTATAGTTCAGAACGTCAAATTCATCGCACAATGGACAATGACATGCTGAAAATTCTACATATCTACTAGCTATGTATTGTATATATTTATATATACTAGAACGGGTTTGCTATTTCTGGGCAAACGGAAAATCTATCTACAAATATATCTTATTAATCTATGATGATGATATATAAGTACAAGTACATATAATACATAGATATAGAAATACGTCACATAATATGACAAGATATACATACAGAACAGCTGGTAACAAAAACACTTATACATAACCACATACAATACATGTATAAAAAGAGTTAATACATGATGTAGGTACACTTAGGGTTGCCGGATATTTTGTACAAAAAAACCGGACAAATTTTGGTTTTTGCCCCTCTCCCTATAAATTTTTTTCAAACACGCACACTAAAATTGATATGTAAGAGTGATATTTTCGCTTAAGAGTTTGCATACCGACATTTCAATTTTTTTTAAATGGGAGACCTTATATCTTGACAACCGTTACTAAATATGCTTTGCAACAAAATAGAGCAGATGCATTGAACATTTATCTAGGGAATAACCGTAAAAGATTTTTTATATCTTGTATAGATTTCTCAAAAAATAATTTATAAACACCTCTGATCTTTTTTCCGAAAGACGGAAACTCGTTTCCCGAAAGTCGCAGAGTAATTTTTTTTTGTACTGATAATATGCATAAAAATCTAGAGAATAACCGTAAAAGTTTTTTGATAGACGCAAAATTAACCCCAAAAAAAGGAAAAAAACGCTATTTTTACATTTTTTTCAAGCAATTGTTCACGCGATTTTGAACCTTAATGCTGTGGGAAATGACTGTGACGTCATTCTTGGTGCCAAGCCCTTAACGAAATATACAAAATGATGAATTTTAGGTTATGAAAAAATCATACATATTTAAATACTCAGATTTTCACAAGGAATGTAAGTGCCTACTATACGTATGAAAAATGAGAACATGGTGGAAATAATCAAAATTGTATTCCTTTACATGATTTTATGAAAAACATCTACTTGATCTCTTCTTCTTCTCCTTAGCAATTATTAATCCCACATGGTGGTGGGGTCTGCTTTTCTTGTGTTTCGCCGCCACTTTGCTCTATCTTGCGCATCCTCCGGTAAAACATCACTCTCTCTCATGTCCTGCCTCACCACTTAACTGGCATCTTCTTATCGCAAGTCACACCAGTGACTTCTCGCCATTTCAACCATGCTGAGGACTTGATAAGCCTATAAAATTGATCGTTGATCGAAAAAATCAAAAGATCGATTGAACTTATTGACGCCCGACCGAAAAAACCGGACGGCCTTTTGTCCGGTTTTCCAAGATTTTTTCGATCGGACAGATGTCATAAAAACCGGACTGTCCGGTCCAAAACCGGACACCTGGCAACCCTAGGTACAGCACACTTGAACAATGTATGTGTGCCTACTTATATGTAATTATTTTTATTTTATATAGTTGGATGAATAAGTGTCTATTATTAATACTTATAAGTACTTATATGTGTGTATATATGTGTGTAGATAGGTATGTAAAGATAAATTAGATTATGTATGTCAGTTGTATGACAGTGTGTATTGAGGGGTATGAGCGAATTCTATCATTTTTTATTATATTTATAATTCGTATGCAAAATCAGCAATCGAAATATCTTTGAAGATATTATTAATATATATTTAGTATATGTAGTTATACCTCAACAGATACATAGCAAAGGATGGACCTTCCATCAGGCTTATGACTGACCGTCGCCTGGCTTAATTTGATCACTTTCCACTTACTTACTGTATTTAAATCGTTTTTCGTTAACAATTAGCAACCCTACACACAAGGTATTTCGGTAATCCGGCGGATATTGGGCAAGAACACTGCCGGATTACCGAAAATGCCGGATTATTGCAGGAGATCTCTGAAAATGACGCATTTAAACAACAAAAGCTATATTTGAATGACTGAAATTGATGAATGTTACTTAAGTGTAAAATGATCACATTAAGCCAGCCGACGATCAGTCATAAGGCTGATGGAAGGTCCATCCTTTGCTGTGTATCTGTTGAGATAACTACTAGTTATATTCAACTATGACATGTAGAAAATTCTGATGTTCTCACAAAACATAAACTGTGATTTTCAAAATAATCCCAGTCAGGTATCTTCAATTCACGCTCGAATTTATCGAGCTACCCGCTTAGTAGCTGCCTGTAATAAAGTACGTGACAGAAGTGATAGATGTATGCAGGAAAAGAAGCATGTGGCACTCTGTCCTCTCTGACTACTTAGCAAGGGATACTGCGTGAAGGGATAGAAAGATAGACTAAAGAATGTAATAAACCAAAAAAAATATCGTAAAGATAGCATTTGGCTGTTTAACAGATTTATCAAAACTCTAAGAGAGAAAAATTCCTGAGACGTGCACTCTGACGAGCACACCCACTGACCTTGAAACAGGGCGGGGGATAGACATCTAGAGATATAATATTCCCGTCCGGGTTTGGGAAAAAAAATCACAAAACACGATACTTTGATTATACGTAGTACTATAATATTATACTAACATGAATACACGAATATTTTCCTGTACCACGGTGTACCTACATACGTAAGTGTATATAATGGTGTATATACTATGCTATGTTAGTCATCTTGTATGTGTGTGCATTTATCTACTGCCTATGTGTTGAGTACGTATAGGTACACTGTATCAGACGTTCTCAAATAGTTTATTACTTATTAATGGGAACAGAAGTGTGGGACGGCCACAGCTGAGATGGAGAGAGGACCTGGTCCGACATGTCGGCGCAACCTGGATGCAGTCTGCACAGGACAGGACAAAATGGATGCAAATGGAGGAGGCCTTTGTTCAGGAGTGGACGGATATAGGCTGATGAAGAAGAAGAATGAGCTACAGAAACTGAACATGCGAAAAGTAGTGTTTTGTGCGAAAATTGTGCGAAAAAAAGGTTTGAAACAAGAACAAGTGAGAATTTTTTTAGTGACTAAGACTGTGAATATTACTGATAAGATTATTCCCGTAGTTTGTTAGATATAATGGTGTAATATGGTCGATAAAATGTTAAGGTAAGACACAGTGACTGACTAGTATATAATTTTGATATTCGTTCCACTTTTCCCCGTCCACTCAGCGTCCAGTATCCAGGAGGCAAAAATTTTCAAAAGAATATAATTTTTGATCGAGAGCGGAATTTATGCTCTATTTTAGATCGCTCTATCGCCTGAACGGTTTATGCCACGAAAAAGAATTACATATCACTATTTGTGGGAAATTTACTGTAGTTTATTTTAGGACCGGAGATTTTTTCTCCAAAATGAATACTTTGTGAGATATATAAGTAAACATCTGAAAAAAATACCATTTTATCTCGTTCTTTCTGAGATTTATAAGAACGCATCACATTTACGAGGTGGCAAAGTTGAAATTCGGATTCAGCGCCCCCAAAAGCATAAGAACGATAGAAAATAATACATCTATATTTTCTTGTGGCCAAATTACCATTTTCATTACAAATCAAATTTAGTTTGCTCCAACACGATTCTCATATCATCAAATATTTAAAATATATTATGTTTAAAATGTATTTATAGTTTGAGAAGTAGTGATCGTGGCAATAATAACAATATACATATACCTAGTTGTGCACAAACTGGTTTCATGGTCAGGGTCACACCTAGAGGGGAGTGCAGAGAGGGGGGGGAGGCGATGCGGAGGGGAGGGAGCTAACAGCGCACACCAACACACACACACTAACACACAGAGAGGAGTGTTACTAAGCATAGCCCGACAGATGTGCTTCAGAAAAGTAACATGAGCGTTGCGGCTTGCTTTGCTAATACTATGAATTGAAGCAATAAGCAAAGTTTTATCGAACACTGCGATACCCATACCTTATTCAAGAATATTCCGATTTTAAGGGCTTGGCACCAAGAATGAAGTCACAGTCATTTCCCACGGCATTAAGGTTCAAAATCGCGTGAACAATCGTATGATAAAATGATAAAAATGGTGTTTTCCGTTTTTCGGGGTTAATTTTGCGTCAATCAAAAAACTTTTACGGTTATTCCCTAGATTTTGATGTATACTATCAGTACAAAAAACAAATTTTACCCCGCGACTTTCAGGAAACGAGTTTCCGTCTTTCGGAATAAAGATTAGAGTTGTTTTTCAATTTTTTTTTGAGAAACCTATACAAGATATAAAAAATCTTTGACGGTTATTTTCTAGAAAGGGGTTCAATGCATCTACCCTATTTTGTTCCAAAGCATATTTAGTAACGGTTGTCGAGAGTTTTAGAAATTTTTGAAATGTCAGTATGCATACTCTTAAAACATTATTCAAATACAACAGACACTGCAATGGTTAAATCAACAGGGATATTGAAAAACGTTTTTCTGTATCAATGTGGTCGTGGGCATGGCCGTAGGCAGGGGGGTTAGGGGTTCAACCCCCCCCCCCGAAATTCCTCACCTAACCCACCATTTTAAACATAGGAGAAATGAATCACATTATTACCATATTGTTTTTTCATCATGTCATGAATTTTCAATAATTATTATGATAATTCATTACATCACAGTTGTTTTATTTAAAAAAATATATTATAAGAACTAATTAATTACAGGGTATACTCGCAGATAGCTGAAATTCATTTTTAAATCTTACGAGAAATAAATCAGGATCTTAACAAGGACTTTATTTACTTATTTTTATTTTACTTTCTTTTCTTACACTTGTATGTATGTATTGTGTGTATCAAATGTATGTCACAAGTAGTTGGTTGGCAGACACAATAAACCCGCCATTTGAAGATTTTTTTTTCAATAAAGATTTTATTTTATATTTATTTATTTATTTACTTTGACGGGAAATTTCAGACTGCTGAAATCCATGTTTAAAATTGCAGACTGCTGAAATGCATGTTCAAAATTGGGCTGTCAGATAACCGAGTCTGTTGATTTATGGACTTACATATGCAAAGAATTTTGTTTTTTTTTACCACTTATCACCTTTTAAAGTTCTGGTTTTACTATCATACGAAAACGGTCTTCCAGCCTAAAATACGTGGGTTCAAAGACAGTGCCTTTAAAACAATACACAGCTTTGTAATTAAGAGTAGTATTAATTGCTAAATTAGGTATAGTTCATATTTTCTCATCAGTCCAATTATATTGGTGCGACTATACATATTGTTATTCGCAGTACTACGCACACTACCTCGCAATAATATCTAGTACGGTTGTATTGGCGCATCATGATGAGTGTGTTTATACTGTGTAGTGTGAATGTATTACGATTACCTAAATAAATAGGTGAGCGCGATGTGTTTTTAATGTTTTTAAATATAGAATACCCAATTTCAAACATGGACTGTAATAAACACAAACATCCTTATGATGTTCATCTTACTCACACTGCTTCTCATTCTGAATGTATCACTTTTCCCGACTGTAAGATATTGCTTTTGCGATAAATCTGCCCTTTAGCATACTACTGCTGTCTTGTTTTGTAACTCCACACGATTTTTGGCTAATAAAGATTTATTTATTAAATGAGGTTAGCTGGCAGAGATCGCAGCATTGTGATAAGCTCGCCCTAGTGAACAAATGTTATAAAAACATTTGAAACGTCTTATGGAACACCTGACATTTATAGACACTAAAAAGGATGGTGGCCAAATAAACACATAAAAAAAACAATACTCAAATAGTACTGAAATCAATCAAAATCAGAAAAATAAAATACTCCTGAGATTATGCAAACACTATAACCGTTAGTCAGTTGTGAAAAAAAATACACATTTTTTTCAAAAAGAGGTAAAACAGCAAAATTGCAGGTCTAACATAACCTACAATTAGAGTTCGGAAAACATCTGTATTATTTCTTAGGGAAAATTTTCCTCTTAAATAAATGACATAGAAATTATTCTAGTTATTCGCGTTATTCCTAAGTAAACACTAAATTAATGTCATTCTTGTCAACTGAAAGAGATCACAGCATTACGATAAGCTCGCCCTAGTGAACAAATTATGTCATAGACTTTGCTTGATTTTTTATGTGTATCCATATTTTGCTCACTTCAAGTATAAATAATTAAAAATAGTATTTAATGTATGCGGATGCATAAATAAATTCAGTAATATTGTATTAGATTGTGTTAATAAGTCAAGATGCATCACACAGTATGCCAACTTGGCTAATATTCAAAAAAATGTATTACAAATTATCAGTCGATAAACACGTGTAGTATCGATTATATGTAAACAATATTATATTATATTGTAATTAATGAAATACTTTAAATTGATTATTAATTGTTTATTAATAATTAATATTGGCATCATAATAATAGACATAGAAACTATAACACACAAGAAATATCAACTATAAACATACTAAAGAAAATGTATAATATTATTAGAACTTATACCTTCGTTGTTGGTTCTTCGGGTTTCCTTACTGCTTGTAGAGTGGTCGAATGACCAAGGTTTCATCCTGAAGATGGCAGTAGTATCGCTGCCGAAAGCTCGGTTATTCAACCACTCTACACGCAGTAAGGAAACCCGAAGAACCAACAACGAAGATATGGATTCATCACGCTGCGAAAGCCTACAAGATTATTATTAGAATTGTTTTACATTTGATCGTTGGGCTTTACAATAAAATAAAAAAACCTAGTATTTTCTGTGGGATTCCAAGTTGTGGAATTCGGCCTCGACGAGTGGCCTGTAAAAATCAGGTGTTCACGTTTTTATCAACAATAAGGCCATTCTGATTTATTTTTGTAAATTTTTATAGACAACATTTACTGGTTACAAACTACAGAAGAAAACCAAGGAAAGAAAACCTGGACGACCTGTACCAGGATATGGGCTTAGACTCATAATATAAAGAGTTAAAAATAACCGCACAGGACAGGGATGAGTGGAGAAGGAGACATGGGGCTTTGCTGCAAACCAATCGTAACGATTGAAACTGTAGAAGAAGACTGGTTACTCCATTTCTTAGAGTCTTCTCACCGAAACGACGGCGTTACTGCTTTTCTATATTTTATAATGCTTCATCAATTTCAATAATATAGCATCCATACGCATACATTACATTATATTTCCGCGTATGTAGGTATAAATATAATGCAGATTAAATATGGTAGACATAAAATTTCAATATTTTTAAAAGATGCTGAAAACTGTCAGCTGACACGGCACGTTGAATCCACCCTTGATTTTAACCCCAATCAATAAGGATGACTAATACGAAAATTGGATGACTGTATTGTAGAACATTCATCCCATTTCTGGAATTAAATACGTTCCAGTCATGAAAACTTCATACTCATCAGGAAACATGGAGGATCAGATACAATCATGAATCATTGGGTTATTTCTTGAGAAATGGGGAAAACAGTCTGGAAAAAATATGTTTAACCTAGCGTATTTATTTAAAGTGAATCTGGATTTATCTAAATAAACCCAAATATATATTTGTACACTTCACAGTATGCTTGAAAAGCTTGTGTCGTGAAGTGGAGTAAGTCGGCATCGGGAATCGAACCCGTTTTTTATTACATGTTTGTAAAGGGAATCGAAGAGCATATGTATGATAAACTACATGAATGTGACAGAAGCAAAAAGGATCGTGTGTGTAAGGATAGTGCAAGATGGCGTTCTGTTATTTCTGCCTATCCCTTAAAAGATACGGCGTGATAGGTAGATGTATTAAACCTCTGTGCTTAGGTCCGATTCTGTACCCAATTATGTAAGTGCATACTAACTAAGATCTAACGTCCTTTTTTCAATTACTTCTCAGCAAAAACAAATTGAATCGAAAAGTTAGAGGATTATTGGACCGACTGAATCGAATATATAGTGCTACATACATAGTATATTACTAACTTGATAGAATTCTTCGTGCGTTGGAGAATATTACGTGGACAAAAAACCGGAGCTAAAACTATGTTTGAAGAGATGATCGGGAAAACCCCGACACTAAAAGGTAATATAACTATGTTACTAGTTTTTAGGCATATTACATAACAAGTTTACTAGGGACCCAACATTCTTCATCATATTATCTGATAGCACATTCTTCAGTTTGTTAGCTATTCTTTCATTAGCACTGGCGGATCCATGGCATTAAAAAATACAGAATTTACAGATTCTGACCAATTTTGGGATCTTAAAAGCTCCGTTTGTATTTGTTTTAGAGCAAAATGTTATAAAGAAAAGTTATAGGAAATTTTATAAAGTACAAATTAGAAAATATCAATTTTTGACATAAAATGCGAAATAACGAAGTTATAGTGCATAATATACGAAATGTTGCGATTACGAGATTTAAGTTTTTTTTAAGATAGAGAAGCAGGCGGAGGGAGGAATTTGCGCAAATTTGGATTTCTAAAACTATTCATGCAATTTGTCATACACGCTCTCCGATTTCTTTTACTCAAAACGCGTTCATCCTTGAGGCGATCTGCTCGACATGATCGGACCAGGTCAGTCTCGGGCGGCCGCGCTTCCTCACCCCTCTTCGCTCGCTCAAATATTTTCTTTTTGTCACCCTGTCATCTTTCATTCTCTCAACATGTCCAAACCATCTTAGTTTATTCACTTTCATTAACAGTTCTTAATTCACAGACCAGTAAATTTGAATATAGCCTAAGAGTTAGACATTCGATTAATTGGAAGTAAAATATAGTTAACCTAGAAAAACTAGAGGTTTAGTAAACACTACTAGACAGTGTGGCGCCATAGTTCATGTGAGGTTCTGTATGGTAGGACTTTAATACCTAATACTCAAATTAGTATTACTGATGCAAGTTCATATAATGCTAGGAGTGTTTCTCTATCAATCAATATTCTTTTCAATGCTGCACGCAGGAAATACTTAGTACATGGTATGGAACATATAACATTCTTACTTACTATTTTCAAGGCCGTAGCCAGGAATTCATTCCAGGGGGTTCAGGGGGTTCAAAATAATGGAATAAAAACGAGTAAATTGATTTTGAAAAATTAAAAAGAATTTTTTTCAAGAACGGTTGAATTAATGAACCTGGTTACGCATCTGGATATATTTTTGGGTTTCAACAAGATAAACTACTAGCTAAACTAAAAACACCTCTCACCTTTTTACAAAAAGACAGCAACTCGTTTCCTAAAAGTCGCAGGGAATTTTGGTATGGATAATATGCATTCAAATCTAGTGAATGACCGTAAAAGTTTTTTCGAACGAAGCGAAATTTACCGCAAAAAGTAAACAAAAACGCTGTTTTTTACATTTTATCATGCGATTGTTCGTGCGATTTTGAAATAGTTTGGTCCCCAGCGGAATCACTCTGAATTATTGGTGAAGATCTCTTCAGGGCTAATGTAAGTGGCCCGAAAACTCGACAACATCGACAATCTACACGCGGTACACCCGAGAAGAATGGACAAGAGATTAACAAGGACCGTGAAAATCTACAAAGCTTCTACTGGTGAAAAGCCGATCCAATAATAATAAGAAAATTACGAATTGTTATACATACCTACCACTTGTCATTGCATATTGTTTTTAGATACATTAGTCGAACAAAAAACAGGACATAGTACAGACAATCAAATATACAAAACAAACATTGGCAAAATAATCATCTTGTTTACTCCGGCAGCCAACAGGGCGCTGCTGTTGTTTTAGTCTAGATCAGCGGTCGTCACACTTTTTTGATCAAGGGCCACATAGGACAATGTGAGGTATCACAGAATTTTTTTTTTTGATAAGAGAGAGAATGAGAGATGAGAAATTTTTTAATGAAAAAAGGGCAAAGTAATCATCCTAGCTGTCTTTCTACAGTAGGTAACCATACGTTTTTATTGTGAAAAGCCAGCGACCGTGTAAGTAGCGCCGCAGGCGAAATTTTTTCCATGACAAGCAAGCAACCTATTTCCTACATAGAAAAAGGTCGTGAAATAAATCTAATCTATTTTTCGTGAAATAATAAACATATTTATTTATTTATATTTTATTTATTTAAACTGAAAGTAAACAACAAACACATATAAATGTACAAAATTGACATAGTACAGATTATAAAACGTTGTTCACTAGGGCGAACTTATCGCAGAACTGCGATTTCTTCCAGTTAACCCCAATACATATACTTGGGTATCTATTTAAGTATAACGAATATACGTGTATAATCAGCGCCGCAGGCAATTTTTTAAAGAAAAGATGTACTTAATTTAATGAATTTTTGAAATGATTATGAAAAATTTTGATGTGATTAGAAAACGTGTGGTAATATTATGTAATACGTATATTAATTTGAGTATCATTTAGTATGAAAAATTGTTTGCTATGTCGCGGGCCGCAGTTGACGACCACGGATCTAGATTATGTATTTATTATTAACTGCTTGTAAATAAGCATTTTTTAAAGACATTGTATACATATTTCATACATCAATTTATGTATTCAGTCCTATTTAAAGACTTGGATCATTGAGACAATTTCTGTCATATCGAATACGTCATTCCCGTGGGATCCCCAGAACTTGAAAACCGTTTAAATTGTACGTATACGTAAAGGTTAAAATGCAAGCTTATGCATGGTGGATAAAGTAATTCGGTTTGAAAACTGTCTTCTTCTTGTTGTTCAGCCATCCCTCCACTGCTGGATTTGGCCTCAACTAACGATTTTTTAAATTTCTTCTACTTTGAGCTTTGTTCAACCAGTTTCTTCCTGCGACTGGGACTACATCATCTACCCTTCTTTTTTGGGATCATCCTACAGGTCTTTTGTTCTCCCATGGTCGCCACGTTAGGATTCTGGGTGCCCATTGAAAACTGTATAAGTAATGTTATAATAATAATAGGAGGACTTCACAATAATTCTGAAGATTTTTGAAACCTTATATGGGGCATAATAACTGAACGTGCGAAAAATTGCGTCGGGAAAAGTAAGATTACTTAGCCAATACTAAAGATATCATCCGAAGACATAAAAACGTGAATAAAAGACTAACCCCCGTTTTCACCAACTTTTACCTAAGAAGGAGACCCCTAAGAAATTTCCATACAAAAACAGAGATAATATTCTATTTTTTGACACGCAGGCCTACCAAACACACCCTAATTCCATACATAATGCAACACGCAACTCACCTACGTTAGGTGCCCAAATATCTCTGCCCAGGCTAGGTGAGTTGCGTGTTGCATTTTGTATGGAATTAGGGTGTGGTTGGTAGGCCTGCGTGTCAAAAAATAGAATATTATCTCTGTTTTTGTATGGAAATTTCTTAGGGGTCTCCTTCTTAGGTAAAAGTTGGTGAAAACGGGGGAATATGTTTTTTTAGTGACTCTAGCTAACAGGAATTTAAGTTCTGTAATATTTCTCAATAGAAAATAATTCCAAAGTTACTTTTGAAATTTAGTAAAACTCGAGATTATTCTCGTAGTTTGGTTGATATAATGCTGCACTTTGGTTAATAAAATTTTCAAGGTTAGACGCAGTGATTCCAGTGGATATTTTTTATGAAATTTTGTCCCCTTTTTGTGCAACAAGCCAAAATTTTGACACTTACGTTATTAATATTTTGCGCTTAAACTTTCAAACAAGATTTGCAAAAGTTGGAGTGATCATAGGAACGACTTTTTACTCAGAGTATATCGCTACGAATCTAGTAGAAAATGACATGGAAAATTCTGCTAAAGAGGGTTGATACCAGTAGCGAAGAGTAGATTTCTTAGAAAGAAAGCCTCTATTATCCTAAATCAAAAAGCTAACTCGGTGGTAATCGTATTCTTAGAACATAATTTATTTATTTAAGTAAATATTATTAAAACACAGCGATGTTAATCTAAAAGTAATATATGTGCTAGAACATTTGTTCACTGGGGCGAGCTTATTGCAGTGTTGCGATTTCTGCCAGCTAACCCCATTATACTGGGTAGGAATTAGTAGGTTATTCGTACACAGAAATGTATGTAAACGTATCAGGCATTCATAAGTGAAGTGAATTGAATCAATAAAAAGTAGACCTGTATAGGAAAACTTGTACAGAAAAATCGTTAGGTTGGTACTTCTTACAATGTAGCGCAGGTAAGCACCTATTTTGAATATTTTATCAGAACGCTAGAGAGGCATAGTTACCTACTACCATCACGAAGGAATGTTTCGCTCCGTAATAATGTTTAAAAATGTATAGGAGCGATCTGGCAACACAAAATGGTTGTTCGGAATTCAAAATAAGAACGCAGAACGTTTTTGAATCGAATGTTTTTAGCTGTTTCAAAATAGTGGGTCGAATTCTTTAACTAATTAAGTAGGGTTGGTTGGAACAATCGTCAATAAGCGATAAATCCGCCCTTTACATATTTTGCATTTTTTGTGTGTAATAAAGTGTTTTTTTTCACAAAATTAATGTGCGATTTGGAACCGGGTGTCGAAACTCATGCTGCTAAAAAAGATGAAAAAGGTCAATGAAAGTTTTCACGAACCTAGAAAAAATGACAAAAAATGGTGAGGGGAACCAATTTTACAAAACGAAGTTAGGTTTTCCAAGATCGTTATTTTTAATGTTTGCTTTCAGAAAAATATTCAATTCAATCGCTGCGTATATAAATAGGGCGTGAAAATTTGTTTTCGGTCTGCCCTAGTACGGGCTCAAGCTCAGTTAAGGAGATAGCACAATATGCTAGGTATGTTGTTCCAATACTGTTGTAATATTATGTAAATAAATTCGGATGCCGACGCAAGCAACTTTTAAGACTTTTAAGCTGACCCTCATGACTATATTACGCGATCCACTTTTATGGGACAATTCCCTAATCAAAAGTGAATTCATCCAAAGGAAAACCGTCTGAAAACAAAAGTGATGCAATTACTATACGAATTGTCTTACGTATTTAGGGATGGAGGAATTACCAGTGGAAATACCAGAGGAAATACCAGTGATCCATGCAAAAGTGGAGCATGTAATATTACCATTATTGGAGATATCGAGCTTTTCGTTACGAATCGCTTGTCGCTAGTTACCCCGCAATAATGAGGAAAGCCGAAATGGGATGAGACACCGCCTCCTAGAGTAAGTACTTTAGCCGTGCTGTAACAGTTGGCAACATAGCATAATGATCGCATAGGACCACCACTCCTGTCAAATCTCCTAACAGAATATAATACGTGGTCTGTCATACTCGTTGTTAAGGGACTGTTATTCCATACATTTCCTCAGCGACGGTGATGGCAACCTCGCCTATAGCATTTTATGAATTAATCCTACATCGTGGCTAAAGAAAGAGAGAAATGTCAAGGTGGCGGTGGATGAGACTGAAATTTGGAATATCGATGGAAAATGAAAAAGGATTATTTTTGAAATCACAATTTCTTTGTGAGGTCAACGGAATTGTTCGACTGATATACAGCAGAGGATGGACCTTCCATCAGGCTTATGACTGATCGTCGGCTGGCTTAATGTGATCACTTTACACTTGAGTAACATCCATGTTTAATGGCGCCTCTGATACCAACATAGAATACCGGCTTCTTAGGTTGGAGGTCTAGGTTCGATTCCCGACCGCGGCAGATGGATGGACTGGAATTGGTGAATGTTACTTAAGTGTAAAGTGATCACATTAAGCCAGCCGACGATCACTCATAAGCCTGATGGAAGGTCCATCCTCTGCTGTATATCAGTTGAGATACAACTACATACTAAAAAGGAAATGTGTCTGCGAAGAAGGAAGAGGTGGTATTCCCGAAATATTGAAATATTTAGTGAGACGCAGAATGCTTTATAATGTTAGTAGTGATGGTAAAAATATAATGAATCAATAGTGTACCTACCTACATAATAATAGCATAACGTGGAATAAGTAGATATGTACATAATAACAACACTATATATACACTGTCATTTCATTATATACGTCAGAAGATGACTGTGTTTACAATATTATGTTCTATGTACAACGCAATAATTATACCACCCACCTCTAATAATAATAAACTACATTACGTATCAATTGTAATTATACACTCTATTTAGAACAATAAAATAAGACTAAATAAATTGTTTGTTGAAAAACTTACTGCGTTTCCGAATATTTTCCATCACTTGTTTTCGTCCGTGACGCGTTTGTTTTGTATCGCATGCACATGATCCATCATTGTTTTTTGTGCCGCGGCGTATTTTGTTATTTTTTCACAATATTACACTTTGCAAATTATGTAACTCACTCTTGGAAAAATATGGGGAATTATTTATTTAATACAATAAGGTTACGTGCGAAAGATGAATTCGGTTCGGTTGTTCGTCGTAGAATGGCTGACGAAGCCCGCAAAAGCCTCGACGGGAGGGAAAATAATAATAATAAAAAATTGAAACCAACGCGACTCCCCGCCCCGCGTCCACAGTGCGCCGCTTCCAGAGCGCGTATGCGGAACAATTTGAATCGAGAACCAAACCCGAACGCGATATTTTCTCATTGGTCGATTGGTTTTGTGTCGCTCGTAGTCCGTCGGTTCTGCAATGCGGCGCGCAATCGCAGTATCACATGACCTTGGCATTGAACTTGGCAATGAGAGAGAGAGAGAGAGAGAAGTAGCTAGGAACGATTTAAAGCGCGCGTGTATGGGCCAAGGTATACATGTAGAACACAAACACAACACAAATACATTCAAACACAAACTATGACGTTGTGTGTGTTGGTGGATGCAATGTACAGTGGAGGCAGGGGGGCGAGGAGGTGGTGTGGGAGGGGGAGGGATCCATCCTCACTGTGCCGAGGATTGAGTGAGACAGTCGTACATTCATTATACACAAGACGATACGGGATGGAAGATTTGTATTCTACACGGGTCTCCACACAGCTGTTGGTTACTCCGCGTTGCAAATATTATTTTTCTGCCTGGAAGTATTGAGCCCAGCGCCCAGGCATTTCTCAGTACTCGCTTCTCAGTGCACTGCACGTTATTCAGATGTTTTATCTTTTATTATTACAATAATGTAGCTATTATTTTATTGTTTAACTGCATCTGTACGTGCCTTGTAAACTAACAACTTTTTCCTAAGCCCGAGACTAATATTTCTAAGTACCTATTATATACCTACACTATTATTTACCTCTCTTATACATAAGTGCCTACCCACTACAATATGCTATACTCCAAGTACCTATTTGCCTCGAGTAACTTTTTTTTTTTACAAAATTCTAATTTATAGAACACACAGTTACCACGTATTGCATTTGCATAGTGAATACGTCATAGTTCTATCATTTTGAGTTTTGAGAAGATTTGCGTTTTTTTTTTCATGGAAATGGTTCTAAGTTCACAACCCATTAGAATGCTTACACGTAAACATTTCTCTTGATAGTCAACACTGAGATGTGAACATGAAAACTCGTTTATTGTTCATTATAGTCCTTAGGCCCTAATTTCGGGCACTTGGACCCGTCAAATTTACATAGTTATAGTCTATTAACAATCAAAAGGAGCTATAAGAAAAGATAAGCACATCAATGCTAACAGAGTGTAGAACGTCTTCTAGCATTACGTCGGGAACACGTAATCCAATTTGAACAATCTTCTTCTCTTCTTCATCAGCCTTGATCCCTCACTGCTGAATATAGGCCTCTTCCATTTGTTTCCAGTCTTTTCTATCCCTCGTCTTTCTGACTGTCTACCCGCTACCGAGGTCACATCTTTTCTGGGGCCTTCCGACACCTCTTCTGTTTTCCCATGGCCTCCACTTTACGAGTTTGGGAGTCCATCTATTCTCGTCTTGTCTTGCTGTGTGCCCTGCCGATTGCCATTTGAGTCTTGCTGTACGATCCATGACGTCGACGACTTGGGTTCTTCGTCTGATTTGTCTGACCCATTTGAGCAATAAGCAATTTCGATGCTGAGATGTACCAATAGTCTAATGCCAGCATCTCATCCTTAATATTTAATACAGTAGGTATAGCTGAGTTGATCTGGAGTTTTCAAACACCTATTTAATATCCATCCTCTGATGCCGCGTTCCTTGCGAGGTAGGCAGAGATGATAAAGTGGTTGAAAGTGCGAGCCGTTTCATAGAATTGTTGCAGCACATCACTGTGTGCAGGTACCTCTATTTACGTTCCTTCAGTTTGTCTTTTGTAACCTCCTTGGATAAGGACACTGAAGAAACGTAATTTCAGGGGTAGGGTTTGCCGGGGGGCTCCCTTAAGGCTAACCCTGGGCCCACCTCTTAATAATATTTTGCTAGAAGTGCGGGTAAAGAGGTCGCTATTAATGCGCCTGAGCTACCCGGGGATGTGGAGGGCCTTAAGCCCGCGGGATTTTCCTTCAATGTAAAGGTACTTCTATTTATACCATGTATGTATGTAGCTTAGCTAGCTATGTGTAGCTAATGATATATAAATAGCTAACTATGTATATCACTTCTTATTATCTAATTATAGGCACAGCACAATCAATATAGGCAGTACCTATATAATATTGTATCCATCAATACCTCATACATACATACATACATATAAACAATCATATGATAGTTATACTTATATATATGATTTAGTAACCAAACTACACAACCAAGTATACTAGGACTAGCTGACATACCTACTAGTCCGAGAGCCTGCTGCTTAATTTATGACGTATCTGTTTTTTGATCGAAATGTGGTATAAATGATAGCTTACCAATAGGGTATTACATCGCACTAGGTTTGCCTATCAAAATCTTGCCGCAACCCCCCCTGCCCCCCCCCGAAAAGGTCCCCCTCTTCGCGGTTTTTCGCATTTTATAGGAATATGGTAAGAGATAGGAGAAAGTAATCAATGACAAAAATAATCTTTGCTAAATTCTCTACAAAAAATGTTAAGTCAATTTTTTCGTAGGACTAGTAGTTTACCCGTAATGCCGGTCAAAAATACAATTTCTGATAATGGTCCACGATTTCTTTTACTAGAAAAACGTGTCCGTTCTGTATGATTTCTGCAACATTGTCTACCAGCCTCGCATACTTCATAATAATTATGAACATTAGTACCTATTGTATGGATGCTGTATTGCATAGACATAAAGTACTATAGACTTTACCTATGCACGCCGTGAGTTTGACGTGACGTGTAGCGTGTACTTTGTAGTATAGTGTATGTAGGGTCACCTTGCTTGCATCACTCATATTGTTAGAGACCTATAGAGTGAAGTATATGGAGACTAGAGACTGCAGAGAGAGACCATCACCCTACCAGCCTGTCTGCTCTGTCCTACAATCAGTCTCTCCTACTCTACATCATCATTACTAGGTATAGGTTCATGGGCGTCGCCAGCTTCGAACCTAAAGGGGCCAACAAAAATTTAAAAAAAATGGTAGAGCTTAAAAAAACATGAAAGTAAATATGTAGTGCCGCTGGCGAAATTTTTTTGTGAGAGACATAGTGAAGAAGGTCGTGATGTGGTTTCTTTCTATGAAAATGTATATGATACTTTGCACAATAGTAGTTATAAAATGTTGTTTTTTTTTATAAAAAAGTAATAAAAGAAGCGTCGCGGGCAATTTTTTTATGAAACTGGTAGATTTTCGTACGGATTTTAGAAAATTTATGATAAAATGAGAAAATGCATGGTAGTAATGTGATTTTTTATGAGGTTTTGTCATTTAGTATTAAAATATATATACCTATTCCAATCTCTAGGGGGACTGGGGGCAGATGCCCCCCCTGACGACGCCCATGTATAGGTATAGGTAATATCTATCGAAAGATAGATATATATCACCGCAATGCACATCTACGGATGGGGCCCTCCGTTAATCGAGCCATCGTAATGTACACCGCTCGAGTCTGAGTGCTTTGCCCGAAAGAGAGATAGAATCGAGGAGTCGAGACTGACGATTATCGTGAATCCATAACTTTAACAATTTGAAAATTCGTGATATATGACGAAAAACGATGTGGGGGTAATAAAACTTTCTTCGTCAAAAGTTGTCAAAGAAATAGTCCAACATAAACTAGAAAATAGTCGTTTAATAGAAATCGAACAAGTTTTGCAACACATTGGCTAACTCACTGTCTAACAAATCGTCAAGCAAACCAAACCTTCAAACAAATCGTCAAACAAATGATCAAAATAATCATAAAAAAAATGTTGATCAAATTGTCTAACAAAGCATCGAACAAATTGTCAAACAAGTCGTTAAAAAATCGACAAAAAAATGTGAAACAAATTGTCAAGCAAACTATTGAACTAAGAGTCCAACAAATCGTCAAACAAGTCGTCTAAAATTCGTACAACAAAGCGCCAAACAAATCGTCAAAAAATCTGGATTGAAGTTTACAAAATACGTCACTATGTCATATTACGAGTATCTTTCGCCGTGTTTTAGACATAAACATCGACGATGGTTTTAAAGACATCATTGACAACTCTCTATTGCATTACAAAACGTAGGTATATTAAATGCAATAGGCAGTTATATGCCTCGTGTAGCTCTGTTCCTACTATAGACCCCTCATCTCATCTACATAGAATGGAACTTGTATGGTACGTGGAATAAGTAAGTCTATAGAACAGTACCTTCATAAAGTCTATAGGTATGTCTTTAATATGTATAAATGTACTTATATTTTACACATATCTATATACAGAAGACGATATAGCTATTAATTATAGATAATTATAGGTAACCCATGTTCAACCTACGTGTTTTTCGCAGGTGACATGACGCATCTTATGTTTGATGTTAATATGTAGTTATATATTAGGTACTGTACTAGCAAAATTTACCCAGTGTTTCTCATGTTTTATCCATACGAGAATTTCCTCCGTATGCACACTTCGCTTTTTATTAACAAAAGTCTTTTGATTGAACTATTTTGGGGGGTCGACCGGAAATTTGTGTTTAATGTTTTTTAATTTATGTCTATCTGTCAATCCTCTGAGTGTGTCTCAATAAATAAATAAATAAGTCAGATTTTGTCTAGCTCAAGCCTTGGAAGACACCGAGGGATCGAGAGGATCCAGTCACCGCATACCGCCGTGTTTGGTATCTCAAAGAATTAGGACAAAAAAACGTTTTACAAAGTTCACAATCTCTGGGTTAACAATCCACCTAATTTTGTTTTCCCTCGTGTAGACTCCCTTACGGGATAAGCATTGAGGAAAGAACGACGGACTACGTTATCTATATATATGCTTTTGGAATGGAATTGGAACTTGGAACATAATCAGTTCCTTGTAAATCTGGATGACATGGTCGAGCCACTTCTCAGCTGTGCTGTAAGTGAAACTACCTCTATCATTTCAATACCGATCATAGGAAAATTAATTCTTCCGTAAACATAATATATTATCAACAATGAATATGTCTACTAGGGCGAGCCTAATGATACCAAACAAATGCTTCCGTATGACCAAAACATAGCGGTCTTTTGAAAATTATTTCTTTTTTCTATTGGTAAGGTGACCAATCGTCCTCCATTTGGAAGAACAGTCCTCCTTTTCTAGGTCCTGTCCTCCCTCCAAACAAAGGTGTCTTCCTTTTTGTCCTTCTTTTTTCCTTTTTATCATTTTAAAACTAATCTGTTAATCTCAAAACCACACGGTTTTTCATTATACGATGAATTTACTAAAAATATGGTCGCCTTACTATTGGTTGACTGCCTTAGCTTACACCTGCACGTCATTCCCTGGTTACCCCTTTCTTGAATCTTTAGCCCAGGACATGCTGTGTGATTTGTGAATGCATTTACTGCATAGATATTTGTCAATGCTTGACGGTAATTTGCATGTCGCATACGGGTGGATTGTCAAAAATAATGAAAAAAATCTCATTCAATGTAGGTACCTCCCCATCAAAGCATTTTGCATTTTTTCTACTCGTAAAATGAATGCACAGGCCGTAGGGGAACACGATGTATGAACAAAAAGAAAAGAGTTTAAAAAAAAGTGAAATTTGAAAAAAGAACCTACTCCATAAATAAATTGCACTTTGCTGATGCATCATGACCTCTCTGTCTTACTCAATGGATTTCAGATATTCCTCTCTCATTCTGAAGCTGGTAAACAATGGGATACAAGATGGCTGACATCGCTCAATACAGCTCTGCGCTGTACATGGATTAACTTTCCAATAGATGCAGTATCTCGATTTACAGTTAGGACCGTATAGACAGAGTATCTGCTTACTAAAGGGGCTCTTCGAGAAATAATTGTGGGAAATCGTATTGATAAACATGGAAAAATTAATGGAGCAATATCGAGAGAATATTTAGGCATTATTGAATGCCATCTATCTATACCCTCACGCCACGTTCCTTACAGGGTAGGCAGACAGGACAGAGCGCCAGACAACGAAATTGTACCTATTATGTACTTATTACAAATGAATGTCACAAGTGGTTGGTTGGCACACATTGCCTACGGAAATAACCCCGCCGTTTGAAAATGTATTTTAAAATAAAGATTTATTTATTTATGATATTGAGTGCAAACGCGAAAGAGAATTGACTATAATTTCCAAACTGATTGGATATTCAGCAATTATTCGTGTCGCCTATATGGAATAAATATTGCCGAAATAAGTGCTCCACTTAATTGCCCCAACTGGAGACGCCTCCCACAAGTCGTCTTATATCGCCAAATGTCTTACTTTGAATTATTTTTGTTTTACAAATAATCCTTGTAAAGCGTTGGATTGTCGGACCTACAACAGCGTAGAAGAATTAAGGGTAAACATTGTTTATTTATTTATTTATTTATTTATTTATTTAATCACATGGGCACAAACAGTTATAACGGCACATATCAACAATTAAACAAAAACAGAAAGCAAACCAGTGAAGGCCCGTCAATTTTACCAGAAAAACATTTATAAGTTAAAACAAATTAAATTTAAGAAACTAGTTATAAGTAAAGAAATATTATATGTATGCATAGAATTATATATAATCTAAGTATGTATGTATAGACAAAAAGAACAAATCAGGTAAAATGATATTCAATGATGTATGTACGATAAATTAATAAGGGATGCACACAGATACTCACTCCCTCACACACACAATCCACACACAGACACACACACACAGAAACACACACACACAAACATACACACAGAACATGGACACAACATTAAAAGACAATTTGACCCTGCAAGAATGCAAATGGGGAAGGGGCGAACGAAACAGATCCGAGAAAAGGAAAAAGGGGAAAAGGTGAAAAGGGGAACGGACATCATAGTCGTTCAGGGAACGGTGGAGGAGCAAAGTGCTCGCATGACCTTGGTCCTGAAATCGGCCCTAGTCAAAACGAACATATCGAGACTCCGAAAAAATACGTTGTATAGAGAACATGTGCGCTGCAGAAACGAGTTCTGCACATAGTTAGTACTACACCGTGGCAAGCGGAACAAGTGCTTTACCCTAGAATTACGGGTGGGGCAGTGAAATGGTATTTTCTCCAAAAGCCTAGTCGAGTTAACTTCATTGTTTATAATCTTAAAGAGGTAGACCATATCGCATTGGGTTCTCCTATTCTCAAGAGAAGGAATTCCGTGATGACGAATCGCTCGCTTATAGTCATCGATGTCCAGGCCCATAAGGCGATTGAGGCAGTCCACAAACCTCCTCTGAAGTCCTTCAATCCTGTCAATGTAAGTAATATATTGAGGACTCCATACCACAGACGAAAATTCCAGCTGGCTCCGCACAAATGAGTAATACAATATACGGAACGTAAAAGGAGGCCTAGCGGTTCTCAAGATAAACCCCAGCATTTTATAGGCCTTGCCTATAATAGTGTCCACATGAGACTGAAACAAAAGTTTTCTGTCTAGGATCACACCCAGGTCCCTAATCTCGTCACATCTGGACAGAGCCTGTCCATCAATAGTATATGTGAAAGAGGTGAGTATGTTCGCCCTTGAAAAGGTGATCGAGTGACACTTTGTCGGATTTAGAAACAACTGGTTCCTCTTGCAGTATTCAGACAGTCGCTCCAGGTCATCCTGAAGCTCCAGGCAATCCTGTGGACCCTTAATCCTCTTAAATATTTTGGTGTCATCGGCGAACATTAGAAAGTCCGAATTTAGGAAGCAGGAGCCTATGTCATTCACATAAAGGATGAACAGCAGGGGTCCCAGGTGCGATCCCTGCGGAATCCCGGAGCCACACGTCAAGAATCTCGACACCACGCCACCAACCACCACGGCCTGCAAGCGATCCTTCACGTATGATGAAAGCCATCCAAGCAAGTTACCACGAATGCCGTAGCTCTCCAGTTTATGCAGCAGAATTCGATGGCTGATCTTATCGAAAGCTTTCGCGTAGTCCGTGTAAATTGCATCCACTTGGCCACCCCGACTCATAGAATTCAATACAAAATCCGTGAACTCTAGAAGATTGGACTCGACCGACCTCCCGCTCACAAATCCATGCTGGCCAGAGACGATAAACGGAGTGACCAAGGGAGTTATCTGTTTGACAATAATCTTTTCCATAAGCTTCCCGAAGGCAGATATTTTGGAAATTGGCCTATAGTTTGAGACGTCACTCTTATCACCAGCCTTGTGTATTGGTGTAATGTGTGATTTTTTCCACACAGTGGGAAAAATGCCCTCCGTGAAAGAGCGGCTGTAAAGAATGCACAGGGGTACGGACAACTCCTCACCGCATTCGCGAACAAATCTAGGTGGGATACCATCGGGGCCAGATCCACCGCAAGCGTCAAGCTCCTTAATGCAACTCAAAACTATACTTGGGGTGAACTCTATGTCATGAAGATCCAGATCATCCCCGCTGTGTACCCGTGGCAAATCCAGAACATCCTCGACAAATACCGAGGAAAAATACTCACCAAATAAAGACGCCACAGCCTGTGCGCCATCACCCCGTTCACCATTATAGAACATAAAATCTGGTATTGAAGATGTAGGCTTCTTGGACTTTACAAATGTCCAGAATCTCTTTGGGTCTCTCTTAATCATCTCCTCCGACCTTGAGACAAAGTCGTTATAGCACTCCCTCGCGACCGCCTTCTGCCTTGATCTCAACAGGCTGAACGCTGAATAGTCGGAAAATTCACCAGTCCGTTTCCATCGCTTATGAAACTTAAGCTTTTCCTTAATTATCTTTATTAATGCCTTGCTATACCATAGAGGGTAACCACCAGACGACCGCACATGTTTCTGCGGGACACATTCTAATATGATCCGATCCAAGATACCATAGAAATGTGCAGCCGCACCCTCAGCAGTCATCCCCTCCAGTTCCAGATGCCAATCTAGTGAGTTCAAGCGCTGCCTTATCTCAATGTAGTTAGCCTTGTCAAAGAGAAATACAGTTCTCGGGGATGTCACAGCCGACGGCCGCTCATTTATCTCCAGCGCAACAGTCACCGACCTATGATAGATATCATCAGGCGTCAGCGGCTCCCAACACGCAGCAACAGAGCAATCAATATTAGAAATTACCAAATCCAAAATTCTACCCTTGGAGTTGGGATGCGAGTTATATTGTTTGAGGTCTCCAAAGGACATGAAATCAAGCAGCTTCTTAGAGGGAACATCACAGCAGTTTGCCGGTTGGCAAAAGTTACCATCCTCCGCTCCTCTCCATTCTATATTTGGCATATTGTAATCACCCACCAGCAGAAATAAGTCCTGAGGCCGCTCCGTCACAAGGCGGGAACACGTATCGAAACTGGAAGATAGTTTTGCCCCATAATCAGGGGCCTGCGGGAAATAGGAGCAGCAAATATTGAGATCAACGTCAGCGGATCTGAGTCGAATGGAGATCCAGGTGTCCTCCGCACTCGAGCACCACCCGATCCTTTGCACCGCAGAGAGTTCCTTGCGCGCCGCTATCAGCACCCCCCCACCAAACAGTTGTCCTGTTTCATCATAGTCACGATCTCTCCTGAAGACATCATATCTCCCATCAAACAGCTCGGCGCTACCTATAGAATCCAATAGCCAAGTCTCCGCAATGCAAATCACGTCGTACTCGCTCTGTAATACACTGTAATGAAATAGGTTGGTCTTCGTTCGCAAGCCTCTCGCATTTTGATAATAAATTGACAGTTGCCTCATATTGAGTTCCGCACAATCGAGTGGTATAGGTTCAGAATACATAAGAGAATCTCGACGTTCGAATCAGGATATAAGAACAGGGGTGCAGAAATATACATAACAAATTCAGGCAGCTCCAAGATCGAACGGTATAAAAGAATTACATAACAGTGTGAATTAAAAGGTTCGACGGCAGTAGTCTCTCGATCAAATGAGAGCCAAGAAAACCCAAGATTAATAGAGACATTAGAAACATTGCAACAACGAAAACACAGAACATGCACACGCACACAGCGCAAGAACACACACACCTGAGAGAACAATGAGCATACAATCATTTCAATATGGCAGTAAGCGAAAGGACAGTACATATAGAAGGCTAAAGAGACCAACAAAACCACGAGTCATATCAATTTTTTCAAGTCCAGGGTGGTTTGGATCAGAAGAGGAGGGGCCTTTTCAATTTTTCTGGCATAGATTCGACAGTCCTTAACCCATACATACTTGTAATTCTTTGATTTTGCCAGGTCCTTCGTCTCTCGAAGCAAAATTTTATTCTCCCTAGTCAGGTGATGGTTAATGAAAATTCTCCCTCCAACTGGAAGTCCCAAATCAAAGGCGGTGAGTCCTCGCTTCTTTTGGGCTGCACTCATAAATGCGCCTTTCGAATCACGACTATTAAATTTCACCAGAATCTTCGTCAACTTCTTTTCTTTGGGATCTCTACTCCAGGAAGCCACCCTCTGAATCGACATGACATTACTCACACCGACGCCAAGCTCACCGGACAGTCGATCAAATAGTGCTGGGAGACTCTCATCTTTCAATTGGGGGATCCCCGAGATCTCGACGTTGTTAAATCTGGCATGCTGCTCTCTATCATTATTTTGAAGCGTTAATCGAGACAACTCTTTTTTGACCTCAGTCAATTCCGCTTCGAGAGCATCAACACGCTTCAAACGGTTCTCAAACTCCGTCATCCTATTGTTCAGTGCCTCATATTGGCCACTCATAAATGTGGCGAAAGCCTTAAAATCCTGCATTTCAGTGAACATTTTTTTGAAGTCATCTCTCAGGGAGGTGATCTCGTTAAGAATTTTTTGGGCCTGTGGCAACGATTTAGGGGGCGGAAATTCAGAGGCGGTCCGGGAGGGAACTTCCGGAGAGTCTGTCGGATCCTGAGCATTCACGCCACTCAAACCCGGGCTACTTGAAGACTTTGAGCGAAGGGATCGAGGATCCTCCTGCTTGCACTTTTGGCAGCGCCATTGAGTGCGATTAATAGTCGACATTTTTTTGAGGTTTGCTATCGTAGTGCCAATACATGTACAGTGAAATGCACTGTGGCATCTGGAACAATTCAGAGCCTTCGATGGGCTCAAGACATCCTTGCAGCTATTGCACTTCATTGCTGCTTAGTTTAGTTGTACACACACGCGCGCGCACACACTCACACACACAACACACACACACACGCACTCACGCAAACACGCACACACACACACACACACACACACACACACACACACACACACACACACACACACACACACACACACACACACACACACACACACACACACACACACACACACACACACTCACAGGCAAAGGAGAGACACCCGGTCACATATAAAGGTTGCCAATGCACAGATGTAGAGGTGAATGAGCAGAAGAGAGAATAAACAATAAATACAAAAAATGATAATATGATATGCAAGAAACAATACGATTAGATAATTATATTGAGTCGATAGAGAGCCTTCACTGGCATAAGCAAAAAAGTTTCAACGATTATACCTACTACATTGGGTCACTACCAGTGAGCATTAAATAATAAACAATATTATGTATGTGAGTATTTCCCAATTAAAGTAAGCAAACCGTAAATTATACAATAATTAATATATTAACAGTATAGGCGTATGGTGATCTGTAATAAGACAATGGGTAGAATGAGCATTACGACCGTCGTGCTTACGACCGACCTCGGCTGGGTTCGAATCTCAGCCGGGGTGAACTGAAATGGCGAATGTTTCTCGAGTGTAAAGTGATCACTTAAGCCAGCCAAGGTCGATCGTAAGCCCGACAATGTTCACCCTTAATTCTCCCACATTGTTGTAGGTTCTACAATCCAAGTCTTATTAAGATTTCGTGAACTTCTAAAGCCACTTCTTTGCTATTTAACATCAGTGTACATTTTATTTTTACCCAGCGTCATCACATACATCTCACTCTATCGTATAAACATTACATTAGTGAGAGTGAAAGAGGTATATTTTCAGAACACAATTTCCCTATGTAGTACAGTACTCCATATAAACACACTGCAGAAAATTGCCCATATTTTCTCTCTCTTTTCATTGTATGGAATGCGTCATAGATGTGAGAGGGATATCGGTATAGTTTCACAATGACGTAGTAGTAGTGGATTCTAGAATGTTCTTTCTCTCACGGTCAAGGTCACGCCATCTTCCCCCTGCACCCTAACCCCCCTCCTCCCCCCCTACTCAACCCCCTTGACTATGGTCACGGTCCTCGAGAATTTCAACTACAAATTATTCATATATAATACATAGCCTAGTGTTACATAACTAAGTATAAAAAAATCCACGAAAAACTTAAGCAAAGTTGACTTAAAAATTTGATTCAAAATCAGTTTTCGACGTTGAATTATTCACAACTAGGGTTACCAGATGTGTTGGACAAAAAAACCGGACAAGTTCCCAAAATTCCAAAATTTTCAATTTTGGGATTTTCACAGTAATTATTCAAAATTTTAATATGATGAAAAAGCGAGATTATTTTGTTTTAATTTGATATTATTAAATTCCTTTTACCATATTATTTAATAAAATTATGAATTTTATCTGCTGTTTTCTTAAGGTCCGCACAACATATGCCGGCGGTCCGGATTCGGACCACGGTCCGCCATTAGGTGGCCGGTGAACAAAATGTGTCTATTATGTGGTTACCTATATAATGATCTAAGATAGTTCAACATTCCAAGATTTCTTATGTTGTGGGGAAGAGTTACATTAGAATCTAGTCCAGTAGGTCTGTAGTTGAAATCAGTGGATGATACGGCCTTCCGCGGAGGGGTGAAGAAGTACCTCGTTGACAAAGAATTTTATTCCGTTGACGATATGTTGAAAATTGATTTGATGTATGACGAAATGCCAATCAGAGCCCTTTACACTCTGATTGGCATTGATCTGATAATGATATTGTTCACGATACTTTGTTTAATGATATGCTATGAAATGATATTGTAAAAATTGACGAGTCCAGGTGCCCAAATGGGCCTACGGACGATGGAGAACAATAAAACAATAGTAAGCTGTCCAGTAGTTTATATATCTCAAAAGATACACAGCAAAGGATGGACCTTCCATCAAGCTCGTCCATAAATATCATAAGTAATTTTATAATAGGTATAGTTAGATATAGTTAGAATAACAGAAATAAAAATAAATTTGTAACTGTATCCTTATGAAAAAAATATTATTTAAAACATTACTATAAAAAAAATTCGCCTGCGGCGCTGTTTGCGATATGGAATGGAACAAGATCTCACAATTATTACATTAGTATCGCAAATAAAGAAAAATTGATGTGAAAACTCATTACCTTGCAACTGTTTCGTTATTTATTTTTTGCCTGCGGCGCTAATTATGTCTGTTATTGTATAAGAATCTCATGAGATATAATTATATAGGTACAAGGGGCCCCCTCTTTACTATTAGTCCGAGAGCCCGCTGCTTAATTTATGACGTATCTGTTTTTTGATCGAAATGTGGTATAAACGATAGCTTACCAATAGGGTATTACATCGCACTAGGGTTGCCTATCAAAATCTTGCCGCAACCCCCCCTGCCCCCCCCGAAAAGGTCCCTCTTCGCGGTTTTTCGCATTTTATAGGAATATGGTAAGAGATAGGAGAAAGTAGTCAATGACAAAAATAATCCTTGCTAAATTCTCTACAAAAAATGTAAAGTCAATTTTTTATAGGACTAGTAGTTTACCCGTAATGGCCAGTCAAAAAATAGGATATTTTTTGAAAAAATAAAAAAAAAAGTTTGTTTTTTTTTCTTTCACATTCTTCCACCCATTACTACTAACATTTTATGGAAAAAAAAATTTGGCCTGCGGCGCTATATCACTGGTTATTTTATGAAAAACTAAATTTTAAGAATTTTCGTCACTGAGTTTTATTGTAATAACTCCGAAATTATTGAATGTATGAACATAAGTTATAGCTCGTTTTGTAGCTAAGACTATGGTAATTAATTCGTTCTTTGACTATTTTCCTGTAGCTCTTGTCGATTTTCAACCAATTTAGTTTAAATACATTTTTTTTATATTTTTAATGAATTTCGGTTTTGGGCCGGCCATTGCGGGTAAACTGCTAGTTCTATGAAAAAATTGACTTAACATTTTTTGTAGAGAATTTAGCAAGGATTATTTTTGTCATTGACTACTTTCTCCTATCTCTTACCATATTCCTATAAAATGCGAAAAACCGCGAAGAGGGACCTTTACGGGGGGGGCAGGGGGGGTTGCGGCAAGATTTTGATAGGCAACCCTAGTGCGATGTAATACCCTATTGGTAAGCTATCGTTTATACCACATTTCGATCAAAAAACAGATACGTCATAAATTAAGCAGCGGGCTCTTGGACTATATGTAGATGGCAACCTAAATCGGCAATCTAAATATTACTAGACTAGAGATAAGAAAGGTACACTGGGAATATTTTCTAGTATTTTCCTGTTTACCCGATTCCATTAGGAAATTATCATTTTCCTAGTATTATGGGTGTGTATTAACATTACCTGAATCAATATAAATACACAGCGGTACATATATTTTCCCTCACAAAATGAATACCCAAAATAAAGCCCTGAATACAAAAGAAGGTAGTTATCTCAACGGATATACAGCAAAGGATGATGGACTTTCCATAAGGAGTGTGACTAATCGTCGACTGGTTTAATGTGATCACTTAAGTAACATTCCGTCCGAAGACCGCCCAAAAGATGGAGGGATAGTTGGTCCTCGACATCCCAGGAGTAGATGAGCTTTCTGCCAGAACAGATCAACTGATCTACAAAAAAAGGCAAAAGAAGAAAATAGAGATGGTTTGGGCATGTTGAGATAATGTCTAAGGATAAGATGACAAAGAAAACATGTAAGCCTGAGGAAGTAAGTGTGAGGAAACGTGTCGTACAAGAGTCACCTAGAGTCAAATATCTACATAAGGACGTACGCGTGTTGAGTGGGAGAAATCGCAGAGCGTCTATGACAAATGTCATGAACGTGTTGGAAACGACAGATGCAAGGATAAAAGTGTGCAGAGACGAGATCAACTCTGAAAAAATCTGCATATATAGATATAACTCGGACAAAAACATATGCTCTACAAAAGAGAAAATAGGGAAGGTATAACAGCGCAAAAATACGGCGTCATCATGAGATACAAACCCAAGCTTTTGCGCATTACCTTAAAAGGCAAACGAAAAAATTCAAGGGAGTTTGATAATATGTAGTTGTAGTAATATATTATTCACAATGGCAAGCAACGCAATATTCCATGTTATTAGCCAGGGACCTAACAAAACCTACATGCTTCCGTTATGTAATTCTAGTGTATAGTTCAGTTTATGTAGATTGTAGTTACACAAACAACAATAACAAACATCATACCACACATACGCAGTATTGATATACCCCAAACTCCATTCATGCTGCCGGGCGACCGTGAATATTTTTGAAGGGTGTTCTCCGATGCTCTCAACCCAGCAAGGTGAAAATATGGAGTGAAGGAGGCTTCCAGTAGTGAACCACCTCGCCGCCCCCCGAAATACGTCAATAATATTGCTAGGGACCTGGGGCGAAACGCGCATGTGCGAGACGCCAACACCCACATGTTTAAACCTCATTTTCAAACCTTCCAATAAATCTGACAGTTCCAGAAAACTCACAAGCAATCCAACTTCATTTGAACTTCAGTTTCCCTCTTTTAATACAAAAATCCTAACCCTTTTTACTTTATGTCATAATTTAAACACCTTGCATCGTGAATTGGTAAACATAGCTGGAATATATCGCATCCTTAATAAAATGTCATAACAATTCGCAAATTTGGAAGAGTTTTCTTTTTCTTACAAGCAAACTGAAGACACCTCTTCAGGATGTGCTGAGAATTACTGACCTGTTTTAAAATTTATCATTTAATGTCTTTGCTCTTTTTCCTCGTGGTCACATGTGTGCCCCTACAAATAACAACCCACGCATCAATTGCTTTGGAGTCCTTTATTTTTGTTATTATTGTGTTTTTGTAAAACACGTGCCCTATGAATGTCAATACTAATGTAATGCTAAGATCTCCACAGGTATCAGTTATTCCCTTAATTTCTTCTTTCTCAATTCCTTTTAAGTAAACTCTGGAAGTGAAAGGCACGCATTGAGATAATGGCTAAGATAGGGTTATTTTACGCATCACTTTTATCTCAAATGACGAAGTTATAAAACTAGGCGAGGGTGCGTACTGGTAATGACGCGCAATTTCCCCAGATATTTTCACCTCGCCACAAATTGCGTTGCATTTTATACGCCTATGAGAAAAACTTACACTTTCCAGGAATATGCTTTCACGATTAATTCGCATTATAAATGTAGTCCAAAGAATTAAACCACTGGAAGGCAAGCGTAGTATTATAGAGAATACAAGTTCTATCCTAGAGAGTGATCATGGTCCTACCTACCTACCAAGTATCAGCAAGCTGTCCTGGGCTCTGGTAAGTGTTGCTAGTCTGGTGGTCTGCAGTGAAGTGGTCTGCTCTGGTATGCCTGGAGCCTCCTGTACTCACTACTACATTACATGGTGCAATAGTAGGAGGAGCTAGTCCTATGCCACCGCCTCCAGTACTATGGATGTGGACTATACTGTAGCCCAGAGTAGGTACTTACCTGATGTGGTGCAATGCCTCTGTAGAGCCTATATTCTATATGTAATGCACTGGGCTTCTAATACACTACACCTTCAGATTACATGGGAAGGTGTAGTGTATTAGAAGCCCAGTGTAATCTACAACCGATATAGTACTGGAGCTGAAGTCATATACGTCTGGCTCCTCCTGCTATTGCACCATGTAGTGTAGTAGAGAGGCCATGAGGTTCCAGTCATACCATAGCAGATCCACTTGGCAGCAGAAAACAGATTTGGAGAACTTGGATGAATAACAAAATTCTGAACAAATCAAGGGCTTGCTTTATGGATAAACCCAGATAAGTACATCATTGACGAGATGTTGTTGTACTATTGTAGGTATAAATGGAACTCTAGAAAAGGCTAGTGTGGAGTGAGTCATGGAATGATATCACCAAAGTAACCAAATACGTATTCAGAGATTGACATGATTCATGCAAGTGATCCCAAAGGGAACAAATTTCCTTTTCCTATAACACCCTTCCTGAAGTACATTAATTCTTTTTAGTCATGATTTAAAATTTACTGCATTTTTTCACCTTAAGTTTTCAAGACAAATACTCGTAGATAGAATCCACACTCTTCATATACATTTTTTAACAAAGAGTCAGATGTTTACGAATTTTTTTGTTTATTGTTTTTGAATCATCCGTAGGCCTTATTTAAGGCACTTGGAATCGTCAGGTTTACATTACAAAATCAAATGTAATAAAACCAGTTAGAAATGAAATCAATAATAAATACATGGTGACAACACAAATCCATAGCTTTTCATCTTTTTCAGCAATGCGTTTGCCATGCACTTATTCTGTCTATCTATCTATACCCTCACGCCGCGTCACTTGCAGGGTAGGCAGAGAGGAGAGAGCGCCAGACATTCAGATATATCTTTTTTGTCATCCTTTCATTCTCTCAACATGCCGCCAACCATATTAGTTTATTTACTTTCATTCTTGTCACAATACCAGTCTTGCAGTCACTCATTTCCCTATTTATTCTGCATTGAGCCCTTTACACTCTGTTTGCATATTGATTCTACTTCTCTGGCACATTGTCACAGTTGATTGTTAAAAAAAATATAATTGTTATAACTATGTAAATTTGACGAGTCCAAGTGCCCGAAATTTTTGCCTAAGGACGATAATGAACAATAAACAATAAACTTATTCTGAATGTCATGAAACATTTGTTTGATTGTTTGTGTATATATAAATGCTGTGTGTATTTTTATATGCACACAGCATTTACTGGTTATCCCTTTACTGGGATCTATAATGGTGAACGTATTGCTACATTACAGTCCATAATATTACACTATTGAATATTACATTTAAATAAAAAAGAGACAGTATGAGGAAGTGGAACTTATTATCTCTTTCTATAATAACAACGCAATTCCATTGCCAAACTACGCAGAATTTTGGAATCTTCACGAGTGGGAGTGCCTTCTCCCTCTTATGAAAAGGGCGCATACACACACAATATCAGCTCTGTTTTCCTAAAATCGACCCTGCTCCAGCTGACTCCCTCGCGCCCCACACCAACACCCTCCGGAGTGGTATCCCCTTTCTGCACACCCTGGTACAATCAATATCAGCTGTTTCCAGGTATAAACACAAACCACGACGTATAAACAAAAACTCGATAGCTCAAAGAAAAACAATTATAACACAAATATTTAGCTCCTGTAAAGTGATTGGAGATTCAACAAAAAACATTAAAAACATTTTGGCACACAAGATTGTCTTATTCTTTTGTAATCATTGTAATCATTTTGGTCAATAAAGATTTATTTATTTGTTTATTTATTTCAATAAAATGTCAATATTCTTCTTCTTCTTCTTTAGCCCTGATTTCTCCGCTGCTGGATATAGGCCTCTTCCAAACGTTTCCACTCCTTTCTGGCATAAATCACAAAAAAAAACAGATTATAAACCTATACCTACTGTTGTTCAGATTAAGTGGTCAGGTTTGGTTTTCACCCCCCCTCCTCCCCAAAGTCAAATACGCACTCCCCCCCCCCCAAATGAAAACCTATATACGCCACTGAATTATACGTATTCCTAAAACGCATTTCCGGTGGTGGCCATATTGGATTTTCACAGCCTATATGAAGAATTGGTTGCGGTCACTATATGTTTGCGATGAGGGCACCCTCTGTGGTTTGTTCTCCGAACTAATTCGCCAGGAGACCATTGTTTATTTGAATTTCGATCGGACCACGATATTTCGTGAATTAAGAGGTCATATGTGCACTGAGCAAATTCGTTCTATTCTTGCTTCAACTTTTTCAAATTTCGTATGAGAATGTTAGCGCGAAATAAGAATAACGTAAGCGACAAAGTAAATTATACCTTTTTAAAAGAAACCTGATAAGAAATTTAAAAATCTAAAACACCCGATTTGTTAAGATAATAATTACTACCAGTATTTTGACTAAATTAAACTTTTTTGTCTTTAAAATATTGAACGGAAAATCTTCATATCCCGTAAATTTTAAGGGTACTTTAGGAATATTTTTTTATTCAAGGAATTTCCAAACCCTGTAACTCTAAAACAGCCGATCTGTAGTCCATACTTTCATCTATCACGGTCTTCAGTTTCAAGACGATTCCCTTAGTATTGGCTGAGTAAAATTCAGGGCGCCGAAGCCCAATGACAGCATTTAGGACTTTAATAAAACCATCATAGTATTCTTTTAATTAATTTGTTTTATGAGGAGATATCGGGATATTGTTATCATTCCCTATTATGATATTAGTTTCATAGTTGTTCATGGTTTCGCCATTTGAGATATCGGCATTATGACTATTCTGATCCAGTTTCCCTTCATCAGCGGCGACGGTCACCCCGGACATTTCCACATCCAGAGTTCCATTGGAGTTCTTAGCCTTCTCTTCTGGTGTTTGAAGATATTCGTTCGCTTTAGGTCTCTGTTGTATATTGATGCCCCTAAAAAAACATATATCTTTGTTAATTTATCACAATTCTCTAGACTAGACCAAAGTAAACAGTAGGTAAAATTTATCTCTAAAACGAAAATAATATATTATATGTTCTTTTAATGTCAAAATTATATAATTTGTGTGTAAACATCGCATTTTAACATGTCGTACTTAAATAATATCTCAACAGTTAAGGATGGACTTTCCATCGCAGGCTTACAACTGATCGTTATTCATCAAAATTCACCAATTCCAGTCCATCCACCCGCCACGTTTGGAAATCGAACCTAGACCTTTAGGATAGAGCCTGACACACGGTATTCTACTGGTTACGGCGGATGGATGGACTGGAATTGGTGAAGGTTATATATACTTAAGTGTAAAGTGATCAAATTAAGCCAGCCGACGATTAGTTATAAACCTGATGGAAAATCCATCCTTAGCTGCATATCTGCTGAGATATTTCAAATGTAATGTCGCAAATGGTTGGTTGGCAGACATTGCCTAGGGCAATAAACCAGCCATTTGATTTTTTTTTATCAACGAAAATTTATTTATTTATAATTCATCATCATGTTAGCCTCCCTGCGTCCATTGTTGAACATAAGCCTCCCCCATTGATCTCCACAGCTCCCTATCCTGTGCGGACTGTATCCAACCGCCTTCCGAAACTCGCCTTACATCGTCCGACCACCGTGCTTGAGGCCTACCAACACTTCTTCTGCCTGTTCTAGGTCGCCACTCCAGAACTTTCTTTGTCCACCTAGAGTCTGTGGTTCTTGAATTTCATAATTACTTGAAAATAATGTATTTAATACTTACGTGACTGTGGACATGAATATCGTGAATAGTTTCCTAATGGGTACTTCTACAGTCACATAGGTGAAGAGGGAGAGACCGAATGATATGAGAATGTCACCGAATGCCTGACCTGCCTGAAAACAAAATATGCCAAATGCCAAAACACTGTAATGTAATTGTCATACATTATTCTGATTAGGAATATTTTTATTATTTTGTTTGTGACGATCCTATGTGGTGATTTAATCTATCATTTTTACTGCTTATGACGATCCTATAAGGTGATAAAGAAAAATGTAAGATGTCCTAGGGGCGATTTTATCGCTAAACAGCGCACAAAATAGTCAAATTATTATTGTTCTTAAGATTATAAAAAAAACATCGCATAATTTTCTTGAATACGCTTCGCACGATGGGCAATTTTTAAGGTGCGCTTACACGAGCAATACTTGTAGCGGCAATTCGTACAAATCGTATTATTTCGCAATAAATGGCAATTCTTTCGGCAAAGCGAAACAACGATATTGCCAACAAACGAAAGACTAAAATGTCCAAACCGATTGGATATTCAGCAATTCATGTCGCCGACATCATGACAGTTCTCTTTCTCGTTTGAACGAAATATCGTTGTCTCGCTTGAAATATTGGCGAAATCATTGCTATATTTATATTGCATAATAATGTTAATCAATATGCAAGTTGTACGAGTTGCCGCAATTATTGCTCGAAAAATTGCTCGTGTAAGCGCGCCTTACTTCGGTGATAGTCGGGCAATCCCGGTAGTTGAATTTTGTTGATTTGTTTTTTGAAGAAGAAATATGTTTTAGGTACCAACCATTGTGGGAATATCTACGTAATACGGGTTCCGGGACGTCGCCGAAGATCTGATCTGAAGACCCATATGGATGAGGTACGCTCCTAGGGTGAGTTTTCCTGGCGTAACCCAGACAGGCCATCCCAGGACTGTCGTTATTATTGCTGGAAAAATTATCATTTATAATGCAGACAAATTTCAACTTAGCCATTAACCAACTTCTCTGAGAGTCTGAGATGGTAAGGGCATCTAGGAGATAAATGATGAAAGGATAACTTTAAAAATAGATAACTAAGAAAATATAGATACATGGATGAAAGAAGAGGAATATGGAAATACGATGGTCCAAGAACCCACATGACTCGACCATGTTGTACGGACCTGAGTGAAATGAACAATTTAGCATGTATGACTAATAGCATGAATGTGGCGGAAGCGAAAAGTACGTGTAAAGCCAATAATACACGATTTACTTTTACAGAATAATTCCCCAATCAAAAGTGTAGTCATCCAATGGTGAACCGTCTAAATACAGAAGTGATACGATCACCGTACGAATTGTCGTACGTGATTTAAAATACGGGTATCTATGCAAAACTGAAGCGTGAAGGGAGAGGAAAGTATGGCTTTTTTTCATAAAAAATCTGGGCTTGCAAACCCAAATACTTTCCTGGACACTTTGCACTAGGCTGAAAGCCTGTATCGCAAAGTGTGGAATACATCGCTAGCGCCAGGGTTTAATCTGGCACCTCCCGCTTGAGAGACTGCCGCCCCAACCAACTGCGCCCATCATTTATACTAATATTGTTGCCTATTATGACGAAGAGGAGAAAATTGACAAAATATCAAAGACTGCACAGAACTTTGTGGAGTCTATTTGCTTTAACTTGGGACGGACGTGAAGGAAAAGTGTATCTAAAATTGTTAACACATTATGGGAATTTTTCCTTGTGTTGACGCACACTGTGTCTCATTAACTATTAGGGAGGAAGACAGCCAATCAATATTTATGTTATTTATAGGTGTTTTTACCAAACCCATCAGCCACTTGTTGTCAGAACAATACCAAAGCACTCCGAGTTTATGAATAATATAATACAGAGGGCTCTAACTTCGTCATACTGGAACAAGGACGTGGATTTGTCTTTTCCACAGTAAAATTTTCAGTAATGATGTGTAGGTGTTTTCTATTAGCTCAGTCAAAATGCAGCCCTAAGTTGGCAAAATTAATAACAGATTGGAGTCTATGCAGTATAATACCTTAGGTTGGGGTGTTTCAGAATATCAGGGCTCCCCCCCTCCACCTTACGCTTCCCCCCCCCCTTCCCCCCCGAATAGGTCCCCCTATGTGGTTTTCCTCAATTTTTAGAAAACCACTACGAGATAGAAGAAAACTGCCAATGAGAAAAATAGTCCTTAATAAATTCTCTACAAAATGAATCCGACACATTTTTTGATAGGACTAGTAATTTACCCGCAATAGCCGGTGAAAGTCACGTATTTTTTTGTTAAGAACAAAAAAATATTTTACATACTCATATTGTTGAAAATTCATAAGTGCTACAAGAAAATGGTCCAAGAATGAATTAATTGTTATAGTTTTAGCTATAAAATGAGCTATTATTTATTTTTGCACGACTCATAGTTTTTGAGATATTACAAAAAATTCCAGTGACAGAAGTCTATAAAATGGAACTTTTCATACAATTTGTATTGAAATGCTGTGATATTAAAATTTGGGTTACATCTGTTTAATATACACTACACAAATCTGTGTAAGATAAAAAAATGTAATGGGGCATGATTGGATCTTTTTAGTATTTTAAGGTATAATCTTTTAGAAGTTGAATGCACTTTTTCCAGCCATGTTTCAAAGCCATTATCCCAGTTTTACAGAAGGATTCGTCAAGGTCTTTAAAGAAGAAACTTTTGTGTATGTTTGTGTAATATACGATGGCCGGTTGAAGACTTCGTAGCCCTGAGAAAAAAATGTACTGGCCAGTTTTAGTTTATTATTGATATAGATAATATAAACCTCATTAGGGCTATTTACAAAATTTGAGATCGATAGGACGAATCTAGCACTCTTGGCACCATTTTTATTTCAACGTGTTTGATATTTTTGTGAATATGTGAAATTTTCAGCCGCAATCCGCGATAAAATATTATTTTATATAAGGTTATAGACCGACATGAACCATAAAAGAGATGTCAGATTCTTAATTGGAGTTTGTTCCATCATATGCCATGATTAGAAAGTAAGTGGCAGATTTTGAATGGGAACAGCATGGTGTCAAAGACAATCCTCGAAGTGTAAGGAAATAAAATCTAGTAGTTCCGGAAAACATCGATAAAACCATGGATTAATTTTTCATAGGTCGCTGAATTATTGCTTAGGTGATAGCAGAGATCCCATTGATCTGATTTAAATCAGTAGTGTTCATCTCAACTTCAGAACAGGACTTGTACAAACCCTTGAATCGCCGGGTGCCAATGCTTTTGACCCATCCTAACCTTAAGGAATCCTTCTGGAAAACTGGGATAATGGCTTTGAAACATGGCTGGAAAAAGTGCATTCAACTTCGAAAGGATTATATCTTAAAATACTAAAAAGACTCAATCGTACTCCAATACATTTTTTATCTTTCACCTACTTGTGAAAAACAGGCGTAACCTAAATTTTAATATCATAGCATTTCAATACAAATTGTATGAAAAGTTCCATTTTAAAGACTTTTGTCCCTGTAATTTTTTGTAATAACTCAAAAACTATGAGCCGTGCAAAAATAAATAATAGCTTATTTTATAGCTAAAACTATAGCAATTAATTCATTCTGTGACCATTTTCTTGTAGCACTTGTGAATTTTCAACAATATGAGTATGTAAAATATTTTTTTGTTCTTAACAAAAAAATACGTGACTTTCACCGGCTGTTGCGGGTAAATTACTAGTCCTATCAAAAAATGTATTAGACTCATTTTGTAGAGAATTTATTAAGGGCTATTTTCGTCGTCGACAGTTTTCTTCCATCTCTTACTGTTTTTCGATAAATTGAGGAAAACCACATAGGGGGACCTATTCGGGGGGGCAGGGGGGTGACGCGTCAGGGGGAGGAGGGGGGAGACCTGATATTCTGAAACACCCCAACCTAAGGTATCATACTGCATAGAGTCCAATCTGTTATTAATTTTGCCGACTTCCCCATACATCGTTTCCTAGGATGACTGAGCATATTCATAGATATTGCTTTTAGAATTATACACGTACAGTATCAATATTTAATTACAAACTTCCGTTGACATTTTAAAAATTTCTAAAAACGGGAAACCTTATATCTCGACAACCGTTACTAAATATGCTTTGAAACAAAATAGGGTAGATGCATTGAATATTTATCTAGGGAATAATTGTAAATGATTTTTTATATCTTGTATAGATTTATCAAAATAAATTTTTAAAAACACCTCTGACCTTTTTTCCTAAAGACGGAAACTCGTTTCCCGAAAGTCAAGGAGTAATTTTTATTTTGTACTGATAATATGCGCGCATTAAAATCTAGGGAACAACTATAAAAGTTTTTTGATAGAAGCAAAATTAACCCTAAAAATGGAAAAAATGCTATTTTTACCATTTTATCATGCGATTGTTCGCGCGATGTTGAACCTTAATGCCGTGGGAAATGACCGTGACGTCATTCTTGGTACCAAGCCCTTGCTGTGACTCTATCAGATATTTCATTTATATTAAGTCTTTTTTTCAAGCCAAACTGATTTTGTCGCTTAAGTTATTCTAATTTTCGCTTATACCATCATACATATTTGTTTTAAAAGCGGTAAACTTACGAAAATCTCCAAATATACAGCACATAATGAGCACACTGAGAAACAGAGCCCATAGTGGTCTTTGCAGGGCGGCGTAGATAGCAGCTTCTATGGCACTGTATTCATGATTCGGCTGATAGAATATTCTCCCTGTAGCCAATATTACAAGGAGGGCTACTATTGATAGAGCTCCAACAATGCTTGTCACTTTCTGTAAAAAATGTCATTATAATTATAAATTTCACTCTCCGACATGGCAGCTTTTAAGCCTTCGAGCAAAAATCGTAAAACAACAAAAAAATATAATTCTGCCAAAAAAACAAAAGTTGATACAATATTGGACGATTTACTATGCACTAATTAGTGATACATAATATCGCCTAAAGGGCTCTAAAAATACGTTCTCGTAATATGAGAGCCTTTGAGAGAATTGTTTTTGAGCCCTCCTTTAAAAATTGAAGTAATAATAAGAGCGAACATTTTAAAACACGCAAGTTTTGCGTTGGAAAAGATAAAGAGAAGCGAAATTGGTCAAAAATAGGCATTTCGTCATCCGGGAATAACAAGGTATTAGTAATCAAGGTAGGTATTAGTAATCAAGTAATCAAGGTATTAGCAAACCATGCGATTTTAACTTTTTGGGTGAAAATGTTTCTAACTGAGATAATCTATTAGCACAATGAGCAAAAACGCTCTAAAGTGGGCCTTTTTTACCATCTGAGTATTATACTGAGTCTTAATATGAGTGATCTCGATTTTTTAACATTCTGATGTACCTAGTCCTAATTATTTTTTAGTGTTTTTTTTAACCCGAGATTTTAAGTATTGGAAATTAGTTGAAGGATACTTGCAGCCGACATTAATTTCTTTCCAGGTTTGTGGAAAGTATACAGGATGTATCCAGCTAGGAAACCAATGAAGTAAGGTCCAGCCCTGGTGTGTGAAGTGATGTAACTATTCTGGAAGAAAGTATGCGCGCGTGGTTCGACCAGGAATCTAAAAGAAAGTTAGATAGTTAATACATTAGTTCAGAGATTACTCGGGAGAGGTTTGTTAAAGGGAGCCCTTCTGGCGAACTTTACGCCTTCTCGTAAAATACTAGGGTTCCAACGTTAAACTTTTTAAAATCATGGAAATCTGTAAGAAAATGTTCTACTTACTCATCAGTGAAGAGCAATGTTCCAGGTAGACTCATAAAGTACGTAATGATGGCTGGAATTAGCATGGAAATTGCTATAATCACTCCAAGGACTGTTAGGCCAATACGTACACGAGATTTGTCATTAAATAGTAAAGATAATGGCATGGAAACTAAGAAGAACTGGAAGTCACACGCCATGTACCATGAATGGACCATGCACTGGAAAATCATTTAAAATTAATGAGTATACACACATAACCTACTGAATAGAAAAGTGAGTTTACTTAAAGACAAATATCTTCTTCCTCTCATCCTTAACTGGATCGGGTAAGCAATTGTGTATCTTCACCAGAGGTCCTCTGTTTCTTGCTGTTTCCAGGACTTCTGGCCACCCCAATTGCGTGGCTTTGCCACCTGCTTCTGCCAACTATTTCTGGAGCAGCCCACTGGTCTTCAACCTTTTCCCTCAATTTTCAGAGCTTTTACTGAAAACCGTTATTCTGGCATCCGGATGACGTGTTCAAACCCCATCTCAGTAAAATATATAAAAAAATGTTACTAGCAGATCTTACCATCCGATCAGCATTGACGTAATTGCTCACCATGAGCAAATTAGTCCACCAGTTTTCTCTGCAGAATTCTCCTTCAGTTTCAATCATTGTATGCCACAAGGGTCCAGATCCTGTTAGTGGAAGGATGTAACCAGTAAACATCACCACTGCTGCGTACACAGGAGCCATTCTGGAAACGGACAGAGAATTTGGAATTGGAACACTTCTACAATAGTTTTACAGGTGGTGAACGTGCAGAACAAGCCAACATAGGCGACTTCAATACAGAAGTTTTTAATGGAAAATTGTAAAAGGTCCGAAAATTTCTGGGTTTTTAGAACAAGCGGAAAATTGCAAACTTCAAAATTGAAAATATTAAAATTGGAGCAAATTTCAAAAATATTTTTTTGTTAGCTAATGAAGAGGATCAAACCGTTTCCAGCTTTCATGGAATTAATTAGGCTACACCATTTTTTTATGAAATTTCTTGGCCTTTGGGCATTGGGCAAATTGGGTGAAATTTTATATTAAAATTCGAATAAATGATTGGTGAACATTGTACTGTCATCAGTGCATTCGAAGATTTCAAAGCTGTAATAAATTATTGTCAGGAAATGGGTTCAAAATAGATTTTTAAATTTATGGTAGGCATTTGTTTAAGCGAAGAGAGGTAAATGGGTTCAGAAGGGTGAGATGTAAGATTACTATCTCCATACCTGATGTATCTGTAGATGATCAGCAATGGATAAAGCTTTGTGCTGTATTCCAGGACCTTTAAATTCACAACGTAAGAGAGAATTCCACTGAAGACCAGGAAGCTGTCCACCAGAAGATCTCCGTGGTATATGAAGGTGAAGATTGGATTTTGATATAACTGAAAATTATTTACATACAATTATATAGGTCATGCTGAAAGATGTTAAGGTCGGTAAAATCTCATATCTGTGTCACATTCTGCGTGGGGATAAGTACAGTGTTCTTCAACTAATACTCATGGGGAAGATCGAGGGACAGCGTGGTCCAGGTAGAAGGCAAACGTCTTGGCTGCGCAATATAAGGGACTGGACCGGAATGAGACGTGTGGAGGAGCTGTTCCGGGTCGCATGATACAGAGAAGCCTTCGGCAGAGTGATTGCCAACGTCGGGGAGACCTGACAGAGGGCACATCAAGAAGAAGAAGATATAGGTCATATGCTGCCATTTGGCTTTGGCTTTTACTTGTTTACTCAGCCAATACTGGGAGCATCGTCTTGAAACTGAAGGCGGTGATAGATGAAAGTATGGACTACTACATTGTTGACTGTCCTAGAATTTATATATTTGGAAATTCCTTGAACGAAAAATAATTCCGAAAGAACCCCTGAAATTTACGGGAAGAATTCATTACTCGTTCAGTTTCTCAGATGTAAAAGTATAATTTAGCCAAAATATTGGTATTTATAAGGTTAACAAGTTGACTCTCGTAGATTTTTTAATTCGTTTCCAGGTTCTTTTTAAAAAAGGCATAATTCATATTGTCGCTTACGTTATTCTTATTTTCGGCTTAAACAAAATTTGAAAAAGTTGAAGCGATAATGGAACGTTTCTTCAGGCTGAAGACGAAATAAAGAATACATACCCTTTCAATTTCAGCTCGATTTAATATTGGAGCTCCGAGTCTAGTTCCAATTCTATGAGTGACAATAAAGAAACATATTGACACTACTCTCATTCCCCACAGAACATCTATTCCTTTGTTGTCTCCGCCCATAGCACCGTATGTCAAACCTGTCAACTGAGTAATCAAGGAAAATGCCTTCACCAACTCCGGGATCTCATCTGAAATATAAATAAAACACGGAAAATTTGAGATGGGTCAGTGAGTTTTAAATTTTTTCTGTCACTTTTTCTGTTTCTGTTACAGAGTTTGTGTGGTGATTTATGATTGTTACTATATATTATCTAAAAACAGGAATGGGACACTAAAATGACAGAGGGCGGGTCGTGGACGATGGACCCCCAGAGTACTGAGCTGGAGACCCTACGAAAATGAACGAAGTGTAGGGAGACTACAAAGGAGATGAGCCGAGGATATCATCGAGTCGGTGGGACTTGGGTGGAGGCAGAGTGCCCTAAACAAAACTGTGGAAGAGACAGGAAGAGGCATATATCCAGCAGTGGAGGGAAAGGGGCTGCAAAGAAGAAGAAGAAGAATTACCATTAAAGTCATGATTTATTTTGCTAAAATTTTTGAATAAACGTCATATTGTCAGTGACACCATGCACCAAGCAACGCGTGGCATGTGACGAAATGTCATGTTTACAAGAGTGCGAAAATGTGACATTATATGAGGTTGTAAGTAAAATCCATATTGTCATATTTGAATGTTATTTGAGTCACAAAAAGCATGTATGCATTTGAGTATTTAGGGTCTTAATATCAGATTATTAATACTGTCAATTTGTTTACTTTGTTTTGCCTCTGGATTTTTGTTTAATATATACCAGTGGACTATGGAAGCGATCACGACTGACAAGGTTAGAAGTCCCATGATGGCACTGTAAGAAAAATGATAATATATGTATTTGTATTCAAAATAATAATACGTTTCACTACACTAGAGGAGAATCAAAGTGCAAGGTGAGTTCAAGTGTACCTGGACAAAATCGTACAAAATAGGTGACAAACTCCTGAATTTATGCAACCGTAATTACATTTTTTTTTGTACAATGGATTAAGATTGAGTTATGGACGTAGGCAAGGGGAAGGTTATGTGGGTTCAACCACCGCCCCTGAAATTCCTCAGCCAACCCACCGTTTTATACATAGAAGAATGAATCACATTATGACCACATCGTTTTTTCATCATGCCATGAATTTCCAATAAATTATTGTGAAAATCCATTATATTACAGTTATTTCATTTAAAAACATTTCGCCTGCGGCGATATTTACTAGTTTTTGTTCCTTCTGATATAAAAACTTTAATTGTGCCTCTAGCTTCAGAGCTGGCGACGCCCATGGTCGTTACTTATTTTCTCTAGTACAGAGCTCGAACCTCTCCTGAAACGAATTCCTGGCAATGGCCCTGTTGAGGGTGACGCCCTGGGATGTAAGATGTTTCAAATTTTAAAGAGGGTAATGCACACACAGATAACACCAACAAAAACAACGACAGAAGAAGTTAAACAAATGTGTAGTAAAACATACCAAAATATAATGGCTCCTACTCCAAAAGTCTTCGATTCCCCGCTCCTCTGACATAACTCCCCTGGTAAAGTAATTCGAAGAGTTGGTGATGATGATCCAAGATTGGCTTTCCTCGATAGTTCTCCATCTATGTGGCTCTGGAGAAGGACCTCCAGCTCTTTATTCGAGCAGCTCGCTGGGGAGCATATCCCCCAGTGGAGAACGCTTCGCTTGGTGTGGATGACATCTCCAGAATACTGAAATGATAATGATAAAACAAGTTTATTTAATTTGGAAAAAAGGGAAATCTTCATTTGTTTGCCCTTACAAATTAAGACCATAAATGTAAGATATATCTTTATTCCGGAGGTTGGGATTTAACCTTTAAATCCAAGGAGAATTTCCACGACGTATATTGTGTATTCTATTTTTTCTCTCGTTCTTTCGTGTGTGAAGGACCATTGTCCGGGGTATTTGTGAGCCAAAACTCTGCGTCACCTGCTCTTGGCATCACCTCATGGATTTCCCCAAAATCCCTCGAACTTCTTTTTAAGACAGTGCCCCACAGTGTGATCAAGCAACTCAATCTCACCACATTAGCAATAAGGATGATTCGTCTTTTCCCTCCTATTGAGGGAGTGTCCACATATCCTGTGGCCAGTTCCATACTGATTTAAGGTTGTCCAAAATCTGTGAAACAGACTGAAGCCTGGCTGCCTATATTGCTTGAAAAATAACGGTTCCCCAACATCCGCATCTTTCTAATTTATTTTACTAATTACGTAGTGTTGTTAACTTACGTATATGGCGTCATAGACGCTGTCGTAAGGTCCAAAGTTCTCCACATAGTTGTGAATGGCAGGATGTTTAGGATGCTGTGTAATATTCACAGTGGCCAGGCAGTACTGTCTCTCTACACCAGGGTCATCTCCTCCCAGGCACTCGTCAAAGTTACCAAGTTGATAAACTGAACCGTGGACCCAGCCATTTGTTTCACCTGCCGTGGATTCCCACACTGAAAACAAACATGTTGATATCAGACAATTCAAAATAGACGTCAGATTAATTGGACAGACATTTTGCGTATTTCTTCTTCAGTTTCAATAGTTATGATTGGTTTGCAGCAAAGCCCCATGTCTCCTTCTCCACCCATCCCTGTTCTGTGCGGTTCTTTATAACTCTTTTTAAGTATGAGTCGAAACCCATATCCTGGCACAGGTCGTCCAGGTATTCTTTCTATGGTCGTCCTCTGCGGTTCGTCCCCTCGTTCATTCCTTCAATTAATTCAACTAGGAGACCATCTTGACGCACTATGTGGCCGATCCATTTGGCACGTCTTTCTGCTATTGCATTGAGCAGGTGTCTTCATCCTTAATTCTTTATTTTTACACATGGGGGTTTGCTGCAAACCAATCGTAACTATTGGAACTGGAGAAAAATAATGCCATATCGATAATAGATATAGCCGAGAAAAGTGTGTAGGAAAGTATTTAAGATTGTGTAAATTGCCACAATCTCAGCTGCTTTAAAAAATACATTTTTATAACTTACTTTGAAATGCCCAAAGCGTCATATTATTAAGGCTGCTATACATTCTCCTAATATCTCTACTGCATTGGGAATCCCCTCCTCCTCCATCTTCCGGCAGCTTCCAGCTGAAGTCCATGATGTTCCCCAAGGGTTCACCAGGATATCCATTGGATACAGCTTCTGAACTCTGGGCTTTGCTAACTATACAACACAAACACCATACACACAACAACACCACAATTTTGTTCAACATTTTTTCGTTTAAAATAAAACAAATTATTTTTCTTCTTTTGTATTTTTTTTAGTTTATTTATTCCACTAAATTATTAAGTTTCTTTTGCAAGTTCGCACAACTGTTCTGCAAAGTGCCAGAGAGTATAGAGACACAAATTATCAACTAAATTAAATATTCATTTGATCACAGTTTTGGTGAACAAGATACAGAGATATGTTAACATTACAAATATAAATCATAACATTTGTTCACTAGGGCGAGCTTATCGTGGTGCTGCAATCTCTGCCAGCTAATTCAGTCTTTCCGAGAAGTATCTCAAAATATTATGAAGACACATGTATTTTTTGTGAGATATGTAAAATTTATTATTTAAAAAACTTGAGATTGAACTTTTTCAATATTTACTTACTTTTGTCTATAAAAATGTGCCAAAAACACAATAAAATAAAATAAATAATGAAAATAAATATACTTGATACACTTCCATGAAATAATTAAAAATGCACCAGATACTAAATATTTTCTTGGATTCGAAAAGACGCTATTTTAACAATTTTATTTTAAAACGAAAAATTAATATGACATTGATACTTTTACGGAATATTAAAAATAATATTTACAAAATTAAAATTTAGATTACTTTACTAAAAATTAAGTAATTGAAATTTAGTCAAATTGACCACTCTCCAAGTGTTTATGTTTCAAGCTAGTGTGACTATTAATGTATGCACATAGAAATATCTCTACAACACTTCCTACTAATAGGGTGACCAAAGATTTACATTCAAATTTTATGGATTACGCTAGTAATTAGTAATTACATATTGCGATGAGAATTACATGATTGGGTACCCTTTCACAAATAATCTATTATAATGTTTGCTTTGATGTTTGTCTTTTTTCCATAAAGTTAGGAATCTATAATTACTATTTTATTTTTTTAAAGAAAAGGATCTAGGTTTTCATACACAAACTCAAATACTTTCCTGCACACCTTGCACTAGAAATTCATTGAATAAAAAATATTCCGAAAATACCCCTGAAATGCACGGGATCTGAGGATTTTCTGATTCAGTTTTTCAGATATAAAAGAATATTTTAGCCAAAATACTGGTCAATTATTCTTAAAAAATTAGCTGTTTTAGATTTTTTAATTTGTTCCCAGGTTCTTTTTAAAAAGGTATAATTCACATTGTCGCTTACGTTATTCTTATTTCGCGCTAACATTCTAATACAAAATTTGAAAAAGTTGAAGCAAAAATAGAACGTTGATTGCTCAGTGCATAAGAGCCCTTAAGCACTAGTTAATCATAATAAAAATATGCACAGTACAGTTTTTGTGCCATACTAAAAAAGCTTAATTTGTATTTTTCTGACGACATCAGTATCTCATCGGTTTTAATTATAATAATTATATAAGTATATATTTAACAATAATTATGAGTTCCTGGTATTAATAAAAAAATGTAAATATCATAATAAAGAACTTTGTTTATTCCACTTATTTTATTTTCAAAACCTCAAATTTTCAAAAACTAATTTTGATAGGAAAATCTGTGTCCCAAATCTCAAGTTCGTATCACATCTGGTTTCAGAGATACTGTATACTCTAATAAAACTTTCAACCCTTTTTTTTACTCCCCTAGGTCGAATTTCCAAAATTATCTTCTTAGTGGAAGGTTTTGTATTAAAACTTATCCGTCTTCAAAATTTCAGATCTCTAGGATTAGCCGTTTGGGCTCTGCGTTGATGATTGAGTATGTCAGGCGCTTTCGTTTATGAGTTGAGATAAATATGGATTTCTACTATACGAGGTTGCTAGAAATAATGTTTTATCTCTCTCTCTCCTGTCGATTTCCTCACTGCTGAGGGTCGCGATCTCCAAACCCAAACACCCGTTGCTTGACTATATATATTTATTATATAACACATTCTTTAATTCATGGAACGGCAGATGCTTGGTGTTAGTCTCCGGGATAGGTTAAGAAACGAAGAAATTAGACGGAGAACCAAAGTCGCCGATATCATGAGCCTTGTGTCAAAAATCAAGTGGCAATGGGGAGGACATATGGCCAGGCAGAGTGACACCAGATGGGCGTCATGAATATTGAAGTGGAGGCCTTGTACAGATAGAAGGAGCGTCGGAAGGCCACTATTGTTTATTGTTTATTGTTGCTTATCATCTGTAGGCCCATCCGGACACCTGGAATCGTCATTTGAACATGTTATGTAAATAAGAATTACAATTAAACAATAGCACATTAGTATATAAATATATAGGATTGTAAATCAATAGACAGAAAATATGATCCAAGATCAATGCTGATCGGAGTGTAAAAGGTTCCGACCAGCATTTCGTCAATTATTCAATACAAGTCAACACATGGAACAATAATTAATTAAATATCACAGTACGATGTATATGATGAGACTCAAACTAAAGAGATGAACTGACGACATTGTTCAAATCGCTGGGGGAAACTGGATGCGGAAGGGTCAGAACAGAGACGAGTGGAAACAGTTGGAAGAGGCCTATATCCAGCAGTGGAGGGAAGAAGGCTATTAAAGAAGAAGAAGAATATATGTTTTAGGAGTCCAAGTGCCTCATTTGGGGCCTAGGCATGATGAAAAATAACAATTGTAGTTACAATTAGTACTTAATAGAGTTGTTACGAGTTTTTTTTTCCATTTAGGACAAAAATTAATTCACTATTTTTACGACAAAACAAAAACAAACTGCGTGCAATGTTAGGTTTTTCATTTCATAGACGATTACGGCAAACGTAAGCAAATAATTAAATGTATGAGGTATTTAATATAACATTGGTGTCATCAGGGGGCTGGGGGGGAGAGTTTCCCCCCCTAGAGGTACGTGTCTACATTTATAACCTCATATAATCAAATGATTCGCACCCTGTTTTTCATCATATGTTACGAATTTCTATAATTCTTTTGAATTCTTCAGACTAACATAGTATAGAGATGACACGGTTAAGCACTGCACATGACTCGTGCCATCTTCCTTTAACTGCTACTAAAAATACTCTATAAGAAAGAGACAAACGTAAGTTTCTCTAATTGGTTTCAGATCATCCCTTGTCCCAGCAAATGTGAGGGAGAGCGGGGGAGTGGGAGGGGAATGTCATTTTTCAGTCTCTACCACTTTTCTACCAAAAAAGTGTAGGACACTCTGGATACATGTTGTCCAGTCTACCTTACATAAGTTGAATTCCATGTCAATTGTTGTATATAAAATGCCCTGTATACTGCTAAGCGAAGGAAAATTAAATTTAGAATAATTTTATTAACACTGAATATTCATAAATTCCAAGCACTGCTAACAAAATGGCAAACTCTAAACCAACTTTAACGGAATTTTTATAAAATAAGAACGTGAAAAAGTGTTAATATTTTAGAAATAAAATAAAAACTTTGCAATTTTTTTTATTTAGAGACAATCTGCCTATATCATGACCTTATTCCATCGGTCTCACAGAAAAAAATTGTGCACTATTTAATATTTCAGTTGTCCCTTTCCCCCAAGGTTCAAACCTTGGTTGGTGACGCCTCTGGCTGTTAATTAAACCTATGACTTTTTGCCCACCGGCGTATAAAGTACCTTGCCACTTTTTGTAGGTCTGTACTAAGAATGTTTTCCAATGTCCCATTTGGGACGGGAATTGGAGAATTTAGGAAACAAAGTGGAATCTAAAAAAAATTGCCGTGTCCCATCGATGCGTTGATTCGTCGATGGCTTTCACTGGCTTTGCCTTTCAGACTTTAATTAACTTTGTAGTGATGTACAAAAATAGTTTGGGCAATTTTTAATACTCCCGACCTAAGTATGACGTCACGGTCATTTCCCACGGCAATAAGGTTCAAAATCGCTTGAACAATCTCATGACAAAATGTTAGAAATAGCATTTTTTTTCCATTTAGTGGGGTTAATTTTCCGTCTATCAAAAAACTTTTACGGTTATTCCCTAGATTTTAATGCATATTATCAATACAAAAAAAAAACTTCGCGACTTTCGGGAAACGAGTTTTTGACCTTCGGAAAAAAGATCAGAGGTGTTTTTCACATTTTTTTTGAGAAATCTATACAAGATATAAAAAACCTTTTACGATTTCTCCCTAGATATTGGTTCAATGTATATACTCCATTTTTTCCAAAGCATATTTAGTAACGGTTGTCGAGATCTAAGGTCTCCCTTTTTTAGAAAATTTTGAAATGTCAGTATGCGTACTGTTATTACTGTTAATATTTGTCCATCACTATACCCTTGTGCATGTATTTCTCGCTCGTTTAGGTTTTTTTATTAGTTTATTAATAGCTTATTAAGAGTTTTTAATTATCAATTATTACCAATTAATATCAACTGTGGTATATGTTGTTTGTGATTGGATGAAATTGCTTCTTCAGTATGTATACCAGTTCTTAGTTTTTGCTATTTTATCGCCTAGTTGTTAGTACCAATGAAATTATATTTAGAATCTATTATTTTTATTATTATATCTATTTTATTATTAAACGGGCAGCTGCCTTAAAATGGAGTTGGGCAGGACACGCTGCCAGACGCTCAGATTCTAGATGGACCAAAAAGATTCTATAGTGGCAGCCTAGAACAAACAAAAGGAGTGTAGGAAGGCCTCAGGCAAGATGGTCTGACGATGTGAGGCGAATCGCAGGAAGCAAGTGGATGCAGCATGCCCAGGATAGGGATCTATGGAATGTCTAAGGGGAGGCCTATTTTATTTTATTAGATGGGGTGTATTATGCACTGCGATCTATAAGATCTATTGTACTCCCCCGACTACCCAGTTAGAGCAGCCCCTCTAGTCCTAGACGTCTTATGAATATCAATACTCGGAGGGGGTCTAGGGTGGGAAATGATTCCACCTCTATCTGATGCTTGCCCAAAGTTCTCAACCTCATGTATCTTACGGCATCGCTATCTGCCAGAAAATGGTGGGGATTTTCCTCCTCCTTCTCACAGAATCTGCAGATGCCGTCCTCTTCAAGTCCCAGTTTACATAGATGCTCCCTGAGCCGAAGGGGAGACCTACTATGTCCAGCATTGGAAGAAGAAGATTTTTTTTCTCCATCATGATAAATCCCTATTTTTATTAATCTGCGCATTTGATTACGCATTTGTCTCCACTATTTTACATGTTTTTTCTTCATTACAATAATCTTATTATAATAACATGCTTCACTTGTGATTTACGAGTATTTACTGATTTATCTACGCGTTTATAAAATAATTATGATCAGCCAATGAACTTTCATTGTGAATAAAAACTACTCAATGAAAAAAAATGTTCTTCATCGATTACGTAAACTAAATCAGGAGTGGTATTCCGAAGCTTAACTCACTCCATATAGATGTTATGCCCCCGCCAAACGCTCGTGACCAACCACGAGAAAATGGTGTTCACGAGTAAAAAGGCGTGTGGATGGAACGTTTGTCTTGACGTGTACGTAACCGACCGTTGACGCCTTTTTCTCATATATGAACACCATTTTCTCGTGGTTCGTCACGAGCGTGTGGCGGGGGCATAAAAACTACAATAATTGCGGCAATTCGTACAACTCGTATTGATTAACATTATTTCACAATATATAGCAATTATTTCGGCAATATTTAAAACGAGACAACGATATTGAAAGAAAACGAGAAAGAGGATCGACTAAAATTTCCAAGCCGATTGGATATTTACCGATTTGTGTCGCCGAAATCGTGACAATCCGCTTTCTCGTTTGCACTCAATATCGTTGTTTCACTTTAATATTGCCGAAATAATATCTATAACGAGTTGCCGCAGTTATTGCTCACAATTTTTTTGCTAAAATTGCCCATGTAAGAGCACCTTTTAACTTAACCTTTCGTATTTTACCTTTCCCTGCAAACGATCGTGAAGAAGTGATTCTAAAACTACAGACCCCAGGGGTCCGCAGGGACCACTTTGGGAAGCACTGATGTAGAAAAACAAATCTGATAATAACGTTTATTTATTTTATGACAAAAGAGAATCATGGTCTGGTCCACCAATTGCAAGCTGAAAGATCTTTATTTAAGCAAGTAGCGTAGCTGATGAGGTGAGGGATGAAACTCTGCTCGTACACTCCAGTGAAGAGATGATTCCAGGTTCCGTGGGCAAACACTCCAACGTCTTCACCTCCGTGAGTCTCCGAGGATAGAGGCACCATTGCAGGATACAGGAATGAAAGACTATCTGAAAAGGTGATTTCAATAAAGCATTACTCCCGTGTTATATTCTTTGTTAGGCCTTTGTTAGGTTTCCACCTGCTAGAAAACTTCTGCAAGAAGTGTCCGACAGTCCGACTCCGTAGTTTACACCTGAAAATACTGTCTGACAGACTGTCGGACACTTCTTGCAGAAATTTTCTTGCAGGAAACCCGGCCTTAGAAACATTCAATGAGAACCACTCTTGCGTCGTTTTGTCGTTTTGTTAAAATTAATTGAATTTATAAGAGTATCCTCAGAATTTGTCATTTAAAAAACTAGAAACAGGAGTAATTATGGTTGAACTGATCGAAGTCGTTTATACATTACAATCGATTTCAATAATCGACTTGCGATGTATAAAAGTATCGAAGTTCAATCGATTAGTCGTAGCGCGCCAATCAAACATCAAACTGGAGACGCTTACATTGACAGTACGATAAGTCGAAAATTTCGAAGCCGTTTATTTATTTTTATAAACAAGTCTTGGTGTAATTATTGTTGACACTTGTAGGTTTTTTTGGTAAAAGTTTGATGGGAATAGACTTCTATGGGACGGCCACAGCTGAGATGGAGAGACGACCTGGTCCGACATGTCGGCGCAACCTGGATGCAGTCTGCACAGGAGGCAAATGGTGAGGCCTTTGTTCAGGAGTTGACGGTGATAATGATGAAGAAGATTAGTAAATATTTGAAGAGTGTAAAGAATTTCTTACCCATGTCTTCTAAAGTGACATCAACCCTACTACCATTTACTTCCTTTCTGTACCCAGGACCGTTGGCATAACTGAGAGTCAGATATCTTAAACCATCTGAAGCAACACTGCGGTCTTCAGCTTTTAGTATAGGATTCCCTCTACTGGGATACCCGTTCATTGTCATGGCGTGGGCATGGTCAGATGTGACGACTATCAAAGTGTCTCTTTCGTCTGTCATACTGACAGCCTTGGCAATCCCTTTTGAGAACTCGACAGTTTCGTCTAGAGCAAGTCTTGCAAGCGTTCCATGATGGGCGTGGTCTATTCGGCCACCTGGAATCAATAAAGAATTGGTATAAATTAATCATGGTTTGGGCATGTTGAAAGAATGAAGGAAGACAGAAAAGATATATCTGAGCGAATGAAGAGGCGTGAGGAAACGCGGCCGCCTGAGACTGGCCTGGTCCGATCATCTCTACCAAACCCTCAAGGATGGACGCGTTTTGAGTAAAAGGAATCGGAGAGCGTGTATGAATGTGACGGAAGCTAGGAGTCTGTGTAAGGATAGGGCTGTCTGGCGCTCTGTCCTCTCTGCTTACCCTGCAAGGGACGTGCCGTGAGGGTATAGATAGATAGATAGATAAATTAATCATTTTCTATTGATTGTTATTATTGATGAATTATTTACTACTCGTATTAGATTTTTGTCAAACAGTTCAACTTACCTTCAGCAAACAAGAAAAACCCATCTTTGTCTTTAGACAAAACTTTAATTGCAGCTTCGACCATTTCTTCAAATGTTGGTTCTGTTTCAGGATCGGCCTCCAGATGGTAACGACAATGATCTCCTTCAAATAATCCTAGCAAGTAATCAGTGTCCTTTGAGACATTCATTAATTGGTTTTTGTTCCATACATATTCGTATTTATTGTTTGAGTCACACTTCTGCTGTTTCCACTCCTCTATAAGATCTCTTCCATCTGATCTTCTTCCACTAGTTCCTTCTTCATCCGTCACGTTTCTGGGTCTGAATTCCCTTCTACCTCCACCAAGAATGACCTAAAATTAGAATATAAAGTTGTAGCTGCTCACTTATATCAATGAGTTCACTCTCTCTTTGAAAAGGGGCATTATTTTATACTTTGGTGGATTTGAGTTCGTATACCACCCTCTAGAAGAAAGCCAGTTCCGAAAAGTTGAGTGATTCGTTTACAGCTTGTTGTTCAGCTTTCGTGACATTGAATACTGACTCGTTTTTATTGGCCTTTTTATATACTTCATATTTACAGACCTGTTTTAGTCTCCAAAGACCGAATAATAAATGATATTATAATTGGACAATGCAGTATTCCTACAACAGTGTATAAGAATTAAGGATGGACATTGTCGGGCTTACCGACCTTCATCCCGCATAGTAGGGATCTTATCCACTACGCCACGAGGTACTACGAAATGTAGAAAAATCCAACGCTTTATAAGGATAATTTGTAAAACAAAAATAATTCAAGACACAATTGGAACTAGGAGAAGAGTGTCGGAAACTGTCGAAAGAGTTGCAACGATAAAATGCCTCATATGCTGGCACATAGGAATGCTGAGAAAAACTCCGGACAACCTCAGCTCCGATTGTGTGATTATATTGCGAAACATGGTGGAACAGCGTGCCCAAATATCGGTTGGCATGGAATGGGATAAGTTCAGGAGTGGACGGCAACAGACTGAAGAAAAGGAAGGCATACCTTTAAATCTTTCCCTGGATCGCCATGTATGAGCTGGTGTGCAATGTCCCTGCATTGTAAGGGATTATGGTTGGCATCGAGGATGTTTGTATCAGACTCCCAGTTTCTGTCAGCAGTGTGGGCATAGGCTCCTGAAGGCGAGGCGTGGGTTACTCTGGTAGTTGTAATGACTCCTAAAACGATTAAAAAATGTAATATCTCTTGCGGAGATGACAGAACCCCCGATATTTATTTATTGAATAATTTTAGAAGGAGCGTCGCCTCCAACCTAGGAGTTTTTCATCAATAGCCGTTCACATATTTGCTGTTGTATTAATTTGGACTTTGTATCCTTTTTTTATTGTATAACGACTTCGTTGTTTGGTGGTATTTTTGCGAGCACTGATTGGTTTTAGTTGTAATTTTTTTTTGACAGCCTTTATTGTTGTTGTTTGCTGCGGGCCCCCTTAATTGGAGAGTCGACATGAGATGTTTTTTTGTATGATAATGTATTCATGTATTGTTGATTTCTCTGTGGGTGTCGCATATAAAATAAACAAATTAATACATCTCTAAATAAATACGTGCTCTTCAATTTCTTTAGTCTTTGAGTATCTGGTCACTCCAGATGGCTCTTTGACGACCACGCAGACATTCTCTCCACATGTCCAAACCATCTCAACTTGTTTACTTTCATCCTAGTGATAACACACACCCTACATACGCTATATAATAATCCGCTTATTGATATTATTTTTTGTCCACTGTTTGTTATAGATATATTATCTTGGATAATTACTATTATGTCATTATCTATGACCCGTAAAGAATGACTGAATTCACTTATTTACTCATATATCCTCTCGCGCAGTGCCTCTTTCAGGTATTGAGAAAACTTTATTTGTCTGATGTAGCTTTCGTTCATCATAATTTTAATATCCCCTAAGAACTTCCAGTCTCCGTACATTTTTTAAATAAATAAATAAATAAAATAATCTTTATTGTACTAAAAAAATAATCGTACAATGGGCGGACTTATTGCCAAATGGCAATTTCTGCCAAATAATTTTGCGTCCACTCCAGTTTTTTTTATTTTTTTATTTATAAATGAATCCGATGCACCTTAGTACACTTCACGCGAATCCTGAAAAGCTTGTGTCGTGAATAGGAATAAATCGGCATCGGGATCTAACTCGGGATTCTGGGACGGGATCTAATCTATGCCCTCGATTCAGCATTGGAATGACCCAAAATTATATTCACATATTTCTAAATATCTTTATACCTACTAAATACCTACATACGCACCGATTTTGTAGACACAACGTTATATCCTTACATTGTTACAAAGACGTTTTTTTTTATATTGTATAATAGACAAAGCGAAATTCTTAGTTGTATTAAGATCTATTTCTTATCTATGACAAATCAGGTGTTTGTGTGAAAAATATTTTTATATTCTTAATAGATAAAATCAAATTTTGTTTATTACAGCCGTTAATACTTGACTTCTGTGATTCTTATGTCATTAATCCTTATTACACGTTGTTTGCGTTACATAATGCGCCCGCTACACGCTCGCGAGTCACCACGACCGTTTGGTGTTCATGAGTAAAAAGGGGTGTGGATGGAACGTTTGTCTTGACGTGTACGTAACCGACCGTTGACACCTTTTTACTCGTGAACACCAAAAGGTCGTTGTGACTCGCGAGCGTGTAGTGGGCGCATAAGAAATGTAGTTTTTTTTCAGATTTCCAGATGTCATTCGTATGACGCTCAATTCAATGCACCTTGCCCTCTTGTAAACTGGTGCACCATTTTTTGCAAACCCAAAATAATTATCATCACATTTTCCTCATTATTTTTTAAATGCAATCGATCGATAAATTGTGCCGTATTTTACAGTCTAAATAATCGAAGTCGTTCATAATTTACAATCGATTACAATAATCGATTTCGATGTGTAATATAATCGATCGATTGTAGCGTGCTAATAATAAAGCCAACCTACTGACAATTTCGATGTGGTTAAGGTTCTCTTACACGGGAAATTTTTCGAGGAATAATTGCTCGGCAGCTCGTATTGCCCCACCTGGGTTAATTGCACAATTATTTCGGCAATATTTCATACTTTTTTCACACATTCAATAGTTGCTTGCCAACTTGGAGCAATTAACTGCACAATTATTTCCGCTACAATTACTCGTGTGAGCGAACCTTTAATCTTTGTTTTTATGTTCAATTTTACTTTCCTTAGAATACGATAATACACCAGTTATAATCGATAGACTAAACAGTAAACATGCATTCACTCTATAAGAATCGAATTGAACAGGTCGATTATTTTAATCGACGTACGCCGACATTCCGGAATGCGTTAGCTTGGTTGCGATATTTACCGATATAATCGAATGTGTTATCGATTAGTCCTTGGCGTGGTGGATATACGGACTGAAGCAGACCACATTGTAGGAGTAAGCAAAATTTAAAGAGTATTTAAGAGATTACCTGCACTTCTGCCATTGTCATTGAACAACTTGGCTAAAGAATGTACATGATACGATGCATTTTGCATTTTCTCACAACTTCCCAAAGGTACTTTTCCAGATACTCCAATAGTTCCATAGTTGGCCTTCACTCCGCCTAAATAGGCCGTGGCACTGCAGGCAGAGTCTGCTACTTGTGTGTTCACACAGTAAGTCTGGATATGAAAAAAAAAACAGAACATAACTTTTTTTTAACATAAATTTAAACTTTTGGCCAACGATCGTGGGAGAAAAAGAACGTAGAAAAAGGATAAGCTAAAGAAGCTCACAGTATGTAAAATAGAAGTACGTCAAAGTTCGAAGTGGACAGAATATTTTGCAGTTCGGTTTTCTTACCCATAATAAGGGGATAAATCCACCTCCAAACCTGGAGTTTGATCCCCTGTCATCGAGTCTTGAATGCAATTTTTAAGGAGAGGGCTCAAGGATTGCCGGAAAAGCTCCCCTCAACAAACCCTTCCCGAAAATCTGAACACCATTAATGTCTTGCTTGGAGAAGAGAGTGTCAAAAAGTCGATTAAAAATCAATCGACCCACGGTTCGTTCGAAAATCATGTGTCCACAGTGAAAACTTTTAATAATTACTGAACAATGGGCATTATATTGTTCCTTGAAGGAGACTCTCACTGCAAGGATCTACAAATCGCTATATTTTTCCCTCGCAAGAAATGCATTGTGGAGCTGATAAAGTTGACGAATAAGAATTAGTATGTACTGGGTGACTCTTTATTTAAAACTCACCTTAGATAACCCAGCAGTAGGAAACTTCTCAAAACTCAATTCGCATTCTTCCCCTGATTTCCCGTTCAATTGTCCCATATAAATTCTGGAGGCAGCAAGAGTTGGAATGGACATACCGTCTCCGAGAAACAGAATGACGTTCTTCGCTTGGTTTTTATTCAATCTGTTTTTTATTAGCTTCTTTACTCTTTCTCTCCCAAGATTCTGCCAATATGAAGCCTCATTTTCACTTTCTGAATACTTAACTCTCTGTTTATCTGATTCTTGCAGTCTTGGATGTATTTCTAGTTCTTCATCTGTTAGAATCAATAAACTCTGTTAATCATTATATCAAAACAGTATGTTATTCAGGCAAGGTGGTCTGACGATATCAGGAAATGTGCCGGTGGTGGATGGATGCAGTGTGCCCATGACAGGGAGCTGTGGAGGACCAAAGGGAAGGCCTATGTCCAACAATGGACCTAATTGGTTGAAGAAGTGGAAGAAGTAGTATATTTATACTTTATTTTTATTTTATTCTACCCCCTTACGCCATGACTTCTACGGGCTAGGCAGAGAGAACAGATCGCCAGACTTTCCTGTCCTTACACACACTTCGTGCTTCCGTCACATTCGTAAAATTTGTCATACACACTCTACTATAGGATATCCGCCCTTCTTTATACCTTTTCTTTCCCCGATGTATATTTTCTTCGTCATCATTTCATCGTTCATTCTCTCTACATGTTCTATCCATCTCAACATGTTCACTTTCATTTTAATCACAACATCCGATTTAAATTCATACATACACTCAATCCTCTAATCACTTCACATCTCTCAACGTTTTCCCAAACATTTTTAAAAACATCCAGGCATGAATAACTAAATAATTAGATCTTTATTAGCAGAAAAACTTTTACGGTTATTCCCTAGATAAAGGTTCAATGTTATTACTCTATTTTTCCAAAGCATATTTAGTAATGGTTGTCGAGATCTAAGGTCTCACGTTTTTAGAAATTTTGAAATGTCAATATGCAATATGCATACTCTTAACAGAAATTAAAAATATTTTAAAATACCTTCATATTTGTGTGTGGGTCCCGCTGCAATAGCGCAGAGAAAACTTGCAAATATAAGCCAACTACTAATTCCCATCATTTTGTCGAAGTAACTGATTACAATACTTAAAAACTTGTCATTTTTAACACCTACCGTAAATCTAAACTATTCCTAGTCATGTTCATAAAATAATGCCTTATGACAATTATATAAACTCATTGGTGGTCAGTCATATATTTTATAAATGGCGACAGTCATGGTGATACTAATAGTTATAATACAAGAAAAAAACTGTTATAACAGATACGTGTCTCTATTTTATCTGCATTATGTGTGTATCCCCTGATATTGTTTCACGTCTCTTATGCTGGATTTTACCAACTTTTTAGGTGAAGAATAGCGGAGATAGGAGCCACTTATCATTATTTTTCATACGAAATTTGTGATATGTGGCTGCTATTTCGTTATTCCCCACCTAAAAGTTGGTGAGGTAGGGTAGATTGCTCTTTAGAGCAATACACAGGTTATCAAGCTGCTCAAGAGTATTGAGGGTGGCATTGTGGATATCTGTACGAGTATATGATCCAGGAAATGCTCCCAAAGGACAATCTTCGACAATGTGTTGGATAGATTGCACTGGCTCTCTGCAGTCACAGGTAGGAGAATCCTGTATGCGCTGTGGAGCGTTTGAGCGCATCGTTCATACTGCTTGCAAATTTGATTTAAAGTTACCTAGCCATTGACGTCTTGGAAGGTCAAAACCAGGTATTGGAACCCTCACACTGAGCCTTCAGGCAAGTCATAATAAATGCACTCTATTTATTTATTTATTCATGGCACACAAACATCACCCACATGTAAACACAAATTAAACAAAAAAAGACAACACAGATCAAGTTCAAGCGATGCCCTATTACATGTGTACACAACTAGTCAATACAGATAAAACAATATTATAATGAGAGTTCAGGTAATTCGAGAAATTGTATGTCAACAGTTAGTGCAAAAAAAGAAAAACAAAAACAGAAAAACAAAATAAAGTCAAGGTAATCAGTCTGCATCAGTTCATATGCAGTCAAAACAATGTTTAGTCAAATTATGGAAGTCAGGCAGAAAATTGAAGCAAATCATTGAATACTACAAATACGGTCAAAAATTGATGCAAGTCATAAACAATCACATGGAATTAGAATATTGCAAACAAAAGAAAGCAAAATAAAAACAAAAAAAATAAATAAAACTAACCTAAATTTTTAGGTTAGTTTTATTTAGGAGTGCTCCCGTTGTCCGTCCTAAATGTAAAACCGTACTATACATTTTTCAGTCAAAAAATTCTCACTCGTTTATGAATACACCGCCTTATAGAGTTTCTAATCACGTGTACACTAATTCTTGATAAGACGATACATAATATTAAATAAAACCTTTAGCTGCTTTAGTTTTACATACCGTATTTATTATTTACTATTATCTGCTTAATCGTGGCACTAAGTAGTTCTACAATACCTACTGAATTATTCACCTATACTGGAGCCACTCCATCAATGCGTTTCAGACATGATGGTCTCTTTCTTTCATGGACAGCTATCGGTAACCAAAACAACTGTTGTAGAATATTTTATTTTCGATATTGTTATAGTAGATATCAAGGAGGCTGCACAGACTATCTCAAATTTAAGTCTAAAATAAAGTCTGAAATTAAATAGTCCTATTATATGTTATTTTGAATATTTGTTTTTATGTTGTCATTCTGCTGTTGTGTTGTCAGTTTGTAATTTGTAATTGTTTATTTTCCATTGTATGTATGTGTGTATGTATGTATATGTATGTATGTATATATGTATGTATTGTATTACTTTTGAGATCCTCCTCGGAACACGAGTAATATACTCATATCCGGGGAGTAACAAGATCATTGCTAATCATATTCTTACCATGTATTTCATAATTGTAAATTGTAAATGTATTTTATGTTAAATAAATAAAAAATATTGAATCTATATACCTGCATACTACACGTAGGTAGGTAGACATGTGAAATGACCAAGGGCCACACACTCTTCGCTTCTTGCTTCCGTCACATTGACATAAGAGTTCCTATATGGATATTTTGTGTTAAAAGAATAATACTTTATTAAAAAAAAATCAAGATTATTAAGTATATTCGTATTAGTACAACGAGTCACTTATATTGTTTAGTTTTAATCGAGCTTTCACGGTTGAAACATCTAACGGTGATAGTTTATTAAAAATAAAGTGTAAATTTTAACTGGTTGACATTCTCTACTAAGTGGTTCGCCGATGGTAAGACGCAAAGAAGCTAGTAGAAGCGTAGCGGGGTATAGAAACGCATTCATATAATGACCGGACTATAATACTTAACAACTACTGGATTGGCGTGATTTAGGATAGTGGTTATCTTTGAAATGACATAAAATCAAACTCTACATTTTTCTTATTTTTCACAAACTTCTAATTTTATTATACATTTTTTTTTATATAAATGAATCTGGGTTTATCGAAATAAACCCAAATACATCTTCGCACACTTCACAGAAAGCTTAAAAGCTTGTGTTGTGAAGTGGAGTAGGTCGGGGATTGAACCCGCGCCCACTGGATTAACAGTCGAGCGCGTTACCAACCAGGCTACCGACCACCTCATTATACAATAATCTTCTTCTTCTTCTCCTTAGCAATTGTTAATCCCACATGGTGGTGGGGTCTGGTCTTTCACCGCCACTTTGCTCTATCTTGCGCATCCTTGGGTACAACGCCACTCTCTCTCATGTCCTGTCTCACCACTTCCCTCCACCTGCGCTTGGGTTTTCCCCTGGATCTCCTACCGGGAACATTCAGTGTTTGTGCCCTGTTGCCAACATACTCTGGCAATACAATTTTAATATATCGAAATAAGTATTCACTACAATGGATGTTTGGTATAATACTATCTCATCTCTCCAGGAAATGTTGGTCTTTATAATTGAGTTTTCTCGCAGTCAGCCTAAGACGACGTGGGTTAGGGAGTAAATCCTTGTTTCATGATGTAGGTTCGAATCCATCCCAAGGTACGAACTTTTCAGAGTATGTATATGAAAAAGGTGTAAGAATGGTGTAATACAGGTGTCGAGAACTGAATGGTGGACGTTTCTCGAGAGTAAAGTGATCACCTAAACCAACCGATGGCTGATGATCCTAAGTCCAGCATGCTCATCTTACTTTGTGCATGAGAGACATAGATAATTGTTAAATAATATTTTAGGAGTTATCTGCACTATTAGCCCTTATTGTAAAATATTGTCAGAAAGTCTATCAAAATTCAATAATGCGTTTTTTAATTTTAAAATTAAGCAAAGTTTACTTAAATATATTAACCAACGAAGTAAACTATTCTCTGGATATCCAGATAAAGCAAACGTTACGTAAGTAGGTAGTAGCACCAAACTTAGCAATGCTAATTTTGTATTCATGCAACTTATTGTAATGGTCAGATAAAACTATCAATTTCCATAGAAAAGCATACAATAACGATACCAAATTGTTCTCGGAAAAAGCAATAGCGAACACTGATATGACATGGAAATAATCTAATAGAATAATGCATAGAATAGCTATTTTTAGCCTATATGATAAGAATCATAGGCTAAAAATAGTTATTCCATGCATTTCTTTTTAATTTACAATAGCATGGAATAGTTGGCCCATTGCTAGGAATAAAAATCTGATTTGCTTTCATTTCTTATTATTAGTGCCCCCTGCCTTCTTCAGGCATTGCCAGATCGCTCCTGGTGCCCAACACTTAGCTGGGGACTCAACTATGACGCCATGGTCATTTGCCGCGGCCTTTAGGTTTAAAATCGCATGAACATCAGTATAATCAAATGTTGAAAATTGAGTTTTTTTTTTACTTTTTGAGGTTAATTTCGCTCCATTTAATTTTTTTTTACAGTCATTCACTAGATTTTAATGCATAGTATCAATACGAAAAAGATTTATTTCTAAGCAACGAGATTTTATACATTCATCCACAAGCTTTTTGTGTTCTTGAGTAAAAAGGATGGAACATTTGTCTTGGCTCGTGTACGTAACCGACCGTTGACGCCTGTTTACTTTAACACCAACACCAAAAGCTTGCGGTGGCTCGTCAGCGTTTTGTGGCGACATAAGAGAGCTATTATACAATGAGCCTTAATTTTTAAGTTTATTTTGTTGATAAAAGGAGAGAGTGTGTCACTGATAAAAATAGTAAAAAAACACATAAATCTACTTAAATATTTTAATGGAATACATAGAACTAATGATGATTATATACAGAATATAGTGCTTCAGGTACAATCCATCTAATTTCAGCCAGTTTCCATCCAGCAGACACAGCCAATTATAAAAATGAAACCTAAATGATCTATAAATCAACATGGATGATCGCTGTCTATGCAGGCAGCATATCTTATGAGGTGTGGAATAGTGTTCTGCTCGTAAACTCCTGTGAAGATGTGATTCCATGGACCTCTTGCGAAAACACCTACGTCTTCCCCTCCGTGAGTTTCAGAACTTAGTGGAAACATTCCTGGGTAACGGAATCGTGTATTTGCTGAAAAAAAATATTATTGAATTAATGAGGGCGTTGTTGAGCTAAACCAGAGTAACAATGTGGTAAGTAGTGCTAGGGCTTTTAGGAGACATTATCCGGGCTGTATGGCCGTGGTTTAAAAGTTGATGCAATAATTTCGCCAACCTTCGGTGGTGGGCTTTTTCAAGAGTGTGTTTCTTTCACTTAAACAGCAATAAGCCAGGAGGTTAATTCAACAGCTCCCAAGCCACATGTTACCAGCAGCTACAACACACCCCTGAAGAAGCCCGCCATAGAAGACGGTCGAAACGTCAGGCTCGATTAGATCACGTATATAGCCTGGACAATCTTTTCAGTAAGAATGTGGTAGATTACTACCTGTAATAATTATATGGTAAGTTTATAGTGAAAGCAATTTTGGTCGAAAGTCGAAATGAAGTCAATTTTCTGTCCTCTAAAATACAGACTTTCTCATAATCCAAGCAGGATTTGAAAGGGATCGTACTTTTCATAAAAAGTCTTGATCTAGTCACTTACACATATCTTCTTTTGTAACATCCACTCTTTCCCCATTAACTTCCTTTCTATATCCTTTCCCGTTGGCATAGCTAAGTGTTAAATATCTAAGTCCATCCGATGCTTTGTTCCTATCATTGACTCCCGCAATTGGGTTTCCTCTACTGGGGTATCCACTCATAGTCATGACGTGGGCATGATCAGAAGTTACAACGATAAGAGTATCTTCAGGATCGGTCATGCTGACTGCTTTTGCAATGCCCTTTGAAAATTCAGCAGTCTCGTCGAGAGCCATTCTGGCGTGGACTGAATGATGCGCGTGGTCGATCCTCCCACCTAGAAATTGAAATAAATTTAACAATGTTATGGGAACGAACATTGTTGCGGCAGTTTGTTGGAGCGACGGGTCTGCCAAATGGGAGGTTCTGAGTTCGAATCCCAGTACTGACGATGATATTCCACATTTAACGCTAGAGACTTAAAAGTCTAGTGTGAAATATTTGGGTTTGTCTAGGTCTAGATCCTTTTTACAAAAAATGCTTTCGTTGTACACACAGCCAGAATACGACATTTTATACTTCGGTGGCTTAATTTGTAATGCTCAGATCAAAACATTTTTGGATCCGTAATTATTCTTTTAAATATTTTTTCACCTACCTTCTGCAAACAAAAAGAATCCTTTATTGTCCTTAGAAAGAATTTTAATGCCAGCCTCTACCATTTCTTCAAAAGTTGGTTCAGTCGTTTTATTTGTTTCAAGATTATATCTACAATGATCTCCTTCAAACAACCCCATAAGATGAGTTGTAGAACTGTTGATATTCTGGAGCTGATCTCGATTCCATACGTACTCATATTCAATACCAGCATTGGCTTTCATGTCTTGCCATTCTTCTATGAGGTCTCTATCGTCTGTTCGTTTTCCTCGCGTTCCTTCTTCATCTTTGACAGAATCCGGCCTAAATTCACGCCTTCCTCCACCAAGAATGACCTGGAAAATAATCAGGAATTGATTTTGTGACCCAAGGGGTCTTCATGCTGAAAAGTAGATCATAAAATAATATAAACTTTCTAGCAGCGATTTTGTAAGTAACCGTTGGCAAAATGGATTGGATATCCCAGTCTGTAGAGTATAGGCTCCATGAGGTTATTGGACCACTGTCAGGTACCTTTCAGTGTAATCTACAATCTGTAGTACTGGAGTTAATGTCTTATACATTGGTCTGGCTCCTTCTACTATTGCACTAAGTAGTGAAGAAGTGAGGCCAGGAGGCTGCAGTCATACCAGAGCAGAGCCACGTGGTAACCGACCAACAAACGACTACTACGTCTCCATATCAAGAGTGCTCCACCCCGAGCAAGCGAACACCACACATACTCTAATAATTAGAGACTATCTCTTGTGATTTATTTCAACCGTTTTCTAGTTCTTACCTTGAAATCTTTCCCTGGATTTCCATGAATAAGTTGGTGGGCGATATCTGGACAGGCTTTTGGGTCGAAACCTGCTTTTTTGACATTGGCATCAGACTCCCATGACCTGCTTGCCGTGTGGGCATAACTTCCTGCAGGGGATGCGTGTGTTACTCTTGTCGTTGTAATGATGCCTAAAAATTATTGCTCTTCATAAAAATGTCGAACCAGGTACCTACTTTAGTTTCTTTATTGGATGATTGTAGAAGTGAAATTGGTGAGCAAATAAGAGAATGTAAATACGATACATTCAAAATACAAGTTTAAAGCCAACCATATATATTTCATTAATTCCCACGTCCCACAGAACACAACACTTTACACAAGATGTACATAATTATTTGTTTCGAACTATCAATCCCCTCTCGGTGCGTCCCTTGTTGGGTAGATAAAGAGGACAGAATTCCAAACCGCCCTATCCTTACACGCACTTATTGCTTCCGTCACCGTCCACGCAAATGGTCATACACGTTCTCCAATTCATTTTTATTGAAACGAAAACCTCCTTGAGGATCTGGTCGACATGATCGGTCCAGGTCAGCCTCGGACGGCACTCCCTCACCCACATAATGTTAAATCATCCTGTAATCATTGATTCTTTCAATATGCCGAAACCATTTAAGTTGTTAGTAAGTAGTAAATATGCTTAAGCCGGGTCTCTCAATTTTTTTCTCAAACATTTCATTGTCTGATGGTAAATTGGCAAATTTTTGTTTTTTGCGTGAAAATGTTTCTAGCCGACATAATTTATGAGCTCAACTAACTAAAAATGGAGTATTTTTTTAAATACCGAAACAAATAAAGTTCCAGATGGATAAGATTAGCGTTTGAACCTTTGATCTCTATGTTAATCAAAATTCTGGTCTAGCCAGTTGGAACCTTCTTATTCTTAGGTAACGATTTGTTTCTTCAGCATTTTACCTACTGTATGTTTAAAAGCAGATTCTTACCAGCACTTCGGCCATCATCGATAAAATCCTTTGCCAAGGAGTCCACATGATAAGAAGTATTCTGCATTTGTTCACAGCTTCCGTGCTTGACTCTTGCTGAAACTCCTATGGTGGCGTAGTTTGCTTTTATTCCTGTCAAGTAAGCTGTGGCAGTGCAGGCTGAATCGGGGACTTGCATATTCACGCAATAGGTCTGAAAGAACAAAAAAATAATTATCATCAGAGACCCAGAGGACGATCACCTTTGAGATGGCGGACCAAGTTACAAAAATTGTTGGAGTCCTAGGTCCGTGCATATTTCCGAGGACAGAGCCGCGTGGCGGGGTCAAGCAACAGATATTTGGAGATCGCGACATCATCCTGCTACATCCTGGAAGGGAGTTTTATAGTTTATTTTTTTTTTTATTTATTTATTTATTACACATGGAACAGATACAGTCACAAAAACAAACATTGACAGGTACATTAGTACGAGAATATCCATACACAAGACCAATAACATCCGTTCACAATTAGCACACACGCAAAACAAATAGATCACATTGCATAGTTAAAAATATATATCTTATATGTATCTATAAAACATTTATGGCAGGGAAGGAGGAAGCATGGGAAGAGGAAGAAAGGAGGGGAAAATGAAGGAAGCAAGGAAAGAGGAGTTAAAAACTGATATGAAGAACAATAAGATAAAATTTTAAGAGTAATTACCAATCACTAATTATTAATTATTAATCACTAATCATCAACAAAGCAACAGGACTACATTACCAACATCATAAGCACATAATCAGTGCTCAACACACAATCTGTATAGGGATGCCCTATACGCCGACAATGTACTTGCAAATAAATCAGCATGCCCTGCTCTACCTGACAATTTTCTGTTGTAGTAAGTACATGCCCTGTTGATATATTCGTTTTGATAGGCATTAGTATTTGTTGCACCTATGTAAAAGAGGGTGTGGTGTCTTCCAATACGCGATGGAGCGTGAAATCTCAAACTTTCTATCAAGTAAGGGCAGTCAATCAGCGAGTTGGAAATTTTATATAGAAGAATTTGATCGGCAATCGCTCTCCTTTCCAAGAGCTTCGCCACTTTGAATTGCTTCATGACGTCATCAAGCGATTCATAGACGTAATAAGATCGAAAGTTCAAAAATTTAAGAAATTTTTCCTGAACCCTCTCAAGCCTGTTTACGTAAACAATGTACCGAGGGTTCCAGACTTGAGATGAATATTCAAGATGCGGACGAACAAATGAATTGTAAAGGAGCAAAAACGTTTTAAAATTGTTAAATGATTTGCATGTCCTCAGCACGAACCCTAGACTTCTCATAGCCCTAGACACCACCCCATCAATGTGCCTTTCGTAGGTCAGCTTCGAGTCTAACAATACACCTAAATCACGGACACAGTCCTTTCTAATGATCGACGAACCTCTGCACTGTACAAATAATTCGTACTTAAGTCTCTTATTTGTAAGAATTAATTGTAACCTCCTTGGATAAGGACACTGAAGGAACGTAATTTAGGAGTGGGGTTTGCCCGGGGGCTCCCTCAAGGCTGGGTCCACCTCTTAATTATATTTTGCTAGAAGTGCGGGTAAAGAGGTCGCTATTAATGCGCCTGAGCTACCCGGAGATGTGGAGGGCCTTAAGCCCGCGGGATTTTCCTTCAATGTACAAATAATTATGCTACGGTATCTGTTGATCGGTACAAATAAAAATTATTTTTATTATACGGGAATGAATATGGCTATTAAATTATGATATAATTTGATTACAAAATGATCTGTCATAATTACGAGTTCTGTTTTATCTGATAATCTTTTCTAATAGTACATTGTTTTATTGTGTTTTAATCCATTATTATCTTTAGTGGCATCACATCTGATTTGGTTAAAGGTTGATCTTTAGGTGAATATTGATTTTCAAGGTGTCCGTACCACCGATAGATTATTTAACACCTGCTTCTGCCAGCTATTTCTAGAGCGGGACACTGGTCTTCTGACGTTACTGCTCTCTCGGCTTTCAGAGTTTTTATTAAAAGCCGTTTCTCTGGCATCCAAACCAGCTGTCCGTGCCATCTTAGCTAGGATCTCTCGAATCGAAACACGTTCATTCCAGGGTTTATAGATTTTTTAGGCCAGATTTTTATCTCAGATGCCCGCGCTTTTGACCGCACGTTCTCCGAAAGCTAAATTTCGTCTCCTGATTAAGTTCATAAATTAACGACAATTATAATCTCTCGAGTGGGGCAACCTAGAACAAGCAAAAGGAGCGTAGGAAGACCTCAGGCAAGATGGTCTGATAATGTGAGGCGAATCGCAGGAAACAAGTGGATGCAGAATGCCTAGGATAAGGATCTGTGGAAAGTCAAAGGGAAGGCCAGCATTGGAATTGAAATGCCTGAGATAGGATAAGAATAACTGAAACTGAGAGAAAGGCGTGGTCGGACATGGAAGGATGTGGGTAAGAGTGAAGAAGGTTATGTCGAGCAGTCTTTGGAGAAGGTTAGCTGAGATAGATTTTAGAATAAAAGCTTTTAAATTACGTACCTTTGCAAGACCACACGTCGGAAACTTTTCAAAACTCAATTGAGCCTCTTCTCCAGACGCTCCTGCCAATTGTCCAGCGTAAATTCTTGCAGCCGATAGAGTAGTGATGGACATCCCGTCTCCAAGGAACATGATCACGTTCTTGGCTTTGTTTGTATTGAGTTTTTGTGCCAGTACACTCTCAAGTCTATCCTTGGCCTGTTTGACCCAATAGGCTGCGTCCAGTTCTGCGGCAGAACTTTTAGATTCTCTGGAGGAATCCTCTGGATAAACTGGATGCATGGTGTCCTCGTTATCTGCAAAGTATAAAGATAATCTAGATATTGAAACGAATTCGCAGCATCCTCATTAGGGTCTGCACTGGAATAATACAGAAGGATGCTTGCAGACGCAATATATGACTTTTTGCATTCTAATTACTTTACTATACTATATGAGAGTTCACATCGCATCCCTTGCAGAGTATGCAGAGAGAACAGACCGCTACACTGCTCTATCCTTCCTTAACATATTACTTGCTTTCGCCCCGTTCGCGTTCATGCCATTCGTCATATACAGACATTTTATTCATCACAAGTTCGTGCCCAAGAACCTAGTCAATATGATCTTGCACGGTCATGTTTCCTAACTCCTCATCTTTCAGTCACATACATTCAAACATCTATCATCACTCATTCTTTCAACATGTTCAAACCATCCTAATTTGTACATATTCATTCTCGCAACAACACCAGTCTTACAATCGCTCTTTTCTCTAATCCCTTTAATCCTTACATAATCTTTTTATTCCGTTTTCCGATATATTTTCTTTAACCACCTCATTTCTTCAGCATTCTTTTTTTTTCGCGGAGATAACACTTGCCAACACACTTCTCAGAATTACCAGCCAAAAGAGTTTACATATTATCATTCATGATTGACATATAAACTCATCAGCCTAATACTGGGAAACATTCAATTATCCAGATAGGAGTATCACGGATATCACAGGATTAGGCTCAGATATACTGCTCTATATAAAATACAAGCATTGTGCCTGAAATATCAGTATTTAGAAATCGTCTTACAATATTTCAAGTATTAATAATTACCGATTTTTTTTTGCTTTTTTGTAATATATTTGTTTATTTTATAACCTTCGCTTGAATCACTGGTGTTGTCCGGATTATAGGCAGTCAATCCTGAGAGCACAGTAAATATCAAGAAAATCCGTAATATACGAGTAGAAAACATTTTCACTAATTTTCACAACAAATTTAATTCCACAATTGGAGATATTTAACTGCGGTTAAGTACTTTTATTTTGTTTTACTTGATATACATAATTTCTAGTAAATACCCGATTTGATTTGTGATAAGTATATAGGTATTGCTTCTATATAAAGGTGCCCTCACATGAGCAATTTATCGAGCAATAATTGCGGCAACTCCTACAAATCGTATTGATAACATTTTTTCGCAATATTTCGCAGTTATTTCGGCAATATTTAAAGCGAGACAACGATTTTTTTTTGTAAAAAGGATCTGGGCTTGCATCAAACAAACAGAAATACTTTCCTGCACAACTAGGATAAGCCTGTATCGCAAAGTGTGGAATACATCGCCAGCATAGGGGTATGAACCTGGCACCTCCCGCTTGAGAGACTGCCGCCTCAACCGACTGCGCCAACCATGTATTCAAATTGAGTGCAAACTAGAAAGAGAATTGACTAATATTTATAAACCGATTGGATATTCAGCAATTCGCGTCTCCGACATCATGACAATTCTTTTTCTCATTGCACTCAATATCGTTGTCTGCTTTAAATATTGCCGAAATAGCTGCTATGTATTGCGAAATAATGTTAATCAATACGATTTGTATGAGTTGCCGCATTTATTGCTCGCAAAATTGCTCGTGTAAGAGCACCTTCACATTATTAAATTATACATAGTAGGTAACGGTCAGATTTGCTCTTATCAAAATAATGATTAAAATATAATAATCAGAGCTCATGAGATTATAAGGAACTAATGACTTAATGAGGTATACAGTTCTAGTGACGCTGATTGCAGTAGGATTAATATCTAAAGTATCAATAGTATTTGATTATTTTATTTTATTTTATTTTATTTTATTTTATTTTATTTTATAACACAACAGCTTATAACATTTATAATATATACAGAGATAATAAAATACTTAAAGCCTATTATAGTGTTACCTTATTAATAATATATATAATTAGTTAAGTAAAGTGATTCATATAAATGTAATTATCGATTAATAATCAATAGTGAGCATTGGGAAGGGGATGAGGATAGGAGAGAGGAAGGGTTACATTCTTATAAAAAAATAATATAATATGTGTTCTTATAATATAATATAATATAGTATACCAAACGTATTTATAAAAAAATATTTAAAACTAATAATTTGCAATCTACTTTCAATAATATAATATATTAGGTATTCTATGTGCAGGTAGTTCAATGTTATTTATTTTCATTTTTATTTTTATAGGGGTGATGTGTGTAAGATTTTATTGACCGAGTTGATGAATGTGTTTCTACTAGTATTGAAGATATCTAAATTATTGAAGGAAGTGTTATATGTTTCGTAAATTCTATTAAGTACTGTGTTTCGAATGTAGTTTGTGTTATGTGTTTTTATGTGAAACAGAGCTTGTGTGCGCGTATTTCTTTGAGGGATTCTAAGTTTTATTGTAGAGTTCATGTATTGCGAGTCTATGTTGTTGTGAATTATGTCATGAAGAAGTCGCATGTCAGCGGAGGTTCGCCTTTTTTCTAAGTTGGGTATCCCGTGAAAGTTTGCAGATTCAGAATGGCTTTGAAATCGTACGTGGGCTTTGTAGTTCAGATATTTCAGTAGTTTGTTTTGTATTTTTTCTAGTCTTGCTTTGTATGTAATCTGATGAGGAGACCATAGTGTAGAGGCGAATTCTAATATGCTTCTGACATATGCGAAATAAACAGTTTTTACTGTGGAAACTTTCTTGAATGGTTGGCAATTTCTTATTGTGAAACCGAGCATTCTATTGGCCTTATCAATTATATGGTTCATATTGTGGTCTAGCTGCATCTTGCTGTCTAAGATGACACCGAGATCGCGGACTTTGTTGGTGTGTTCAATGTTTATGTTATCTATAGTGTAGTTATATTGTACGGGTCGGTGATTTCTTGTGAATGTAATTTTTGAACATTTGGCTATGTTCAAGAGTAGTTTATTGTTGGTGCAATATGTACTTAGTCTATCAAGGTCAGACTGTAGTTTCTGGCAATCAGATGAACTTTTAATGGGTAAAAGTATTTTCATGTCATCGGCATATGCTAAGAATTGGGAGTGTTCGAAACATGTGCCGATGTCATATATATAAATGTTGAATAGTAGAGGACCTAGGTGTGATCCTTGCGGGACTCCTGAAGATGCGACAGTGGATGCTGATCTATAACCGCTTATTACGACCGACTGACAGCGATTATGTATATACGATGTAAACCAACGGTACAGGTCACCATGTATGCCGACATGTTGTAATTTTAAAAGTAAGATCCGATGGTTTACCTTATCAAAAGCTTTTGAATAATCGGTATAGATAGTATCCACTTGAGTTCTTCTTTCCATCTCCTTGTAAACGAGATCGGTGAATTCTGTGAGATTGGATATTACCGATCTTTTTCTTAGAAATCCGTGTTGGGCTGAGGGGATAGATTTGCAAACAGTCGAATAAATCTGGTCGTAAATGATTAATTCGAACATCTTGCTGAAGACTGGGAGAATGGATATTGGGCGGTAGTTTTGTGCATTGCTCTTCGGGCCATTTTTGTGGATAGGAATGATGTTGGCTATTTTCCATACCTGCGGAAAGACGCCACCGGAGACAGAACGTGTGAAGATTTTGCATAACGGGTAAGATATAGTTTTACAACAATTGACGGCAAATATGGGTGGAATTAAGTCACTTCCAGGTCCTTTGTTAATATTTAGTTGTTTTAGGTATTTTTCGACTAGGTTTTTATCTATTTCTACAGTGGATATGTGATCAGTGTATAATGGGGAATTCTCTGACAGATTATGATGGGGCTCTGATGTAGTATCTGTAACAAAAACGGACTTGAAATATTCCGAAAACATTTCGGCAATGCTTTGACCGTTCGTCGCGATTTCCCCGTTTAGGTGAATTTCGTTTGGTACGGAGTTCCCTTTCCTTCTGTTTTTGAGGTATCCCCAGATTCTTTTGGGATCGTTACTTATGTTAATCTCGGAACTTTCTATAAATTCATTGTAGCATTCTGTGTAAGCTTTCTTTTGCCGCGCACGTAGTAGGGAGAAGGTATGGTAATCAGCATCGTTTCGGTGTTTTTTCCACAGTGCATAAACTAGTATTCAAAAATACCTGCTGAATTGAAAAAAAAATCGTTATGTCGTACACTTTTTGAGTTCTTCGTGAAGAGATATTTATTTATTTATTCAATAAACGGCTCTAAAGCCTTTTAAAAGATAAACAAAATAATATACTTATTGTGCTACAAAAGTCTATACAATACTACTTACAATATCATACTGCTTCCAATTAATAATTTTAATAGTAGAATATATGTTCCAAATTTCAACTTCGTATAATGTCTGGTTTCCGAGATATTCGTATACTCTCAAAATCTTTCAACCATATTTTTCACCCCCTTATAGTCCGAGAGCCCGCTGCTTAATTTATGACGTATCTGTTTTTTGATCGAAATGTGGTATAAACGATAGCTTACCAATAGGGTATTACATCGCACTAGGGTTGCCTATCAAAATCTTGCCGCTACCCCCCCTGCGCCCCCCGAAAAGGTCCTTCTTCGCGGTTTTTCGCATTTTATAGGAATATGGTAAGAGATAGGAGAAAGTAGTCAATGACAAAAATAATCCTTGCTAAATTCTCTACAAAAAACGCTAAGTCAATTTTTTCATAGGACTAGCAGTTTACCCGTAATGGCCGGTCAAAAAACAGGACATTTTTTGAAAAAATAAAAAAAAAAGTTTTATTTTTTTTTTTTAAATTCTTCTACCCATTATTACTAACATTTTATGGAAAAAAAATTTTGGCCTGCGGCGCTATATCACTGGTTATATTATGAAAAACTAAATTCTAAGAATTTTCGTCACTGAGTTTTATTGTAATAATTCCGAAATTATTAGATGTATGAACACAAGTTATAGCTCGTTTTGTAGCCAAGACTATGGTCATTAATTAGTTCTCTGACTATTTTCCTGTAGCTCTTATCAATTTTCAACCAATTTAGTTTAAATACATTTTTTTAGTATTTTAAATGAATTTCGGTTTTGGACCGGCCATTGCGGGTAAACTGCTAGTTCTACGAAAAAATTGACTTAACATTTTTTGTAGAAAATTTAGCAAGGATTATTTTTGTCATTGACTACTTTCTCCTATCTCTTACCATATTCCTATAAAATGCGAAAAACCGCGAAGAGGGACCTTTTCGGGGGGGGCAGGGGGGGGTTGCGGCAAGATTTTGATAGGCAACCCTAGTGCGATGTAATACCCTATTGGTAAGCTATCGTTTATACAACATTTCGATCAAAAAACAGATACGTCATAAATTAAGCAGCGGGCTCTTGGACTATTAGATTGAAGGAAAATCCCGCGGGCTTAAGGCCCTCCACATCCCCGGGTAGCTCAGGCGCATTAATAGCGACCTCTTTACCCGCACTTCTAGCAAAATATTGTTAAGAGGTGGGCCCAGGGTTAGCCTTAAGGGAGCCCCCCGGCAAACCCCACCCCCTTAGAGGCGGAATTTCCAAAAATCCCTTCTTAGTGGAAAGTTTTGTACTAAAACCTATCTGTCTACAAAATTTCAGGTCTCTAGGGTCAGCCGTCTGAGCTCTGCGTTGATGAGTGAGTATGACAGTCAGTCAGTCAGGCACTTTGAATTATTATTAGAGATTTGTTTATTTTATAACCTTCGCTTGAATCACTGGCGTTGTCCGGATTATAGGCAGTCAATCCGGAGAGCACAGTAAATAACAAGAAAATCTGTAACATTTTCACTAATTTTCACAACAAATTTTAATAAAAGAATAAATAAATAAAATATTTTGCACTACGCCTGACAATGGTGACTAGAGTAACGGCACAACTAACATTTTATTCGGCAAAATGGTTTAACCAGGTAAACCATAATCCACTCAAATGTGACAATAGTTTATTCTTTCCGTGTTTAGAATATTTTCCTCATTATAATTGTCATCATCCGATTTATTCAAGAAAGCCGATTCGAATTACTCACCGTAACTGATATCTGATACAATGGAGTCCGTTTATCGGATAATCTTAAGCGACATGCCTGCATTAAAATTTAAGTTGTAATTAAAGTCTGAAAAAAGAAGTGAAGGAAAAGCTGTAAGTATAGTCTATTATTTTTTCAGAAGTCTCACGAAGCAAACAAGGTTTAGTGTTGCTTGATGTGATATTAAGATATGGTTATATTTTTTCGTTACTTTCAAATTCTATTTCAGAACTGTTGTTTAAAAAAACTAGCCAATTTTTGGATTGTTAGAATAAACTGGCAACTTTGTTTTTCAAATTTGTGGTGGCAGTTCAAAGGGATACTTACTTTACGTGTTCAGGTGGGTCATACCCTGCCACTCCAATATGCGGCGACATACATCGCCTTGTCATTTCCTAGAATCAGGTCCCCAGGGGTGCAGCTCTCTCCCATCAGGGGACATATCAGTAGGTGGCTGTCGTCCTGGGTCGCTCCGCAGTCACAGAGGATGTTGTCATCGGGTAGGTACCCCCAACGTTGTAGATTCTTTTTACAACGCGTAACACCCACTCTTAGTCTATTGAGGGTGATCCATAAGGAGTAAGGTAGATGTTCGCCTACTTGGATACCCTCATGCGGTTCCATCCATGGCCTCGCTCGAAGATCCTCTTGCCACAGTTCCACTCTTCGATGTTGTGAGGAGTCAATGGGGGAGGTGGCTTTAATGAAACTGTTTTTGGATTTCAGTCGCGAGGTCGTTGGCTGGTGGTGGTATAGGGGGTGTCTAGTGTCGTGGGTTTGTTTGTACCTCTCTGTGTCTGCGGCTGTCCTTCGTCGAATGTGAGGTGGAGCGATTCCGATGATCGGATATAGTTTATCCGTTGGTGTCGGCTTGAGGCATCCTGTTACTATTCGTGCCGTTTCATTAACAGCTATGTCCACTTGTTCGGAGTGGGCAGATTTTTTCCACACCGGACACGCATACTCCGCTGCAGACAAACACAAGCCCTGCGCCGAAGTTCTAAGCACCGATGGCATTGCCCCCCATGCAGTTCCCGTGAGTTTCCATATTATGTTGTTTCTTGCGCACACCTTTTGCTTGGTATTCATACAGTGCTCTTTATACGTCAGCGTTCTATTAAGGGTAACTCCAAGGTATTTCGGTGTCTTGCAGTGCTCTATCTTCTCTCCCATCCACTCCACATTCAGTTCCCTGGTAGCCTCCCTGTTCCTCAGGTGAAAGGAGGAGAGTTGTGTTTTCCTTGGATTTGGTTTCAGGTTATTTTCCATATAGTAATCTCCAAGTATGCGCAGGGATTCAGAGAGGTTCTTCTCAACCATCTGAAATGTATCCTCCTGGGCAGCCACGGTTGTATCATCGGCATATATGAATTGTTTGGTGTTTAAGCCAGAGATAGGTTGGTCATTCGTCTAGATATTATAGAGAATAGGTGCAAGTACGCTTCCCTGAGGTAGGCCATTCTTCTGGGTTCTCCATCTGCTGTTTTTACCCTGAAGTGTAACATAGAACCTTCTATTGGACAGGAGTAAACCGACAGTCTGAGTGAGCTTATGGTCCTTTGTTATGTTATAGACTTTCTTAAGGAGCTTATTGTGGTTGACTGTGTCATACGCCGCCGTGAGGTCTACAAAGGCTACACCAGTCACAGTACCCTTTTCGAAGCCATTCTCTATGTATTGTACTAAGTATTAGACTTAAATTCTGACTTATTTTATATATGTGATGTATTGTACTTGGTTTATTTCAAAGATTGACATATTCTGAACATTATTTTAATATTTTAATTATTTATATTCAAATTTACTCTTGTATTTTTTAATTATTTTAATTATCTGACATCAATTTATTTCCCATTTCAATAATTTATTAATCAGACTTTTACAATTTGCTTCGAATTTTTGTTTATATAATTTTATTTTTATTGTTTGTAATTACTATTGACCGATTAGCTAATTGTGTACACTAATAACTGGGGGTTACTTGAACACTGCATGTAGTATACTAATATTGTAATTAACTCATAAGTAATGCCTGTATGTGTACCTTGAATAAATAAATAAATAAATAAATAAAAGTTTAATACTTGACCCACGCATGATCTTCCGGGTCTGAAGCCAGCCTGTTCATCTATAGTATTTTTATCTATATGGTTTGATATTCGATTGAGGATGAGTCGTTCGAACACCTTGCTTAGCTGGCATGTGAGAGAAACCGGTCGGAAGCTTTTCGGGTCGGCGGGGTCCTTACCAGGCTTCAGGAGTGCTACCACTCGGGCCCTCCTCCATAGTTTAGGGATTTTTTGTTCTCTGATGCATGCATTCATCATTCCCAGGAGCCAATTTATAGTGTTGTCCCCAAAGTGCTTAATCTGTTCCGCCCGTATGTCATCCAGCCCGGCCGCTTTATTTGACTTCAGAGTTTCCAGAGCTGCTCTCATTTCAGTCAGAGTGAAATCATCCTCCAGAAAGTTATTTTCATCTGGTTCAACTCTGTTGATCCGCTCTCTAGGAATTCTCCTTCCCGATTTTCCATTCATTAGCAGTTGGTGTGCCACTTGGTTGGGAGTAACTATGTAGGGGCTGGGTGTGGCTGCAGCTGGGTGTGGCTGCAGCTGGGTGTGGCTGCAGCTGGGTCGTTGCTCAGGTTCTTTATTGTTTTCCATGCCCTTCTGCTGATGTATTATGTATGTCATAATAAAGAACTGTTAGATCGTTCAAAATATTGAGGGAAATTTTATTACTTCAACTATTTTTGGGAACAAAGTAAAATATGTGCTGCTTCTAGATGATGAGAGAGAACAGTTGAATCTCACGGTGAGATGACATCATTGCATGGTACTGATTTTGCGTGCAAGTTTCGCGTAAGTTAGAAAATATGTGGTACCATTCCGAAAAGACCGAATGAAAGGTCGTGTACTGTACCGCAGCTTCTTAGGTATTGTATTTACATGCAAATTTAACAAATTTACTATTCAGTAAGATATTACAATACATTATTATTACAATCGTGCTATGTTTGTTTATTGTATGATAATAGTTCTTCTTACGTCTAAAAATTAGAAACTATTGAGTCATATAACATGTACTGTACACCAATAATGACGTCACAGTCATTTCCCACGGCATTAAGGATCAAAATCGCGTGACAATCGCATGATAAAATGGTAAAAATAGCGTTTTTTTCATTTATTGGAGTTAATTTTGCGTCTATCAAAAAACTTTTACGGTTATTCCCTAGATTTTAATGCATATTATCAGTACACAAAAAAAAAATACTCCGCGACTTTCGGGAAACGAGTTTCCGTCTGTCGGAAAAAAGATCAGAGGTGTTTTTCACTTTTTTTTTGAGAAATCTATACAAGATATTAAAAATCTTTTACGGTTATTCCCTAGATAAAGGTTCAATGCATCTACCCTATTTTGTTCCAAAGCATATTTAGTAATGGTTGTTGAGATATAAGGTCTCCCGTTTTGAGAAATTTTTGAAATGTCGGTATGCATACTATTAATAAGTGTGTAATCGTAAAAATATTTTGTAAAACCAAGATTTTGTGACTTCACACCCTAGATCCGTTTTTCGCGGTCTTCAAACGATACCATACTTAGTACATACCAGTGGCGAAGGGTGGATTTCTGCAGAAGGGAAGCCGGGGTGTTAAATGTTAATTTCTTATTGGACTACGTCAGATAAGACACTATTATATCTATAATTTTTTCCAAAAGGTTACTCGATGAGAATCGTGTTCTTAGGTAGCTTATTCCTGGTACATACGCCATTCCGAGGTGCTTAAGTTTCTTCATTCCGATGGAGCCTCCCACCAAAAATGGACAGATTCAAAGTTTGTAACAAGATATGAGTGGTACTCGTGAAGCATTTTCGTGAGATACCAAACACGGCGGTATGCAGTGACTGGATCCTCTCGATCGTTTGATGTCTTCCAAGGCTTGAGCTAGATAATATCTGACTTACGATATGGATTTCTTTTCCAACACACTTACATACGAACCAGACACGACCCTTTGAAACCCTGTACATATTTTTTGTCTCTGGAGTAGGCTGATCCCAAGTGACAAGAATTAATAAGTGAACAAATTACATGGTTTGGCCATATTGTAAGAATGAATGATGATGGGTGTATATGGGTGAAAGAAAAAGGTGTGAAGAAGCGTGATCATTGATGAATAATATACCCGTAAACAAAAACGAATCTGGGCTTATTGATATACACCCACAGCAGCCTAGAAAAGCTTGTGTTGAGGAGTATTTCAGTTGAACATTTCATGCACTATATTTATTTATACGCTTAATAAATCTGCCATCTGTTGAATTATTTTGTAAGGATATTGCAAATTTAATATACGTATACTTAGTTAATTACCGTGCGGGTAATAGAGTCCAACCTGAAGGAAAACTCTACGTGTGCTACGTAAGTGCTACGAGAAAATGCTTATGAAAATTTACGACAGGTGGCGAATATATGGCATGAAAAACATTCTGTAGATGAAGAAACCTATGTACGAGAACTATTATCCCATTTTACAAATATCTATAAAAAAATGTGCAAAATACCTATGACCTTTTTGCCGAAAGACTTCAGCAGCTCGTTTCCCTTAAGTCGAAGAGACTTTTTTTTATCGATAATATGCATTAAAATCTAGGGAATGACAGTAAAAGTTTTTTGAGTGGGAGCGAAATTAACCCCCAAAAATTAAAAAAACTGTATTTTTTACATTTTATCATGCGATTGTTCGTGCGATTTTGAACCTGTTAAGGTTAAGCGTTAGCTGCGGGAAATGATCGTGACGTCATACGTAGGAGCTTGTTTCTCCACTCTTGCTATCATTCTACTGCAGAATGCCATCCACAAAATTTCATGAAACTTGCAACTCGGCGTTTTATAAGATCATTTATTCTTTAAGTACGGATTTTTTATATTACGTACGTTAGTTCATCAAATTATCATGCCGAGACGGTCCCATGATTTGATAAAAATCTAGAAGAATTCCTAAATACGTAATTAATAAAATTTGATAATGAAATCAGACATATGTACGTACCTACCTAATGCATGTACCGATAAAACTGTCAATTCATTTTCATTATTTTAATATCTTCGTTCAACCTTTTGTCAAATCTCTGTAATGAAACTGATTTCATGTAAGATAATAATTATACCATCAATTGATTTTATACATACCTACTGGTGCTTATGTATTTAGGTATTGATGGACAAAATGTAATGTCTTTATTAAAACATATTGGATATATCAGGCTCTGGAAGGATCATTAGATACTTTTTGGACGAGTCTTTTTTAAAAGATTTTACTTAATTTCCCTCCTGGTGTTTCAACTTCAGTATATAAATAAGCAGTCAGCGCTACTGACCAGACGGCCCTTTGGCCAGATGCCGGTCCATCGGCCCTTTGAACAGACCGGGCCATTGGGCATTTTCCTAATCTGCCCTTTGGCAATATACAGCGTCCACTTGAACGTAGAGATAAGCAATGAGATGCAAAAGGTGTGAACTGTGGGGTGAGTTAATTAGGTGAGGCAAAGTACCTACATATTTTTTTTACTTTTGTAATCCTTAGTGCACAATGCTGTCTTGGTGCCGACGCTAATGTGTGCAAGCGAGACTTGAACATGGCTGAAGAAGGATGAATCCGGGTTGAATGCAGTGGAAATGAGGTCGCTAAGAAGAATGTGTGGGAAAACGCTGAGAGATAGGATAAGGAATGAGGTTATTAGGGAAACGAGTGACTGCAAGACTAGTGTTGTAACTAGAATGAAAGTGAACAAACTAAGATGGTTTAGGAATGTTGAGAGAATGACGGATGACAGGATGACAAAAAAGATATATCTGAGTGAACGAAGAGGTGTGAAGAAGCGCGGCCGCCCGAGACTGGCCTGGTCCGATCATGTCGACCAGATCCTCAAGGATGGGCATGTTTTGAATAAAATGTATCGGAGAGCGTGTATGACAAACTGTATGAGTGTGACGGAAGCTAAGAGTGTGCGTAAGGATAGAGCTGTCTGGCGCTCTGTCCTCTCTGCCTACCCTGCAAGGGACGTGGCGTGAGGGTATAGCTAGATAGATAGATAGATTGTAATCCTTATGATATCATGTACGTACGATATAATTGTGGATATGTATATTATTATGTAGAATGTATTGTGGAAGAACCTGTTCAGGAATTATTAATAATCAAGTTCCTGATGGTTCATTTAACGGGACAAAAATAACAAGTCGTTTTGTAATCAGCCAAACTTTAAGATGGCATCGGAAGATAACATGGAAAGGCTGATAATTATATGACATGACATACAGCGCAATATATCTATAAGATATCTACATACATTTAATAAGTTGGAGTTTCAAGAACGTTCTCATTCAGTCTAAAAGGAAAAATGGTTCAGATCGGGTGGGTTTTAGTCTCCTGTCTTCTGTGTTGTGTGGCCGCAGGTCCTTTGGAGGATGTGATTCAAGGTAGGTAAAACATTTTTCTGTTTTTTTTTTTTAACCTGACGAGTATCCGATGATTTTTGTATTAAAAATTATTCTATGTTCAATGTTTTGAACAAAGATTTTAGTGAAAATATAAAACTAATTATTTTTTATGTACCAAAAATGTGTCAACTTCTATATCTATCATCTCACTCCGCATCCATCGCGGGGTGGGCAAAGAGGACAGAACGTCAAACTTCCCTACTGTTCATATATAAATACACTTTTTCCGTGACAGTCATCATCTTCGTTTCAAATTACTCAAAACTCGTTTTCTCGACAAGCGGTTAGCGGACGGCCGGGTTTCCTTACATTTCTCTTCTTTCACTCACATCTTTGTTTTCCCTTTATCATTCATTTTCCTAATATGCTATCTATCTATCTTATCTATCCATCTATCTTAATTAATTCACTTTCATTCTAGTCACTACATCCGTCTTACAGTCACTCATCTCTACAATAACCCTCTCTTTATCCTATCTCTCAACGTTTTCTCACCCATTCTTCTCAACCGAATTATGTTGTTTTGATTTCATTTCATGACATTTCATTTCCACTCAGTGGCCTATATAGGTTTTCATTTCGGGGGGGGGGGGGGGGGGGGTCCGATATAGTATTTGACTTTGGGAAGTGGGGGATGAAAACCATTTAATCTGAATAATAGCGCCGCGGGCGAAATTTTTCGTGAAGATTATTGTAATTATTGTGGTGTACAAAAAATACAGAAACAGGAAATATGGCGCCGCAGGCAAATTCGTTTTGAAAAATTCGCGAAGTAATGAACCTAAAAGTTTTAAAATAACGTTTTAGCCCCCCCCCCCCCCTATATACGCCCTTGCACCACTGCATTTGATTCGTCTTTCTTCAGCCATGTCCAAGTCTCACCAGCATACATTTAAGGGTCAAGCCTTATAATTATTATTTATTTTAAAGATCGCCGGCAGCATCCAACAATCAAGTATGACCACAGAAAAACAAAGCACAACAGCGAGGAGAATAACCCAATTTATTGGCAAAATCTCGGGAAGGAGAGAGTCAAGAAAATGATACAAAACGAACTGAATCTCAATAAAGCCAAGAATGTGATTCTGTTCCTTGGAGATGGTATGTCCATTTCAACCGTCACTGCCTCCAGAATGTACATGGGGCAGCTGAATGGACAATCCGGTGAAGAAGCTGAACTCAGTTTTGAGAAGTTTCCCTCTGCTGGCTTATCGAAGGTAAGATCTTTATTTAAGGGCTTGGCACCAAGAATGACGTCACAGTCATTTCCCACTAGCACTAAGGTTCAAAATCGCGTGAACAATCGCATGATGAAATAATAAAAATAGCGTTTTTTCCATTTTTTGTGGTTTATTTTGCGTCTATCAAAAAAGTTTTGCGGTTATTCCCTAGATTTTAATGCAAATTATCAGTACAAAAAAAAATACTCCGCGACTTTCGGGAAACGAGTTTCCGTCTTTCGGAGAAAAGATCAGAGGTGTTTATCAATTGTTTTTTTGAGTAATCTATACAAGATATAAAAAATCTTTTATGGTTATTCCCTAAATAAAGGTTCAATGCATCTACCCGATTTTTTTCTAAAGCATATTTAGTAACGGTTGTAGAGATATAAGGTCTCCCGTTTTTAGAAATTTTTGAAATGTCGGTATGCATACTCTTTTAATCAGTTTATGCAAAGCATTTTTTTTCTCTGGAATTCATATCTTTTTTTCAATGTTACAAAGATTACAAATACGTGAATAATTTTCTGTAACTCTGACAAAAAAGGTTGTGCACTGACTTTGAATTAGTTGTTTATGATTAAATCATCCCTTTTCATGGAAATAGTCATACAATTTTGAAATATTTTTTATTTCTCACACAATAAATACAATTTCATCTTTAAAAAATCTCAATTGAAAAGATTTTTTTAAAAGCTGTCATTTTTATTTCATGGCTGTCCCATTTCATTCCCATAAAAATGTCTGTTTTGTAATGAAATTTCAAAAATTCAAAAAATGGGTGTTACGATGAACATGTTTGTCTTACATTCACGTGTTCATTAAACCAAGAGTTCTCAATTTGTTCTTTTTTTCTTCAACTTACTATTAATTCAGATTTCCGCCTCTTCAGAGTGCCGCCCTTAGAACTCGCCTAAATTTCCCATTAGGCATCAGGGACGGCCCTAACTGCATCCATCTCCCATATTTCCTATCATCGTCAGACCACCTTGCCGGGGTCTACGGACCCTTCTATCCTAGCCAATATTTTTCTTACTTTTTTTTTCATTTTCCAGACCTACTGCTTAGACGCCCAAGTGGGCGATTCTGCCTGTACAGCCACCGCTTACCTGTCAGGAATAAAGGGCAATGATGGAACTATTGGAGTATCAGGTCATGTTCCAAGGTTTAGTTGTGAGAAAATGCAGAACACTTCATACCACGTAGATTCCTTAGCCAAGCGCTTTATGGACGATGGGAGAAATGCTGGTAAGATCGAAAATCAAATTTAGTCTTTAGCAATGTCATGTCTACTCCCTAAGGGGAGCATTTCGTGATAGTAAAACAATATTTATAATGCGCCGTTTTTTTGGGATATATTCCACTTCAAGGGCGCCTCATAAAAACCTATATTAATACATAGCTTAACCTTGTGATAACCTATGATCTGCCAACAATTAGTGTGTGTTTCAACAAACTCTTGAACAGAGCAAGAAGAGCGGTGGAAGAATCAGGGATCTGTGTGAATTATCTTGTAAATGGATTCACGACACATGAATCTATCAAACTGCCCCATTTTGCTGTAAATACTCGTAGAGATATTTAAAAATGGTGATGGACCTGTAATAATGCTGGAAAAGAATTATATCTTTTATGCCTTCAATTTCGTGGCACACGTGTGGTTGTGAATTGTCAAAAATAACAGAAGTAATCTCTTTTCCATTCTTCTCGGGTGTACCGTGTGTAGATTGTCGATGTTGTCGAACTTTTGGCCCACTTGCTGGGGCCACCTTCAGGATTAATGTACTAATGAAAATCTACACACGGTACACCCGAGAAGATATTAACAAGGACTGTGAAAATCTATAAAACTATATAACAGAAGTAAGTAAGTGCCGGATCACTGATGTCATTTTTTTCCTTTTTCATAGGTATTGTCACAACAACGAGGGTTACTCACGCTTCTCCAGCGGGAGCCTACGTTCATACAGCTGAAAGAAACTGGGAGTCTGACAGTGACATCCTGGCTGAGGGACATGATCCAACGCAATGCACAGACATTGCTCATCAGCTTGTTCATGGAGAAACTGGAAAGAATTTGAAGGTATGGAGTGATTTGCAGAATTACACTTGATCTATTTACACATATTTGAGACGCTCCAAATTTCTTTGCATGAACCCATCAATTGCACTAGGGGATTCTTCTAGTGTATTTATACAACTACTGCATCTTTATTTTACTGCTGGATGTAGCCCTCTTCCAATTTTTACCAGCCTCCCCTACTTTGGTCTTTTTAAATTCATCTGCAACTGGGACAATATCATTTAAAGACAGCCTATTTCTCTTTTGATGTCCCACAGTCTCCGTTTCAGGACTCTGGGTGCCCATCGGTCTATATTCCCTGTCTGGCAACATGATCTGCCCATTGCCCATTGTAATTTGGCAAGGCTATCTACGTCTGTCTGATTTCTTCATTTCTGCTTCATTCAGACTCACGCCCAAAAATTTTCCCCTCGTAGACCGTTATGTACATTTTAGTTTGTTTATGGTTCTGTCAAATTTGCAGGTCATCCTTGGAGGCGGAAGAAGGGAGTTCAGATCCATTGACACCATTGATGAAGAAGGAACAAATGGAAGACGTTCTGATAATAGAGATCTCATTAAAGAGTGGCAACAACTGAAGTCAGTAGAGAATAAAAAATTCGAATATGTATGGAACAAAGAAGGACTGATGAATGTGAGGGAGGATACTGATTACTTGCTAGGATTGTTTGAAGGGGATCATTGCAGGTATAATTTGGAAACCACACCTGAAGATCCATCGTTTGAAGATATGGTTGAAGCAGCCATCAAAAAGCTTTCCAAAGATGATAAAGGATTTTTCCTTTTTGCAGAAGGTGATTTTTTCAATTTTTTTCTTTATTTGAAAATAACAAAGTTTCAACCCCATTTTTTGCTGTGTGAAAATGTTTCTAACTGACACGGGTAGGTACAGTTTACAAAACAACGTAAAATTTTGTAGTTTTGTAAATAAAAATAGACGTGTAAAAGATATATGGGTTGGAACTTTGATCTCAATTTTCTCAAATTTTGGTTTGGTCAGTAAGGCGAAAAAGATCCATAAAGAGGCATATAGGGTTGCTGAGATTTGAACATGTGTACCTGAAAATTAATTCAGGTAAACCAGACATACTTGACTTCATACACTGTAATATAGGTTTACACAATATGTGTGCCTTGTGTAAATGATTGCCTTCTGTTGTCTATCATATCCTCGTGCTGCTTAAATTTGGTGTAATGTAAGTACATGGTTGGCGCAGTTGGTTGAGGCGACAGTCTCTCGAGCGGGAGGTTCCAGGTTCAAACCCCGACGCTGGCGATGTATTCCACACTTTACAATACAGGCTTTTGGCCTAATGCAAAGTGTGCAGGAAAGTATTTGGGTTTATGTAGAAAGCCCAGATCCTTACATTTAAAAAAATCTAGATGATCCATATATTGTTATATTTATATTTTAGGAGGCAGAATAGATCATGCACACCACGATGGATTCGCAAGACTTGCCGTGGATGAAACAGTCGAGTTCTCAAAAGGAATTGCCAAGGCTGTCAGTATGACCAACGAAGAGGACACTTTGATAATCGTCACATCGGACCATTCTCACGGATTGACACTTAGCGGTTATGCCAACAGAGGACACTCTGTACTGGATTCTGCAGGAAGCGGCGACGATAGAATACCATACATGACATTGAGTTATGCCAATGGTCCTGGATACAGGAAAGAAATCGGCGGAGAGAGAATCGATGTCACTTTAGAAGATATAGGTTAGTGAAAAAGTTATTCGAAATGGTCAAAATCTGACATATCTACCTACAAATTTATGAACTGCTTGATTTTTAGCATGTGGGTTTTGTAATCACCCAGGTTAATTTATTGTCCACTTCTGAAAGCAGGTTCCCCTTGAAAACCCCCATATTTCATGGAACTGTATTACCCATCCTAGACATATAGGAATTATGCAGTATTATATTATTACCTAGCTAGACTGAGAATAATTTTACATACATATACATCTTCTTCCCCTTCTATCCTTGGTTGGGTCGGGGTTCGAAGCGTTTGTACATCTTCCAGAGGCCCCTGTCACTTGCAGTTTCCAGGACCTCTGACCACTCCAACCACAGTCTCTCTTCGCACATCTTTGTCGGCTGATATTATTTTGTTCCTCAATTTCAGAAAATCCCCGGTTCCGCTTCCCAGCCCTGGTGCCTTTCGACTCTGATACTCATGCGGGTGAAGATGTCGGAGTATTTGCCCACGGACCCTGGAATCATCTCTTCACTGGAGTTTATGAACAGAGTTCCATCCCTCATCTCGTCACCTACGCGGCTTGCCTCGATGATGAACTTTCTGCCTGCTAATTCTTCAAAAAATTCATTGTATTATAAACACTTAGCTAATAAAATGTCATATTTATGTATTATTTTTTATGACTTTGCCTTACAAACGTTATCAAATTCTGGAAAGGAATGGATAATGAATGACCTAGTCGGTCACTCAAGGGGGTAATTCTTCTGAATCATTTTAATTTTCTTGAGAGAACCTGAGGTCATCTGATGAGCAGAGTAGAAATAGAGTATAAAAGCCATATCAGGATAAAAAATGACATATTTTGGTCAATTTTCGGATAAACACTATACATTTTTTTAACACATGCCTTGTACTGGAATTGCCCAACTAGTTACAACCATGTTACAACCTGTATTTTAGTCAATCCTACAAGAGAATATAGGATCTAGTCTAGAGAATGATTACAACATAACAACGTATAAGTATATAACTCCAGTATAGTCTACAGTCCGTGGTACTGGAGCTGATGTAGTGTGGAGTTGATGGTCTGACTTCTCCAACTATTCACCATTTAGTGTAGTAGTGAGGCTAGGAGGTTCCAGTTATACTAGAGCTGATCCAGTTTGTAGGAGAGAAATCCTCTGATGTTTTTCACCGAGTAACTGAACACTAACATTAAAAAGTTGTCGACGTCATGGATCGTAAAGCAAGACTTAAATGGCAATGGGCAGGGCACATAGCAAGACAAGACGAGAATAGATGGACTCCCAGACTCGTAAAGTGGAGGCCATGGGAAAACAGAAGAGGTGCTGGAAGGCCCCAGAAAAGATGGGCGAACGACGTGACCTCGGTAGCGGGTAGACGGTGGGTCAGAAAGGCGAGGGATAGTAAAGATTGGAAACAAATTGAAGAGGCCTATATCCAGCAGTGGAGGGACCAATATTAAAAAAATATATTTAGAGGACCTGTGGTAGATAGACCCTTGTGGTAATCCACAATGTGTAACAATGTTTATGTTACAATAGAGAAATATTAGCATATTTAGTGTCATCAGATGAACCTATCTACTATTCTGTTCTTCTTGGAATCCTAGCCATGGATTATATTGGTATTGCTACAGCATACCAGGAAGACAGCAGTAGCACCGCTCTGCAATAACACCTTGTGCATGTCAAGATCATCGCAGCGTGCATCTACCAGGGCAGGTGGAGAGTATTGCAATTCAACATGCACATTGCATGCATCTATCTACGTAACCTGATGACTCGAGCAGGAGTCGAGAACATTGTGTGTTTCTTGAGTAATTCATTCTACTGCCGTTAAACAAGAACCGCGTATACGTATAAGTATTTTGAGTTTTTCATCAAAATAAGTATTTCCACCAATAATAGATTTATCTATTTCAAACATGAAAATTCCTAGTTTCCATACGCAATCCCTAGTTTGCAAGACATCTATTTCATGCGTTACCTTTTTCCCAATCTCCTTTCCTCATTAATTCCTCTTCTCACATTGTGATTGGTACTTGCAGCTAGGTTAGGTTTCATATTTTATTTGATTTTTATTAATTAATTTTAATTAATAACTGACCCTACATTTAACTTACTCTGTGTACTCAGATGACGAAAAATAATTTGATTAGGTGCTTCAATAATCTAAGGTACACAGTAATGGGGCATTGAATTGACTCTTTGTATTGCTTCAATTTGTTTTTATTTAAATTCATGTTCAGTGTCTGTCCGTGTGCTTTGTGAATATATAAATAATTAAATAAATTACTTAATCGATGCAGACGAATACAGCCTGGCCTCATCGCAAAAGGCTGAGTAATCTGAGGAGAACAGATCGACAGATCTAGAAAAAGACAAAGAAGAAGAAGATTTAATCGATTAAAATTGATCGATAATTATAAAAATAAAATAAAATAAATAACATTATTCAGCAATAGGTTATCGGTTTCCCACCACTGCAGTTAAGGTCAGTGCACAATGAGGCATTAATATTTACAGCAAATATGTTAATTAATAATGTTTACAAAGTGTTGTGGGAAAATGTAATTAATTAATTGTAATTATTGTCTCTACATTACAACGCAATTCCTACTTCATAAGACCACACCACTATAATAGGAAATGATGAGTTGTCTTAGGGTGCCTTCCCACGACAAGTGAATCCGGATTCGTACGCGAATCTGGATTAATCCCTTCCGGATGGATGATTTCGTGCACGGGGTATGGGGAAATAGTTCCCTATTTTTATAATAATATAATAATTCATTGTATTAATATTTTTAACTTTTTAACTTTAACGTTGTAAATTTTGAAAATATCTTGAGTCCGTTGAAGCAATAAATAAATAAATATATAATATAATAAATAGATAATAATAATTATCTCTGTCATACTGTTGAATATATACTAATTCTGTTTTTGTGTTTAAAAATTAGATCGATCAGGTACGAGAATAAATTATTGTCTTTACACCAATATTAATTGTAATTTAGTAAAAAAAAATAAAAGAAAGAATTGCCTGCGGCATTAATTAAACTTGTTTGTGGGTGATATTTTTTAAAGTTTGTCACACGGAGTTTTTGTATCTTGTATCACGCGTTATTTTTCAACACCGGTTTTTCTCAAATTAGCTGCTAATCTCTCTCAGTCCCGTTATGGGCCCGCTACACGCTCGCGAGTCACCACGACCTTTTGGTGTTCATGAGTAAAAAGGCGTCAAGGGTCGGTTACGTACATGTCAAGACAAACGATCCATCCGCACCCCTTTTTACTCATGAACACCAAAAGGTCGCGGTGACTCGCGAGCGTGTAGCGGGCGCATTATGTGTCGGGGTGTACATTATATTTATTTTGTACGGGAAAAAATGTCTGCCATAACTGGAAATTAGAGAACCCATTAAATAATTTATTTATTTATTTTTAATATTATTAATGTCGATATTATCAGAATAAAAGAATACCGGCCCAGTAACAGTGCAAAAATTGTGCTGTTTCAGGTCCGTGGTATTAGAAAAATATAATGATTGGTACCTTAAACTTATTTTCATTTTAAATAAAATTATAATTTCTTTATCATTCGTGTGTTATTTAGACTAATAGATTAGGTACATAATTTTTGAAGGGAGACATTTGAAAGATTGGCATCATACTGATAAAATGCACCACATGGACTTATAATTCGATGTAACAAAATTCCAGAAAAAATAATTCAATAAATAATAAGAAAATATAATGTTCCCCACTCTATGGCAACTGGGGAATCTAAATTTATACATTATTTATTTTGATTTTTATTTTTCGAATCATGCGGGTATGTGCATCTCTTTCACTCCCGTTGTATATTGTAACAGTACGAAACCCATAAGCATATTGCTCAAAATAAATAAACCCCACAAAAGCCGTACAAAAGCCACACAGGATTTTTTTTAGGGATAAAAGCACAAATCTAATTGAATTTTGTAAATAAAATTAATTGTATCGATTAGTATTCGAGTAAATTATATTAGGAACTAGAATAGATTAAAAAATATGAATAAGCAAGCGGATCTAAAATGGGATAGACAATGATTTCAACATTTTATAAATAATTCATCTACTGAAATCCAACTAAAAAGTATAAGCTTTATTATTTGAGGATTTTTAATTGGTTTTTAATCATCTGTAGACCATATTTAAGGCACTTGGAATCGTCAGGTTTACAAACACAAAATCAAATGCAATAAATCAATAAACACAACAAAAAAGAATGAAAGCAATAAACACATAGACAATACAAAACTATAACACATTTGTGGTACAATTTAATGCAGGTCTGGATGTAAATTGTCCAGAACTACATTAAGTACGTCATATTTCTGAAGGGTTTTTGTGTTTTTTGGGGTTCATACTACATCATCGTAAATACTCCTATGGGTTTTTCTTCGGAAACCGTTGTGTATACACGCGTTGAAACATGTAAGTAGGGTTGTCAACATTTTTTCAGCTGATTATTCCATCTGCATCAATAAGTAATTTTAAAAAGTTATCGGAAGCCTGGTTGCTAACGCGCTCGATCCTCGATGCCGACATACCCCACTTCACGACACAAGCTTTTAAGCTTGTTATGAAGTGTACAAATATGTATCAGGGTGTAATTCGATAATTTTATGAAAATAAAAGAAAACATACACATTATCTTATTGTTCTTGATATCAGTTCTTAACTCTTTTTTTGTTGCTTCCTTCATTATCCCCTCCTTTCTTCCTCTTCTTCTTCCTCTTCCCATGCTTCCTCCTTCCCTACCATAAATGTTTTATAGATATAAGATATATATTTTTAACTATGTAATGTAATCTATTTGTTTTGCGTGTGTGCTAATTGTGAACGGATGTAATTGGTCTTGTGTATTGATATTTTTGTATTAATGTACCTGCCAATGTTTGTTTTTGTGACTGTATCTGTTCCATGTGCAATAAATAAATAAATAACTACTTATCTATTTAAATAAAAACTGTCATTTTATGAACTGCTTGAATTTTATAATATTTTTATTTGCTAGAAAAGTGTGGTTTTCTCAATTTTCAAATTAATGTAAATTACACACTCATTCGTCAGTAGAAAACTGCAGGCAATGATATAATTCTTAAACTGCGTTTAAATTTTACAAGTGAAGCGGATTTGGTTGATATTTTCTTAGTTTTAATGTTGCCAAAAAAAAAATATAGTATTTTGCGATCCATATATTTCTTGCAACTCACTTTCAATATTATTATTATACTCTAGTACGGTTGACAACCCTCGTTGTTAGTGAATATATATCCGAAAATATATCGAATAATAATTATTTTTATTGTAAAATTGTTACAAAAATATACAAATTACCCGACTAGCAAAAATTACAACACGTTATTTTCAGTTAATGTAGGTAGCTACATGTTATCAATTTAGTATCATATTCTTGTATTATGTATTTTTGTACCTATGAATAACTTTTGAATCAGTATTAATTTACAGTAAGTAATGTTAAGAGTATGCATACCGACATTTCAAAAATTTCTAAAAACGGGAGACCTTCTATCTCGACAACCGTTATTAATTATGCTTTGGAACAAAATAGGGTAGATGCATTCAACCTTTATATAACCGCATATAACCGTAAACGATTTTTTATATCTTGTATAGATTTCTAAAAAAAAATGGAAAACACCTCTGATCTTTTTTCCGAAAGACGGAAACTCGTTTCCTGAAAGTCGTTGAGTAAAATTTTTTTTTGTACTGATAATATGAATTAAAACCTAGGGAATAACCGTAAAAGTTTTTTGATAGACGCAAAATTAACCTCAAAAAATTAAAAAAACGCTATTTTTACCATTTTATCATGCGATTGTCACGCGATTTTGAACCTTAATGCCGAGGGAAAAGACTGTGACGTCATTCCTGGTGCCAATTATATAGGTAATACCTACCGATTCGGTATAATACTTTAAGTAAAAGTTAATGTCGCCGCCACACGCTTGCGAGCGTCTACGAGTTTTTTGCGTTCATGAGTAAAAAGGCGTCAACGGTCTGTTACGTAAACGAGCCAAGACAAACGTTCCATCCACACGCCTTTTTACTCATATACACAAAAAACTTGTGGGCGGTTACAAATGGAATATATATGTATTACGTTTAATAGTTATACTATAGAAAATGAAGTAACGTAATAAGCTAATAGGTACCTACAAAGATATATACATAATTATATTTTTTAATAAAACGTTTTTTGTTTTGTGAGAATCAACACACACACACACACACACACACACACACACACACACATTCACACATAATTATATTACACATTTTGTAATTATCAAACTATAAATTAACATTGAAATAATTGAAAAAAAAGTTTAATTTTAATTAAAAAACATTTTAAAATAGAAAAGAAGAAATAAAATGAAAAAAACTGTCTGTTTGGGATGTTTCCTAAAGAAATATCTACGTATATGTATATTGGATTCAACACTTGTATTGCAAGTTATCCAAACGCTATGGATTAGACGGATTCATCTGGATTCATCAAGGCGTGTCCGCGGATTCACAGGCAACCTATTTCCCACGATCCGTGCACGTCTGCGATATCACGTACCGCCATACAAATCGCTATGAAAAAGTCTGTAGATTCACGGACTCACTCCTTCCCACGGCATGCGAATCTACGGACGAAGCAGGATTCACCTTCCGTGGGATATAGCCATTATGACATTATTATGATGCAAAAATTGTATTACACTTCTTCTTCCTCTTTCTCTTGCATTAGATCCGAGGATCTGTTTCTTGCACAGCGGTCTCCTGATGGGACATCGAACTCCAACTATCTTGCCACCTCTTTGCTGGTCTTCCTGGTTGGCGGTTGCCTTCTGCCACCTGGTGTTTATTGTTTATTGTTATTTATCGTCCTTAGACCCTATATCGGGCACTTGGACTCGTCAGTTTTACATAATTAGATATATAACAATTAAAGCAATAGTAATAATGCACAATATCAATGCTAAAGAATGTAAAGGGCTCTGTTAGCATTTCATCAGAAGTCTGTTATTGTTTATTCTCTCCACGTGGTCGCGCCAGAATCTTCTTCTTTTCCTGCCCCATCTTACGATGTCTTCCTGTGTACTATTTACACATAATTTCTATATTCTTCTCCAGTTTTATTCGTTACGATTGGTTTTCAGCAAAGCCCCATGTCTCCTTCTCCACTCATCCCTGTCCTGTGCGGTTCTTTTTAACTCTTTATATGAGTACAAGTCCATATCCTGGCATCTACAAGTAGCGATATAGCAGAATAATGCATAAGCTGTTTATGACACTATGAGAGCTATGGAGAGGAAGATGCTGGGCATTTCTTTAAGGGACAGGGTACCAAATGTTCGTATTATAGAGAAAACCAAGCCGAAGAACGCTTGTTCACAAACAACTTCGCTAGATGGCAGGAGAGGTCACTGTTCCCCGACAATGTTTATCCTCAATTCTTATAAACTGTTGTAGGAATACTGCATTGTATATACTACGGAATGTAGAAAAATCCAACACTTTCCGAGGATAATTTGTAAACCAAAAAACAATTCAAGTAAATAATTTCTTATCTTACAAACGTTCACTAGGGCGAGCATGAGCTCACTGCGATAACGCGCAAATCAATTTTGCTCACTCACTCATATGCAGGTAGCTATTAGGTAGATAGTTGTCATTCATCATTCATTCTTTCCACACATCGGAACCACTTATTATGACGTTATCATACAATTACATAGAAATGCAGTTTTATAATTTATAACTAATTAATAAATTATATTTTTTATTTATTATGCAGGGGTATAAAACGAATGGTTCGCGAGCCTGGAATGAGTTTTAAAAACACATTGAGCAAATAATTTTAGCTGCTGCCTACATTACGGCACTACCTACGAGTACATTAATTATTTGCTGACACCGCTCGCCCTGGTGAACATTCAATAAAAGAATAATATTGTATTGGTTAAAATAGTGCTGACAACTTTCTTGCAATCCATCCTGGAAAATAAGCAAATATATTATTTAAAATGAAACACTTTTTTATTTACCTTCAACATACGTTTGTTTGACTGAGCATTTCACAATTTTGTGTATTTATTGGATACTTATTTGATCTTAAATTTATTTCGTAAATTATTTTATTTACTTATGTATTATTTTTCTAAAGAATTACTAGAAAATAATAAATTACAATAAACATAATTTGACAACTAAAAAACAGCAATTGCTTGGTGGAAGATATTGGCGACCACTATTAATTTTTATTATATTACCCTAGTTTGACTAGGTAGGCTCGTATCAAAGTCACTAGGTGTGAAATAATATTACGTGCATTGATGTAGCAGCTCTGAAACGTTGTTCTACGAAAGCTATATAAATGGTTGGCCACCTCTGCATCTAGGATTCCTTCCTATTACCTACTCCAGTTTATAATAACAATATCTGTGATGCTTCATACCACAGGTGGTGTGGCTCTATTGAGAGAAATACACAACCAATTTTTTTTTTCATTTACCCATTTTTACATTTTATATTATTACATTGTTTCCACGATATTTTGAATCAATCAGTGACGCAAATGTATTTTTTATATATTGAAATGTCTAATGGAAACTGTATTACACTGTGATTATGTAATAGATTTTTTTTTTTTTGAAATATGAACCTAAATATTACCGTCCTTATTGGACTACATACAAGAAAAAAGGAGGAGCGGTTACCTACACTCACTACAGAACCTAGAAAAATAAATAGATATTTATATTTACCTATAAAATCACAAAACTCGTATTACTACCGCACCGTTTTTCATTATATCGCACGGAATTTCAAAAATTGTTGAGAAAATCCATTAGTTTACAAAAAAAATGTTTCTTATTTTGTCTGCGGCGCTAACTTTACCTTTTTTATGTAGAGAATTTTTATTTAAAGACAGTAAACCAGATCTATATCATGACCTTCAGTCTCACGAAATGCGGTGCTTTTCACTTGTTTTAAATGCAAAATCAATAAGTACCAAAAATTTAAGTTGCCCTCCACCCTAACCTCGAACCTGCTGATTCCCTTGATTAGAATCTATTGAATATTTTAGTTAAGCGAAACTACAGTTTTGAAAAATTACTTGGGTATGGCGTTAGCAAGTTTTCCTGTAAAGCTGCAAATTATATTGTTTATCAATTGTTATAAATAAAATTACGCTATATCTTGCAACGAAACATTGCGAAATCTAAAGTTTATATAAGATGTGATGAACTAATTCATCTCAGCATTAGGTATATAGTGTTTATAACCGAGAACACCATGTATAGTCGATAATTCTACCAGTCAATCAACAATATAGAATCGATTAACATAGAATTACCTACAATCAGAGTTAACGAGTTTCTTATTAACTGTTTCCGTTTTATCAATTTTTATTGGATCGGATTTTTAAAATAGACTAACTACCCTTGTTTTATGAAGTTTCTTCTATGAAAGTGAGTTACAAAGTTAAAAAAATTGTGATTTTTAGTGGTGTGAAGTGTTTTTATGTGTGTTTTTTTTTGTGATTGAGTTTTTAAAAATAGGCACTTTCAAAATAAAAAAAATAACAAAAGTGTACAAAAAAGTTTGTGATAAGTGAGCATTTTATGGGCTTTTTTATAGTGTAAGTTTCATTTTCAGAATTATTTTTTTAATGAATGCGACTGTTTTGAGCGAATGGTTCTTGGTGGAAGTTCATTGTAATAATAATAAAACGAAACACAAAATTTATTTATTTATATTTTACAGCTTTGGACGGCCCAATGGCTTTTTGTCATTTAAAAAATGTTTTAGATACAATACAATACACTGCCTATGCGTGGAAGAGTATGTCTTCCGGACACTTCCGTGTTCCGTGTCCTTCATCAGGCCAATACACGGATTTTGAAAAAAAGCTCATTTTCCTGACACGGTTTTTCTTTACAAAAATTTGCCATTACTTTTGCCTGCTAATTCTAGGTTGAAACCTGGAGTTCAATACTGAACAATAATTGTGTGATCTTTGAAGTGACACGTTTTCCGAACTAATTATATAGGTGCTGAAGAGATGCGGTTTTCGTAAATATTACTTTATTATGTGACACAAATGAGTTTTAATTACAAAACCATCTGAACAAAATGTTTTTCAATCAGAACAAATGGTTTAATTTACTGTCATTTTATTTTGTAACATTTCAAAGGGCGAAGTACAGATTTGTCAAGACATTTTTAAATCAATTTTTATTTATCACAAGGTATTTGAAAGTGCAATTGTTCAGGTGTGTTCTCTCACTGGCTCGCGACCTAACTATGACGTCACGGTCATTTCCTGCGGCATTAAGGTACAAAATCGCATGAACATTCGCATGATAAAATGTAAAAAATACCGTTTTTTTTCATTTATTGGGTTTAATTTCGCTTCAATCAAAAAACTTTTACGGTCGATCCCTAAATTTTAATGCACATTATCAATACAAAAAAAAAATCTCTGTGACGTTCGGGAAACGAGTTTCTGTCTTTCGGGAAAAAAATCAGAGGTATTTTACACATTTTTTTTTTGAGAAATCTATTCAAGATATACAAAATGTTTTACGGTCATTTAAGTTCAATGTATCTACTCTATTTTTTTCCAAAACATATTTTAGACGATTTGTAGAAATTTTTGAAATGTCAATATGCCTACTCTTAATTAGGTACATACACTGCAGGGTGTGGGCTATCTATCGATTTATCTACTCCCTTGAGAGCGGAAAGAACGCCAGGTCGCCCTATTCTCAAAACACTCCTTGCTTCCGTCACATTCGTGCAATACAGGTGTCAAATACACTCTCCGATTCATTTTACCTAGTCAAAACGCATCTAGTCGACACAGTCGCTCCAGATCATCTTTTTAGTAATCCATTCTCGCAACATGACCAAACCACCTAAGTTTATTTACATTCATTCTGTCACAAGACCCATCTTACAGCCGCTCACCTCTCTAATAATCTCATTCCTTATCCTATCTCTCAATGTTTTCCCACACATTCTTCTCAACGATTTCATTTCCACTTCATTCAACACTATTCGTCCTTCTTCAGCCATGTCCAAGTCTCACTAGCATACGCACGAGTCGTCCTGTTTAGTCTTGGCCAATGATACTAATTAGATTTTTCACTTTTCCAGTTTCAATTTCCAGACAAAATACAGAACAGAAGAAATTGCCAGAAAATCCTCTCAATTGAAGAGATACAAATGTTGAAAGGATAAACTAAAGGAAATTGAAGACAGTCACAGTAAACCAAACAAGAGCTTCTCAGGCCAATTTTCTTGAACCCACCACGACGAAATCCACAATAGCAATGTCATATTCTACAAGTGCAGTGTTGCTGTTGTGTGTGTGGTGTTTCTGTTATGCAAATAGTGATGCCAGTACAGAGGGCGTCTCCAAAGGATATCCTGGTGAACCCTTGGGTAACATCATGGGCAGAGATTGGAAGCTGCCGAAAGATGGAGGAGGAGGGGATTCCCAATGCAGTAGAGATATTAGGAGAATGTATAGCAGCCTTAATAATATGACGCTGTGGGCATTTCAAAGTAAGTTTGTTTTGTACTGTACTTCTTTCGTATGCGTATTGTACAAGTTATTGCTCAGCGTCAATATTCTTCAAGTAGTCTATTGCCCTTGGCGTCGCCTTGTGGGTTTTCTCAAGAACCCCTGCAATTTTTTGTCAGAACATCTCTCCACTATATGTTCAATAGTCTCGATTTGGCCACATTTACAAAGGGGAAGATCTCTCTTGGCCAATTGACCAAGTGACCAGTTCGGATCCTATTTAAGGTGGACCATTATTTACGGGTCAAGTCGAACCCAAGCTTAGGGTGCTGCACACGTTGTCCATGCCCCTTGTTCCCCGCCCATGACATGATATTTTTTCATGGATTTTAATTAAATATGTCATTTTTCAGTGTGGGAATCCACGGCAGGTGAAACAAACGGCTGGGTCCAAGGTTCAGTTTATCAACTTGGTAACTTTGACGAGTGCCTGGGAGGAGATGACCCTGGTGTAGAGAGACAGTACTGCCTGGCCACTGTGAATATTACACAGCATCCTAAACATCCTACCATTCACAGCTATGTGGAGAACTTTGGACCATACGAGAGTGTCTATGATGCCATATACGTAAGAATTGAAAACCTAACTCATGAAAGCAAGTAATTCAACATCCAATAATCAATACTGGATCTTTTTTACATTCCAGTATGCCGGTGATCCTGCCTTCTTACGACGAGATATTTTATACTGGGGAATCTGTTCTCCAGCAAGCTGTTCCTACAAGGAATTGGAAGAAATTCTGCAAAGACATATTGATCAAAATCTTATGCAGAATGCGATAAGGCACAATAAAACGCATCCCACGATAATACCGGAAATCAAATTTTCAATGAACGAAGATGTGTGTCAAAAAAAGATAGATCCGGAACCTTATGGAATAGGAGCATTGTTTTTCTTGTACGTATTACTAATTGGCGAATTTTGAGTTAACGTACAATATTTTCTGTTTGCTTTGAATAGTTCATTTTTTTCCAGTTGGCTAGTTGGCTTGTCAAGCCTCGCAGTCCTGATGGCATCAACCTTTCACTACTATTTAATTTATCGGGAGTCTGATCCAGGTAAGGGTAAACGGTAAAAGGATTACTTGAGCCAATTACGGGGACGGGTAGCGGTCAAATTATTGGTGGTTCCATGACAAATATTACCGCACGAAAGTCCCACCTCTCTTCAAGATTGCTTACTCTTTAGTATTGATGGTTCGAATTCTTTATCATTATGCTTTTTGTTTTTAGAAGTCGAATGTCCAAGAATCGTGAAAATTTATTCGGCAATTGGACATCTGAAGAGTCTGGGTAATCGAGAACATGGTGGAGACAGTAATGGTATGGATTGCTTATGGGGAATAAGATTCATATCCATATTCTTTATCATCAGTGGTCATAGGTTTGGCACAAAGATGGCTTCAGCAGTATTGAACAGGAACGACGTTGAAGAGGTACAAAACTAAGTAATCCAATTATAGAATTCTGCCCTCAACAATGTTCTTAATATTTGTATTTTTTCCAGGGTTACAACGACTTTTCTTCCATGTTTGTCTGCCATGGGGATGTTGTCGTTGACAGCTTCTTTGTCCTCAGCGGCCTCCTTTCAATTTACGGAATTCTGAAGAATACCAAAGATAATTCCATGATAAACTATCCACTGATGATTTTGTATAGATATATCAGGTAGGTAACGCTTATTATCTCTTCTTCTTCATCAGCCTTCTTCCCTCCACTGCTGGATATAGGCCTCTTCCATCTGTTTCCACTCGTCTCTGCTCTGACCATTCCGCATCCAGGTTCCTCCAGCGATTTGGACAATGTCGTCGGCCCATCTCTTTGGTGGCCTTCCGACGCTCCTTCTATCTGTCCAAGGCCTCCACTTCAATATTCGTGGCGCCCATCTGGTTTCATCTGGACATATTTTGGACAATGTCGTCGGTCCATCTCTTTGGTGGCCTTCCGACGCTCCTTCTATCTGTCCAAGGCCTCTACTTCAATATTCGTGGCGCCCGTCTGGTTTCACCCTGTCTGGCCATATGTCCCGCCCATTGCCACTTGAGTTTTGACACACGGCTCATAATGTTGGCAACTTTGGTTCTCTGTCTAATTTCTTCGTTTCTTAACCTATCTCTACCCTCTGTTAATTGTCTTCTGGAAAATATAACTTTCGTTTTTTGATTCCAGGTTGGTTCCCGCATACTGCATTGTCATACTCTTCACAGCATTCATTCTTCCGTTAACTGGTTCTGGACCAACCTGGCCAGCAGTCGTGGAGCAAGAGGCATTGTACTGCAGAGAAAACTGGTGGCTAAATATACTTATGCTCAATAATTACATCAATGTTGATAGATTGGTGAGTGTCATATCCAACACAATGAATTTTAAATCATTTTGAGCAGAAAAAAAATGATCAGAAGATACCTAGATTTGGGAGTAGGAGATTAAAATTATTACTGCACTATTTTTCACTCGCTCATTTTCTCCACCCCTTCAAGGGTTGACAAAAGAGTCAGAGTTCCACAGACTTTTACCATACGTGCTCTGCAATTTCTCCCACTCTACAAGCGTCCGTCCTTGAGTATCTGGTCCAGTATGTTCACTCCGGGTAATTCTTGGACGACTGCGTTTCCTCTTTCCTTTCTTACAGACTTAATATTTTCTTTCTCACTATATCCTCAGACATTTTCTCCATATGTCCAAACCATCTCAAATTGTTCACTTTCATAATAGTCACAACGCTCATCTTACATTCACTCCTCCCTATAATTGCCTGATTTCTCATTCTACTTCTCAGCGTTTATCCACACATTCTTGTCAATGACCTCGTCTCCACTGCATTTTGACCTCATCTCTTCCCAATGTCCTGATCTTCACAAAATTTATAAACTCATGTCTTCTCAATGATCCTATCACCATTCCATTTATGGTTTGATCTTCTCTGAATAACTTTATTTCCTCCATATCATGTGCATATTATAATATTGTTTTGTTTGCTTCCAGTGCATAGTTCACACCTGGTACATCCCATGTGACTTCCACTTCTTCCTTCTGTCTCTGGCTATATGCACTCTATTCAAGATGAAGACCCGCGTGAAGACAGCGCTCTCTGTTCTGAGCATCCTCATTGTAGCCGCCATGTTGATACCAGCTGTCATCACATACACGATGAGATTACCTGGAGCGATGCTGTTCTTCAATGAGTACGATAAACCCACGTTATTTGTGACTTTTTTGTCCTCTCTACCTAGCCCGCAAGAACCTCCTCTTACGATACTAGGGGAAAATGACAGTACAGAGGACTCTCCCGGGACAGAATTTAATAGTATTTTGCCAGAAGGATAAGATAAATATCTTTTTTCGTATTCCCCTGATCTCATCAGTGGAGGCCCTTAAACCACTTTTGCATTTTGCCCATGGAGAATAATGCTGGATTGCACCAACTTCTTGGGTGAGGAATAGCGGAGATAGGAGCCACTTATCATTATTTTTCATACAAAATTTGTGCTATGTGTCTCCTATCTCTTCACCTAAAAAGTTGGTGAAATCCAGCATAAGATTGACAATAATTTTAGTAACTCACCTAACTTCAATATTTCACTTGCAGTTTTCTGACCAATCCTCGAATCCACAAGTATTTCCAGAATATTTATATTCCGTCGCACACCAGGGCAGCTCCACATCTCATCGGGATCCTCACTGGATATTTCATCTACAGATATCATACTCCTGAAAGAAAGCCATTTCCCACTGTAAGTATCTATAAATCTTCAACAAATATGCGAATGGGAGAATGCGCTGATACATATGATCACAATATGAATCATCAGGAACTATTAAATTTATATGATTTGGGTGGATGCAGAAAACTTGCATGAATCCAGTGTAATCTACAATTCTAGAGCTGGCGTCATGGGTCTGGTTCTTGTATCGCATGTATTGTAGTAGTGAGGCCAGGAGGTTCCAGTCATAGCGGAGCAGAGCCAATTGGTAACCGACAAACAGACGACTAGGTTAATTACTATGATTTTAGACGAATTGATCAATAGACGAATTGATTTTAGACGAATTGATCAATAGACGAATTGATTTTAGACGAATTGATCATTAGACGAATTGATCATTAGACGAATTGATTTTAGACGAATTTACCGGACACCACTAGGGTTTTTACAGAGACCAAAGCATGTCAACATTACACCATTTCCTTTATATGTTCACAGGTTCTATCATCAATTGGTGGATTTGTTTCGTTTGGAATCCTAATAGGAGTCGTGGCGTCAGGCACCATATTCTACGAACCAAACCATCCATACAGCGTCTTGGAGGCTACTTTCTATGCTGCTCTTCAAAGGTCTGTTTGGGCGACCGCTGTCAGTGCGATCATCATTTGCTGTGTGTTTGGAAAAATTCGTAAGTTGACTACGTATAGTCGTAATCCGGAATGGTACTCTGAGTATTCAAGTCACGAGAGTAAGTTTACAGTCACTTTCATGGTCATCTCACCGGAACATGAATCTCAGACTGATTCGGAGTAAACTGAAAAAACGTTTTATCTAAATTGCTGTTGTTGACTCTCATATGTTGCAGATTACTGTATTTGTGTCACTGCTTGATTGCCATCTTAAAATCTAGTTTTCCTATAGGAACATTTCCATGTTCTTCACCCAATTCACGCAAAATCGAAAAATGACATTTTATAGGGTACGAGTAACGGCTCAATTAACCAGAGCCTATTGTCTAAATGTGTTTAGAATGTTGAATTAAGTTGATGAACTGTATTTTCTATTTTCAGCTTTCGTATCTTCGATTCTTGGTTGGTCAGTATGGGTTCCTCTCGGAAAACTTGTATACGGAGCATACCTCTGCCACATGGGACTTCAGATTCGATCAGCCTCACTGAACAGGATTCCATCGTATATTGACAGGTTTTCAACGGTAAGTCTTTAGTAGAAATGTATCGTTTGTCTAAAAAAACTCACATGGTTCTCGTTTTCCATCGAAAGGACAATGGGTAAAAATATATGCAATTTGGACCTAAGTGCCTCCGCTGACGAAACTAGGAGGAAATTATAAACTATATTGTTTCCTATACCTATACGCATGTTGAGTTTAACTCACTCACTAGAGATACGTGGTACGGATCTGGCGTGAGTTTTGACCTGAGGTTAGTTCAATCTCAGGTGAAAAGATAGAAAGTACCAATCCTGGGTAAAAATGACTATAGCGAGACTCCCCGGGACACAATTTAATAATAATTTGCCAAAATTATAAGATAAATATATACTTTCATTTCCCCTAGTCTCGTGGTCGTGGTCCACTTTTGGTCATTGTCCTTTCTCTGGTTTCTCACAGGCTTTGCCAATAATTTTCTCCATCTTCGAAAGACTTCTTGTTTCCAGTTTTTTTTAAAGCTTATTGTTGATTATTTCTTTATTTCAGTTTGCTCAAGCCATGGGTGACACTGTGATTGCATTCACTGGTTCCCTCATCCTGTATTTGCTGTTTGAAGCGCCGATTAGGAACATAGTTGGAATATTGCTGACGGCGAAGATGTGAGTATACAAAATTGTTCTACCATTGCTTTTCTTGAAAGCCGACCCTGTCATTACGAAAACAACGAAAGCAGGGCCATATTGGGATCTGACCCCCGGGCTGCGTTTGTGTCAAAAATGCCTTTCGGTATATTTTCAATCATTCCAAGTCCATCAACAGTAGTTGCAGGTTTTCACGATAATGCAAATGTAGATTTGTTTTTTTATCCGGGTTTAATCGTGTGAAGATGATCCGACTTTTCGGATTGGATGATGATCAAAATCACATAGGATCCGTGACCAAGGCGGTAGTAGGTTTTACGATTAAACCCGAAAAAAAACAAATCTACATTCCAAGTCCAGGTTCAAAAAATTCTTGAATTGTTCATGCTGTCTGAATTTGGACTGCGGTTTGAGCCACGACTATGTATGGGGTTGTGTTTGTGTCTGATTGCTTGTTTAGGTATATTTTTATGTAAAAGTCTTCATTATGGCGTGAATGAATAATCCTAACTAACATTGTCTCATAATCTGAATTTTAGTGAACTTCCAAGAAAACACTCCGTGGCGCAAGATTCATATTCACCTACAGGAGCAGAGAATCATAGTCTAGAGTTGGATGGAGTCGAAGCAGGGGAACTGAAGAACAACTTCACCAAAATGGAGGCATTTGGAAAAATCGACAACAGTTTTATCAATAAGGACAATTTTAATATCAATAACTGTAAATTGTAACTACGAAATAAATCATGCGTGTTGGGTCGTAATATTATTTTTGAATATTGCATCATGCTACGCAGATTATTATTTTTGAATATTGCATCATGATACGCAGCATATTATTTTTGAGTGTTGCATCATGCTACGCAGTATATTATTTTGTAACGTCGCATGATGCTAAGCAGAATATTATTTTTGAATGTTGCACCATGCTACGCAGAATATTATTTTTGAATGTTGCATCATGCTACGGAAAACATTATTTTTAAATTTTGCATTGTGCTGCGCAGAATATTATTTATGAATGCTGCAACATGCTGGCAGAATATTACTTTTGAATGTTGCATTGTTTCATTGCATCGTATGACAAAATTTCGTAAAATATGATTATTGAGTGTTTCACAATGTTACGCAAATTGTCCTTCAGTATTGCTTAATGATATTAACATTAAGATTGTTGAGTATCGCATCAGATTTGCATAATATTAAGATCCTAGTATTGATTTTTTTTTCGGCTACATTATGTTAAAACGTATTTGCTGTAGCAATATAAACTAAATAAATATTTTAGTTCTGTTTGTTTTGACACAATTTATTTCCGACGAGACGTTTCCAAAGAACTTTACCAAAGATTTTCAATTTACATTTTCAAATTACCAAAAAGCAAACAACTGGATGCAAGATGATTGAATGTCATAAATAAAGAATATGCGGCTGTAGTAGGCTCTCTTTGCCTATCTCAGAAGGGATGCAGTATATGTAGATTAGTAAAATGGTATTTTAAGTGTTAGTAATAATTTTATAGTCAATAGAGTAATTAGACGTAAATAAAACTGTGTTTTTATTTATTTTGTTGTCTTTCCATATCCTCAACAATTCATTCCTAAAGAATTTTTTTTTTCAATACATTAAATTCTACTCCTAATTTTTACTCGTTTTTCTCAATATTCTTCCTTACACCATTCATAGCAGATTTGTCCTTCAGCCATGTCCATGTCGTACCAGGACTGCATATACTACTACAGTAGTTAAAATTTAGGTCAAGATAAAGAAAATTTAGGTAAAATGAAAGAATAGTAGAATTAGATAAATAAATTCTCTATTTCAATACACAAATATGATAGGTTTTTACAAATGCTACTAGAAAATACAAAATCTGTTCTTATCTATAAACTTTTATAGTCAGTTGTTACAATAAAAAACAAGAAAGATACACAAGATATATGCAGTGTATGGAAAAGAAATGCATTTAAACTACATAATCTGCCGTCAAAACGCAGTAAGTCGATATACCGCTTTTTGCCTTGTTGTCGCATACTGGATTTCTCATCGCCTGTATTATCATAAAAGAAAATTATAAGTTCAGTTTTGATACCAGGAAGGCTGTCGAACAATTGACGAAATGCGGCAAGTCTGTGAAGACACTCCAAAACGATGCAACTAAAGTTACTTTGTTTTGCAATTACTGTGATTTTCGGCAGTAAAAAAGGAAATGCAGTAAGTCATCTTTTGTCGACTATTTTTCGACTTACAGCGTTTTAGCATGATTCCTAGATCTTTAGAGATCATGGCAAAACACAGCAACTAATGCCAGAGCAAGATAATGTTAACTAGATAGTAGAATAAAATCATACAATATAGACAAATCCTTATTTTTTTATCGGAAGTAATTTTTAATAAAGCATCATAAAAATTACGGGGATTAAAAAAATCAAAAACACATTTTTCTCGAAACCGCGTTTTTCTGCTAACCGTGTTTTGCTATTTGTCGGTACATATTTTGAACTATACCACTTGTAATACTTATCTATATCATATGAATAAATGTTTTGTGAAATATAATACAACAGTATATATTGAAAGTGTCAAATATATAAGTATTTTATTCACTACGATATCACATTCTAAGGCCATATAATTTCATCATTCATTAATTTGAATCCAAATCAGCCAAACATTCTAAACATCAACGTTTACAATCATCGCAAAAAAACCAAATTATAATCAATACCATTACAATAACAATGCTAAGGGCTCCTTGCAACACATAGGGAGATAGAAATACTCAACAGGTTTGAAAAACACCCAAAACTTAAATAAAATAGATGTAAAAATGGTGAGAATATTAGAAAAAATGCAATAATAGAAGTGATTGGTACTTAATCCTCTCTGCCTACCATGCAAGAGACACAATATTATGAGACACAGTGTGCAGGAGGATAAAATAGAAGGTGAAAGCCAGAATTGAACTTACAAGCGTATGTATAAAATGTTGCTTTTACTGTCATTGATAACAAAGAGTGCTTTCTGTAAAAAGGATGTATCTGCTGCAAAGACGTTGAAGACATCATCGTTTAGAGAGTTTTAGTCCTTTTTATTTGCGGGAAATTACGACTATTGGTGGTTGGTTAAGAGTTTATATCCACTGAGAAAAATCGTTCTATTATCGCTTCAACTTTTTCAAATTTTGTACGAGAGTGTTAGCGCGAAATATGAATAACATAAGCGACAAGTTGAATTACACCCCTTTTAAGAAAACAATGCCCGAATTAAAAAAAATCACAATTCTCAAATTCTTGATCTCATATTTACCAACACTTTTGCTAAATTACACTTTTACATCTTGCAAATTGAGCGGATAACCCATGTATCGCGCAAAATTCAGGGGTACTTTCAAAGTTACTTTTTACTCGGGGAATTTCCAAACATTGTAATTCTGGATCTGTCAAGTTGTAGTCAATACTATCGTGTTTACCTGTCTTCGGTATTAAGACGATGTTCTCAGTATTAGCTGAGAAAACCATGTATAGCCAAAGCCAATTTATATGGCGCCTTCAGAGGTAATTGCTTCACAAATATACGATGTACAGTGGAAGAGGAATATAAGAAGTTAATTAAACTAACTAAAAATATAAATAAAATAAATGCCCTAATCACTAGTTTAAACAAATATAAAGATTAACAATTATTGTACTCCACCAAAACATGGCACAATTTCATATTGTCGATTACTTTTATACACATTCTCATTTTTAAAGTAATGTCTGTGTGTTACAAATGCAAAAAATATGGACATATAAGGCTATCCACACACGTTCGGAAGTTCAGTTGACTGAATCGACCGTTTGCAAAAAAGCTCCGACCAAAACCTCTCTCTGAATTCAGTGTTACACTGATTTTGAATTTAGAGAGGTTTCGGTCAGAACTTTTTTGCAAACGGTCGATTCAGACAACTGAACTTCCGGACGTGTGGAGAGCCTAAATATTGTTGTAACTGCCTGTAGGCAGGGCCGGACTGGGATGGAATTACGGCCCGCTTGCGCAAATATTTACCTTGACCCATAGAGCGAGGGAAAAATATTGAAAGGCAGCCCACAAACGGGACAGACGGGACCCGAAGGACCCTGGCCCACCGGGAATCCTCCCAAACTCCAGTATAGACAGTCCGACACTGCCTGTAGGTAAGAAACAAAGGACAATATAAAGGTTTCTCAGAACATTTCAAATAAACAGCCCTTATATTAATTCTAAATCTTTACCTAAATGGTAGTGTATGACTTTAAAAAGGGTGATTTCTTATAAACAAAATATAATCATCCACCGCCACCTTAACATTTCTCTCTTTCTCTAGCCATGATGTAGGATTAATACATAAAACGTTATAGGCGAGGTTGCTGTCACCGTCGCTAACGAAATGTATGGAATAACAGTTCCTTTACTATATATTCTGTTAGGAGATTTGGCAGGAGTCATGGTGGTCCTATGCGATCATTATGCTATGTTGCCAACTGTTACAGCACGGCTAGAGTACCTACTCTAGGAGGCGGTGAATCATCTCAATTTTAAAGTGCTTGAGATGAATATTAAAATAAATTTAGTAAACATTTTTAATTCAATACAGGAACAGGTTTCTTAGCACCAAATAACGACTTAAAATATTCAACGAGAATTAATAGTCTATTGTTAGGGATCCTCTCTTGCCATAGACCGTTCCTGTGGATTCTGGCTCTAACTTCTGCCCTCTGTAATGTATCGGCGTCTGTTCTTCTGAAATACACCCAAGGCAGCCAAAACCATTTGTCGTCTACTTTTGGAGGGATTCTGGCAATGTCTGGCGAGACCACACCTAATCCCAACTCGACGAGACGTTCTCCGACCTTTAAATCTTCAAATTGAGGAACGTTGTGCTTCTTGGATCTAACTTGGCTCTGAAATATAAATTTAAACATTATTGATATTTGGATTTCTGAACTAAAACACTTGTTCTGGATCTGGAAATGATAACTCCACTCAAAAAAATTATATGCATAGTTTTGCGATGAAGTCCACAACTCATTTTGTGTGGAAGAGGGGATGTTAAAAAACCTGATGGTCTTAGACCGGGTTTCCAACTGCAAGAAAACTTCTGCAAGAAGTGTCCGACAGTCTGTCAGACAGACACCGCAACTAGCGGCTACCCGTCATTCCTCCCCGGTACAGCGATCGGACGCGGTCATTACATCTTGCACGCTTGCATTACATCTTGCACAACTAGTACTCTCATTTCATCTCGCATCTAGTACGATTATTTCATCTTACGGCTAGTTCAATTCGCTCATCCTCTAACCTATTTAATTACTCTTCTCCACTCACACTACGTGCCAATCAAAGTTCTTTGTACGCATTAACTAGCATACAACTGTAAGTACTCTCTTATCATTCTTGTACATATTATCTTTCAATACAATATCAAAACTCCCTTTCGACTTTCATTTATCTTCCTACACGACTTCATAGAGTACTTGAGATATGGGCCAAGACTCTAAATCTACATGTAACATTCCAACTCTCGTAAGAGAACACATCATCCACACCAGATCTCTTCACTGGTAAACCCCGTTCTCTTCATGCTAAATACAAAAACATACTTATATACTACTGAATGCACTCGCCAATCAGAGAGCATCGCAATATTTCCACACAGTGAGCGCAATTACACAGAGAGAAAAGAACATTGAAAACATCGATCAGGATATTTATCGATCAATCAATATATTCACTACCTTATGATAATTGACAGGTAAATGCAGCGTGACATCGCCGATGAGAGCATCCTTTCCTTTAGCCAAGGGGACCACAGAAGCTTGATGTCCCGTAGCAACACACTGCAACCAGTTTACTCCATTACCTCCAACGAGCTTCACTCCCCAAACCTGAGAAACAAATTAATACAATTAAATAAGTAGTTGATATGATGAGGAACGCTGAGAGATAAGATAAGGAATGAGGTTATTAGGGAAATGAGTGACTGCAAGACTGGTGTTGTGACAAGAATGAAAGTAAACAAACTAAGATGTACAGGGCATGTTGAGAGAATGAATGATGGCAAAAAAGATATATTTCAGTGAGCGAAGAGGGGTGAGGAAGCCCGGCCGCCCGAGACTGACCTGGTCCGATCATCCTGCTCAGAGGATCTGACCAGATCCTCAAGGATGGACGCGTTTTGAGTAAAAAGAATCGGAGAGTGTGTATGACAAATTGCACGAATGTGACGGAAGCTAGAAGTGTTTGTAAGGATAGGGCTGTCTGGCGCTCTGTCCTCTCTGCCTACCCTGCAAGGGACGAGGCGTGAGGGCATAGATAGAAATAAGTAGTTGTCTCAACAGATATGCAGCAAAGGATGGACTTTCCATCAGGCTTATGACTGGATGTTGGTTGGTTTAATGTGATCACTTTACACCTAAGTAACATTCACCAATTCCAGTCCATCCATTTTCCGCAGTCGGGAATGATGTATGACGAATGTTATGAACACTGTGGAAGCGAGAGATGAATGTAAAGATATAAGTGTGTTACGCTCTGTCCTCTCTGCCTACTCCACAAGAGATCCTGTGTGATAGGAAAGATAGATAGAATAAAATACACACTAAAGCAAAGAAATCAAGTTTTTGTTATTCTTACTTGAACTGGGAGTGGTTTTTTCGAAGAATGCCAAAATGGGATGCGAACTAATGGTTTGTGATCGATGAGTAGTCGAGGTCCTTCGGTAGAAGGCTCCCATCCGACCACTTTACCCTCCAACACCTCCTTCCTCTTCATGAAATGCCTCGGGATGTCGACAGCTCGGGAAAACTTGCTAATCTATACAACAAAAATACACATAAAAATCTGGGTTCCACGATCGTGGTTCCACCTCAAAGAAGTCATTGTAGGAAAATCCCATGGGCTAAAGGCCCTCCACATCCCCGGGTAGCTCAGGCGCATTAATAGCGACCTCTTTACCCGCACTTCTAAGCAAATCTTATTAAGAGGTGCGCCCAGGGTTAGCTTTAAGGGAGCCCCCCGGCAAAACCCTCCAGTGTCCTTATACAAGGAGGTTACAATTCATTCTTCAAAGATGTCGTAGAAAAAGTTATAAAATATATACCACAACCATAACAAAGTTACTTTTGTACGGAAAGCACTAAAAAACACTGTTTTTCCATTCGGTTAGGCTTATCAAAAACCCTTTTTAGCACCAGCAAAAAAAATATTAACAAACCTAAATCGTCAACTGTCATCTGCCACAGTTTTTGGCTCCCCACATAAATCCGGAAGTTCAGTTAACTGAATCAACCGTTTGCAAAAAAGTTGCGACCAAAACCTCTCTCTGAATTCAAAATGAATTCAAAATCAGGGTAACACTGAATTCAGAGAGAAGTTTGTGTCGCAACAATTTTTGCAAAAGGACTGGAGAGCGTATGTCTGTCATTTTGCTAAATCCTATTTCTTTTACTGTTTTCCCTCAGCTACGGGTGAGGTCATGATTGTGGAACAGTGGCTAAGTGGGACAATGGTTGATTAATGCTAATCTCTTTGGACATATCACACTTTGCTATATTTGTTTATTCGTTATCAGTGTTTAACAAAACATAACATGCAGTGAATATTACAAATAAATACTTACAGGACGAACTTGGTGAATGGCATAAGCCAGACTCAATCCTGCTACTGTGTATATACCAATCTGTGAGTAGATAAATAAAAATTAATACTCGAATTATTTTTAATTTACAAATCATTCTTGTAAAGCGTTGGTTTTTCTACATTCCGTAGTGTAAAGTATGCAGTATTCCTATAACAATGTAGAATTGATCTCCGCTATGAGTGGCGAAGGTCTGGGTTCGAATCCCAGCCAGGATGAACTGAAATGGCGAACGTTTCTCGAGTGTAAAGCTATCACTTAAGCCAGCCGAGGTTGCTCGTAAGTCTGACAATGTTCATATTCAATTCTAAGCTGTTGCGTACAAATAAAAATGAATGCTAAATATACGTAGACAACAATAATACATGAATAAATTCAAAATCTAAGGGAGGTAACGTCTCTATTCTGAACGGCTTTGACAAGATACGGTACTATTTCAGTGTTGCGGCTCCACTTTTTGACACAGTTCTTTTTTTTTTCAAAAAAGTGCTAAAACGGTCTTATTTTGCTCAGCTCGACTGGGGGTAAAATACTTTTTTTAGCACTTTTTTTTTAAACAAAATAAGCTTGCCCTTGAGTGGGGCCCCAACACTGAAATAGTACCCAAGATACTGTGTATTTTGGTCCTTCAAATAACAACAATAACAAAGGTCATTTTAGGGGACAATCGAAAAACATTCTCAAAATATGACCCAGCGAGAACATGCCGAATTCATTACGTGACAAACAATGTGAAGATTGATTGAATAAGATAAAAAATCGTGTTTTACTTACATGTACGCCCCTCGTATGTTGTTCAAGCGTATCTGATATGGCGTGAAATATGTTTCGTTCTTCTCTCGCGGACATTGTGTTGTATTTACTGTTGTTCTATTTTTATTATAAAGATGATGTCTTCCTCATGATATGCTACACAACACACACCACCACACGAGTCTAATATTATTAAATAATATTTATTTTTGTCAATAATTACACAACCACTTTTTGCTTTACCGTGTTATCGTTTTTTGACGTTGACATATCACAACAGTGGCTCCAAAATGTTAGATGTAATACTCTAAACCGGTGAAATTAGATAGGTATCAGTGTCATAAAAAAACGTCATGCGGACGAATTCAACAAAATTAACATTTTACAGATTCTATATAAATTATAAATGCCTTTTTCCGCCTCAAACGATTGTGAGTTTCGTCAGTCCGGCAAATATTATAACCTCAATGAAAAAAAATTTGTGATTCGCAACAGGTTGAGAAGCCATGTACTTGTCAAAATTCGTAGTGTTGCCATTGTAAAGGTTCAACTATGGATGAAAATTATGAACGTGAAAATCCTTTGAGAAAAACCATATTAAAGATTTAAGTGTAGAAAAAATAATAGAAGCGAATTTTAATTTAAAATTTGGTAGGTAGGTACCGAAATATCCATTTTATTTTAAAATTATTGTGCTGTAAAAGTTTTTTGGCGTCCGGAGAGCGTGGGTGCAATTTAAACTGGCAACACTGCTGTTCATTTGAATTTGACAAAATTCTAAAGTTTTGTTTAATTGTTTGTTTTTGTTTCGTTTGGGCTGGCTTTCGTTGGTCTGTGTGTGGGTGTAGTGTAAAAATCGTAATATTTATCTTAATTTATCATTTGCTAAAACTTTGTTGATTGTGATACCACATGGCGAAGTCCAGCTGATTTTATCTCGAAGTATACAAAACAAAATAAACATTGTCATACATTACAGATTAATTGTAACATAACACTGTGAATTATTTAGAGTTCGAATGGGACTGAATCATTCATATCCTTACACTAAGAAGATGCCTGGCGAAACAAATATAACGAGAAAGAAAAAAAAGAGTTCTGTTAAAGAACTGAGATATCTCCCGCACGAGGTCCCCAACAATGGCCTCATCTTAAATGGAGTTTATTTGCCTGTAGAGATTCTAGAACAAATTCTGAGTTACGTCAGTTCCAAGCATTTATTGGAGAGCTGTTTGTTTGTGTGCCACAAGTGGAAAGATCTGATTCACTATCAAGTTTGGAAGTTAAAAGCAGTGAAGGAATTTTCATATAAGTTACCAGATTTAGTGAACAGGAGATTACCAGATTTTGTTTATCAAGGGATATGCTGTAATGTTGCGTATAATAATAAGCTATCACATAATTCAGGACAATGGCGATTCAAGGAATGGAAAACATTACACAATGGTAATTATTTAATACTACATGGTTTAAAAAAAAGCCCACTTAAGAGGCCATGTGCTGACATGTTAGGCTACTGCAGTACATGGCCCCATAGCACACATGTGAGGCCATGTGCTGCAGTAGCCTAAGGCTGGCCACAAACGTCCCGAAGTTCAGTTCCGGAAAGGTTCCGACCAAAACCTCTTTCTGAATTTAAAATTGGGGTGACGCTGAATTCAGAGAGAGGTTTTGATCGGAACTTTTTTGCAAAACGGTCGATTCCGGAACTGAACTTCGGGACGTGTGTGGCCAGCCTAACACGTCAGCACACGCGTGCTACTGGTTCAGTAGCCTAACACGGCAGCACATAGCACATGTGTGCTATGAGGCCATGTGCTGCTGTATGAGACCATGTGCTACTCGGCCAATACTGAGAGCATCGTCTTGAAACTGAAGACGGTGATAGATGGAAGTATTGACTACAAGTTGACTGTCCTAGAATGGATTGGAATTGGAAATTCTTCTTCTTGGAGAAATATTCGTGAACAAAAAATAATTCTGAAAGTACCCCTGAAATTTTCGGGAAAAATCCATTATCAGTTCAGTCATCCTGTCATCTTTCATTCTCTCTACACTAGTCTTGCAGGCACTAATTTCCCTAATGACCTCGTTCCTTATCTTATCTCTCAGCGTTTCCCCAAACATTCGATTTTGTTATTTAAAATGTAGTTACATCTACCTACCGTTCAGAATATCTTCAGGTGGTCATCGCTGGTCAGTTGGGAGTCCTGTAACGGGAGGCGCCCTGTATCTTGATGGCAGAAAGAAACAAGTTGTTAATCTAATAAAGAAAGGCATTCATCCAACAGTATTGGACGAAGTTCAACCAGAAATCCAAGTGTCGGAATGGTTTGTACTTTTATGTTTCTATCTATTGCATTAATTTAAACAATGTTATTTCAATATCGGCCATGAAGATTCATAGAGTATCCGAAATATATAGGCATTTCTGTACCTATTTATACATTCTGTTGGGGACCTAGACAAACGACCGAATGCCATTTGGCCGACATGGATGACAAATAGCCGACATGACCGATTGGCCGAAAGACGAAACCCCGTCACCGTGAAGTAAACAGTATAAGCCAGTGGTTCCCAAAGTTGACTGGGTGCCGACTCACCTAACAAAAATTTCCAATCTTGCGACCCACCTCTTATGAAAAGACGGGGGGTACTAGCGCCAGATTTACAATTTTTCTCGGTATAGGCACTCACTGAGTTTTCGCCGCCCTTCCCCCACCAAGAAAATTTTACCTTGTAAAAAACGCACCAAGAAGTTAGCGCCGCAAGCGAAATTTTTTTGAGTCTAAAGAGGGCATTAATATTGGTAATGCTGAGATTCCGTAGTGGCGAGTAGTGGAACTTATTTGTTCTAATATTCGCTCGCGGCCCACTGGTGGGTCGCGACTCATAGTTTGGGAAATACTGGTATAAGCGATTCGGCCATTCCTTGTGTCGGCCATATAAGTCTCAATTCCAGTGCGAAAACAGGTTTTTGACTGACTGCAATATTGTGACGTCACGTTCCCCCTAACCCACAAACAATCCAATTTCTGACTATGAATTTCATGGGGTTATGACGTCACAATCACATTAACCAATGAGTGCTCGTTTCAGAGCACCTGAGAAAAATTGGTCAAATTTCATTTCAATTAATTATTATAAATTAACGGTGAATTAAAATTACATTTCACTATTTTATTTGTAATTCTAGTAAGTAGAATTATCCATTCAATATATTTTTCGATCCATAAAAAAATGCAAGTACCCTATTGGTCGTGTCGACTATTTGTCTTTCGGCCATCTGTAGTAGACTCATTCTGTATTATTCTGTCTAATAATATTTCTTCACACTTCACGCCCGAATCGCAACTGCACTGACCAGGTTCTAGCACTTACCACCTTCATTGAATCAGGCTTCGAAAAGAACCTAAAAACCTCTGCAGCATTCATAGACCTGTCAGCAGCATACGACACCGTATGGAGGCAAGGTGTAATCTGTAAACTTGCTCATCTCGTTCCATCTCAACAATTGGTAACACTGGTGAACAATATGCTTGCTGGCCGCACTTACCAAGTCGTAATGGGAGACAATAAAAGCAGAGTTAAAAAACTGAACAATGGACTGCCTCAGGGATCGGTGCTGGCCCCACTATTGTTCAGTCTCTACATCTCAGATCTACCTGTGACAACATCCCGTAAATTTGGTTACGCGGACGACTGGACCCTTGCATGCCAACACCGCAGTTTTGAGTTGGGAGAGTCCACACTAACATCTGATCTGGAGATCCTGAGTCGATACTTACGAAACTGGCGACTACTCCCAAACGCAAGTAAAACGGAAGTTACATGTTTCCACCTGAGCAATAAAGATGCAAACAGAGAATTGAACGTAACATTCGAGGGTAAAACGTTAAATCATAGTCGGTCCCCTAAATACCTAGGGATAACGCTTGATAGAACACTTACATTCAAAAACCACCTAGAGAAACTCTCGGCAAAAATAAAGACCCGAAACAACATCATCCACAAGCTGGCTGGCACAACGTGGGGATCCACCGCAGAGACACTACGCATATCTGCACTCGGCTTCGTCCACTCCGCAGCGGAATACGGATCCGCCATATGGCTTAACAGCGCGCACACCAGCTTAGTGGACATACAGCTAAACGACACCCTGCGTACTGTTTCTGGCACCCTGAGATCCACCCCTACACATTGGCTGCCCATCCTGAGCCATATCCCACCTCATGACCTCCGAAGACAGCATGCCTTGCTAAATGAGTACACCAAGCTGGCTAAAAATCCCGAATTGCCAGCCTTGCCAGACCTCAATTACCTTCAATCTGGTAAGAGGCTTAAATCGAGAAGACCTCCACTAAGAGAGGGGAAAAGCCTCCAAGAAAACAATTTTGGTATTCAGGAAGCCTGGAGGTCCAGATGGGAGGAGAGTGGGAGCCCAGCAACTCATTCCCTGCCCTGCATCACGGAGAAACCACCCGGCTTTGACCTACCAAGAAGAATGTGGACTGCACTGAACAGAATCCGGACGGGCCACGGCAGGTGTGCCGACTTCTTCTTTAAGTGCGGGTGGTCGGATTCTCCAAGATGTGATTGCGGTGCGGAGAGGCAGACCGTGAGCCATGTTGTGTCGGAATGCTGTCTCACAGCGTATGGAGGAAACCCGGAGGATTTCTTGACACTCAACGAATCGGCGACCGAATATTTGAGAAACAATACTTTTAATTTTTAATTTCTGACAATCAAACATGAGCTCTATTATTGTAAATTGATGTGATGTACCATTATTGACCATACGATAAATAAATAAATCTTCACACTTGCAGGTATGAGACCAGATGGGACCGTCCTTCGTATTACAGTTTAGATGTTTATTTGCTGGACAAAGACCACAAAGAAATTAACACTTTTAGAAATGATGTATTGATGTCATACGAGCTACATATAAATGGCTGGCACGTGGTAAACTAATTATCCATTATTATATTTTATGTTACTTTCAATTCTGTTGATAATCCAGGTGACATCCAAGTTTCCTGGTTCATACGTTTAACTTGGGTCATCAGCCAGGCAGCTATGGTGATGTGTCTGATCTCACAACAGTATTCACTCATTCAGTCTGTCAGGTCCATTGTTTAAATACATTCACACTTCGTGTAACAACAAGCTCCATACCATCCTCCATACATACACAACTCTATTGGATAAGAAATATAGTGCACAGGGATTCTGCTTGAAACTGTGTTTGTTTAGCTTCAAATCAGAATTTTATGTTAAAAAAAATAATCACGATCGATTCATATCGATTATCTACTTCGAAGCTTAATTATTTTTTTTTTAATATTTATGATAATTTTCAGATGTGCCGCTCATTCAAGGGCTATGGCCCGGGGGTCAAGTACATTGTTTTTGTCCATACTGGTGACGACCTCAAATTCTGGGCTAGTCAATATGGTTCCAAAGTTGAATTCATTTTTATGGAAAGTTTGAGGCCTTGATAGATTTGTGATCTGGGTGACTAGATTTTCTTGTTGTGTCAATTTGTGATGGAGATATTCAGCATTGAGGCTACCTATTCTGAATGTCCAATGTGTGGCGAGTAAGGGAGAATTTTATAATTTTTAAAAGAGATGTCAAAAAAAATGGCATCACTCTGGATCTTATCAGACAGCTGTGTCAATAGATCAATGATGCAAGATACAATTTGATTTGATACACCTTGTGTGTTGTCATATATCCTGTGGGATCTGAATTGTGATATTATTTTGTATTGTGATATTTATATTTTATAACATTATATTTTCAATTTTATAAATCAGCGTTTTTTTTCATTGCCTTCCTACCCAAACCGGGACTTGTAACCGGGCCAGACATTTTAGAGACTTCTCAAAAAAGCCAAGCTGTTAGATAATAATGACTGACCAGACCACCCCTTCGAGGATTTGCCTGTGGCCGGTCCGGGCCTCTCTGTCAGCTAGGCAGGTTCAAAAATTTAATAGTAAAGTTGATTACAATATTTGCTCTGATCCTGGATTGGATGTGGTAAAACTTTAATGAACTGACCTTAAGTTTAAACACTAACGATACATTCATGAAAGATCTGAAGTTAGTTTACTGTGATGGAATCGGTAAAATATTTTCCTCATCACTAAAGCCTCTGAAAATAGGTGGTCTGTCCTCTGAAACGAATGAAATTTTATTAAGTATGTGGTAAGTATACCTCTATATTATTATGCATACCTTGTCAAAATTTCTAGAGTTGCCATTACAAAAACTACCATGGATGAAAATTTGATTTTGAAAATAAATAGGTACCTAGTGAAATATGAAAATGCTTTCATTATAAGGGCATAAAAATAATAAAGCTTTAGACAAACTTAATGTTATTACCTATTTACGAAACAATGGCCCGCTAACGATAAAATGCGGGTCATGTTTTGTGAAAGTTTGTAAGTGTCGGGCAGAGTGGGTGTAATTCAAACTGGCAACACTATTGTACATTTGACAGCCGTGATACGTGGTGTTGGTTGACTTGACGTCAAAGATCAACATTTTGCCGTATAAATTCAATCGAAATACGCTATTTTACTCAATTTTACATTCCCAGACATCACAATATCGTGACGGAAAGGTCCTCTATATAATATTATCATTATATTGATGTGATATTTGTGAAAATGGGTTTGTGTAAATGTCCCAAGAGGAGAGTTACGAATCAGTTTTGTTTTGAGCACAGAGTCAATGTCTGCGAGTGGTGCATGGTATCCAACCATCCTAAGGTATTTAAAACAACTATACAAACATTATTCCACAATTAAATCGCTTTAGGCCGTTCCATTAGCGTTTCGCCGACGATGTAAGCTTGGGTAAACTCAATGTTCAAGTTTGATCATAATTTTAATGTATCTGTGTTTGTATTTCAGTGCATAGTACAATCCTACCTGCAGTGGTTACAAGACAGTGACTATAATCCAATATGTGAGATTTGCACTAAGGTACTGGGAGATGAGGAATGTATAAGACTCACATGTTATCGTAAGTCTGTTATCGTATAATCTGTTACAATAAGACCCGGAACTATTGTCGAAGCGCGGCCCTATTAATTTACAAGCTTATTTTGTTTTAAAAAAGGGCTAAAATGGTATTTTTTCGCTTGAATCGAATGAAAAAATACTGTTTTTAGCACCTTTTTAAACACGATTAACTTTTGACAGCAGTGACATTTCGTAAATTTACTAAATTCGTTTAAAAAACCACATTCGGATTTTCTGCGCCCTTGTCCGGCCCCACCCGCAGTCGAGTTAAGCGAAATAATATTGTTTTTAGCGCCTTTTTGAATAAAAAAAATGTTTTTCACAAAAAGTGGGGCCGCGCTTCGACAATAGTTCGTGAGATCCTTATGATCAAAAACACACCCGCAGCTGAGACCAACCCGAAAAAAGTCAGAAAAAGAATGCGCTAAACGACAGTGGAATTATTACACTATTGCAGCCCCACTTTTTGGTCAAGTTTATTTTGTTAAAAAAAAAAAACACTTTTATTGCCTTTATTGCTAGTTGACTGGAGATGAAACGTGTATATATTTTACACGGCCCTCTATTGAAATTATTTTTTGGTATTTTCATAGCACAGCAGTAGAGTATTAGCTTGTCAGGTTGGAGGTTTGGGTTCGATTCCCAGCCGCGGCAGGACTGGAATTGGTGAATGTTACTTAAGTGTAAAGTGATGACATTAAGCCAGCCAACGATCAGTCATAAGCCTGATGGAAGGTCCATGCTTTGCTGTATATCTGTTGAGACAACTACTTGTTATATTCAACTACGACATGTAGAAAATTCCGATGTTCTCACAAAACATAAATTGTGATTAGCAAAACAAACTATATTTGCTTCTATGAACATTTAAAGAGCAATTATTTCACTGTATTTGTATGTTTTTCAGATGTGTACCACTGGTGGTGTGTGGAGAGTAAATTCCGTTCTCTCCCGTCCACCACAGCTCCCGCTGGGTACACTTGTCCCTCGTGTCGGGCCCCTCTCTTCCCCGCCCCCAACCTGGTCTCTCCAGTGGCCGACGTCCTCAGGGAGAAACTGGCCGGAGTCAATTGGGCCAGGGCTGGATTAGGATTACCTCTCGTAAGATGTCATTTTTGTATTTCTATTATTCTCAATTTTGTTTTTCTACTGTACATATATCTTAACAAAACTGCACGATCTTATTGAGATATACTGTGTGTGTATGTATGAGCACTAAGTAGTCATGTGAGATACTACCAGCTATGTTCACCATGAGCTCTAATGTGCACCTGAGAGTACATCAACTGAAGCTATAGATAACATTATACCTACACACCAAAACACAAACACAACCAATAGAGCTGACAGTGTCAGGAATCAGTTGCCAGAGTCAGTTGTGCACGCTCTGACCACTAACTCCATCAAGAATAGAGTGGATTACTACATATAAACAGAATTTAACTGAAATTTGGGTCTAATACCAGAGAAAACTGCCTAGCCAATACCAAATAACGATGATATTTATTATAACCACTGTACCGTCACAGTTATCTCAGTAACGGGGTAACCAGTGAATGCCTTCTATGTAATCTAATTGAAATATATTTAATTTGCAGCTTTCAGAAGATATGGACATGAAAGTGAGTCCTCCTTCGGGCCATCGCGCCACTCCCGTGGGAGCCAGTGATGATGACGACAGCCCTCCGAGACATTCGCACACCACAGGCCCCCCTTACTCTGTAGTTCAGATGCAGGACGACACAAACACAAGCTACACTAATAGGACTGACGTTTATCAAGGTAAAAAAACTCGTAGCATTTTTGATCGTGATTGTATTTGAAAATCACAATTTGTGTTTTGTGGGAACATCAGATTGTCTTAGTTCAATCTTAATGGAGGTCGGTGCGCAATATATATATACAAACGTTTCTTTTCGATTCTGCTACCAGCCGTCATAGCACAGCGGTAGAATACCGGCTTGTCAGGGTGGAGGTCTGGGTTCGATTCCCGGCCGCCGCAGATGGATGGACTGGAATTGGTGATTGTTACATATGGGTAAAGTGATGACTTATAATTGTTAGGTGATGGAAGAAATAAACATGTTATGTATAATAAAAGATCAATTTATTCAAAAAACACACCACATTTAACGAATGAACAATGTGCACAAAATGCCTGTACAGGAGTCAGAGAAGATAATTGGATAGGGAAGATGTGGAGAGGATAGGAATGGGTTTCAGGTCTAAATTACGCCCTACAGCAAACCCAGCACCCGACACATACACCTTTCCTTTCGCTGTTATAGTTAATAATGATGTATTGTATTTCTTTCAGGCAATCAAGCTCCTCGTAGGATATTTGACAACAAGCCGCCATTGGTGTCTTCTAATTCACAGTTTGATCACGACGATGACAAGTACAAGAGGAAGTCTGCATTGGAGTGGATTATACGGTGGTGGAAGTAAGGAAATACTTCGTAATTCAACTGGAACATGTTGAGAGAATGAATGATGAAGGGTTAATTAAAAAGGTGTTTTTCGGAAAGAAATAGTTTGCAGGTCTTTCAAGCAATAGGTGCCAGGCCAGAATGCTGTGGAAATGAAGCCGTTGAGACGATTGTGTGGGAAAACACTGAGAGACAGAATAAGGAATGAGATTATTAGAGAGATGAGCGACTGAAAGATGGGTGTTGTGATTGGAATGAATGTGAATAAACTTAAATGGTTTTGGCATGTTTGTGTGTAAGGATAGAAGATAAAAGTAAAGATTGCAGTTAGTTAGCAGAGATCACAGCATTGCGATAAGCTCGCCCCAGTGAACAAATGTTATATATTTGTATGCTAACGCGTCTCGGTATTTTGTTCACCAAAAGTATAAATAAATAAATAAGGTAGGTAAAAGGTGTATGCTCGGTTTCACCAAGTTTTTAAGTGAGGAATAGCGAAGATACGAACCACTTATGTATCATTATTTTTCATACAAAATTTGTGCTAGGTGGTTCCTATCTCCTTTATTCCTCACCTAAAAAGGTGGTGATAATTAGCACTGGTGTTCTGTCCATACTGGGATAGACAGATTGAAGAATGTGACATTGAAAAAAATGTTTATACGTCTTATTTTATTTCAGAAACACTTTACCGCCCGCCAGAAACAGAAGATCCCTCGGTTATATGAACAGGAGGACTGTGATGGCCGTCATCTTGGTGGGGATCGTCATCGTCACTCTGTTGGTCACGATGGGGAAAATTGGGAGATCCGGGATAGAGAATGATCCAGCATTCGATCCGAGACACAATCCACACATTAACGTACAGAGAGACATTTCATCATAAGATTTATTTATTTAGTCGTATTGTTTTATTCCTTATTTTATTTTTTTTTGAACTGGCGAACTGAACTGTTAATCTCAGTTTTTTCCTCAACAGAGACCAGAGGTATCTTCATTCACATAACGCTACATTATGTGAATGAAGATGCCTCTCGTCTCTGTTAAGGAAAAAACTGTAATGTATTTCCATCTGTGCAATGCAGATAAATCCGGTTCAATGCCTAAAATAATATAGGTTTATTTAAAATCTGAACTGTTAATTGTGAACATTGCATAAAACCAATACATCCTATAGAGGGTCATCGAAAAAGAATGACCCTGTTTTAAAAAGAAATAGTACATAACTTTAGAACCGTTTACGTTGAGTGAGTGATTCTTTCACTCTATGGTAACTAGTAATTAATGTAAATTTTGATTGAACATGCATCAAACAAAATTTATTGAAATTATTGTTACTTTTATATTATACACCAGCATTTCTACTGTGAACATTCCTACTGAACCTTTTTTGTAAAAATGTGTCTGTAAATAAAAATGTATATACATTATAAGATGTATGCATAAATAATATGTTTATGTGTCTATCCAAATGTTAACTACTATGTGAATTAAAGAATAGAAAATATATAGAATTATTTATAGGTATATTATATGCTTGAACTTATATGTATCCTAATATTTATTTATTATTTTTTATTGCATGTGCATACTTCGCAGTAGGCTAATTTCATGTCATATCCCACTTCGTTAAGGTTCAAAATTGTACGATAAAATATGTTAAAAATTGTGTTTTGTTTCCTTTTTGGGGTTAATTTCGTTTCATTCAAAAAAACTTTCAATGTTCATACAAAAAAAAATTCATTGCGATTTTCGGGAAACGAGTTGTCTTTTGGCAGAAAGATCAGAGCTGTCTTACACGTTTGTTTTGAGAAATCTATACAAGATATAAAAAATATTCTACAGTCATTCCCTAGATAAAGGTTCAATGTATCTACCCTATTTTTTTCCAAAGCATATTTCTTAAGGTCGTCGAGGTCTTAGGCCGCTTTTTAATCATCGTTGATAAGTTTTGTTTCCATGCTGCACTGATAGTATCTTATAAGAATTTTTTATGTGTTTGTGCTCAACTTTCAAAGTTGAAGGCGGTGCAGTCAGTCACAGCCATTATTTTAATATTTTGTGTTATATTTATACGCATTATTAACCACTATTATTATTGAATTGAATAAAAATAAAATATTATGCATATTTGTGTCTTAATTTCTCTCACCCCATATTTATTTTCTTATTCGAGTTGATTCCACCATTGTCAGGTCAAATACTATGCTGTGTACTCTAGCTCCAGTATGCCCTACAATCCATAGTACTGGAGCTGATGTCATATAGGTGTGGCTCCTCCTACTATCAGTGTAGCACCATGTAGTGTAGTAGTGAGGCCAGGCATACCAGAGCAGAGCCACTTGGTAACTGAGCACCATAGATTAGATATAGTTTCTGAGCACCACACACTAGGATCTCTACAGAGACCAGAGCCAAACCACAGCGTTAAACTGATATACCTAGGTACTGAAGAAATTTGTATAGCGTTTTACAAGTACCTACCTACTTGATAAAACTCCTGACTATCCATTACAAATTTAATCCATAGTATTTTTTTCACCCTGGCAACACAAAAATTAACTGTCATTGAGCTGTCATATTTTAAAATTGTTTGAGCGGCGAGCGTTGATAAAATTAGGATTTTAAATTTAAATTAGATAAATAAGATTTGAGAAGTTAATTAAAGATGAATAAATCGTTGAAGCAAAGTAATAAATGTAATATAGTGTCGGCTGATGTGTGTATTGATAAAATATTAACTCAAAGGACGTGTGCGGACATTGTTGTTGAAATTATTAAACTACTTTCGCACCAAAAGCTACAAATTCCTTACAAATATGAAGTGTTGAAGTATTTAGTGGAGAGGAAGAAGGAATCAGACAAAAGTAAACCAGATTCCAGTTGGCAATCTCAGAAGCATTTCCATACTGTCTCCACAGCACTCAATGTATTGGACAATATTTTTAAGGTATTTTGTTGGGTTCTCTTCCACTATTGCGGCCAAACCGCTGCCGAGCGATAACAAGACTTTTTTAGCACCCTTTATAAAGAAAAGGTTTTATTTACAAGCTTTTTTTTAACTTTGCCTGGCATTTTATTTTTAACTAATTTCTAGACTAGCTAGAGCTCTTATGCTGAATTTCACCAACTTTTTATGTGAGGAATAGCGGAGATAGGAGCCACCTAGCACAAATTTTGTATGAAAAATAATGATAAGTGGCTCCTATCTCCGCTATTTCTCACCTAAGAAGTTGGTGAAATCCAGCATTAAACTTTCCCCAATTGTGTGAACTACATAGGTGACATTACGATTTAGATCAGCCTTTTACAGAGATAAAAAATATTGTGGTATCGTATGATAGGGCGTTGGAAAAAAAATCAGGTTGTATCCAGCTCAGGTCATTGGGAGACACAGAGCAATAGAGAGGATCCAGTCTCATGAAAGTGCTTCACGAGTAGACCTAAAAACATGTATCATTTTTTAAAATTAACTACCGCTGTGTTCTGTTTGTTAATGGCTTATGAATGTTTCGCAGAACTTAACATCGGAGTTAGAGTGTGCCGATCCTCCCGACGAAGTCTGCATCGTCCTGGGAGCCACTCCCACATCGCCTAAAGAAGTGTTCCGAGTTGTTCTGCCAAACAATCTGCACATTCACTATCATCATAATCATATGCAAACTGCAAGGAATGTTGTTCTGGAAACATTGAGGTTTGTAACATTACTATACTATGCACTAGTGTCACATCTCAATCTCACTGGTCAAGCAGAGAGCCGAATACCACACTGTCTTATGCTTACACTAGGGTATCCGGAACCGGTATGTTTTTACAGAACCGGTATTTCGGTACCGGCCTTCAACGGAACCGGGAAATCCCGGTTCTTTCGGTACTAGGATAGCAGCCTATGAAGGGAGTAGAAAGTGGTGCTACCGAATAATTAAAATGATTTTTAGGTACTGCAATGTGAATTTTTTCCTTAACTGGTTTGGGATTAGTGTGTCCACCCTACTATAAAAACTAACCGATATGATCATAATCATAAATAAACACCTTACCAAAAAGATTACGTCTAAAAAAATAAGACTTACTTTTGAGATGTCCGAATTTTGTAGTTTTCGATGACAAAACAACTGACCCCTTCCCCTGCTAACCGCATCACACCACGTCTGCAGAGTTTGCAGTCTGCACACGCCATATAAACCAAATTTTGCGTTTTGAAGTCGAGTCCCGAAAGTACCGAAAGAACCGGGACACAAATTTTAAATCCCGGTTATTTGTAACCTCAAAAGAACCGGGAATTCCCGGTTCTTTCGGGACCGGGATTTCCCGGTTCTGAACACTAGCTTACACATCCTCCTACATAGGTGGGGCATGCGGGACAACCCCAACCGCCCTTGTGGTGGTGCGAATAACCACATTGTCGAAGAATGTCAGTTCACTAGGTTCAGCGGCACAATGAAAGACATCCATAACTTGTCTTCTGAGGCACTTCAATACCTGAGCTCTCACGAACTTAATCTCTGACCCTGGTCTCTCCAATGCCATAGAATATACAGGGTGTTTGATAGATGGATACAGATATCTTAAGAGGTGATAGTTTAGAGGTTATTTAGGATCTTTTGAGCCAAACTTAGCTTAGTCCAAAGTCTCACAGTTTTCCATTGTATTCACTTTCGAAAACCCCCGAATTACCAAAGTTTTACTCTAATATTACCATATTTTTTGTTACTTGAGTATATGTTAACTTAAATAAATAAATCTTTATTGAAAAAAAAAACATAAAGAGTTCCAAAAATTATTTAAAACGACGAAAAATGAGAAAATCATGACGAAGCATTGCATGTGTCTAAATATTAAATGTGTTTTTTATTTTCAGAAAAATAACCACATCTTCAGTTCTCTGCAAAACTGTCTTCCATCCAATACAACCTACGAATGTGTTCGTTCTTCTTAATCGGAGACGGATAACGGACGAGGCGATGTGCGGTCAAAGAAGAGCCTTTTCAGAATTCTTTCATCCGGTCCATAATTTGAAAATTTCGCCCAAAATAACACAAACAGTTATTAATTTAAGATATACGTCTCCTCCCGATACTAACTGCTGCGATCAAATGATTATCTTTGAAGATTTTGCCTTAAAATGTAGCATGAATGAGGGTGACAACTTTGTCACCAGTTCTGATGTGAATTACGACAGTGTTACCAGTTGTGACGCGAGTAGCAAGATTGTAATTAGTTCGGATGTGAGTAATGACATTAGTTCTAGTAGCAGTAATGCGGGCGATTTAAGAAAGGACAAAGGCGTAATTTCTAAGGTTGACGAAATTTTAAACAGTGATCAAGTAAGTGACGCAGTTAAATCAACGACTGACGAAGCCATGACGGCAATTAGTATAATTAGTAATGGAACAATTAGTATGAATTTAAAGCATATTGACGACATTAGTTTAGCTAGTGAAAAAAATTGCTCAGTTAGAAATAATGTTAGTTTATCTAGTAGTAATATGTGTAATGACGATGGTAAGTTACGCGATGACGATTGTAATTTACATAATGACGATGGTAACATACATAATGACAAGGGTGATCTACATGATGACGTTGGTAATTTGTGTAGTGACGATAATAACTTGCGTAATAAGTGCAATAATGCTACAATTTATAATGGTGGTGTAAGTCTGCTACTTAATGGTGGAATTCTTCATAGTGACGATGGTAATGTACATAGTGACGATTGTAAGGTACATAATGACGATTGTAAGGTACATAATGACGATTGTAAGGTACATAATGACGATTGTAAGGTACATAATGACGATTGTAAGGTACACAATGACGATTGTAAGTTACATAATGTCGATTGTAACTTACATAATGACGATAGTGGATTACACAATGACAACATGGAGAATGTTAATGCGACGACTGATTGCAAACATTTAGTTAATGAAGAAAAACTTTGGTTCCAAGCTCCACTGGTTCTCAAAGGTTTTAAAGACTGTTTTATTAACGGTAAATCAATTAGTAACTCGTGGGGCAGTTGATGAAGTAGAATCCCGGTTATTTTATTAATTGGGCTGTAGACTAAATTTGCTTTTCAAAAAACAGACTGATGACAATCTGATTTTTAATTTATTGTAAGGTTTTAGATTCTAAAAACTAGGTACTAATATTTCTTGTGAATTAGTAAGTTTTAAAACCTGTAAGGTTTCTCTCATGTAGTGGCAAAATTATTAAACAGGGTCTTAAACGTAAAGTAACATAATTTGTTTAAAGGTTAAATAAAATAAGAAAAATATTAGTGATGGACTGACTATGGATTTGGCCGACCAGTTGGCACTCCAGTGACCGACTGAAATAGTCGGCCGACTAATTGGTACATCTCTAAAAAGTATTCATCTGTGGATTTTATTCTTCAGTTATTTTAGGAATTGGACAAAAGGCACACTTTAATAATTTTTGACTTTTGACACTTTGAAAATATTGGACAACAATTTATTAGATAAGTAGGAATTTACAATATTGTTTATATTAAGAGAAGATAAGTAAATAAATAATCATTTTAATGATCTAAATGTAGACTGTAAAATCATGTGATTAAGATGGTGTATTTTCACAATGAAATTAAGTAAAAATAAATATATTTAATGTATTTTTACGTAATATCTGTTTTATTATGTATTTCTGTTCCCTTACATTTCCTTTTGTAAACGTAGAAAACTCATTTACTTTCGCAACGACTTGAGTTACTAGGTGATGGGCGAATCCATAAACTAATGACGCTCAATCTCAGTTTTTCAATTTGATTTATTTTAAAATACTACTGAGAAAAAATCCCAGTTTATTTTTGAAAAGTACTCTGAAACATATCTCCCTATTCAACTAACTTGTCAGCTTGAAAAATGACAATTTTTTTAAATGTACTGGATGAAAACCCTGTAACATTAAAAAAAATCATAAATATTTATTTTGTTTAGGAAATTCACATTTTTATTCTTTCTGAGGTAGCCTATACTTTAAACTTCATGTCCCCGATTTGTAGTAAAAACTAAAACAGCATGGCCAAATCAAGTAACCCTCGTTACAGGACTAAATTGTAGATTTTCAGTAAATTTCCATATTTAACATGTTGTATCTAATGCCAAGGTTTGTATAAAATGGTAGGTGTTTTGACACGTTTAATGTTGATATTAAATCAAACTATTCTTAAAAAGACGTTCAAATGTTTAAATTTTACGCCTGTAGTTTTTGGATTCACTTATAGTGGTTTTATACTGTACCTACTTTTTCCCATTCATTTGTACCCATCTGGTTTCAAAAAGGAACGGTTAACAGTGAAAGAACGGTTCCTCGATATTATAAACGCTGTGGGTTAAAAAACAGCACTCTTTTTGACCAACTTGTCACTGGGTCAAAGGTTATAGAAAATAAATACAACAGACTCTAAGTTTATTATTTAATTTCTGCAATATATATAAATAGGAAGTGGAAAATAACTCAATATGAGATGGATAACTGTTTATAAAACACGAGATAACATTTGTCTTGTTGATGTTTATACAAGTAAAATATAAACCATCAAATGGAACATCAACTTGAAGGTAACAATTAAAATCAGTCATTTCGCGAATCGATTGTCAAGAAGTCACTACATATCAGGTAAGAATTTCATATTAACATAAAATAAATAAAATAATCTTTATTGTACATGGAAACATACAAAGGGCGGGCTTATTACCAAATGGCAATTTCTACCAGCGAACCCATGACAAAAATCACAATGAGACAAAACTAATTATAAACTTGGTGCCTTAACTTAACCATATAACTGAATACATAAATACATACATATATTATAAATACATAAACATATTATACATATATAAACATATACATAAATGGGATATGGGATGGGATGGACAAAGGAAGAGATGCTGGGTTCAGGAGGGACGGGTAGTGGGATTTGAAATTGCAAATACATCGCAAATTTTTTTTCCTACACCGTCCATACCTAACCCACAAACAATCTAACTTCTGACAATGAATTTCATGACGTTAATGTCGTCATGACCCCGTTAACCTAAGACAACTCATGAAGGGGCGTTTCAGAACAAATATCAAAAATACAATTTTTAATTAATTATTGTAAATTGACGGTGTATTAAAATAACATTTCATAATTTGATTTGTGATTTTAGTAAGTAGAACTATTGAAAAAAAAAATGCATGTACCCTATTAAATATGAAATAATCTTGTAGGCTTTCACAGCGTGATGAATCCATTTCTATGTTGTTGGTTCTTCGGGTTTCTTTACTGCGTGTAGAGTGGTTAATTAACCGAGCTTTTCGCAGCGATACTACTGCCATCTTCAGAGTTCACTTCACTCTGAAGATGGCAGTAGTATCGCTGCCGAAAGCTCGGTTATTCAACCACTCTACACGCAGTAAGGAAACCCGAAGAACGAGCAGCATAGAAATTGACCCCATTATAAGGTTTTCTATAATAAATAAATAAAATATTATATTTCACAGTGCAATGCCAGGTCTTACAGCTGAGCAGAAGAAGTTTTATAAAGAGAATGGCTTCATAAAACTTTCTAATGTATTCACCGAAGCGGAGATGGACAAAATCTGCTTGGAATACAATGAAATATTTGCCTCCAAAGACAAGCAGAATATGGAGGCCGCGTGGGAAGGAAACGATATGAAGAAACAAGCTAACTATATCAATTATTCCGTAAGAATTTATCTATGTTCTAGCTGTAAACCGTAAAAAATTACACTGTTTGCGGGGTAGGCAGAGAAAACAGATCACCAGACCTTATAATTCAGATTATGAGTTGAGTGAATGCAAAACAGATTGAGGTGGTTAGTAGTCTGGTTGGTAGCGCGCTCTATTGTTAAACCAGTGGGCGCGGGTTCCCGATGCCGACCTACTCCACTTCACGACACAAGCTTTTAAAGATTACTGTGAAGTGTACAAAGGTGTATTTGGGTTTATTTCGATAAGCCCAGATTCATTAAAATAAAAATGTGACTAAAATGAAAGTGAACAAGTTGAGACGGTTGGGACATGAAGAGAGAATGAACGATGAAAGGATAACAAAGAAAATATACTTGGGAGAAAGAAGAGGTGTAAGGAAGCATGGCTGTCCAAGAACCACGTGGTTGGACCATGTAGACCAGATTCTCAAGGGCGCACTTTAGTGAACAAAATACATAGATATTCAGATGTTAACATTACAAATATAAATTATATCTTTCGTTCACTAAGGCGAGCTTATCGCAATCTCTGCCAGCTAACCTTGTTGTATTGTATTGTTTAAAAATGTTATTTTTCCTCACAGGTAAAATCAATCCACAATCTACAATTCCACAGCGGTGTGTTTTCCAAGATTCTGATGAATGATAAACTATTGGATTGTTTGGAAGATATTATGGAGACTAAGAATATTCTGCTGCATCACACAAAGGCTCACTTCAAACCTCCCGAGAATGGAGCTCCTTATTTGATGCATCAGGTATGAACAACTCTTAAAGAGTACTGTTACATTTAAATGATGAGGAGTGGTTAATCGAAATGTTTAGGAAATCAGGTGAACGAATATTGCGCAGCTATCCCATTGCACGAGACATTAGATCAATTATTATTATTAGGTGTTATTATCAGCCGGGCAGCTATGGTGATATGTCTGATCTTACAACAGTATTCCTTCATTCAGTCTGTCAGGTCCATTGTTTAAATACATTCACACTTTGTGCAACAACAAGCTCCATACCATCCTCCATACATACACAACTCTATTGGATAAGAAATGTGCACAGGGATTCTGCTTGAAACTGTGTCACTATATTTATCGATAGGCCTTGCTTAAGGCACTTGGAATCACCATGTTAGATAAATAAATAAATCTTTATTAGCCAAAAGTTACAAAACAAGACAATGGTCTATCTATGTATCTGTCCCCTCACGCCACTTCCCTTGCAGGGTAGGCGAAGAGGACAGCGCCAGATTACCCTATTCTTACACTCCTAGCCTCCGTCACATTCATGTAATTTGTCATACACACTCACCGATTTCTTTTGCCCGAGCTGGTCGACATGATCGGTCCAGGTTAGTTTAAGACGGCCGCGTTTCGTCACACCCCTTCCCTCACTCAAATATATCTATTTTGTCACCCTGTCATCATTCATTCTTCCGACATGTTCAAACCATCTTAGTTTATTAACTTAGACAATAGTAGTGCATGCTAAAAGGCGGACTTATTGCAAAAGCAACATCTTACAGTCAACCCGGTATGAAAAAAGACTTTGATTCCAGGATTATCATTACTTTCCGTTCAGAGATCATTCAATGGTGGCGGCCTTCCTCCACTTGGACGACACCACTCCCGAGAACGGAGGTCTAGCCGTGTACCCCGGGTCTCATAAGCTGGGGCCCCAGGAGGACAGGGGCGTCATAGAGAGAGGAGAGGCTTATCATTATATGGATCAGGTAATCACTTTGAGTATTCAACCTACGTACACCTACTGCCCTCCTAAAAGTGAACCATGAAAAAAAAAGAAGCATGAAATAATTTGTGTCAAGGTGCCGGTATGTGATATGAAAATATTAATACACAATATACTATTGTGTTTATGTACTTACTTACTGCTAGACACTTGCGTTCCACTGCTGGACATAAGCCCCTTCTAAACTCTTCCACTGTCTTTTATCTTGGGCTATCTGCTGCTATCTACGACCCGTAAGCTGAACAATGTCATCTGTCCACCTTTTCTGTGGTCTTCCTACCTACGCCTCTTTTGTTCTCCCAGAGCCTCCACTTCAGGATTTTAGGTGCCCATCTGACCACTGTCCTGTCTTGCCACGTGTCTCGCCCTCTGCCACTGTGTTAATGTGTTTGATGGGTGGGCGTTTAATGGGTTTAATATTGTGTTTAATGGGTGTAAACAGGCCCAAACTGGGACCTAAAACCGGTCCGGGTATTTTATGGATGTTGGCCCCCCATTTCCCACAAAACGAGCCCTGCTGACAAGATTGCCCTTTAACCAGATTGGCCCATCGGGATTTGCCGATTTGCCTTTTGACCAGTACGGACCTGGGTGTAGAAGGTGTTATTTAACACTATTATAACAATTAAGATCAATTGTTGGAAGTTGGTGAAGTGAGAGATATAAAAATCTGTCAATTTTGACACTATTGTGTCAATAAATTGGCTTCATGTTGAATTAATATCGACTTGCATTGAATTATGTGACACATCTACGTCAAATGGACCTACAATAATTTTTAAAAATCCATAGTAAATCATTTATGTAGATAGCCAGTCCTTGCTAAATCATTATCCTATAGTATGATGAATTCAAATTGTCGAACGCAGTAATAAAAATGTGATTGAGAAGGGACGACTACCTGCTTTATTGCACTTATGACTCTGCTTTACCAGCTTTGTTTACCTGCTACCTGCTTAATTCGAATTTATGACTCTGGCATAAGTGCGAATAAAGCAGGTAGTTGTCCCTTCTCAGACATATTTTTATTACCATGTTCGACAGTTTTAATTCCCCGGAAGACCGCCAAAACGATGGAGGGACAGCTGGACTTCAGCCTCCCAAGAATGAGGGCTCTCTCGAAAAAACAGATGTCAAGATCTAAAAAAGATAAAGAAGAAGAAGTTTGAATTAATCTGATATTAGTTGTCATTTTTGAACTAAAATTATGCCTATTTGTTTTCCAGAGTGTTTTTCCCCTGGATAAAGCCACTCCCATAAGTGCCAAGCGCGGAGAAGTTGTGATCTTCTCGTACTTATTGATTCACGGGAGTTATCTGAATCTGACCACCAAACCCCGTCGTATGTTCCTCATTCAGCTCATGAGCGCCGAGGATGAGCCGACTAAGATAGTCCATCAGTCTCCGGGACAAGGTTGGGTGCTCCGAGGCAAGAATGTCAAAAGAGATGCTGCCATGTCAACCAGATTCGACAATTAATAAATGTTTTTTAAATTTAAATAAATAAATTAGAATTATTTATTCTATTGTGTTTTATCCTCTCACGCTGCATCCCTTGCAGGGTAGGCAGAGAGAACAGAACGCCATACTTTCCTATCCGTAGTGCCTACACACATTTATTATTTTCGTCAGATTTCTGAAGAATGGATGGTGAAAGTGTAGCTGGAAAAGATTTTATGAAGTTTTGCGAACACCTGACTCTTACAATTCACTCGAAAAAGCATAAAAAAAGATTGAGGGCCAATCCCACAATAAGGACATCCCCATTGAGAATGTTTTTAGTAGGTAGTTAAGTAAAAAATTCAGAACAAGTACTAAAAATACCTATTAGTAACAAAAACTTATCTACTAAATTTAAAATAAAGTTTTGCTTTACGGAATTTCTTCAACATTGTATAAAAAGTAAACTAAAAAAAAACTTCCACTTCCAAATTTCTCTGGTAAGTAATTTCAAAAAAGTGGGCGACCGCCTATAATACCTATCCGGGAATACCGGAAAAGTGTCAAAAACATTCGATTGCGCGCAATTTTACGTTCTGCGCAATCGCCGTTCGCAAAATCGCGCCAATGCGCCATAATTTAAATTCACAAATATTTGAATTCACTCGCGTTTTGACAATTTGTTATCAAAAATTGTGAATTGCACACTAGCTACTTACCCTTAATTCTACATTGTGGTTCTGTTGATGTTTGAAATCGGGTGTTTTTTGATACATTTAGTTGATTGCAATTTGTTAACTTTGAAGAAATCGCCTATTCGAGTTTTATTCGTTTCTCTTTACTCCTGTTTTACGCAGAAATGCAATGCATCATGCACGCATGCTCTGTGTTTAGCTTGCGCTGCGCACATAACCTCGTCTTGTGAATTTTCTTCCAATCGACCACTAACTGTCAGATGTTGGGTACGTCTTTGTGCCGTGTCCCGTCTCTAGTGTTATAATTAAACACCTCCCAAGTGCCGTGTGGGTGTGTGCCCGTGTATATAATATACTAAATAGTGCCTAGTGGTGCAACTGCACTCACAACAGTGTCATCCACATATTTTTAGTTTAAATAACAACAAACCTTCAGGTAAATACTTACTCTTATAGTCTTATCTATTCAACTGTCACTTTCTTTTGTTTCCCGATTGATTCACTTTATACAACCTTTTTAACACGTTAATTCAACACAACATCATCCTAAAACAGCCTCGCCGGCATTAAATTTTGATTCAACAAATTGCAAAACAGAATTCCCTGGGTGTATCTTCGATTCTTCGAAAATCTGAAGTGTCAAAAATGGTTGAATGAAACTGACAGTTCTAAATTGCCGACACTTGATTCGTGCGTTCGATTTGAATTTGGAATTAGAATAATTGCCCCATTATAATGTAATTTGCTCCAAAAATGGCTATACTTTACTCACTTTGAACAATTTTACATACAATTTTATCTTGTTACCAAATCTTTGTAGATACATAAATATGTGCACGCATGTTATGTAGGTATATAAGGTACTAGTCACGATTGATAATGTAATGATGACTTCATCTGCATTCTATTATAGATGAGGAAATATATATTTTTTTGTATATCCTGTTTGCTATATTTGATATCAAAGTGAATTCTGAATGTAATAATGTGAGGTTAAGTTAAGAATATTAGTTGTTTTCATGGGTATTGACTTCTTACAATAGAATTTAAGCAAATTATGTAGGTTTGTCTGAGATAAATTTCACATCAAATTCTCACACATTTTGCATACTCCGAATTTGCTTATTCCACCATTTTTTTTCAATGTCATGTATATTTTTTTATATTTCACACCTGGGGATAAGAATGCTGAGCTATAGTCCAATTATTTCAATGTGGCGAACACAGTAATAAAAATGTGACCGAGAAGGGACGACTACCTGCTTTATTCTCTGGCTCTTATGGCTCTGGAATGGCTCTTGCCTCACAACGTTCTCATGTTAAAAACTGCTTTGGTTTGCCTTGGTACGGGCTCATGCTCAGTTATACAGATCACATTATGTGCTATGTTCTTCTGATAGCGTTGTTATTCACATGCAAAATAAGTTTGCTTCATTAATTAAATCGTAAGACAAAGGTGACAAAAATCAAGAATTGTGTGTAAAAGTGCTCTTAAACGAGCAATTGTTTTAGCAAAGATTGCGGCAATTCCTATACAAATCGTAGTGATTAACAATATTTCACAATATATAGCAATTACTTTGGCAATATTTAAAGCGAGACAACGATATTGAGTCTCACTCTAAATATTGCCGAAGTAATTGCTATATATTGCGAAATATTGTTAATCAATACGATTTGTACGAGTTGCCGCAATTATTGGTCGTGTAAGGCCTGGTTTCCACCTGCAAGAAGTGTCCCGACAATCTGTCAGACAGTATCGTGCAGGTGTAAACTCCGTAGTTTACACATGCAAGATACTGTCTGACTGTGGAAACCCGGCCTAAGAGCACCGTACGTTTGGGAACATTGGCTCTCTGTTGTCTCTATCTATGTAAAATGCAAGGGGCGTAGCTTGTCATGCTCCAAATTGGGCTCCCAGATTTTCATTGTTATTGTTTTGGAGCAATCCGTGTTGCCCTTAAACTTCTGGCAATTATTGTATGCATTATGGATGTGGTGTATTATTGATACTGGAAGCTGGCCAACAAGGTTAATCCATGTAAAGTGCATAGATAATATGTTATGTATACTTTCTATTGTCAAGTTCATCTATGGTATGTTATTTGCGGGCTTGATACAAAATGCCAAATTATTCTGCTAGCCATCACGTAATAAGTGCACACCAAATATTTGGATTTTTAGTTTGGCGCTGAATGGATTTTGTCGCAGATTAAAACTCATCTATTCTCATATGAAATTATATGACAAATTGTGTTCACTAGGGTGAACTTATCGCAGAGCTGTGATTTTGTCCAGTCAGCCACTGATTACCGATACGTTTTGGATATTTGAACCTGTATAGTCGACATGAATAGAATTTTTTTCATGATGTAATTTTATTGAACAAACACATTGAATTATCAAAATAAAAAAATAATAATTTTCTTTAACTAAAGTAGGTATAAAATATAAAACTCAATATTGTCACATCATAATTCATATAATATTTCAATTCAGACACCAAAAGAGTACTGTGAAATACAACATGTATCGAATCAAAAACCCTGAACGGGGTTCGCATAGTTTCTGAGGAGCTGAATAACCCTGATCAGGATTAGTGGCAGGAAGTTGATGTAGCTGGTTCATCTCCAGATTTTGGGGTAGCAGGTTCAAATCCCAGTCATTCCACAAACTTTTCTTGTAGACCTTTTTCACCTTGATGGTACTGTGCGAACCTTCTTAGCTGGTAGAAATTACCTAGAGGTAGGTAATTACGTCCATCAGAAATACTGCCAACTTGCAAACATCTGTAATCTGTACATACAGTCATTGATGGGGGGTATGATCTTAGGGAATCGACTTCGGCTGGTTTAAGCGATCATTTTGTGTTTTTATTTATTTAGTTTTAGTAGATGCAAAAAATGTTCCTCACGCCTCTTCATTCATTCAAATATATCTTTTTTGTCATCCTGTCTTCATTCATTCTCTCAACATGCCCAAACCATCTCAGTTTATTTACTTTCATTCTAGCTTATGTAGTTGGATTTTTTTTTATTTTTTTATTTATTGACTGTTGTATTGAATGTTCGATATATTAATTGATTTCTTTCGCCTAATGTTGTAAATGGAAATGGAGTTGGGCAGGACACGTTGCCAGACGCTCAGATTCTAGATGGAGCAAAAATATTTTCGAGTGGCAACCTAGAAGATCTCAGGCAAGATGGTCTGACGATGCGAGGCGAATCGCAGGAAGCAAGTGGATGCGGCATGCCCAGGATGGGGATCTTTGGAAAATCAAAGGGGAGGCCTATGTCCAGCATTGGAATTAAAACGGCTGAGAAAGATTAGTACTTGTAATTTCGCTTGCAAAAAATGTGGGGGGAAGAGTCGTGTAGGATGTAGGTACCTACGTTAAAATGTTTCGCATTGGGAAATCCTAATGACTTACGGTGGAGCGGCCCCCATACAAAATGTACGTAGGTACCGTACATACATTCCATAACTACGTAATTCGTCCTTCGGCTCCGAATATACTTCATTCACAGCCATGGCGAGACCACTGAGTAAAAATATCCGCACCGTGTCCCCTCTATTATTAGCCTCGGTATGAATGGCGACGTGCCTTTTTGCTAGTGTGCGTACTTTGTCGGTAGGTACGCGTTGAATGGTGTTGTCTGTGGTGGTCCTGGCTAGTGGTATTGATTTTCCGGCGGCACGAGGCTTCCACTAGGCGGGAAAATTCAGCAGCGCTCTGGGAAATGTCATACGACAATGTAATGTGCATCGGGGAGTATGACCTATACACTACACACAAATCTAATCTTAAAAGTATGCATACCGACATTTCAAAAATTTCTAAAAACGGGAGACCTTATATCTCGACAATCTTTACTAAATATGCTATGGAACAAAATAGGGTAGATGCATTGAACATTTATCTAGGGAATAACCGTCAAAGATTTTTTATAACATGTATAGATAGCTCAAAAAAATATGTGGAAAACACCTCTGATCTTTTTTCCGGAAGACAGAAACTCGGTAGTCGCGGAGTAATTTTTTTTTGTACTTCCTGATAATATGCATTAAAATCTAGGGAATAGCCGTAAAAGTTTTTTGATAGACGCAAAATTAACCCCAAAAAATGAAAAAAAAAAACGCTATTTTTACCATTTTATCATGAGATTGTCACGCAATTTTGAACCTTAATGCCGTGGGAAAAGACTGTGACGTCATTCCTGGTGCCATGTCCTTAAAACTTGTTTGCACGTCCGTCGATGCCTGCATAATGCATTATTGATCTAATACAGGGTGTTTCCATCCGTATGTAAAATCTCTTGAGTCTATCGCTATAGAGGATGAAAAAATAAGAAAAAAAAGTTTAATGAATGCATGACCAAAAATCAACCGTTTTAGAGTTATGGCCTTTTTAAAATTGAAGAGTATGAAAATTTCCCATTTAGGTTTTCTGCAAATATCTCACAAACTACTGATGCGATTTTGACAAAACAAAAGAAAAATCATAGTAATCATTTAAGGCTTTTTACGAGGACTTTAATTTGCGACACTCGTTTTTTCAAAATAGCGAAATTTTTATTACCAAATTTTTGTTGTGAAAAATATTTTATTTTTTTCGGAAAAACATAAATTTTCTGTAGATAATTTAGAAATGATTATTTTTGTCCTTGACTGATTTCTCCTACCCCTTACTATTTTCTTGAAAAATGCGAAAAACCCCGTTGGATAACCCATTTGGGGGAGGGGTGGCGCGTCAAGATTTTGCTGGCAACTCGGCGGTGAAGTATGGCCCTGTGTGCAAATTTTCCTTTACATCACATTTCAAGTAAATAACTGTTAGTTAGTGGTGGCCTCATAAGCCAATAGTATTATTTTAGTCTCCTCGCGAATACACTTGACCATTATTGGATCCGATGCTGTAACCCCGTCTTCTGGAAAATTAAATTAAATTAACAAATTTTGCGAAGTAAATAAACTGTATATTATTTTTGTTCACTCTACCTCCCTGCACATCTCTTAGTCCCAGGTACCTAGGGCATTGTATCGCCCGATGTATAGTTAAAAAATGTTGGATAATTCGATTGGTATCTCGCTTCAGTGTGCCTAAAAAAAATTAGGTGTTTTGTGTTTAAATCATTCCAGATTTTGTGGGCACATCCCGCACATCTGTGAACTTTTCACGTTTTTCTGTTGATAAAAAAATGTAAATTCGTAGCTACTGTCCATCTATAACGAATATGTATTTAAAAATAATTATATTCGTGTTGATTTCAAATGCACGCTCGCTTCTGAAACTGCACTGAAAATAAAACTAATTGGAGAAATACGCTTTGAAAAAATTATATTAATTTTGGGAAAATTAAAGCGTGAATTGAAAACGGCGTAGAAGCGTTTGTAGGTCACCTTTCGCCGGGCGCTTTATAGTTCATAATATTATACTACAGTGGTAAATTGAGCCGTGTTATCGCGTTATGTCTCTGTCTAGCACAAACAAGCCGGTATGCTGGTGTGAGGGAGTCAGGAACAAGAGACAGTAAGGGGATGGGGCTCTGTTCGCCGCTGCACTATCATCCTACCCGTTACGGTTATGCTATAGATTCTATAGAGATTTTTTAATCTATGGTTATGTTGTCTTTACCCCATGTTTTCCAATTTTCCCATTGATTCACTTGAGAGCGCCCATTATTCATAACCATAACTATTGTTAGAAGTATTAAATTAAGCCTCAGGAAGTTTGTTTTCGTTTCATTACGTAATTACAGTATGTTTTTGTTTATATTATGGTCTATGGCAAATGTAATTACCAAATTAAGTAAGTACTCAATAGTGATTGCGCCATGCTTTATGCCGGAGCCAAACGCTTGCCGAGCGTCGACAAGTTTTGTGTTAAATAAGTAGAAAGTCGTCTGGATGGGGCGCTTGTTTTGGCTCGTGTAGGTAAACGCCTTTTTACTCATGAACACAAAACTTGTCGACGTTCAGCAGGCGTGTGGATGAGGCATTACAGTCGAAACGTAATAAAAATAAAATAAAATAATTGAAATTCATGTATCACTTGAAAACCATTTGTAATCGATTTCCCGATTACGATCGAATAGTTGCCATATTTTTTACCATCAATATAATCGTACTATCGATTGAATAGTTCACAATTATTTTTTCTTATTTTAGTGAGTTAATCACATAAGAATTTATATTCCTTATTGTTTCTGTAGACAGTTAAGCATTGTTAGAGATTATTGAATATAAATAACATAATTATTAACCACTTCAAGTAGATAAAATGATCGTAAAAATACCATATAAAAATATTTCCAATAACTGTTATTAAGACGTAGCCATAATATAATAATTACAGTAATAAAATGTGTTTAATAAATGTGTAGTATCACAGTAGGTATCTATGTTGTTAGAGTTTTCCGGGTTTGGAGGCCGTGGTCTGCGGGACACTTCAAGGGTAGTGTGCACAACGGTATATTATAAACCCGGAAAACTCAAACAACATTGTTGACGCCGGTCGTGAAAACCTCCGTAGGTGCATTTATCACGGTATCTGTTTATTTATCTCTTGTGTGAGAGACATAGAGCTGATATACCTATTTGATATATTCGAACTAACACCTAATGACTTCTATCCTATACAGGGTGTCCCAGGAAGTGCGACCAAGCGGAAGTCCAGAGATAGAGCACCCCTGGGGGTACCTAAATACCCATATATATATTCCGCGATTTTTTGTGGTTTTCGAGTTATCAATTTTTTTCGTATTTTTTCGCCAAACTAATTACGTAATTTTTTTATGGCGTGATAGTAACAGATAGACCCATAATTCTTTTTATACCTACAAGGTATATTATTCACCTATTTCAGAAAAAAAAATCAAGTATGTACCTCAATAATTAGTGGCTCTGTGACCAATAACGTCTTGCAAGTCGGGGTTTGGCGAAAAAATACGAAAAAAATTGATAACTCGAAAACCACAAAAAATCGCGGAACATATATTGGGGTATTTAGGTACCCCCAGAGGTGCTCTATCTCTGGACTTCCGCTTGGTCGCACTTCCTGGGACACCCTGTATATCTCATTAACTTTTTCATTTGGGCGAACTTGCGATTTCAGTACGTAAGGCCTGGTTTCCACCCGCAAGAAAACTTCTGCAAGAAGTGTCCGACAGTCTGTCAGGCAGTCTTGCAGAAGGTTTCTTGCAGGTGGAAACCCGGCCTAACAAGGCTGGGTGATTTTTAAACTATTCCAGATTTTTGCTTAACAACGCTATAACTGAACGCAGTATACCGTGAAACATCGTTTCGGAAATACAATTTTGGAAAATTTTGTACTTGTGCTGGATTTCACCGACATTTTTAGGTGAGGAATAGCGGAGATAGGAGCCACTTACCACAAAGGAGAATGCTCATTTAGTATGGAAAAAAACCCAGGCCACAATTGTAACTGTTTAATGCTCCTTTTACTAATACAGTCATGTGACTCCTGTAAACTTCGAATAGGTATTCCACACATTAGCCATTGATTTCGATGATGCCCCCTATGCAGTATTTAATTACTCATTTTTACCTATCGTTTGAGTTACATTTCGTTTGCGCCGGGCCTGGGTTTTTTTGAGCATTCTCCTTTAGTATGATTTTTTTCGTAATGTATGAATTTCATCGATTCGCTTTTTTACACATGGGTGTGTTTTTACTAACCAACAGGAAACATTGAATATGCCTTCTTTATTTTCGTTTTCTGGAATAATTTAAGAAGTATACACCTCACTGCGGATTTGTGGACCATAGACCGCTATATTACAGTTAGTATGTTTCACAGTAGAGTGATGCTACAACATGGATTTAATCTACAATGTTGTAAATAACTTACCCAGCAATGTAGCCCAAAATACACGTGTAAGTAAATACAGGAAGGTAGTTTTGCGATGTTTAGCGTTGTTTTTTGTTAGGTGGCAAAATTGTGAATGTATTTATTATGTCTGTTTATGAAATAAAGTATTTATTTATTATTATTATTATTATAGTAAATAGATAATAGGTTAGATGGAGCACAAGCTATAAAGAGTACGTTCGTGCTATCTCCATTTAATTGCTACTGAAAATTCTTTACGAGAAAGACGCGAGCCACAGTTTTACTGATGGTTTTGTATGATTACGGTGTGTAACAATAAATTTCGGGTAGGAGAGCGTAAGGGAGGACGGCGGAAGGAAAAATGACATATTGCCATTATGTTTGACAACTTAAAGATTAGAAAGTATTGTATTCCTGGCAGTTGCTGCGATATTCGCAGCTAACTTTAGCAGCAAATCGCTCCTAAATGAGGTTATTTTCAGCATTTTACAGTAGATTAATATTTTAAAATGTCTGCCCTAAAAGAGAAAATCGCATAGGACGAAGAAAAGGAAAAATAAGTTTTTTTACTCTTCCTCTTCTTCATCATCTTGGGAGGCTGATCTTGAGCATTCTTGGGAGGCTGAAGTCCAGCTGTCCCTCCATCGTTTCGGCGGTCTTCCGGGGAGCCGGTGCCCAGCTGGGATTTCGTTGGCCACGGCATATGGGATTCTGGAGTCATCCATCCTATTTACGTGGTCCCTCCAGAATCTTCTCCTAGCCCTGCCCCATCGTACGATGTCCTCGGTTTCGCAGGTCCGCCTTATATCTTCATTGCGTACTCGGTCCCTGAGGGTCCTCGTATATTTAGAGGTTTTATAATTAGTTAAAATACGCCTTCGTAGGTAAGAATATATTATTTTCCTTCTAAACTTAATTTTCATTCAGCAATATTAATTTTGTTCTACAAAGATTTTAAATTACTGTCTCAACATTTTCAAATTGAATATGGAACACCGGAACATAGCGACACGCTCGAGATTCCCCGGAAGTTCGTTAAGTTTTATATACGCTCGTTTATGTTATGTGTAGTTATCTATCTCTGTACGTACATGAAGGAGGTGTTGAAAACATTAAAAGAAAATGCGAGTGTCAGACGAGTAAGAGCAATTTAGAGCGTGGAAAGATGTTGTGGGAGGTGGGCGAATAAAGCGAGAAAGAGAGGAATCTATCTATGTAAGAGATAGCATGAGTTACCTACCTCCATAGACAATAAAGTGTTTTATGTGTAAGTCCTTTCTTATGTACAATACATATGGTATTTATTATGTGAGAACTCTAGTCAGAAAGCTATAATTTACCTTATGACGCAATTTACCCCCGGGTTGACTTGAAGATTTTATCTCTTTTGCAATAAGTCCGGCTTTTGGAGACAATGCGGTAATTTGTCCCATTATTTTCAATTTAGGCGTTTGTTTTAATGCAAAACCTTTGGCAAACAAATATTTTAACACGAGTCGCAGTTGAAGATTTCACAATTATGAAAAAATTTCAAATACGTTGAATTAAAAACGGTGCCAAGAGTGCCAGCTTGATCCTATTGATGCCAAATTTTGTAAATAGCCTTAAAAAGGTTTAAATTAACTATATCAGTAATAAACTGAAACTGACTAGTACATTTTTTTCTCAGGGCCCTGAAGTTTTCAGCCCACCCTCAGAGTTTTTTAGGATGGTTTCTAGATCTTTACAGATCATGGCAAAACACGGTAACTCAGAGCGAAGTAATGCTAATGGTAATGAAATAATAAGTTCATGAACGAGAGTGAGAAAGGAGTGGTACAATAAAATCATACAATATAGTCAAAGCCTTATTTAATTTAATGAGGGAGTAAAATTTTAATTATTTTTGATATTTCCTCATAGAAATATTTTCTGTAAACAACATAATACATATGCGTTACGACGATTTAAAAAATGAGAAAATCAAAAACTTTAAACGTGTATTTCCGGCGCCACCTTGACATTTCTGACTTTCTCTAGCCATGATGTAGGAATTAGGATTAATACATAAAACGTTATAGGCGAGGTTGCCGTCATGGCCGCTTAGGAAAATGTATAGAATAACAGTCCCTTAACAACGAGTATGACGGACCACGTATTATATTCTGTTAGGAGATTTGACAGGGGTGGTGGTCCTATGCAATCATTATGCTACGTTGCCAACTGTTACAGCACAGCTAGAGTACCTACTCTAGGAGGCGGTGGTTTTTCTCGAAACTGTATGTGTTTTTCGACCGCAGACCTACCCAGTTGGTGCGAATCACACTCGGGGCATCTATAGGGTGTTTTTTTAGAATAGATACACTTTTAAAATGAAATTAAACGTATTAAAATCATAGTAATGTCCATAAAAATAGCTTTATTTAAAAGATTATTTTATACCATTAATGCTTAAATATGATTTTGGGCATATGTGCGCCGCGGTTGGCTCTAAGGAAGCATAATCTGGCAGTCCAATTTTCGACGACTTTCTCGAGCAGCTGAGGCCGTATATCGCTAATAACTCCGCGAATGTTGGCCTCCAAGTGATTCAATGACTCAGGTTTATCTGTGTAAACCCCCTAGTAGACTTCACATATCCCCACAGAAAATAATCCATAGGGATGAGATCACACGATCGTGGAGGCCAATTAACGGAACCATTACGTGGAATTATGCGCCGATCGAATGTTTCCCGCAATAACCCGATTGTGTCGCTCTATGTGTGGCATGTTGGCCGTCTTGTTGAAACTAAAGCTGTTGCACATTAATGCCATTTAATTAGGGAACAAAAAAATCTTGAATAATGGACCTGACTGTAACTTTCCGACCGCCAGCATCTTTGATGAAATATGGGACAATAATTCCACACTAAACAGTGATTTTTTGTGGATTTGACGGCGTCGCAGTAATGGCTCCTAGAAATGAACCCCCGCGCATAATATGCCCGAAATCATATTGAAACATAAATGGTTATCTCTCATCTTTCCAATGAAGCCATTTTTATGGACATTACTATGATTTTAATACGTTTAATTTCATTTTAAAAGTGTATCTATTCTAAAAAATCACCCTATAGTTACATATATTATATTGTATCGTCATATCAATACTTTAGCAGTGTAGATTGTTAATGGTCGCGCCATGCGGGTGTTATAATACTTTAGTGTTATCATTGTAAGGTCGTCATACTAAACCTTGACCCCCCTAATGGCGTACCAGCGCACCATAAATCTAATACAGGTACAGAATAACTCATGCCAGGGGAAGTACTACTAATATACGTATCCACATACATCGGGCCAGCTATTATAACTATACAAAAACAATGCAGACTTAATTTCTTTACAGCCTACAGGAGTACACTCGTTTAACTCTGCTCCATTCCAACATTTTCCAATCTTATACTAAAAATGACGGTGCAATCGAATATAAAATTTTCAACAAATGCATTATTATCTAAATATGTAGTTATAGTTCCAATTTTATATCTTGGAAGACAATGCTTCCAAGATTTACCTATCTATTTCAAAATAACTTTAGAATGAAATCTATAGGTAGGTATATGAATATTTTTTCTGTTTTCTTTAATTTAACCATCCAACTTTGAGGGCTGCCATTTTACGTTGACTCTCGTGGGATCCCCTGGTTGAAGAACGCCTCCCCTACATATTTTAATTTTTTGAAATATAGGCATGATTCGGTAACACGATATTTATTAGATAATACATTGTTATACAATATCAGTAATTTTATAAACCTGCTAGATATTACGAATTCTATTTCTGATACAAATTCAATAGACACGAAACCCTTGCAGCAAAATGAAAAAGGATTTGCTACCATTTTCCGTTTTGTATGATTCGCTTAACGGAAAGTGTTTTCCTGTAATACTATTTCATAGCAACGCAAATCGCAGTAGGGATGCATCTTCCTGTCTAGTAATATCAATATGCAGAACATTCACAGTTCGCTAGGGTCGCTTTGTAGTGAATTATTACCTGCACGATGTAATGCAATCATTTACATTTACATGCACAGTCTACACTACACAGGCATTTCATTTACATGCATAGTCTACTCAAGTCACTACTCTCGCTGTATGTATTATGTTAAGCTGATTAAGAGTATGCATACCGACATTTCAAAAAAATCTAAAAACGGGAGACCTTCTATCTAGACAACCGTTACTAAATATGCTTTGGAACAAAATAGGGTAGATGCATTGAACCTTTATCTACGGAATAACCGTAAAAGATTTTTTATATCTTGTATAGATTTCTCAAAAAAATAATTGAAAAACACCTCAGATATTTTTTCCGAAAGACGGAAACTCGTTTCCCGAAAGTCGCGGAGTATAATTTTTTTCTTGTACTGATAATATGCATTAAAATCTAGGGAATAACCGTAAAAGTTTTTTGATAGACGCAAAATTAACACCCAAAATGGAAAAAACGCTATTTTTACCATTTTGTCATGCGATTGTCACGAGATTTTGAACCTTAATGCCGTGGGAAAAGACTGCGACCTCATTCTTGGGGCCATGCCCTTAAGTCACATAAGTGAAGTAAAGGGGGGCAAGTGAAATGTTAAATGGAGTAAGTACTAGACTCTTAGTCAATGTTACTATTGTGGCTTCACTCTTTAAGGTTCCTCTGAGGAACACAGAGAGGTCGCAATGTCTTGTTCTTTTAGCAATAAAGGAGAATGTTCATATAGTATGGAAAAAGAAACAGGCCCGACGCAAACGAAATGTAATTGAAATGATAGGATCCCTCGGTGTCTTCCAAGGCTTAAGCTGGACAACATCTGACTTACGATATAGACTTCTTTTCCAACGCCCTTTCATACGATACCACACATGACCCCATACAACTCTTGGATCCCTTCAAAACACTTTACATCTTTTTTGTCTCTGGAGAAGGGGATCCAATTTTGTACACAAACGTATTGTCACCGAGTTTATGTACGTTTGCAATGTTTCAGGTCTCTAATTAGCCAGGAAGGGATCGAAGAATCGATCGCAAGATTTGCGTACAAATAAATAAATAAATAAATCGACGCAGTGAAATTAAATAATTATGAGTTGGTCGGTAGCCTGGTTGGTAACGTGCTCGACTGTTAATCCAGTGGGCGCGGGTTCAATCCCCGACTTACTCCACTTCACAACACAAGCTTTTAAGCTTTCTGTGAAGTGTGCAAAGATGTATTTGGGTGTATTTCGATAAACCCAGAAAAAAAAAACTTGCAAAAAATAAATTCAGACATATCTTAAAAATGTAAGGTGCCCTTTGGGCGATTTTATCGCTAAACGGCGCCTAAAATAGTCCGATTATTATTAGGTATAGCTTGTTTAAGAGGAGAGTGTGGTAGAATGGGACCTAACCTATTTATATACCAAGTTCAAAATAATGTGTTTATTCTTTCTCTATAGTAAAATAATATGAGGGGTATAATGTCGAAAGTTTACAAGCTGTAAAATATACCGAAAAGCAATTCATAGTATTAGGTATATTTTATTCCGTAGGTATATACGGTATATTATTAATACACCACACGCAAATACCTCGTAAATATGTAAAACTTTATACTTAATTCTTACATAATTTAGCCACTATTTACCAGTATGTATTGATATATTTAGTACTTAGGTATTTATTTTATTTCAAATTTAATATGGTATTAATGTATCGACTTTGAAGTTCAAATGATTATGTCAGATTTACATTTGACAGTTTTTTTTATATGTGTAACATATTTTGTAGAGAATTTAGTAAGAATTATTTTTGTCTTTTTTACTGATGAAAAACACGAAAAACCGCAAACGGGGACTTCTTGGGGGGCAGGGGGGGTTACGGCAAGATTTCAATAGGCAACGCTACTGCGATGTATGACCCTATTGTGTAAGCGATCATTTAAACCACATTTAGATAAAAAAAAAAAACAACAAAACATGTGTGTCATTTTTTAGCGTCCGCCTCTCGGGCATACTATTTTGTAATTAAAGTCGTTTTTTTCTTTTTTTTTTTCAAAAAAGGGATCCGACTTTGTGAACACGAAACCAAATACAGTAAGCTAAACCACAGGCAAGTAAGCTACAGCACGAAACCAAATACAGTTAGCTAAAAGCTTGTATCGTAAAGTGCAGAATACATCATTAGCACTTAGATTTAAACCCTGAACTTTCAGATTGTAAGTCTGCGCTCTATTTGATTTTTTAATAGCCTGTATCCTAGCCAGGATTCTGCTCTATCGTTTCTCAAAATATGTGGTCTGAGAGTTCTCCCGTGTAAAACTGATTCCCGGACATAGGCGATTTAGTTCAGATGTAGACTTACTGAAATATTATGCTGACGATTAGGTATTAAATATGTTTTTATACATACATTAATAAATTATTGGCATGTTCTTCTAGTAATTTATATTTTTTATTTGCAATAAACGGTTGTTGTAATTATGCCATTATAAAAGCAAGTACAAGTAATTTGAAATTCCAATAATTGAATGTATTTGAAACGGAAACGTTAGAGTACTAGGGGTGGAGTATAAAAATAATTATATATTAGGGTTTTATATCATTATAGCTACATTACTTTACCCATACTAAACATATGTGTGTGAATATAATATGTTATACTGGTGAAAAAATATTTGTTTATTACATAAAGTTTGGAACATCTATTTTACTGGACTGTTATAGAGTTTGTCAATTTAATTATTTTATCCACCATCCATCCATACGTTAGTATCTCAACGTGAGTAGAATTAGTATGGAACGTAGTTAAGTTTCCATATTTTTCCATATTAAATAGTGGTCCCTTTCTTTTCAAACCTTTTGTCTTCTTGTCGAAACGATGGCTCCATGACTTTTCTCTAGTTTTCAATGTTTTGCATGTTGAAATAATGTATGCATTGGGTTAGATCTAGATGCGTATTCTCGTGTTCATAGCTCTAGCCATAATAATAACATTCAAAACTGTGGAAAAGTCGTGACACCTTCGTTTCGGTATGAAAACAATATAATGATGATGGGGGTTACTATTTAGGACGAAAAAATGTAGAGCATCGCCCAACTATAACTACTTCGCATACTAATCCCGTATATGTGTGCTTATGTGCAAATAAATGAGTACCATAAACGCTAAATAATTGTGTTATAAAAGTGGACTGTATGTACGCTACAGAGTTTGCATATAAAAAGGAGTATTTTTTCTGTCTTGTAATAATGGATGGAAGCGTGCGGCTCTCTGTCCTCTGTAAATGTAAGGATGGAAGTGTGTGGCGCTCTGTTCTCTGCCCACCACGCAAGGGATGCGGTGTAATGGGATAGATAAATAGATCATACTGTGTTAAGCGGTATCCCCGGATAACATTTCGTAAATGCCGTACATTCTTCATTCTACTCTGGCAACATAACGGGTCGCTGCATTCTCACTCAATCAAGCGTAAAAGAAAAATGTTTAGAGAATTGGTTCGAATGTTCAAATTCAAACTTTTCTACGTGTTTTATTCTCAGATAAGATCTTACTTCCTTAGTATGCATTACAGTAGTGAGGGTATAGCTACCCAGTAAGTAGTGGCAAGGTCAGTCCGCTTTTCGGATTAACCGCTTATCCGTGTTTTGCAGTATAGCCACGTCATCTCATACCTCTATAATATTATGTAGTATACTGGCAACACTGCTGGGGTAAGTGGGACACGGCCAGGCCTAGTGGTATCGGGTCACCTCCACCGCCCGACCCGTCGCCGCGTCGGCAGTAACAAATCCCAGCTCATACTCGGGACATAATTTCATGAGCACATACCTATTACCATAATATTGTGTCGACCCGTATGTGTTTCAAAGTGTGACAAAATTAAAGTCATATTTTCAGTCAACAATTTTACGATCCAAATATTATTTTATTTTAATGGCATACAACAGTGTACCGAGGCTTACCAGCTCGTAGCATTTTCGCTGGCCAGTGTGTGGTTATGAACAAATTAATAATGATGAAAATTCATTACAAACCACGCTTGTATTTCTGAATTCAATGATAAAATAGGATTTTAATTTTGATCTATCACCTAAAGCGAATATGTCCGCAAAATTTCAAGGTGATGGGACATTTGAAAGTTATTAAAATTTGAAGAGAAAAAAATAGGCTTAAATATGAAGTTGAATAAAAATAACATTTCACACATCACAAGTCAAGAATTTTTATTTATAATTAATATTATGAATCTAAAAACAATCACGATAATACAATATTATTGTATGTTAAGAGTGCATACTATCGAGTTAAAAAATATATAACGACGATTTCAGCTGCCATTTGTCCCATCCTGGCGTGACCTCAGACACGCTTGGTGATGTGCACTGAAGGTTTCCACTTAGAATTACTGGTATAAACACATTCATTGCATAAATTTGTGAGAGATATGAACTTGTAACCTTAATTATATTCTTGCATACCTACTTTCCAAGTCGCCAAGCACGTATGTCTTGAAGCGCAGCATACATGATGTAGATTCGAGTATACTTTTAAATATATTTCTAATTTCCTCCTCCATAAAGATTATTCTTTCATCTGATCGATTCAGGTTTGTATCTCTCGTACCACGAAGTGAAATCTTTCATCTTTCTGCAATAAATCCTCTTGGCCGATTTCCTGAATCCGTTGTGCCACCAAGCGTAGATGATCGGATTCAGGAAGCAGTTCATGAAAGACAACGTTGACAGATATGCGGATGACGACTTTAGTGCGTTACATTCTCCTGGTGTTGCATCCTCGTCACAGAATGTAATAAGAAGACTGACGACACATATTGGAATCCAGGTGACGATATACCCCCCTGTCGTGAACATAACTACTTTAAAGGCTTTCCACTTTTTTGCCTTGGTAGTGTTACATCGTTCATCTTTCATCCGGATATTATTCTCATTATCAGACGACCTCTTTGATGAATTGTCTCCAATGTTTTCCGAAGAATATCCTGAACTGGAATTCTCTGATATGCTCGATGATATATTTGAACTAGATCCTCCTCTAAATGTCCTTAAAGTTGAAGGATCTTTTATCACTCCCAGAGTTGTTGCATTTTCGCTTTGTTCAATTTTTTTGAACGCTTGTACCAATATGATGGTGTAAAGAATCAGGGTTACAGGAATGGGAAATGTTATGATTACTGCCATAGTAATTATCAGACTTCTCGGGACTAATTCGATGTATAAGCATAGTTGTCCTTCTCGCCACTCGTTGGATAGTCCAAAAGCTGGGAGCATTCCTATTATCATTCCTGAAACATATTAAATTTTGAAGTTCTCCTACAAATGAAATCGCGAAACAAAGAAAGTATTAAATTGGTTATTTTTTACGAAAGTAATTGCTGCCATATGTTGAAAGCCATGGAGCCATTATTAGTCTTAGAAATATAATGGTCGGACCAGGAGTGTTGGACGTCGTTGAAAGAGTTGCAACAGCAAGTGGCGTTGGGCTGGTCATGTCGCCCGCAACTGTCGAATTATGGACGAAACGTCTCCTGTGCTGGCGTCCTGAGATTGCTGTGAGATACCACGGATGAGCCCAGCTCCGGTAGAGACGATATTGTGAAACATGCCGCACGAACAGCATGGGACAAATGACCCAAAATGGTTTAAAGTGGAAAGGGATGGAAACGGCCTGCGTTTAGGAGTGGACGGCTGCAGGATAAAGATGAAGAAGAGTATACTTACCAAAAATCCAGACGATGACGATCATCAGCCGAACCCTTTTGGGATATACGAGTTGGTTATATTTGATGCCGTGAAGAATGTACAGAAATCTGTCGAAAGCAATCAGAGTCACTGTGTATACGGAGACTGTCATTGTGCAGTTGTAAATAGCTGGAATATGAAACAAATCTTTACTGGCCGCCAATAAAATGGTGACAAAAGGCCGAACTATTTTGTGGTTATCAAAAAGCATGTACTGCTAATGGTAAATCTGGACTTGGACTAGAAGATATCTTAAGATTAATTGCAGCGAAAAAGCGTGTTCATGAAGAAAAAGTGGAAATTAGAAATGCCAATTTTTATGTTACCGATTTGTATGATACATCCAACTGGACCTAGTTGGGAGAGCTGCTTGAAAAATAATCCCACAATGATTCCTACAGCTCCTATGACCATGTCAACAAGCGCCAAGTTTCCCAGAAGGAGATAAGTGCAGCGAGGTTCAAGTCCTAGAAAACAACAAAAAGGATAAATTAAAACGCACACAAAGAGCTATGGAACGACAAATGTTAGGAATAAGTCTGAGAGATAGAATCAGTAACGAAGAAATTAGACCCCGAACAAATGTTAGCGACATAGCAGACGGTATCGCTAAGTTAAAATGGCAATGGCCAGGCCACGTTGCGAGACAAGGAAATGAGAGATGGGCACACAGAATCCTAGCACGGCAACCATGGTAGAACAGAAGACTTGTAGGACGACCCCAAAAAAGATGGGTAGATGATATAGTCCCAGTCGCAGGAAGAAACTGGTTGAGCAAAGCTCAAAGTAGAAGAAATTGGAGAACGTTAGAAGAGACCTGTATCCAGCAGAGGAGGAACGGCTGAACAAAGAAGAATAATAATGAATTCTGATGGAATAACAATTTTTGATGCGAATCTAAAATAAGTTAGGGAGGACCATAGAGGGAACAGAAAGTCATGGAAGAGACCTATATTGGTCAATGGAGAGAAACAGGCTGATAAGAAAAATAATGTATAGAAATATTACCTTTTTTCATGATAAGTCCACTTGTGAACACAACCAATAAATTGACAATAACAATCAGGAGACCCATGACTACTACTGCCATCTGCTGGGAGAGTGTCACTTCAAAATTGTTTTTGATCATAGTTTCATTGACATAATCTGTCCAATTCCCGAAATATGTCATATTGTCATCCAGGTAGTACTCTAGGTCCATTGAAAACACTTCACTCTCGTCGAATAATTCTTGGATCTCTTCCGAAGATCCATTATTGAAATCCTCGTAATTTGTTTCCATGATTTGAAATGTCTGGCACCGTTCGATAATGTTTAAATGATGAACTTTTTTGATAAAGTTTGATTTAATAGCAAACTTTGAAGTTGACAATTGGGTCGTATATTGCCAAAAACAGCAATCTGACGATTTTGCGTAAATTGAGTTAAAAATTTAGAAATTTTCTTATTCTATAACTACACAGTTAAAGATATTAACATGGCAACAAAAGCAGCCATTAACCCATATACATTTTTAATATAAAACGTGACATGATTTTAAATACTTACAGCAATCTTTGCAATCAAAATTAGGAAAAAATATCAGAGGTGTTTTTCACAATTATTTTTGAGAAATCTATACAAGATACAAAAAAGCTTTTACGGTTATTTCCTAGATAAAGGTTCAATCTATCTACTCTATTTTTTCCAAAGCATATTTAGTAAGGTTGTTGAGATCTAAGCAAAAACGTGGTAAATTTGAGTACTTTATTTAACGTTTGAAACCAATGAATGATTAACCAGATGAATTAGAAAAAAAAAGCTCTTAAATCACAAATCGCATAGACACTGAAGCAGAACACACTTCTTATCACGAAAACACAGCACAAACTAAAACAATAAAACGTGGTACATAAACAAACTTGTTAATAATTGTTATAAATAAATCATTTCCACGAATCATAAAATTAATATTCATGCTGATTTGCTTTATTTGTTTAATTTTATTTGTTTAATAATGAAATTGTGGTGAAGCTTAGCCTTTTCAAAGTTCGCGTACTGTTTCTATACTATGTTGTATACGTCTCACACAATACCAACATTGCCAGCAAATGTTGGCAAATGTCAATATGATTTCAATATTTAATCGTACAAGGATACGTATTGACTTTTAGTGATGCGCAAAAACCTTGATGTTTTGGGTACCGTGCGGTTGTCCAATTCGTGTGTTGAAAACACTGTGACGTAACCCGGTAAAGCTAAAGGTTTAACCATGATGTTCGACATTCGAACTATTTTGTGGACCAACGCACTGAAAATTACTATGGAACTTAGTTAAAGCTCACAACCCCGCTCTGACGTCAAGTCATTTCCCGCGGTATTAAGGTTCAAAATCGCATGAACAATCGAATGATAAAATGGTAAAAATAGCGTTTTATCCATTTTTTGCGGTTAATTTGGCTTTAATCAAAAATCTTTTATGGTAATTCCCTGTATAAAAGTTCAATGAATGATACTCTATTTTTTTCCAAAGCATACTTAGAAAGGTTTTCGAGATCTAACGTCTCCCGTTTTTAGAAATTTTTGAAATATCGATATGCCTACTCTCAAGTCTTCATATTTTTTCACACGTTTCGTCGTTTCTGTGGTTCGTTGTAAAAAAAGATGACAAATACGTAGATTGACAATTTTTCCATTCCTTAAATTCAATGGAGATTTATCACATTGATTGCATCCAGCATTAATTTATAGTATTTTGTGGAGGTCCAGTTTTGTTTGCCAAGAATTGATCAAAATTCTAAATTATAGATTTCTGCTCAGGATAATATAATTACATAAGCAACACCGAACTAAGCTATACCAATTTTGTATCTATGCGAAAAGTCATACTAATATTGGAATTTAATTACCGGGTGAATTTCCAAATTACCGGGTAGACACCAATTTTGTATTCATGCGAAAAGTCATACTAATATTGGAATTTTATTACCGGGTAAACTTCCAAATTACCGGGTAGACACAGTACGAGTTGCGACCTCTGTATTCCTTTACAAATTGAAGCCTACATTTGAAATAATATAGGATTATAGCTAATCGAGTCAATTGAATATTATTGTATGGTCATAATGGATATTTATTCTTGGTGAGTTACCGGTTTTTCTATAAGAGTAAATAATTGTTTATTCTAATCAACAAAGTCACGGATCATCGTTATTTTAATTTTAGTCAAGTAATTCTAAATACTTGGAGAATAATCATAATAAGTAATGGCGTTCCGGTACAGAGCCTTGTGGTCATGAGAAACAGGTTTATTTCACATCAAGAATTCACTTCGGAGCCATCTTCGTGTATGAAGCATTGGATAGTTCATTGCCATTTTGATAATTGTTGACCATGCCAAGGTATTTTTGTAATTTTGAAACGTGTGTCTTTGAATGTAATCGGATCATATATGCTGTCATCCGGCTTCGGCGCTCTGAATTGTTCTCAGCCAATACTGAGAGAATCGTCTTGAAACTGAAGACAGTGATAGATGAGAGTATGGACTACAGATTGGCTGTTTTAGAATTACGATATTTGGAATTTTTTTGAATCAAATAATATTCCGAAATTTCACCTGAAAAATACGGGATCTGAGGATTTTCCGTTCTATTTTTAAGATTTAAAAGTATAATTTACTGGACAAAAAATCTTTCTATTTTCGCTTCAACTTTTTTAAATTTTGTATGAGAATGCGCCATTGGAATGAAGGAACCCAATCGCCTCGGAAGGGCGTGTTTGGTATCGTTTGGAAGACCGCGAAAAACAGTTCTAGGCCGTGTAGTCATGAAATCTTATTTTTTTTAAATACATGTCTTTTTTGATACGTTTATGCATTACGTAGAGAATTTGTCAAGTATTGGATTGAGTCTTGAATAAACATATTATTTTCTAGATACTTCGTTATATTAAATTGTTATAAATCACACCTTAGTGATGATCAGAGACCGGATTATATGCATTAGCATATTTTCATATGCATTTGCATATTTTGGCAGTTTATTCAGGATTTTGCGTATTTCGACCATAATCTACTGACCTTGCATATTTGGGTTTATTTTCTGTAAGTATTTATATAATTTTAATGTTTTCAAAAACAAAAATCTTGGTGTTTAGTTCCAAAAGTAGTAGATAAATTAAGTAATTTAATTAAAAAATAAGTACTTACCTAATCAATTTTCTTTTAAAACAAACTTTTATGGCTCACCACAAACGTCCCGAAGTTCAGTTAACGGAATCGACCGTTTTGCAAAAAAGTTCCGACCAAAACCTCTTTCTGAATTTAAAATCGGGGTGACGCTTAATTCAGAGAGAGGTTTTGATCCGAACTTTTTTGCAAAACGGTCGATTCCGGAACTGAACTTCGGGACGTGTGTGGAGAGGCTATGACTTCACATCCTAGAGTTGTTTTTCGCGGTCTCCCAAACTATACCAAACATAAATGAAATAAAAATAAATATGAATAAAATCTTGTAGTAACGTCAATTTGATGTATTTAATTAAATTTATGTGGCGTATTATGGTACTTTTTGGTGATTTTGTTGCATTTTTCGAGCATTTATGATGCATATTTGCATGCATATTTCAACCATTTTAAGTTGCGTATAATCCGGTCTCTAGTGATGATCGAAGCAAATGTAAATGATTTAATGATGTAATCTCACTGTATATGATTATAGTAATCATGGGTACAAGTGGACAATTGTTTTTTATATACTCGTAATTGAATGAATATTGTGTAGTTATAACTAAGATTGCAATTATTCCTCACATATTATGACTGTTTTTTTTTTGTTGTAATTGAAGGAAAATCCCGCGGGCTTAAGGCCCTCCACATCCCCGGGTAGCTCAGGCGCATTAATAGCGACCTCTTTACCCGCACTTCTATTAAGAGGTGGGCCCAGGGTTAGCCTTAAGGGAGCCTTCAGCAAACCCCATCCCTGAATTACGTTCCTTCAATATCCTTGTCCATGGAGGTTACAAAATTTTGTTGTAAATCTCATCATCGTCAGCCTTCCCTCGTCCAGTGTTGAACATAGGTCTCCCTTTCCGACATCCACACTTCCCTGTCCATCGCCATTCTATGCCACTACTGTCCTGCCACCTTTCTGATGTCATCGGACCATCTTGCCTGTGGTCTGCCTGGATTTCTGTAGCCGATTCTCGGTCGCCATTCCAGGGGTTAGCTTGGTCCATCTATCATAATGTGACCAGCCCAATTCCATTTTAATGATGCCGTTCTATGTGCTACATCCGTGATCTTTGTCTTGTCTCAGTTGTAAATCTGCCTTTGTAATGTTTTATAAACGTTGTTTGAATTGAAAGATCTAGGAAATTACTATCCGTGGAAATCGGGGACCATTCAGTTCAATCCTTCCAACTTTATGGGCTTGGTACCAAGAATGACGTCACAGTCATTTTCCACGGCATTAAGGTTCAGAATCGCATGATAAAATGGTAAAAACAGCGTTTTTTTCATTTTTTGGGGTTAATTTTGCGCCTTTCAAAAAACTTTTACGGTTATTCCCTAGATTTTAATGCATATTATCAGTACAAAAAAATACTTCTGGGAAACGAGTTTCCGTCTTTCGAAAAAAAGATCCGAGGTGTTTTTCACATTTTTTTTGAGAAACTAAACAAGATATTAAAAATCTTTTACGGTTAATCCCTAGATAAATGTTCAATGTATCTACCCTATTTTGTTCCAAAGCATATTTAGTAACGGTTGTCGAGATATAAGGTCTCCCGTTTTTAGAATTTTTTGAGATGTCGGTATGCATACTCTTAAGCGAAATATATCACAAGAATTTTGGTCTTAAGGAAAGGTTATCTAAGGAAGAGAAGATTTTAATTTAGTTGATTTATTCACAGATAATGATATTATTCATTCATTCAATGTTTGTTTGTTTTTGTGTTCCAGAATGCCGTCAGGAGCAAAAGCGGCGGCGGAGCCGGCGGACCCTGCTGGGGAGGCGCCAGGAGTCCCCAGGACAGAGCTGCAAGAGTTGCAGATGCGAGCGGGACAAGTTACCGATGATGTGAGTATCTGACCCATCACAACCTTCAGATTAATCCCACATAAATACTGTAAATTTACATGTCTGTAAATTTATTTATTCGTATCACGTACTCTCCGTTTCACATTATTTGTCTCATGGGTTTCTATGGATACGATTTTTTTCATAGAACTACTACTAAGAATCAAGTATACAGTGGACAAGTTATTTGCAACAGAGTAAAAGTTTTTAAAACAGAGTGATATTCTAATTTCAAACTTGACATTTACTGAAGCAAAAATATCTGCCTTAGTATCAATCATAATACCTACCAAGTGTATTTAAAGAGTGTTTAAGGATAAGAAATGGAGTGGTCAGAGAGTTGAGTGAATGTAAAACGGATGTGACTAAAATGAAAGTGAACGAATTGAGATGGTTGGGACATGTAGAGAGGATGAATGATGAAATTATAACAAAGTAAATATACATGGGAGAAAAAAGAGGTGCAAGGAAGCGTGGCCGTCCAAGAACCACATGGCTTGTGCAATTTCGCTAAGAAAAATTTTGTAGGTAGTTCTACTAGATTTTTCTTTTTTACTTTTCTTTTGAATGGTTGTACTTTAATTTTTCTCATTACTCGTGTCTAATTATCGCTGTTTTGTGCTATTTTTCAGTCCCTGGACAGCACAAGGCGCATGCTCTCGCTATGTGAAGAGGTGAGTCGTTAACGTGTTTATTTGTCTGTTGTGTTTAATTATAATTAGTAAATAAATAAAAAATAAATAAATTAAAAATGTGTTGCAATATGTATGGTGTGATACTGTTCGACACTTTTATTAAATTTTTATTTTTGCTCCAAAAAGAGCTAAACAAGTGTGTTGATGCTTTTGATTCATTTTAACATGTGCTCCAGAAAGGGCTAAGTTTGTTGATGCTTTTGATTCATTTTAACATTTGCTCCAAAATGGGCTAAGCAAGTTTGTTGATGCTTTTGATTCATTTTATCATTTGCTCCAGAAAGGGCTAAACAAGTTTATTGATGCTATTGATTCATTTGCTCCAAAAAGGGCTAAACCCAACAGTTTTAGAAGTTAATAAATATAGATAACAATAAAATATGCACTAATTTGTAAAATTTCGGTCTCATATAATTTAGTGAATCGAAAGTTATCTGCAAATGACATATTGTAAGATTGTATTGTTGGTAGCCCTTGTTGTCAAATTAATTGTCAAATTCCATATTTTTTTAACACTGCGTTGTTCACAAGTGAAGAAAAATGCTGAATATATTATAGAGCATCAGCGCTAAAGATACGAAGGTTTTTTATCCAAAAAGAAAGAAATGTTGCGGTAATTCCGATGAACGACGTATAGTATTTGGAAAATAGTGTTGACAGCTTTCACTTGGAATCCTAAAATAGGCAAAGTTTATGTATTAGTATCAATCATAGTATTGCAACATAATCAGTTATTACGTATTTTTTTTACTGTCAAATCAATGCGTGTTGCCAGATGTAGTAGACTAGAAATTCTGCCTTATTTTTATTAATTTTATGTTTTTATTGCCAGTGCAATCGGGCCTTAATAATTTGTGGTACTAGCTATAAACCTGTTAGAAAATGACGGAATCTTTCGTATTTTTGATAAATTTCGAAGAATTTTTGATTCATTATAATTTACTTTTTTAAAACTTTATATCTAGAGATTTATTTAAACCTTGATTTGGCAGATTAAAAATACGTAATATCCAACGTATAAAACATTTTTAATATTCCATTGACATGTAGGTAAGTATTAATAAATAAAATAAACTTAAAATTGTTTGTAAGTCATTGCTTTATTTGAAAAAAAAGAGATTTAATCCAATCGTACGTAAAAATGCATAATATTGACATTTCATATGTTTTGTTGGGAATCCATAAACAAAATATCTTACCACAGACAATTGGATTAATTCTATTTTTTTAATTATATGATTGTCACTTTTATGTTAACTTTTCTGTTAAATTTCAACTTTTTTTTTCAATAAACATGAAATATGTATTTTTTTTTTGAAGAGTTTGTTAGGATTATTGCCACATGGGAAATTAACGAATGGGAGAGACAATTTTAGACCTGTTATTTTTTGTACTGGCAATTAATCCAAGCCAACTCGTGATTGGATTAAATTTAGACTCAATGTTCTTTTTTAAAATTTTCGAATTTAGTTCTCTGCATATTATTATTATGATACGTTTTCTATTTTTACACGATTTTATGTGGTTATTTATCTAGGTATATGGGTGAAATATTGACGTATTGATATATATTTATTTTATCTGTGATATTTTTATATATTTTCTTATTAATACTGTTGCTAAATCAGACTATTTCTATGGTGAAAAATCAATGCTTATTATCGTGTCAAGGCTCACATTTCTTGAAATTCAGGGGACAGATTCCGAAACCAAATGTTTTTTATTATTTCAATTCAAATTATTTCATTGAATTATCTATCTGTCTGTATTCTCGTAAATTGCTGTCAGATACTGTGTTTTGATTTTCGAGTGTCCTTTTCTAAAACTACTGAGTTACTGAGAAATAGTAAGAAATTAGGACAAGTGTTGTGAGTAGGAGGAAAGTAAACAAGTTGAGATGGTTAGGGCATGTGGGGAGAATGTCTAAGGTTAGAATGGCAAAAAAACATATAAGTATGAAAGATAGAGTGTGTGAAACGTGGCCGTCCAAGAGTCACTTGGAGTGAAAATATTGACCAGATATCAAGGAAGAACGCGTTTTGAGTAAAAGAAATGGCGGAGCGTTGCCAACGAACGTTATGAATGCGAGAGATGTGTGTAAAGATACAATTGTTTGACGCTCTGTCCTATCTGCCTACTTCGAAAGGGATGCAGTGTGATGGGATAGATGGGTAATATTAGTAAACTTATTTTAGTCACTTAAAAAAGAACAACAAATTACAATATTCTATTCAGGTTACAAACGGGAACTTACATTTTTCACACTAATAGGGGAGGAGTTATGATTCTTGTGATGGAAGAAAGAAATTATACGGAACGGTCGAATAAACCAGCACAAGTCATTGATGGTAGCAATGATTGATTGCATATTAAATCGCTTCCCTACCCTACGAAAGATGCAGATAGATAGATAAAAATATTCGTAATAGTTAATGAAAAAAAAAACTTTTGTATTCCAATCTGTTCTCGTTAAGAAATGTCATTCTACGATTCATAAAATAAGCAAAATGTCGTTATTCGTTATATGAAGGCTGCCATTGTTGTGTGTTGGACGGATTCCGCCCTGATGTGTCGGGGCGCCCTAGCTGCACACCTGGGGTGCCCCTGCCGTAACATAAGGGCTCCCCAGGCCTACGCCCCTGGCCAACATCCGCTGCATGTTGCCCCACCCTCCCCAAATCGATGTCTATATTATATTATTATTGTTGAATGTCAATCTTAGCAAGATGCTGAATACTTAATTAAATATAATAGTTACGCCACTGATCACTAACTGACTCTGTAACGCTCACGTTCCATTTATTGAAAGCATACTAAAAAAAATCAAAATCTACTACACAACACACATTATAAAGAGGGTAGTCATTGGTTTTTTTTTCAACGAAGGATCTAGTCAGGGAGAAGTCCAATTAGATCATGTTATACCTCTTTAGAAACCTTAGAAATCACTGAGACACATAGACTAATACTAGTTTCGATATATTAAACGTGAACTATATAATAAGGCTTTTAAGGTCATGAAATTTGAACCGAATTCTACGAAAATAACGCTATCCTGTTTTTTCATTTTTTCCTCCTTTCTCTCTCACGGGATGTATAGTCGCCACATCGCAAAACTTTTATGGGCCGTTTTTTCGTCCAAATGGTAGAGTAGAAGAACTTTGCAAACCAACATGTGTATCAATTCGCTATTGGCTTGAAAATCCAGGACGTCGTACGAAGAAATTTCGATATAGTTATATATTCGCTATTCCTAATGCTTGTCCAGCTTCAGATCGAAAGTTCATGGTTAAAAATAATCAGAAAATACGATATTTTTTTCGTAAACACGAACATCGGTTGGTAAACATCGTTTGGTAAAAATATTTACGTGTTTTTGTACTCAATATTCTGTCTATTTTAATCGTATTTCATACAGTAGACTGGAAATCTATACTACAGTATTATCTGCCTCGTCCCCACTTTGGGGGCGTGCTTGGGGAGGATTCGCCACATCTGTAGCTGCTGAACCACCCCCTCCGAGGTGGTGGTGGTGTGGATGTGCTGAGGGGTGTGGATCAATGGTGCTTTTGTTATCATACCACATCCCACTTACCCCGTGTTCTCGTTTTTCGTTTCACAAATTAGTAATTTAATATTTTATTACATGTACGATCTGACCTTGTTATAATAATGGAACGTAGTATTATTTACGTTGTCTGTACCGTCCCCGTCTTCTTCTTCTACTCTGCCTTCTTGCGCCCAGTGTTGGGCATAGGCCTCCCCCTTAGACTCCCACTGCTCCCTATCTTGTGCCGACCGCATCCATCCGCCCCCGGCAACCTTCCTTATGTCATCCGACCACCTTGCCTGGGGCCTCCCAACCATACCGTTACCGTATATCCCAATAAGGGAGCAACCAGCAAATATACTCTATTCTACTCTGTCCTACCCCCCTCACGCCGCATTCCTTGCGAGGTAGGCAGAGAGAACAGATCACCAGACTTTGCTATCTTTACACACTCATTGCCTCCAGTAAATGCACAACATTATATTTGCTCAAACATTTACATTACGTTTAAAATGAGTAGCGGACCAAATTGCTTTAAAAAGATGTGAAATGTCTTATGGAGGTTTTAAAAACACCTGACTAATACAATATACTCGAAAAAAATATGAGCCTGTCTTTTACTCATCTCTGACAATCGTGATCTGTGGTTTTCAGTAGAAAAAAATGTGTATTAAGCATCTTGCATAGCTTGGTTGTATGTATATGTATTTCCATTTTGACGCTGATTAAATATATGTATATGTCAATGTTTACATGTGTTGATGTTGTGTGTATGTATGTGTGTATCTATATCATATGCTAAAAATAAAAATATATTTAACAATGAACTAACTACAGAAAAATTAAATAAGACTTTACACTCATTTAATAAACTTTATAATTTCCACTTAATTAATACAGTCAAGAGGTTTTATCAGACAATTTCTTTAGAAATAGTTGAATTCACAATGTATTTCTACTGTATTTCTGATTCACAATGTATACGGTATTTTTACTATAGGGTTCACACAGTTTATACATTTATAGATACGGTACACATATCGCAGATTTTACAATGTTTACGGTACATTACAGAATTCAGTTTTTACTGAAGTGTATACCGTACTTACAGTCTTTACTGTCCTTATATCAGGTTTCACAAGATACCATACTTTTACTACAGATTTCACAATATATTTCTATTCATGCAGTATTAAATTTTCTATGTATGCCGTATTTCTACCATATATTTCATAGTGTGTGTTGTACATGTATCACAGAGTTCACAGATTATACTGTACTTTTCAATATATTTCACAGTGTGTATGGTATTTGTAACACCGATTTCACAGTGTATACTGTATTTCTACAATATATTTCATAGTGTGTGTTGTACATGTACCACAGAATTCACAGATTGTACTTTTAAATATATTTTACAGTGTGTACGGTATTTATACCACCGATTTCACAGTGTATACTGTATGCAATATTCATACCGCAGATTTCATAATGTATACTGTACTTATAGTATAGAATTGGCTCCTATCGCAGAATTAACAACTTTTTCTTTATCATTTACAAATCACAACGTTTTCCATAGTTCGCCCACAGAATTACGATATAAATACCCTGCTGTATTTCTGCTATTAAGTATTTCTTCGAAAGTTACGTTTAAAGTATAAACCACATACCTAGTTATTATTTTGTATTTCTAATCATTGTGAATTCAACTGAATACATAATTCTTTATAAATATGTTTTGACATACAGAATCTCAAACAATGTATAATTATACCAATGGCAAGTCGTTAAATGTGTTTCTTCTTCTAAACAACCCTTCCTCTCTTTCAATGCTTTCTGTCTATCTTCTGTTAGATATTTCGCATTTCTTACTATGCCATTGTATGATACTTACATAAAACAATACAATAAATAAATAAAAACAATAAAAATATATACTTACTGTTTTATTTATTTTTACTTCAACCTTTTTTAACTTTATATTTAAAATGAAAACTAGATTTCAAATTATATCATAACGAATGTAAAAAAATGTGTATATACTTACATAATTTGCAACTACTTCTTTTCTAGGTTTTACTTTCTTTTCAGATTTTTATGGATTTATAATTGGCTTTAAACATTTACAACTTTATATTTGCCGTTAAAACTTTTAAATAAGTAAACTTTTTTCCCCTTTTTGTTAGGTTATGAACCAACCCCCTTTTAGAGACATAAAAGAATATTCCTTCCCTAAACACGACACTAGGTTTTTCATTACAGCATCATCTGAATTTCATTTTGAATTCAGCAACTAAAAAAAATTACTATTTATTGTCATTTTTCTCTTTTTTACCATTTTTTTACATTAGTTTTTGATCAGCCTTCTGACTTTCTTCTTCTGCAACCTGTAACCGTCCCTATCTGAACGTAGGCCTCTTCCATCCATGTCCACGTCAAACGATTTTGGCATATTTGCATCCACGCTGTGATGCTGACCAAATTATTGACATAATCCTTTGTGAAAATCATTGGCGGCTATGTTCAATGGCCTGTAACTCGGCTGCGAGTGACATTGGAGCCGAAAACCGCAGAGGTTGTGGTCGTAGAGTTGCACAATCGCCTGATGTGCAGATCTTGCTCTTTCGCGTTTCATGTTTATTTAGAATCACAAACGGAACTTGATAAAAAACGGCCCTCGTATTCAGAGCTGGGCAGAAAAGCGTTAATCCGTTAATCGTTAATTAACGAAGTTAACATTTTGGTTAACGATTTAACGCTTTTCTCACCTCCAAAATTTGTTAACGGACTATTTAACTTCCGTTACATTTTACTTCCGTTAATTAAGTCCGTTAATATTTGATTGTTTGTATGGACATCATCCACTGGCTGCGCTAGCATTAGATAATACAAGGATTGTATGGAGTTATGTGTGGTGTCGTATATGAGTTGGGCGTTGGAAAAGAATTTCAGATCGAAAGTCAAATTTTGTCGAAAAAAAAATCGGCTGCGGCGCCTTTCAAACTCTGAAGCTAGCGACGTCAATGGGCGAGTGTAATAAAAATGTACCTAGGTGTAGACTTGTTTTTTCGGGTATAATTGTGTCAAGATCTGGTGATCCGACGTTTCGGCGAATGTACTGCCGCCTTGGTCACGGATTGTGAGTTCGCCGAAACGTCGGATCACCAGATCTTCACACGATTATACCCGAAAAAACAAGTCTACATATGGATCACCGTGAAAACCTACAACTACTAATGTACCTAGGTGTTTGTAAAATTTCTGTAAGACATTTTACTTCTTATTCAGTAAATGAGACTCGCCACACATTCCGTGTGTTCTATTTGTTGTAGGCACATTGTATGTATTTGTGTACCCACTTTGGGATACATCGCGATAGTGTGATAGTAGTAGTACTTATGTAGTTCTACTTAATGCCATTTAACAGCGATTTTTTAGATTAACGCTTTAACGGATTAACGTTAACTTCCGTTACATTTTTCAAAATGTAACGCTTTAACGATTAACGAAGTTAACTTTTTAGTTAACGGATTATCGATTAACGAAGTTAACTTTTTGATTAACGGTGCCCAGCTCTGCTCGTATTTCAATTTTACCTATAGATTATTTAATAAATTCTCCACAAATATCTAAACACAAATCATGATACAGTTTCAATTTTAAAACAGTATAGCCAACATTACACAATCAAAGATTTTTATGGTCTCATAAACACATAATAAAAAAGGGTGAAAACTCCAGTTGGTTCATAATCTAATTAACTATTAAAAGATAATAAAAGTATTTTATCTAATATGAAATAAATTAAACTTTCTTCTTGTCAATTTGGAATTAAATGCCTCCATACCAAAGTACAGTGAGTGTGTTCCCTAGCCATGCAAATTTTGACAGTTTTAGTGGTTCTTAATCGTTTTACTAATCTGTGTGTTTCTTGTGGCCTATTTAGGAATTATCTCCTGAACCTATCTGAGAATTCCCCAATCCCTTCTCAGAATATTACATATCTCAATTCGTTCTGACCTATTCAGAATTTATAAATAATTACCACGTATTTGAATTTCCCTTCAATTTATCTAAACATCTGTAGTGTCGTCCTTCGAATGACTTTTTCAATGCAGAAATTTACGCCATAACTTAGCGATTTACTTCAATAAATTACTCCAATAGCCTATTTAGGAACCTATCTTACTGCGTTCAAAAATTTAATTAAGTACCTGATCTATTCGTGAATAACCCGGCCTATTTAAGATTTATCCAGACTTATAACTACCTTACTGTGTTCATAAATTACCCGGCCTATTTAAGATTTATCCAGACTTATAACTACCTTACTGTGTTCATAAATTACCTGACCTATTCAATAATTATCCGGCCTATTTAAGATTTACCCAGACTTATCGAGGAGATAATTAGCCAGACCCTATTCAAGAATAATAACCTCCTGTAACCTACGCGTAAATTATTCACGATTTTCGCTTATGACCTCGAGTAGCCTATTTTTGAACTATCTCCGGTTATGGGTTACTTTTCGTGTTACTTTTTAACGGTTAAGAACCACTATTTGACTTTCGCATCATTTTATTATTGTATCGTCATTAATAAATTGCATCACAAAACAGAGGAATAATATAGAGTCAAGCAGATCTACTGGTCCACGTTAGACGAGAACTATTAAATACGATTGAGATGCCAAAACACGTTTATTATTCATTTTTCTTAACGGCTATCATTTTTTAAAGTCAAGACTATGTTCTTTTTGGATTGGTAGCAACGAAAAATTATAGAAACTCAAAATATTGACGTTATACTAGATACCTTTGTTTAGCTGTATTTTTGCGCATTTTGTTACAATTTTGAAAACGAATTAATAATGGCTTTCTTTATTTATTACGTATTCCGCTGTTTTGTGACATATTTTCATTCTCTCAATTCACCCTTTCATGAAATCGATTTCGTAATTTCGTATATCCACTTTGCCTTTGTTCTGTCAATACCTTTAAAAGAAATGCCAAACAAATTTATTCATGTGTACAACAAATTCGATAGAAAAAGATACATCTTCAATAACATACCTACATTACTACATTTCTTTACTAAGAAATACTATGGGTTGAACCACCGCCCCCTTAGCCGTGCTGTAACAGTTGGCAACATAGCATGATGATCGCATAGGACCACCACTACTGTCAAATTTCCTAACAGAATATAATGCGTGGTCCATCATACTCGTTGTTAAGGGACTGTAATTCCTTCCTTAGCGACGGTGATGGCAACCTCGCCTATAATCGCCTACACAGCATGGCTAGAGAAAGAGAGAAATGTCAAGGTGGCGGTGGTTAAACCGATTTTTTTTTGTAAGTATTTCGGTTCATTTAACAAATTCTACAAATATTTAAACTGATAACTAAATGTGCATTAAAATTAGTTCAATTAGCAACATAGGTTGTATCAAATGAAATATTATTTCTTTTTATTGATCGTGCGTACATGTTATTGTATGACTGTATTTGTATGTTTCTGCATGTTTGTTCTTGAATTGTTAGTTATGTGTATTTATTATGTTATTTAGATGTTAATTTCTTTGTGCATCATTTGTTTTATAAAGAATGTATGTAGAGTGATTGAATCTGCTAGAAAAATTATGTGGTATATTTGCATGGCTGTGTTTTATAGATAATAATTGAATGCCAAAATGACATGTACGCAAATGTTGATATTTTGAAATAATATTCCAATATTGGAGAATGCTCATTTAGTAAAAAAACCGAAGCCCGGCGCAAACGAAGTTCAACTCAAATGATAAGTAAAAATGAGTAATTAAATACTGCATAGCGTGCATCGTCGAAATCAGTGTCTAAATGTGTGAAATACCTATTCGAAATTCAGGAGACACAGTGATTCTATAAATTCAGGAGTGCGTATGTTGCAATGATCTTTTAAACATTATTATTTCATCCATTTGTGGAGGGACCAAGGCCGATGAAGAAGAAGACGGGCTACCTTATACTTATCATATTATACGCTTTAAACCACAACTGTAACTGTTTAATGCTCCATTTACCAATACATTCACGTAACCCCTGTAAAACTTTGAATAGGTATTTCACACATTAGGTCGTTGATTTCAATGATGCCACCTACGCACTATTTAATTACTCATTTTTATATATCATTTGAGTTACATTTCGTTTGCGCCAGGCCTGGTTTTTTAGCACTCTCCTATTTCCACACGAAATCATAATCATTTGACAAATTGTTGATAATTTCATATTAGTTCATCTTAGCTTAGAGAATCTCACAGCTTATCTTGACTAAAAGACTGATGTGATTCTGTCTTTACCCATCTTTAGAAGATACGGGCTGAATGAATAGATAAATCTTTTTCATTATTGTCACCTAGTTTAGAATATTTCTTAATATTTATTTAGTTCTGAGGGGAAATTTATGAATTATCAAATTTTGTAATTGAGTTTTTGATTGAACAAAGGCAAAGTATTGTACGAGTTATAATAATTTCTGTCGCTTATAACAAACTGTCGCTTATTTCATTTTATCGTTAGGTAGTAGTATAACGTCTTCTTCTCCCATAGCAGGCAATTGTGACAGAGAGCAATCTGCGGAAATTTATTGAACAGATCGTTTCCTCTTTCTTGGCAGCTGGCGGAGGTTAGCTGCAAGTGGGGTTGCAAGATTGCATTGTTGGTAGCCCTGATTGTCGTACCTTGTCATGAGAGCTGTCAAAGGTCCGCAATATTCTCACATTGTGTATCTTACAAGTAACCTACGATGCCGAAAATATAGAGCGGCGCTAAAAAAATCAATTTTAAAGTCAAGATAGTTTTGCGAGTTGGAAAAAGAAAAAAAACGACCCCGATAATCCCTTTATAGTCCGAGAGCCCGCTGCTTAATTTATGACGTATCTGTTTTTTGATCGAAATGTGGTACAAATGATAGCTTACCAATAGGGTTTTACATCGCACTAGGGTTGCCTATCAAAATCTTGCCGCAACCCCCCCTGCCCCCCCCGAAAAGGTCCCTCTTCGCGGTTTTTCGCATTTTGTAGGAATATGGTAAGAGATAGAAGAAAGTAGTCAGTGACAAAAATAATCCTTGCTAAATTCTCTACAAAAAATATCAAGTCAATTTTTTCATAGGACTAGTAGTTTACCCGTAATGGCCGGTCGAAAAACAGGATATTTTTTGAAAAAAAAAAAATGATTTTTTTTCTTTAACTTTCTTCCACCCATTATCACTAACATTTTATGGAAAAAAATATTTCGCCTGCGGCGCTATATCGCTGGTTATTTTATGAAAAACTAAATTTTAAGAATTTTCGTCACTGAGTTTTATTGCAATAACTCCTAAATTAATTGATGTATGAAAATATGTTATAGCTCGTTTTGTAGCTAAGACTATGGTAATTAATTCGTTTTTGACTATTTTCAAGTAGCTCTTATCAATTTTCAACCAATTTAGTTTAAATTCATTTTTTTAGTTTTTTAAATGAATTTCGGTTTTGGACCGGCTATTGCGGGTAAACTGCTAGTTCTACGAAAAAATTGACGTAACATTTTTTGTAGAGAATTTAGCAAGGATTATTTTTGTCATTGACTACTTTCTCCTATCTCTTACCATATTCCTATAAAATGCGAAAAACCGCGAAGAGGGACCTTTTCGGGGGGGGCAGGGGGGGTTGCGGCAAGATTTTGATAGGCAACCCTAGTGCGATGTAATACCCTATTGGTAAGCTATCATTTGTACCACATTTCGATCAAAAAACAGATACGTCATAAATTAAGCAGCGGGCTCTTGGACTATTAAACCGCCATCGCAACTTTGAAAAACAATGTTGCCAGTTTATTCTAACAATCCAGAAATTGGTTATTTTTTTTAAACAACTGTTCTGAAATATAATTTGAAAGTATCGAAAATATGTAACCATATCTTATTATCACATCAAGCAACACTAAACCAAGTTTGCTCCGTGAGACTTCTGAAAAAAAAAATTGACTATAAATACGTGTATGTGAAACATGCAATAAAATCTAAATTGAAATTAAGAAAACGTGCAAATGTAAAGAAAAACTCGTTCAATTTTACATTTGACAATTAGAGTAATACTTTTAATAGCCCTCGAGTTTCCTTTCTTAATCAGAAGTTTTAATACGTGTCCTTTTAATTTGTCTCCCGAGACTCTTTACGAGTTTTCACGATTTTAATCTCTGATTCTTGCATCTCCGTTTTAAATTTCTTTTCTCATTTCGTTTTACTTCGTTGCAAATTTAATTCACTAATTATTATTTACTTAAGTCCCATTATGGGTCAGATTAATAAATGATTAGTCTTCTTCTTTTCTTATTTTCAGCCCCTTTCCCTCCACTGCTTGATATAGGCCTCTTCCTGTCTCCCGCAATTCTCCATTTTGGACGCTCTGCCTCCACCCATGTCCCACCGACTCGATGATATCTTCGGCCCATATCATTTGTAGAACTTCTTTATTTGAACACTTCGTTTGTTTGCGTAGGGTCTCCAGCTCAGTACTCTGACTGGGGTCCATCTGCCGTCCTTTTGCCTTGCCATATGACCCGCCCACTGCCATTTCAGTGTCCGCACTCTCTCCTAATATCTGAGACCCTTGATCGTCGTCTTATATCTTCATTTCTTATCCGGTCTCTCAGAGATACACCTATCATTCGTCTCTCCATTGCTCCATTGAAAATGAGTAGTATAGTTTGATTTATTGAAATAAACTTTCTTGACTCATATATTGCGGACTGCGAGCCAATAGGTATAGTCCGCAATTCCTTGCAAGCGATCTTGAACTCTAAATACTCGGGAAATGTTTCGAGACACTACTCTACTCAAAAAGATATATAAATGTGGGGGGAGGTGTAAAAAGGTTAACCATCCTTGGGGGTAAAGGATTGAACTATTGCAAAGTTTCTTTGATTGCTCTCTGACACTTTGCCTTCTTCTTTCCAAAGAATGTTCGGCTGTTCACACTCGCCACAACCGTTTTATTCTGTCTCAATGTATGCTGTATTCTGACCGAATAGTTTTGTAAGTAGGTACCCAGTCATTTCAATTAAATGTCTACAAACTTGTATTATATTCCTGTCATAGATACACTGAAAATTATTCGAAAATTATCTATGGTACGATATGTCATACTGTTTTCATTAACGCCTGTCAACATACGGAGAGGCCTGGACAGGAAAACAAGATGGCGGAGTTAGTAGGCCCCATGATCTAATCTGTCAAGTCTTCTCAGTGTCAAAGAGTGTTTAAGATTTATGCCTTGTCACACAGTGAGGAAAGATATGTCACAGAAAAATTACAAAAAATACAGGTTTAAAAAAAGGTTCAGTTATTGGTTAGTATTTATGCATCCATATTGTGAGGATTTCCATAGATAAATATTCAACATCTGACAAAAAAGTTAAGCTTTTTATGTATACCAATTATTTCAGTGTCTTTTGCTTAATTTTTTTTGTGTAAATTGTGTCCAAATGTCCATTATTCTGAAAGCGTACTCTTGCCCGATTCATCAGCTAGCCAGTCTCGGCAATCCACAATAATTCTCCGTCTAACTATGCAGAATTGTATAATTTTTGAGACGTGTATGATAAGTGATGGTAAGTGTTGCCATTTTCACAATTATAAAATGTCGGCCATTTTGTTGTCGAATGATTTTCGGTGTATCCATAGGTGTGTATATGTCATGTACCATAATGATCCTGTATATTAAATCTGTCAATGGGTGTAGTGTGCTGAGATGTCAACATTACTTCATTCAAAGTGTCATGATCATTTTGGGAGCTGTGGTTGACGAATCTAAACCGACACATCCCAAAAATGACGTATAAGACTCTGCTCTTTTTTTTTAATTTTGACATGAGCTCTAAAACATGTCAAAACTGAGACCTCAATCGAGTGACATAAGAAACTGATACGTCACAACTTGTGGGAAGCAATGCTAGGGGGAAACCAGTCGGGAACTGCAAATCAATTCACATTCAAATTGTCGTTCATTGATTGCTATTTGTTTGTTATTTGAGCGTTCTGGCCTGTCTGTGACTGTATTCACGTCACTCTCATTCAAACATACGTCAAGTGAAGTTTAAGAGCTGTTCTTTGTCTATGGTAATGCTAATGATACAATGAAGTTAGCAATAGGCGGTAATGCAAATGACATATTAACCATAACGAAGTTAGCAACGGACCGAGCAAGAGTAAAGTAATGTTGATATCATATAATGAGTATGGATAAATGTTTTTGATGTGATTATTTAAATGTAAAGCATGTTTATTTCGAAACACACAAAGATAAATCTTCTCTGTACTCTCTGTAATTACTTAACAAATAATTACTCTCTCTATTAACTTATTTATAAAGTTTAATTAATATATTTCTTTACTTTCTTGCAATGATAATGACTTACTAACTACTAACATCTATATTCATATATTGTTTGTTTTCTTACTAAACTTTCAGACAGAATATATAATGGGATTGACAATACAATACTGGCAGATTCTACTTAAAACTTGATAAAAAATATTATCCAAAAACTCTTATATATTATAATCACAAAAACATTCTTATATATAACCTAAAAACAAACTAATTTTGATCGGGAGCCAAACATATCACCATATTTATACTTTTCTAACCATTTTAGATAATGACAAAACCACTTTCATGACAGTTATATCTTAACTAGTTCAGAAAAAACAGCATCCTCCATTTTTGTTATTTATTCTACACATTATTAGAGAATAAAACATCCATTTTAGATTCCAATTCCGAGACCGACGTGAATATAGCTGTAGAACATTGTAGAGCTCTAAACAGTGTAATAACAAGGTTATGACGTCACAACCTGCGTGGTATGCAGGTTTCATGATTTATTCCTAAAATTTAGTTAACTTTATGCCCTGGATTTTTTTGTTTTTCCTATGCTGGTTTTCACCGACTTCTTAGACGAGGAATAGCGGAGATAGGAGCCACTTATCATTATTTTTCATCCAATAATTCTGCTAAGTGGCCCCTATCTCCGCTATTCCTCACCTAAGAAGTTGGTGAAATCCAGCATTAGTGTGTTGAATAAATGTGAGCTACATTAATTATTTCTGTAGCTCCGCGAAAAATACATAAATTAATGTAATCAAAAACACATTTATCGTTTTTCAATAGTAACTAATAGTAAGACAGTTTAACTCCCATATTATTTGTAAAACGCATCTCCGGTGGTCGCCATATTGTGTTTTCAGTGTACTGGCCTATATTCACGTCGGTAGCGAATTAGTTATTGAAAAACAATTATAGAACAGTTTCAATTAGCGACAGAAAACATTTTTCATTCATATACATTTTTATCTTTTTTCTCATCCATATTTTTGTCCAGCTTTTTTTCGCTCACATCCACAGATATACCCCATTTTTTTTATTCACCTACAAATTTAACTTTGAAACACCGCCATAACAATTACCCCTTTTTATTTACCGCCTACCTGATTTATTGTACGATTTTTGTTTTCTTTTTTCAAATATTTCATATAGTATTTTTACTCAAACGAAACCATATTAAGTGTTTTTTTTTATAGATTAATGAATATAAAAATGAACTCAATATATAAAGTACTTCTCCTGTTATTATTTATAGTTTTTAAATGAACTTTCAAACACATACGTACATACAATTCACCATTACAATATACATAAACTATTTGTATTTCTACTAACAAACAATTTTCAAATATTACTTCTAATTCCAAATTATGAAAAGGTATGTATTGTTCTATATATTTTATTACAGTTATGTCTCATTTTTTTAAAGATATCTTATGAATGGTAGTAACACAAAAAATATTTATAAATTAAAAAAAATATTTTTAGAGAAATATAGTAATGTGCCACACTATTATTGTAGTTGTATACATTTCACATCACATCACACGTAGTTCGTAAATTTAATTATTAATTTAATTTTTTTCTGTAGTACAATTTGTAGTTTTGAATGTGAATAAATTTAATTCATATAAAAAATTATTTATTTATAGATTTTTTTAAATTGTTCTATTGTGAAGGTACAGACACAATGAAAATTCGTTGTATACTTTTTTTTGAAAATCACACAAAATAAAAACACAGTAATTTTCGCTTTTGGATTGAGTTTTCGTATAGGCCTTTCGGAGTTGCCTCCACCATCAGTAAGGATTACTTAAATAATCCTTATTAAGTCATTCTTACTGAGGATGGACGAGACTCCGAAAGGCCTACAAGGAAATAAAAATCAAAAGCAAAAATTACTGTGTTTTTATTTGGTGTGTTTTTCAAAAAAAGTGTATTTTTTAATATTTATTTTTACGTGGCACAGTGATAATAATACATAGAAAAACTTCTAGGCGTCCACGATTCAACGATATTGAAAATTGTAAGTGATTATTGTTTTCTTTACGATTTTTCATTTGACAGTTTGACATAATATCAAAACCATAGACGAAACAAAGCACTCAACAATTTCCTGGAAACAAAAAAAGTGTTTACAGTGTAAAAAAAACGTGCAATTCCAATTTCAATCAATTTTTCGTCGTCCATCACAAAATATATTCTTTTGAATAATTTACGTAGAATAACTGTGTAAAAACTTCGCCTCCTTGTAAAGATTTCGACAACTATATTATATTTATTTAGAGTTCCTTCTGTATGTTTGAATTTGAAAACAAAATGGCGTCGACTCAAATCAAAATGTCGACAGACAGTTGGCGGGAAAACACTACAATAATTTTACTAATTGATATATCGTTGATTGTGATTGTTGAGGAAACTTGTTAATCATGAAAATATTCAATATTTTTTATTTATTTCTTACTTAGTTAAATGCAACAAAAAGCATGCACCTACTATCGTTCCTTGCATCACATTAACACTTTTATATCCATCAAAAACCACGCACCAACTTCATCATTTCTCCTCTATTGTCACTCATACCATTGCATTACCACGATAATTTAATAATATCTTAACTATTTCATCACTTTTCCTTCATTTTTATTTATTTATTCATTCAAAATATTATAATATAGACTGACATGGCTCCCAATTGAAATAAATAAATGATTAAAAAGATATAAAATTATATCGCCCAGATATACCCACAACATAATATATATTGTTATGGTGATATATATTATTTATTTCTTATTATATATTATTACGTACTTATAACATACGAAACCCCAAAAGTTTGTTAATACATTTAATTTATTATACAGATTTTAAGCCTTTGCGCCGGAGAGTATACACACATCTAAATGTAGTTTCAAGAAGAATACATTTCGTTTTACGATGTGTTAAAATGCTGCCATAGAGCGCTATTTTTTTGCACTGTTGTCTATGGCAAGATGGCGGCCGCATAAAAAACAGCTGATTTTGACTTTGATTGCAACAATAAACATTTTATGAATTACTTTTCTTAAAACTGCAAGAATACCATTGACATATTACACTTTTTACTTCGTTTACCATTACGTTGATATTCGTAGGTCGGGTTTCCACCTGCAAGAAAACTTCTGCAAGAAGTGTCCGACAGTCTGTCAGACAGTAACTGATACTGGCTGACAGTCCGTCGGACACTTCTTGCAGAAGTTTTCTTGCAGGTGGAAACCCGGACTTACACATTTTAAATTCATTTGTAAAATTATATATTTGTAATATCTCTTCATTTAGAGAAACATCGGTGTTTCTATGGTATCAATCAATTAGTGTACAAACTCTTGGGGTAGCAGTATATTATATAATTACCTATTTTATATATACACGACGATCTTAAAGCTACAATTCTTTAGCTTTGAATTAAACTAATTCCTACTACTATTTGGAATCACACCACCACCAACAACAACAACAACCGTGGAAGTGAAGCTGTCATCATTCTACTTACATCAAGATGTACAACGCTGCATTTACTATATATTATATATTGAACTATATATATTTTCATTCACTATCGATATATTGTATATATTATATATCGCCACACATGCGGGACAGGGATGTTGGCTAAAAGACACAAAATATAATTTTTCACAGCAACACGACAACGTATATTTTCTTATGTAAGGCCAATTATACACTTGTAATAATAATTTACTTACAAAATTGACTTACAGTAATCAGGAATGGCATTTTGTAACTCTACTCGCTCGCTATGCGACGTGTATGCGACGTACAAACAATGATTGTGCGTCGTGTACACGTCGCACAGCGAGCGAGTATGAGTTACGAAATGCCATCCCAGCACAGATATATTGTAAACAATAACAGTAACTCATTTACGTCAACTGTAAGCAATACAATTTTATATATTATGGTTGTTTACGCTAAACCTTACCGACAATTTGTGTAAGTAAATTTTACATCGCTATGTCAACTTGCAAACTTTATTTTGTAAAATTTTGCAAAAGGGGTGTAAAGATTGTGTTTTTTGTGTAAAGTATTGTAAAAGTCTTAAAGATTTTTATTACTTTTGTAAAAAAGAACACAATTTTCAAATTAGTTTTGTTATATATCGTGTTTTTTACAGTGTAGTTTACATTCGCTGACGGTTTCGTAAGTTTGTCTGTAAGCCGATAAAATTACATTCGTGTAAGCTTCGTAAGGAAAAGTTACAAGCGTAAGAGTGGCTTTATATTATTAAATTAATTACAAATAAATTATACATAATTATATTACACAACTCGCGGTCTATGGCCGACTACTCTGTCCAGCATCCACCCACATCTATCTCTCTCTTCTATCGTTCTCTCTCTCTCTCTCCGTTATACTAACATAAATATTTGTGGATTGTTTTGTTTTTGCTGGCCCGTTAGAGCAAGGAGGCCGGAATTCGAACTCTGGTCGCTCTTGATGACCAGGGAGGTAAGAAACTACTCTATTCATTACTTACTTTTATATACTAACATGTCAACACTACCACTATACTGTCTCTACAATATTTACCTACTACTAATATATACATTACTAATTTAATTTATATAAGTCTACAAGCAGATATATTTGCGGGCTAAATTTAACAATATCTTAAAATATTTTAAAAGGGAGGCCTTACTGCAGGGTTAACAGCTGTCAAACGAGCTGTCAAACTGCGCTCTCTATTTGACGTTCATCATAAATAGACTGATGCTTAAACAACGCTACTAAATTATTCAAATTTAACTTTGAAAATCAAATTATTGACACGACTGATTTTCAAAAAAAAAATTGTATAATTTGGTAGCGTTTTTCAAGCGTGAGTCTACTCATGATGATTTGTCAGAGTGTACTGATAATGAATGTCAAACGTATGTCAAAGTATGACAGCTCGTTTGACACTTAACCCTGCAGTGAGTCCTGTCTAAAATAAAGGATCTTTAATTTAAATTATACATTTTATCCGAGTAAGTATGGCATATTTTGATTATGTTTTTGTTATACTTAGCCCCTAAATATAAGTGCTTGCACGAGGTAAAGTATTTAGGTTTGGCACCAGTATTTTCGCCATCACATATTACAGCTAGGAGCGTGTTGAGGCCTCTCATACGATCAGCGCAGATAACGCAGACTTATCTCTAAACAATCCTGCACGCACGCGCGCACGCACGCACGCACACAAACACGCACCCACGAGTACACCTGGGGGACTCTTCACGTCAGCAGATGTCAATTACATCATATGAATATTGTTTCGATATTAAAAGATACACACAATCCCATCATGTTTTATGCAGAGCAACACAACATACCTTGAGCCCAAATTCTTATTTTTTTCATTTTGTACGCACAGAACTGTATTACGCATCATTTTGTCGTTTAAGTTAGCTCACATACGCACAATAAACAGTAGCGCAATTACAAAATACAGTTGTTCATATAAAAAATATCGCTTTCTTTAATGGTGATGAATTGCGTTAATCAGTATGATATGTATGGAATATCACACTTTCCATACACATTTTACTGCACGGACGATAAAGGGTGTTGAATACAGTTGTTCGTACGAAACGAAAAAGCTGGGGTGGTATCGCATGAGCGTTCTCACGTGAAACTCGCTTCAAAAATGTTTATGTCACATACAGTGTTGTAATTCGGATAAATGTTTTTTTAGCGTGTTTCATGTTAGAGTGGTTATGTGGTACCAGTCCTGGGCTTTTTGAAACATCAGGTAGCAAGGTAGTTGCATGTGTGTCAGTATTTTTTTTTACTTATATATATACGTAGTTGTACTCTTGCGCTGCCTTTCTCTGTTGAATGTGAGGCGAAGCTCAAGAGAAGTTCCCCCTTTTTTCATCTTAAAGGGGAACTTTTTCTTTTCTCGCCTTTCACCCGCCTCGCTCTAGCTTCCTCCTTCTCTATGTAAAAAAGCGACCTGCCATGCGGGCGGCGTGTGTGTGTGTATGTGTGTGTATAAATAAATTTAAAAAAATCTACATTTGTGTGTGTATGTGTGTGTATCGTGACCTACATATATTATATGTATAAAAGAAATATATATATACTCACTTCTCCTGTTTATTACTATATATTTTATACTGTTTTATATATTGTGCCAAAATATATATGACAAATATTGTAATCAGTTTAATCGGTTAGACATTGTCATAATGTCAATTGAGTTAAATTGGTTGACGTCAACTGAATTGTGAATATACTGTATATTATTTTTTTGTAGGAGTTGTGATGATGTATATAATTATATGCAATGCAATTACCCAAATGACAATCACCTCGCCTTTTTGTTAATTTTGAATCACCACGTGTGTTTTTCTGTTTTTGTATTTTTGTGTTTTTTTATTTTATTTTTTTAAATAACACTTAAATATAACATAGCGTTGTGCGTATAAAATTTTACAACGCAATGTGTGTTATATATTTTTTCTGTTTTTTTTCTGTTTTTTTATTTATTTATTTATTTATTACTATCCTGACAAGTTTGACTCACTTGTGATGTGTTTAGAGTGAACAGTGTGCGGGTTCCAGTACGCGGCTGTTGACACGTCAAGGGGGTAAGGCAGCAGCAGAAACTGCATAGTTAAATAAATAATATATATAAATAAATGATGTTTAAATAATAAATAAATTGCACCAGATCTTTAATGTTCTGTGTGTTTTCTTCAATGACATATTATACTAAGTACCTAGACGGCGTACTCAATGCTAGTAGTGCAAGTAAACTGGTGCCCACAAACTGTCAAATCGTATGGAGAATTTTGACAGTTTGTGGGCAACGTTTTCTAAATTTCGCTCTCATAGTTAAAAACTGTATTAGTTTTAACGTTATTTAGGAATAAACCGATAGTTTTCAAGATGTTTTAGTTTTTATTATTGATATCTTGTTAATAGTGTGAGTTTTGCGACTCTGAAATACCAAAAAGTGCCGAGCGTGGAATTGCGTCACTTCCATTCTATTGAAAATACATAAAATCAGACGTCTAGGGTACTTAATATATAATGCATTTGATTTTCTTGTTGTATCTTCATCAGCTCATAACATATCTGCCCTACTCTCTCTCTCTATCTGTCTCTATTATTGATATTATTATTCAATGTTTAAATGTTAACTGTTAATTGATATTTTCTAAATATTGATTGTTTTTAACTGTTATTATTCATTATGAACGATTTATATTTATTTTTTTAGTATTTCTCGGATTTGAATTGCTGTTGAACGTTTTTCTTTTTATTTGTTTTATTTTTTATATATAAATGTTATATTTATTATTACATCTCGAAACTGGGAATGAATGTTTGTTTCGTTCGAATCATTACACGTTTAGTTTACGTCTTATTTCTTCATTTATCTTTTATTGTATTTTTATATATTGTTTTTTTATATACTTATAGTGCAGTCCTGTGGTGGAATGATCGTTACAAAGCTAATTATTACGTTTAATTTTTTGTACTTAATAGTCGGACTAAGTGTTGGATAATTTCTATACTTTTTTTTCTACATTAACATCTTTTTTACATCTGTTATATATTATTAATGTATTGGTGTTTAGGATATGCGTGTTACATTTTTTTAAATATAATTTTATGCGTTGATTTTTTTTTAATTTTTTCTCAGTGTATTTGGGACCTGTTATTGAATAATGATTATTATTTATTTATTTATTTAAAATAAATGTTTAGAATGAACAGTAATTTGTCAGGATCGTTGTGTTTGGACGAATGTTGATCGCCTCATTGAAAAAATGAGACTGCCCTCTTGAAATAAATATTGTGAAAAAAGTCTGCAATAAAAAGAAAATCCTTGAATCAAAGCCGTAAAAAATATGCTTATATCTTCCTATTTTTATAAATACTGAATTTTATAAATTGCTGAATTTTTATTTATGTATTTTTTTAAAATAATAATGGCATTACGAATTTTAAAACTAAAAATAAATATACATTTAATAAATTATTTTTGGAGACTCTTTTCACTCTATTTTTTATATATGTTTTTTATGTTGTTTTATTTACAATGCTAGTTTTTTATTTATTTATTGTTTGTGATTTGAATTTATTATTAATATTTTATTTCACTTTTTCTCATTTTAACCACACCAACTATCCACACATTTAAATAAATTATTCCTTGTTTTTTTATTATTGTATTTCGATTATTTTTTTTTTTTTATAAAAACATACATACATTCATCCAGTAACAGTCGGTTTTATTTTTTTAATATTGTTTTTTAATCTGTTTCCCTGATTTTTGTATTATTTTAAAGTAAACCCAAACTAAATAATTTAATGTGTTTTTTTCTTCATTAATAATATCATTATGTTTTTGTTTCGACATTAATTGCTGTAAAAATACATTCCAACCATTCTCCCCCCCCCCCCCCCTTTTTAGGTTTATCTTCAACCGTATATTTGTAAAATAACCATTCTCAACTGTCAAAACCTAATAGAATGTTTTTACAATTAGAGTTTTTTTATACTTTTTACATCATAGAGTTTTCCCACATTTTTTGATATTGACTATTTTTTTTTGTAATTGTATGCTATTCCTCAATTTTTGGCTTTATTCTTAAAAGACAAATCTCCAATCGCCATTTAAAGTGGTCATCGTTTTCTTATGTGTCAATCCTCACAATTTTGTGTAGTTTAATTTTAATTCAAATAAATCGGATTTTAAATTAAATATAAAAAAAAATGCAATTTGTTATATGTTGTATTTTGAATACTTTATTTTGAAAAAGGAATATTTTTTACATTCCAAATTTGTGTATTTAGGTTCAATCCAAATTTTTGTCTTTACATTACAAATTTGTGTCTTTACATTCCAAATTTGTGCCCTTACATTCCGAATTTGTGTCCAAATTTCTTTACGAGCAATCGAATGTTTTCAAAATTACGTGACATTGATGGTTGAGGTTGGTTCCGCGTTGTGCGGTTGTAGATAAACGCACGTTGGTCCAGTTGGTTACAATGAGAGTGTGTGTGTATGTGTGTGTTGTAGAGCCACGAGGTCGGAATGAAAACTCTCGTCATGTTGGACGAACAAGGCGGTAAGCATCTCACACGTTTTGTACCTTAACTTAAAACCTAACCAACAAAATATATTGTTAACTAATCATTTTATTAACAAAATAATAACCCCCAAATTGATTTTTATTCCTTTTTTGAAATATATTTCTACAGTTCCTTAGATTATACTATGTTCATTTTTTATAGTTATATGTATTTGTTGTTTACTTAAAGATTAAATAAATAAATTTAAAAAAATGCCATTGAATGGCTTGGACGCCTGGTTGTTGCTCTGTAGGGTACATGCAGGGCCGTCCCTAGACGTAATGCCGCCCTTAGGCAAGTACCAAAATGCCGCCCCAAAATTTGTGTAAATTAATAGGTACCGTAAAATAGAGCTCACACTCCGTAACAGTTTCCAAATACATAGTAGGTATGTGGAGCAACTAACATTTTAAAATTGATTTGGCATGGAAACGAACAAATAGCGCCGCAGGCGAAATTTATTGAAAAAAGGGTGTGCTGATGAATATGTTTGAATTTGAGTATATTGCAAAAGACAAAGGACAGTGTAATCAGCGCCGCAGGCGATTTTTTTGTAACAAAACAGTAGGTATTAGGAACATAAAATTTAGGTAAAAGGTTTTAATGAAACAATCGCGATTTAATAGATTGTCACAATGAAAAAACATAAAAACCTATTAAATTACAAGTAAATTACATAACATAATTGAACTTACCATATCCACATAAAGTTTTTTGATTGTGAATTGCACACATACCATAGGTTCCTTACGCATACCTGCTTCACTTTTTTTTTTAATTAAATCATTTAGAAAAAGAAAGCAAGTATGTATTTTATACAATATACATACACCTATACCTATACACCTCGCGCATTATTCCACATTTGTATTAAAGAAAAGTTACCCGTGCACAAACAGTTTACATTATCTTACGTACTCGTATTTTCAAAAGAAAATTACTGGCTTTTTCTTATGAAAATTGTTGATTATTTCATTCGAATTTAGTTCACTAGCCGCTGGTATTTCATTTAGCTTTATAAAACTTTTCATGTTTAACGATTCAAAAAATGAAAACTTAAGTATATCCTTTACAGAGGAAACAAAAATAGTCTTGACACATGGAAAATTAAAACAATACAAATTATACACCAGTTTAACAAAATGATTATTTTATTCCAAGAATAATTTTTAAAACGGACTAAATAACTGAGAACATGTATTTACTCATTACTGCATTATTGAAGGTATAGATACTCTGAGATGATATTTCGCGTAGACAAACATTAGAACAAACCGAACGTCGATCGAATACTGAAGATTTTACGCAAAATGACAATTTGTGTTTTTTAAATATACGTACCTACTTTATATATCTACCATGCACCTTCTATAATGTAAAAAATAACCATAAAAATAATTTCAAAAGTCTAAGATCAAAAAGACAATAGGAAAGGCGGCGAAAGATAGTTTTATTGGGGAGCATTGTTCTTCTGGACGGTCATAATTTCATTGTTAGAAGGTGTCCTATTCAAAACATTCAAAGTTGTTTTGACTGCAATAGCCAACATGTGCTTGGATTCTTTGAACAAAGGGTGGGTGGTAAACATGTGTTTTTTATTATGTGACTTAGAATTTGACATTCACGTGTTTATTGATTTCACGAGCCTTTTGAAACCAAGAGTTCTCAAAGTTCATTAAACCAGCAGTTCTCAATTTTTCCTATATTTTTTTTACTATTCATTCAGATTGCCGCCTCCTCGTTTTGCCGCCCCTTCAGAGTGCCGCCCTTAGGCATTGCCTAACTTGCCTATTAGGTAGGGACGGCCCTGGGTACATGTCTCCTGTATGTAACAGATAGCGTAATTATTCTCTTATCTTCTGACGTTGCCGCCCAACGGTGGCTGAAGCCATACGAAATAATAAATTTAAATAAAAGAAAAACAGATTTTTCTCTTGTTAATTGAATTTTTGCAAATAACTGTCATCCAGCAATTTGTGAGTGATCTCAACCAATCTCATGTTGAAAGATATTTACATCGAACAAATGGTTAACTGTTGATAACGTGTAAACGTTTGATGATATTTTTTTTGTGAAATTTATGTATTGATAACTCCGGTAAATTATTTTCCAAAAATTTGCTTCTTTCTTTTTTATGTACTTACTTAATAAAAAATAGAACTGCGTTGGCAATACTAACAAAATAGGTTACATGCCAAATTTCAACCAAATTAGTAACTAAAAATATGTACCAGATTTTCATGTAAATTGAATATTTTAGACGCAGATTGATACAAATGTCCTGTTTTGAAATTGAATTCGCAGTTTTCGACACTTATAATCTATAGTAAAATTACAAATTTGTAGTAAAATTAAAAATTTATAGTATAATTAAAAATTTATAGCAAAATTAAAAATTTGTGCAAAACAACAATATGGACATGAGAATTTATTTTCTAAGCTATAATTGCTGAGTCCTCTAGAATAAATTGCTCAGTTCCCTAGAATAAATTGCTCAGTCCTTGAGAGTAAATTGCTCAGCCCTCAAGAATAAATTGCTCTATCCTCCAGATATATTGGAACTTCTTATCGGTCTAAGGAACTGTACAAGTATATTATAATAATTTTAATTTCTTCTAATGTATGATATTATAATAAATTATTATTTTAGAGCACATTTCACACATTCTATTTATTTTTTTAAATTATTTATTTTGATCACGTATTATTAATTTTTGTTTTATTTGTTTTATTCCTGATTTAAAGTGTAGACGTAACATTTCATTCTATGAATTAAAATGAATATTACAGAATAAATTTTTTGATAACATAAGATGTGCCGAAATTGCCCAAATCTTTATAATTTTGTCTACTAATACGGTTTCATCCAGCGTTACTACGCCTTTCAGTTAATCTGGCAATTCTGAAGTTATTTGCAAGTGATATTACATGATTCTATTGTTGGTAGCCCTTGTTGTCAAAAGAGCTGTCAGATGTCACAATTTTGTGCACAGCGTTATTCGCAAGGAAGAATAATGCTGAATATATGTAAATATATTAACGATAAAATGATATTAACGATACGAGCGTTTTGTCTGTTCCAAAAAGAAAGAAATTTACCTACAATTCTAAAAATTAACAAAGTGTGCTTATGATTAAAAATAAAACACTGTTTTATTTACCTTCATCTTATATACGAATAACAGTAGCATTCCACAATTATTATCAAAATAAAACATTGAATTATTCTATGTTATTTTTATTTTGGGAATTATTCGCAAAATACCAAATTGTTATAAGGATTTTTTTATTGCACAATAAGCCAAGTTCTTACCTTGCCGTCTTTAATGGAGCAATTAGAAGCAATATTGCCGAAATAAATGCTAGAGAATGCTCCATTAATTGCTACAGCCGGAGCAATACGTGTTTCCGAGCAATTATTGCTCGGAAAATTGGCCGTGTAACGAATGAACCTGTAAATTTTTAATGATGTGTCATTTCTGAGACCATTGGTCGTTATTTTGTAGAGCGTACCTAATATCGTTTGTCCCTAAATTAGGGATAGTCGTGAAGATAGCAGACATTGAAAAGTTGGAATAATTGTATGAAATGTTTCAGTCTACATTTTACCTAGAGGTGCACAGTAGAAATAGTTTAATATTGTAGATGTTAGTGCTTATTATTTTGCTCACATTATTAATTTAATATTAACAGCCTCCCCTCTTTCACTCTTCACCTCTCAACATGATTTAAATGACGTCGTAAGATCCTATTCAACACTGTTAGAATTACAGTATAAATTTCCTAAAATACAATCTATAAATTCAATAATTTACCTTTTGTGAAAAGTCCAAAAACTGTGACAATTCATTGGATAATCTCTTGAAAAACACAAAATAAAAACACTTTCTCACTGACAAGTTTTGTTTTCTCATAGGCCTTACGGAGTTGTTAAGTATTCTCGTTGAGGATGGACTTTGTATGAAAAACACACACATTAACAACACAGTATTTTTCACTTTTGAATTTTATTTTCTCGTATAAGCCTTTCGGAGTTGTAAAATAATCCTTACTAAGGACGCGTGTATACCGTTTTGCAAAACACACAAAATAAAAAAAAAACACAGTATTTTTCACCCTAACCTTATAGGCCTTACGGAGTTGTTATATAATCCTTACCGAGTATGGAGGCAAATCCGTAAGGCCTATAAGGAAGTGATAATTGCGGTGTTTTTATTTTCGCGTAAACGCGAAAGTGTTGGAAAAGGCGAGGTTGTGTATGGAAAATTCAGAATTTTGGATTAAAATAGATGTCACTGTGTGTCTTAAGGTTGAAATACCCATTTGGAGAAAAAAAAAACGACCGTTCTAACTTAGGGCGGCAGTTAAAAGGTCGTCAACATACGACAGAAGAACGACAACAAATCCAGAATTGTACAGCACCGACCCTTTCTCAGTACAAACTAAAAAATATGTTAATCATGACCATCTTAAGATTGTTTGGCTACATTTCTTGCTTAAATTTTAACAGCACGTATAGGATCTTATTGTCACTATCTATCATTCTTAAACCTACATACATTATTTAACATACATTTTTCAATCTTAAAAACCCTGATTTGACACATATTCGTCCACATTATACTTATTTTGATACTTTGAAGCTGAGTATTTCAATTTGAGTTTAGGCTTACGTTTGAAAGTTAAGTGGAGCTTAACTAAAATCTTTTTTACTTTACAGAATACAACACCACAACCTACTATTACTAATACTAAACCTTTATTTTTCAGAATACATTTAAGCAATATGAATATGTGAAATACACCTTTCCTTTCTTAAACAAATTATCTGATTGCAACCACTTACTACTACATGGTCACGTTGTCGGAATGTAGGTTTTTTTTCATTCATTCATAACCTGAAAAATTAAAATAAAACTTTCGCTCAAGGTTGTCTATGACGACATTCGACACGTTTTGTAAGACAGCATGACCAGAATGGCGCAGTTTGCAATTGGAAACAACAAAACCCAACCCAACCTAACCTCACTAAAGCTTCCTTTTTTAACCTAACCTCACCAAAGCTTCCTTTTCTAACCTAACCTAACTAAACGCTTCCTAACCTAACTAAACGCTTCCTAACCTAACTAAACGTTTCCTAACCTAACCTCACTAAATGCTTCCATTTTTAACTTAACCTAACATAACATAACCATAATAAGCAATTTTCTTTTCAGAAATTAACATGTATATGTGATATCCGAACATTTGAATTCAATGCATTCGATATAACTCTATAATTTTTGAAATGCTTACATTGGATACTGTTTTTGATCGCATAACTTTATTCACAAGACAACAATTTTTACTTTCTTTTACATATACAACACTTCTGTCAATTTGTAAATTAATTACTTTAAATTGAAATCTAACAAGATTATTCACAGCATCTGCATAAAAGTACGAAACAGTTTTTCAAATAACACCTCTGAAATAATTCTATATTCATTTTACGCATTTTTCTCTTCTGACAATACTGCATTCAAATATTAAAACATTCCATTCTGTATTTGAATGGGTGAGCATTTGCGGTGATGACATTTTATCTTTTTGATGTTTAATTCAACAAAATTAACACAAATTTTAATATAGCAACACAAATATATAACAAATAATTATTGATTTGTTGAATTCAGTGTTATAATTTTTCTCTGCTTTACTTGGTAATTGAATGATGAGTAATAAGATGTTAGATAAATGTTATTATTTCGATGTTGCCATACTCGTGTCATCTCATGATGATTTCTGTCGCTTATTATTACTAATATTATCGATATATTGTTAGATTTCACAATGTTTTACGACACTCTAAGAAGGAAAACTGTATAATACGGTGTTATTTAATTAACAATCAATTGATAAAACTGCCATTTATATGTGCAAAACACAACACTATCTGTCTCCTCCATTTTGTGGAAATATTTAAATTTTTAAATATGGACCGCTACACCAACGCCATCTTTCGGTTGTGCGGCGATAATACCCTTGCCGTTTTAATCATTGAAATGAAACGCATCTTTTCTATACAGTTTTCCCATCTTGGTGTCAAATATGTGATTGGTTAGCGTATAGATAATAATATAATAGATGTTTATATAATAAAAATGAATAGAAAACCCTTTCCCTAAGAAACTCCCTAAGAAAATGCTTCAATTGACCTTATATTGTGTTGCCAATAGAACAAACATTTATCCTTACTTGAATTTCAAAATCCTACGTAGTTTCTCGATCAAGTAATAAGCCATACTGGATCAGAGATTAATTTATTCGATAGATTCTTTGAAAACGAACACCCTATTTCTAATAAAGTTGTCAGTTATGATAAATTTCGCCATTTTTAGCCAAATAGTTATTAGAGAAATAATATGACCATTTAGTATGCAATTATAACAAATTTTTAATGCAAGATTCACAATCTTTTGATCAATTGTTTGAGAACGAAGGTCCATTTCTAGTAAAGTTGTCAGTTATGGTAAATTTCGTCAATTTTATCCAAATAGTTGTTAGAAAGTTAATAATAATGTGACCATTTATTGTGCAACGATAACAAATTAAGATTACTGACTGACTTTTTAACGATTTTGTTGTGAACTATCCGATCTCTGATTTCTCCGTGTATTTGTTTCTTTCCAAAGAACAACTGGACAGGATTGAGGAGGGAATGGATCAGATTAATGCCGACATGAAAGAAGCTGAGAAGAATCTCTCGGGAATGGAGAAATGCTGTGGGATTTGCGTATTGCCGTGTAACAAGTAAGTTCATTATTTTATTCAACGATTTACCGATAGACGGCAGCAGAGTAGGGCCAAGGACGTCGTTGGTTGCCATGGTGATGTTATTTGAATGCCCATGCAGGCCTAGATATCACGAAAGCCATAATATTTTAGTAAGATTGTATTGGTCCAATTATTATATTTTTTAAATGAATCTGGATTTATCGAAATAAACTCAGATTCACTTCACAGTAATCTTTAAAAGCTTGTGTCGTGAAGTGGAGTAGGTCGGCATGGGGGATCGAACCCGCGCCCACTGGATTAATAGTCAAGCGCGTTACCAACCAGGCTGCGGACCACCTCCAAATGGCTTATATCCTGGAATACATTTTATACGAGAGAATTATCAGACTGCATATTTTGAGTAACGATGGAGCAGAATCTTGGCGAGGACGTAGGCTATTAAAAAATCTGATATCTCGCATGGTTAAGGTCCTATATGCTGTCATTGGGCTTCGGCGCCCTGAATTTTACTAGACCAATACTGAGGGAATCGTCTTGAAACTGAAGACAGTGATAGATGAAAGTATGGACTACAGATCGACTGTTTTAGAATTACAGGATTTGGAAATTCCTTGAATAAAAAAATATTCCTAAAGTACCCCTAAAATTTCCGGGATCTGAAGATTTTCCGTTCAATTTTTCAGATATAAAAGTATAATTTAGCCAAAATACTGGTAATTATAATCTTAACAAATCGGCTGTTTTAGATTTTTAAATTTCTTCCTGGTTGGGCTGGTGGGAAGTTCATCCTTTGCTGTATATCTGTTGAGATTACCATTTTGTTTTGCAGGAGTGCGTCGTTTAAAGAAGACGACGGGACATGGAAGGGAAATGATGATGGTAAAGTGGTGAACAACCAGCCACAGAGAGTCATGGACGACCGCAACGGCTTGGGACCTCAAGCTGGATATATTGGAAGGTAAGGTTTACCCTATGGTCCCTGGGTCGCATAATTGCTTCCCACTATTTTTTTTAGTGTCAGGTGAAACTCCAAAAAGGCGCTCTTGCACGGGCATTTTTTGAGTAATAATTGCGGCAACTCATACAATTCGTATTAATATTATTTCGCAATATTTAATGTGAGACAATGATATTGAGTGCAAACAAGAATTCGAGAAGGTCACTCTATACATTGTTACATTTTTTACCTCACAACCACAACTAACCTAAGCTAACCCAACCTTATCGTAACTAACCTAACTTTACATCTCTCATTCCTTGATCCTAACCTAATCTTACCCTTACGTACCTAACCTAACCTAAACTAACGTTACCTACCTAACCTAACCTAATCTTACCCACCTAACCGAAAGTAACCTTACATAGCTAACCTAACCTTACAACTCTCATTCCTTAATCCGAAAGTCCTGCTCATTTCCAATAGATTTTTACGAGACGGCTTATTTTAAAACATGCAATATGTTTTCAGGATAACAAATGACGCCCGAGAGGACGAGATGGAGGACAACATGGGACAGGTGAACACGATGATTGGCAACTTGAGGAACATGGCTATCGACATGGGCTCCGAGTTGGAGAACCAGAACAGACAGATTGATCGCATCAACCGCAAGGTGAGTGACTCTAACCAACATCTTAAGCTTCCCTCCACACTTATTGATTCAATTAACTGTGTATATTTTCATCTATTATTTTATTTTTATTTTCACACTCCGTTTGATGTTTGACATATTATATTTGTGAAGAAATTGTCCGGGCTTTAACAAGTAGTTATCTCAACAGATATATGGCGAAGGATGTACTCTCCATCAGGCTTATGACCTTGACTTGTATGCCCTTGACAATATGTCGGGATAACTACTTAGGTGCACACATTTTTGTATGGAAATTAGGAATGGATATGGTTAAAAAAAAGACAGTGGAGTCAATGCGGTGGAGCTGAGGTCGTTGAGAAGAATGTGTTGAAAAACGCTGAGAGATACTTAGTATGAAATGAGGTGATTTGATTGGATGTGGGACGAGTGTTGTGACAAGATGAAAGTGAATGAGTTGAGATGGTTAGGACATGTGGAGAGGGTGAATGACAAATGGATAACAAAGGAAATATACATGGGCGAAACAAAAGGTGTAAGGAAATGTCTTCGTCCAAGGACCACTTTTGCTTAGCCATGTCGTCCAAATGCTCAAGGACGGACGTGTTTTGAGTAAAAATAATCGTAGAGTGTCTATGATGGACTGCAACAATGTGACGGAAACAAAATGTGTGAGGATAGGGAAGTGTGTTTTTCTGTTCTCTTTGCCTATCCGCAAGGTACACAGCAGGAGGGGAAAGATTCAGATGAAATAGAAAGTTGACAATGTAGTCAAAAATTTCCACTTGGCCGCCTAACCTATTACCAAACCTAACCTAACTTTCTTAGTAATGTGTCAAACATCATTTAGAGTTGTGCGTCATGATAAATATGTATTAACCACGGAATGTTAACTGTATGACATAATAATGTTGATTATATCATTCAATTCCACTACATCTTGTCTTTATTTAATCTCATACTTGTATTTCTTTATGAATCATCAGTTCAAAATGACTGATTTTTCCCCATTGTTTACATGAGTGCGAATGAGTTAAAAAAGGTCCAATTACATCTGCACTCTTCACTCCTATAGAAGCAACATTTGACAGAAGTATTTGGGTACATTGTTGGCGCAGTTGGTTGAGGTGGCTGTCTCTCAAGCGGGAGGTGCCAGGATTAAACCCCGGCGCTGGCGATGTAATCCACACTTTGCGATTCAGGCTTTTACCCTAGTGCAAGGTGTGCAGAAAAGTATTTGGGTTTGTACATGCAAGCCCAGATCCTTTTTTTTAATGGTCTTAGATCGTCTGAAGTTTTTTGGCAGACATTTTTTTAAATAGAGTACTTACGAAAACTCGTCCATTTCTTTTAACAATGGTTTTGAATACATATGATCAATATTGTTGTATCATAATATGTTAATACATATTTCAAGTTATAATTTTTTTACAATGGATTTGAGAATGAAGTTTACTGTGCTGTTTTAGTGACACAAGGTAGCATTTGTTTTATTGAAATGGTCACAGTTTTAGCTTCAAAAACAATTATTTTGCAATATTTTTTTATATTAAAACAGGGTTGAAGATAGCACTTTTGGCCAATATACATTTGAGGATATTTTTGGATGTTGGACCTTTATTTTTATTAAATTTTAAGTAAGAGATTTTAGGGGATATTGTGGGATTTTGGCCAATATGTTGTAATTTTTAACAGAATGATTTTATGGGATATTGTGGGATTTTGGGCAATTCCTATATTGTAATTTTTAACAAAGATGTTTCAGGGGATATTTTTGTTTTTTGTCCAATATTTTGTAATTTTTGTACAAGAAATATTAGAGGATTTTATTGGGTTTTGGCCGATATAGTGTAATTTTTAACAGAAGGGATTTCGGGAGTTTTTTTGGATTTTGGCTGAAATTTTGGGGGGTTTTTTAGGGGACAAATTTTAACTGTGGGATTGCTATTTATATTACTCTGAATGGCCAATTGTATCTTCAACCCCAAATATGTCCACTGGTGTCCCGATACTAATGTTCTAACCCCTTTTCATACTTTATATACATGTATATATATTTCTTAATTTGTCTGTGGTGTGTTTGTCTCTCACGCTTTGTATTGTCCTTTTTATTCCAATCTTGTTAATGATCAATATTCATTTATTATTTATTCCTTTATTTAGTCGTGTCATAGCATTTTCACATTTTTAAACTTATACAACATCTGTGCAGAAACAGATTTTAGTTTGTTTCAATTTTAGCAGCAACATTTTTTCATAATCGGATCATTTGTTGTTGTTGGGAGTATTATTCAAGAAAAACAGTTTAAGGTTTTTAATATTATTATAATTATTGCAGCAGAAACATGTTTTAAAGAAGTCATTGGATCAGATTAGCTATAAATTATTACATTTTAGAATTGGAAACATGTTTTTCAGCATTTATCTCTTGGAATTTTGTTCATTTTTATTTTTTTATTTTTTTTATTTTATTTTATTTTCTAAAGCACAGACAGTCTCACAAAAATCATATACAATAGAACATTAACAACAAGTGGACCAGTAAAGGCTCAAAAATTACCAATTTATACATATTTGACATGCATGCAAGGACAATAATGAACAATATAATATATGGAAAGATCAGCATGCAATCAGAAAAAACAAAACATCAGACAAAGAAACATTATATAAATATTAATAAATAACAAATGAAATAAATAATCATACAAACAAAATAAATAAGAAAATGAAATAAATATATATTCCTAAATAAATAAAATAAAATATATAACTGAATGAATAAAATTATAAATAAATAGATGAATAAATAATAACAATGAACAATAAATAATAAATTAAGTTAAAGAGTCGTGCAATATATAAATAAGTATACTCCATACACACATACAAACACACAAACACACACACACACACACACACACATACGCACACACACACACACACACACACACACACACACACACACACACACACACACACACACACATCACAGAACGATCATACTTGTTACATAATGTTATTTTGGAAACAGTATTATGATTGTTTCTATAATATTTATATAGAATAGGTTAAAGCAGCAACATTTTTTGTTTCGGGAGTGAATTACATAAGTAATGATTGTGTCATATTAACCTTAATGTGTTTTAATGAAAATATGTTAGCAACACTTATAGTTTAGCAACACTTTTTCACTTAGAAATGAGCCATAAATGTTTCTGCACAGATGTTCTATAGATTCACGTCTGTACTTTGTATTGCTATTAGAAATTATTTGATTTTATATACACCAAATTTTTACTGCCTTTGAGCATGCAATTTTGATTATTTTAATTAACACAATATTATATTGAATATTGGATGTGAGTAAAATTATTGATTTTAAAAATGTAATATCAATTTATGATTGTGTACATAGCAGCAACATATTTTTAGTGTCGGCAACACTTTTTCAAAAATGTTATTTTTAAAATTAGAACGGATCGAAACGAACTGTCGTAACACAAAAATTGGCTTACAGAATGGCAATACTAAACACACGACCACATTGTATGCTCATGACATCACTCAGAAAGCTCATTACATTTGGTTTCTTTGTTCATCCATCATATTTATTAACCAATCGGCTCATCACTAGCAACATTATCACTAAGACATATTATTATTTTAATTTTGTTTCTAACTTGTTTCTTTCTTTCTTTCTATCTACTTTTTTATGTGTCCCCCCTCCCCTGTGTCTTATTAAGTGTTTATAATAATAAAATTATAATTATGTTTTTATGTTTTTCTATCCTAAATTTGTGTCTGTCGAAATTCTCAGATTGTGTTTCGATATTTTCAATAATCAAACAAGATTAATGAAAATAGGTTTTAATTTAATTTTTCTTGTTTAATTTGAGAAAATAAATTGACATAATTTGTGATGATTTTATATTTTGTTTTGATTTGTCTGTCAAGATAAATTAAAATGAAATATAATAATTTATTCGATAATTCGAATCAGTTGAACTGTTTATCTGTTTTTGCCCAATTTATTATTTTTTGTACCCCTAAATAATACTTACCATATGGTAACAATACTATGTACTCACATTCTGGTCAAATTACAATGAAAATACCTCACATAGCATTTTTAAAACATATTTTAATACAAATTTGATTAAAAAATCATTAATTATTGACTTTTGACTCAAAACCAAGTGAAATTTGACTGTTTTTAACAGATTTTCACAAAAATATGCATTTTCTAAGAACTGTGATGCAAAGTTTAATGTAAATAAATAAATAGAACCTTTATTGGATATAAATAAATATTATTTCAAATGGCGGGTTTATTGCCGTAGGCAATGTCTGGCAACCAACCTCTTGTGACATAGAAATGAGAAAATTTGTACACATACTTAGGAAAGTATGGAAAACCAAAAAGAAAAGAGAAAACGAAATACAAACAGATGTAATGTAAAAGGTACATTTTTTTATTTTTCATACAAAATTTTTGCTAGGTGACTCCTATCTCCACTATTCCCAACCTAAGAAGTTGGTGTAATCCAGCAATCATTGCAATAACAGATAGCTTTGTAGATTTTACAGTCCTTGTTAATCTCTTCTCCATTCTTCTCGGGTGTACCGTGTGTAGATTGTTAATGTTGTCGAACTTTCGGCCTACTTGCTGAGGCCATCTTCAGGACTAATGAAGATGGCCTCAGCAAGTAGGCCGAAAGCTCGACAACATCGACAACCTACAGACAGTACACCCGAGAAAAATGGAGAAGAGATTGCAATAAAAATTTCTCACAGTCAACCCATGCATTGAGTAAAACGATTTGTATTAATATTATGTTAAAAACGTGCTATGTGAGGCGTATTGCCTCGGTGTAATTTGACGACAGACATACAAACAAAACGAAACTATTGTCTCAATAGGGCGAATCCAACGAAACGAGAATAGCGGTGGCTAACCAGCGAGCTCACGATCTGCTCAAGTAAACGACAACATCAACCAACATCAACAACATCTATACAAGTGATGAAAGCCACAACCACCACAAACAACAACAACATCAGTTGTTTTCCTATCAACACAACACCACTACTACACATAAAACATATTATTTTTATTATTTACGTAAGAGAAATGTCATGTTGGTTGTTTTTGACCGCCGCCTCCTAGAGTAGGTACTCTAGCCGTGCTGTAACAGTTGGCAACATAGCATAATGATCAAACAGGAACACCTCCCCTGTCAAATCTAACAGAATATAATATGTGGTCCATCATACTCATTGTTAAGGGACTGTTATTCCGTACATTTCCTTAGGGACGGTGACGGCAACCTCGCCTATAACTTTTTACTTATTAATCCCAATTAATTCTACAGCATGACTAGAGAAAGATAGAAATGTCAAGGTGGCGGTGCTACTACACATAAAACATATTATTTTTATTATTTACATAAAACAAATGTAGTAAGATTTGTTTTTGACACATCCGTCAAAAGTTGGACAAGTGTTATTATTGTTAAGTGAAGATTAGGTTAGTTTGACTTTTATTAAAGTCGTTGAGGTTTTAAAATGGATTTAGTGAAGAACTATGACTTGAAAATAGTTTGAATTTGTTAACATTGACCTAACCTAACTATTTTAACTTTAATTGCAATGGTCGGAACCATATTTGACTCATAGATAATATATTGCCTGTTCAGACGTTAGTTTAATGATGTAGTTCGCTGTCTGCGAAATTCAGTAAGCTATCTAAACTAGGATTACTGGTTAGGTTAGGTTAATAATGTCAAACTAACCTAACATTGATAACAACAGTAAGGTTAGGTTAGGTTATGATGTCAAATTAACCTAACATTACTATCAACAGTAAGGTTAGGTTAGGTTAATAATATCAAACTAACCTAACATTGCTGTAAAAAGTAGTATTGCTGGTTAGGTTAGGTTAACGATGTCAAACTAACCTAACATTACCATCAACGATAGGGTTAGGTTAGGTTAGTGATGTCAAACTAACCTAACATTACCATCAACACAATGTATGGATTGTCTTGTTTCTTTTACTTAAGCTATGTGCTCAAACTATTCCTTCTTTTAATAATATTCTCGTTTTTAATTATTAAGTAGATGTTTTTGTTATATTATAATGCAAAGTACTATTTATTTTATTGTTAAAGATTGATTATTGATGTATTATGTTATTTCAAAGTTTTGCATTGAAAATTGTCCTTAAATCTGTATTATATAAACTAATAATGTTTAATCCATAGTTACATTAATATATTTTTGATTATATAGCATAATAGATTATGTGTCTACGAAATGAACATAACCTAAAAACATAATGTATTAAACTATTTGAACGTTATTTTGCATATGGCAATGTCGAAGATGTCATTTAATATGTTGTTGGCCAATAATTGTTTACTAATATCCTACTTGTTAAGAATTATATAAAATGTTTCTGTTAAGGTGGTCTTACACGACCAATTACCGAGCAACAATTCCGGCAACACGTACAAATCGTATTGATTAACATTATTTCGCAATATATAACAATTATTTAGGCAATATTTAAAGTGAGACAATGATATTGCGTGTGAACAAAAAAGAGAATTGTCGTGACGTCGGCAACACGAATTGCTGAATATCCAATCGGTTTGGAAATTGTAGTCAATTTTCTTTCTCATTTGCACTCAATATCGTTGTCTCGCTTTAAATATGGTCGAAATAATTGCTATTTATTGCAAAATAATGTTAATCAACGCAATTTGTACGAATGGTCGCAATTATTGCTCGAAATATTGCTCGTGTAAGAGCACCTTAATGCTGGGCTTACTAAGCGGCATTAATATATTTTAATCTAAACTGTAATTCAATTATTCGTCTTTCTATTCACTAATCATATTGTCATGTCTTAATTATTTAGCTAAGTATATAACTTTAGCAAATATTATAAGTTTTTTCTCCTTATATTCCTCATGATATTAGCCGATCTAACATAATGTATTTTATTTGAGGTTAGGTGTTGAATGTGAAGTTAGCTACGGGTGTCAAAATGAGTACGAGATAATGGAACTACCGAATTAAAATCGGTACATGCAATATTGTAAAAAGAATTCTAAATACTGATATTTCAGGCACAATGCTTGTATTTTATATAGAGCAGTACATCTGAGTCTAATTCTTTGATATCCACATAAAGGAATTATAGGTACTAGAGAAGCAATTCCATACGAATTATCCGTTTGAAACTTGCATACACCAAATAAGAAGCATATGATTTCGACTCATTTATAACAACTGGTAAAAATATTTTGACGAAGAAAAGGAATAATGTGACCCTTTTTGTGCTAAACCACTTTGTAAAATATTTACCACTGACGATACCTAAAGACTGAAGTACCTGGGGTGGCAAACACCCGATAGTGGCAAACGATTTTACTTGTCAGTTTTTATGCCCAGATTCTTCTCTAGTACGTAATTTCTCTAAGTGAATGTTTCCCAGTTTTAGGCTAATGCGTTTATATATCAATCATAATATGCAGACTTTTCTATATCATAATACTGAGGTTTGTTACAAAATGTATCAAATAGACAAAGTGTGTACGTGCTAGTTTTTGTGTTCTCGAGAGATTTTACTTACATAAATATATTTCTAGTTATTACATACGTATAATATTTGTTAAATTAAATGTGATTTTGTAAATAGTTAGAGGTGCATACTTTTATAATATCAGTACTGGTTTTGTTAAAATTTTTTAATCATAATGACAGAATGAACATAGTGACTAAATCAGAATGTCATTTCATACAACTGTCATATTTTCTGCCACACGTAATGACCGCTTACAGTTTAAATGTACCATAGTCACTGAGTTAGATAAACAAGGGCGGATGCATCTCTTTCCCTATCCTCCAAGGGATATGCCGTGATGGAATGGCCGTCTACTAAATCAGAATCTGTATTTAAAAAACGTGCAAGATTTTTTGTTTAAGGCTCAGATGGGAACTAAAGACACAGATTTTCTTCGGAGGTCATTTTTCTTTATCCTATGATCAGTGTGAATGTAGCTGCCCATTATATTTATTTCGGGCATATTTTTTTAGACGAATACAAATTTAGTACTTAATATTGTAAATAAATTCCTACATCCCCAACTACCAATCAACTTTGCGCTCGCCTTCCAAATACAAAAACAGTAGGTGTTCTTTATTTAATTTAATAAAAACGAAACACTAATGCCCCCTGGTGCTTGTTCTGCGTACTAAATAGAACTTATGTGGGTATGTGGTGTGGCCAGTATTGATATTATATAAAGTAGGGTTAGTTATTTATGATGGAGGTGCTTGAGTTAGTATTATTATGGAGAAAAATGTATATGAATTAGTATGTTCTGTATTTTTATTTCTTTGCATAATAAGTATTCGTACACTTAATATTTATTGCATATGAATTAAACTGAAAAGAGGAAGAAAGGTTATAAATTTATTGTTTTTTGATAAGATTTTGGAATTAATCAGAATTATTCGAGATTTTTTTACATTCTAATTTACTTTCATTTATCTATTAGTAAAATTTTCATCGCATAACATCTTATTAAATACATCATATTAAATAATTTGCATTTAAAAGCTATTGCAGTATTTTTACTTACTGGCAACATTTGTCATCAGTATATTCATCTTGTTCGTGTCGCTGTCATCCATTACAAATTTTATTATTAGCTTCAAAATCATACAGTAAAATATAATAATCTCCATAGTTACTTATAACAATAATATGTAAATAGAATTCTCTGTCCACGGTTTCATCTTTAAATGTATCAATCTGTCTTTTGTCTATGGTGCAAAATTATCTTCCTTTTTTTTTGTGTTTTTAATGCCACCACTTTGGTGCTTGCAGCCAGCATCGTACTAATTTATTGCCCTAACGAAATATACAATATTACTATATTTTTATTATATACCTACTTACTTTCTTACTTTTCGTTTGGCATTATATACCTAATTCCAGTTGAATACATATTGTAAATTTATCAGATAATTCATAGAAATTGTTTAATAATAATTAATACCAAGTTATTTTGAAATAAATTCATTTGTAAACATCTAAGCTATTTTTATTTATTTATTTTTAATATATGAATTCTCAGACAATTTTCTGTAGATCTGCAGTGTCCAATTTTTGATAGCTATAAAGAATTATATATAAACAACAGCACATTAGTATATGAATATATAGAATTATACATCAATAGAACAGAAAATATTATGATCCAAGATCAATTCTGATCAGAGTGTAAAAGGTTCTGACCAGCATTTCATCAATTAGTCAATACATAGAACAATAATTAATTAAATATCGCAGTACGATGAATATGATGAAATCGAATACCGATCAGAGTGTAAAAGTTTCCGGCCATTTGACATATGTCGATATGCATGTATTTCCACAGAATATTGAGTTGAGAATAACAATTTAAGATTCCCTTTACACAGCTTGCAATGCGATCACAACAAATAGGTAACACAATAACATCTTAAAGATAGCTTCGTAGATCTAAACAATTCTCATTGACATATCATCAAACAGCGTGGGAAAAATAAGCTACGCATTATGCCAGCCATCTTTCATTTACGAACAACTTCGCCTCATTGTAAAAAAATGTTTGCAAGTGATTTCTTATTCAAGTTCAAAAGAAACACAGATAGATTATACATATTTATTGTTGTATCGTGTGTTCGCCGATGTATACAAGAAATGTGATTAAGGTATTATTTTTGTGGAGTATGTCACCACAGCAACCATGACCCGTCCTAAGCCTGTTGACTGCGCTCCACTGCCTGCGAGGCAGGTGGAAACCAGGCTGTTGAGATGTGTGGTTTGTGACGGGTATGACGGAGTGCTCGGGCCTATAATTGCTGGTCCATTCATCTTGTAGATCGTACCCCAGTACCTGGTACTGCGCTGCCTGTCTCCATGGGGCTTTAGGGGATAGCAATCGTGCCGGGGCTGGGTCCCTCACATTTTCCATTATTGGGAGCTCATTACAAGTTATAATAAATGCAGTATAGTACAAATATCTATGGTTTCACCTATATAGTGCTACTGTTATTCTACTCAATTTTTCTCTATGGTATGCGCACCATTTGTAGTGTTAAAATTGTCCGGTGGTTGAGACGATGTTGTGGAATTATATTGTAGATATTTTTATATGGTTATCATAAATTTAATAGTATGTATTGAATATTGTTTTATATGGAGGGTACAAAGGAAAGAGTAAAGCTCTTATCGAAGTCACTCCGAAATAGAACTGGCGTGACCGATTAGTTAGTAGATAGATAGAGATACAATTTTTTTACCATTTTATCTGCAGTATTAAAATATTCCTTCGTACAATTTCCATTTTGCAATCTCAGGTAATTGTTTCAAATTTCTAATGATGTTCTTGCACGAGCAATTTTTATAGCATATTGATTAACATTATTTTGCAATATTTGCAATTATTTCGGAAATATTTAAAGCGAGACAACGATAGTGCGTGCAAACGAGGGTTAAAATGTCCGAACCGATTGGATATTCAGCAGTTCGTGTCGCCGACATAATGATGATTCTCTTTTTCGTTTGCACGCAACACAGTTTTGTTTCGCTTTAAATGTTACCAAAATAATTGCTATATATTGCGAAATAATGTTAATTAATACGATTTGTACGAGTTGCCGCAATTATTGCTCGAAAAATTGCTCGTGTGAGGGCACCTTCAGTGGAAAATGTTAATCCGTTTAGAAGAATTGATAGTTGGAAAGCAAATTGGGGTAATTACTGCATTTTTTAATGAAAGATTATAAATCTGTACCCTCCATTTTTTATATAAAAGTTTTATAATTATAAGATTACTCAATAATCATTTTTGCTTCCATTTTTGAAAATCAACACAACGTAGAAACATTTAAATAATATTAACAAATAATTATATCATTAACAAACAATACACATAGTTTAAGTGGAGTCTTGATAAAATTTCTGTCCGTGATATTACGGACCGGTGCAGAATTTAAAATTCTACGTCCGTCTGCAATTTCACGAACTGTGGAAACCTTCATCTAAACTTGACGGTAAAAGTATTTCACTGATTTGTATCGTGTCACCTGATAGTAACAAGGTTATAACTATATTTTTTTTACAATTAACAAAACAACCTTTGTTTTGTAAATAACGAAAGTAATAAGGTTCCATTCCATCTGTGTACGAGATGAGTTTTTGAAATTTTGATTTAGGTTTTATCAACATTTTATTAATATTTTCAGTTAGTACCTTGTTATTCTGAGATGACAATCTGTCAGTTCTAAAATTCACTATTTGTAGATTGAAACTTGCCCAATATGGCTACCGAAACTGGAAATCGATGTTGCCAGCGTTTGCTTTTTATCGCCAGATGAATAATTTTGCTTGAGTTCTTGCATCGTTGACAATACTCGTAGATACACAATATTTTTATTACCTTAACAATTGTACAATCATACCAGCTTCCTTTTTTTAATAATTATTCTTTCTCAAGTAACATGAAGATGAATATTTTTCACTTAACTATAGTAACGTTATATCAAAAATTGGAGTACTTTTAGTAGCAAACTCTCTTGGAGAGAGTGCAGGATAGGTGTTCCAATGCTTACAAATAAGCTTTAATTGATCACTTTTATATCCTGCTGTCAAATGTATAGTTTTCAATGTGCTGCATTTCTGAACTAGTATTTCACATTCCACCTATTTTCTATACTACCGCCATCTGTTGAAATTTAATGCAAGTTTGTTAAACAGTTCAAAATGACTTGTTGGTTGTATAATGAATGACATATTCAAAAGAACTGTCAATTCATTGTGGGTTTTTTGTTTCATTGTTACGTTAACGTTGATGGATTTTTGTAATTATTATCAATAATTATGTTAACGAGTGACGTATTGACTCGAATGTTACAAATTATATGTAATATTGTAATGCTTTATCTTGTAATCATGTGTTTTATTATTCTTCAATTCAATCATTACTGTTTTCATATTTTGTCTTTGTCTTAGACACGTTGTAAATCTATGGAAATTTCGACAGCTGATGTCGTCATTATTGTGTCATAGATTTCTTTACTTAATTTACATCATAATAACTGTACGATGTTGAAAATTTCGTTTTACATATCCTCCATTTTCTCAGAATACAGGCCTACGTATGTAAATGAGTAGAAAATCAGACTGTGCTTGATTATTTGAGATACTAGGTGGTAACCGGAACGTACAGAACAAACCAGCATAGAATGTTTGAACGCAGAACGCACATAACATAAGGTACCATTAAGGTATTCACACGGATGCCGACTTACTCCACTTCACGAAACAAGCTTTTCAAGCTTACTGTGAAGTGTGCAAAGGTTTATTTGGGTTTATTTCATTAAACCCAGATTCATTTCAAAAGAAAATTGATCGATATTGCTCTATGTAGATCAGTACGAGTTGCCGAGCAATTGAGCAATTATTGCTCATGTAAGAGCACCTTTACAGAACCGTTAATACAAAATGTGGACATTTCCGAATATTACCAACACAGAACAATGTCAATGTGGAATTGACTACAGAACACTTTCTGATTTGTCAGTGTTCAGGGGTCCGTTCTGCGATCGACAAAACAATCGAGCGAATCACGCAGTGATTGTTTTGTTTATGGTTCTATTGTTCTCCGTTCTATCATCGGTGCCAGTCAACCGGTTGTACGATTCAACCTGTTCTATGTGCACAGTTGACACGCTCGGTTGTTGCAAATAACACCCAACTATTTGGTTGGGTGACGTTCGCTCGCCATAGATAATAGAGTGGTCCGCACGTGCTGTTCACTCACTCTTATTAACAAGCAATATGTCTATCCCTTTCTACCAAATAAGAGTGCTGTGATATCTCTATCTCAATGTATATCTATCGACTCACTCTTATTAGTACTCTCATATCTCTATAGTAGTGTGATTAGTAATATGTATCAACATTCTGTATAGACTGTACTTACATAAATGGTTGGTTTTTCTATGGCTACCACTATACTATACCATCATGGTATATGACTCGCTTTCTGTATTGGTTTATTCTCTACGGTCCGGGAACCATACTAGTTATAACCTGTACATAATGCCGGACATGTTTAGGGGGCCTACTTTTACATACAATAATCCATAATAAGAATCTCTGAATTACGATGCACATATCTATAATGTACTAAACTACTATATATTTCTATCTATCATCTCTCCAGACTCCAATTATTATTATTAAACTTATTAATTACGGTAGAAAAATTAAGAGTTTCCTTCTTGTATTTAGTAGCAATACCTTAAATTTGAAATTATTTATTAATAACTAATATTATAAGAATGTGATAAAGTGTGAATTAATTAATTTGTATGTAATGTATTGTTATTCATTTCCTTAGAATATGATGGCTGTTTTTTTTTTTGCATAGATAAAACTTAATGCAGGTTTAACTGTCAAATGAGCTGTCACACTGCAGTCACAGTTTGACATTTATTATAAGAATACATCGGGAGATTCGATGCCACTAATCTCCTGAAGTGCAATAAAACTTTATTATTCATTTCATCCGTCTTGTCCACCGTGCAGACGTTACCTGCAAGTGGAGTTTAGATTGTATTGTTGGTAGCCCTGATTGTGGAATCTTATCATAAGAGCTGTCAAAGGTTCCCAATATTCTCACATTGTATCTTTTACAAGTAACCTACAATGCCGAAAATATTACAGAGTAGCGCTAGAGAAAACATTTTAAAGAAAATATAGTTTTGCGAGTTGGAAAAAGAAAAAAATACTCCGATAATCCCTTTAAGCCGCCACCATAAGTTGAAAAACAATGTTGCCAGTTTATTCTAACAATTCGAAAATTGTTTTAAACAACAGTTCTGAAATATAATTAGAAAGTAGCGAAAAAATTTAACCATATCGCATTATCACATCAAGCAACACTAAACCAAGTTTGCACCAGGGGACTTCTTACAGAGAATAGTCTGTACTCATCCTCTAATTCCATAGACGGCTAGTGAGCAAGAGTATTATTTTTTTCCGAATTTAAATTACGGGGGTTTCCATCTTTACCTGAATTCTATACAACCATCAATATCTATAGGGGGATAAAACAATAAGTGAAGTGTGAACAATAAATTCCATGTAACTTATATCAGCGTGCATTATGCAGGTAGTATTAACTAAATTTGCCAAGTAAATAAACTGTTTAATATTTTTGTTCACTCTATGTCCCTGCACATCTCTTAGTCCCAGGTACCTAGGACATTGAATCTCCCGATGTATACTGATAATAAATGTCGAACCAGGAATGCCGTATGACAGCTCATTTGACAGCTCATTTGACAGTTTTAACCCTGCAGCAGGTATGTTTTATCTAAACAAAAAAAACACCCTACATTTCTAAGTATGTATTATACAATATTTAATTATTAAGAATTTGACAAATTATATTAATATTCAAACAATTGAACAGCATTTGTATAATTTAAATTATATATTTGAATGTAAAATATATATTATTATGCAATTATTATATTATACCCACAAATAAATAATATAATATAACAATATTTCAGGAATTAGTTGTTTTTTTTAAATTATATATTTATGTTGGTTTGTTTAAAATTCACATATTATAATCAAATGCAGAAATATCCACTAATTATTTAATGTAAAATTCAAAATTGTAAAAAAGATTACAAATGTTTGATTTAGTTCGAATTTCTGTGAACAAATCCTGAATTTTCAAGTAATACAAGCAGACGAAAGTCCGAAATATCAACAGATTTCATACACTCTGTGTGTGTCTTGTTAAAATGATTGTTGTCTGTAAATATAACATGTAAAAGTTAAGAGGGATTTCTGCATTTGACATTTATTATATCATCAATAAAAAGGGTTTCCTAACATGCACTCCGTTTCAATGTTCGGGTTTGTTCGGGAATAGTACACATCGTACAGCATCGGCAAAGTACCGAAATAGATGTTCTGAATGAATTCTTCATTGATATAAATGAAATTGATATCTACTAAAGTTTATCAAATAATTAAATCAAAATCTCTTTTGGAATCCATTCATTACTAGCCATTTTTCCCCACTTAGTATCACTACCGTATTTCATATCTGAAGAATATCTATTTCGACGCTGTACTATAGCCGAACATACCCGAACATTGAAACGGAGTGCATGTTAGGAGACCCCAATAAAAATGCAATATGTCGTAACTGTCAAAAAGCGTTGCATTCTTTTTTACGCCTTGAACATTCAGAGCTTAGGGTATTAAATTTCATATTCTTGCTTTGACAGTTATATCAAATTATCTTTTGCATCTATGATATCATAATGTATGTGAAAAAACATAATTATCATTGTTTTTGATACACAAAAACATACATAACCTAACTTTTTAAAATAAAACCTACAACTTAAACATTACTACACTACCTTCTCTTTCAAACATGGCGTCTACAACACCTATACGCGAAAAAACGTGAGTATTTTGACTTTTTATATTATGTAATTATCAATGTTTACATTTAACATAAACATGCATTATTATCAACATCATTTAACAAACATCGAAACAAAGTTATAATGGATTTTGTGTGTTGGACCTTTCAGTGAGTGAGGTAAACAAAAGCATTTGTTTGTTATCAAACATTGTAACTAAATATCTAACAAATATAGTAACATAAACATTCATTATCAACGTCCTCTAACAAACATAAGAACGAAGTAACTAGTCAAATTATTTCAAACACTGTCGAACGCAGTCATAAAAGTGTGACAGAGTAGGGACGACTACCTCCTTTATTCGCACTTATGGTTCCGGCATAAGTGTGCATAAAGCAGGTAGTCGTCCCTTCTCTGTAAAATTTTATGACTGCCTTCGACAGTTTGAAATAATTTTACTACAGGAGTTTTTGAAAGTGTTTGAGTTTGTCATATTCATCTTATGCAGTGGATAAGGTTAACCACCATTATTCATTATCAAATATTGTAACTAAATTATCTAACAAACATAGTAAGTAACATAAACATTCATTATCAATGTCACCTGACAAACATCAGAACAAAGTACCTAATTATGTACATTTTAAAGTGTTTGAGCTTTTAGTATTCATTTTATACAGTGGGTAAGATAAACAATAGTGCATTATTTTGTTATCAAACATTGTAACAACATATCTAACAAACATAGTAACATAAACATTCCTTATCAATATCTTTATTATCAATATCTAACAAACATAAGAACAAAGTAGTTATGGATTTTTTAAAGTGTCTGAGCTTTTGGTATTCATTTCATACAGTGGGTAAGGTGTTTACCTTTAGCATTACTATTGAGTTACCAAACATTGTAACAACATATCTAACAAACATAGTAACATAAACATTCATTATCAACATCATGTAACAAACTTCAGAACGAAGTAATTATGGATCCTATACAGTTTGTGAGGTGAACAAGTGCATTATTTTGTTATCAAACATTGTAACAAACATGGTAACATAAACATTCATTATCAACATCATCTTATGTGTGTGTTACGCGAGTGGTGCAGGGTTAAATAATTATTTTCATGTTTTTTTTACATTCGATCAAATATTAATAAAGAAGCTTATTTGTCGATGTGGAGTGTGAAAAGGTTAATTTCATCCACAAAATTACAGTGGGTGATCGATGAGTAGAAATCGTTTGTCCAACACGATGAGACAGACTTTCTGAAAAATGAGCATTTTAAGCCACTTTGAGTGTTTGTAATTTAAACTTTATTAGGTTATTTTATATTTTTAAGTATTTTCCACAAAATTTTTATATGAGTGTATATATTTTGTACATTTTTATTTACTTATTGTACGAGTATTCGTGATTTTTTTGTGTGGAATTGGGTTCAGTTTTGGTGATTGGCTTTTGTATTCAAAATTTATATCTCACCACTATCTATCTCTCAGCCTACCCTGCAAAGGCTTGTAGGGATAGATAGATATATCTCACTCTAGTTTTGTAGACAGATTTTTTTTTTATTAATTTTCTATGTACGTGTGTGTGTGTATTTTTTCAACATAGAATTGGCACATGATTTTGATGTTGGAATTAGCGAACTACAATCTTACATATCTAAGGTTCATTGTAAAAAGTTCATCAGTTCATTCCTCATCAATAGTCATTTAAAAATGTGTCGAAGTGACATTTTGATATCTTCACATTCTTTCAGAATCTGAAGATAACGAGATTCTAATTAGCAAAGGAGAATGCTTATTTAGTATGGAAAAAACCCAGGCCCGGCGCAAACGAAATGTAACTCAAGTGATAGGTATAAATAAGTACTTAATTAAATACTGCATAGGTGGCATCATCGAAATCAATGGCTAAATGTGTGAAATACCTATTCGAAATTCAGGAGGCACAGATTCTATAAATTCAGGAGTGCGTATGTTGCAACGATATTTTAAAAATTATTATTTATTATTAAGGACCAAGAAGTCAAAGAGGACGTGTTACCTTATACTCATCATATTATAAGCTTTTAAACCGCAATTGTAACTGTTTAATGCTTTTTTACTAATACATTCATGTGACCCCTGTAAAACTTCGAATAGGTATTTCACACATTTAACCATTGATTTCGATGATGCCACCTATGCAGTATTTAATTACTCATTTTTATTTATCATTTGAGTAACATTTCGATACGCCGGGCCTGGGTTTGTTTTTCAGCATTCTCCTTTGAGAATTTGTATGAAAATGTTTCTAACTGATATAATATATGAGTACAATTTGCAAAGATGTTTATCCGTAAATCAAATTATCATTACTTAATTTATTTATTTATGCAATATTAATGTGTTTTTTATGTTCCTTAGGGGGAGAGCAACGAGACACGTATCGCGGTGGCGAACCAAAGAGCGAACAAACTTCTCAAATCTTAAGAAAACTACATACCTTCCTACAGCAGCACAACATGTTTGGTTACTATCCTCAGAAATACTCGGAGAAGAAGGAGACGTCATGACACCAATAATAATTCAGGACGCAATAGAAAATAGTAGATTCCTTTTTTATCTGGAAGTAGATGATCGCTTACGTTAAAAAAAAACATTGACATACAGTCCGTTAAGAAAGATGTGATTTTTCAATGAGGGCGCTACTTGTAGCTTTTTTGCAGCTATAATGGCAACACTTGTAGAATTTCAATAGAAATGTCATTGTTGCCAACAAACAAAACTGACATTTCTATTGAATTACTTTATTTACAGTCCGCTTTTTTTTTTAGAAGTTTCACGGAGTAAACTTGGTTTAGTGTTGCTTGATGTGATAATAAGATATGTTTTTTCAAATTATATTTCAGAACTGTTGTTTGAAAAATTGGTAAATTTTTGTATTGTTAGAATAAACTGGCAACATTTGCGATGGTGGTTTTCCCTCTCTAAGCCGATGATATCTCTGTATCTTGTTCACCAAAGGTGTAAATAAAAATTATAATGAACTTCTACCAAGAACCTTTGGTGAAAACACTCAACATCCTTAATTTATTTATACTTAAAGTGAACAAAGTGTATAAATACAAAAAAAGTGGACTTAAAACATATTATAAAGCGTTGTTCACCAGGGCGAACTAGTTAGTATCAATACTGTTGCTACTACGGCAAAACCATGTCTTTCTTGTCAGACTGTAAGTAATTATACAAGATATCTACTGTGTATAGATGCTAAAGGCAATAATATGTACTACATTTTCAATAATTATTCGTAGTACCTACGCTAAATTAAAATACATTTTGAAATTCACCACATTGCACCAAAATTTATACTATGTAAGTGTAGATAATCTGAATTATATACGGTTTAACACAACCGGTGGGTCAACCGAAGCAGGATGGTAGAGGACCTCAATACCTATTGATTTAACCCCCATGTTCAGTGATTTTTTGTACTTTACGAGTTATGAATTTATTTCATCAAACCTTTTTGACTTGAAGACTTATTGTTTAATCCCCCCAAATTTGTTTAATTTAGGGCCCCATTAAAGGCACTTGGAATCGGTAGTTATGTGGAGGAAGCAGAAACTAGAGTGGCTTAGGTGGAACCACAGAGTTCCTACTCCACTTCACAATAAAAAGTAGGTTGCAAATGTTGCATCCACTCCTCAGCAGATGGCGTTAGCATCAGAAACATTGGGTCAATGTGAAATAATTTCCGGCAGTAGCATATATACAACTTTGAAAAATTACACGATTGGCAGCAGGATGTGGTGGAATGGGTGAACATTGCCCTACCGACTCGTAAGCGTCGGAACACCCATTCTGCTTCCTCCCCTAGGGAGTTCACATAACACTACATTATGGGAACAAAGATGCCTCTCGTCTCAGTTGAGGAAAAAACTGTAGTCATGCAAGTCAGGAAAAATGCAGGTACACATACATAGTATAAATTCAGGTGAAATAAAAAAAAATGTTGTTAAAAATTTGTGAATTTTACTATATATTACAGTTATAAATTACTATGTTTCCCATCATATTAAATATACATTTAATTTATTTATAGGTTTAATATAATTACATAGGTAGTATTATTTAACAGAAATTCTATTAACCTAATTATTATAAATAAATAATAACAATAATTTGTAGGTAATTTGTTGCATTTTAAGTAAATAAATATAATAATTATATACATACTATATAAATTACACTATTAAGGATCTCCACACACGCGGAAGTTCAGTGCACTGAATCGACCGTTTGCAAAAAGCTCCGACCAAAACCCCTCTAAGAATTCAGTGTTACCCTGATTTTGAATTCAGAAAGAGATTTTGTTCGGAGCTTTTTTGCAAACAGTCGATTCAGCTAACTGAATTTCCGGACGTGTGTGGGGAGCCTAAATGTATAAATTAAGATTTTATATATTTATTATTTTAATGTTATTGAAAATGACTATCTTATTTTTTTGTTATATTATAGTGTAATATTTTTTTATGAATTACAAACTTGTTAAGTTCATAATTTTAATAATCACCGATTAAGTAGTTTATCCTAAACAATTCTTGAAAATATCTTACTTTAGACGAGCCGTATTTTTCAATTTTTTATCATTTATCTCATTAAATGCCAAATATATTTGGATGGTGAATAAAGAACGAGTTCATTAGAGAGATGAGGTACTGTAAGACGGATGTAGTGATTAGAATGAAAGTGAATAAGCTTAGATGGTTTGGGCATGTTGAGAGAATGAATGATGACATGACTGAAAAGATATGTATGATTGAAAAAAGATGCTTTAGGACAGATGAGTTTTGAGTCAAAGGAATACGAGAGTGTGTATGACAAATTGAGTCTGGCATTTTGTCCTCTCTGCCTACCCTGCGTGAGATGCTAGATAGATATATTGTGAGAGAGACGTAATATTAGTGTATATGAAATGTTCAGCTTGTATATGTTGCATAAAGATGATTTGGGCATGATGACAGAATGAAAGATGACAGAATGACAAAAAAGATATATTTGAGTGAGCGAAGAGGGGTGAGGAAGCGCGGCCACCCAAGACTGACCTGGGGGGGTACTTTGTAAGCTTTCTCACCCAAAACACGCAAATAAAATGTTAATGGAAAATGACCCTTATGGCGATATACATAAGGGCGTTTTTCGTGTGCATTTTAACTGCGTGTTTCGGGTGAGAAACCTTTAGAAAGTTTCAGTACTGGTCTGATCATATGGACCAGATCCTCAAGGATGGATGTGTTTTGAGTAAAAGGAATCAGAGAGCGTGTGTGACTGCATGTGCGTGTATGTGACGGAAGCTAGGAGTGTGTGTAAGGATAGGGCTGTCCGACGCTCTGCCCTCTCTGTCTACCCTGCAAGGAACGTGGCGTAAGGGTATAGATAGATATAGAGAATTCATATATTTTTGTCTGATTATTTCTGCACTAATACGAGACATAATATGTACTATACATATAACGGTATATGAAATGAATTGAAGAATGTGTATGACGAATCGCATGAATGCGGCTGAAGCTAAAAGTGTGATGAAGGATACAGAAGCCTACCCTGTAAGGGATACGGTGTGAGAGGATGGAGTAGAATAGAATTCTACTATATATTTTTGGACTGGCTCTAAATTTGCACATAGGGCGAAATACTGTCTCACACTCCTTCTTCTCTGGGTGCCATGTCAGGTCCCCCCGACGTCGGCTATCACTCTGGCGTAGGCCTCTCTGTCCTGTGCTAGCCGGTACAGCTCCCCCACCCTCTGGATTCCGGTCCATTGCCTTATATTTCTTAACCAGGACATTTGCCTTCTCCCCGCGCCACTGTCTCACACACTTTGTAATTTTCTTTTAATTTAGATTTAATTATTTGTTTCATTAATATTTAGCATTTCAATTGCATATTATGTAATTCTTGTACTATGTCTGTAGCAACGAATCTGTATATATACTTACTAATACCTAAATATTATTATATATATTTAATATGCTATTTTTTATTTACATTTTTTTATATTTAAAGTAGTTGCATAATCGTGTAAGACTTCATTATTTAGTTTATAGAGTAAACATCTCATTATAATTCTTATTTTATCTGTGTTTCTACAATAATTCTTCGTTCAACGTTTCCTTCTGACGAACCGCATTTTGGTGCATATAGATATAATTTTTTAATCTATTAGGGTTTTTTTAATGGTGCATCATTGAAAACTGCTGGCAGACTTATTACTTGGTTCGTTTGTATCGTTTTACAGCATTTTCATACAAAAGGACATGGCCTCTTTAAAAGTGACCATATGCAACCCAACTGATTATTAATTAGCCTGAAAATCACTTTCTTCCTAAAATCAGTTACATATTAAATAATCTTATAGGCTTTCGCAGCGTGGAATCCACATCTTCGTTGTTGGTTCTTTGGGTTTTCTTACTGCATGTAGAGTGGTTGAATGACCGAGCTTTCGGCAGCGATACTACTGCCATCTTCAGGGTCAACCACTCTACACGCAGTAAGGAAACCCGAAGAACCAACAACGAAGATACAGTTACATTTTGTTCGGCATTGTTGGGCTATGATCGTCAAACAATGTACATCAGCTGATGATAAGAGTTTCATTGTCATAATTTTATCTCAATTATTACAACAATTGCAAGGTTAGATTTTATCAGCAGAGATAAATACAATTATTAGATTGTTATGTAAAATTATTAAACATAATCTGCAGAGCCAATTAAATCTACCTACCTTGATTTTAATGAAAAACCCACAAAATTTCAAATAACAAGATCATTTGACACAGCTTAAGTGAATGAAATTTCCCTGTTATCTATAGAAAGACAGTTTGTAAATTTCCCGGATACTGATTTCATAGAATTTTGTATCAGAAAATTACTTGGATTTGATATTACTAAGTATCCTGTTTGAAAAAACATTCCTAAAGGAGAATGCTCATTTAGTATGGAAAAAAACCCGTGCTTGGTGCAAACGAAATGTAACTCAAATGATAGGTAGAAATGAGTAATTAAATTCTGAACAGGGGGCATCATCGAAATCAATGACTAAATGTGTGAAATACCTATTCCAAGCTTTACAGGGGACACATGAACGTATTGGTAAAAGGAGCATTAAACAGTTACAATTGCGGTTTAAAAGCGTATAATATGATAAGTATAAGATAGCCCGTCTTCTTCTTCATCAGCAGCCTTGGTCCCTCCACTGCTGGGTGGAACTAAGAAATAATTATTTTTAAAAGATCGTTGTAACATACGCACTCCTGAATTTATAGAATCTCTGTGTCTCCTGAATTTCGAATAGGTATTTCATACATTTAGCCATTGATTTCGACGATGCTACCTATGCAGTATTTAATTAAGTAAGTAGGTACCCATTTATCATTTGAATGTGTTTGTTTTTGTTTATAAGATTAAGAATGGGATGGTGCCACGCTTAGGATCTCTGTGTCTCCTGAATTTCTTTTTTGTAACTTCATTTCTTATCTTATCTCTCAACGTTCTTTCATATACCACTTGTGTCCTGGCAGACCTATTAAGTAACAAGTATGTAAGCTATTCTAATGATGTATTTGTATAGAAATTTAATACTTAATTGCTATTTGTAATTGTCTGTGGGTGCCGATTGATTCATTTACTGTATATTTCATTAAATTATATACCAGCCTACTATTAATTTAGTATTTTAATAGTAAATAAGTATATTGAGGTTATGTTTCGTAAAGATTCTATATGTAGTTGTCTGTTAGTTAGTTAGATAGCTATGATTATATAATCTAAACCATTTCTCTGTATTTATATTATTATTGTCGTGTTGGTGGTCATATAATTCATGCTGCACAGTATTGCCAGGTAAATAAAATATTTAATTCGAATAAATATGGCGCAGTAATAAAAAAGAAATTGACAAAAGTGACTTCATTTAATTTTCATTATATAAATATTTTAAAATTCCTTTTAATTAAGTAAAAATTATTTCTAATACATCTTTATTGCTCATTGATAAAAATACGAGTTGACATAACCTTAAAAACATAACTCAAAGGACCTCAAGTTGTATTTGATGTGTCATATGAAGACAAACCACCGCCTCCTAGAGTAGTTACTATAGCCGTGCTGTAACAGTTGGCAACATAGCATAGTGATCACATAGAACCACCACTCCTGTCAAATCTAACAGAATGTAATATGTGGTCTGTCATACTCGTTGTTGAGGGACTGTTATTCCATACATTTCTGTAGCGGCGGTGACGGCAACCTTATCTATAATGTTTTATGTATTAATCCTACAGCATGGCTAGAGAAAGAAAGAAATGTCAAGGTGGCGGTGGCCATACACTTGTAGCCAGTATTTGTGACTTTGGACCATTTCTCTACCAAAATGACCTATTTTATTTAGCATATTGTATCATCATTCAATAATTGTTTCTTTTGGAATAAATGTATCATGATATTTATATTAAGTTATAAGATTTTATTCCCAGTCTTCTGTGGTACTACATAGTTTATAATGTTAATAATGATAACGAAGGTAGTTCCATATTATCAGGTGTCTTAACATATTATCAACAGAAGCAATGTTTCGTTGAATTAATATTAATAGATAATTCAAGTGATACTTACATTCTTGATAGATGATACTTAGATACATAAATGATACTCAACATCTATGATAATTTTACATAGATGATACTCAACACGATGATCATTTTATATTGATGATACTCGACATGCAAGTCTTATAAACTACTAAAGTTGCGTACTTCCTAAGATCCACAATCGTTGGTAACTATAGGTGACGTCAAAAGTTGCCTTTATCTTGTTATAAGTGCGCAACTTTGTGAAGTTGAGAAGCTTTGCTTAACATCTGTGATTTGTTACATAGATGATACTCAACATTTTTTATATGTCATTTTTGATTATGATACTTTTAGCATCTATGGTTTGTTGTCTGGTGATGATGCTTAACATCTATATGTTACATAGATGATTCTTATCATCTATGATATGTTACAATATAAATGATACATCACATGCATCATCACATACATCACATCTATGATAATGTTACATAGATGATACTGAACATCTATGATTTGTTACATAGATGATACTCAACATTTATGATATGTTACATAGATGATACTTCCATGATATGTTATGCATCAGATAATATGAATTATCTTAAAAGTTTACTCAATATATTCCTCTTTCTCTGTGTATATAATATACTTTATCTCTTACTCAATAGACAAAATATTTATGAAATAAAATTTTAAATTACAATAGTTTTTTTCATTTCTCCTTGCCATTAAATCATTAGGCTTTTTTTCACAAACAGGGCAAAGCAGCGTTGTATAATTTTTCACAAGAGACGAAAAAGAAATTTCAGAAATTGCCCACTTGTGGCAGAATTTCTTAAGTGAAGATGAAAGACAAGTTATCGGGATGGTTGAGGAGAGAAAAATAAGAAAACACAAGGGTGTAGTATTATTTTAAAATAATATTATATAATTTATTTTCTTTTTATATAAATAAATTATCATAATTATTTTATTTTTTTATTAAAATATCATCAAACGTATAAAAAAATCATTAAATGGAGCAATTTCTTAAAACTTATGGAATATTTTACATACTATTAATTAGCTGGCAGACTGTGACAACACTGACAACGCATTAGCAACTGGCAATACTAATTTTCCTCCAAAACAGGATGACAAAAAAGTTTGAGTGGGCGAAGAGGGGTGAGGAAGCGCGGCCGCCCGATACTAAATTATTTTAGGTATGGAACCGGATTTATCTGCATTGCACAGACGGAAATACATTACAGTTCCTCAACAGAGACGAGAGGCATCTCCATTCACATAATGTAGCGTTATGTGAACTCCCTTGGGGAGGAAGCTCTGTCTCTGTTGAGGAAAAACGAAAAAAAAAAACTCTAAATGTCGCGTGTTTGCCATTTCTCTCTAATAATGCAATACAAAATATAAATACCTAGGTTTTAATCACAATAATAATCATAAGATTCTAATTAACTAGATAAAACTATAAGATTATAATACTTCGCATATAAGATGATTATACGTCACTATATAAGATTATTATACGTCATTATATAAGATTATTATACGTCATAAGATAAGACTAATCGCACTTCACAGCACAATGAATTATAATCACTTATAATACTTAAGTATATCACAATGAATATAATTTTGTTAATCTCCAAACAAATGGAAATTTTCGTAAATATTTTGTTAATTAAATTCTAAATTGATTTCTTAGATGCTCAATTTAATAACATTCGTAAATCGGTTCCATGTCAAAATCTCAAGTGACAAAATCTCACATGTCAAAAGGGTAACCTACTATTGACGGAATCGCAACTCAACACCGGGAAATCTGATGCCGTTGTTTTTTTTTGTTTCGTTTTTGTGTGTAAAAAAAACAACCTAACCCAACAATATTGAAACTGGCGGCAACAGGTTTTCCGGCGATGAGTTGCGATTCTGTCAATAGTAGGTTACCCTTTTGACAGTTGAGATTTTGTCACTTGAGTTTCTGTCTGGTTACCTCGTAAATCTACTATAGTGAAATTATTTCAAACTGTCGAAGTCGCCAGTTTGAAGTAATTTCACTATAGTGAGTGATATAATACAGGGTCATCGAAAAAGAATGCCCTCATTTTAAAATGGGAGTAACTTTAGAACACATCGTGCACCAAACAAATTTTACATTGATTTGATATAATACCTAAATTATTTAGGTATGGAACCGGATTTATCTGTACCTATGCACAGACGGAAATACATTGCAGTTTTTTCCTCAACAGAGACGAGAGGCATCTTCATTATCATAATGTAGCGTTACGTGAACTCTCTTGGGGAGGAAGCAGGATGGGTGTGCCGACGCTTACGAGTTGGCTTTGGCTGGCTTAAGTGATCACTTTGTGCCCAAGACAACGTTCACCCACTCCACCACATCCTGCTGTCAGTTGTGTAATTTTTGAAAGTTGTATACAGGGTGATTGGTTCCGCTATTCAGATATTTTGAGAGGTGATAGAGGGTGTTCTAAAACGTAGATCTGCCAAAGGGATGTCATCCCAATTCTTAAGGGTCGCGGAGTTACACCCTTTTAAAAAAATTCCACCCCCGACATCGACTACCATCACATTTCACTGAATAACTATGATGCTATGAGTCAAAAATTAATAAAAAAAAGAAATTTTGTCTTGTAATAAAACAAGCTTTTAACTGATGTCAAAAATATTTAATAATAATAATAATAACTTTGCTAAAATTAAACACAAAAACAAAATTTCATTTTTTTTTGTTGAAAATTTTGACATCTTTTAATTTTTTTTCAATAAAAACTATAATTAACTAGTACTTTTTTTCTTTTAATAAATACACTAGACCCTTGTGAATAAAAATGCCGAACATTATCTATCCATATTTTGAACCAGTTTTTCAAAATCTTCGATTTTGTAAGTACATATTCAATAAAAGTTTCATCAGAAATTTATACTTCGCTACTGATTACCTCTTTAAGTAGGTTCGTAGAGGTATATCTATATATAGTCAGTAGCGAGCTATAATTTTTTGATGAAACTTTTATTGAATATGTACTTACAAAATCGAAGATTTTGAAAAACTGGTTCAAAATATGGATAGATAATGTTCGGCATTTTTATTCACAAGGGTCTAGCGTATTTATTAAAAGAAAAAAAAGTACTAGTTAATTAAAGTTTTTATTGAAAAAAAATTAAAAGATGTCAAAATTTTCAACAAAAAAAATGAAATTTTGTTTTTGTGTTTAATTTTAGCAAAGTTATTATTATTATTATTAAATATTTTTGACATCAACTAAAAGCTTGTTTCATTACAATACAAAAAAATATTTTTTTATTAATTTTGGACTCATAGCATCAGAGTTATTCAGTGGAATGTGATGGTGGTCGATGTCGGGGGTGGAATTTTTTTAAAAGGGTGTAACTCCGCAACCCTTAACAATTGGGATGACATCCCTTTGGCAGATCTACGTTTTAGAACACCCTCTATCACCTCTCAAAATATCTGAATAGCGGAACCAATCACCCGTATATATGCTGCGGCTGGAAATTATTTCACAATGACCCAATGTTTCAGATGCTAACGCCATCTGCTGAGGAGTGAATGCAACATTTGCAACATACTTTTTATTGCATTTTAAAATGGGGACATTGTTTTTCGATGACCGATAGTGCAACAAAATTAAGGCTTTATCTGATGCGAATGACATTGTTTAACAGTAGTCGAATCTACCTGTGAATAACGATAAACTGCCTTTGTCTTAATAACCTTGAGGTTGTCGACCTACTGGAAGTTTATTAAAAAAATAGAAGTCGATATCAGCTTTTCATTAAGAAGAAAAAATGAAAAGCTGATATCGACTTCTATTTTTTTTCTTTAGGGAAGGCATTTTTATTTTATTTTTTATGGAAGCACATTAATTCAATTAAAAAAAAATTGTGAAATATATATTTTTTTAAATCTGATAAATAACTTCCGCAAACGATGTTATTTATCTTAAATACAACATGGTTGGTGCAGTTGGTTGAGGCGGCAGTCTCTCAAGCGGGAGGTGCCAGGTTCGAACCCCGGTGCTGGCGATGTATTTCACACTTTGCGATACAGGGTTTTAGCCTAGTGCAAGGTGTGCAGGAAAGTATTTGGGTTTGTGTGTGCAAGCCCAGATCTCATTATTTTCTCTATGCTTCAGCATTAAAATGCATACATATAAATTGGGTAATACTTTTAGGTACTTACATTTTTTTGAGGCATCTATTTTTACATTTTTTATTTTAATAACCTACCTACTTATTACTAAATATGATTTAATCAAAAATACGTATCTGCCTAATCCTATATACCTGCCTATTTACCTATATACAACCTTATCAAATAAACATGGAAATTAAAATAATCTAATAGAATAATTCTAGGTATTAATTATCTAAGAATTATTTATTTAAAAATATATTTTGATTTCCTAAGCTATACCAAAAATAATTTATCAGTTTTCTTCACTACAATTTGAAGAATGAAAATTTTACATTAGAACCTAGCTACGTATCTTAAAAATTGTAGAAAAGTCTAAAATCACAAGCAAGGTAGTTCGTGCCTATAATAAGCGCACTGCCTACAAGTTGTCAATAATATTGGAACATATAAAAAAAATTAAAGCATAAAAAACATAGGCTCTATTGAATATATCCTATATTGATAAAATCATAACATTACAATCAACGAAAAATAGTGGAAAATTGCGTTTTGTAATGCTCCCGCCACACGCTCGTCACGAGTCCGAGCAAACGGTGTTCATGAGTAAAAAGGCGTCGACCGTCGCATCGGCCACGTATTTATTTATTTATTTAAACTTAAAGTAAACAACATACACATATAAATATACAAAATGGACATAGTACAGATTATAAAACGTTGTTCACTAGGGCGAACTTATCGCAGAACTGCGATTTCTTCCAGTTAACCCCAATTAATACACACGTACACGTCAAGACAAACATTCCATCCACACCCCTTTTTACACACGACTTTTACTCGCGACCCGTGACGAGCATGGAGCGGGGGCATTACAATTGTACAAAAAATATAAGTATAATTAAAGATTTTAAAAAATCATAGGTTATCACATTATAGGTCATAATGCAGTCTTCTATAACAAGAATAATCTTCGTTCCTTGAAAAAAACCTATAGTCCACTTACATAAAAAATACTTGTGGCAATATGGTCCACGGGAAGAACATTTTATACGTCTTCTTAGATTGTTATGTTAACCTATATGTGTCGTATAATAAAAAAAATGCAAGAGTATAATGAAAAGAATGATGGGCAAAAATATATGGAAGTTGGACCAAGAGCCTCCACTGATGAGACTAGGTGGAAATGAATGTATTACACACTTGTTTTATCATTCTGGCAAAATATTATCAAATTCTGTCCCGGGAGAGTCTCGCTTTGGTAATTTTTGTCCCAGGTCCGAGAATATGATTTTACATTAAACTTTTATATTTTGTCGCTTTACTGAGTGTACCACTTTTGCCCATTGCCTGTTTTAACTCAATTTTGACATAACTGTTTAAATTTCGGTCACGGTTTCGGCTAAAAATCACGTTTCGGTCGGACGCTAAAAACAACTCATGTAACTTATAATACAAAGTTTCATACTCATTATTTTATGTAAAAACTAAATTAGGTTTTCGTAATAATTATGAAGAAAAGTTGAATAAATTAAGAAGAAGTAAGTATATACGTATTTGTTGTGACTGTTTTTCCCACAAAAATCTATGGTTTTCCACGAAAATAATTTGATTAGGTACTTTAATAATCAAAGGTTTTCCCGTTACAATATGCCATCTAGTGGACGGAATACGAACTAGTGTTAGTACATTTCTTTCATATTTTATTATAATGTAGGTACACAACGTTTCACTTTACTTGTCTCACGGGTTACCATGGATACGAATATTTTCAATAGAATTACTATAGTCTATTTTTTTTTTCAGAAATCTTAAGAAACAAACTTAGTTTAGTGTTGCTTGATGTGATAATAAGATATGGTTACATTTTTACGCTACTTTGAATTATATTTCATAACTGTTCAATTTTATAAACAATAAACTAGACAATTTTTGGATAATTAGAAAAACTGGCAACTTTTTTTCAAACTTGTGATGGCGGTTTAAAGAGATTATCGTAGTATTTTTTTCTTTACCCAATTCGCAAAACTATCTTGTCTTTAAAATGATTTCTCTAGCGCCGCTCTGTAATATTTTCGGCATTGTAGGTTGCTTGTAAAAGATACAATGTGAGAATATTTTGAACCTTTGACAGCTCTTATCAGGGCTACCAACAATACAATCTTGAACTCCACTTGCAGCTAATGTCCGCCGGCTGTCAAGATATATAGTAAATAGATAGTACTAAGGTAATCAAGTACCCAGCGGCCAAGTACCTGATTTGAAACAAAGTGTAAACGGTGTAGTTTACACAATTCATTGTCAGTAATTAATTCACAAACTACGTAATTTACTGTTGTGTCACTTTTGAAATAAGAATGAAGAACGTTCGTAATGTTTAAATTTAAAAAAAGAATTCCGTATGAATAATGCAACAACAACACAAGTACTTAACAACAAACAACCTTATGTTTATATTCAACAATCTGTTTGTTTGCCGGTAGACAGAATACACAAAACACAAGAATATTAATTATAGTTTTATACTGTTGACATATTGTTATTTAAAAATGTCACAAATTTTTAAAACTCATACTTAGTAAATTGTTACAGCATTTTTTATAGTTTCATGCGGTGATATGGTATTTTTTTTGTTTTATTTTTATTTTATTACAAACAAAAGCACAAAACAGACAACAACTATAGATATAAGTAATAACATGTAGATAAGACAATTAGTCCATTCATAATTCAGCTGTCACCCACAAGCATGCGCCACAGTTAAATTAAAACATATAAGTCTATTCCGGTCGTCTCACACACCCATACTCAATCTCTCTCACACACGCACACCTCTGATTTTACTATTTTATTAAACAAAAAAAGAGAAAATAAACAAGAACATTAAAAAATAAGGAAGAGTTCGGGATAATAGTATGAGGAGGATCATCAACTTACATAATTTTTGTCGTAACCGGGTATGAATGTAACGCAGTAATGTAATTTTTGCAAGTTGTTTAAATATGTATGGAATTTAGAACATTTCGCCAATGCCTGGAACTATTATATCAAGTTAGGAACCTTTTATAATTTGATAGAGAATCCAAATCGACTAGATGGTACGTACTTCATGGCAATCGTAAGTTTGGCGACTGCAAAGGTTGTACAGCAGGAGAGTGAAATCACCCATTTGAAAGAACGCTTAAATGAACGCGTAAATGAACCAACAAAAAATAAGACATTAGACGTGTGTGATACTTTGGCGGAACTGGCAGAAAGAAATGCCAGATCGAGAAATGTAATTATTTTCAATGTTCCTGAAATTGACCGCGATACACCAGGTCCTAATCAACTGTCAGATGAAATGAATCAAATAACTAATTTACTGAGCAGCGCTGAAGATCTCGGTAATATGCCTATATTGAAGGTACATCGGTTAGGAGTTAGGCGTAATGACAAAGTGAGACCGGTAAAAATTGTGTTTAATGATGACGAAGATGCTAGAAAACTACTGTCTAATAAATCGAAATTACCACGTGATATCAATGTAAAGCAGGATTTAACCGAAATGCAACGATCACACCTGAGATCTCTATGGAGTGAGTTGGAAGATAGAAAGAAAAAGGGTGAAAACAATATAACAGTAAAGTTTATGAATGGATCACCCAGGATCGTCAGCATTATGAAAAAAAACTGCCCAGTAATTTAAACATCTACTACCAAAATATTCGAGGTCTTAATACCAAGCTTACCAAATTGCGTCAAAATATTCCGGTACTTGATCATGATGTGTATGTTCTGACTGAGACATGGATTGATGACTCTATAACAAACTCGGAATTGGGTTTCTCGTCTTATAATACGTAATACGTATAGAAATGACAGATCCCTCAAAAAAACTAAGAGATCAAAGGGTGGGGGTGTATTAATAGCCATCAAGAAGAATATTAGGTCTACTCTATTGAAGGTGAAGAATAAGGAAGTCGAATATATTTATGTAATGATAGAGATGAACTCGGAAAAGATTTTGATCGGGAATGTCTACATCCCACCGACTTCTCCTCCTGATGTTTACCTACTTTACTGCGAGGACTTGGAAACTCTGCAATCTAAGTATCCCAACGCTAAACTCCTACTCTTTGGAGATTACAATCTTCCAGGGATGGTTTGGTCACCGGAGGTTGACGGAGTGCATGTCAATGGTGGTAACTGCGAAGGAGCACGTGAATTGCTGGATACTGTCAATTTCCTTTGTCTTAAGCAGCACAATTTCGTCTACAATGATAAGGGTCGTTTACTCGATCTGATTTTCTCCAGTCATGATGCATTGCAGGTCGATCTATCAAGCGAGCCCTTGTCAAAAGTGGATCCCCACCATCCCCCATTATGCTTTGATCTAAAAATTGAGTATAAAAAACCTAGCACTGAGCGATATTCTTCGTACAATTACAATAAGGGGGACTATATTGGTGCAGTCAACTTTCTACATAGTATTGATTGGAGTTTTTTGGAATACGAAAGTGTCGAATTGGTCGTTGCCATGTTCTACGGTATAATCTACGACGTTATTGATCAATTCATACCATACGAAGAATTCAAAGTTGGGTCGTTTCCAAAATGGTTTTCATCGGAACTCAGAAATGCCATACTTGAAAAGAAGTTGGCTCACAGGAAATACAAGGAAACCAAAACTATTGATGATTATAACAGATTTTCAAAATTAAGGACCAAATGTAACGATCTTAAGACGGTATGCTATTCAGATTATATAAGTGAAGCTGAAAATACAACTGTGGATGCACAAAGTTTGTGGAGGTTCAAGAACTCATTGAGCAACAGTGGTGACGACTATCCTGTTCAGATGTTTCTCGATCGGACACTAGCGAGCGGTATGGATAATATTGTTAATCTGTTTGCAGACTTTTTCGGTGGTGTGTTTGAGGAGGATGTGCGATGTGAAGAGGAGCTGCCTACCTACTTGGGTGAATCGATTGACCTGACCCATTGTCATATTTATTACGAAAATGTCAAATTGAAATTATCCGAGTTAAACATTAAAAAGGCTGCAGGTCCTGATGGTGTCCCCCCTGTCTTCCTAAAAAATTGCGCTGAGGCTCTAATTGTCCCACTTACTACCATATTTAATAAATCTTTGACTAGTGGTCATTTTCCTTCAACGTGGAAAATAGGCAATATAACACCCATCTTCAAGAAGGGCGATAAAACCGATATTTCTAATTATAGACCGATTTGTATCCAGTCGACCATCGCAAAGATGTTTGAGTCTCTTGTACTGAAGCAAATAGAGCCCTTTGTATATCGCGTCATAGAACCAGAGCAGCATGGGTTCGTGCCGGGCAAATCGACGTTAACAAACCTTGCTGTTTATGAAAATTACATTGCCCAGAGCCTGTCCCGGGGTTGCCAGGTCGATAGCGTGTATACCGACTTTCAGAAGGCCTTCGACAAGGTATCGCATAGTATACTGTTAAGTAAACTGTCTGCATTGGGGGTCGGGGGCACGTTGCTGGGGTGGTTCCAGAGTTACTTGTCGAGTCGAACATTACGTGTAAAAATAAAGCATTTCTTTTCACAAAGTTTTCAAGCGACGAGTGGATTGCCCCAGGGAAGTCACTTCGGTCCCATCTTGTTCCTAATTTTTATTAATGATTTGATTTCTGAACTTAGTAATGTTAATTTCTTGCTGTTTGCTGATGATTTAAAAATTTTCAAGAGTGTCGTTAATGAACGTGATTGCAATGATATACAGAGTAACTTGGACAGATTGTGTGCTTGGTGTCAGAGAAACCACCTCTTTTTGAATGTACAGAAGTGTGAATTTATTCGATTTGGAAGGTTTAAGAAAATGCTAAAATTTGATTACTATCTTGAGGGGGAAAAATTAAAGTCAGTTAACGAAATTCGCGACTTGGGTATAATATTTGATGATCAGTTATCGTTTGTGAACCATATTGTAGAGATTACCGGGCGCGCAATGAGAACCCTGGGGTTTGTCCTTCGTACAGTAAGCGAGTTTAATAATATTCACGCGATAACCCTGCTGTACACATCACTAGTACGAAGTATATTAGAATTTAATTCGTCGATCTGGTCCCCCAACTATAATATTCACATTGAAAACATTGAGCGAGTGCAGCGTAAATTTCTACGATTTATAAATTACAAAATGGGAATACCAAGGGAAGAACTAAACTACGCTCAATTACAATCATATCTTCACTTAGAAACACTAGTTGGTAGAAGAATAATTAATGACTTGATTATCTTATATAAAATTGTAAATATTTTTTTTGACAGCCCTGAATTGGTACAACTTATTAAATTTCGAGTGCCAGGTAGAAGTACAAGGAGTCGAGATCTTTTTTATTGCGACAATTATTCCACTAATTATATTATAAATACAATCGTCCCTCGCTTGCATCAACAAGGCAATAATTATTTGACAGAAATAGATATTTTTAACATTGGCATTTTATATTTCAAAAGACTCATAAAAAATAAATTTTGCCCTAAAATTACAAATGATGATCACAGATAGTTTTTATTGTTATATTATTATTTGTTTTATTTATTATTATATTTTGACAAGTCTTTGTTTTCGATTTATAAATCATGCTCTTGGCTTTTTCATGTTTTGTAAGCGACAATCTAAAAATTTCTAGTTGTTTATTTGTTTTGTCCCGAGCTAAGTTGGTATATAATTTTTAAAGTATTGTTTTTTCTTTTTTTATTGTTTTTATAAATTGACATATTATTATTTTATTGTTTACTTTTGATTTAATGTGATTGAAAGCGACATTAAATTTTCGATGTACCTAGAATGTAAGCTATGTTGCGATATTACCACGATGAAATTAATATTGATTTTGTACTAAATAGTTTCCTATAATGCGAGTTTGATTGTATCTCGCCACCTGTGCGGTGTAATATTATTGTTGTAAATTTAATGTTTTGCTGTGTTAATGTACTGATGACTATATATTGATATTTTTTCACATCTGTTTGTTCAATATTATTATTATTACTCGAAAACGCTTTGTAGATTTGTTTATGTAGATTTATATAGAATTTTAATTTTTAATATTGTATTGTGTAATATTTTGATAATTCAACACTAATTGTAATGAAATGTAAATGGCGTATGCCGTAGATAGATAAATAAATAAATAAATAAAAAGTACTTAGAGTTAGTATGGAGCGTAGTTCATTGAAGTAAATCCCGCGGGCTTAAGGCCCTCCACATCCCCGGGTAGCTCAGGCGTATTAATAGCGACCTCTTTACCCGCACTTCTAGGCATATCTTATTAAGAGGTGGGTCCAGAGTTAGCCAGGGAGCGTAGTTCAGTCACCATATATTTTTTATAGAGAAATTTAATTTAGTATAATTGATAACATCGTGACATGGAAAATTAGGAGCCTTGTGACCTTCCGGCGTTCCCGCGAGGAATTTTGAAAGACGGAGCAGTAACTCATATTATGCAACGAATTGTCTAAAAGTTTGCAATTTCAAATTAAGAAGGTGTTACCAGCGTATGGAACAAAAAATCAAGCTGGCAATAGGTCAAGGACAATTTGAATTGGAGAACTGTAAACTCAGTACCTTTGAGGCATTTTGTCAATCCTTTCAAAATCATGTGTCATATTATCTTTGGCACAGTTCGACTTTAGAACATTCTTCAGCACAATTTAAAAGGCACTTTTCGTTTATTCCCATTTTAGCTCCATGATTAGGAATTTAGAATTCCCAATGGAGACACAATAAGTGGCGAGTGTGATGATGAAGATTCTAGTGATTGTGATCGTGTCCCCTTTCTTCTTCGTTGTGTCCTCCGTGGGAATGAGAGTGAGAATGTCCATCTGAAAAAAAAAACAAGACATTAATAAATTAATCCTAGGACTTCAAGAGTTTTCCTGCGTTCTTTGTAATCTCTTTGATATTTTTCAATGGCGAATTGAGTTACTATCAAGCCCGGACTGGGACCTTAAACCGGCTTGGGCATTTTTATAGAGGTCGGCCCCCTACTTCTCACGAAAGTAGGAAATAGCGGCGCAGGCGAATTTTTTTTAAATGGGTGAATTGATGAACTTTGTTGATTTCAATACTAAGGCATCTGGATATATATCTGTATGGGGTACAACATGATTTTGTCATAAAACGTAAGAAGATAGATAAAAAGGAATCGTTTAAAAGTGAATTTTCTTTTTTGTGAATAAACCCTCACTTTAATTAAATTAGCGCCGCAGTCAAAATCTTTATTGAAACAACTGTTCCGTCACGAAATTTTGTTGGCAAACCTCGGATTCGGGATTCAGCTCCCCAAAAAACGTGTAGAATGAAAGAAATCCAGACTACCCCACAACTTTCCATCGAGAAATGTGACCAGACTGGACTAAATGGGTATTTTTTAAATAAAAGTAAAATGTTTCATAATACTCACTAATGAACTGCAGTCCAAACATGACTAGGAAGCCAACAATAGCTGACAGGAACTGTATGAACCCAGATCTATCCTTCTGGAGAATCTCAAAGAACACTACATACAAAAGAGTGCCACTGGCAAGACCTTGCAGGATAACTGATGGAAGACCACTTGCGGCAGCCCCAGCTCCGCCAGACAAGGCAATGCCAATGCCAATACCAATCGGAGAGACAATAGCAAAAGTCATGACATAGGTGAAAGAGAGTGCTGGCTTTAGTTTGGCAGTCACAAGTTCAACACCAACGCAAAACGCAATCACTAACTTATGAGCAGACACCGCCCCAAACATGTACCACACTGTCCCGGCTGACGATTCTAATCCAACTGCTAAACCTTCGAAGAGTTCATGGACTGACAGAGCTAGGACGATGAGAAGACCTCGTAAAGAGGACATGACTGGATCATCTTCCAAGTCGACAACTGGCATGTGTGAATGCGAGTGGTGATGGTGATTTTCGTGTGTTCTCTGTTGTTTCTGCTGTTCTATGGTTGCCACTTCTTGGATTTGTTTCTCAGTGTCTTTAGGGCTGTACTCTGTATGACAGTTATTGTTGTGTGTGCTCCTTCTAATTGACAGTGATCGCACTAACGCAGTATCGTGTGGTGGTTTAAGAGAGTTTTTGTGCGCTCTCCAGTGGAGATAGAAGTGTACAGTTTCTTCCACGAAGTACATGGCGAAGAATCCTATGCACGTCAGTAATGAGTCCAAGTGAAATGGAAGTTCTGGGATGATTCCATCCTCTAAAACAAAGAAAAATCCATATTAAACATTTGTTATCTTCTGGGGTATACAAAGTGGGATGAAAAATGGAGCAAAGTTTTTTAGAGCAACGAATATCTCGGAAACTAGACCTGGTACAAACTTGAGATTTGGCATAAATATACTCCTATCGAAATTAGCTATAGTGCGTTTGACTATTTTTTCCAAAATTTTGTTAAAAATACCGTGGGCATAGTAGCGTAGCGTGGGGGAGGGGGAGGCAGCACGAAAAAAAATCATGAATACATTAAATCACATTTGTTTCATTAAAAACTCAAAAATATTTCGCTTGCGGCGCTGTTTCGCCTCTTTTATGCCATATCAATATCAAATTTTAGTTGTCACACTCCAGCCTCGAAGTTCTTTATAACTCCCATAAATTTTCGAGAATATTAGATTTTTATGCTTAAATAAGCGGGCGGCGTAAACCAACGCCACGTGCCTGCGCAGGCAACAGCTAGTTAAATATGTATAATTGTTTTGCTCGGACATTGACACAGTGCTACAAGTTATATTACGACAATAATATTATCTCGTAGGCTCATATTATCTATAAATACATACAAGACAAACCCACGTACATAATTGTGATAATATCTCGTCATACCAATAAAATGTATTATGTGGTCACACCGGTAATTACTCCGTAATAGTAACATAGGTAACTTGTTGTCATCACGTGTAATTACATGGCGAAAGAAAATTGTCTCTAGTAGTACCTGTTTAGTAGAAATTATCTAGGTAGGTTAGAATTAGGTACATACATTATTAATAGGTGTACAATTGGCTTACTACCACTGCATCAGTTATCAAGGGCATTGAAAATGATGGCAGATATGAATCTGTCATCTACATATGATGTGAAATCCTTTTATGGATATTTAAAGAAATAAATAAAAGCAGTTATATGGACAGATTTCCAGCTGTAGCACGTATACAACTTCCAAAAAATACACGATTGACAGCAGGATGTGGTGGAATGGGTGAACGTTACCCTGGGCAGCCAAAGCCGACTCATTAGCGTCGGAACACCCATCCTGCTTCCTCCCCAAGGGAATTCAGATAACGCTACATTATGTGATTGAAGATGCCCCTCGTCTCTGTTGAGGAGAAAACTGTAATGTATTTCTGTCGGTGCAATGCAGATAAATCCAGTTCAATACCTAAAATAATTTAGGTATATCTCAAATCAAAAAATTTGCATTTTTTTTAAACAACAGTTGTGTTGTGAAATGTAACCATGTCTTATTATCACATCAAGCAACACAACACCAAGTTTGCTCCTTGAGACTTCTGAAAAAAAAACGGACTGTACAACGTAGGTTCTACGTCTCAGTATCTATTTTTTGTTTTTTTCCTAATTATGTGATTACAGCGTCATCCAGCGTCATAATATTGCACTATTCACAATTGTTTTAACATTATTTAATTATAATCTACTGAACAAAAAAAACTCGAAGTGAGAGGCGGTCAGGTATGAATCAACTACATGAATTATAATGTAACCATGTCTGTATGTCCACTCCATAAATGTCATACAGGTAGTGCAGCTGCCATCAAACTGTGTGGCGCATTTTCTCATCATGTCATAAATTTTCTAAAAATGCTAAGAAAATCCATTAAAATACAACTCTTTCATAAAAAAATTGCCCGCGGTTCTATTTTTTATTGTTTTTTTTTTATAAAAAAATTTTTTCACACATATTATTGTGCAAAATATAATTATCATACACATTTCCAAATAAACCAAACCACTTCACTATGCTTCAGAAAAAAAATTCGCCTGTGGCGTTATTTACGCATTTTTCATGCTATACCAAATTTTTAAATTTTTGATGTCCTCCTAGCTCCGAGGCTGCCGACGCCCATGTTACATAGTATTTTATTTTTATACCCAGCACACGTATATTTTGCCCACTCATTTATAATGTAACATTTAGCTCACAAATTTTCGCATCTCAATACCAGGGTGAACGGGACAATTGGTTCTATTATCAAAAGTCGCAACGTATCTACTAAGGCAAAGATACTGGTGCACAACGCCGTCCTGGTGCCAACACTGATGTATGCGAGTGAGGCATGGATATGGCTGAAGAAGGAAGAATCAGATATACATAAATGCTGAGAAGAATGTGTGGAGAGATAGGATAAGAAATCAAGTGATTAGAGAGTTGAGTGAATGTAAAACGGATGTTGTGACTAAAATGAAAGTGAACAAATTGAGATGGATAGGGCACGCAGAGAGGATGAATGATAAAATATACCTGGAAGAAAGACGAAAGAGACGAAACGAGAGAACCACATGTTAACCAGTTGCTGAGAAATGGAGGTCTTTTGAGTAAAAAGAATCGTAGAGTGAGTCAAGGCCGTAGCCAGGAATTTATTTCGGGAGGGGTTGAGCCCTGGAAAATTTGATATTTCCTAACGGAATAAAAACGAGTAAATTGCTCGCAGGCGGATTTTTTTTTTTCAAGAATAGTTAAATTACCTAATGAACCTGGTTATGCATCTGGATCTATTTTTGGTTACAACACGTTGAACTACTAGCGCCTAAAATTTTGTCTTAAAACATAAGAAGGTAGTTTTTTTATGAACAAACCATCACTGACTAGATTAGGGCCGCAGCCAAAAATTTTAATAAAACAACTGTGATTTAATGGATTATCATAATAATTTATTGAAAATCCATAACATAATGAAAATACAATGTGGTAATAATGTGATTAATTTGTCCTATGTATAAAACGGTGGGTTAGCTGAGGAATTTAGGGCTGCCTACGGCCATGGAGTGAGTGTATGTTTAGAACCACTGTCACGCCATAAGAAGTAAGTAGTATTAAATGAATGATAATTAATGCACATATTAACTTGTATGACCGATGGTATTAATAATAATAATCATAATGATTACATATACACGCCTGTCACTCATTACACATTAACATTACACAACCATCAATGGCCAGTGGTACTCACTGCTGAATGAATACCTTGTGGTACACCACCATATACCTTGATGCAGATCTCCTCACAAAACGTCTTTCTAATGTTCTACATGTTGTGGCAACAATATAATCAAATTGATCATTGAATGTTATAGTTATGACTTAACTTTGACGATTAAATCGACCAAAACGACTTTTTTGATCGGCGTTTCAGTACCAAACACACAAAATTTGAGACAAAAATACCAAGACACCAATTTGGCTGAAGAAATACGGGATATGTGGCATCAAAATTCAGTAAGGGTGGTTCCGGTCATAATTCGTCTACTGGGGTCGTACCAAAAACATTACATGAAGATTTTTTTACGCATAGGCATGTGTGCAAAATTGCAAGACCATAATATGGTATATTATACTCCATATAGGTATTCGATAAAGTAGTGATTGTCTCCTCAGAATTGAGATAATTATCTCAATTCTAATTATCTCTGTACAATTGTACAAGCGACACGCGACCTTCTTCACTATGTCTCACAAAAAAAAATTGCCGCTATTTACGCTTTTTTTTGTACTACATATAACAAATTTTTAATTTTTTGTTGCCCCCTCCGCTCCTACCACTGAGGCTGGCGACACCCATGACTAATAAGTATATATAACCAAATGTATAACTGATGAGTATTTAAATAAAAAATCAATACTTAATTAATAATTAGGTATTATTATGTAAGAAAATAATTATATATATTTTTTTATTTTATAGTGACCAACGTTCAACTTTAAAGTACGTAATTTATTGTTGTCTAGAAGTCCGAAAAAACAGATGTTATCTTATTTAAACCAGTCTTAAGTTTCTAATATTTAATTAATAAATATCAAATTTCTCTTTAAGAAAGCAATTAGCCGGACACTTGGATACAAAAACTAATTATGTAATTGTAATTAGTTTTTTTATCAAAATATACCTATTTTATATGGAAGTTTTTCCTTAAAATCTATCTAGAAACGTCTCGACGAAAAGTCTTTTTTTAAGATTGTAAACTTTGACTAGATCCTCTCGATCGCTCGGTGTCTTCCGATGCTTAAGCTAGACAACATGTGACTTACGATCTGGATTTCTTTTCCGACGCCCTTTCGTACGATACCACACATGACCCCACACGACCCTTGGATCCCCCTCAAAAGCCTTAGTTCTTTTTTGTCTCTGGAGAAGGATGATCCAATTTTATACAAAATGGTATTGTCACCGAATTTACATACGTTTGCAAAGTTTCAGGTCTCTAAGTAGTCAGAATGTGGCTGAAAATTCGATTGCAAGATTTGCGCACAGACAAACAAAAAAAATACAACAGAGTACGCAGTGAAGTTACTCGTAAATAAAATCGTAAAAAAAACACACACATACACAGCAGAGGATGGACCTTCCATCAGGCTTATGACTGATCGTCGGCTGGCTTAATGTGATCACATCACACTAATTAAGTAACTAGTAACTAGATATACGTATACAGGCCCGGACTGGGACCTCAAACAGGCCCGGGCAATTTTAGAGACGCCGGCTCCCTATTTTCCTCGAAACTAGTAAATAGTTCCCCGGGGTTTTTTTTTTCAAAAATGAGTGATTTGATGAACTTGAAATAATACTAAGGCATCTGGATTTATGTATGGGTTAGCACACGATAAAGGACTAGCGCCGCAGGCGAAATTGTGTCATAAAACGTAAGAAGATAGGGAGATGAAATATCGGGACCTGTCCCCTTAGTACACTGTCCCCAATTGTACAGAACATTTTCTAGATGGCGGTTCAATTCAGTTTCTTTTGCATATTTTATGTAATCAGTCGGCGTTGTTAGCTAGACAGTCTTTTGGCTAGACCTGCCCATCGGCCCTCTGACCCGACCGGCCCTTCGGACATTTGCCCGAACTGCCCTGAGGCCAGTCCGGGCCTGTATACGTACCTATGTTATTTATGCACATCCTGTATTTGATGAATAGCAAACAAACAATACAATAAAACATTACATTAAAATCATATTTCCATAACAATTCCACATACAAGTGTTATTATGGAAACAATATGTTTGTATTATGTAACAAAAAATGGTAATTTTATTGTGATTGATGTTAAACATGATACCAACATTAACATTAATATGTTCTTTGTGAGTTTAAAGTAACAAAAAATAAGTAAGTATGGCCCCGTTTTTTTTATAATTTACCTATATACATCATGCAGTAGCTAGCATGGGCGTCGCCAGCCTCGGAGCTAGGGGGGTGCAACAAAAATTTTGAAAAATGATATAGCATAAAAAACGTATAAATAGCGATTTTTTTTTGTGAGACATAGTGAAGAAGATTGTGTGTGGTTTGTGTATTTGAAAATGTATATAAGTAACACTTTGCACAATAATATGCATAGCAAATGTTTTTTTATAAAAAAAGTAACAAAAAAATAACGCCGCAAGCAACTTTTTTTTTTAACTGATGGAATTTCATACTAATTTTAGAAAATTGATGATATGGTGAGAAAATATGTGGTAGTTTTGTGATTTTTTGTGAGGTCATTTAGTATGAAAAAATATATACCTATTCCAATCTCTAGGGGGTCCAGCTGCCCCCTTGCCGCCCCCCCTTACCTGACGACTCCCATGGTAGCTAGTCTACCAACAAAGCAATGACTGTTCAATAGACTTCTGAAGCGACCCTCCTAACGTTCATATGAAAATCTAAAATAATGCGATTTTTTTAAAAGTACAAAATGATAATACTGTCGCTTATAAAGCGTATATTGAGTTGACAAAGAGCTACAAAGTACCATTCCTGATGACTACAAAGTACCATTCCTGATGACTTTAATTTCAAACGCTTTTACGAGTATTTTTAACTTCACTTGCGTTGTTCTCTCCAAATATTGCAATCGTATTTTAACTCATTTCCAGACTAGTTGGAGAAGTGAAACTACTTTTACCAATTGTGTAAACTAGATGACATTACGATTCTGTATCATTTGGATCAGCCAATTCTCCAGAGACAAAAGATATAAAGCGTTGGAGACAGTCCGAGAGATGTGTAGCGTCGTGTGAAAGTGTATTGGAAAAGAAATTCAGATCAATCTAGTGAGCCCGGGTTCGATCCCCGATGTGACCTACTCCACTTCACGACACAAGCTTTTCAAGCTTACTGCGAAGTGTTTCAAGCTTACTGTTGAGCGTCGGAAGGCCACCAAAGAGATGGACCGAAGACATTGTCCAAATCGCTGAGGAAACCTGGATGCGGAAGGGTTAGAGCAGAGACGAGTGGAAACAGTTGGAAGAGGCCTATTTCCAGCAGTGGAGGGAAGAAGGCTAATGAAGAAGAAGAAGTGAAGTGTACAAAGGTGTATTAGGGTTTATTTCGATAAACCCAGATTTGTTTTATAAAAAGAAACATACAGTATGGAAACACACAGAATTGATTAAAGTTTTCGAAAAAAAAAAACTTGCTCATTTTTCTCGATGATGTTGTAACATCGAGTAAATTAGAAATGCTAAACTCGGCATCTCTAATCTCTTTGTACGTCATAGAAGTTGTCGGAGATATCTCCACTTGGCTCTGGCAGACTTGACTGCCTGGGGATGGTCTCCGCAGATATAACTAGTTACTTACCTTACCTACTTAATAGTTAATTCTCCATCCAACATATTGATTTAGCTTCGGCTCGAAATATCTCTATGACCGTGAACTCGAAACAAAGCACGAACTAATAGAATATCCACACAACATCGTATACCTCCATACATAGCACGTAGCATACATACGTAGGTTTCTATTTAAAAGTTGAAACTTTTCTGAAGGTTATGTTGGAACTTTTGCTTATTTTATCTTGCTCCTGGTATTTATAAAGAGACATTTGAAAGCTTTATCTTGAAATCTTCGTTGTCTCGCTTCCTATCAAGAAACAAAATAAAAGAAAAGAAACAAAAACTGTTTTTACCTATGCTGTTTCTATCTATACATGTTTTTCAGTGCATACACATGATGCTTGATAGATTGATGCACATATATTCAGGGGTGATAGTATAGGTCATTTGGGATCTTTTGAAGCAAACTTAGCTTAGTTGAAAGTCTAATGCCCAATCCCACCTAGGAAGGAGAGCCCTATGAAATTTCCATACAAAAAACAGAGATAATATTCTATTTATTGATGAAAGAACATCAGCTTGCAGCACCACCACATCCTAAATCCATACGAAATGCAACATGCAACTCACCTACTCTGGGCGGAGATATTTGGGCACCTAACGTAGGTGAGTTGCGTGTTGCATTTCGTATGGATTTAGGCTGTGGTGGTGATGCAAGCTGATGTTCTTTCATCAATAAATAGAATATTATCTCTGTTTTTGTATGGAAATTTCATAGGGCTCTCCTTCCTAGGTTAAAGTTGGTGGAATTGGGCATTACAGTTCTAGAGTTATTCGAGATTTACCTGTGACCAATTATGTCATGCAAGTCGGGGTTTGGCGAAAAAATACGAAATAAATTCATAATTCGAAAACTATAAAAAATCGCTGAACATACATGGGGGTTAAATCGATAGGTATTGAGGTGCTCTATCATCTTGCTTCGGTTAATCCACCGGTTGTGTTACACAGTGTATATTGACCAGATAACCGAAGATATGCGCTGTGTGGCAGCAATCGAGGAATGCCAGATTGGCAAGTGCCAGAGATGAGTCGAAGGATCGAGTGCTTACTGATGCGGACCAATCTTTGGATTATAACCCGGAGTACTTATTTGCGGACGTTGTCAATTACTGACTACCAGATTTATGACTTGTCAATATTATTAGTGAATGTCAGGAAATGCATTGAAATTGTATAATAAAATATGCTTTAATAAGGTCGATAACGGTGCATCAAGCTATGCACGTATTTCAGTCGATACATCAATCTGATGGTTGGTAGTTGGTAGTACATAATAATATCTAGCTCACGTATAATTGCTATCAAAATAATTGTATATCATACTTTGATTGATTGTGCATTGTTTAGACGATGTATTCGTATACGAGTGAATAGCCATTAAAAGTAGGCATATTGACATTAAAAAAAGAGACTTTTGAGACCTTTGAGACCTTAGACCTCGATAACCGTACTAAATATGCTTTGGAAAAAATAGGGTAGATACATTTAACTTGTACGAGTATCTAGTGAGTGGCCGTGAAAGTTTTTTATATCTTGAATAGATTTCTCAACAAAAATTGTGAAAACGCCTCTGAATATATTTTTATTTTTGAAATACAGCTACATACTTCCCGACCAATATATGACGTCACGGTAATTCCTCACGGCATTGAGGTTCAAAATCGCATGAACAATCGCATGATAAAATGTTAAAAATAGCGTTTTTCTAACTTAATTTCGCTTCATTCAAAAAAAGTTTTACGGTCATTCCCTAGATTTTAATGCATACTATCAATTCGAATAGAAAATCTCCGCGACTTTTGGGAAACGAGTTGCTGTCTTTCGAAAAAAAGATCGGCGGTGTTTTTCACATTTTTTTTAGAAATCTGTACAGTATATATTTGCGGTCATTCTCTAGATAAAGGTTCAATGTATCTACCCTATTTCCTTCCAAAGCATATTTAGTAAGGTTGTCGAGATCTAAGGTCTCCCGCTAAATTAACCCAAGAAAGTAAATAAAACGCTATTTTTAACATTTGATCGTTACGGTTTTGAATCTTAACGCAGCGGAAATGACGCGTGATGTCATAGTTGGACTCCTAGTTTTAACCAGAGAGGTATTATGTATTTTACATACCTACCTAGTACCTATCATTTACATTGCAAATATTTTGCGGCTTACATTAGAACATAACATATTATATTAGCATTGTATTGATGATGAAGTGTGAAATTAGAGATCACTCGTTCTTTATGGGTGAAATGCCTAAAAAAAAAAAAAAAAAAGTGTGAAATTATTTTAATACAATATATTGTTCACTTTTGTTACAACAGCCGCAGATAAATACATTAAATTTGGGACGGGTACATCATCTAACATTTCAACTCAAAACCAAGCAACCAAGCAAAACATGATCCAGTAAATGACGAGTGTGAAGGTGCGCTTACAAACACGAGCAATCTTTCGACCAATAAATGCGGCAACTCGTACAAATCGTAGGTATGGATTTATTAAATTTTATTACAAATACAAGCAGAAAACAGATTACAGCTATAGATATAAGTAATAACATGAAGATTAGTCCATTCATAATTCAGCTGTCACCCAAAAGCATGCGCCACAGTTAAATTAAAACATATAAGTTAACATTATTTCGCAAAACATAGCAATTATTTCGGCAATATTTATAGCGATACAATCGATATTGCGTGCAACGAGAAAGAGAATTATCATGATATCGGCGACACGAATTGCTGAACATCCAATCGGTTCGAACTTTTTGGTGACAATAAGTAACAACCATGGGCGTCGCCAGCTTCGAAGCCAGAAAAAAATGTGTAAGTAGCGCCGCAGGCGATAATTTTCTTAAAGATGAGTTAATTGATGAACCTGGCTGATTGCAATAGTACGGCATCTGGATATATATTTCTGGGTTACAACATGGTAAAAGACTAGTGTCGCAGGCAAAATTTTGACATAAAACGTAAACTTAGATAAAAAAGAATCGTTTAAAAGTCCAGTTCATTTTTTTATGACTAAATCCTCACTCACGCGCCGCAGGCAATTTTTTTTAACGAAACAATATTTTTTTGACAGATTTTTCACAACAATTATTGAAAATTCATGACATGATAAAAAAACGATGTGGTAATAATATGATTCGTTTCACCCGTGTATAAAACGGTGGGTTAGCTGAGGACCATGATTAGTATAGTAGTTTACAAGAAATGCAAGCTAGGCTATCTACTGACCGGTAGACCATACGATGTCTCAATACATTATAATATGTATGGAGAAGTGAGTAGTAAATAGCTGCATCTAATAATATTATTATATGCTAAGTCGAGTTCAGTTGGCGGATAATTACCTTTACGATGTCCGCACTCTGCACGACATTTCCCAAGCGTGTGATTAGCAATGTCGTGCTACTTGGACACGGTACAGTCGTGCTGCATACATCAAAAGAACTAACATCATCAACAACTATACATAAGTCTTACATACTTAGTGCTATACCTACAATTAATAAGACATGCTTCTTTGTTTATCCGTGAAAAATTCATATTGTTTTGTGTATTTTTCACGTGTCTGAAATGAACCTGAAGGCCTATTAAGTACGTATGTTCATCTCAGGTAGGTAAAAATTTAGCCATACCGAAATATGTAAACTCAAATATGTAATATCTTTGTACAATTCACAGTGAGCCTGAAAAACTTGTGTCGTGAAGTAGAGAGTAAGTCAGCATCGGGGATCGAACTGGCTCTCACCGCATCAACATGTTACCAGCCCGACTACGATCGTCTCAAAATGCTACACTAAAGTTACATTATGTGATTGTTCACATTAAGGGCGTATTTGCTCTGAGCAAAAATCGTTCTATTTTCGCTTCAACTTTTTAAAATCTTATATCAACATGATAGCTCGAAATAAGAATTACGTAAGCGACAATGTGAATTTTACCTTTTTAAGAAGAGCCTGGGAACAAATTAAAAAATCTAAAACAATCAATTTGTTAAGATTATAATTACCAGTATTTGGGCTAAATTATACTTTTATATCTGAAAAACTGAACGGAAAATCTTCAGATCTCGTAAATTTCAGGGGTACTTTCGGAATATTTTTTTATTCAAGGAATTTCCAAATATTGAAATTGAGTTTACTGAAAAGAAAAATAATACCTACATAAATAATAACACAGCAATAACATCAGAAACAACATTAAACATAAAAAGGTCTCCAGACAGCATAAGCTGGTATTAGGGAATAGCTGGTATGTAATACGTAATACTAAACCATCCAATCTGTAGTCCATACATTCATCTATCACTGTCTTCAGTTTCAAGACGATTCTCTCAGTATTGGCTGAGAACAATTATTCAGGGCGCCGAAGCCCAATGACAGGATATAGGCCCTTAAGTATAAATAAATAAATTTTCGTTCGTAGAAGCCCTAGTTCAATGCATTAGAAGTCTCGGTTCGTAGAAGTCTGACAATTCATCTCAGCAGTGTCACAGCAGTTTATCTAGTTTGCATCTAAATTATGCAAATATGAGACCAAGAGCAAAGACATTCTGTACCAGAGCCAATTATTCTTATATGCATTCAGATTATCAATGTCAACATACAGTTTACCTTATAGTCCACTCATTGGCCAGTCAACTATTTGATTTATTGTAATTGAGTTGAGTTCCTAGACCCACTACCATGGTGAATGCATTTCTGATTCGATATATGAATATTTCGCGTCAATATTTAGAAATATTTCGCGTTTTTAGCATAGTTTAGCGTCCTTCTTTGTACAATATATAATATTTGCAATTTTTCTGCAATACTTCGTAAATGCTAAAAAGTCTATACCACTCTTTTATTTTACTTCATCTTGTTTATTGTTCATTATCGTCCTTAGGCCCAAATTTCGGGCACTTATGTCCAATCCCACCAACTTCCACCTAGGCAGCGGACCCCTAAGTAATTTCCATACAAAAACAGAGATAATATGACATTAATAATGGAGCACAATACCTAGAAGAGCATAATGTCATATGAAATTCTACATAAAACTCTCCTAGTTGGGGAGATTCTGGGCGGAGATATTTGGGCACCCAACGTAGGAAAGTTTTATGCAGAATTTCATATGACATTATGCTCTTCTAGGTGTTGTGCTCCATTATTAATGTCATATTATCTCTGTTTTTGTATGGAAATTACTTAGGGGTCCGCTGCCTAGGTGGAAGTTGGTGGGTTTGGGCATTAGACTCGTCAAACTTACATAGTTATAATCTAAAATCTATTAACAATCGAAAGGAGCAATAAAAAAATAAAAAATAAGCACATCAATGCTAACAGAGTGTAGAACGTCTACTAGCATTTCGTCGTGAACACATAATTCAATTGGAACAATAAGCAATCTTTAATAACAAATTCGAGGCTGAGACGTACTAATAATCTCATTCGCGTAACATAACTACAACACGAAATTCGCGAATAAAATGGTCATATCCCGATAGCGAAAAATCATTTCTGCTTATTATGAGTATGCATACCGACATTTCAAAAATTTCTAAAAACGGGAGACCTTCTATCTCGACAACCGTTACTAAATATGTATTGGAACAAAATAGGGTAGATGCATTGAACCTTTATCTAGGGAATAACCGTAAAAGATTTTTTATATCTTGTATAGATTACTCAAAAACAAAATTAAAAACACCTCTGATCTTTTTTCCAAAAGACGGAAACTCGTTTCCCGAAAGTCACCGAGTAAATTTTTTTGTACTGATAATATGCATTAAAAGTTTTTTGATAGACGCAAAATTAACCCCAAAAAATGGAAAAAACGCTATTTTTACCATTTTATCATGCGATTGTCACGCGATTTTGAACCTTAATGCCGTGGGAAAAGACTGTGACTTCATTCTTGGTGCCAAGCCCTTATTAGATGTTATTCGTTTTGCTTTGCATTAGTTTGTTGATGTTTATAATCGTGCCTATCGCATTACCAGTAAATCATTAGGTACTCGTGTACTAGTTAGCATTACTGCTACCTGGAAACAAGTTCAAGTCTGCATGTCATTGTGTTCACATCACTAATATACATAATATACCTATGTAATGTTAATGTAGGTACATGGAACTTTCTTTAAGAGGCTATATGCAGACATTCTGCTTTGGAGTTTACTCAGCCAATACTGAGAGAATCGTATTGAAACTGAAGACAATGATAGATGGAAGTATTGACTACAAGTTGACTGTCCTATGCCCAATCCCACCAGCTTTTATGAGGGAAGGAGAGCCCTAAGAAAATTTCCATACAAAAACAGGGATAATATTCTATTTATTGAATAAAGAACATCAGCTTCCGGTTAGAACACAGCCAAAATCCATACGAAATGCAACATGCAACTCGCCTGCTCTGGGCGGAGATATTTGGGTACCTAACGTAGGTGAGCTGCATGTTGCATTTCATTTGGAATTTGGCTCTGGTAGTGGGGCACTTTGATGTTATTTATTCAATAAATAGAATATTATCCCTGTTTTGTATGGAAATTTCTTAGGGCTCTCCTTCCTAGGTAAAAGTTGGTGGGATTGGGCATTAGAATTACAATATAGGAACGAACTGCTGTTTTTCTGGAAATAGATCAGATGTGTTTTTCACTTTTTTTTTTGAGAAATCTACACAAGATATAAAAAATCTTTTACGGTTATTCCCTAGATAAAGGTTCAATGTATCTACTCTGTTTTTTTTCAAAGCATATTTAGTAACGGTTGTCGAGATCTGAGGTCTCGCGTTTTTAGAAATTTTTGAAATGTCAATATGCCTGCTTTTAAATAACAAACAAAAATTGTTTATTGTGCTTTCACTATCTATTGTCTTGCTTCATACTATGTCACTGTCTCAGAGGAAATGCTAACAGAGCCCTTTACACTCTTTAGCATGCATTATTACTATTACTTTAATTATTTTATATCTATAATTAGTAATTAGGTATACCTATGTAAAACTGACGAGTCCAAGTGCCCGACATAGGGAATAAGGACGATAAGCAACAATAAACAATAAAATAACAAACAATTGACAAACTTCAAGCGCGATTTCTTATTGCAGCCAACCTTGTAAGCCACTGCATTTAGATATTTATCTACATAAAAGATCTTTAGGCAGAGATATTTAGTGATGTCAATATTTCAATCGATTACAATTTATTCATCGACTATCGACATATTGGAATTTCCTTTCCATATTGAAATGTATTGTATTTTCCTCCTAGAACTACGAGTTCCTAGAATCCTATTTGCATAAAGTTTTATACAAATACTTTATGCACATACATCATCACTTACTATCTATTTATAATACGATACCTACATACCACACCTATCTCTGCATTACATTAGGTATATATATTATTTCGTATGATTCACTCCCAGCAAACAACAATAGTTATTGTTTTATTGTGTACAATCACCCCCCCCACTTCGAGAAACATTATTTTAAAAATATTAGAAAGACCCAATTAAGTACATCACTTTGCCCATTTTCAAAAAAAAAATTGCCTTCGGCGCCATTCATTGTTTTTTTGTAGTTTTTGTGCACCGCAATTACAATATTTACATTTACTTCACAATTTTAACACCAAAACACGACCTTTTTCACTTATAAATCTTCACGAAAAATTTCTCCTGCGGCACTATTATTCAGATTGGATGGTCCGGCTTTAATTTTCATATTCCATATTCCTCAAAGTCAAATACTATATCACCCCCCCCCCCCCCGAAATGAAAACATTTATACGCCACTGAAACAGGTCCAAGTCGGGCACTTGTAGGTATTCGTCAATTTTACATATCATATAGAATCAAACTAATAACTATTAATACTAATTAATTTATTAATAAAGAGTTCATCAAATCTATCGACGTAAGTGTAAAGTGATCACATTAAACCAGCCGACGATCAATCATAAGACTGTTGGAAAGTCGATCCTTTTGCTGTATACCTGTTGAGAAAACTACTTACTAATTATTTTATAAGCTCGCCCTAGTGAACAAATGTTATAATTTTTTTTGTATAATGTGTCTGTATTCTTTTCATCAAAGGTGTTGAAATCTCTCTCTCCCTGGGCAATTATTATTCCCACATGATGGTGGGGTCTGCCCATCAAAGGTGTTGAAATAAGTATAGTGTTATTAGGTAATTAATAGCAATTAATTAAAATGTTTCAATCGATTGCAATAATAACATTGGGAGATAACAAGGCCATAAAGAAAACACTTAAGTACACCCACCTACGAGTATATGATGAAATATTTACTAATTAGCAATGCGATAAATAGAAAATTGTTTTCTTTACTTATATGTATTTTTTTAATTAAAGTATCAGCGAAGTCTCCACTTTTAATTGCGTCAATTACAAAGCACCTACTTTAAAATATCAATTTCTGAGAAATTATTATTAAGTACTACTATCGCATTAAGCCAAAAGTCACAAACAGGATTACATAGGCATTATCTTGAATGTATTATGTTTTGCTATACATTTTTTTATTTATTTTTTAATAAGAAAGTCCACCCGAACTGGGTGATTTGTGCCAGTAGGTATTGATATAAGAAAACTTTGGATAAGATAAAATTCAAAAGTTCAAATCTGTTAAAGTTTAAAATCGAACCTCTTCATAAATCCCGCAATCACGCGATATGATTCCTTATGCTTCATTGATAAAAGCGAAACAGAGCTAAAGGGTCTGGAGAAATCATGTTGGTAGAAGTCCTCACCACAACCCCGCAATGGACAAGCAAATAGGACATGGTCTAGTGACTCATCGTCCTCTCCACACTGGCATCTAGGATCAGATTATATCATTCTTAATAAGAGGAGAAATTAATGTTTTTGAGCAGTTTTACGATTTAGTAGGTAAAAGTTCTTCTTATTAATTTATCTAAAAGGGGGGAGTTGCCCCCTGTGCAGGAAATTTGGGGAATTCCTTTTGTAGACCACTGGCAACATACCAGTGGCGAAGGGTGGATTTCTGCAGAAGGGAAGCTGCGCGGGGCTAACATTTCTAATGAGATTACGTGAGATTAGACACTATTATACCTATATTTTTTTCCAAAAAGGTAACTCGATGGGAATCATGTTCTTAGGTAGCTTCGCGACTGCAACATACCTAATGCATGCTTTATAGACAATGGGCCGCTTTAGACTTAAAAAATGCCCGGCCAAAATTTCTTTCAGTGTGGCCCTGGTCAACATAAGACAAATGGGAAAACCCACATTGCATCATGTGATCAGATGACAACAACAAGTATTGCTTTTACCTGTACTCTTAGATATTACAATAATTAACAACTGGTTTAGATAGGTAAGGTGTAGGAACAACTTAAGAGTAGGCATATTGACATTTCAAAAATTTCTAAGAGCGGGAGACCTTAGATTTCGACAACCTTACTAAATATGCATTGGAAAAAATAGAGCAGATACATTGAACCTTTATCTAGGGAATGAACATAAAAGATTTTTTATGTCTTGTATATATTTCCCAAAAAAATGTGAAAAACACCTCTGATCTTTTTTCCGAAGGATAGCAACTCGTTTCTCGAACGTCGCGGACTTTTTTTGTGTTGATAATTTGCATTTAAATCTAGGGAATGACCGTAAAAGTTTTTTGACTGAAGGGAAATTAACCCCAAAAATTGAAAACTTACCATTACTACTTTTACCATTTTTTTAAATTTATTTTTACAACAAACAGAATAAATAGGTACATAATTAATAAAATATAGCATTATTCCAAATGTGATGTAATTAGTATGTAGGTATGTAAATAATATTTATTGAGAGAATGTGATAGAAGATAAAAATTAAAAAGACCAAACACTGCAATATAACCAACGTGGGATTAGTTATCATGCGATTGTTTGTGCGATTTTGAACCTTAATGCGGCAAGAAATGACCATGACGGCATAGTTGGGTCGCGAATCTTAACTTGTCGACATAATAACCGAATGATTCATTTAATAGCTACTTGATACTTCGCGCATTCTATTCGCCTTCACTGCTAGGTGGTTTTGTCAAGGACATTTCACACAGCCAACGCCAGCTCATTATATGGTGAAACCGGTTCTGCAGTACCTACCCGGCTGTTGCGATATTCACAACAATACTATAAAATATCAACTCAAAATAAAGTGCCATTTTAATGTGCTTTCCTCGTATCTCGCAGAAGGAAAAACAGACGAAATCATCTTGATATTCTTATGAGGATATTATTGTCGACATTCAATTTGAGATAGGTATTAAAGAGACCAAGAAAATATGAAAGAGCTATGATATATTCAAAGTTGTCGGACCGAAACACTGAGATACGCAGAGGGTCAGAAGTAACAGATGTGGTCGAAAGAGTGGCTAAGTTTAAGTGGTATTTTGCGGGACATGTTACTAGACTCCCATGATCAAAGATGAAAAAAAAGGGTAGTGGAATGGAGACCTCGTGGAGAGGAATGGAGACCTCGCAAAGACAAAAGGGGTAGAGGGACTTGCGTGATTATCTGAAGATACAAAGAGAGTTGCTTGTGATTGGATGCAGAGGGCGCAGGTTATGCTTATACAGAGTGTTTGATAGATGGATACAGATATCTTCAGGAGTGATAGTAGAGGTCGTTTAGAATCTTTTGAACCAAACTTAGCTAAGTCCAAAGTCGCACGGTTTTCGAGTTCGGTTATTTCGGTTATTCGAGATTTTAACTTTTTATCGTAAAATCCCCAATTACTCAAGTTTATCAACCCGATAGCATCGTATGTAAAGATACCTACTTAGTTCTATCATTCTTTTTTGTTACTTAAAAATGTGTTTAGTCTATTTAATTCATTAGTTTCAATCTGAAGAAACAATAATGATACGAAATATCGCATTTTAAAGTTTCAAGAGATATTTCAAAAAAGAGTTACGATTTTGGGAGGGATTTTCGATAAGAAAAAAATTGTCTAAGATTCAAAAATCTGGAAAAAACTTCTCTGGTTTATGCTCTTTCAAATGATATGCAAAACATCAGTTTCATAAAAATACGATACAATAACTTAAAGAGATCGCTAATAATTTATGCAAATTTCCATTTCCATTTTGATGATAATGTCCCAAAGGGCGGACTTGCTGCAAAAGTTAAAGTCTTGCAGTCAACCCGGAAGAATGATGAGTATATTACGAAAATGTTGACGCAGAGCATTGACTCTCAAGTATGTATACAAAAACATTATAACAAAATACATAACATAATTTCCATATAGATTTCATTAAACGAATTCACTAACACACGTGTATGCAACAAACACCTAACATTGTTTTTGTTTTTAATCCGATTATAAACAATGAATTTATTCCGCACGCCTACTTGTAAAGTTATTTTGGTGTGTTATGTAAATGTAAATACATATAATTAGTTACATAATATTATACATCGTATACACGCAGTTATTTAATAAATAATACATTATAGGTAATACTTTTTGTTTTATTCATCTACACTACATACATAATTTTAAATTTTAGGAGTATTTTCATAAGAATTAATTAGTAACCCTAAGTGTGGTAGTAATATATAGGTAGGTATCAGCGACGAAGGGTCCTAAGAATACGGTTCCCATCGAGTTACTTTTTTGTTTTAGGATGAAAAAAATTAAATAATGTACTTATCTTATAATAAAAATTTAGAACAGAGTATTTAGTATCTTCTATAAGCTTTCTGTGGAAGATATGGTATAATGTGTTTTCATTTTAATAATCTTACAATGAACTTCCACCAAAACCTTCGGTCAAAACACTCAACCGCGGCTTCTCCCCATAGAGATTGAAATAGGTAGGTATATATTTTTCCATGCTTAAAAAAACCTATAGGTACCATGATAAAACCTATCTTCTTCTTCCTTCAGCCATCTCTCCACTGCTGGATATAGGCCTCCTCCATTTTCTTCCATTGTCCTCTATCCTGAGCATTGTGAGCCCATCTTCTACCCGCGACTGGGATTATATCGTCGGCCCATCTTTTCTGTGGCCTATATCACCTATATCATGATAAAACCTCACAAAAAATCCCATTACTACTACACATTTTCTCATGTTTCTCACATTTCGTGTCAAAAATTTTCTAAACTTGGCACGAAAATCCTTCAAAATACATACAATTGTTTAATAAAAAAAATTGCTGTGGCGCTTTTTTTTATTAGCGCTATTTCTTATCACCTTTCATAAAAAACATTTTTCATACATATTATTGTGCAAATTATTTTGCACATTTTCAAATAAACCAAACCACATCACGACCTTCTTCACTATGTCTCACAAAAAAAAATACGCGCTTTTTTTTTGCTTTATCAAATTTGTTAAATTTTGTTCCCCCCCCCCCCCCCCCCCTCTAGTTTCGAGGCTGGCGACACCCATGTTCTAGCTAATTTATTGCAGAATAATCTCATTTTTTAATATTATTGAACTTATGTACCCAGTTCCATTTCCTGTATCCTTTATATTAGGTGGGGTTTGCCGGGGGCTTCCTTAAGGCTAACCCTGGGCCCACCTCTTAATATAGTAGATTTGCCTAGAAGTCGCTATTAATGCGCCTGAGCTACCCGGGATGTGGAGGGCCTTAAGCCCGCGGGATTTTTCTCTCAATACACTAATTAGCTAATTATATTTGTGTCATAAATTACTGAATGTGAGTACCTAACGATTGAGCGAGATTCGAACCCGGAAAGATCAACGCTCCTGCTGTTTTAACAGTGTAGTCATGTAGCAGTAAATAATGAGTATATATTGAGTTATATATTTTATGTTGTTTTTGTGAAGTTAATTAGATATAGTTGAGGCGATAGCCCTTCCTTCGCACAAGCAATAGCTTTAGAAGGAAGGTATATCGTATTGAATTGTGATTTGACTTTAATGTTTATATTGAATTGTAGTGTTTCTCAAAATGAAATGAAAAATAAAAGCATATTATTATTATTACTATTTCCAATGAATAGATTTGAGTCTTATCTCCTTACGAAGTTCAAGTTCCATTAGGTTTCGACAGTTTGCAAAATATCACCACGCGTTGATGTCGAAAACTGTCACGCTTCATATTAGAATGACATGTTTCGACATTAGTACACAATGTTAGAGACATGGGCATCGTCAGAGGGGGCAGGGGGGCAGCTGCCCCCCCTAGATATTGGAATAGGTATGTATATATTCATACTAAATGTAAAACCTCACAAAAAATCGCATTACTACAACACATTTACTCATCACATCATAAATTTTCTAAAATTAGTATGAAAATCCATCAGTTTCATAAAAAAATTGCCTGCGCCGCTGTTTTTTATTACTTTTTTATATAAAACATTTTTCATACACATTATAGTGCAATGTATTAAGTATTATATTATATTTTCAAATAAGCAAAACCACATCACGACCTCCTTCACTAAATCTCACAAAAAAAAATTCGCCTGCGGCGCTATTCAAGTGCTTTTTATGCTCTATCTTTTTTTAAATTTTTGTTGCCCCTCCCTAGCTCCGAGACTGGCGATGCCCATGGTTAGAGATATCGCTAAACTCCGCAATACTTAGGAGACAACAATAAAATTCAGTAGCAATCTGTCGATTAAGTTTATTTGCCGACATTATTGCTTATATTCCGTATTGCATGAATTGTAGTACCAATCACAGTAATGTTACAGTTAAATTAACAAATCAGTCTTTCCTGGAAATGTTGTTATTTTATTACTGACAACAAGAAATATAACATTAGATCCGTCCTTGAGTTACTGTGGTACGGAACATTGCTATCCTATAAGTATTATACTATTTATAAGTACATTATAAATATAAAATTAACATAAATAAGTATGCAATTAACACGATAATATAACATTACAATAATTACATTAACATTCATTAACATAAATTACTTATGCTATTTTTTTTAAAAACCGCACACCGTTTTCGCTTTTATTGCGTTTTTGAAATTAAGGCTCCCGACCATAATTTTATGGGGTAAATTTCGCGTCAATCAAAATACTTTTACGGTTATTCCCTAGATTTTAATGCATATTATCGATACACAAAAAAACTCTCCGAGACTTTCCTCCGAGCGTTTTTCCATACTAAACGCATAACTTTATAGTCAAATATCGTTGTGTTTTACTTCGTAATGTCACGTAAAAGTGTGGCACAATGTCAGTATTTTATAAGGGGAACATAAATTAGCATAAATCTGTGAGAAAATTTGAATTAAATAAATCATAACCTAATTGAACGAAAAAATTTATGAATCTGTCAGAGCTTTTTGGACTGCGCCGCTAGAGGCGCTGCATTCTTTTTACACTTGGATTTTTTTCACCCGTATAAAAAAATATTCAGATTGGTACCTACTCACTGGAGAAATTCAAATCAGTTGAGTATTATGTATGGCTGTTTTGATATTAGGTACCTGTACCCATTGTTTGGCTAACGGAAACTGAGTAGGTACCTAAAACATCCATAATGGGACCTAATGGAGTATGTACACGCACAAGCCAAATACACATATTAAATTTAATGGCTGTATGTAAATAATATTAGCTATTTAAAATATATTACAAGTAGGTACCTGGTACCTAATACATATTATTCAATAGTACTCGTATATTATACAGGGTGTTTGAGAGATGTCAGTCACTTTGGCTCTACGTCTTATTTCCTCATTTTTGACTCTGTCTTAGTCCTATATGCTGTAATTGGGCTTCGGCGCCCTGAATTGTACTCAGCCAATACTGAGTGAATCGTCTTGAAACTGAAGACAGTGATAGATAAAAGTATGAACTACAGATTGACTATTTTAGAATTGCAGGATTTGGTAATTCCTTGAATAAAAAATCAACCCTAAGGTACCCCTAAAATTTACAGGATCTGAAGATTTTCCGTTCAGTTTTTCAGATATAAAAGTATAATTTAGCCAAAATACTGGTAATTATAATCTTATCAAATCGGCTGTTTTAGATTTTTAAATTTCTTTACAGGTTTCTTTTAAAAAGGTATAATTCACTTTGTCGCTTACGTTATTCTTATTTCACGCTAACATTCTCATACAAAATTTGAAAAAGTTGAAGCAAAAATAGAACGATTTTTGCTCAGTGCATATCCCTAACATGGCTCTCTGTGTTACGCGTAATTTTTCAGCACATATTTTAAATCATGTAGCATACTCGTATATTAGGTATAAGTATGATTACATTATTATATTGTAATCGATATACCTCGTGATCTGATGATTATAATAATTTATAGATATTTATAAACACTATAGATAAATAATATGCATTTTATCACGGATCGTTACACCAAAAAATGTCCAAATTGTGTTTAGATATCATCATTCTTTCACACATAACATATTATGATTGCACAGACATGTAACTATTCATAGATAGTCAAATCATAAAAGCATAATATCACGTATGTGTTCATGGATCCACGAAATAACTAGCATACTGATGCATTGTATCTTTAAAATATTTCTTTACAAGATTTTATTGAAGAATCCCGACCCAACTATGACGTCACGGTCATTTCCCACGGCATTAAGGTTCAAAATCGCATGAACAATCGCATGATAAAATTGTAAAATAAAGTTTTTTCCATTTTTGGGGTTAATTTCGCTTCAATAAAAATCTTCTACTTTTCCCTAAATTTTAATGCATATCACAATCCGTGACCAAAGCGGCAGTATAGGTTCGCCGAAATGTCGGAGCATCTGATCACTACACGATTAACCCGAAAAACAAATCTTTATATGGATTATGGTAAAAACCTGCAATTTCTTTATTAATTTCGTATCCAAATATTTATAGGATCAAGAAAAAGCAGATAGCAGCTTATAATAATCGTCACAATCGTATAAAGTGTGGATGAATGATAGACATTTGAATTACTTCAGATTTTCTCCATTAGTTTTCATATTTTATAGTTTCAGTGTGTAGACTTCATACTTTATTAACGTAATTGAGACATTGATAAATAAATGTCAGCATCATTGATAAAATATGATGGATTAGGACATTTTTATTAACTGCATTTTACATAAAACAAATAATCTTATTGTTTTAAATATAAATTATAATATTATTTAACTCGTGCAACTTACTTTATTCAATAGGTCATTTTATAATGATTCATTAGCCATTGCATCGATCTTTAAGAGCAATTTATCATTTTATGCATGCATCATTTATAATTACGTTTCCACGTGAAAAGTAGAATTCGAGATGTGTCAAATACGGTCAACAGTTAATCTTCAACAGTTGTTCTTATTTAACACGTCAATACTGTTGACATAAAAGTATATTGTCTGCTAACGTTAATCCACGTCAATACCAGAGTGAGTATGTAAATATTCCAACCAAACGCACATAAAGAAAACTAAGCAAAATTCCCGCGAGTATTAGCCCGTCAACGATAATACCTATTATGATTATCAACAGAAAAATGAACGACAAGGTACTGCTGTTAATCTCGCGATGTCATTGGTCCCCGATCAACAATTGCTACTGTTATTAATCTACAGACACTACTAGCACTACTAGCAAACGCTACTGTTGACCGGTGACCTATGACATAAATAAAATAAAATAAAATAAAATAATCTTTATTGTACTAAAAAAATAATTGTACAATGGGCGGACTTATTGCCAAATGGCAATTCCTGCCAGCCAACCCATCGCGAGATTCATTAGCATTACGCGAGGGACATTAGCGGGGAATCTTCCAAAATTGATCAGCATTGAGATGACAATAGTAACGTTAGCGTTAACGGTTACTATTAATCGAGGTTAGCATTAGCATCTGTTAAAGTTAACTTTAGTTAGCATAAACGCCCACCACTAGTGAGTACTATGAGATACATCCTGAAAAATCGGAATCAAAATACCCAGACATGGAGGCACATGGAGCAGACCTCTGTCCAGGAGTGGACGGAGATGGGTTGACGAATAAAAGAAAGAAGGGAAGAGTACAAAAAAGTGACGGAGGCACGAAGCGTGTGTAAGGAATGTAAGGATAGGAAATTCTTTGATTACCCCGCAAGGGATGCGGCGTGAGGGGATGAAATAGAATAGAACTATAATCACAACCACACTAGATATGTGAGGTAGAATAGAACCTACATATGATAATAATAAATATGGTAGTGCGTCACTTAATAAGACTCTCCAGATTAGCTAGTAGACGCGTAATATAATACATTGTCTTTTGTTATTTAATCGGCCATTTCTCTAAGATAAGATAACTAAGCAGGTGTAATAATTTGATAGATGAGAACAATTATCTTTCAAGTAGCGTAGCATCTCTAGGTACAAGATTACATACTGTGATGGAGGCCCATCTTTATAGCAATATCATAAGTAGTAAGTAGATATATATTATAGGGCAAAGGTTAGGTATACTTGTTCCCTTTATAGAGAGATGACTCCCACTTAACATATTTCTTTCAGAATCTACTAAAGAGGAGATGAAATAGGATTAAGATTTTTCTATAATAAGAGTGAGATGGATAATAGATATATTTTTTATCAGGATTTCAGGTATTGAGAATAAGATGTGTGTGTGTGTGTGAAATGGGTGATGTATGATTTTTTGTTAATAATATTTTTTTCAGAGATTAAAGTGTGAGATGAAGAGATATTTCTCGAGGCAGTGTTAGTTCGGTTGAGTTCGGAGGTGGTGGAACTTAGAAGCTGTGTTACATTATATTCGAAATTTAATTACCACTTTATATAGTTTACTGAATTTTGTAGTGAGAATAATCCTAATCCAGGATTATTCTATTATACCATCCTAGTTTTATTTTATCAACTAAATTAACTTCAGTGATGCTGCCCGATGGAGCAAAGCTAAGAATTTATTTATACTATTTTGTTTCAGAGATAATAACAACTAAGCAATAATCCTTTTGTTTCAGCATATTATAAGCAAGATGCTATAACCTAAATGACTTATAATGATGTGCATGAATTCGATTAACTTGTAGAAACTTCTTAGTACATTATTATCCCTAATTGCATGAATATTTACGTTATAATTACTGATTGCACGAATATGTGTGGAAGTATCATCTGACTGCTAAACCATTTCGCGGGGAATAATCAGATTTAAGCCTTAAGTGGAATTAAGAGACATTAGACCCAGAATTGGCCAAAGCAAAGTCGATTTCTATACGTATTGTATTATAACTTATTATACAGTAGTGAATGTGATAAAACTTCCCGCGTAACACGCATGTGGGCCCAGAAACGTTTTTGGCTGTTTGGGACAAAACCTAGCGTATAGGAGGAGCTAGGAAGCATGCCATATCTAATTTTCAATTAACGGCATTTGACTCTCTGTCTATCCTTATAAAAACTAACCAACAACTACCAACTCTATATCTCTTCAATTACGTAGATGAATAATTATTGATTGTGTTATAATTGTGTTGTATTTTGTTTCTTGTACTTTTATGTCACTTTTCAGGGAGATTTCTAAATTTATTTGTGTTAAAAATATATGATGTAACGTTCTCACACTTTGGGTACGCTCCTGGTATATTATGCGTTATGTATGAAATGCGTGGAGTATGTGTTTCTTAATGACGCTACAGGTACTTACTGGGACAACGCTTCGTATTGTATAATAATTAGATACACCAAATTGAGGTAGGACTTTTATTTCAGCAGAAAAACACAATGTGGGTCCGAATTAAAGAAAATCAAACATTAGACAGATCACGTAAAGGCCAATTTACAACGAATATTGTAGAACAAAGAAAGACTTCGCTACGAATTACGAAAACAGGATAACGGCGGACAAGCGGCGATTCGTTTTACGCAAATTCAGTGTCTGAATGAAAGTTTGGAATGAAAGGTGGGATTAGAATGTGTGATAGAGTGAAAGCAGAAATGAACTTAGGGAAAGTAGCTTTTAGAACTAGGCAATAGGGTTTAGTTTTGAATTTAGGTAGCAGTTATTTAGGAGGTAATGTTGAACACCAAAAGTTAGTTTAGTATTCTTTTATTTTTAGCTAGTAGGGTGTTCCCATCACAAAAAATGGTGCCGTCTGACAGCGGATATAAGTATTTTTTAAATACTTACTGAGTTACCACGGATAGCTTTAGAATATAGATTTAGAATTAGTAAAAAATCATGAAAGAAATGCGAAATGACAGAGGAATTATTAGGACATTTAAATCTGCTTGTCTACACTAATGGGAGGATATGACACGTCTTAAAAACTGAGGGGAGGCGGTGATTAAATCAAGAAGTCACTTTGCTTGCCATCGAAGGGATGCAATGTTTAAGCTGAGGAGGGCTGCTGGAGTCAGAGAAGCATGGAGATCAAGATGTATGTAGGAATTTGCGGCAAAACTATCCTTAGGATCGGTACAAGGAACATCAAAATATTGCGTAAAATTATGTATCGTCTGATAATTTAAGGGGGGGGGGGATTTTCGTTGTTTACCCCTTAAGTGATGTGATGTTTTAGTGTTGGTGATACGAAAAAGGATAATACGAAAATATTGGTTCGTTATTCGGAATACGTTCGAATACACGTAGCGCGGGATACGACTGTAAGTTCATCATCTGAAAACAGGATAATATAAAAACGTATAGTAGAGGTAGGTATATAGAGTATAGCATTATTTCGTGTGTTAGACAGTCTACAGGTATAAATGTGTAACACTTGAAGTGGTCTGTTATGATTAACAAGAATACAGACGAATGCAGCTTCAAGATAAATATTTGTGTTTTTTTTGTGTGATGGGTTCGTCAAAAGAAATAAACAACAGTTACTCGTAGGTAAATACAACATCGAAACCAATATGAGTTTTGTGTCAGTGCGCTTGTTATTATAGGTATACATAGTTCGGTGGATCTACTTTGACTTGGTAAGGATGAATAGATTATTGAACTATTACGTACCACGTGTAGGACTGGGAGATTAACGAGACAAAGAAGACATGAAATTTTCTAATACTGTGTGACCTGTTGTGGCGAGTAAAATGTAATTTTGTACTTATAGGTTTATTATTTTAAGAGTGACGCTGTAAATATCAAATAATTAAGACGTTTTGTTAGTTTCAAATAAATAAGTTATACAATAATTTATAGTGTGAAATATGGACAAAAATAATAATAATAATTAGCTTCTATCAGATGTTTTATATGTCAGATAAGGAAAGGTGACCGGATATACAACAGAGGGATGCCATGTCAAGGATGTTTTCTTGTTTGTAATATGTATTCTTAATTACAATTAATATTATTTTAGTATTCAAATATCTTAAGCTAATTTTGTAATTAGGGTAAGTCCGTGATAAAATATTTATGACCATTAATTTTGTTATAATTGTTCAGTTTATTAATAAGGTAATGGTGTAAGTTATAAGTGAAGAACGTAACGCAGTATGATGATACTTGCGATTTGTGAACCTACAAATGGAGAAAGTTTCCAGGAGGATGCGATACTACAAGTACAGATGAAGTGACACGATAATTTTGTTACTTTGATTGCAGCGGTATAGATCTGTGCGCTCGTTATGTAGGAAGGTACCTACCTACATTTGTGTATTGACATGTAGGTATATGCGTATTACATATTGGGGAGTTTGTAGTAGGTATACAAGAAATACACGTATTACAAGTGGTTATTTTATTGGGGATAGGAAATATTATCGTAAATTAATACTAGAAAAAAAAAAGGATTTGGGACTAGTTTAAAATCATAATATTAATGCGTTTGTTGATATTATTTTACAGTTTCGAGAATATTAGGGTATCTTGAGTGGGTAATTAATTATAAGGTGCGTATAGGACACGAAATAATAATAAACTTTTAGGGTTCATTTATTATATGTGTTTATTTTTTAGTGTAACCATTTTCAAGTGGATCGATGTAATATACTGATGACGGTTGGAGAACGAGACTAATAATAAATATGTACAACGACACATTTCTTTCAGATGAACAGGGCAGGACTAAGGAATTAATTAAATTATTTTTCAGATGTTTTATTTTACGTTTGGCGTGGACTGACATTTAGCTAAAATTTTCAATTGGATCAAAACGTCAGTACACGTAGGGGGGTGTGATGGAGGCCCATCTTTATAGCAATATCATAAGTAGTAAGTAGATATATATTATAGGGCAAAGGTTAGGTATACTTGTTCCCTTTATAGAGAGATGACTCCCACTTAACATATTTCTTTCAGAATCTACTAAAGAGGAGATGAAATAGGATTAAGATTTTTCTATAATAAGAGTGAGATGGATAATAGATATATTTTTTATCAGGATTTCAGGTATTGAGAATAAGATGTGTGTGTGTGTGTGAAATGGGTGATGTATGATTTTTTGTTAATAATATTTTTTTCAGAGATTAAAGTGTGAGATGAAGAGATATTTCTCGAGGCAGTGTTAGTTCGGTTGAGTTCGGAGGTGGTGGAACTTAGAAGCTGTGTTACATTATATTCGAAATTTAATTACCACTTTATATAGTTTACTGAATTTTGTAGTGAGAATAATCCTAATCCAGGATTATTCTATTATACCATCCTAGTTTTATTTTATCAACTAAATTAACTTCAGTGATGCTGCCCGATGGAGCAAAGCTAAGAATTTATTTATACTATTTTGTTTCAGAGATAATAACAACTAAGCAATAATCCTTTTGTTTCAGCATATTATAAGCAAGATGCTATAACCTAAATGACTTATAATGATGTGCATGAATTCGATTAACTTGTAGAAACTTCTTAGTACATTATTATCCCTAATTGCATGAATATTTACGTTATAATTACTGATTGCACGAATATGTGTGGAAGTATCATCTGACTGCTAAACCATTTCGCGGGGAATAATCAGATTTAAGCCTTAAGTGGAATTAAGAGACATTAGACCCAGAATTGGCCAAAGCAAAGTCGATTTCTATACGTATTGTATTATAACTTATTATACAGTAGTGAATGTGATAAAACTTCCCGCGTAACACGCATGTGGGCCCAGAAACGTTTTTGGCTGTTTGGGACAAAACCTAGCGTATAGGAGGAGCTAGGAAGCATGCCATATCTAATTTTCAATTAACGGCATTTGACTCTCTGTCTATCCTTATAAAAACTAACCAACAACTACCAACTCTATATCTCTTCAATTACGTAGATGAATAATTATTGATTGTGTTATAATTGTGTTGTATTTTGTTTCTTGTACTTTTATGTCACTTTTCAGGGAGATTTCTAAATTTATTTGTGTTAAAAATATATGATGTAACGTTCTCACACTTTGGGTACGCTCCTGGTATATTATGCGTTATGTATGAAATGCGTGGAGTATGTGTTTCTTAATGACGCTACAGGTACTTACTGGGACAACGCTTCGTATTGTATAATAATTAGATACACCAAATTGAGGTAGGACTTTTATTTCAGCAGAAAAACACAATGTGGGTCCGAATTAAAGAAAATCAAACATTAGACAGATCACGTAAAGGCCAATTTACAACGAATATTGTAGAACAAAGAAAGACTTCGCTACGAATTACGAAAACAGGATAACGGCGGACAAGCGGCGATTCGTTTTACGCAAATTCAGTGTCTGAATGAAAGTTTGGAATGAAAGGTGGGATTAGAATGTGTGATAGAGTGAAAGCAGAAATGAACTTAGGGAAAGTAGCTTTTAGAACTAGGCAATAGGGTTTAGTTTTGAATTTAGGTAGCAGTTATTTAGGAGGTAATGTTGAACACCAAAAGTTAGTTTAGTATTCTTTTATTTTTAGCTAGTAGGGTGTTCCCATCACAATACACATGTTAGTATGCTAGATTAATTACAGACAAATCCGCAAAAGGCTTTTGACACCTGCACTTACGTAATTTTTTCCACATGTCGTATTTTGAGATAGAGATGTAAACAATTTTTTCACATTTTTAGGTACTATCAGAACGGGATATTTTTCAGAACAAATATTTCGACAACCTTACTAAAGAGATCGGAGCACTGCGTAAACAGAGAAACAGAACCCCACTTCGTCTTACCGGAGATGCTTAAAAAAATATATAAAATAATATACAAGAATGACGTCACAGTCATTTTCCACGGCATTAAGGGTCAAAATCGCGTGAACAATCGCATGATAAAATGGTAGAAATAGCGTTTTTTTCCATCTTTTTGGGTTAATTTTGCGTCTATCAAAAAACTTTAACGGTTATTCCCAAGATTTTAATGCATATTATCAGTACAAAAAAATTTTACTCCGCCACTTTCGGGAAACGAGTTTCCCTCTATCGGAAAAAAAATCAGAGGTGTTTTTCAAAATGTCTTTTTGGGAATCTATACAATATATATATAAAATCTTTTACGGTTATTCCCTAGATAAATGTTGAATGCATCTACCCTATTTAGTTCCAATGCATATTTAGTAACGGTTGTCGAGATATAAGGTCTCCCGTTTTTAGAAATTTTAGAAATGTCAGTATGCATACTCACTCTAAAGGAAGTGTCAAAAATGACTGGTAATTGGTATCGGTGAAAAGGTGTTATTTGTGATTGTGAGTAAGCAAATAATGGAAAACAGATAGTAGTGTGCAAAATTCGTTGGTGACCTCGATCATATAATGTAGGCTGGAAATACTCGTACTTGTGTAAATACTTGGTATTGTAATTTATCTAATTATCACTGCCTGCCTGCGTTGCATGTCAACAAAGTATATCTACTGAGTTTAAATCGCATAGCTATAAATTCTTACTAATTGTATTTTTGGTAGCTATGTACAATGTAGATAGAGGTAAGTATGTATGTATATGTATTCATGTCTTGTGATATTAAAGCTCGCGACCCAACTATGACGTCACGGTCGTTTCCCGCGGCATTAAGGTTCAAAATCGCGCGAACAATCACATGGTCAAAATAGCGTTTTTTGCTTCAATCAAAAAACTTTTAGTTATTCCCTAGATTTTAATACATAACTATTGTCAGTACAAAAAAAATCTCCGCAACTTTCGGGAAATGAGTTTCTGTCTTTCGAAAAAAAGATCAAAGGTGTTTTTCACATTTTTTTGAGAAATCTGTACAAAATATAAAAAATCTTTTACGGTTATTCCCTAGATAAAGGTTCAATGTGTCTACTCTATTTTTTCTAAAGCATATTTAGTAACGGTTGTCGAGAAGAAAGGTCTCCCGTTTTTAGAAATTTTTGAAATGTCCAGTATGCATACCAGTCCAGTATGGTGTTAGCAAAATTACAATACCTACAGCAAGTAGAACCGTAGTTATATGAATAGGGTACAGAATTACTTAAGAACTATTCAATCATTTGAATTTATTTATTACTAACACTATCAACGGAATTTTAAAGTCACAAGACATATGTATGCCTACTGATTAAATTCTATTTCAGTTTATTTTACATACTTTAGACAAAAAAGGCATTTCTCACATTACATACCAATTTACCAATGCACCCCGTGAATCTTGATATGAATACGTAATTACGTAGATAGTAATTATTTTCTTTGATTTGGAAAGACGTTTACATTAAACTCAGTAGATAGATTTTGTGTATATGCTTCTGCATTACAGTCACACCACAAAGGTGCAATAATTGGATTGAGTCATGAAACAAAAATACAAGTTTGTTGTGCAAATTTTACAATCAGTCCGAATTTCATTTCACAAATAAAATCATTTACCTAAATGTTTAGAAAACGAATTCGGTGGATTAGAATGTATACACACAGGAAACACACTAGCGGATCCAGGGGGGCTAGGGGACTGAAGGCCCCCCTCTTTAGCTTTATATACAACTAGTTTCTGAAGAATTGCATTATTACCACATCGTTTTCTCGTGGTAAAAAAAAATCATTAATTAAGCCTACTATATGTTTCATATCACTTCATCCATGTTTCTAAAAAAAATTCGCCCGCGGCGCATTCCAACCCTGATGAATAATCTGAGATTGTATTTTACTTACGGGCCGTCGCTTATTTATAATTTCAAATGAGCCTTCATCCAAAAAGTTTGCCCAGTCACGTTATACAAAGAAAAAGCTAGGTTCATTATTTCACACATTTTCTAAAAAATATTCGACCGCGGCGCTATTTTTGCATCCATTTTTTATTTAAAGAAAATTAATCAAACGATAGGTGACATGACCCTTCTCACTCAGTCTCAAAAAAATCGCCTGCGGCGTTATTCACATTATTAATACCACAAGGTCATATTTGCATGTGACGACCTTCAGCTCCCCCCCAAAATTGAATCCTGGATCCGCCACAGTATACACAATACACATTACATACACGATCTCAAATAGGTACTTTCCTGTAAGCTAGAAGATTGCCTCGTGTTGTGGATAATGTGTGACTTTCGTGATTATTGTTTTGATATTCTGTCCCAAAACAAAACAAACATTCAAAATCTATCACTTTACGAATTATCATACGGAATACCATACGGAATATCAACGTACGTAGGACAAAATTTTGAATTTAAATTAGATTTTGCACACCAATATACACTGATACGCAGTATAGATATGAAATGAGTGACTGCAAGACTAGTGTAGTGACAAGAATGAAAGTAAACAAACTAAGATGGTTTGGGCATGTTGAGAGAATGAATGATGACAGGATGACAAAAAAGATATATCTGAATGAGCGAAGAGGGGTGAGAAAGCGCGGCCGTCCGAGACTGACCTGGTCCGATCATGTCGACCAGATCCTCAAGGATGGACGCGTTTTGAGTAAAAGGAATCGGAGAGCGTGTATGACTAATTGCATGAATGTGACGGAAGCTAGGAGTGTGTGTAAGGATAGGGCTGTCTGGCGCTCTGTCCTCTCTGCCTACCCTGCAAGGGATGTGGCGTGAGGGTATAGATAGATAGATAAATAGATATAATACTGTTTATATTTACAATATTATATGGGAATGTCTGTATAGTAATTGCGGATATGACAATGTGTGTACATGAATACATAAATATGTATACATACATACAATTATCTACAGCATATTGTAATTAGTATTTACATACATATTAAGTACCTGAGGTATTACTCATATTTGTCTTGTTGTAAAATCTTCAAAACCAGTTTTATTATAACAATAATATTAGTTTTGTCTTAGGTATAGTTAGCTACTTATAACTTATAAGTTTAAGAACCTTACATTAGAGTATAGAAGTCTCGCGAGTTTAAGACCCTTTTTTGTAGTGTTCGTAAAGGACGGATATACCCGCCTAAAGGTGTGGATATACGGGGTCTCAGGAGACGCGCCTCCAGGCACTAACAAAATGGCGTCAGTCTCTTCAGTGAAATACACGACGGGAGATTTTCGTCTCTAGAGACGGCATCTCTAGTAAAAATGGCCGACAATCGCCTCCTGTTATCAAATTCTATAATACACGGGACTATCTCGAGACGCGAGACTTTGGTCTGTTGCTGCATTCATTCTATTAGTATTTTTGGCGCCATAATGGCGTTTGGTTTTGTGTACATACTCTAGTGTCATGTATTTACGAGTATTGTGATTAAAAAATATAATTATATACCGCTTTGAAATTATTTATCGATTCAGTAATGTACATATGTCGGTCGGTACTTTACTTACATGCGTATGTGTATATTTCCTTTTCTGCGTTAGTAAATGAAATAGAATACTTAATTAGACCTTCTTTTAATGTACACCATTCCTATGACATCAGTGACATAAGCCAAAGCAAGTATCGGTATGCACTACATACCCGAAACCGTTGTGACTAGCGAAATTTTGTTTCCTCCTTATGTTCCTTCGATGAATATTAAAGGGTGAAATGGTAACTACATAGTTTGCTATAAATGTTGTAAGACATGAAGGGAATAACAAAACACGTAATGTATTTTTCACAACTGTATTCATATTTCAAATGCAAATGCAACTCTGTTATTAATCCGCCATTATTTAAAAATAATATTATAATTATAATCAACTAACAATTTTATTATTAACAATGTACTAATATCGTCACAATCGCAGGAATGTTTAAAATTATATATCAATACAAAAACCACGTGGCCACGCGCGCCAATCCAATTCAGTTGCAAACATCTCCAAGAGACCTCAGATTAAAATTGAACATGTCAAAAGACCGGAGACGCGTCCCCTGAGACGAAAATATGTAAAATACACGACGCGAGACTTGCGTGCGCAGACCGTCTCAGGAGGCGCGCGGAATCGAGAGATATCTCGCGTCTCCGATGTGTTTACACACAAGAGACCTGTCATTTTGGTATCCGGGAGGTCAAAATCTCTCGTGTGTATCTTCGCCTTAACGCATCTGTGTGCATTATTGTTCATTGTGCCATTGTGCGCTCACAACTGCGTGTACGGACTTGCGCGTAGTTACGCTGTCTCACACTACAAAAAAGGCTCTAAATCTCCCGCGACTAGTATACCTAAATAGACAGCTTAATTTAACATAATTTTAAGAGTAGGTAGGCATATTGACATTCTAAAAAAATGATATTTTTGAGACCTTAGATCTCGACAACCTTACTAAATATGTTTTGGAAAAAATAAGGTAAATACATTGAACCTTTATTTAGCGAACGACCGTAAAAGATTTTTTATATCTTGCATAGATTTCTGATAAAAATTGTGAATAACACCTCTGATCTTTTTTCTGAAAGATAGCAAATCATTTTTCGAAAGTCGCGTAGATTTTTTTTGTGTTTATAATATGCATTAATTTCTAGTGAATCATCAAAAAATTTCTTTTGAACGAAGCGAAATTAACCCAAAAAAAAAACACCATATTTTTAACATTTGATCATGTGGTTGTACATGCGATTTTGAACCTAAACGCGTGACGTTATAATTGATGACAATAAATAAATATTTTTTTTATTGGCCAGAGAAAATATGCATAGTTACAAAAACAAGACAAAGGAAGTGTTCCAAAAGGCGGACTTATTGCAAAAGCAATATCTTACAGTCAACCCTGAACCTCAACAATCTAGGTGACAAACACTTGGAATAAAATTTGACATAGACACAATCTTCTGCAAGCAACTGATTGCAGATTGGTAAGTTTAATAACAATTTATGTTCAGTGCATTTCAATTTATTATACTCATTGTATGGAAACCGCTTTCTCATTTCTATGTACCAGTAGGTACAATATATTTACATATTTGATTAACTAATCACTTACTTATTACATACAAGTGTTTAATTGAGTGTTAGATAAGTCTGTTTTTTTTAAACTGCCTACCAGCGGCGAAGACGGAAGAACCATAGTTGGCGATATTATGAACCGTGTGTCGAAACTAAAGTGACAATGGGCAGGACAATATATGTCCAGGCAGGGTGACACCAGATGAACGCCACGAATATTGAAGTGGAGGCCTGGGACAGATAGATTGGATAGATAAATTATACATTTGTTCACTAGGGCGAGCTTATCGCAATGCTGCGATTCGCGTCATTATGTCAGATAAGACTTATAATTTTATCATCTTGAACTAAAAGGTAACTCGATGGAAATCGTATTCTGAAGTATATTGTAGCAGTGATGAAGAGTGCATTTCTGTATGATGGGATGTTAAAAACATTATTATATTTTCTAGCTCTCCAAAAACATTTAAAAATTCGTTAAAGAGGAATTGTACCTAGTAAGTTTATGTATTGTTATGTGTTGTATATCATTTTTTTCTCCATAGTCTACTCAATTTGACCAAATTCACACATGTATAATAATACCACATCAGATTTTCTTTCCCCTACCCAATTCCTTCTCCTTTCCATTCCCCTCCTCCTCCCAGTATCATTTTCTTCAAATTATATATGGGTCATGTTATTACATTTTCTCTTTTTATAGTATATTAGTTTAGGTTGGTGTTTATTGTATTTTTTGCGCTGTTATCACTAGCGGATCCAGGGGAGGGGCTAGGGGGCTGAAGCCCCCCCCCAAAACCATGAGTGACAGTACTTTATATACAACAAATCTAGGGGTTTTAGCCCCTTACCCCCCCCCCCCCCCCAAAAACGTTGAGTGACAGTACTTTTTACCATGTGACGACATTCAGCCCCCCCAAAATTGAATCCCGGATCCGCCACTTGCTGTTTTTGTTGTTGTTTGTGTACAGATGTACCTAATTGGTCTGCTTCGATAATACTTTTACTTTTATCATTATTATTGTTGTTTTAGGTAACTCAATGGGGATCGTACTCTTAGTTATCTTCGCCACTGCTGCCTGCATATGTCACGGTTATGGTAATGAAAGTGAAACAACCATATTATGGTTCCGACATGTGGAAAGAATAAGTTGTAACAGTCGTAATGATGACGGAAAGGTTTACGTGCTTGTAAACAAAAGATGTTTATCGCTCCAGTGATATTATCACGAAGGTAATTTTTATAATTCTTCACCGGGCACGATTGTTAGATAGAACTGTATTTAAGTATCCATTAAACACATTTTTTGTTATATTGTGCATTCTTTCAATGTCACCAAGCTAACTACTACCAAGGGAGAAGGTGTCCACATCTCCCGTTGCCAGTTCAAATCCTATTCAGGAATGACCATAGTTTGCGAGACGTATCTCCAAAATGTCCCACTGATTGTCTCATAAAACATAAAAAAAATAACCAGGTCGACATTGAAATGAATTTTTTAGATAACATTGAACATCAGCAGGTATACAAATATTAATTACCGGTACACCTGGCCTAGTGTATACAGTTTTACAGGTCAAGTATGCCTAGTACAAATTAAAACATAATTATTATACAATTACCAGTAAATTTAAGGTGAAATTAATTATGTGGGTTTATACTTAATTATCTTTAGCTACCTATGATGTATATTACAGCTGCATACAATATAAATAAATAATAAATAAATAAATAAAACTTTATTGGCCAGTAAATATATGTAACAACAAAAACAAGACAATACAGTGTGCCAAAAGGCGATATACATGTTTGCCTAAATTAATGTTGCATGTTTTTATATAGATACACAGCATTCACCGGTTACCCCTTACCCCATCATTAGGGTATACCGTTACAAATAATTTTGTATATTTTTTAAAAGCCTGCATCGCAAAGTGTGTAATACATCGCCAGCGCCGGGTATTGAACCTGGTACCTCCCGCACGATGGACTGCTGCCTCAACCAACTGGACCAACCATGTACTCATATACTGTTTTATCATTAGTTATCTCAACAGATATACAGCAAAGGATGGACTTTCCGTCAGGTTTATGACTTATAGTCAGCTGGTTTAATGTGATCACTTTACACTTAAGTTTTACAAATAGCAGCAGTGAACACTCCTAAATACGTTTGGTAGGTATTATGATTGATTGATTTATAATGTACCTACAGTGCGTGCATGCTGTGGACACTCTTAATTGGGAGGTTAACGTGAATTATATATTTTGTGTATGTCACTATGTATGTTTGTTAACTTTCTGTGTGTGTCCCCAATAAATAAATAAATAAATAAAAAATGATTTACACTATGGCAGATACTTTTGCTTCAGTATATGTCAAGTTTGAAATTAGAGCATTACTCTGTTTCAAATAATTTTTACTTTCTGTTACAAATAACTTGTCCACTGGATACTTAATTCTTAGTAGTAATTCTATGGAAAAAAAATAGTATCCACGGAAACTCATGAGACAAATAATGTGAAACGGAGAGTACGTGGTACGAATAAATAAATTTACAGACTAAAATATTTATGTGGGATGATGCAAATTCTTACCCTGAATTCTCCGAACATTTTCTCCAAGTTCTGGCATAAGATGCATAAACGTTGTAGAGAGAAGAACTCCTCCTCCGAACGACAGCAAGATGAGAACAATTCTGTTGGACGACTTTATGTCAGCAGCGGTTTGCTGATCTTCAACCCATTTAAACTTCTTAGCAAGCAACATAGGCAGAAGACCAAAAAATAATGATGCCGCAAAAAGTACAACCATTGCGACGATTTTCGCCAGCACAACTTCCGACATCCCATCTTGTTCTTCTTCGTCTTCATGCTTCAACAACCCGTCGAGACTTAGAGCCATTCTTTATAAATTAATTAAGAACACTACACTAAAAATTTATGTGGTTATTTATATTCAACACTACACAATTATTTTTAAGCGGGAAATTTAAAAAAAAGTGTTCGTTATACTTGGCTGTTTAAAAAACGAAAACCTGTTCTCATTTTAAATACTAAATAACAAGTGAACGAAACAAAAAAGGAATGTGTAATTAACACAACCAATGAGAATTGAGATATTTGTTATTTTGAATTAAGATTCTAAATTCATTTTTTTAATTTTATTTTGTGGCTTTCGAATGCTTTTCCGCGTTGTGTGCAGCACAAATGACCGCCAATAAATGATTACGATTTAGAATGTCCAACCATGTTTTATTATTTAATAAATAGATAAAACTGTGTCGTCACATTAATCATCACTTATATAGATCACAGATATTTATCATTTGATAAAAAAAAATCACGATCGACGGATAAACAGTTGAATAACTTATTGTCATCGCGTTATCAGTTTGATCGACAAACAGCTGATATTATCACGGACACGTCTTTGGGTATTTCTTTTAGAGTCACGAAATAAATCCTGTCTGCGTTCAATGATTCTGTATTTAAATATAACAGACAAATCGTAGCCCATATTTTAAAGCCTGGCTTATTTACTGTTTTACCATAACTTTTGTGTATTTAAATTGTATTAAATTTTACGTGGCTGTTCTTGGAGTTAAAGTTTCAAACATTCGTGTTTCTTCGCGGACACTTTCGAACTGACAACTACAGTATACAGTACGTATACAATAAATAACAACACATGGAACGTTGCATGTTCGGCGTGGACCTTCCACTACCACTCGCCACTACACTGAATGAGTCGGTTAGTATAGTTTCTAGCAGGCGGTCGGCAAGCTAGTATTAAGGGCTTGGCACCAAGAATGACGTCACAGTCATTTCCCACGGCATTAAGGTTCAAAATCGCGTGAACAATCGCATGATACAATGGTAAAAATAGCGTTTTTTTTTTCAATTTTTTGGCTTAATTTTGCGTCTATCAAAAAACTTTTACGGTCGTTCCCTAGATTTGAATGCATATTAACAGAACAAAAAAAAAATACTCCGCGACTTTCGGGAAACGAGTTTCCGTCTTTCGGAAGAAACATCAGAGGTGTTTTTCTCGTTTTTTTTTTTGATAAATCTATACAAGATATAAAAAAATCTTTTACGGTAATTCCCTAGATAAATGTTCAATGCATCTACCCTATTTTGTTCCAAAGCATATTTAGTAACGGTTGTCGAGATATAAGGTCTCCCGTTTTTAGAAATTTTTGAAATGTTGGTATGCATACTCTTAAGTGTGTGGATACTTGGCTTAATAAAGGTTTGCAGTACCTATGTTGTTTATTACGTGAGCGGACAAAAGCCCATGAGATTATATTATAAATTCCAAAAAACGAAAACTCTTTTAAAAGTACGCAATACGCATACTGGCATTTAAAAATTTCTAAAAACGGGAGAACTCAGGTCTCGACAACCGTTACTAAATTTGTTTTGGAAAAAATAGAGTAGATACATTGAACCTTTATCTAGGGAATAACCGTAAAAGATTTTTTATACCTTCTATAGATTTCTCAAAAAAAAAAATGTGACAAACACCTCTGATCTGTTTTTAGAAAGACAGAAACTCGTTTCCTGAAAGTCGCGGAGATTTTTTTTTGTATTGATAATATGCATTAAAATCTAGGGAATAACCGTAAAAGTTTTTTGATTGAAGCGAAATTAACCCCGCGTAAAAAAATAATCGCATGATAAATCACGCGATTTTAAACTTTAATGCCGTGGGAAATGACCGTGACGTCATAGTTGGGTCGGGAGCGTTAAGAAATTTGTACAAGGGACAAAAGCCCAAATCTAATTGGATTTTGTAAATAAAATTAATTGCATTTATTAGTATTTGATTTCTTTCAGTGCGTTAGAAACTGCGGTAGATTAGAAAGTAAACAAATAAATAAGCGAATCTAAAATGAGATACACAATAAAATAGTCAAGATTTTATAAATAATTCATCTACTGGTATCCAACTAGAAAGTTTGGGCTTTTATCCTTTGAGGATATGTCTTTTTTGGGATTTGTTCATGTTGTGCAATATTCGGCTTATGGGTTTTTCTCCGGGAACCTGTTGATTATTATAGGTACTTACTTAATAACTTGTTAAACTATGCAGCGTGGACTAGCCTCATTAGGTATACATATTCCCTACTCTCTGATTGCAGAATAGCTATGTTTACCATAAGGGACACAGCATCTATGGTCAGTATTTATAATAATTTTACCAATGTCCATCAGTATTTATAAGAATATTACCATCATCCATAAAAAAAAAACAAACATCGTCAATTAAAAACTACCCGATCTCTAATAGGTATATCATTGGAAAATTCATTTGAACAAGTAGCTATCTCAATAGATATACAGCAAAGGATGGACTTTCCATCAGGCTTATGATTGATCGTCGGATGATTTAATTTGGTATCTTTAAACTTAAGTAACATTCACCAATTCCAGTCCATCCACCTGCCGCGTAAATTAGTTAAAATACTGAGCTGTTTAGTAAAATCTTACGTCCTAAATTTATAAAAATACTGGTAGCTTTAGAATGATTTTGCGTCCTAAATTAGTGGAAATACTGACCGGTTTAGAAAATCTTACGTCCCAAATTAATTAAAATGCTGACCGCTTTTGAGTATAATATTTATTACGTCCTAAATTAGTAAAAACGCTGAACGCTTTAGTACAAAGATACGTCCTAAATTAGTTAATATAATTATTGGTTTAGCACAATCTTACGTCTTAAATGAATAAAAATACTGATCGGTTAGGCACAGTTATTAAAAATACTGACCGCTTTAGTACAGTCATATGTCCCAAATTAGTGGAAATACTGACGGCTTTTGGGTGTAATATGTATTACGTCCAAAATTAGTAAAATACTGACCGCCTTAGTAATAAGTTAGGTCCTAAATTAGTTAAAATACCCAATTGGTTTAGCACAACTTTACGTCTTATTTAATAAAAATACTGACCGATTTAGTACAACCAAATATCCCAAATTAGTATGTACAAAGTTACGTCCTAAATTACGATAAATACTGACCGCTGTAGCACAAAGTAACGTCGTAAATTAGTTATGAATGGCGTTATGCAGAAGGCAGCCAGTCCACAAATAGGTATAAATCGAGTTTTTGGTATTAGCACATGCAGAATCTGTAACCCTTTATTCTGAAAAAATAAGCCAGCAGCCTTCCATATAAATATTTTTCAAAAAACGCATTTGAAAATATCACCTCATTCAAAATCTACCATTACACATTTCGTAGAATGCAGACAGACTCCGTATGGGCATTCCCGCATCGAAAAGTACACAGAACGCAGCCAGGTGATGCCTGGCTGAGATTCTAAAGTATACGAACCAAAACCCAGCAGCAGGTAGCTGACCTATTGTTTTAAAACAATAAAACCATTAGCCGTCGGCCGATGTACCCCAATAACACAATTCGCGGAACGCAGCCAGGCGGCCTGAGCGCCTTCTGTAGATTAGTGTTTCGTTAATGACAATAACGATGTTTATATTGATTACTGATTGATTAGTATGTAGGAGATTGTAATTTTAATAATAGGATTAAGAATGTTCTTATCTTATGGAGAAATGTAGGTATCATTGCAAATATTTAAACTGCCTACTTAATGTGATTATTCTACCTATTATAGAAAAAAATGTTTAATGCCCATGCGTTTGTTCACTTTGTTGTCACATTATTAATAATAATTTATTATATTTTAATGTAGATATGTACACATATTTTTATGTTTTTCAACTCTTTGTCTAATGCAATTAATCATTATCATCAATGTATTGCCTATTATTATACGTGAAATAGTTATTGTTTGTTCTATTTAATTGCTTGTTTATAGATAAATAAATAAATCTTTATTGGTTAAAGAAACACGATGCTACTGTGCCAAAGGCGAACTTATTGCAAAAGCAATATCTTACAATCAACCCAAAAAATAAAGAATTACCTATGACCTTATTTCTAGTTTTCATAGGAGAATGCTTTGGATATTTTTATAATAACTTTAAAGAGCTTGAAAATGATGCTTTTTATACCACAGTGAGATGTAGATCGTACATTCATTTTAACGGGATCTTCAATTTCTTTGAATTTTTTGTACATACGGTAAAAAATTAAAGAATGTACCTTCTGCCTCCATAAAATTATTACGTAAATATTTTTTCAATGGCAAGAACCTACGTATGTATAGAGTGGTAATTCTGAAAACGATGGGTGTTTATATGAGGCTGGCTGTCTTCAGCTAAATGCGTTTCACAAAACACGTGTACTGTAGAAAAAAATTATCTGTTTAAAAACGCAAACATCTCTAAAATATTCAAATTTATTTTTTTGTGTCTGTAAGTAGACAATATATTGATATTGATTGAATAGTTAGTTACCTTAATATTAAATCAGTAATTGAATAAATTTAAAAAGATCTTTGCGAACACAAAAGTGGTCATATCTCAAAATGATGTTTATGTGGCCTGGCTGCCTTCTGTATAACGCCATTCAGTTAAAATACTGACTATATAGTACAATCTTACCGCGTAGGCTGTGATGGTACTGAGACTGTGGATATGTGTCTAAATATCCCAGGCAACAAGGTCACGTCAATATGACGTGAATTGAAGGTCGCCAATTTTCAAATGACGTGATTGCGCATAATCGACGTCATATTTGACGTCATTTTTTTACCTGTGTCGACATTGGTCAAATCTCGACGTCATATTTAACGTCATTTTTAGACGAGTGTCGACATCGGTCAAACCTCGACGTCATATATGACGTCATTTTTAGACGTGTCTCGACATTGGTCAAACACAACGTCATATTTAACGTCATTTTTAGACGAGTGTCGACATCGGTCAAACCTCGACGTCATATATGACGTCATTTTTTGACGAGTGTCGACATCGGTCAAACCTCGACGTCATATATGACGTCATTTTTTGACGAGTGTCGACATCGGTCAAACCTCGACGTCATATATGACGTCATTTTTTGACGAGTGTCGACATCGGTCAAACCTCGACGTCATATTTAACGTCATTTTTAGACGTGTCTCGACATTGGTCAAACCTTGACGTCATATTTAACGTCATTTTTTGACGTGTCTTGACATTGGTCAAACACAACGTCATATTTAACGTCATTTTTTGACGTGTCTTGACATTGGTCAAACACAACGTCATATTTAACGTCATTTTTAGACGTGTCTCGACATCGGTCAAACCTCGACGTCATATTTAACGTCATTTTTAGACGTGTCTCGACATTGGTCAAACACAACGTCATATTTAACGTCATTTTTTGACGTGTCTTGACATTGGTCAAACACAACGTCATATTTAACGTCATTTTTAGACGTGTCTCGACATCGGTCAAACCTTGACGTCATATTTAACGTCATTTTTTGACGTGTCTTGACATTGGTCAAACACAAAGTCATATTAAACGTCATTTTTAGACGTGTCTCGACATTGGTCAAACACAACGTCATATTTAACGTCATTTTTAGACGTGTCTCGACATTGGTCAAACCTTGACGTCATATTTAACGTCATTTTTTGACGTGTCTTGACATTGGTCAAACACAAAGTCATATTAAACGTCATTTTTAGACGTGTCTCGACATTGGTCAAACACAACGTCATATTTAACGTCATTTTTTGACGTGTCTTGACATTGGTCAAACACAACGTCATATTTAACGTCATTTTTAGACGTGTCTCGACATCGGTCAAACACAACGTCATATTTAACGTCATTTTTAGACGTGTCTCGACATTGGTAAAACCTTGACGTCATATTTAACGTCATTTTTTGACGTGTCTTGACATTGGTCAAACACAACGTCATATTTAACGTCATTTTTAGACGTGTCTCGACATTGGTCAAACCTTGACGTCATATTTAACGTCATTATTTGACGTGTCTCGACATTGGTCAAACACAACGTCATATTTACCGTCATTTTTTGACGTGTCTAGACATTGGTCAAACACAACGTCATATTTAACGTCATTTTTTGACGTGTCTCGACATTGGTCAAACACAACGTCATATTTAACGTCATTTTGGACCAGATAACCAAAGTTGAGAAGTATTGAACCCGATTAATATTTGGATGGGTGACCGCTTGGTATTTGATTTTAATTCGAAAAAATATTATAGCGAAACACATTTGAGGCAGGTCGTAAAAAATCATTAGGCATTTTTAACTCGCTATATAATTACTTACTTATTTTGTTTTCTTGACATCATATTCTGTTTGATACGATATAGTTATATTTATAATAAAGAAAGACTATTTAAGGGCATGGCACCAGGAATGACGTCACAGTCTTTTCTCACGGCATTAAGGTTCAAAATTGCGTGACAACTGCATGATAAAATGGTAAAAATAGCGTTTTTTTTCAATTTATGGGGTTAATTTTGCGTCTATCAAAAAACTTTTACGGTTATTCCCTATAGATTTAAATGCATATTATCAGTACAAAAAAAAAATATTCCGCGACTTTCGGCAAACGAGTTTCCGTCTTTCGGAAAAAAGGTTGAGAGGTGTTTTTCAAAATTATTTTTGAGAAATCTGTACAAGATATAAAAAATCCTTCACGGTTATTCCCTAGATAAAAGTTCAATGCATCTACCCTATTTTGTTCCAAAGCATATTTAGTAACGGTTATCGAGTTAGAAGGTCTCCCGTTTTTAGAAATTTTTGAAATGTCGGTATGCATTCTCTTAATCTAATTAGAATACAGTGTACCAATTCCCATAAAAATCTAATAAGAATATCGCTACCAGTACCTACGTTTTACATGTCTTTCGCACCAATAGTGACGGATATCGCTTTTCGAGTTTGGGTTTCGACTTCATTGACATTAAATTTTACAACGATCTTTTTCTAAGACTTATACACTTGTTATGTATTTCTATTATATTATGTATTTACATCAACAGTAACAACCATTTCTAATCATCATTTATGTGTAAAACTAATCATTCAACCATTTTTATCATCATTATCATGTTTATTGTTTTTGTGTCTTCTTGTAAATAAATTTATCGTCTACCATCGAATTTATTATTTCACAATCCCGCTGGTCCACAACACACTTATAAATTTATTTTTAAAGATCACTCAATTTCAAGTGAATTGCCCAAGTAAAAATAGAATAGAATAGAAATATTTTTTTCATTTATATATTTATTGAGGACACACACAGAAAGTTAACAAACATACATAATGACATACTTACACAAAATATATAATTCACGTTAACCTAAACCTCCCAATTAAGAGTGTCCGTGTAAGGCATCCTATTTCTCTGTGGTCAGCCCTGATCATTAGATAGATATACTCGTATGTATTATTGTTATTTATTATTCGACTTGAAAAAGATAGAAAAAATCGAACATTTTATAAAAAAAACTAATGCATTGAGAACTAAAAGAATTTTATTGTTTTAATGGTAGGCAATAGAGCTGTACGTACAATATCCATTGTTTGCATTTGCACAACAGAACTTTATTATTACAGCTTCAAAGCAAAACACATATAACACGAAACCTGAAATGTTCATTTGTTCAATATTTAGGCATCAGTGACCAAGAGTCACATATTCTCATAAGCAATCCGGTAAATATAATCAACTAGCTGATGAGTTACCCGTACTTCGTAACGGCAAATCTGATAGGTGAAGTAAATCGACAGTATATGACACACACATACATCCAGCAATGTTCGATTAATCTGCACAACTTTCTTCAAGGTTATACTAAGTTCGTTTCACCTTCCAGAAGATTTGAATTCTATTCATTCTCAGAAGTTTGTAGAAGGTTCTACAATGTTCGATAAATTTCCGTATATGTACATGTATTTCTAGATTTCCGAAGGCTGAATCTCGATTGAAGCTTTGGGTGACCACAATCAAACCAAAAGCAAAAAATAATAATTATGTTCTTGAAACTTGAAGAAGGATAATAAAGTAGATACAAAATAAAACTGATGAAAGAAGTGATGTTGTCCCGTGAGTGGAAATAAAAGAGTAGGTACCTACTTATAGTCCCATATGCACCGAGCAAAAATCTTTCTATTATCGCCTCAACTTTATTTTGTATGTGCGCCACACTGGCTCGTATTACGAAGCCCAATTTCCACCCACTTCACATATTCCCATAGAAAATAATCCAGAGGGATGTGTGCCACTCATGGATCTATAATACTATTCTAGTAAACTGGATGGAGAACATAGGTGTTTGTCTATACATTCTGTATGATTCTGGGGAAAATGGCCAGTTAGGCAAAAGAAGCAAAATGGAGGATTTTCCATACTAAACGGGCTATAGGAAACTGCGGTTTTCACATGGATTTTTGATTTTCACTGTTTATATTTTAACTGAAAATGAATTATAGACATCATATTGACATAATTATAGGACCAAGGGATGTAAAAAGTCCGTTAATCAGGATTTATGAGCAATTTTATAACACAGGAAACGGCACACGATGGAAGTAAATTAAATTACTTTTATTTATTTTTCTTATTCTTTTTTCAGATTTCCCTTTATTAATTAAACCTTTTGCATAATTTAAGAAAGAAAAAATGGTGAAAAAATGTGTTTTCAGTAGTTGCCTATCACTAATTATGATATTGAATATCACGGATGTGAAGACGTTTTAAATATATCATTTATTATGTAGGAATTTATTTTTTCATATTTTTTGTTATTTAAAGCTAATGTGTATGTATTTATGAATTTTTGTGCAATGTTTGATTTATGTTGAAATTAATGACAATAAAATAAAAGTTATTTAATTTACTTCCATCGTACGCTGTTTCCTCTGTTAAAAAAATTGCTTATAAATCCTGATTAACGGACTATTTACATCCCTTGGTCCTATAATTATGTCAATATGATGTCTATAATTCATTTTCAGTTAAAATATAAACAGTGAAAACCAAAAATCCATGTGAAAACCGCAGTTTTCTATAGCCCGTTTAGTATGGAAAATCCTCCATTTTGCTTCTTTTGCCTAACTAACGAAACGAAAAAGTCTATACTTAAATAAAAAATCTGTATCTATCTAGGTATTACATAATATATAGTATAGGTATATCTGAATTATTTGTCTAAGAGATCTACATACTACCAATTATTTTTATCGATTGTCCCACGCGCGTTTGAATGCAAGCTTGCAATAAAAGGTACGACTACAGTAGACTTTTGTACTAAAGCAGTTTATTTGTAATATACATCAGCTTGATTTCTTTGGTTATTCTGTAAATAGAAAGGGAAGCTAGTGAAAATTGGATTAGTATGTCTCCTCGCGCCTGTTAGATAGATAATATGGTTTACGTATCACTTGTGTATGTACCTATTTTTCGTGTTTTTTTAATACAGCCGTACAAAATTATTCCACTGCATTCTTAGGAACCCTAAAACTTCTGGTAGGTATAATGTTTAGTTCGTAATTTCGTATACTAGCTGTAACCCCGGCTTCGCTTGCGCGTAGTTTTTTATGGTTAGGCAGGAACTACAGAATTCTAGATTGTCTATTTGACATGCTTCGCTTCTAACATCAATTACATTAATTAATTTATTTCATCACAGAATTCATTCAATTACAGAAAAAAGCCAGGGAAGGTTTGTCTATATTACTGAGATACCTACCTAAAAAAACACTGAGAATCAAAACGTCGTTGAAATCAATTGATTGATTGTATTAAATTGCAAAGGATTTCTCATTAATATTCATTTTACTAGATATTAAGGTCAAGATGCTGGCATGAGACTATAGGTACATCTCAGCAGGGAATAAGTCAGTAAAAGAATTCCATTACATAATATACTCGTAATATCCAAATCATGTAGGTATGTAACGCTTGCCCATTGGAAAATTTTGCAAGCATTTTGCAAGTATTTTATAGATATAGCTTAATGTACCACTGCTACGTTCACTGGTAAACAATAATGAAGTATAATATAGTATACTAGTGGGTACCTACCCGTTAAAATTCACAGGGTTTAGAGGGTTGGTTAAATATGTTTTTGTGTAACCACTATTACTACTCCACCCTTCCTTCAAGTTCCTCGAGTAAACACAGGAAGATCACAGAACTCCGCTTTTCCTCGTCTCTCCAATATCGTCATGAAAGGCTGCGTAGCATCATTATTGTCCGTAAGACCAGATTTTTTAATTGGTACCTACCTACCCGTAAAAATAGGCAAAAGACAATTTTATAGTGTTGGTAAAAGACAATTTTTGTTAAATAACTATCGTAACAACTCCTTCATTCAATTTATTTATCGATTGGCAACGTCGAAGTATTGTCACATCATTAAAGTCTGACATCCAGCGCCTCTAGCCATTGGAGGAATTCAGGGGACAGGCTGGCAGCACTGTCAATGGTACCGGGGTAAGCCCGTATGGGGCAATCAGGCAAGATGTGCTGCATGGTTTACTTCAGGTGTCCACAGTGGAACATATCACAACCATGACCCGTCTTAAGCCTATTGCGTGCGGTCCACTGCCTGCGAGGAAGGTGGAAACCAGGCTTTTGGGGTGTGCGGCTTGTGACGAGTATGACTGAGTGCTCGGGCCTATAATTGCAGCTCCATTCATCTTGTAGATCGTACCGCAGTACCTGGTACTAATGTTCCTCGAGGAAACACAGTGAGATCACAAGGCACAAGGCTCCGTCTTATCCCGTGTCCATCTAAACCTTGATGTGCAATCTGACTTCACTGTATTGGTAGGAAGTGAACCGTGAAATGAAATAGGGTACATACTACATACACATACCTACATACTGTCTACCTACATACATAGGTGCGTACTTTATAGAGTTCTATTTGCAATCTCTACGTATATTGTATAGGTACGTACCGTATAGTATATTATTTTGACGAAAGAAATATTTCAAAACTATTTTCATTCATCAGTAGGAACAATTCTAAATTAAGTAGGTATATACCTACCTAAAGTTACTGTATTCACCAAGTACCAATAATTCGAAATTTCAAAAAGTTTGAAATCACATTATTTCAAACGTATTGTTCAACCAACACTTTTCATCCGACGTAAAGCGCTAGTGTAGAGAATATTTTCAAAATTTCATAGATTCCATCCATTAGTTTGCATAATAATCACGGTACTATTTATTTTCGTCTTGCGCTGCGAACAGACAGATGGACAGACATTGGACAAATATTAGTATGATAGCATAGAATTACTTAATGGCCCTTTTTTTAAATGGGTACAACTAAACTGCCAAAACCTAATTTATTATTTTATTATACTTGTGACTATTACGTAATACGTATGAACACTATCACTGTGCAGTCTGTGCACGTGTTACGTAACGGTCATTGGGATTGGGATACAGGATACACATTGTATCATTATACCTAACTGCTCAACTATTGTTATTATAGTTTATAGGTACTATCCTATTTTCGGAACGTATTTTGTCACAAAAAACATTTTATTGTTTAAACGCACATGTTGTTTTCATGTGGGCATCATCACAGCTCTCTTGTCCACCTCTTGTCCCTTCTATCAGGTCCGTGAGAATGTCTTGTGATTATAAATTGCAATATTTAGAAAAATATACTTTTGTGCACTTGCTTATTTTGTATATCTAAACATGACATGACTAGCTAAAAATTAATTTATTTATTACAACGCACACGCCACGCACAGAGAAGGTACCTACCTAAATTCACTAGGGCGAACACATTGCGGAGGTGCAAGGTTTCAGGTCTCTATGTAGTCAGGAAGTGGATGAAAAATCGTTAGCAAGTTTGTCCACAAACAAAAAAAGGGTTTTTAATGCTATTATTTTGTTATGATGTATTTGTTCATGTTCATGCATTGTTCATGCATATTAGTTAGTTATTTAAAATCTCCAATATGCATGAGCAATATTTTTTTAAAAGATTATTTTTAAAAATCGCAATTTATTAGCCCAGTAGATATATGATTCGTTAGTATGGAGACCCAACATTAAATCAGGTAGCCGTGAATTTTTGGTATTTTATGTAGGACATCGGAATATCGGAACATCGGAATTTTCTACATGTCGCAGTTGAATATATAGGGTGTCTCAGTAAGCGTGCACTTTTTAATTTTCAAATAAAAACAACGTATTTTTGAGAAAGTTGTGATATTTTTTATTGGGATTAAAGAAGACATGTTCCGATTTAGTATGTAATAAAATATCCGGCAAATGACCCCCACGATTCTTATATCAGGCCATTACTCTTGGCATGAAATTTTCCATGACTTTTTCACAGAGATGTGGCTGTATCTCACCGTTGACGCGTTGGATCTCGGATTTGAGCTCAGGAATTGTTTCTGGTTTACTCGCAGAAACCCTAGATTTCACAAAACTTTAAAGAAAAACTTTTAAACGGGTTAAATCGCACGATCTTGGTGGCCAGTTGACATCAGAATTTAGTGAGATAATTTGTTCTGAAAATCGTTGCTGCAATAAATCGATTGTTTCATCCGCGGTATGGCAGCTAGCGCCGTCTTGCTAGAACCACATTTCGTCCAGGTCCATGTCGTCCAGTTGTGGCCACAAGAACTCGGTTATCATGTTCCATGCGTCATCGGTGAGATAGAGCCAAATGTATGGGAAAAGGTCATGGAAAATTTTATGCAAAGAGTAATGGGCTGTTATAAGAGTCGTGGGGGTCATTTGCCGGATATTTTATTCCATACTAAATCGGAACATGTCTTCTTTAATCCCAATAAAAAATATCACAACTTTCTCAAAAATACGTTGTTTTTATTTGAAAATTAAAAAGTGCACGCTTACTGAGACACCCTATACTTTATTTGAATATAATTTAATACCTACTTATAATAATTTCGGTTTTAGACCGGCCATTGCGGGTAAACTACTAGTTCTAAGAAAAAAAATTACTTGTCATTTTTTGTAGAGAATGTAGCAAGGATTATTTTTGTCATTGACTACTTTCTCCTATCTCTTACCATATTCCTATAAAGTTGAAAATTGATAAGAGCTACAGGAAAATAGTCAGAGAACGAATTAATAACCATAGTCTTAGCTACAAAACGAGCCATAACTTATTTTCATACATCTAATAATTTCGGAGTTATTGCAATAAAATTCAGTGACGAAAATTCTTAAAATTTAGTTTTTCACAAAATAACCAGCGGTATAGCGCCGCAGGCCAAACAATAAAAAAACAAAAATAAATAAATGAACATCAAACAATTTTTTTGAGTTTTTTTTTATTATTTTATTTCCCATATAAGTAGTAGACAAGAACGATTTTAGTAAATTTTATAGCATTTTTATAGCATATTAAATTTTCAACAGTTCTAAAAACTTTTTTGCATTGGACTTAATAAAAAAAGCGTTATGCTTCTCTGAAAATTTATAAGGTCAATATTCAGAATTCAGACTAATTTCGGTAGCGTATAGGTATAGTTGGGAGGTCAGAAACCTAAACTCTGTAGCATCTACAAGATATAAAAAAATCCTGAAGTTTGTTGTTACTTTGATAATGATCATACCTACTCTAATGAAATTAGTCTGCTGAATATTCACCTTTTATAAATTAACAACGAAAAGGTAAAAAAGTTCGACACAATTTTTATTTGAAATTTAATATCCTACAATATTCCAAGAACCCGCTGCTTAAATTATGACGTGTCTGTTTTTTGATCGAAATGTGGTATAACTGATAGCTTACCAATAGGGTATTACATCGCACTAGGGTTGCCTATCAAAATCTTGCAGCAACCCCCCCTGCCCTTCCCCCCCCCCCGAAAAGGTCCCTCTTCGCGGTTTTTCGCATTTTATAGGAATGTGGTAAGAGATAGGAGAAAGTAATAAATGACAAAAATAATCCTTGGTAAATTATCTACAAAAAATGTGAATTCATTTTTTTCATAGGACTAGTTGTTTACCCGTAATGGCCGGTCAAAAAATAGGATAGTTTTTGAAAAAAAAAGAATTGATTTTTTTCTTTCACATTCTTCCACCCATTATCACTAACATTTTATGGAAAAAAATATTTGGCCTGCGGCGCTATATCACTGGTTATTTTATGAAAAACTAAATTTTAAGAATTTCCGTCACTGAGTTTTATTGCAATAACTCCGAAATTATTAGATGTATGAAAATAAGTTATAGCTCGTTTTGTAGCTAAGACTATGGTAATTAATTCGTTCTCTGACTATTTTTCTGTAGCTCTTGTCAATTTTCAACCAATTTAGTTTAAATACATTTTTTAGTATTTTAAATGAATTTCGGTTTTGGACCGGCCATTGCGGGTAAACTGCTAGTTCTACGAAAAAATTAACTCAACATTTTTTGTAGAGAATTTAGCAAGGATTATTTTTGTCATTGACTGCTTTCTCCTATCTCTTACCATATTCCTATAAAATGCGAAAAACCGCGAAGAGGGACGTTTTCAGGAGGGGCAGGGGGGGTTGCGGCAAGATTTTGATAGGCAACCCTAGTGCGATGTAATACCCTATTGGTAAGCTATCATTTATACCACATTTCGATCAAAAAACAGATACGTCATAATTTAAGCAGCGGGCTCTGGGGCTACAACAAGCCTACAAATTTTCTAACAACATTTTTCTCTACTACGTACCGTTCTGGAGATAAAAATTGAAAAAATAAATGTGTAGTAGGCAGAGAGGACAGAACCCCAGACCACCTTATCCTTACACACACTCCTTGCTTCTATCATATTTCACATCACTTCTATCATAAAAGGCGTCCATCCTTGAGGATCTGGTCGACATGGTCGATCCAGGTTAACCTTTTTAACCCCACTTTCTCACACTTTTTCGTTTACCCAAATATATCTTTTGAGTCATCATGTCGTCATTCATTCTCTCAACAGGCCCAAACACCGAAGTTTATTCACTTCATTCTAGTTATAACTATAGGATGAAGTTCATTTTTATCCTTTTAAGAATAGATAGATGTACCTACGAAAATTGTTGGTTATTGGGTAAACGAAAAGGCACTTCAAAATATGGCCCCAGAGTATATTTCAGAGCTCTGTCTCCGACAAACCATAAACCCACTCGGACAAAACCTCTAAGCTAGAAGTCGTAAACCTAAACGCGAAACCCAATTATTTGAGCCGCGCATTCATTGCGGCAGGTCCTTCAGCCTGGAATGGACTTCCTGCAGATATCAGAGAGGCAAAAACGTTAACAGGGTTTAAAGGTCTATTAAAAACATATTTATTTAAGAAATCCTTCCCAACAATAAGGGATTAGGAACTCAGAGCGCCCTTGAGGTGGGAATACCCACAAAACGGCGCGACATAAATTGTCCATTATTCTTATTATTTATTATTACAAAATACTATAAAAATAAGCCCCTTAGCCCCCCCCCCAAAACATTGAGTGACAGTACTTTCTACCATGTTACGACATTAAGCCCCCCCCCCCTCAAATTGAATCCTGGATCCGCCACTGAATCTTTCTCTTCGTTTAGGTGTATTCAGTATAAACGTACCTACTTATTAAGCAATTAAACGCTTCAAAAGTTATTAAAAATTTTAACAATTCAAAAGCATCACGATATTTGAACATACGAGTAGCAGTGGTGGACTAAATAAATCTTGAACAATCATTTTCATAATAATCACTAGATTGGCGTAGATATTTGTGTTTAGAGTCAATATAGGTACCTACTCTAGTCAGGTTAGGTAACATACCTACTCGAATACCTATAAATAAAATCAAGCAATTTTTATATTAAAAGATGGCCATTTACTCACCATTTTTGGTTTTGAAGCCGGAATTTGTAAACAGATGATTTTATGAATTATTTATGAAATGTTTTATGAGCGCAAAAGGTACTTATATAATAGGTATAATATTAAGATTTTCGACCGACAGTACATAGTGGAAGTCCATTTTTAAGGTAAATTAAAAAAAACGTATGTACTTAGTATATATGTATGTAGTTTAAAATTCACTTAGTCATTGAGTTTAGATTTTAAACTATATATACTTAGTACCTACTTACATATTCATTAATTTTTACCTTACTCATAATATGTATAATTGTATATTTTATTTAATAATGCCCTCCACTCGCCTGATGTGGTTTAGCTTAGCTAGCCTCATACTAATACAATAGGTAAGTATAACAAGAAAAAACTTTTGCTATGTTATGTTATATTATTATAATGAAAAGCAAGTTTTTTCACTTGTATCTTTGGACAATAACTATTATACGAATCTTCAATATGGACGAGAGGCATGGCAAACTTGCGGTCCGCATTAGGTAATTTTATTTGTTTATCTTTAAAAGTAAACCCTAAGACCTAGCTAGGTTCATAATATCATCTGCTTTCATGTCCAACGTCAGTAATATGTATTACGTAAAACAATTGAGCTTCACAAAGTTACTTCTTCTTTTTCTCCCGCCAAGATGATCCCGCGATTTCTGTATTAAGCCGGTATTTCGATTTTTTACTATTATTATGGATTTCTATTAAGCAAACTTTAAAAAAATGAACTTTATATAATTTCCCAGTAACTACATCTATGCCCAAACAACAGTTTATTTTGTATCGTATACGTAACGTATATCTACATACGTAATGCACGTAATATACAAAAAAAAAATGTAAAATACCTATGTAACGTAACGTACAAAAAATTGCGCCACGTATGTCTTCTGCATTTTACATCTGTGTCGCAATTCTCAAACCATGATACTAATAATGGAGCTATGAAATGTAAGTATGTAGGATTGTCATGAAACTATCATTATGTAACCGTCTGTCTTATGGAATGATCTTATGGAATGAATAATATCAAAAAACATATGTTTGAATATTCTCTCCCTGTCTCTCCCATACTATTGGTCCATGAAGATAATAAGTCTATGGCCACACTGCACATAAGGTGACCATATTTTTAAAAAAAAAAGGAGGACAAAAAAAATCAAAAATACCTAAAGTACAGCCTATCATGGGCGCCGCCAGAACTAGGCGGGGTAGGGGCAACAAAATTAAAAAAATTGATACAGCATAAAAATGCGTAAATAGTGCCGCAGGCGAAACTTTTGTCATAAGACATAAGAATGTACCAAAAAGGGCCGTAATATAATATATATTTAATATAACGTAATATATATTTTTTGTTAAAAATAAAAAACACAGGTAAACCTACGTAATTAGCGCCGCAGGCAATTTTTTTATGAAACAAGCGCATTTTAATGTATTTTATACTATAGTACTAGTGAATTCATGGTATGATGAAAAAACGTGTGGTTTTGAGATTTATTAGTTTGAAATACAGACTATTTAGTTTAAAATGTTAAAAAGTAGAAAAGGAGGACAAAAAGGAGGACACTTTTGGAGGGAGGACAGAACCTAGAAAAGGAGTACTGTCCTTCCAAAAGGAGGACGGTTGGTCACCTTATTATACAGCTGTAATATTTTCGAATACAAATACAATATTATTCTCTAGAAAGTTGAAACAGTTGAAACGTTTCAAGCGTGAACAACGCCTGTTTTCGCGCCTTTTTGTTAATTCTATTCTATTTAAGGCCCTCCACTCGTTTGCGAGTGATCTTACTTTTTTGTTAATCAATTAGTGAAAATATCTGTGTAAAAAATCTGTTATTTTGGCCGAAGAACAATGTACGGAGGGAGGGTGCGAGGCCTGCGCCTGGCTAACGCCAACAGAGGCTTTCTGCCCTAGCACAAAAATATGGAATATTTCATAAATCCGTTCATCAACATGTAGAAAGAAGAGGATGTTTTTGGAGACGAGTAAGTACCTACCTTAATTCTAATACATTTTTTCCCTAGAAACACTCCTTACTTTCTGTTCATGATTTTTTATACTTTGTTACAGATTATTTGAAGGCTTGGAAGGAAGGTGTGGAAGCAGATGGAGGATGCCTTCGTCCAGGAGTGGACGGGAGTAGGCTGAAGAGGAAGTAGAGTTTCTTAACAACTTGACGGATGAGGAAGGAGAAGACACCTCAACCGTAACAGCCCTGATGATGAAGAGAATATCTTCAATAAGAGAAGCTTTCATTAATTGAAAATCCAATTGGAAATTAATAGTGTTAGAATAGTGTACCTACTTAAAATACTAAATGGATCGCGTCACCCTAATTTTGTGTCTAATTATAAGACATCACACGAACTAGTAAATTATTACAATTTCTTCCCATAATTTGCACGTACACGGTGAATAGTGATTCTAATTTCTATATCTTCACATTATTACATATAAATTTTAAAATTATTTGGGAATATATATCCTATTAGATTCCAATAAAACAGTGAAAAAATCCAATACATAAGTATGGATGTGCCTTAATCAATGATTATGTTTTTCTATCAGCTTACTCTAATCGATGTGATGTTCTGATTGTAATTACATGATGTTGTACGTTGTTCTTGTAATATTGTATTTGATTCAGATATGCTTTACTATAAATATATGTATTATGAATTATACCATTTTTCTTTTGATATGTACCTTAAAAAGACGTCAATAATGACGTTAGATTACCCAGTAAATGATGTCTAAAATCACGTCATTTATTAGGTTATTTACTGTCACTAACGACGTCTCGTTAGGTCATATCATGACGTCATTGGCGACGTGCCGATGTCACAAATTATTACGGTATAAATCACGTCATTTATTACGTAATTTACCGTCATTAGTGACGTTAAAATAGGTAATAAATGACGTGATTTATCCCGTAGTAAATTGTGACATCGGTACGTCGTAAATGACGTCATGATATGACCTAACGAGACGTCGTTAGTGACGATAAATTACGTAATAAATGACGTGATTTATCACGTAATAATTTGTGACATCGGCACGTCGTAAATGACGTCATGATATGACGTAACTAGACGTCGTTAGTGACGGTAAATTACGTAATAAATGACGTGATTTATCACGTAATAATTTGTGACATCGGCACGTCGTAAATGACGTCATGATATGACCTAAGGAGACGTCATAAGTGACGAAAAATTACGTAATAAATGACGTGATTTATCACGTAATAATTTGTGACATCGGCACGTCGTAATTGACGTCATGATATGACGTAACTAGACGTCGTTAGTGACGGTAAAATACGAAATAAATGACGTGATTTATCACGTAATAATTTGTGACATCGGCACGTCGTAAATGACGTCATGATATGACCTAAGGAGACGTCATAAGTGACGAAAAATTACGTAATAAATGACGTGATTTATCACGTAATAATTTGTGACATCGGCACGTCATAAATGACGTCATGATATGACGTAACGAGACGTCGTTAGTGACGGTAAATTACGTAATAAATGACGTGATTTATCCCGTAATAATTTGTGACATCGGCACGTCATCAATGACGTCATGAAATGACCTAACGAGACGTCATAAGTGACGAAAAATTACGTAATAAATGACGTGATTTATCACGTAATAATTTGTGACATCGGCACGTCGTAAATGACGTCATGATATGACGTAACGAGACGTCATTAGTGACGGTAAATTACGTAATAAATGACGTGATTTATCCCGTAATAATTTGTGACATCGTCACGTGATGTATGACGTGTTTCTGGACCAAAAAATCACGTCATTTATTACGTCACCTTGTTGCTTGGGATGTATTATTATATTGTAAGTATTCTACACTATGTGATGTCGTGAGTCAATCTTTGCCATGGTGTTCAGTATATTGTTGTGTAGCGTATTGTTTATTGGTTTACGGTAAGTTCGTCTAAAATCAATTGGTCTAAAAACGATTCGTCTAAAATCAATTTGGCCTAAATCAATTTGCCTAACGATCAATTCGACGATTCTGGACAAATTGATTTTAGACGAATTGATAATTAGATGAATCGATTTTAAACCAATTGATTTTAGACGAACTTACCGAACATCTGTTTATTGGCTACTAGTATTTAAAGGCCTGCTAGATCGGCGGGATTTTCAGGATCTTTCAACAGGATCCTCAAGGCAAAATAATTACTTACAAGTAGGCATACTGACACTACTTCAGAAAAATTCTATAAACGGGAGACCTTAGATCTCGACAACCGTTATTAAAATGCTTTGGAAAAAAAATTGTAGATACATTGAACCTTTATCTAGGGAATAACCGTAAAAGATTTTTTAAAGCTCGTATAGATTTCTCAAAAATAAATGTGAAAAAAACTCTGATCTTTCTTCCGAAAGACAGAAACTCGTTTCTCGAAAGTCGCAGATTTTTTTTTTTAATTTATAATAAGTCTAAAAATCTAGAGAATGATGATCCTAAAAGTTTTTTTGAATGATGCGAAATTAACCTCATAATATAAAAAAATAAAAAATTTAACATTCGATCATGCGATTTTGAACCTTAATGCATTTGGGAAATGACCGTGACGGCATAGTTGGTTTCCTAGCCTCAAGCATGGACGATTTGTTGAAAAATTTTACTACAAACTGATAGAAACCGAGTGAGCACGAAGACTTCCGAAAAATTACAGATGCACGTACGCTAAGCATTTTATGTAATAGATTCTCTACTTACAGAAGTTTTTACTATTCGTATTGAATGTATTTTTAAATCAAACATAACTCATAATACCATATCTAGTTATTATATACATGGACGTCGTCAGGGGGGCAGGGGGGCAGCTGCCCCCCCCTAGATTTTGGAATAGGAATATATTTTTCATACTAAATGATAAAACCTCACAAAAAATCACATTATTTCCACATATTTTCTCATCATATCATAAATTTTATAAAATTAGTAAAAATTCATTAAAATACAATTGTTTCATAAAAAATTGCCTGCGGCGCTATTTTCTTTATTGCTTTACTTAATAAAACTTTTTTCATACATATCATTGTTTCTATTTTGTGAATTTTTGTTGAGATTTTGTTTACTTACTATTTAAATGTTTTGCTTTTTGTTATTTATTCACAATTACGTTTTGTTTTTACCTTGAATTTTTGTCAACATTGGTTTGTTATTGTGATATTGTAATGATTGCCTGTTTCTTTTTTTATATTGTAAAGGTGTAAACCGTATAAACTTTAATAAATAAATAAATAAATAATAAATATTATTGTGCAAAGTATTATATACATTTTCAAATTAACCAAACCACATCAGGAACTTCTTCAGTATCTCTCACAAAAAAAATCGCCTGCGGGGCTATTTACGCGTTTTTATAGTAATATCATTTTTTTAATAGTAAAATCAGAGGTGTGCGTGTGCGATGGGTGAGTGTGTGAGCGAGATTGAGTATGGGTGTGTGAGACGACCGGAATGAACTTATATGTTTTAATTTAACTGTGGCGCATGCTTGTGGGTGAAAGCTGAATTATGAATGGATTAATTGTCTTTATCTACATGTTATTACTTATATATCTAAAGTTGTTGTCTGTTTTGTGCTTTTGTTTGTAATAAAATAAAAATAAAAATAAAATTAATTGTTTGTTGGCCTCCCTAGCACCGAGGCTGGCGACGCTCATGAATATTTGGTATATTTGGTACTTGATGACTTCTCAACGAATACCTGACCAATTATTGAATGTCTGGCGCTAATTTTTTGTACGAATAAATTAAAAATGACATACAATATAACTGTGGTACTATTGCTGACTACATTTGCGCCTATTCATTTTGCGACATTTTGTAACTTAGCTTTTAAGTCTTATGGGCTTGGTACAAAGTACATAACGCTACATTATGTTAATGAAGATGCCTCTCGTCTGTTGAAAACACCTCTGATCTTAATATGCATTAAATAATATGCATTAAAATCTAGAGAATAACCGTAAAAGTTTTTTGATAGACGGAAAATTAACCCCAAAAAATGGAAAACACGCTATTTTTACCATTTTATCATGCGATTGTCACGCGAGTTTGAACCTTAATGCCGTGGGAAATGTCTGTGACGTCATTCCTGGTGCCAAGCTCTTAATTGTTATATTGAATTGTTATTTTTTCTGCAGGTTTATAGGTGCAGGTTTATATAGGTGCAGGTATTGCACCAGGGATTTCCCATTAATAGGTATATGATAGGTTAATTTTTATAACTACCATTGCACAACACAGGGATTCACATAATAATAATGTTGTGTAATTATTAATTAATTCATGAAATACAATAACATATTGAACAATAAACTATTAATAGAATACCTATTCATGCTTTTTGCAGCAATTAAGAATGAATATTGCAAACGCCAATGAATATTGTATATAGTATAAATAGGAAAAAATAATTGTAAAGAAAAAAAAAAGGTATAAACATTCAAATTATCCGCTCAGGGATTTTTTCACAGGGACAGTTTTCCCCACATAAATTATATTTGCGCATACGTCAGCAATGATCTGCGCATACGCACTAACGGTCTGTCTACTATTGCGTGGGTAACCAGACAGAAACTCAAATGACAAAATCTCAACTGTCAAAAGGGTAACGTACTATTGACAGAATCGCAACTCATCGCCGGAAAACCTGTTGCCGCCAAATTCAATATTGTTGGGTTAGGTTCGTTAGGTTGTTTTTTTTTTGCACACAAAAACCAAACAAAAAGAAACAACGGCAACAGATTTCCCGGTGTTGAGTTGAGATTCTGTCAATAGTAGGTTACCCTTTTGACAGTTGAGATTTTGTCACTTGAGATTTTGACATGGAACCATGGATGTATAATACTCCTAGTAAACTGAATTCATCTCTTGGCCGACTATTGCGGTTCTAGGGGAAATGGCCAGTTAGGCAAAAGAAGCAAAATGGAGGATTTTCCATACTAAACGGGCTATAGGAAACTGCGGTTTTCACATGGATTTTTGGTATTCACTGTTTATATTTTAACTGAAAATGAATTATAGACATCATATTGACATAATTATAGGACCAAGGGATGTAAATACTCCGTTAATCAGTATTTATAAGCAATTTCTTTAACAAAGGAAACGGCACACGATGGAAGTAAATTAAATTCAAAGTCTTATTTCAGTACCTACACGAACCTGTTTCATAATTTCAATAAGTTGGCAACAATGGTCGCCGCCACTCGTCAGCTGTCAAATGACCAGTGTCATCGTCAGGGACGTCAGGCTACGTCCATCACTCAGTGGTATGGTACTGCGTTTAGTTTATTGTTTATTATTATTATTATGGATAAAACAAGTGCTAGTGTACATAATGAAGGGGAAGAATGTGTAATAACTGATATTATAACTGATGAAGACATCGAGGACTTCTTAAAAAATGTCACTGTGAAACAAGAACCTACTGAGGAGGAGAGTGAAGGAGATGTTGGACATGCTATTCCTTATGGAGACATTGATATACACGAACCTGATATTAAGACCGAGTGTGAGAGAGCTAGTAGAGAAGATAAATTCAATTCAGCAGCCAGTTCATCTTCTAAATGTGACAAAAGAATTGTACGTTCGAAAAGGGTTCCAAAGAAAAAGAGTAAACGAAAACTAACATGTATTGTGTGCATGAAAACATTCGGAGACCGCTCAAATTTGGACAGACATACACGAATTCACACACGTGAAAAACCTTTTGAGTGTAATATTTGCATGAAAAAATTCAGTCGGGCTGATCATTTGGAGACACATAAACGACTTCACTCTGGTGAAAAGCCTTTCGAGTGTAATATTTGTATGAAGACATTCAAGACCAGTCGAGAATTACAAGTACATAAACGAATTCACACTGGTGAAAAACCTTTCGAGTGTAATTTTTGCATGAAGAAATTCAGTCGGGCGACTCATTTAAACAGACATAAACGAATTCACACTGGTGAAAAGCCTTTCGAGTGTAATATTTGTATGAAGACATTCAAGAGCAATCAAGAATTACAATCACATAAACGAATTCACAGTGATGAAAAGCCTTTCGAGTGTAATATTTGTATGAAGACATTCAGGACCAGTCGAGAATTACAAGTACATATTCGAATTCACACTGGTGAAAAACCTTTCGAGTGTAATTTTTGCATGAAGAAATTCAGTCACGCCGCTAATTTGGAGAGACATAAACGACTTCACACTGGTGAAAAACCTTTTGAGTGTAATATTTGCATGAAGAAATTCAATCAGTCGACCGATTTGGAGAGACACAGACAAATTCACCCTGGTGAAAAACCTTTTGAGTGTAATATTTGCATGAAGAAATTTAGTCACACTACTAATTTGGACAGGCATAAACGACTTCACACTGGTGAAAAACCTTTTGCATGTAATATTTGCATGAAGAAATTCAGTCAATCCACCGATTTGGAGAGACACAGACAAATTCACACTGGTGAAAAACCTTTTGAGTGTAATATTTGCATGAAGACATTCAATCAAGTGAGATATTTAAAGAAACATAAACGAATACACAAAGGTGAAAAACCTTGAGTGTAATATTTGCATGAAGAAATTCAGTCAGGCGACTAATTTAGACATACATAAACGGATTCACACTGGTGAAAAGCCTTTCGAGTGTAATATTTGCGTGAAGAAATTCAGTCAGGCGACTAGTTTAAACAGACAAACACTAATTCACACTGGTGAAAAACCTTTTGAGTGTAATATTTGCTTGAAGAAATTCAGTCACTTGCATAATTTAAACAGCCATAAACGTATTCACACTGGTGAAAAGCCTTTCGAGTGTAATATTTGCATGAAGAAATTTACTCGGGCGACACATTTACTGAGTCACAAACGAATTCACACTAGTTAAAAGCCTTTCAGGTGAAATATTTGTGTGAAGACACAAGAGCAGTCCAGAATTACAATCACATAAACGAATTCACACTGGTGAAAAGCCTTTTGAGTGTAAAATTTGCATGAAAAAAATTCGGTCGGGCGACTACTTTATACGTCCGGAATTCACACCGGTTAAAAGCCTTTCAGGTGTAATATTTTTGTGAAGACATTCAAGAGTCCAGAATTACAATTACATAAACGAATTCACATTGACGAATAACCTTTTGCGTGAAAACAGACAATGTCCAACCACTGTGATCGACATGAACTAGTTCACATTGGTGAAATACCTTTTGAGTGTAATATTTGCAATATTGAAGGTATCATATGCTTGAATGCGATAGATTATATTATGTATATGTTTCCTAGCTACTATAGTATATTATTCATTTAAACAAATCCGTTATTATGGGTTATAACCTTATAACATAAGTTCAGAATGTCTTACATACGCGAGATCGAATACTACTTAAGAATAATTTTAGATTTAATTAAGTATCCATTTAGTTTAGCATTCTCACTGCAGTTTATTAGCATTAGTTAAGTACCAATTCTTATTCTAGTTTAGGCGCATTAATTGAAAAATATTGTAGTTTAAAAGTATAATTATGTGAAGTATTCTGTATTGTATTTTAAGTACCTATTTTTGTTTTAATTATCTTAGTCTTCATCTTACTAGCGGATAAAATATAATGTTTAGCCTGTCTCCATATTCCATCGTGTAATGACTCTATCAAACAAATAAAATATAATAAGTAAATTAAATGTATAGATGTACTGCTCTTACCTAATGTAGAGGAAATTGCAGGAATACAGGATTAACTAAAAATTCTATTATCCTTCCTCTCAGTCCTGGATTTGTCAACAGGCTCTATAGGCCGCGGCCTAGAGGCGGCAGACTTCGGAGGTCGGCGCTCGCTCCCTTTGGTAAGCCAGAAAAAAGTTTGTGCGCGATTATAAACAACAAACAAGTCACCTGTGGATAGATTCCTGGAGTCGTTCAATCCCATTTCGTAAAAGTACTAAATTCCCGGTAATCATTCCTATGAATCAGTCCCGAAGTTCTAAGTAAGCTGCAGCCTAGGGTGGCAGGAAGGGAGCGGCATTTTTATAGGTGCCGTAGCTAGAGAATGGTTAATTAATAGTTAAAACTCAAAGATAATATTCTCCGGCTTCACTGCCCACAGAGATATATGACTTTTTTTTTCAAATTTTGCACACAAATGAACAAATAAAGAAAAAAAATGTGAATATTACTGATTCTAAAATTTTTTCACCCCCTCTCATCAATTTTTTCGTCGTCAAGGTCAACAAAAATAACAACCCATAAAAAAAACATCACCAGAAAAAAATATTCAACACCCCCCTCCCCCGTCGGCGATTTTTTTCGAACAGTTTTCGCTGGCGACTAAAAATAAAAAGAGCTCTACAGTTTTAAATTCTAGACATTCATCGTTTCCTAGGGAACCCCCTCCCCCCTCCGTCAACAAAAAAAAATATCTGGTATTTTTTTAGTACCTACTTTTTCGACTTCGACCTAGTATTTTCAGGAGAAAAATATGGTATTTTTGCAAATTTTGAAACGTCAACACTGGTAGCCGCCACTCGTCAACTGTCAAATGACCAATGTCATCGTCAGGCTACGCAGGCTACGTCCATCACTCAGTGGTATGGTACTGCGTTTAGTTTATTGTTTATTATTATTATTATGGATAAAACAAGTGCTAGTGTACATAATGAAGGGGAAGAATGTGTAATAACTGATATTATAACTGATGAAGACATCGAGGACTTCTTAAAAAATGTCACTGTGAAACAAGAACCTACTGAGGAGGAGAGTGAAGGAGATGTTGGACATGCTATTCCTTATGGAGACATTGATATACACGGACCTGATATTAAGACCGAGTGTGAGAGAGCTAGTAGAGAAGATAAATTCAATTCAGCAGCCAGTTCATCTTCTAAATGTGACAAAAGTATTGTACGTTCCAAAAGGGTTCCAAAGGAAAAGAGTAAACGAAAACTAACATGTGTTGTGTGCATGAAAACATTCGGATACCGCTCAGATTTAAACAGACATAAACGAATTCACACTGGTGAAAAACCTTTTGAGTGTAATATTTGCATGAAGAAATTCAACCACGCGACCAATTTGGAGAGACACAGACAAATTCACACTGGTGAAAAACCTTTTGAGTGTAATATTTGCATGAATAAATTCAACCACGCGACCAATTTGGAGAGCCATAAACGAATTCACACTGGTGAAAAACCTTTTGAGTGTAATACTTGCATGAAGAAATTCAGTCGGGCGACTAGCTTAGACATACATAAATGAATTCACACTGGTGAAAAGCCTTTTGAGTGTAATATTTGCATGAAAAAATTCAGTCGGGCTGATAATTTGGAGAGACACAAACAAACTCACACAGGTGAAAAACCTTTAAAGTGTAATATTTGTATGAAGGCATTCAAGAGCAGTCAAGGATTACAATTACATGAATGAATTCACACTATCTTATTTGAGTGTAATATTTGCATAAAGATATTCAGTCAGGCGACACATTTACAGAGACAAATCCGTTATAATGGGTACCTTTATGGTACCTTATAACCTATGTTAGTTATATAATAATACCTTATAAGTTCAGAATGTCTTACATCGCGAAATCGAATACTAGTTAAGAATAATTTTAGATTTAATTATGTAGGTACCTATCCATTTAGTTTAGCATTCTCTCTGCAGTTTAATAGTATTAGTTAAGTACCAATTCTTATTCTAGTTTAAGATGAGCATTAATTAAATATTATTTCAGTTTTAAAGTATAATTATGTTAAGTATTCTGTATTGTATTTTAAGTACCTATTTTTGTTTTAATTATCTTAGTCTTCATCTTACTATAGCGGATAAAATATTATGTTTAGTCTGTCTCCATATTCCATCATGTAATGACTCTATCAAACAAATAAAATATAATAAGTAAATTAAATGTATGGATGTACTGTTCTTACCTAATGTAGAGGAAATTGCAGGATTAACTAAAAATTCTATTATCCTTCCTGCCAGTCCAGGGACCCGAGTCGTATTTTTAAATAATACCAACAACGATACGTCCACCAATGGTAAAGTGAGAACGCGACAGTCGGTGACGGTCACATATTTCGTAGTCAAAGTTGTTTAATAAGCTACACGTTGGGTCGTCAAACGCTCTCGTTATCGGCACATTACGACGCCTTCGTTAGGCGCTTGTCTATGTTTTTTTTTTGGAAAATGGCAACATTATTCTCATTTTATGTTGGTGTGCCTGCGCGTGCATGCGCCCCTGTATCAAATAATGTAAACAAACGAAACAAACTAGCTGTACCTCGGTAGGTACTACGTACTGTCACAACAAACATCATTCATCGACTATGTCAACATGGCGTCTAAACAGATGAGTAGCGGAGAGAATATACCTAACTCGAGTGTGTCGCGGACTTAGAGAAAGATTTCGCGCTATGTAGTATTTTCTGTTCAAACTATGAAATCCACATAAAAATATATCTTTGTCTTATTGTGTCGTTCACATATTTCATAAGTGCAAATACAAATTCCTAACTAGTAACAATTACAATTATTCTCTTGTTAGAAATCAGTCGTCTACTATGTGCATCCTGTGTGTTGTGGAATAGGTACTACCGACAATTTTAGATTATATAAAAGCCAACTACGTAAAATAATAGTAAGTGACTGGTTTTTAATGTATAATTAGATGAATATATTCTAATTTTGTCGAGAGAATATATTTAACCTCAAATACGCGCTGTTTTATCTATTGTATATTTTTAATGATATTTTTGTATTTTTATAAACTACTCGAATATTCATCTAATAATAAACACAAGCCCTAATAACACATTAAAAAACCAATCACTTACTATTATTTACCTTATTTGGCTTTGATATAATGGAGAATTGCAAGCAGCGATGGCAACGTGACGTGTAACAGCACCTATTTTGGTGATGGTTAAGTACGTCACGAAAAACAACGATAACGGCACGTTTTATAGAGCAACGCGAGTTTTAAATTGCTTATGACTCGGAAGTTTACGTTGCGACGCCGCATTTCCATACAAAGGAAAACGGGACGACAGTGACGTGTCGGGATACAGGAGGCCAAGTCATAAATTTAAATAATACCAACAACGATACGTGCACTGATGAAAAAGTGAGAACGCGACAGTCGGTGACGGTCACATATTTCGTAGTCAAAGTTGTTTAATAAGCTACACGTTGGGTCGTCAAACGCTTCTGTTATCGGCACATTACGACGCCTTCGATAGGCGCTTGTCTATGGTTTTTTTCTGGAAAATGGCAACATTATTCTCATTTTATGTTGGTGTGCCTGCGCGCGCATGCGCCCGTGTATCAAATGATGTAAACAAACTAGCAGGGACCTCGGTAGGTACTACGCGGTACTACGTACTGTCACAACAAACGAATCTACTACAAATGGCCGAATGCCAAACGGCCGACATGGACAAATGGCCGACACGACCAACTGGCCGACTGGTACAAATGGCCGAAAGACGAAAGGCCGAAATCCAAACGGCCGACATGGACATATGGCCGACAAGTACAATAGGCCGACATCCAATAGGCCGACACGGACAACTGGCCGACAAGGACGAATGGCCGACAATGACGTTTTCAATCAAGATAATAGTTAACAAGCATCGCCCAGCAGACATGGGACATTACTGTAAAAAAATAATGTTGACCGGTTATGTTGTTTTTTATTTATTCTAGTAAGGTTTAATTAAGCGCTAAAAGGCACCTGCAGCCGAAACAAATGAAAAGCCGTTTTTAACGGCTAAAAATTGTGAACCTGCATGTTCGCTATGGAAAGTTGAAAAAGTAATGTCCCATGTCTGCTTGGTGTTTTTGATCTAATTCGTGTAGCGGCTACTCGCGGCGCTAGTAGTAGGTAATTCTTTCAAGTATGTCTCATACTTATTAAGTATATAGTGGTTACATAAATTCAGGAGCAGATGCCATTTAACCATGGGTGCTATTGCCAAAAACAGTGTTACCGTTGTCTTTTTTTTTCAGAAGTCTCACCGAAGCCTGCGATAGTAGAGTACAAGCCTACATCCTCGAATTCCATCACCGCCATGAGTGGTGACGTCACCTTGTATCGGTGACAAACACCTTGTCTCGGTGACAAACACTTGAATTACGGAATATTTTTTCCCATACAATTTAGATGGCGTAACCATCGTCAAATGTCAGTTGGGCCCGGCCTTCATGAACAATATGGCGACGGCCTCGGTCTCACGGAGCAAACTTGGTTTAGCGTTGCTTGATGTGATGATAAGATATGGTAACATTTTTTCACTACTTTCAAATTATATTTCGGAACTGTTGTTTAAAAAACTAGCCAAATTTTGGATTTTTAGAATAAACTGGCAACTTTGTTTTTCAAACTTGTGATGTGATCATTATTTCAATCTTTTTTTTGTGTCGGCCATTCGTCCTGTCGGCCATTCATCCTTGTCGGCCAGTTGTCCGTGTCGACCTATTGGATGTCGGCCAATTGTACTTGTCGGCCATATGTCCATGTCGGCCGTTTGGATTTCGGCCTTTCGTCTTTCGGCCATTTGTACCAGTCGGCCATTGGTCATGTCGGCTATTTGTCCGTGTCGGCCATTCGTCCTGTCGGCCGTATGTCTTGTCGGCCGTTTGTCCGGATCCCACAACAAACATCATTCGTCAAATATGTCATGGCGTCTAAACAGATGAGTAGCGGAGAGAATATACCTAACTCGAGTGTGTCGCGGACTTAGAGAAAGATTTCGCGCTATGTAGTATTTTCTGTTCAAACTATGAAATCCACATAAAAATATATCTTTGTCTTATTGTGTCGTTCACATATTTCATAAGTGCAAATACAAATTCCTAACTAGTAACAATTACAATTATTCTCTTGTTAGAAATCAGTTTACATAGGTGCACCTGTGTGTTGTGGAATAGGTACTATCGCCAATTTTTCATTATATAAAAGCCAACTACGTAAAATAATAGTAAGTGACTGGTTTTTAATGTATTATTAGATGAATATTCGCTAATTTTGTCGAGAGAATATATTTAACCTCAAATACGCGCTGTTTTATCTATTGAATATTTTTAATAATATTTTTGTATTTTTATAAACTACTCGAATATTCATCTTATAATAAACACAAGCCCTAATAACACATTAAAAAACCAATCACTTACTATTATTTACCTTATTTGGCTTTGATATAATGGAGAATTGCAAGCAGCGATGGCAACGTGACGTGTAACAGCACCTATTTTGGTGATGGTTAAGTACGTCACGAAAAACAACGATAACGGCACGTTTTATAGAGCAACGTGAGTTTTAAATTGCTTATGACTCGGAAGTTTACGTTGCGACGCCGCATTTCCATACAAAGGAAAACGGGACGACAGTGACGTGTCGGGATACGGTTATGCGGTCAACGATTGTCATTTTTTTAAATTTATGACTACGAATTTTCAAACCGTTCCTCGACAATACGTTGCTGCCATGGAAACAACGTCCAAAATGTCACGTTGCCTTCATTTTATCATTTATGACTCACCTCCCTGGATTTGTCAACAGGCTCTATAGGCCTCGGCCTAGAGGCGGAAGACTTCGGAGGGCGGCGCTCGCTCCTATTGGTAAGCCAGAAAATAAGTTTTTGCCCGCTTATAAACAACAAACAAGTCACCTGTGGATAGATTCCTGGAGTTGTTAAATCCCATTTGGCAAAAGTACCGAATTCCCGGTAATCATTCCTATCCATCAGTATCCAGTCCAAAATATCTAAATAGGTTAAGTAGTAGGCTGCAACCTATCTTGTATAACTAGGTTAATCACTTCATCCATTTCTCTACAAAATTTCGCCTGCGGCGCCTACTTTTTGGTGTACTTTATACAGAACTTTGGGTGGGTAGGTATTGGCTATCAACTACCTAGTTGGTGCTACACTGGAGTCTGGACAGCCTAGGGCCTTTTAAGTTATGCAGGTAGGTGTCATATAGTCAAGGTAGGAACATGGTGAAAACCTGCGAGGAGAAGAATGGGGGTTTTAGCCGGAAAGAGTCCGGCACTACCCAGTCAGAATGGCTGGGTGTCCATGAGGATTTCCCCCACAAAAAAAAAAAAAAAAGGTAGGTGTCATATGTACTTACTACTTACATCCATTTTTATAAGTAGGTTGTTACATATAGATAGTATTGAAAGTACCTACATACGAAGATATTAGAGTAGGTAGAAAACTTTTAAAAGATAGGAAAAAATAAATAAAAAGTCTAACATTTCAATAACCAGGTATAAGCGTTGCCCATAGGTAGTTAGATACCTAAGTAATAGGAATATGTAATAATAATAATTGTAACGACACATGCTAAAGACAGCTAGCAATCGACAGCAATGATCCTTATCTCATTAATCGTTTACTAAGAATAACGATAACGACAAATCCTTCGTTATAGATAAAGACAAATAGGTACCTACTTAACTATAGCTAAGCAAGTAAAGTAGGTATATTATCTTTACACGCACGCACCTATTCCTTGGTGCATATTATACCTACACTACAGTTTACTATCTACGGTCTCGGATTAATTGAGGACTACAATTTCTTTTGCTGGCAACAATTATATAGTAGGTATGCTTGGTAGGTATGTATAAGTGCATTTCGCGACAGAAGCAGAAGTCGGCGCCGGCGTATCTAATGAAAACCTGCGACTGCAAGTAATACCCTAATATTAGATAAGGAACTATTGTTATTTCCTTTGAATTTTATTTTGTTACTAACAACACCATCAACGAAATTTTCAACTTAGGTAGGTACGGGAAATGTGTACAGTTAAGTTAGAATTATGCTGGATTTCACCAACATTTTACTAAAGGAATAGCGGAGATAGGAGTCACTTATTATTTTTTATACATACTTTGTGCTAGGTGGCTCCTATCATTGCTATTCGTCACATATAAAAGGTCGGTGAAATCCAGCATTAGACTTTTTGAGTGTTATAGAGTTTGCATTTACAACTAATCACTAACCAGGCGCTAATATAATGACATAATATAAAAGTATATTCTTGCAATGTATGGAGTTTCTCCTCCCTGCCCCCCCCCTCCCCCCCCGCTCCGTGTGCCCTACGTATATTAGGTAGGTAGGCACTCGAGATGTTCACCAGTCACTCACCATTTCTCTAATAACCATAATGAAGTTATTATGAAACAAGACCAACGTGGGTTGAGTACAAATATACAAATTAGTTCCATCTCAACCAGGAAATAACGCAATGACACGTTGCATTGTAAGAGGAAGCTACATAGCCAGTGACAAAGGGTCCTAAGAATACTATTCTCATCGAATTACCTTTTTGATTTATTTTTATGATAATATAATACTTAGGTCTAACCTGACAACATTGCAACAAAAACGGTAGTCCCCGCTTCCCTTCTACGCAGGTAATTTTGCAGTTTTGTTTTATCATAAACACGTGTCAGTTGGTAAATTTTAATAGATTTAATTATATTTCACTTTCAAGTGTACTTCATAATAAACATAATTATTGTTTGTGTTCTATATTCAAGGGGTCGGAGATATTTAGTATTATTCCAGTACCTACCTAAACGAATCTGTTTCATAATTTCAATAAGTTGGCAACAATGGTCGCCGCCACTCGTCAGCTGTCAAATGACCAGTGTCATCGTCAGGGACGTCAGGCTACGTCCATCACTCAGTGGTATGGTATTGCGTTTAGTTTATTGTTTATTATTATTATTATGGAGAAAACAAGTGCTAGTGTACATAATGAAGGGGAAGAATGTGTAATAACTGATATTATAACTGATGAAGACATCGAGGACTTCTTAAAGAATGTCACTGTGAAACAAGAACCTACTGAGGAGGAGAGTGAAGGAGATGTTGGACATGCTATTCCTTATGGAGACATTGATATACACGAACCTGATATTAAGACCGAGTGTGAGAGAGCTAGTAGAGAAGATAAATTCAATTCAGCAGCCATTTCATCTTCTAAATGTGACAAAAGAATTGTACGTTCGAAAAGGGTTCCAAAGAAAAAGAGTAAACGAAAACTAACATGTATTGTGTGCATGAAAACATTCGGAGACCGCTCAATTTTGGACAGACATACACGAATTCACACACGTGAAAAACCTTTTGAGTGTAATATTTGCATGAAAAAATTCAGTCGGGCTGATCATTTGGAGACACATAAACGACTTCACTCTGGTGAAAAGCCTTTCGAGTGTAATATTTGTATGAAGACATTCAAGACCAGTCGAGAATTACAAGTACATAAACGAATTCACACTGGTGAAAAACCTTTCGAGTGTAATTTTTGCATGAAGAAATTCAGTCGGGCGACTCATTTAAACAGACATAAACGAATTCACACTGGTGAAAAGCCTTTCGAGTGTAATATTTGTATGAAGACATTCAAGAGCAATCAAGAATTACAATCACATAAACGAATTCACAGTGATGAAAAGCCTTTCGAGTGTAATATTTGTATGAAGACATTCAGGACCAGTCGAGAATTACAAGTACATATTCGAATTCACACTGGTGAAAAACCTTTCGAGTGTAATTTTTGCATGAAGAAATTCAGTCACGCCGCTAATTTGGAGAGACATAAACGACTTCACACTGGTGAAAAACCTTTTGAGTGTAATATTTGCATGAAGAAATTCAATCAGTCGACCGATTTGGAGAGACACAGACAAATTCACCCTGGTGAAAAACCTTTTGAGTGTAATATTTGCATGAAGAAATTTAGTCACACTACTAATTTGGACAGGCATAAACGACTTCACACTGGTGAAAAACCTTTTGCATGTAATATTTGCATGAAGAAATTCAGTCAATCCACCGATTTGGAGAGACACAGACAAATTCACACTGGTGAAAAACCTTTTGAGTGTAATATTTGCATGAAGACATTCAATCAAGTGAGATATTTAAAGAAACATAAACGAATACACACTGGTGAAAAGCCTTTCGAGTGTAATATTTGCATGAAGAAATTCAGTCAGGCGACTAATTTAGACATACATAAACGGATTCACACTGGTGAAAAACCTTTTGAGTGTAATATTTGCATGAAGAAATTCAGTCAGGCCACTTATTTGGAGAGACATAAACGAATTCACACTGGTGAAAAACCTTTTGAGTGTAATATTTGCAAGAAAAAATTCAGTCTTGTGACTTATTTGGAGAGCCATAAACGAATTCACACTGGTGAAAAGCCTTTCGAGTGTAATATTTGCGTGAAGAAATTCAGTCAGGCGACTAGTTTAAACAGACAAACACTAATTCACACTGGTGAAAAACCTTTTGAGTGTAATATTTGCTTGAAGAAATTCAGTCACTTGCATAATTTAAACAGCCATAAACGTATTCACACTGGTGAAAAGCCTTTCGAGTGTAATATTTGCATGAAGAAATTTACTCGGGCGACACATTTACTGAGTCACAAACGAATTCACACTAGTTAAAAGCCTTTCAGGTGAAATATTTGTGTGAAGACACAAGAGCAGTCCAGAATTACAATCACATAAACGAATTCACACTGGTGAAAAGCCTTTTGAGTGTAAAATTTGCATGAAAAAAATTCGGTCGGGCGACTACTTTATACGTCCGGAATTCACACCGGTTAAAAGCCTTTCAGGTGTAATATTTTTGTGAAGACATTCAAGAGTCCAGAATTACAATTACATAAACGAATTCACATTGACGAATAACCTTTTGCGTGAAAACAGACAATGTCCAACCACTGTGATCGACATGAACTAGTTCACATTGGTGAAATACCTTTTGAGTGTAATATTTGCAATATTGAAGGTATCATATGCTTGAATGCGATAGATTATATTATGTATATGTTTCCTAGCTACTATAGTATATTATTCATTTAAACAAATCCGTTATTATGGGTTATAACCTTATAACATAAGTTCAGAATGTCTTACATACGCGAGATCGAATACTACTTAAGAATAATTTTAGATTTAATTAAGTATCCATTTAGTTTAGCATTCTCACTGCAGTTTATTAGCATTAGTTAAGTACCAATTCTTATTCTAGTTTAGGCGCATTAATTGAAAAATATTGTAGTTTAAAAGTATAATTATGTGAAGTATTCTGTATTGTATTTTAAGTACCTATTTTTGTTTTAATTATCTTAGTCTTCATCTTACTAGCGGATAAAATATAATGTTTAGCCTGTCTCCATATTCCATCGTGTAATGACTCTATCAAACAAATAAAATATAATAAGTAAATTAAATGTATAGATGTACTGCTCTTACCTAATGTAGAGGAAATTGCAGGAATACAGGATTAACTAAAAATTCTATTATCCTTCCTCTCAGTCCTGGATTTGTCAACAGGCTCTATAGGCCGCGGCCTAGAGGCGGCAGACTTCGGAGGTCGGCGCTCGCTCCCTTTGGTAAGCCAGAAAAAAGTTTGTGCGCGATTATAAACAACAAACAAGTCACCTGTGGATAGATTCCTGGAGTCGTTCAATCCCATTTCGTAAAAGTACTAAATTCCCGGTAATCATTCCTATGAATCAGTCCCGAAGTTCTAAGTAAGCTGCAGCCTAGGGTGGCAGGAAGGGAGCGGCATTTTTATAGGTGCCGTAGCTAGAGAATGGTTAATTAATAGTTAAAACTCAAAGATAATATTCTCCGGCTTCACTGCCCACAGAGATATATGACTTTTTTTTTCAAATTTTGCACACAAATGAACAAATAAAGAAAAAAAATGTGAATATTACTGATTCTAAAATTTTTTCACCCCCTCTCATCAATTTTTTCGTCGTCAAGGTCAACAAAAATAACAACCCATAAAAAAAACATCACCAGAAAAAAATATTCAACACCCCCCTCCCCCGTCGGCGATTTTTTTCGAACAGTTTTCGCTGGCGACTAAAAATAAAAAGAGCTCTACAGTTTTAAATTCTAGACATTCATCGTTTCCTAGGGAACCCCCTCCCCCCTCCGTCAACAAAAAAAAATATCTGGTATTTTTTTAGTACCTACTTTTTCGACTTCGACCTAGTATTTTCAGGAGAAAAATATGGTATTTTTGCAAATTTTGAAACGTCAACACTGGTAGCCGCCACTCGTCAACTGTCAAATGACCAATGTCATCGTCAGGCTACGCAGGCTACGTCCATCACTCAGTGGTATGGTACTGCGTTTAGTTTATTGTTTATTATTATTATTATGGATAAAACAAGTGCTAGTGTACATAATGAAGGGGAAGAATGTGTAATAACTGATATTATAACTGATGAAGACATCGAGGACTTCTTAAAAAATGTCACTGTGAAACAAGAACCTACTGAGGAGGAGAGTGAAGGAGATGTTGGACATGCTATTCCTTATGGAGACATTGATATACACGGACCTGATATTAAGACCGAGTGTGAGAGAGCTAGTAGAGAAGATAAATTCAATTCAGCAGCCAGTTCATCTTCTAAATGTGACAAAAGTATTGTACGTTCCAAAAGGGTTCCAAAGGAAAAGAGTAAACGAAAACTAACATGTGTTGTGTGCATGAAAACATTCGGATACCGCTCAGATTTAAACAGACATAAACGAATTCACACTGGTGAAAAACCTTTTGAGTGTAATATTTGCATGAAGAAATTCAACCACGCGACCAATTTGGAGAGACACAGACAAATTCACACTGGTGAAAAACCTTTTGAGTGTAATATTTGCATGAATAAATTCAACCACGCGACCAATTTGGAGAGCCATAAACGAATTCACACTGGTGAAAAACCTTTTGAGTGTAATACTTGCATGAAGAAATTCAGTCGGGCGACTAGCTTAGACATACATAAATGAATTCACACTGGTGAAAAGCCTTTTGAGTGTAATATTTGCATGAAAAAATTCAGTCGGGCTGATAATTTGGAGAGACACAAACAAACTCACACAGGTGAAAAACCTTTAAAGTGTAATATTTGTATGAAGGCATTCAAGAGCAGTCAAGGATTACAATTACATGAATGAATTCACACTATCTTATTTGAGTGTAATATTTGCATAAAGATATTCAGTCAGGCGACACATTTACAGAGACAAATCCGTTATAATGGGTACCTTTATGGTACCTTATAACCTATGTTAGTTATATAATAATACCTTATAAGTTCAGAATGTCTTACATCGCGAAATCGAATACTAGTTAAGAATAATTTTAGATTTAATTATGTAGGTACCTATCCATTTAGTTTAGCATTCTCTCTGCAGTTTAATAGTATTAGTTAAGTACCAATTCTTATTCTAGTTTAAGATGAGCATTAATTAAATATTATTTCAGTTTTAAAGTATAATTATGTTAAGTATTCTGTATTGTATTTTAAGTACCTATTTTTGTTTTAATTATCTTAGTCTTCATCTTACTATAGCGGATAAAATATTATGTTTAGTCTGTCTCCATATTCCATCATGTAATGACTCTATCAAACAAATAAAATATAATAAGTAAATTAAATGTATGGATGTACTGTTCTTACCTAATGTAGAGGAAATTGCAGGATTAACTAAAAATTCTATTATCCTTCCTGCCAGTCCAGGGACCCGAGTCGTATTTTTAAATAATACCAACAACGATACGTCCACCAATGGTAAAGTGAGAACGCGACAGTCGGTGACGGTCACATATTTCGTAGTCAAAGTTGTTTAATAAGCTACACGTTGGGTCGTCAAACGCTCTCGTTATCGGCACATTACGACGCCTTCGTTAGGCGCTTGTCTATGTTTTTTTTTTGGAAAATGGCAACATTATTCTCATTTTATGTTGGTGTGCCTGCGCGTGCATGCGCCCCTGTATCAAATAATGTAAACAAACGAAACAAACTAGCTGTACCTCGGTAGGTACTACGTACTGTCACAACAAACATCATTCATCGACTATGTCAACATGGCGTCTAAACAGATGAGTAGCGGAGAGAATATACCTAACTCGAGTGTGTCGCGGACTTAGAGAAAGATTTCGCGCTATGTAGTATTTTCTGTTCAAACTATGAAATCCACATAAAAATATATCTTTGTCTTATTGTGTCGTTCACATATTTCATAAGTGCAAATACAAATTCCTAACTAGTAACAATTACAATTATTCTCTTGTTAGAAATCAGTCGTCTACTATGTGCATCCTGTGTGTTGTGGAATAGGTACTACCGACAATTTTAGATTATATAAAAGCCAACTACGTAAAATAATAGTAAGTGACTGGTTTTTAATGTATAATTAGATGAATATATTCTAATTTTGTCGAGAGAATATATTTAACCTCAAATACGCGCTGTTTTATCTATTGTATATTTTTAATGATATTTTTGTATTTTTATAAACTACTCGAATATTCATCTAATAATAAACACAAGCCCTAATAACACATTAAAAAACCAATCACTTACTATTATTTACCTTATTTGGCTTTGATATAATGGAGAATTGCAAGCAGCGATGGCAACGTGACGTGTAACAGCACCTATTTTGGTGATGGTTAAGTACGTCACGAAAAACAACGATAACGGCACGTTTTATAGAGCAACGCGAGTTTTAAATTGCTTATGACTCGGAAGTTTACGTTGCGACGCCGCATTTCCATACAAAGGAAAACGGGACGACAGTGACGTGTCGGGATACAGGAGGCCAAGTCATAAATTTAAATAATACCAACAACGATACGTGCACTGATGAAAAAGTGAGAACGCGACAGTCGGTGACGGTCACATATTTCGTAGTCAATGTTGTTTAATAAGCTACACGTTGGGTCGTCAAACGCTTCTGTTATCGGCACATTACGACGCCTTCGATAGGCGCTTGTCTATGGTTTTTTTCTGGAAAATGGCAACATTATTCTCATTTTATGTTGGTGTGCCTGCGCGCGCATGCGCCCGTGTATCAAATGATGTAAACAAACTAGCAGGGACCTCGGTAGGTACTACGCGGTACTACGTACTGTCACAACAAACGAATCTACTACAAATGGCCGAATGCCAAACGGCCGACATGGACAAATGGCCGACACGACCAACTGGCCGACTGGTACAAATGGCCGAAAGACGAAAGGCCGAAATCCAAACGGCCGACATGGACATATGGCCGACAAGTACAATAGGCCGACATCCAATAGGCCGACACGGACAACTGGCCGACAAGGACGAATGGCCGACAATGACGTTTTCAATCAAGATAATAGTTAACAAGCATCGCCCAGCAGACATGGGACATTACTGTAAAAAAATAATGTTGACCGGTTATGTTGTTTTTTATTTATTCTAGTAAGGTTTAATTAAGCGCTAAAAGGCACCTGCAGCCGAAACAAATGAAAAGCCGTTTTTAACGGCTAAAAATTGTGAACCTGCATGTTCGCTATGGAAAGTTGAAAAAGTAATGTCCCATGTCTGCTTGGTGTTTTTGATCTAATTCGTGTAGCGGCTACTCGCGGCGCTAGTAGTAGGTAATTCTTTCAAGTATGTCTCATACTTATTAAGTATATAGTGGTTACATAAATTCAGGAGCAGATGCCATTTAACCATGGGTGCTATTGCCAAAAACAGTGTTACCGTTGTCTTTTTTTTTCAGAAGTCTCACCGAAGCCTGCGATAGTAGAGTACAAGCCTACATCCTCGAATTCCATCACCGCCATGAGTGGTGACGTCACCTTGTATCGGTGACAAACACCTTGTCTCGGTGACAAACACTTGAATTACGGAATATTTTTTCCCATACAATTTAGATGGCGTAACCATCGTCAAATGTCAGTTGGGCCCGGCCTTCATGAACAATATGGCGACGGCCTCGGTCTCACGGAGCAAACTTGGTTTAGCGTTGCTTGATGTGATGATAAGATATGGTAACATTTTTTCACTACTTTCAAATTATATTTCGGAACTGTTGTTTAAAAAACTAGCCAAATTTTGGATTTTTAGAATAAACTGGCAACTTTGTTTTTCAAACTTGTGATGTGATCATTATTTCAATCTTTTTTTTGTGTCGGCCATTCGTCCTGTCGGCCATTCATCCTTGTCGGCCAGTTGTCCGTGTCGACCTATTGGATGTCGGCCAATTGTACTTGTCGGCCATATGTCCATGTCGGCCGTTTGGATTTCGGCCTTTCGTCTTTCGGCCATTTGTACCAGTCGGCCATTGGTCATGTCGGCTATTTGTCCGTGTCGGCCATTCGTCCTGTCGGCCGTATGTCTTGTCGGCCGTTTGTCCGGATCCCACAACAAACATCATTCGTCAAATATGTCATGGCGTCTAAACAGATGAGTAGCGGAGAGAATATACCTAACTCGAGTGTGTCGCGGACTTAGAGAAAGATTTCGCGCTATGTAGTATTTTCTGTTCAAACTATGAAATCCACATAAAAATATATCTTTGTCTTATTGTGTCGTTCACATATTTCATAAGTGCAAATACAAATTCCTAACTAGTAACAATTACAATTATTCTCTTGTTAGAAATCAGTTTACATAGGTGCACCTGTGTGTTGTGGAATAGGTACTATCGCCAATTTTTCATTATATAAAAGCCAACTACGTAAAATAATAGTAAGTGACTGGTTTTTAATGTATTATTAGATGAATATTCGCTAATTTTGTCGAGAGAATATATTTAACCTCAAATACGCGCTGTTTTATCTATTGAATATTTTTAATAATATTTTTGTATTTTTATAAACTACTCGAATATTCATCTTATAATAAACACAAGCCCTAATAACACATTAAAAAACCAATCACTTACTATTATTTACCTTATTTGGCTTTGATATAATGGAGAATTGCAAGCAGCGATGGCAACGTGACGTGTAACAGCACCTATTTTGGTGATGGTTAAGTACGTCACGAAAAACAACGATAACGGCACGTTTTATAGAGCAACGTGAGTTTTAAATTGCTTATGACTCGGAAGTTTACGTTGCGACGCCGCATTTCCATACAAAGGAAAACGGGACGACAGTGACGTGTCGGGATACGGTTATGCGGTCAACGATTGTCATTTTTTTAAATTTATGACTACGAATTTTCAAACCGTTCCTCGACAATACGTTGCTGCCATGGAAACAACGTCCAAAATGTCACGTTGCCTTCATTTTATCATTTATGACTCACCTCCCTGGATTTGTCAACAGGCTCTATAGGCCTCGGCCTAGAGGCGGAAGACTTCGGAGGGCGGCGCTCGCTCCTATTGGTAAGCCAGAAAATAAGTTTTTGCCCGCTTATAAACAACAAACAAGTCACCTGTGGATAGATTCCTGGAGTTGTTAAATCCCATTTGGCAAAAGTACCGAATTCCCGGTAATCATTCCTATCCAGTATCCAGTCCAAAATATCTAAATAGGTTAAGTAGTAGGCTGCAACCTATCTTGTATAACTAGGTTAATCACTTCATCCATTTCTCTACAAAATTTCGCCTGCGGCGCCTACTTTTTGGTGTACTTTATACAGAACTTTGGGTGGGTAGGTATTGGCTATCAACTACCTAGTTGGTGCTACACTGGAGTCTGGACAGCCTAGGGCCTTTTAAGTTATGCAGGTAGGTGTCATATAGTCAAGGTAGGAACATGGTGAAAACCTGCGAGGAGAAGAATGGGGGTTTTAGCCGGAAAGAGTCCGGCACTACCCAGTCAGAATGGCTGGGTGTCCATGAGGATTTCCCCCACAAAAAAAAAAAAAAAAGGTAGGTGTCATATGTACTTACTACTTACATCCATTTTTATAAGTAGGTTGTTACATATAGATAGTATTGAAAGTACCTACATACGAAGATATTAGAGTAGGTAGAAAACTTTTAAAAGATAGGAAAAAATAAATAAAAAGTCTAACATTTCAATAACCAGGTATAAGCGTTGCCCATAGGTAGTTAGATACCTAAGTAATAGGAATATGTAATAATAATAATTGTAACGACACATGCTAAAGACAGCTAGCAATCGACAGCAATGATCCTTATCTCATTAATCGTTTACTAAGAATAACGATAACGACAAATCCTTCGTTATAGATAAAGACAAATAGGTACCTACTTAACTATAGCTAAGCAAGTAAAGTAGGTATATTATCTATACACGCACGCACCTATTCCTTGGTGCATATTATACCTACACTACAGTTTACTATCTACGGTCTCGGATTAATTGAGGACTACAATTTCTTTTGCTGGCAACAATTATATAGTAGGTATGCTTGGTAGGTATGTATAAGTGCATTTCGCGACAGAAGCAGAAGTCGGCGCCGGCGTATCTAATGAAAACCTGCGACTGCAAGTAATACCCTAATATTAGATAAGGAACTATTGTTATTTCCTTTGAATTTTATTTTGTTACTAACAACACCATCAACGAAATTTTCAACTTAGGTAGGTACGGGAAATGTGTACAGTTAAGTTAGAATTATGCTGGATTTCACCAACATTTTACTAAAGGAATAGCGGAGATAGGAGTCACTTATTATTTTTTATACATACTTTGTGCTAGGTGGCTCCTATCATTGCTATTCGTCACATATAAAAGGTCGGTGAAATCCAGCATTAGACTTTTTGAGTGTTATAGAGTTTGCATTTACAACTAATCACTAACCAGGCGCTAATATAATGACATAATATAAAAGTATATTCTTGCAATGTATGGAGTTTCTCCTCCCTGCCCCCCCCCTCCCCCCCCGCTCCGTGTGCCCTACGTATATTAGGTAGGTAGGCACTCGAGATGTTCACCAGTCACTCACCATTTCTCTAATAACCATAATGAAGTTATTATGAAACAAGACCAACGTGGGTTGAGTACAAATATACAAATTAGTTCCATCTCAACCAGGAAATAACGCAATGACACGTTGCATTGTAAGAGGAAGCTACATAGCCAGTGACAAAGGGTCCTAAGAATACTATTCTCATCGAATTACCTTTTTGATTTATTTTTATGATAATATAATACTTAGGTCTAACCTGACAACATTGCAACAAAAACGGTAGTCCCCGCTTCCCTTCTACGCAGGTAATTTTGCAGTTTTGTTTTATCATAAACACGTGTCAGTTGGTAAATTTTAATAGATTTAATTATATTTCACTTTCAAGTGTACTTCATAATAAACATAATTATTGTTTGTGTTCTATATTCAAGGGGTCGGAGATATTTAGTATTATTCCAGTACCTACCTAAACGAATCTGTTTCATAATTTCAATAAGTTGGCAACAATGGTCGCCGCCACTCGTCAGCTGTCAAATGACCAGTGTCATCGTCAGGGACGTCAGGCTACGTCCATCACTCAGTGGTATGGTATTGCGTTTAGTTTATTGTTTATTATTATTATTATGGAGAAAACAAGTGCTAGTGTACATAATGAAGGGGAAGAATGTGTAATAACTGATATTATAACTGATGAAGACATCGAGGACTTCTTAAAGAATGTCACTGTGAAACAAGAACCTACTGAGGAGGAGAGTGAAGGAGATGTTGGACATGCTATTCCTTATGGAGACATTGATATACACGAACCTGATATTAAGACCGAGTGTGAGAGAGCTAGTAGAGAAGATAAATTCAATTCAGCAGCCATTTCATCTTCTAAATGTGACAAAAGAATTGTACGTTCGAAAAGGGTTCCAAAGAAAAAGAGTAAACGAAAACTAAGATGTATTGTGTGCATGAAAACATTCGGAGACCGCTCAAATTTGGACAGACATACACGAATTCACACACGTGAAAAACCTTTTGAGTGTAATATTTGCATGAAAAAATTCAGTCGGGCTGATCATTTGGAGACACATAAACGACTTCACTCTGGTGAAAAGCCTTTCGAGTGTAATATTTGTATGAAGACATTCAAGACCAGTCGAGAATTACAAGTACATAAACGAATTCACACTGGTGATAAACCTTTCGAGTGTAATATTTGCATGAAGAAATTCAGTCAGGCGACTCATTTAAACAGACATAAACGAATTCACACTGGTGAAAAGCCTTTCGAGTGTAATATTTGTATGAAGACATTCAAGAGCAATCAAGAATTACAATCACATAAACGAATTCACACTGATGAAAAGCCTTTCGAGTGTAATATTTGTATGAAGACATTCAAAGGCAGTCAAGAATTAAAATCACATAAACGAATTCACACTGGTGAAAAACCTTTTGAGTGTAATATTTGCATGAAGAAATTCAGTCAGGCAACTAATTTGAAGAGACATAAACGACTTCACACTGGTGAAAAACCTTTTGAGTGTAATATTTGCATGAAGAAATTCAATCAGTCGACCGATTTGGAGAGACACAGACAAATTCACACTGGTGAAAAACCTTTTGAGTGTAATATTTGCATGAAGACATTCAATCATGTGCAAAATTTAAATAGACATAAACGAATTCACACAGGTGAAAAACCTTTTGAGTGTAATATTTGCATGAAGAAATTCAGTCAGGCCACTTATTTGGAGAGACATAAACGAATTCACACTGGTGAAAAACCTTTTGAGTGTAATATTTGCAAGAAAAAATTCAGTCGGGCGACTAATTTAAACATACATAAACGAATTCACACTGGTGAAAAGCCTTTCGAGTGTAATATTTGCATGAAGAAATTCACTCAGGCGATTAATTTAGACATACATAAACGGATTCACACTGGTGATAAGCCTTTTGAGTGTAATATTTGCATGAAAAAATTCAGTCAGGCCACTTATTTGGAGAGACATAAACGAATTCACACTGGTGAAAAACCTTTTGAGTGTAATATTTGCAAGAAAAAATTCAGTCAGGCGACTAGTTTAAACATACATAAACGAATTCACACTGGTGAAAAGACTTTCGAGTGTAATATTTGTATGAAGACATTCAAGAGCAGTCAAGAATTACAATCACATAAACGAATTCACTGATGAAAAGCCTTTTGAGTGTAATATTTGCATGAAGAAATTCAGTCAGGCAACTAATTTGGAGAGACATAAACGACTTCACACTGGTGAAAAACCTTTTGAGTGTAATATTTGCATGAAGAAATTCAATTGGGCGACACATTTAGACAGACATAGACGAGTGCACACTGGTGAAAAACCTTTTGAGTGTAATATTTGCATGAAGAATTTCAGTCAGGCGATTAGTTTAAACATACATAAACGAATTCACACTGGTGAAAAACCTTTTGAGTGTGATATTTGTATGAAGACATTCAAGAGCGGTCAAGAATTACAATCACATAAACGAATTCACACCGATGAAAAAACTTTTTTAGTGTAATATTTGCATGAAGAAATTTACTCGGAGGGCACATTTACTGAGTCACAAACGAATTCACACCGGTTAAAAGCCTTTCAGGTGTAATATTTGTTTGAAGACATTCGAGAGTCCAGAGTTACAATTACATAAACGAATTCACATTGGCGAATAACCTTTTGATTGAAAACAGACAATGTCCAACCACTGTGATCGACATGAACTAGTTCACATTGGTGAAATACCTTTTGAGTGTAATATTTGCAATATTGAAGGTATCATATGCTTGAATGCGATAGATTATATTATGTATATGTTTCCTAGCTACTAAAGTATATTAGTCATTTAAACAAATCCGTTATTATGGGTTATAACCTTATAACATAAGTTCAGAATGTCATACATACGCGAGATCGAATACTACTTAAGAATAATTTAAGATTTAATTAAGTACCTATCCATTTAGTTTGGCATTCTCACTGCAGTTTATGAGCATTAGTTAAGTACCAATTCTTATTCTAGTTTAGGCGCATTAATTGAAAAATATTGTAGTTTAAAAGTATAATTAAGTTAAGTATTCTGTATTGTATTTTAAGTACCTATTTTTGTTTTAATTATCTTATTATCTTCATCTTACTACCGGATAAAATATTATGTTTAGTCTGTCTCCATATTCCATCATGTATTGACTCTATCAAACAAATAAAATATAATAAGTAAATTAAATGTATGGTATTCTTGGTTGGGGAGGCGCCACACTGACTGCTCTGGATCCCTTAATTAAAGCACAGAAATCAGTTATACGTGTTATAAACAAAAAGCCTTTCAGATTTCCATCAGCCATTTTGTTCAGAGAGTTTGGAGTCCTAGACATAAGACAGATATACGCGAGGACCATCATACTACATTACCTAAGACACGGACATTTGCAAGCATTAATAACGCATACTTTATCAACAAGATGTAGAACAAACAGTTTTTCAAAGTACCTAAGACAAGAACGAGATTCGCACAGAGACATTTTACTTTTACAGCACCGAGACTTCTTAACAAAATACAGGACAAAGTGCTAACTAAACAACAAATGACGTATAAACCAAAAACGAAACGAATTATAACTGACTGGTTACTTAAGACAGGACGAGACGAGACGGAAACTTTGCTGAACTACATACCTGTTTAATGGAACCTTATAAATGGAGAAATGCAGTGAATGATTGCAGTATCAACAGGTGAGTGGTTGAACAACATAAAGTACTGATGTATGGTGAGGGTGTTCATTGGCATAATGTTATGTGGTGTAATGTATGTGTTTGTGTGTGTGTGTGAGTTATCGTATTACATAAGGATTGCTACAATTGATTGGATGAAAAACAAAAAAAAACATAATTACATAAAGAAAATAACTAATTTTATATACTTGGGTAAATGAGATGTATAAATGAAATACATAAATGAAATATATAAATGAAATACATAAATGAAATATATAAATGAAATACATGAATGAAATATATAAGTGTAATACATAATATGGAAATGTAATGCCACCTTAGTACGGGCTTTGCCTAGTTAGGTGGCAAAATTGTGAATGTATTTATTGTGTCTGTTTATGAAATAAAGTATTTATTATTATACTCCACCCATCTCAGCTTTTTAAAAAGCCGGTAGTATAAGAAAGCAAGGACGGGCAAAAGCCAAGTCCTTGCTTTCTATCAAATTTGTGGTTATTAAGGATTGTTGAGAAATTTCCGTACTATTGAACACGTGTTAATTATTATCGATTTTTGAAACTCTTTATATATATTTTTGCCCAAATCCAAATCTTTTATTGCTTTGTGTAGTGTTTTTGGTACGACCCCCGTAGATGAAATTATGACCGGAACCACCCTTACTGAATTTTGATTATATTTACACATTATTATTATACCCTACCCATCTCAGCTTTTTAAAAAGCCGGTAGTATAAGAAAGCAAGGACGGGCAAAAGCCAAGTCCTTGCTTTCTATCAAATTTGTGGTTATGAATGATTGTTTAGAAATTTCCGGACTATTGAACATGTGCTAATTATTATTGATTTTTGAAACTCTTTATATATATATTTGCCCAAATCCAAATCTTTAATTGCTTTGTGTAACGTTTTTGGTACGACCCCGTAGATGAAATTATTACCGGAACCACCCTTATTATTATTATTATATGTACTGCTCTTACCTAATGTAGAGGAAATTACAGGATTAACCAATAATTCTGTTATCCTTCCTCCCAGTCCTGGATTTGTCAACAGGCTCCATAGGCCGCGGCCTAGAGGCGGCAGACTTCGGAGGGCGGCGCTCGCTCCCTTTGGTAAGCCAGAAAAAAGTTTGTGCGCGCGAACAACTGAACAAACAAGTCACCTGTGGATAGATTCCTGGAGTTGTTCAATCCCATTTATAGGTGCCGTAGCTAGAGAATGGTTAATTAATAGTTAAAACTCAAAGATAATATTCTCCTACTCCACTGCCCTCAGAGATATATGACTTTTTTTGTAGATAGTTCACTTATTCCATTTTCTACAAAATTATTGGTGTACTTCATATAGGTAATTTTGCAGTTTTGATAGTTCGTTTTATCATGAACACGTGTCAGTTGGTAGGTAAATCCTAACTTGATATATAGTGCAATAATATGGTGTTTTCGCGGAGAAAAAACCATAGACATTTTTTTCTCCATCATACTTTATGTATTTGGGGGCGCTGAATCCGAATTTCAACTTTGCCATCTCGTAAATGTGATGCGTTCTGAGATATCTCAGAAAGAAAGTGAAAAAAATGCCTTTTTTACAGACTTTGACTGATAATTCAAAAAGTATTCATTTTAGAGAATAGAAGCTCAGGACAAGAATAAACTTCACCAAATTTCCTACAAAATGACATATAAATCTTTTTTGTGAGATAAACCTTTCAGGCGTCAGAGCGAGCTAAAATAGGGGCGTAATTTTCACCCTACAGCACAAACTACATTTGTTTGTAATTTTGCTCCCATAACTCAGAACTTGCACACTTTTAAGCAAAAATATCTAGTACAAAAATAAAGTTCATTATTTTTTCTTTAATTTATGCTACCATTGTTTCGTCGACAGGTAAACGGTCAAGGCGCTAGAGCGCATTGAAGTTCAGTATAGTACATTAGAAGCAGTTTTGACCATTATTTAAACTGATATATAACGATCAAAAAATACTTAATTGTACTGAATGCACTCGAAAATACAAGGATAAAGGCTGTAATATTTATATTTTAAGATTTGCCACCACTTAATAGTGCTGCGTTGATAGAAATATCAGAATAACTCAGAAACAATAGTTATTTATTTGTATTTTGTTCATATCTTGAAAATAAAAAAACTTTATAGAAATTATTGTAACAAAAAAGAGAACTACATTGAATTATCTATAAATTATGCCTACAACATTTTTTAATCGGTTGAACCATTCAAGAGCCAGAGCGCATTAAAATTTAACCAAAATTTAAAAACGTCCAAATCCTTTACTTTCTATTATTTCCCGCCTAGAACTAAGAAGGTAGGCACTTCTAACACACAAAATATAAAAGATAATTAAATTTTCTACAAATTATGTCTCTAACGATATTTCACTCTGACTAACGGATTCGACGCCTGAAAGGTTTATCTCACAAAAAAGATTTATATGTCATTTTGTAGGAAATTTGGTGAAGTTTATTCTTGTCCTGAGCTTCTTTTCTCTAAAATGAATACTTTTTGAATTATCAGTCAAAGTCTGTAAAAAAGGCATTTTTTTCACTTTCTTTCTGAGATATCTCAGAACGCATCACATTTACGAGGTGGCAAAGTTGAAATTCGGATTCAGCGCCCCCAAATACATAAAGTATGATGGAGAAAAAAATGTCTATAGTTTTTTCCTAGAAATGCCATCCAATTTCCTCATATTACTGTACTAATAACTATGTTTCACATTTTGGTGTATTTCATAATATACAATACATAACAATTGTTCGTGTTCTATTTTAAAAGTGTCGGAGATATTTATTATAGTACTAGTGGGTACCTACCCGTGAATTCACGGAGGTTGGTTTAATATGTTTTTGTGTAACCACTATTACTACTCCACCCTTCAAAATTCTTCGAGAGAACACAGGAAAATCACAAGGCTCCGTCTTTTCCCCGTCTTTCCAATATCGTCAAGAAAGTCGTAGAACCAGATTCACATCGTCGACTTTCTTAGTTGGTACCCACCCGTGAAAGCCACAAGACTCCTCTTTACCTGTGTCATTCCCATACTCATACTGCCACTCTACCACGGTCTTTAAAGTTAATCGAAGGAACACATCAGGGAAATCACAAGGTTCAGTCTTTTCCCATGCCCCTGCTATTGCTGTTGATAATGCTGCCCTGACAATGTTCTGATGTCATTGTAATAGGAACAATGTATCGTAAAGAGCAAGGGGGTTCCTGAGCATGGGTAACCCTGTGTGTCTTGCATTATTGGAACATGCCGAATATAGGACCATGCGAAACTTTTCGTAGCCAACATCTTCTTACAGTTGGCGAACTGGAATATAGTAGGTATATGGATTACTTTGAATCCCCTAATTCGTTGTCGTGAATCCTTATGTCCCTTCACATTCACTATATAGGATGTATTTGATACATATCCACTCCATGTGCTGTGCACTTCGCACAGTATTGAAGATCGGTCTGATAGTCTTCTGGTTTGGGCACGTTAAAAAAATAAACACTAAAAATAATCTAAGGTAACATTACCGTCTTTTCGGTAAGAGGTGTGGAGAATTGGTCGCTATTTGGTGTGAAAAAATATAGGGTCTTACCTACTTTCCATACTAATTTTACATACGTACCTATACTATATTATACCTACAGTAATTATGATTTGAATGACTCTATCAATAATTAATATAATAGGTAGGTAGGTATGTATGTAGTACTTGATTGTTTCAAAATCATACGAACCAACTGATAGTACCTATTCAAAACTGTTTTCATTCCATTTGGCTATACGTACCTACTATAGTATATATATAGTATGTAGGTATGATTCGAAAAACTCGATGCATTCTGTATCAAGTAGATATGTACCTACCTATAAGTTACTGTATTCACCAAGTACCAATAATTCGAAATTTCAAAAAGTTTGAATTCACATTACGTCAAACGTATTGTTGAACCAACACTTTTCGTCCGATGTAAAGCGCTAGTGTAGAGAACATTTTCAAAATTTCATAGATTCGATCCGTTAGTTTGCATAATAATCACGGTACTATTTATTTTCGTCGCGCGCTGCGCACAGATGGACCGACAGACAGACATAGTACAATTATTTAAATTGATTACTCCAGTACCTACACGAATTTGTTTCATAATTTCAATAAGTTGGCAACCAGTGTTGCCGTTTTTAGTATTCTTAATACTAAACTAGTATTTTCTGAGGCATTTTGAAACATCTAGTATTTTCTGAAAATCTGGTATATTTTAGTATTTTTGACCTAATTCTAGTACATTTTGACCTAATTTTAGTATTTTTCGGTATGTTTTAATTTCTTATGTAATTTTTTTCAAATTTTGCACACAAATGAACAAATAAAGAAAAAAAATGTGAATATTACTGATTCTAAAAAATTTTCACCCCCCCCCCCCCCCTCCCCCCCTCATCAAATTTTTCGTCGTCAAGGTCAACAAAAATAACAATCCATAAAAAAAACATCAGCAGAAAAAATATTCAACACCCCCCTCCCCCGTCAGCGATTTTTTTCGAACAGTTTTCGCCGGCGACTAAAAATAAAAAAAGCTCTACAGTTTTAAATTCTAGACAATCATCGTGTCCTAGGGAACCCCCCCCCCCCCCCCGCCCCCCCGTCAACATAAAAATATCTGGTATTTTTTAGTACCTACTTTTTCGACTTCGACCTAGTATATTCTAGTATTTTCTGGAGAAAAATCTGGTATTTTGGCAAATTTTGAAACGGCAACACTGGTAGCCGCCACTCGCCACACTCGCCAGCTGTCAAATGACCAAGTAGTTTAGTAAAGGCGAAGATACACACGAGAGATTTTGGCCTCCCGGATACCAAAATGACAGGTCTCTTGTGTGTAAACACATCGGAGACGCGAGATATCTCTCGATACCGCGCGCCTCCTGAGACAGTCTGCGCACGCAAGTCTCGCGTCGTGTATTTATTTTCGTCTCAGGGGACGCGTCTCCGGTCTTTTGACATGTTCAATTTTAATCTGAGGTCTCTTGGAGATGTTTGCAACTGAATTGGATTGGCGCGCGTGGGCACTTGGTTTTTGTATTGATATATAATTTTAAACATTCCTGCGATTGTGACGATATTAGTACATTGTTAATAATGAAATTGTTAGTTGATTATAATTATAATATTATTTTTAAATAATGGCGGATTAATATAACAGAGTTGCATTTGCATTTGAAATATGAATACAGTTGTGAAAAATACATTAACATTACGTGTTTTGTTATTCCCTTCATGTCCTACAACATTTATAGCAAACTATGTGGTTACCATTAATTCACCCTTTAATATTCATCGAAGGAACATAAGGAGGAAACAAAATTTCGCTACTCACAACGGTTTCGGGTATGTAGTGCATACTGTACCGCACCAGCGGTGTGCGGTAGTGTTGAGACTGTAAAATAACAATGTAAATCTCGCTGTGTTAATAGGCGCTGGCCGTGACAACGTGTGATCCGTAGTAGCTGTGGTGAAGGGGGTGTGGCGGGAGCAAACGCTTCGTTCCGTCGAATATGTGAGACGTATAGCGCGCTATACAGCGGCTATACGATCACTTTCCCGAGCGACTACCCCTTTGTGAATCGTTCGAAACGCACTAACGAGCCTCCTTTAGTCAATCCCTATGGGACCAACGCCGGTAGATTCTCGCTAGTACGATCTACTAGTAGACACGTAGAAGGTAGCAACTGCGGTAGGTGATCGCCTCGATGTCCTGGTACAAGCCAAAGGTCGGTGGATGGTGGGGCGTAAATCCGGTATCCAAGCCAAGGTCAGTACGAGGTAATCCAAAAGTCAAGTCCGGTATGCAGCAAGGTCCAAAGTGTTGAGAATCCAAGAGAAGTCCGGAGCAGGCAGTGGTAAGTGGTAGAGACGAAACGACGGATTGATTGCGAATGATGTTTATTAAGAAAATTGTAGGGAATATATCTCGTTCGTGTGACGGCGGCGCGCGCGGGTTCGGGAACGCTGAGCGCCCGACGTAAGTAATTACTTCACCCCGCTACCCTACACATTTCGCTCCGACCCGCCGTACATGACAGTCGCATCGGAGCGGTGTAGCCGCCACACAAACGAGTTTTACATACAATATTACAATGAATGAATATGAAAACTTAATCAATCTCCTGCACGAGCCTCCCGTAGACGTTTACGTATATTTAACGTTTTATTTATTAGTCTGTGGAGGCTCGTGCTTACATAGCTACATATTTCATATTTACATAGATATAGGGGGGCGCCGTCCCATACACTCCCCCCGTGAGGGTCTCCCTTACTGGTGCCTTCGTAGGGACGGCGCCTTTCCTCAGCTTTTATCCCAGGTTGGCTTCTTCTTCGACGGGAAGGCGGATGATCCTCACCGCTGGTCTTGTGTAAGTTCCTTTGGCGGTGATTTCTTTGGCTCTCCGCACTTGCCCGTCCTTTGCAGGGAAGATTTCGGCGATCCGCCCTCCGGGCCAGGTGTTTCTCGGCTGTGGAGGTTTCCTTGCCACCCGTGGTTGAGCTCTCGTAGTAGTGAGAGTAATTTTCTTCGGAGATGCTGATTCTGCCCGGCTCGTGGGTCTTGTGTTCCGCAAGTGGAGGGTACCCAGTCCTTTGCGTCGGGCGTGATTCTTGTTCAGCAACAATCTCCTGACGTCCATGACGTATTTCGCGCCCATTGTGTGTCTGATCTTCATCCTGGTAGTTGATGAAGGCAGCATACTTCTGTAGGGGCGTGTCATCTCGCCGGAGGCGATGTAATTCTCGCAGGGATGAGAAATGGCCGCGTCCATGACGCGTGGTATATTCGGCTGGGGTGCGGTCTTCAACTTGATGACTGGTGAAGGCAGCATTCTTCTCGCCGACAAATCCTCGCCTGATGTGAGGTAATTCTCGCAGGGATGAGAAATGGCCGCGTCCATGACGCGTGGTATATTCGGCTGGGGTGCGGTCTTCAACTTGATGACTGGTGAAGGCAGCATTCTTCTCGCCGACAAATCCTCGCCTGAGGTGAGGTAATTCTCGCAGGGATGAGAAATGGCCGCGTCCATGACGCGTGGTATATTCGGCTGGGGTGCGGTCTTCAACTTGATGACTGGTGAAGGCAGCATTCTTCTCGCCGACAAATCCTCGCCTGAGGTGAGGTAATTCTCGCAGGGATGAGAAATGGCCGCGTCCATGACGCGTGGTATATTCGGCTGGGGTGCGGTCTTCAACTTGATGACTGGTGAAGGCAGCATTCTTCTCGCCGACAAATCCTCGCCTGAGGTGAGGTAATCCTCGCAGTTGTGAGAGTAGTAAGCGTCCGTGACGCATGCACCGCCCGGCTTGTATGCGCTTTCCACTTGAATGAATGGTGGAGCTGACATTCTTCGCGCCGGGTGGGCTGTGGTAACGTCTATAACGTGTTTGTTGTCCGATTTGCGAGTCGAGTCTCCACCTTTATTGGTTTGTTGAGACGTCTTCCTTCCCGCCGGAGTAGTCACCTCGCCAGAGGTGATATGTACCTCGAGGTTCCGAGGATAGATCGCGTCCTTGACGCGTAGGTTGCCCGGCTTCTGTAGCCCTCTTTGATGTGGAGGGCATATGCTTCGCGCCGGGCTATTCGCCTCGCCAGAGGTGAGAAGATCTCCGCAGCACCGGAGAATATTGGCGTCTACGACGCGTTGGTCACCCGGCTTGTATGCGCTTTCCACTTCTAAGAGCGGTGGAGCCCGCATTATTCGCGCCGGGTGAGATGATGGGACGTCTTGGTTGACGCGTTGTACGCCCGACTTGTGTGAGTCTACCACCGCGACAGGCGGTGTAGACGGAATTCTTCGCGCCGGGCGTATCACCTCGCCTGAGGTGATTGGGTTCTCGTTGTGACGAGTGATGAGTGCCGCTGTTTGCAGACGGCCTGATGATTCGCTGATGAGTTGTAGTCTTCCTGTCGGGTGTGGATCTCCATCTGTTGTTCGCTGAGACCGCATCCTTCGTGACGAGAGAGCCTCCTTGTTGGAGGTGACTGGTAACTCGCAGTGATGAGTGTTGGTAACCGCTGTTTGTTGGCGGTTGGATACGTCTGTGACGCGTAATTCACCCGACTTGTGTGCGTCTATTATTGTAGCTAGCGGAGTAGACGGCAATTTTCGCGCCGGATGAAACACCTCTCCTGAGGTGAGTAAATCCTCTGAGCACCGAGGAAGGGCCGCATCCTTGATGGGCAGACAGCCCGGCTTGTGTGCGTCTATCACCGCACCTAGCGATGTAGACGGCACGCTTCGCGCCGGGCAAGACACCTCTCCCGAGGTGAGTTTATCATCGCAGCACTGAGGTAAAGCTGAGTCCTTGATGAGTAGATCGCCCGGCTTGTGTGAGTCTATCAACACTTCAGGCGGTGTTGACTTCTCTCTTTGCGCCGGGCTGTTCACCTCTCCGGAGGTGATTTGATCCTCGTAACGAGGAAGAGCCGCATCCTTGATGCGTAGATCGCCCGGCTTGTGTGGGTCTATCACCGCACCTAGCGGTGTAGACTGCATTTTTCTCGCCGGGCGATACACCTCTCCTGAGGTGATTGTATTTTCGACGCTCCGATGTATCGATGCGCTCTTGACGCATTGTACGCCCGGCTTGTGTGAGTCTATCACCGCACCTAGCGATGTAGACGGCACGCTTCGCGCCGGGCTATACACCTCTCCCGAGGTGAACGTCGTCTTGTTGCTCCGATGTATCAATGACTTCTTGACGCTTTGTGTGAGGCGGCCGTTTGCATTCTCAGTGAGGCCTTGATCGCCCGTCTTGATCACTGGATTATCTGTTGACGACGACAGTGTGTTGACGGCTGGATACTCGGTTTGTATATCATCTTCATCGTCGGGTCTTCTACCGCCGTGTGCGACCCAGCCCAGGGCTGTGCGAGACATTATATGCGCGTCTCCTTTGCGTGCCTCCACCCTTTGGGTGACGGCGAGCATCACGTTGTCTGCGCCGATGAGTAGCCGCGGTTTCACTAACCCGTGTTCTTCAAGACTTCTTTTATATTTCTGCATAGGCAGCGAGAAATCTTCAATTGTATTTGCCCGAGCAGGATATGCGGCGCCGTCTCCTCGGACTGTGAATTTGACCCGCTGTGAGTCACACTCCGGCGCCGTCTTTTCCATTAATGTTTCTATTCTTATCGGGCTATTCTTTCCTACTAGGCCTATCTGTCGGGCAATGCCGGCGTCTATTAGGCTCACTCCGCTGCCCTCATCTAGGAGGGCGTGTAGGGTCACCGCTCCGTTAGGGCCTTGTACTACCACCGGCAGTATTTTCATTAGAACCGGTGGTGTCTGCTGCATGGTGGCAGCTGTGTCTACTACGTGGACGTAGTTGATGTTGGCGCTAGTCCCCGGGCTGTTGTTACTTGCTTCTGGGATGTTTGTTTCTGGTGTATCTTTATGTAGGGTCCAGTGGTGAGGTTTTTTACATCCACGTACGGTGCACACACTATTACACTTCCCGTGTCTCTCTTTGAGACAAACGTAACAACACTTCGCTCTTTTCACTGTGGACCAACGCCCAGACACATTTTTATTTAAGTACACTCCACAGTTAATCAACCCGTGGCTGGCTTTGCACAGTACACACACTACACTTCTAGGTACACTTTGCACACTCTTTGGTTCGCTTCTTTGCACAACATCTAGCTCGTCCTCCTCTTCGTGTAATGTCAGGACACAATCCTTACGGTTCTTCGTCCTGGTGTGGCGAGTTGTTGTGCTTTCAGCCCGAAGGGCCTTGTAGAGCCGCGTGTACCATTTTTCAAAGTCTTCCAATGTTCTTTCAGGGCCGTCTTCATTATATTGATGAAACCACCCACTAAATTGCCATTCAGGGAGTTTTAGTACTAGCTCCAGTCGCAGCGCTAGCTTGTCCAACTCAGGGTTCTTCAGACCGGACAAACTCGCTGTGGTGCTCTTCAGTAGAGCGTAGAATGCTTTGGCTTCCTCAATTGAGTATCGTTGTACCATCTGCGGGAACTTCCGTACTTTCGCTATTAAAGCTTGCACTACTTCATCTGTTGTCCCGTAATTATTTTCCAACAACGCCATTGTAGCTTCCACTGCTTCACCTTCAGCGCCGAAGTCTAGTATAGACGTGCATAGAACGCGCGCCTCTCCTGTTAGGTATAATCGCAATCTGTTGCGATTCTCTGCTTCCCCTATCCCGCACAGCTTCGTTGACTCGTAGAATTGACCACGGAACGCCGGCCATTCTAGGGGGTTACCGGAGAAGGTCATCAGAGCTCGGCTTGGCTGGTATGCGGGCGTCATGTATGCGTTCCCGTGCTGTGGCGGCCCGTATTGTTGATGCGGGTATTGTTGCTGCGGGAACTGCTGCGGCGCGAATTGTTGTTGCGGCGCGAACTGTTGCGGCGCGAATTGTTGAGACGCGACATTTTGTAGCGACGCACCTTGTTGAGGCAGGGCCTGTTGATATTGTTGATGCGACACGCCTTGTGGTAGTGAAGCACCTTGTTGAGGCAGGGCCTGTTGATATTGTTGATGCGACACGCCTTGTGGTAGTGAAGCACCTTGTAGAGGCAGGGCCTGTTGATGCGACACGCCTTGTGGTAGTGAAGCACCTTGTAGAGGCAGGGCCTGTTGATGCGACACGCCTTGTGGTAGTGAAGCACCTTGTATGACCTCTTGATGTGACACAGCTTGTAGCGGCGCGCTTCCTTGTGGTAGCGTAGCTAGTTGATGCTGTGTTGTGACAGGTGGTGACTGGATGGCCGCCTTCTGGAGGACTTGTGTAACCCAGTCCAATGTGAATTGCTCGCGGCCAAGGGTAGGTGAAGACGTTGAAGGACCGGCCGCTTCTTGTTGCTGCTTCAGCATCCTTCTCAGCTCGGCGTTTTCTTGTTCCATACGCCGTATCTTCTCCCTTGTGCTGCTTGATGAGCTGCTGTCACTTGAGTCGCCATCCTCCCTCGGTGGAAAAGCGACGTTCAAATCTTCATCACGAATCTGCGCCGGTGATGAATGACCGCTCCCCTTCCCAGAGCGTGTTGTAGGCATCTTGATGTCTTCACTGGATCAGGGCTTCGAAGGACCAATTTGTACCGCACCAGCGGTGTGCGGTAGTGTTGAGACTGTAAAATAACAATGTAAATCTCGCTGTGTTAATAGGCGCTGGCCGTGACAACGTGTGATCCGTAGTAGCTGTGGTGAAGGGGGTGTGGCGGGAGCAAACGCTTCGTTCCGTCGAATATGTGAGACGTATAGCGCGCTATACAGCGGCTATACGATCACTTTCCCGAGCGACTACCCCTTTGTGAATCGTTCGAAACGCACTAACGAGCCTCCTTTAGTCAATCCCTATGGGACCAACGCCGGTAGATTCTCGCTAGTACGATCTACTAGTAGACACGTAGAAGGTAGCAACTGCGGTAGGTGATCGCCTCGATGTCCTGGTACAAGCCAAAGGTCGGTGGATGGTGGGGCGTAAATCCGGTATCCAAGCCAAGGTCAGTACGAGGTAATCCAAAAGTCAAGTCCGGTATGCAGCAAGGTCCAAAGTGTTGAGAATCCAAGAGAAGTCCGGAGCAGGCAGTGGTAAGTGGTAGAGACGAAACGACGGATTGATTGCGAATGATGTTTATTAAGAAAATTGTAGGGAATATATCTCGTTCGTGTGACGGCGGCGCGCGCGGGTTCGGGAACGCTGAGCGCCCGACGTAAGTAATTACTTCACCCCGCTACCCTACACATTTCGCTCCGACCCGCCGTACATGACAGTCGCATCGGAGCGGTGTAGCCGCCACACAAACGAGTTTTACATACAATATTACAATGAATGAATATGAAAACTTAATCAATCTCCTGCACGAGCCTCCCGTAGACGTTTACGTATATTTAACGTTTTATTTATTAGTCTGTGGAGGCTCGTGCTTACATAGCTACATATTTCATATTTACATAGATATAGGGGGGCGCCGTCCCATACAGCATACCGATACTTGCTTTGGCTTATGTCACTGATGTCATAGGAATGGTGTACATTAAAAGAAGGTCTAATTAAGTATTCTATTTCATTTACTAACGCAGAAAAGGAAACATACACATACGCATGTAAGTAAAGTACCGACCGACATATGCACATTACTGAATCGATAAATAATTTCAAAGCGGTATATAATTATATTTTTTAATCACAATACTCGTAAATACATGACACTAGAGTATGTACATAAAACGAAACGCCATTATGGCGCCAAAAATACTAATAGAATGAATGCAGCAACAGACCAAAGTCTCGCGTCTCGAGATAGTCCCGTGTATTTTAGAATTTGATGACAGGAGGCGATTGTCGGCCATTTTTACTAGAGATGCCGTCTCTAAAGACGAAAATCTCCCGTCGTGTATTTCACTGAAGAGACTGGCGCCATTTTGTCAGTGCCTGGAGGCGCGTCTCCTGAGACCCCGTATATCCACACCTTAACCTTGCAAATAACTAACAAATGACCAATGTCATCAGTGTTGCCAACTTAGCGACTTTGTCGCCAGATCTAGCGACATTTGGACATGGAAAACGACTTATTTAATTATCATTTAGCGACAAAATATTCTAGCGCCTTTTAGGTCCATGGCGCTTTTCGGTTTCGGTTGTAGTATTTTAATAGAAATGTCACTGTTACTATAGGAAAATTTGCAGCTACAAATTAATCAAAGCTAGATCAACTCTTTCTTCCGAAAGACGGAGGTTATCGGAAGAAAGCATAGGATTTATAATGTCATTTTGTGGTATTAACCTAGTAATCACCTAAATATTTTGTTGTTTGCTCCCCCCCCCCCCGTCGGAATCAGCATTCTTGCAAAACTTATAACGAAAAACGAATTTGGCGACATCTGGCGACTTTTGAACCTCCGCTTAGCGACATTTATTTTGGCTTTGTCGGGTTGGCAACACTGAATGTCATAGCCAGGCTACGTCCATCACTCAGTGGTATGGTGCTGCGTTTAGTTTATTGTTTATTATTATTATTATGGATAAAACAAGTGCTAGTGTACATAATGAAGCGGAAGAATGTGTAATAACTGATATTATAACTGATGAAGACATCGAGGACTTCTTAAAGAATGTCACTGTGAAACAAGAACCTGCTGAGGAGGAGAGTGAAGGAGATGTTAGACATGCTATTCCTTATGGAGACATTGATATACATGAACCTGATATTAAGACCGAGTGTGAGAGAGCTAGTAGAGAAGCAGCCAGTTCATCTTCTAAATATGACAAAAGTATTGTACGTTCCAAAAGGGTTCCAAAGAAAGAGAGTATACGAGAACTAACATGTGCTGTGTGCATGAAAACATTCAGATTCCGATCAATTTTGAACAGACATACACTAATTCACACTGGTGAAAAACCTTTTGAGTGTAATATTTGCAAAAAAAAATTCAGTCAGGCAACTAATTTGGAGAGTCATAAACGAATGCACACTGGTGAAAAACCTTTTGAGTGTAATATTTGCATGAAGAAATTCGCTCATGCGACTAATTTGGAGAGCCATAAACGAATTCACACTGGTGAAAAACCTTTTGAGTGTAATATTTGCATGAAGAAATTCAATCAGGCGACTAATTTGGAGAGACATAAACGACTTCACACTGGTGAAAAACCTTTTGAGTGTAATATTTGCATGAAGAAATTCGCTCATGCGACTAATTTGGAGAGCCATAAACGAATTCACACTGGTGAAAGACCTTTTGAGTGTAATATTTGCATGAAGAAATTCACTCAGGCGTCTAATTTGGAGAAACATAAACGAATTCACACTGGTGAAAAACCTTTTGACTGTAATATTTGCAAGAAAAAATTCGGTCATGCGACTAATTTGGAGAGCCATAAACGAATTCACACTGGTAAAAAACCTTTTGAGTGTAATATTTGCATGATGAAATTTAGTTGGACGACACAATTAGACAGACATAAACAAATTCACACAGGTGAAAAACCTTTTGAGTGTAATATTTGCATGAAGACATTCAATCAAGTGCAATATTTAAATAGACATAAACGAATTCACGTTGGTGAAAAACCTTTCGAGTGTAATATTTGCAAGAAAAAATTCGGTCATGCGACTAATTTGGAGAGCCATAAACGAATTCACACTGGTGAAAAACCTTTCGAGTGTAATATTTGCAAGAAGACATTCAAGAGCAACCGAGAATTGCAATCACATAAACGAATTCACACTGGTGAAAAGCCTTTTGAGTGTAAAATTTGCATGAAGAAATTCGGTCGGGCGACTACTTTGGACGTACATAAACGAATTCATACTGGTGAAAAACCTTTTGAATGCATTATTTGCATGAAGAAATTCAGTCACGCTACTAATTTGGAGAGACATAAACGACTTCACACTGGTGAAAAACCTTTTGAGTGTAATATTTGCAAAAAAAAATTCAGTCAGGCGACTAATTTGGAGAGTCATAAACGAATGCACACTGGTGAAAAACCTTTTGAGTGTAATATTTGCATGAAGAAATTCGCTCATGCGACTAATTTGGAGAGCCATAAACGAATTCACACTGGTGAAAAACCTTTTGAGTGTAATATTTGCATGAAGACATTCAATCAAGTGCAATATTTAAATAGACATAAACGAATTCACGTTGGTGAAAAACCTTTCGAGTGTAATATTTGCAAGAAAAAATTCGGTCATGCGACTAATTTGGAGAGCCATAAACGAATTCACACTGGTGAAAAACCTTTCGAGTGTAATATTTGCAAGAAGACATTCAAGAGCAACCGAGAATTGCAATCACATAAATGAATTCACACTGGTGAAAAGCCTTTTGAGTGTAAAATTTGCATGAAGAAATTCGGTCGGGCGACTACTTTAGACGTACATAAACGAATTCATACTGGTGAAAAACCTTTTGAATCATTATTTGCATGAAGAAATTCAGTCACGCTACTAATTTGGAGAGACATAAACGACTTCACACTGGTGAAAAACCTTTTGAGTGTAATATTTGCATGAAGAAATTCAGTCAGTCGACCGATTTGGAGAGACACAAAGAAATTCACACTGGTGAAAAATCTTTTGAGTGTAATATTTGCATGAAGAAATTCATTCAGGCGACTAGTTTAGACATACATAAACAGATTCACACTGGAGAAAAGCCTTTTGAGTGTAATATTTGCATGAAAAAATTCAGTCAGGTGACCAATTTGGAGAGACACAAACAAACTCACACATGTGAAAAACCTTTTGAGTGTAATATTTGCATGAAGAAATTCAGTCAGGCGACTAGCTTAGACATACATAAACGGATTCACACTGGAGAAAAGCCTTTTGAGTGTAATATTTGCATGAAGAAATTCACTCAGGCGACTTATTTGGAGAGACATAAACGACTTCACACTGGTGAAAAACCTTTTGAGTGTAATATTTGCATGAAAAATTTCAGCCAGGCGACTTATTTGGAGAGACATAAACGAATTCACAGTGGTGAAAAACCTTTTGAGTGTAATATTTGCAAGAAAATATTCGGTCATGCGTCTAATTTAGAGAGCCATAAACGAATTCACACTGGTGAAAAACCTTTTGAGTGTAAATTTGCATGATGAAATTTAGTTGGACGACACAATTAGACAGACATAAACAAATTCACGCTGGTGGAAAACCTTTAAAGTGTAATATTTGTATGAAGGCATTCAAGAGCAGTCAAGGATTACAATTACATGAACGAATTCACACTACCTTTTGAGTGTAATATTTGCATAAAAATATTCAGTCAGGCGACACATTTACAGAGACAAATCCGTTATAATGGGTACCTTTTTGGTACCTTATAACCTAAGTTAGTTATAATAATACCTTATAACATAAGTTCAGAATGTCATACATACGCGAAATCGAATACTAGTTTAGAATAATTTTAGATTTAATTAAGTAGGTACCTATCCATTTAGTGTTTAGCATTCTCTCTGCAGTTTAGGAGTATTAGTTATGTACCAATTCTTATTCTAGTTTAAGATGAGCATTAATTAAACATTATTTCAGTTTAAAAGTATAATTATGTTAAGTATTCTGTATTGTATTTTAAGTACATATTTTTGTTTTAATTATCTTAGTCTTCATCTTACTAGCGGATAAAATATTATATTTAGTCTGTCTCCATATTCCATCATGTATTGACTCTATCAAACAAATAAAATATAATAAGTAAATTAAATGTATAGATGTACTGTTCTTACCTAATGTAGAGGAAATTACAAGATTAATTAATAATTATATTGTCCTTCCTCTCAGTCCTGGATTTGTCAAAATAGGCTCTGTATAGAGGCGGCAGATTTCGGAGGGCGGCGCTCGCTCCCTTTGGTAAGCCAGAAAAAAGTTTGTGCGCGATTATAAACCTACAAACAAGTCACTTGTGGATAGATTCCTGGAGTTGTTCAATCCCATTTCGTAAAAGTACTAAATTCCCGATAATCATTCCTATGAATCAGTCCCGAAGTTCTAAGTAGGCTGCAGCCTAGGGTGGCAGGAAGGGAGCGGCATTTTTATAGGTTCCGTAGCTAGAGAGTGATTAATTAATAGTTAAAACTCAAAGATAATATTCTCCGGCTCCACTGCCCTCAGAGATATATGACTTTTTTTTGTAGATAGTAGTTCACTTATTCCATTTTCTACAAAATTTTTGGTGTACTTCATATAGGTAATTTTGCAGTTTTGTTTGTTCGTTTTATCATAAACACGTGTCAGTTGGTAGGTAAATCCTAACTTGATATAACTATGTTTCACATTTTGGTGTATTTCATAATATACAATACATAACAATTTTTCGTGTTCTATTTTAAAAGTGTCGGAGATATTTAGTATTATTCCAGTACCTACACGAATTTGTTTCATAATTTCAATAAGTTGGCAACCAGTGTTGCCGTTTTTAGTATTCTTAATACTAAACTAGTATTTTCTGAGGCATTTTGAAACATCTAGTACCTATTTTCTGAAAATCTGGTATATTTTAGTATTTTTGACCTAATTCTAGTACATTTTGACATAATTTTAGTATTTTACGGTATGTTCTAATTTCTTATGTAATTTTTTTCAAATTTTGCACACAAATGAACAAATAAAGAAAAAAAATGTGAATATTGCTGATTCTAAAATTTTTTCACCCCCTCTCATCAAATTTTTCGTCGTCAAGGTCAACAAAAATAACAACCCATAAAAAAAACATCACCAGAAAAAAATATTCAACACCCCCCTCCCCCGTCGGCGATTTTTTTCGAACAGTTTTCGCTGGCGACTAAAAATAAAAAGAGCTCTACAGTTTTAAATTCTAGACATTCATCGTTTCCTAGGGAACCCCCCCCCCCCCTCCGTCAACAAAAAAAAATATCTGGTATTTTTTTAGTACCTACTTTTTCGACTTCGACCTAGTATTTTCAGGAGAAAAATATGGTATTTTTGCAAATTTTGAAACGTCAACACTGGTAGCCGCCACTCGTCAACTGTCAAATGACCAATGTCATCGTCAGGCTACGCAGGCTACTCCTTGTTTCATATATCTTGGCCACTGGCTACATAGTAATTCTATACAAAAAGTGTGACAAGACGGATGAAACGAAATGTACGTCCATCACTCAGTGGTATGGTACTGCGTTTAGTTTATTGTTTATTATTATTATTATGGATAAAACAAGTGCTAGTGTACATAATGAAGCGGAAGAATGTGTAATAACTGATATTATAACTGATGAAGACATCGAGGACTTCTTAAAGAATGTCACTGTGAAACAAGAACCTACTGAGGACGAGAGTGAAGGAGATGTTGGACATGCTATTCCTTATAGAGACATTGATATACACGGACCTGATATTAAGACCGAGTGTGAGAGAGCTAGTAGAGAAGATAAATTCAATTCAGCAGCCAGTTCATCTTCTAAATGTGACAAAAGTATTGTACGTTCCAAAAGGGTTCCAAAGGAAAAGAGTAAACGAAAACTAACATGTGTTGTGTGCATGAAAACATTCGGATACCGCTCAGATTTAAACAGACATAAACGAATTCACACAGGTGAAAAACCTTTTGAGTGTAATATTTGCAAGAAAAAATTCGGTCATGCGACTAATTTGGAGAGCCATAAACGAATTCACACTGGTGAAAAACCTTTTGAGTGTAATATTTGCATGAAGAAATTCAACCACGCGACCAATTTGGAGAGACATAAACGACTTCACCCTGGTGAAAAACCTTTTGAGTGTAATATTCGCATGAATAAATTCAACCACGCGACCAATTTGGAGAGCCATAAACGAATTCACACTGGTGAAAAACCTTTTGAGTGTAATATTTGCATGAAGAAATTCAACCACGCGACCAATTTGGAGAGACATAAACGACTTCACCCTGGTGAAAAACCTTTTGAGTGTAATATTTGCATGAATAAATTCAACCACGCGACCAATTTGGAGAGCCATAAACGAATTCACACTGGTGAAAAACCTTTTGAGTGTAATACTTGCATGAAGAAATTCAGTCGGGCGACTAGCTTAGACATACATAAATGAATTCACACTGGTGAAAAGCCTTTTGAGTGTAATATTTGCATGAAAAAATTCAGTCGGGCTGATAATTTGGAGAGACACAAACAAACTCACACAGGTGAAAAACCTTTAAAGTGTAATATTTGTATGAAGGCATTCAAGAGCAGTCAAGGATTACAATTACATGAATGAATTCACACTATCTTATTTGAGTGTAATATTTGCATAAAGATATTCAGTCAGGCGACACATTTACAAAGACAAATCCGTTATAATGGGTACCTTTATGGTACCTTATAACCTATGTTAGTTATATAATAATACCTTATAAGTTCAGAATGTCTTACATCGCGAAATCGAATACTAGTTAAGAATAATTTTAGATTTAATTAAGTAGGTACCTATCCATTTAGTTTAGCATTCTCTCTGCAGTTTATGAGCATTAGTTAAGTACCAATTCTTAGTCTAGTTTAAGAGCGTTAATTAAACATTATTTCAGTTTTAAAGCATAATTATGTTAAGTATTCTGTATTGTATTTTAAGTACCCATTTTTGTTTTAATTATCTTAGTCTTCATCTTACTAGCGGATAAAATATTATGTTTAGTCTGTCTCCATATTCCATCATGTAATGACTCTATCAAACAAATAAAATATAATAAGTAAATTAAATGTATAGATGTACTGCTCTTACCTAATGTAGAGGAAATTGCAGGATTAACTAAAAATTCTATTATCCTTCCTCTCAGTCCTGGATTTGTCAATAGGCTCCATAGGCGCCTAGAGGCGGCAGACTTCGGAGGGCGGCGCTCGCTCCCTTTGGTAAGCCAGAAAAAAGTTCGTGCGCGATTGTAAACAACAATTTATAAAAGGAGATATGTGTATTGAGCTGCAAAACAATTCGAATCTAAATATATTCCAAATCCAGTTTCTTCAAATCAACTTGTAAGAGTGATTCCAACCGCAGAGCTAATAAGTTACGTATACAAAAATCATATTTATTATTGAAGAGGACTCAGAATATACTGTAGGGTGTATTCGGATTCAGCACCCCAAAAAACGTAAAAGAAATCCAGTCCAGACTACCCCACAACTTTCCAATCGAGAAATGCTCCAGCTAGACATGAGCTAGACTGGACCACAGAACATAATATATACTCTCTGAACTGTCGAGCGTCGATAGTAGATACGCTATAATTTTTTATGTTATTGTAAAATCGTGGTACAACGGACGCCATCTCACAAAATTAGTTGGAAATAGCTGCAAGAATACAAGATAAATGTATCTAAGAAAAGCTTCTCAATAGATTCAACAGATGTCGCAAAACGTATTTAAGAAGTAAGATTGCTTGAAGATATCAATAAACTTTTTATTTTTATAATATAAAATAAAATAAATAATAATCCCTAGGAGGCGTAGTTTATTTATTTAACATCTTATTTCAGATATTTATATTTTTCAGCGGTACCTTTTCGTTTCATCCGTCTTGTCACACTTTTTGTATAGAATTACTATGTAGCCAGTGGCCAAGTTATATGAAACAAGGAGTAGTACCTACCTTCAGCTCGCAGCTCATTTCATGCCATTTGCAACGGGAGATTGATGAGTAGCGTGACCACAGAACACATATACTCTCTAACGAGAGAAGAATGCCAACTTCATAGAAAATATATGCAAACACGAAAATGACAGATCTCATCTAGCTTTCTCTCTCATTCATTTCATGCCCACATAAACAATGGCGCCTTGATAAATCGATTATTGAGGTTTTATATGGATCAATACGCATTAGCGATTAAAAATAGTTGTACTCTAATACAAAAGCGGGACATATCCATATATCCCATTTTTACACTACAATACAACTATTTAATCATTAATGCGCACTAACCCTTTGGAAATAAGTATAATAACCAAAGAATTAAAAAGCGTGACCGTATTTCATTGGAATGAAAGTAGGAACGTATCGCACGTAACCTTCACCTTGTTTTTGACTTTCGTGTTTACATGTCATGTGTCAATTTTTATGAATAGTTTTACAATAAATTAAGTGTTTTATCCCAAATTAATCGCACAAGTAAGTGCAGTCATATTGAAATATAACATAATTGTTTTGTTTGCTGTGTGGATAATGCAGTTCTAAGATATATAAATTGTCTGCTTTCTATAACTGTATCGACATACCTTCACATTGTCACCTACTACCTACCTTCCCAGTGCAACTTTCATTTTATTATTATCATATTATAATAGTGCCTTAATAGGCGCGTAACTTATTATAAAAACATTGGAAATCAACGACAAACCTGTGGTTGAGAGTTAAACAATGAATTAGCTACTGTAATCTTCATAATGTTGTATTGTTCTGCCCTTTTGGAATGTGCTTACATTTATTCTGATGGCTGAACTCAATCTGAAGAATGGTACGGTACTATTACAGTGCTGCGGCCCCATTCAAGGCCCAGCTTATTTTGTTTTATAAAAGGTGCTAAGAACTGTATTTTTAGCACATTTTTAAAACACTATAAACCTTTGACAGGAGGAGTCATTGCAAGTCCAAAACATCGTAAATTTACTAAATTCTTTTTAAAAAAAACACATTCTGACTTTCTGTGCGCTCGTCCGCCCCACCCGCAGTCGAGCCGAGCGAAATAAGACCGTTTTAGCGCTTTTTTGAAAAATAAAAAACTGAAATAGTTCCAAAGTTACACTAAATCTCTTCAAATATCAATACATGATATCAATGTTAGGTGTCATGTTATGTATTCCATCACACTGTGTCCCTTGCGGGGTAGGCAGAGAGAATATAGAACCACACCCTTCTATCCTTACATACATCTCTCACATTCATATTAATTATTGTTATATGTTATATGGCTTATTTGTATTCACCACTAAGAGGGCAAGATGTGAACCATACATAATTGTTTAAAAGTATAATGTCGTACACACACACATCTTGCCTGTAGGTGAGTCTTGGAAAATAAAAATAAAAAAATTTAAAAAAAATAACATTTTATATACGCTCTCTACGATTTCTTCCACTCGATACGTGTCTGTCCTTAAGTATAAATCTGGTCACTATTTTCAATCCATCTATCTCTCACCTCCCTTGATTCCTTCCTTTCCTTCATCCTATCCTCCACGTATACTTTATATTTGTATTTCTATATCTATTATTAATTCCATCCGTCTTGGCCACAGTGCGGACGTTACCTGCAAGTGGAGTTTAAGATTGTGTTGTTGGTAGCCCTGATTATCGAATCTTGTCATAAGAGCTGTCAAAGGTTCGCAATATTCTCACATTGTATCTTTTACAAGTAACCTACAATGCCGAAAATATTACAGAGTAGCGCCTATGAGTAGCGCTAGAGAAATCATTTTAAAGAAATGATAATTTTGTGAGTTGGAAAAAGAAAAAATACTCCAATAATCCCTTCAAGCCGCCATCACAAGTTAGAAAAACAATGTTGCCAGTTTATTCTAACAATTCGAAAATTGGCAAATTGTTTTAAACAACAGTTCTGAAATATAATTTGAAAGTAGCGAAAAAATTTAACCATATCATATTATCACATTAAGCAACACTAAACCAAGTTTGCACCAGGGGACTTCTAACATTACTATTATTATTTGTTTTATTTTTATTGTTTCTGTATAACTTTTTGTATTTATTTTTCTCTTTTCTTTTTGGTTTTCCATACTTTGTGAAATGTCTGTTTGTTTATTTGAATTTTCAGATTTAGCAACAATGACTAGCTCAAACATTTCGTCCGAGTCTCAAGTGCGTTACATGATCCAGTGGTTTGGGGAGTGGAGTGATTTGCAGCGTCAGGACTTCCTGCCAATCCTGGCTGAGAAGATGGCAGCCAACACGGCCTACGTGAATGGCATTGTCAACTCTATGGGAGCTGTCAATTGTCAGGACAAACCAATGAATTTATTTCAGTGTCGAGTAAGTACCAACCTAGAATTAAGCCAACAATACACGGCTCATTTTTATGGTCACAAGTAAAATCATCCAATAGTGAACCGTCTAAACATATAAGTAATGCGATCACCATACGAATTGACGTAATTCCCCGACGCAAAAGTGAAGCGTGCAATATTCCTATATTAGTATCTGTTAACAATAATGACTGGCCGACTTGAAGACAGGAGAAGTTGCGGACATATACCAATGAGATGGTCCGACCAGGTGACAGATGCCATTGGAACGACTTTTGTAGAATCATGGCGGCGGGCTGAAGACAGACCAGGGTGGGCCAGACTGCTGCGAGAAGTACCGCATGAAGGACGCGATTGAGGGACCGATTTCGAAAAAGAAGAGATGTACTATCTTTTTGGGAGACAGATTTCGCTGACTTAATCCCAGTTAAATTGTGTTTATACGCAGTTAATTCAGTCTAATTCTTGAAGAAATTGGTGGTGGGAGCAAATACAACTGACTCTGTCAACTGATACTCACACTGCCAGCTCTATCGGTTGTGTTTGTGTTTTGGTGTGTTGGATGTGTAGGTATAATGTTGTCTATATAGTTTCAGTTGATGTCCTCTCAGGTGCACATTAGAGCTCATGGTGAACATAGCTGGTAGTATCTCACAGGACTACCTAGTGCTCATACATACACACACAGTATATCTCTATAAGATCCCCGATCATGTCTCTCCCTAAATGTTTTTAAGTTCCTACAAGAGATTCACTATTCACTTAGATGTTTCATAGTTGTATTTTAAGTATTTGTGTAGCATATTTCTGCATTTGTATTCATCTTATTTGTTTTTGTTTCCAGGTGAAACTTTTTAACGAATGGTTCTCAAATTGGACCACGGAAGAACGTGACAAACTCATCAGATGCATTTCTGAAATCGACACAGAGTTTGGTAGGAAATTGCAAGATGAAATAACCGGTAATAAACAGGTCATTGACGGAGAGCCCGAACCCTCCACGGCTCATGCCGCCGCTGTAGAAAACGGAGTGCAGGAAAACGGAGGAGCAAGTCAAGAGGAAGTGGAAAATCAAGAAGTGGTTGACGATGACCCAGTGGTTGTTTCACAACTTACTCTGTCAGATTCTAGTAATGTAGCAATTCAGATCACTGCGGAATAGTTTATTGTATTTATTTCTTTTACTCTCATATATTATGCTGTTTTATACAACTGTCCGACTATTCCTTGAAGATTCGTTTATTCTTTACACAGTGGTACTCCGGATTACAAACTCAATTCGTTCTTTGACTCAGTTCACAAACTGAAACAATTTTTCCCCCTGAAATTAATGTGAATACAGTAAGTCTGTTTGCCTGCCCTAAAAAACATATTGTTTGTTGACTGTTTTGTGGATTTATGTGCGCCTAAAATCTGCTAATATTTGTTTTCGTAACGAGGGATTTTTTTTCACTGGTGACATAGGCTACTACGGTTTTCGTAATGTTAATTGTGGGCTTTATAAAAATTTGAATAAAAAATGAAATTTGAACCGAATTCTACGAAAATATCGCTGTCCTGTTGTTTTCAATATCTATTACTTTCGTTCTCAAGGGGTAAAGAATGTATAATTTTTGGTGTGGTCTGGTATATCAAAATAAAACACACAACTTTGCCTTTGTACCTGATTGTTACTGGCACAGGTAGATGGTAGAGGAAGACTACTCCTTCCGAGGAAAGTCTTATTTCATAATAACATCGGACAGCTGTGAGTATTTAAGTAGATGTAAAAAACGGAATAAACGAATCTTCAAGACATGTAGTGTCCGAGTTTAACTTTAAACATATACATATGTAGGTACTTTCATTATTTAAGCGATGCTGATTGCTGATACCATACGATTAATTGTTTTTGACAGTTTGTTACTCAATTTTTGAGTCTCCTAACGTGCACTCCGTTTCAATGTTTGGGTTTGTTCACCAATCGTACAGCGTCAGCCAAGTACAGAAATAAATGGTCTTCAGATATGAAATACAGTAGTGATACTAAGTGATAAAAAATGGCTAGTAATGAATGGATTTCAAAAGACATTTTGATTTACTTATTTCAAAAACTATAGTAGATAGCAATTTCATTTGAACCAATGAAGGATTCATCAAAATGTCTTTTGAAATCCATTCATTACTAGCCATTTTTTATCACTTAGTATCACTACCCTATAATATTTCATACTCGAAGAACATCTATTTCGGTACTTGGCTGACGCTATACGATTACCGAACGAACCCGAACATTGAAACGGAGTGCATGTTAGGAGACGCCCAATTTTTCAATCAAAAGCACTTAGCATCATTTCAACGCTGATTGTGCCCCGAGAACAATTTTATATAATTTTTACATTTTATTTGGTAAATCACGTTAAAAATTGAACATTTATGTCAGAAAATATATTTTACGATTAATGGAATGCAACATAAACCAAATAATTTAATCGAAAGACTTGATTTGAAATATTTTTTGAAAGAAGATATTACAAAATTCCTATATTAGAATATTCATATTTTATTTATATTCGAAGGCAGACTATTTTATTTAATTTATTTTATTAATGTATCATTCCATTTTTTACAGCTAGACTCTATTGAGATTATATTTACTCACTATTAGATACATAATACTATAACTCATATTTATAATTTTTGTATATGTCATACATGGGCATCGCCAAGGGGGGCAGCTGCCACCCTCCCCCCAGGTATAGGTATATACTTATTCATACTAAATGTCAAATATCACATTATCAACACATCATATTATAAATTTCCAGTACGAAAATCTATTAAAATGCAATTTTTTCGTAAAAAATTCACCTTACCCAATTGTCTTTATCAAAAATTGCCTGGGGCGCTATTTACTGTGATTTCTGTATTTGAAACCAAACTAAATCAAAACAATTTAGGTATATCTCCGATTTGACAATAGACCCTAATTGTCAGCGTGTTCCAGTATTGGCAGTTGGGTACTTGATACTATTTTTAGTAGCTCTATTGTAAAACCGCACAAAATCATATGTCCATGCGACCTATAACGCATTTACAGAGGTGTTCAAATTATTAGACTAAAAACAGCTTATTCAACATATAATGATTTGGCAGTATTTTAGTATGTACATTATTTCGAATTTAATAATTTGTATGCATTCCGTTGACATTTATAAGCATGTTTATTTTTGTAGACATTGATTCTACTAAACTTCTGCACAATTTTTTTTATATCTTCGTATTACATGTATTTGGAGGAAAACCACAACTGCTTGTCAGGAAATAGCCCAATCATGAAACTGATTGAGAATTTGTGGGCCATGGTTAAACATAAAAATTAAAAAATGACATTAACCACATAAGTGCCCATAATAAAAAAGTTCAAAAATCTGGCACCATGAGGATGATATAAAAAAAGTGCAAAAAAAGTACATATATACTTAGAAATGTCAAAGGGAGGAGCACAAAGTATTAAATTCAAATCATCTATTAAAATATTGTATTTATTCATAAATGAAGTCATTATTTACTGAAAAAATATTTTAGTCTAATAATTTGAACACCTCTGTACCTTTGAAAAACATTGAGGTTGTGAATTCATTTTTTGACATTAAGTTTGACAACAGACCCTAGGTGTCAGTGCGCCCTCGGTGGTAAAAAATGAAAGCAAACATCCCATTGATTGAAGTATCGCTATTCTCATATTATTATGTGTCATTCCATTTAGAATTTTTAGGCAACATTTAATCAAATGATGTTAAATTAATATGTGACTGATGAGATTTAGTTATTATCAATATTGTATTGTATGTTTTACAATTCTTCAATCAGGAAGAATCTTATTTAAGAATCTCGGTGTTGATGAAACGTGTTAGATTTGAGTCGTGTAGTATCAAAAACATCAATTTGATCTTAGACTGATTTGAAGGAAATTAAGAGTATACATTTCAGAATTTCTAAAAACGGTAGACCGTAAATCTCGACAACCGTTACTAAATATGCTTTGGAAAAAAATAGACTTGGTACATTGAACCTTTATCTAGGGAATGACCGTAAAAGATTTTTTACATCTTGTAACAAAATTGTGAAAAATACCTCTGATATTTTTTCTGGAGGACAGAAACTCGTTTTTCCAAAAGAAACGGAGATTTTTTTTTGTATGATAATACGCATTAAAATCTAGGGATGACCGTAAAAGTTTTTTGATTGAAGCGAAACTAACCCCGAAAAATGGAAAAAAATGCTATTTTCACCATTTTATCTTGTGATTGTTCATGCGTATTTGAACCTTAATGCCATGGGAAATGACCGTGATGTCATTGTTGGGTTGCGACCCTCAAAAATATGTTTTATTTAAATTATGTATAACTGTTATTGACCCTCATATGCAGATTGGTGTATTCGAAATCACAAAATTTATATGGGTTATGACTGATTTTGTTGCCATGTTAATATCTTAAAATGCGTAGTTCTATAGTAGGAATATTTCCACGTTCTTAACTAAATTTATTTAAAATCGACAGATTGCTGTTTTTTGATATTACACGATTCATTTACAGCTCAAAATTGTCATTTTTAAAAAATTAAACTAAGATATTGAATCTCCAATGTTAAAGGCCTGATGTAATGTGTCATTCCATTTTATTTCTAGATGTACGACGTAACTAAATTTTTTACTTCTTTTTGTACAAAACGTACGCCTAATCATGATGTTTAAATATGAGTGGCCATTTGTATGTGAGCCGATAAGGGCAAAAGTGATATAAGCCACATGCAAACCAAACTGAGATAATCCCTTGTAAAGTGTAGCCACGTAGAATAGCAAGGGTTATGTGAATTAAACGTTAGCAATGCTATCTCGTGAGGTCGTATATGCTGTCTTTGTACTCAGCCAATACTGAGGGAATCGTCTTGAAACTGAAGACAGTGATAGATGAAAGTTTGGACTACAGGTTGGCTGTTTTAGAATTGCAGGATTTGGAAATTCTTTGAATAAAAAAATATTCCTAAAGTACCCCTAAAATTTACGGGATCTGAAGATTTTCAATTCAGTTTTTGAGATGTAAAAGTGTAATTTAGCCAAAATACCGGTAATTATAATCTTAACAAATCGGCCGTTTTGGATTTTTAAATTTCTTCTTCTTCCGCAGCCACTCAGGTCCATTGTTGTACATAGGCCTCCCCTTTGGTCCTCCACAGCTCCCTGTCTTGGGCACACTGCATCCATCCACCACCGGCACATTTCCTAATATCATCAGACCACCTTGCCTGGGGTCTCCCGACACTTCTTCGACTTTTAAAGAGGTATAATTCACATTGTCGCTTACGTTATTCTTATTTCGTGCTAACATTCTCATACAAAAATTGAAAAATTGAAGCGAAAATAGAACGATTTTTGCTCAGTGCATACAAGTCCTTAACTCAGTTTATGTATTTTTGTGGATTACGTCACTTTTGCTCTCACCGTCTCATTTTCTCTAAATTAATGTATTATTTTATAGAAAGTATTTACTTACTGTCTTTAATTTTTAATAATTTATGTGAAATTTAATGATTTTTTATTAAAAGAAATTGTACTTTGAAAAATACAAGCGATATTATTTAGTAGACAAAGTATTAAGATTGTGCCAGAAGAAACTATATTATTATATTAGACTAAACATATTATTTTATATTATCTACTCTGTAGTCTGTATATTGTATTATCAAATATCTGTATTGAATTATTGTAACTACAATAAAATATATGATATTTAAAATTATCGTTTTTTTCCCAATCCGAAGCCGACGCCATATTGTTCATAGAGGCCATGCCCAACTGCCATTTGACGATGATGACCCCATGGAAATGTATGGGAAAAAATATTCCGTAGTTCAAGTGTTTGTCACCGAGACATGGTGACGTCGCCAATCATGGTGGTGATGGAATTCGAGGATGTAGGCTTGTACTATACTATCGCTGGCTTCGCTTAACCCAAAACCCCAAAGGTCCCCAACTTTAGTCAAAACTAGCTGAGTTACCTATGCTTTGTGATGGCAAATTTGTTCATAAATTTCCAGATGATTCTACAAAGTTGGATAAATTTCAATCTAAAAGATGTGTGTTCTACTCGTGAAGATCTTTCATGAGACACTGAACACGGCGGTATGCGGTGACCGGGTCCTCTCAATCACTCTGTGTCTCCAGATAGCTAGGGGCGGAACAAAATATGACTTACTATCTGAATTTCTTTTCCAACGCCCTTTCATACAATACCACACATGACCTCAAACAATCCTCGGATCCCCTCATCAGCAAAATTTCTCAGAAGTTTCTACCACACAATATTTGTTTCCAGGTAGCAAGGCATTTGTGTACCAAGTTGCAGATTTATGGTGTTGAAAGGTTATAGTGGTTGCTCATATTTAGGAGTAGCTTTATCTGATTGGTAATATTAGCCTCTCAATAAATTGTTTTTATCAGCTTTAATACTATATTAAATACAATATACTCTTGTTGGTATAATATTATAGCTTACGTAATTAATACATTAAACTTGAAAAACAATATTTATTAAGTACCATAATCAATTTTTTGAATGTCAGAGATCCCAAATACAATAACTGTTTATCAGAGATGTGCTTTATTTGAAATGGATCCATTTAAGATGGAAATGCAAGATGCAAAATACCTATTTTCATCTTGCATTTGAAATGGATTTACTTAAAACCATTTTGCATTTACATTTCAAATGGTTTTTAAACCCATCTTGTATTTGAAAATTCAAATGCATGAAATTATGGCAACAAAAAATCTGCAGAGTAACCGATTTAGGCAAAATGTCAAAGTCCATCCCTTGAAACATTATAATTTTTTACTACGCTTTTTCAAAAATCTGGCATCTCCTCTTCCTACAGAATATCTTTTTTCTAATTGAATTATTACTTGGAACTGGCATGTTCATTGTTTCAAAGCAATTCAAACCTTTTTGGATGTGAATGGAGATAGTATGGTTACTATAGGTGCCTACAATCTAAGGGTGCCGACAAAATAGTACCGTTTTTTTAAGTCTCAAAACAATAAATAAATCAAGGATCTTAATATAATAGGCCACATGTACTGTTTAGTATTGGAATGTGCTTCTTGAAAACACCACTGTCCATTGAATGATTTTATTGTTTCTTTTTTTTTGTAAACCTTTATTATTGTCTAACTTCAACACATGCTGTACTACGAGTTTCTTTGTCTACCATTTTTTTTTTTTTTTTTTTTTATCCTTCTAGCGGGGGCATAGCTTATGCTATTGTGGCATCTCGACCCTTGGGATCTATTATACCTTCCCCCTCCTTATCCAAAGATGGACCTTAGGTAGCCCAATGTGCAACCCTGTGTGAATGAGACCACTTCTTCTGGTCTTGGATATCCATTACCCAGCATCATTAGTCTCTTCCTTGCCAGAGCGTTGCAGTCACATAGAATGTGCTCCATTGACTCATCACTCTCGCCGCAAAAACGGCATCTTGGGTCCTCAGCAAGTCCCATTTTGAATAGGATTTTGTTGACCCCATAGTGCCCTGTGAGTACACCAATCATCGTTCGGGTGTGCTCTCTGCCAGAATTCCAGATTTTGTCTATTCGGCTTACGTTCACATCTGTGATGAACCTTTTGGAGTGTTTTAGTCCTGGTGTGGATTTCCACTCTTTTAGCAGTCTGTCATTTGTGTACTCGCGTATTGCTTGTTTGACAGATGCATATGGTAGTCTCAAGACCGGTTCTGGTCCTATAAATATGGATTCTGACCCTTGTCTTGCTAGTTCGTCAGCCTTCTCGTTTCCCTCTATGCCCATGTGCCCAGGGACCCACACCAGCCTGACTTTGTTCCAGCGCCCCAACTTGTTGAGTGCATGTGTACAATTCAGTATCAGTGTTGAGTTTATCCTGTGTGCACAAAGTGCCTTGAGGACCGCTTGGCTGTCGCTGAGGATATAAACAGTCATATTTTTGGTATTCCTGTTTAATATCTCTTGTGCACATGTCAGTATGGCACATGCTTCCGCCTGGAATACTGTTGCACAGTGACCCAGGCTCAGGCTTATTGAGCAGTTTCTTGAGTAGATGCCTGCTCCTGTTCCAGATGACATCTTCGAGCCATCTGTGAACCATATGAGGCTATTTTCCTCTTTGGGGTTGAAATTATGTCTCCATTCATCCCTCGAGGGGATGTGGATTTTATAATTTCTTTTAGTTACTAGTTTGGTTGACATTCTGTCGCATTCCATGTCTAGTATCCTTTCGAGTTCTTTTGTGGACTCCATATTGGTGTGTCTAGTCCCGAGCTTGGATTTGTCCCATAGTCCGGTTCTGGACAGCCTATGGATAGCCTTCCTTGCTTCGGTTTCTATCACCAGGTGTAATGGTTTTAACCCCAATATGGATTCCATGGCTCTTGTTGGTGTCGTTCTGAACGCTCCCGTGACGGCCATGCAAGCGTATCTCTGCAGAGTTGTCAGAGTCCTCCTGCATGTATCAAGAGAGGTTCTAGGCCACCAGACGATGCTACCGTAGGTGAGTGTTGGAATCACCATCTGCGTGTAGATCCAGTAAAGGACCTTGGGTTGTAGGCCCCATGTTTTGCCATAGGTCCGGCGACAAATATTCATGATTTTGTATGCCTTCTCTATTTTAGCGTCCATATGAGCTTTCCAGGTTAGTTCCTTATCCAGTATGATTCCTAGATATTTCACCTGCCGGGTCCACTCCAGTTGAGTGCCAAAGAGGGTTAAGGTTCTAAGGCCTTCCAGCTTCCTTCTTCTGGTGAAAGTTATCACAGAGGTTTTGGCTGGATTAATTGAGAGGCGATTTTTGATGCACCATCTCTCTGCCTTTGTCAAGGCTTGTTGTAGAATTTCCGAGACAGTTTCCGGAAATTTACCATTTATAAGGATGACAATGTCGTCAGCGTATCCCACCGCTCTGCAGGGCCCTGTATTGAGCTCCACCAGCTGCGAGTCCACCACCAGGCTCCACAGGAGTGGAGATAGTACTCCTCCCTGTGGGCATCCCCTTGTTGTGTAAGCGCGGACTTCTTCGCCCAAGAGGTCGGTTTTGATGATCCGGCTCTTTAGCATACCGCGAATCCATTTGCATATAGTAGATTCTATGCCATGTGTTGAGGCCGCTGAATCAATGACATCAAAGTCCGTGCGATCGAATGCGCCTTCAATGTCAATGAAGGCACTCGCACAGACCTCTTTGTCCTTGAAGGCGTTCTCCGCTCGACTTACTATATGGGTACAGTTATAAACACCCTAGTACACATCAGGTGTTTTAAATACTTATAAAAAAGCATTTTATTTGAAAAAGCATTTTGAAAATACCTATTTTGCATCTTCTATTTCAAATGCCTTTCTCAAACCATTTTACATCTTACATTTTCAAATGCTTTTTCGAAAAGCATTTTGTATCTTCTATTTCAAATGGGTTTTGTTCCCATTTTGCACATCGTTGTCAGTTTATATGTCTGTTTATATGTCTCGGCCCAGTCAGCATCACGTGGTTCATTATTTTTGCTAATAAATATGCGTAGCGTTAATAGCCATAATATTTTTCATTATCTCGCATGGGTACTACCTATAGTAAAACCAGATCCCAGCACGTGCGTCATACGCCACTACCTGTAATAAACAATATCTGTCACTCGCCAAACCTCTTCCATAAAATTAATTAAGCCTATAGGTACACAATACAGAGGATCTTCAGAAAAATACAAGAAGGGAACTTTTACCTGAACCTTTACCTGAAGGTACCTTTCTCCTGAAGATGCCCACCAAAGATAGTGTGGCGAAACGTTGGGTACAAAAAATAAAACCCACTCGACCACGACCATACAGCCCGGAAAACCACAATGAAACCATCAATGACTTCTTTTAGCGACCTATAGAACGAAGGACACGAAATGGTACGACACTGTTTCTACGTCCATTTTATATATTTTTGATAATTCTGCTACGGGACTCGCACGTCGCTTAATTCACCACTGCATGCACAATCAAGTGCGTCGCTGCCCCCCCCCTAGAGATTGGAATAGGTATATATATTTTCATACTAAATGATAAAACCTCACAAAAATCACATTATTACCACACTTTTTCTCATCATATAATAAATTTTCACGAAAATCCATCAATATACAGTTATTTTATAAAAAAATTCGCGCCATTCTTTATTACAAATGAAATTTTTCATAGATATTATTGTGCATAAAATTATACACATTTTCAAATAAACCAACTTCACTATGTCTCAAAAAAAAATTCGTCTGCGGCGCTATTTACGCTATTTTTCTTGATATTATATAGATTTAAAAAAAAATTGTTGACCCCTCCCCTAGGCTGACGACGCCCATGTGCACAATGTACCTAAGATATTAAAATGATACAAAATAAGGCAGATTGATAAAAGACTAATTGATATTGGGAATTCCCACCAGAGGGAATCCCTTCCCAGGAATTCATTAATGAAATAATAACACAATGATGTCATACAGTGTAGTGTGTATGACTCATGTGGAGCTACCGAGTATGTTGTGGTTTATATTCCGGTTTTACTTTCAGTTAATTAGTTGTAATCCTTATACAATATAATTAGAAGAGACCGGGTTGTATGCAACTTAAAATGGTTTAAATATGCATGCAAACATGCATCATAAATGCTCGAAATATGCAAAAAAATATGCGACACTAATTTAAACAAACACAATAAATTAACGTTAGGTAATACAAGATTTTTTAAACTATATTTTTATTTCATATTTGTTTGGTATCGTTTGGAAGACCGCGAAAAACAGTTTTAGGATGTGATCTAAAATGTTCTTTTTAAAAGAAAAATTACCTACGATCGGGTACTTGTTTTTTTATTAAATTACTTATTTACCTACCTACTACATTTTCAACCAGACACCGACATTTTTGTTTTTGAAAACGTAAGAATTTTACAAATGTTAGAAATAAACCCAAATATGCACGATCAGTAGATTTTCGTCGACATATGCAAAATCCTGAATAAATTGGCAAAATATGCAAATCCATATATAAATATGCAATTGCATATAATCTGGTCTTTATAATTAGCTAATAATTAATTTGGAATATTGCAACAATAGGTACTTAATTAACTTAAATCAATTGAATTATCTCATTTAATTAATACATCATCTAACAACCACAAGCGCACATCTAGTCCATTCATATAAAAATAATCAGATATAATTGAAAGTAGCAACAAAAATAAATAGTAAAAGAAAACAACAACAAAACACATGCATACACAGACACAACAACTAGGTACAATGACATGGGCGTCGTCGGGGGGGGGGGGGGGGGGGGGCAGCAGAGATTGCAATAGGTATAATAATATATTATACTATATAATATATTGCTTACTAAATAATAAAACCTCACAAAAAATCACACGTTTTCTCATCATATCATATTTTTTTTGAAAATGAGTTGGAAAATTAAAATAAAATTATTCCATAAAAAAATTGCCTGCGGCGCTACTTTTATTTATTTTTTCATAATAAACACTTTTCGTACATATTATATTGTGCAAAATACCATACACATTTTCAAATAAACGAAACCATATCACGACCTTCTTCACTACGCCTCACAAAAAAATTCGCCTCCTTCGCTATTTACGCGTTTTATTTGCTATATCAAATTTTTAAATTTTTGTTGCCCCCCCCTAGCTTCGAGGCTGGCGACCCCCATGAGTACAAATAGTAAGCAAATCAAGTGAGTGAATAGAAAAATAAGGGAGTTTCAGGACAGGAAGGGAGAGGAGGGCAGGGGAAATGGAATAAAGGATAAAACAAACACGGGCTGCAATCTCTTAGGACAAGTGATATAATTCCATTAAAATGAACTTTTCTACAAGGATATCTGACGTACTACAATATTTTCACAGGAATTCTATAGAGATTTCTCAGTAATTGTCATTATTATTTGGTTTTCTTATTTAATATGTTTTGATGACTGCGTCCAATGTTCTGATTAATCCTTCATCTCTTGCGGTTGGATTAATGGTTAGATTGACATAACAACATAACTAAATATCGTTCAATACAGTGGAGTCTACATTATTAGGGACAAAACACAGTAGTTTGAGAGATATTGGCCAAAACCTAAATGAGAAATTTTCATACTCTTCAATTTTCAAAAGGCCATATCTCCAAAATGGCAGATTTTTGGATATGCATATATGGAGAAATTTTGATGAATTTCCATACAAAATGTATCGGAAGGTATGGGAGGAGTAAATTTAGCAAACAATTTCACAATTTCTGTACCTACTATTTTCATATTCATATTTCTTAATCTGGTAGTCGTAATGGAATGCGAATTTGACAATATTAGGTATAAATTATAGTAAAATTATATTCCCCCGTACATTTTCTATGGAAATTCATCAAAATTTCTCCACGTCGATAAGCGTCCTTTTGTGCTTTGGAATAATTTTTAAGTAAGATGCTGTAAAGATAGCTCAATGAAATTTACAAAATAGATAGTTTATGAAATGGGAAAGTTTTTGAAAATAGACAACTTTTTTATGTGATTATTTTTATTAATACGTCTACAAAAAAATACCACATTTTGAATTTAAACCAATTTTGAGATTCAACATTTTTTTATGGCACAATGGTATGAGATGAGTCCATAATTATTTTTGTATCTGCAAGGTGCGCTATTCACCTATTCTAAAAAAAAGGAATCAAGTACGTATCTTAAAAATTGGTGTCTCTATGACCAATATCCTGTAAGTCAGGGTTTGACAAAAAAAATCATAACTCGAAAACAACAAAAAATCGCTGAACATACATGGGGGTTAAATCGATAGGTATTGAGGTCCTCCATCACCCTGCTTCAGTTGATCCACCGGTTGTGTTACACAGTGTATTCTGTTGTCATTGACGTAATGTAGTTCCGGGCAATTTAAATCCAGACCTGCATTGAACTAAACCAAACCTGCTTTAAGTTTTGTTTTGTAACCATGTGCCTATTGATTTTATTCTTGTTTGCTATTTCGCATTTTGTTTTGTGATGTTTGTTAAATATTTAAACCTGACGATTCCACGTGCCTTAAATGGGGCCTACGGATGAATAGAGAACAATAAACAATATATGGATAGAATATGGAGACAGACTAAACATAAAATTTTATCCGTTAGTAAGATGTAAGATGAAGACTAAGATAATTAAAACAAAAATAGGTACTTTATATACAATACAGAATATTTAACTTAATTATACTTTTAAACTTAAATAATATTTAATTAATGCTCTTAAACTAGAATAAGAATTGGTACTTAACTAATACTCTTAAACTGCAGAGAGAATGCTAAACTAAATGGATACTTAATTAAATCTAAAATTATTCTTAAGAAGTATTCGATCTCGCGTATGTAAGACATTCTGAACTTATGTTATAAGGTTATAACCCATAATAACGGATTTGTTTAAATGAATAATATACTATAGTAGGAAACATAATATACATAATAAAGTCTATCGCATTCAAGCATATGATACCTTCAACAATGCAACTAGCATTACACTCAAAAGGCTTTTCACCAATGTGAACTACTTCGTGTTGGGTTGGACATTGTCTGTTTCGCGCAAAAGGTTATTCGTCAATGTGAATTCGTTTATGTAATTGTTATTCTGGACTGCTCTTGAATGTCTTCACAAAAATATTACACCTGAAAGGCTTTTTACCGGTGTGAATTTGTTTGTGACTCAGTAAATGTGCCGCCCGAGTAAATTTCTTCATGCAAATATTACACTCGAAAGGTTTTTCACCAGTGTGAATTCGTTTATGTCTGCCTAAACAAATCGCCTGACTGAATTTCTTCATGCAAATATTACACTGAAAAGGTCTTTCACCCGAGTGAAATTGTTTGTGTACCTCCAAATTGGACGACGTTCTGAATTTCTTCACGCAAATATTACACTCGAAAGGCTTTTCACCAGTGTGAATTCGTTTATGTGATTGTAATTCTTGATTGCTCTTGAATGTCTTCATACAAATATTACACTCGAAAGGCTTTTCACCACTGTGAATTCGTTTATGTATGTTTAAACTAGTCGAATGACTGAATTTCTTCATGCAAATATTACACTCGAAAGGTTTTTCACCAGTGTGAATTCGTTTATGTGATTGTAATTCTTGATTGCTCTTGAATGTCTTCATACAAATATTACACTCGAAAGGTTTTTCATCAGTGTGAATTCGTTTAAGGGTATTTAAATTAGTCGCCTGACTGAATTTCTTCATGCAAATATTACACTCGAAAGGTTTTTCACCTGTGTGAATTTGTTTATGTGTCACCAAATGTGTCGCCTGAGTGAATTTCTTCACGCAAATATTACACTCGAAAGGCTTTTCACCAGTGTGAATTCGTTTATGTGATTGTAATTCTTGATTGCTCTTGAATGTCTTCATACAAATATTACACTCGAAAGGCTTTTCACCACTGTGAATTCGTTTATGTATGTTTAAACTAGTCGAATGACTGAATTTCTTCATGCAAATATTACACTCGAAAGGCTTTTCACCCGTGTGAATTCGTTTATGTATGTTTAAACCAGTCGCCCGAGTAAATTTCTTCATGCAAATATTACACTCGAAAGGTTTTTCACCAGTGTGAATTTGTTTATGTCTCTCCAAATTGGTCGCGTGATTGAATTTCTTCATGCAAATATTACACTCGAAAGGTTTTCCAACAGTGTGAATTCGTTTATGTGATTGTAATTCTTGATTGCTCTTGAATGTCTTCATACAAATATTACACTCGAAAGGCTTTTCACCACTGTGAATTCGTTTATGTATGTTTAAACTAGTCGAATGACTGAATTTCTTCATGCAAATATTACACTCTAAAGGTTTTTCACCTGTGTGAATTTGTTTATGTCTCTCCAAATGTGTAGTCTTTCTTCATGCAAATATTACACTCGAAAGGTTTTCGTTTATGGGTATTTAAATCTGAGCGGTATCCGAATGTTTTCATGCACACAATACATGTTAGTTTTCGTTTACTCTTTTTCTTTGAAACCCTCTTGGAACGTACAATACTTTTGTCACATTTAGAAGATGAACTGGCTGCTGAATTGAATTTATCTTCTCTACTAGCTCTCTCACACTCGGTCTTAATATCAGGTTCATGTATATCAATGTCTCCATAAGGAATAGCATGTCCAACATCTCCTTCACTCTCCTCCTCAGTAGGTTCTTGTTTCACAGTGACATTTTTTATGTGTGTCGTAATTCTGAATTTCTTCATGCAAATATTACACTCGAAAGGTTTTTCACCAGTGTGTTTGTTTGTGTCTCTCCAAATTGGTCGCGTGATAGAATTTCTTCATGCAAATATTACACTCGAAAGGTTTTTCACCAGTGTGAATTCGTTTGTGGGTATTTAAATTAGTCGCCTGACTGAATTTCTTCATGCAAATATTACACTCGAAAGGTTTTTCACCTGTGTGAATTTGTTTATGTCTCTCCAAATGTGTCGTAATTCTGAATTTCTTCATGCAAATATTACACTCGAAAGGTTTTTCACCAGTGTGAATTCGTTTATGGGTATTTAAATTAGTCGCCTGACTGAATTTCTTCATGCAAATATTACACTCGAAAGGTTTTTCACATGTGTGAATTTGTTTATGTCTCTCCAAATGTGTCGTAATTCTGAATTTCTTCATGCAAATATTACACTCGAAAGGTTTTTCACCAGTGTGAATTCGTTTATGGGTATTTAAATTAGTCGCCTGACTGAATTTCTTCATGCAAATATTACACTCGAAAGGCTTTTCACCAGTGTGAATTCGTTTGTGTACTTGTAATTGTGGACTGCTCTTGAATGTCTTCATGCAAATATTACACTCGAAAGGCTTTTCACCAGTGTGAATTCGTTTATGTGTGTTTAAATTATGCAAGTGATTGAATTTCTTCATACAAATATTACACTCGAAAGGTTTTTCATCTGTGTGAATTTGTTTGTGTACCTCCAAATTGGACGACGTCCTGAATTTCTTCATGCAAATATTACACTCAAAAGGTTTTTCACCAGTGTGAATTCGTTTATGTCTGTTTAAATCTGAGCGGTATCCGAATGTTTTCATGCACACAATGCATGTTAGTTTTCGTTTACTCTTTTTCTTTGAAACCCTCTTGGAACGTACAATACTTATGTCACATTTAGAAGATGAACTGGCTTCTGAATTCAATTTATCTTCTCTACTAGCTCTCTCACACTCGGTCTTAATATCAGGTTCATGTATATCAATGTCTCCATAAGGAATAGCATGTCCAACATCTCCTTCACTCTCCTCCTCAGTAGGTTCTTGTTTCACAGTGACATTTTTTAAGAAGTCCTCGATGTCTTCATCAGTTATAATATCAGTTATTACACATTCTTCCGCTTCATTACGTACACTAGCACTTGTTTTATCCATAATAATAATAAACAATTAACTAAACGCAGTACCATACCACCGAGTGATGGACGTAGCCTGGCTATGACATTGGTCATTTGACAGCTAGCGAGTGGCGGCTACCAGTGTTGCCAACTTATTGAAATTATGAAACAGATTCGTGTAGGTACTGGAACAATTATAAATAGGTATCTCCGAAACGAACACAAAATGTATGAAAATAATTTGATTATGTACTTCGATAATCAAAGAACACGAATAATAATTTTATGTATATGAAATACACCAAAAGTGAAATATAATTATCAATTAAAATTTACCAACTGACACATGTTTATGATAAAACAAAACTGCAAAATTACCTACGTACCTAGAAGGGAAGTCGAGACTAACATATTTGTTGCATTATCTCTAAATTATCATCTATAAATCAAAAAGGTAATCATATTTGTAATTACGTTACGTACGTTAAATCAGTTAAGTACGTTAAATCAAAAACGTAATCGTATTTGTCAGCATGGCCGTAGACGGGGAGGGGGGTTTGGGGGTTCAAACCCTTCCCGAATTTTCTCACCTAACCTACCGTTTTATACATAGGAGAAATGAATCACATTAAATCTACATTGTTTTTTCATCATGTCATGAATTTTAATAAATTGTTGTGAAAATCTTTATAATCACAGTTATTTCGATAAAAAATTTCCCCTGCGGCGCTAATTAATTAATGCGGAGGTTTGTTCGCAAAAAAATAACTGGACATTTAAAAGATTCTGCTTTATCTACCTTCCTACGAAAAAAATTGTCTTATTTGTATTCCAGAAATAAATCCAAATGCCTTACTATTGAAATCAACCATCAGGTTCATCAGTTTACCCATTTTTGAAAAAATAATTCGACTGTGGCGCTATTTATGTCCAAAGTTATTGCTTATTGTCTTGTCTCTGGTCCAGAGCTCGACCCCCCCCCCGAAATGATTTCCTGGCTACGGCCCTGAAGTGGAGCAATTATTGTGCAATATTTATTCCATATTTCTTCACGTCAGCGACACGAATTGCCGAATATTCAATCGGTTTGGAAATTTTATTCAATTGTCTTTCTCGTTTGCATACAATATTGTTTCTATTTCCGAAACAAACGCTCGACACCGCTCCATCAATTTATTTTATTTTATTTAGAAGTAGACATGTTGAAGTAGGTAGGTGAAGAAAAGGTCATTAATAAAAAGTCACATTGTGATTGAACCGGCAAGGCTGGAGTTTATTGGCACACTAAAGTTTTACAAACTTGAATAGAATAAAAATTAATTGTTATACAATGTTGCCATATTCAAGACAATGTTCCTAAATACGGCGAACATATACTTTTATGTTTCTAACATAAGCTCCCGAGGCAGAGCAAAGCAATCCTTCGAATTACTGAGTGGACTGTATATAATATTTTTAGACTTTAATATGAATTGACTTTGCGTTACCTCGGAATCTCACGCCTGTTCACAATATATCTATGTCATAGATATTTTAAATTTTGCCAATGACAAATCAATAAGTGAAACATTTACAAATTGCAGTTATCTAATAGCTATGAGTATGTTTATCAATTTACAAATAAATGTGTATACATTTTTTTAACTTACTGTGTTTTATTTTTCTATAGGTAATAATAATATATTTTAACATACTCATCCGCTATACCTAATACATTTTAGGTATTTTTCTTTAAAATTGCTTTGTGCACAACAATGCCTGCTTATGGCTTGATTTACCATTTGTTTATTTTAATTAATCTTAACAACATATTTTAATTTAACAATTTATTTAATAATAGCAATTGTTGTTCTGCACATATTTTTATCTTATTTGACACAAGACATTATGTATCTATCCAACTGATTGGTATAGTTGCTATGTTTTTTACATGTAAGTATTTATTCTATATAATATTTTATTTAACTGCACAACAATAATGCCTTAATACAAGATATCAAGAACAATTGTGTAATATAGTGAATTTGTTCTAATGTGCAAAGCATTCCAAAATGTTTGCACAATTTTTTATTCAATATTTTAATGCAAAATACATTACAAAAAATGTGTTTTCTGTTCCAATACAGATTTTAATAATAATAATATTCTAACAACACAGGAATAATATTTTATTTTGATACATACTGAAGACCAAAATCAGTAGCAGTAAGCAAGAGAAGAAAAATTAAAATAAGACATTTTCTCATATTATTGTGCATAAAATTATACACATTTTCAAATAAACCAACTTCACTATGTTTAAAAAAAAATTCGCTATTTAAGCTTTTTTCTTGATATTGTATAGATTTAAAAAAAATTGTTGACCCCTCCCCTAGTTCCAATAAGGTTGACGACGCCCATGTGCACAATGTACCTAAGATATTTAAAGGCGCGAGTTCAATCCCCGACTTACTCCACTTCACAACACAAGCTTTTAAGCTTTCTGTGAAGTGTACAAAGATGTAGTATTTGGGTTTATTTCGATAAACCCAGATTCATTAAAAAAAAATGATACAAAATAAGGCAGATTGATAAAAGATTAATTGATATTGGGAATTCCCACAAGAGGGAATCCCTTCCCAGGAATTTATTAATGAAATAATAACAAAATGATGTCATACAGTGTATGACTCATATGGAGCTACCGAGTATGTTGTGGTTTATATTCCGGTTTTACTTTCAATTAATTAGTTGTAATCCTTATACAATATAATTCGTGATTAGATATAATTAATTTAGAATATTAAAACAATACTTTTTTTTATAAGTTTTAAAAAAGGATCTGGGCTTGCATACACAAACCCAAATATTTTCCTGAACACTTCGCACTAGGCTAAAAGTCTGTATCGCAAAGTGTGGAATACATCGCCAGCGCCGGGGTTTGAACCTGGCACCTCCTGCTCGAGAGACTGCCGCCTGAACCAATTGCGCCAACCATCTACTCTATACCGACTTAAGAGTATGCATACCGACATTTCAAAAAATTCTAAAATTGTTATTCGCAATTTATACAGGGTGTCCCGTAAATCAACGTCATCCCGTGGAGGGGTGATAGACCAGCTCATAACCTACCAGAAAATCGAAATATGACCTTATTAAAAATCGCTCATTCTCGAGATATCGGCACTTTTTTGTTTTTCGTGAAATTCGACACCTTCGATCAGTTTTTCGATCGCCACGGTCACAAAAATCAATATTATGGGATTAAAGTTTTTGATTCGTAATCCTGAATAATTCAGCTATTTAATTAGAGTCTAAAATAAAACCTATTAATGCACATTTTTGAAAAAAAGAACATCGTTTCCGCCTGTCGAGTTTTTTGTTTTTTATTAGCAAATTTCAACTCCTTTACACTGTAAAAATTTTGTATGACATTAAGCTGGCAAATTATATTAAAAACTTCCTCATTAAATGTACTTTTTACAAAGGTACAAAACTGGATATAGTTCCTTTTACAAAAAAAAGGTATTCCGGTTTTACTTCAAAAGGACCTCATTATAAAAAAAAATCAAATTCAGGGTTATAGCTTCCTTATGTACAATATTTGAATAAGTGATAGAGGATAAAAAAATATGAAAAAAAGTTTAAAAAATGCATGTCGAAAAATCAACCGTTTTGGAGTTATGGTCTTTTGAAAATTGAGGAGTATGAAAATTTCTCATTTGGGTTTTTTGACTATAACTCATAAACCACCAACTCGATTTTGACAAAATAAATTAAAAATAATTGTAAATAATGTAGGCTTACCATAAAATTCCTAATTTGCGGCCTTATCTACAAAATTTTGTGAAAATTTCGTTAAGAAACATAAATTTTTGTGAAAAAATGATATTTTTTTACAGAATTTTTACTCGATTCTAAGGAAAAGGCCACAAATTAAGATATTTATCGGAAGCCTATTTTATCGACTATGATTTTTCATTTATTTTGTTAAAATCGAGTTAGTAGTTTGTGAGTTATTGTCAAAAAACCCAAATGAGAAATTTTCATACTCCTCAATTTTCAAAAGACCATAACTCCAAAACAGTCGATTTTTCGACATACATTTTTTAAACTTTTTTTCATATTTTTCCATCCTCTATCACTTGTCCAAATATTGGACATAAGGAAGCTACAACCCTGCATTTGATTTTTTTTATAATTAGGTCCTTTTGAAGTAAAACAGGAATATCTTTTTTTGTAAAGGGAACTATATCCAGTTTTGTACCTTTCTAAAAACTACACTAAATGAAGTTTTTAATATAATTTGCCAGCATAATGTCATACAAAATTTTTACAGTGTAAAGGAGTTGAAATTTGCTAATAAAAAACAAAAAACTCGAGAGGCGGAAACGATATTCTTTTTTTCAAAAATGTGCATTAATAGGTTTTATTTTAGACTTTAATTAAATAGCTGAATTATTCAGGATTACGAATCAAAAACTTTAATACCATAATATTGATTTTTGTGACCGTGGCGATCGAAAAACTGATCGAAGGTGTCGAATTTCACGAAAAACAAAAAAGTGCCGATATCTCGAGAATGAGCGATTTTTAATAAGGTCATATTTCGATTTTTTGGTAGGTTATGAGCTGGTCTATCACCCCTCCACGGGATGACGTTGTGATGGAGGCCCATCTTTATAGCAATATCATAAGTAGTAAGTAGCTATATATTATAGGGCAAAGGTTAGGTATACTTGTTCCCTTTATAGAGAGATGATTCCCACTTAACATATTTCTTTCAGAATCTACTGAAGAAGAGATGACATCATAGACATTCCTTTTATGCATTATTTCAGGTATTGAGGGTAAGATGTGTGTGTGTGTGTGAAATGGGTGATGTATGTTTTTGTTGATATTTTTTATCAGGATTCAGGTATCCAGAATCTAGATGTGATGGCTTGGAAGAGATTTCTCGGGACAGAGAGTGAATATCTATCTAACGATTCGGGCGGGTCATTCGTTGATAAGATATGACATTAATTATTTTTGGAAGGGCTTTGCTTTAAGACTATCGTGTGTTTTATTTATTTTAAATTAATTAATTTCTTTCGCCTTTCAAATAGTCTAATTTAGCTTTGGAGTGAAATATTCTTATTTAGAATATGGTGGAAGCAGTAACCGACCTAATTATATTAATATTAGATTTAGTTTCAGTGCAACGAGAACAGGACCGCTTTAAGGATGAGAAATTTTATTTTGTTTTATTATTTTAACTTTGATAACTTGTATTAACACTACTACTAGGTTAAGGCGGATTGAGACAAATTATTTATTATTTACCATTTCTTTGTTGTGAATCTTCAGCCAATGCGAAGATTTACTCATCAATTTACAAAAGTGGATAGTGTCATCATCTTGTAACATTTATTCATATGATTATAGCATTGCATTATACAAATTTATACTAACATACCTGACTCTATCCTTGTCCTTATAAAGCATGCTTTTATTATTATTTCCCTCCCGATAGAAATTTATATATCCAAATCCAATCCCGGATTCAAAAAATGTCTGTACTGGATTTTTTAATGGAACTAACAAAATATATTTTATTAACATCCAAGTCCTAACCTGGCGTTTCTGTAGAAGAAATGCGTCTCATGCCAGCTTATGGGATCCATACTCATCGTAGAACCTATTTCTGCTTTCCTGGCTAGAAAGTAACTTCGAAAAGAAATAGGTTAGTCAAAAATACTCTTATTATATAGTAGTTGCTTGTCAATTTTGGAATGAAATTTATTTATTCCGCGAACGGATAGAGGGTAGATTACTAACTGGACCTGAAATCGACTCTGGTTGTTCAGGACTTTAGGGCGCGTGCGTGGGTGGGCGCCCTGAACTAACCTCATGACAAACAATTTTGACAATGTCCATTTGTTTAAATTCTACTCTCGAATGTAGAAAGTATCCAATTATTTACGATTATGTACTCAATTCGCCTTCCAAAATGTCTCAATAACCTTGCATGTAGAAAGAGGCAGATAACATGTTAACCATAATTTATCCACAGCCCATAAACTTTCATTCGTGGTACTTTGAATTGTAAATTTATTGAATTCTCTTTGTGTTATTGTGTGTGTTTTCTATGTAACATTTCAGAAGGACAAAGGTAGGTGATACTATCAATATTTTACTAACAACTACGAATGAAAGAATATCTTATCTGTTTGTAAAATTATAATGTAACTTTTATGTACTGAATACGTCCCTGAATGTTATGTGTAGGAGATGAGTGTAGCACGTACCTCGTATTGAGCTACAGGTACCTACAGCTCAGTGACACGCTGAGTACTTATTGAGTCGATGTTTCGTATTATATAATAATTAGATACACCAAATTGAGGTAGGACTTTTATTTCAGCAGAAAAACACAATGTGGGTCCGAATTAAAGAAAATCAAACATTAGACAGATCACGTAAAGGCCAATTTACAACGAATATTGTAGAACAAAGAAAGACTTCGCTACGAATTACGAAAACAGGATAACGGCGGACAAGCGGCGATTCGTTTTACGCAAATTCAGTGTCTGAATGAAAGTTTGGAATGAAAGGTGGGATTAGAATGTGTGATAGAGTGAAAGCAGAAATGAACTTAGGGAAAGTAGCTTTTAGAACTAGGCAATAGGGTTTAGTTTTGAATTTAGGTAGCAGTTATTTAGGAGGTAATGTTGAACACCAAAAGTTAGTTTAGTATTCTTTTATTTTTAGCTAGTAGGGTGTTCCCATCACAACGTTGATTTACGGGACACCCTGTATAAATGCAATATTAAACGGAGCGTGAAGTGTGTTATTTCAAATGCCTATCCCCTTTTTTCAGTGCGCGACACTCATGAGAGCAAAAATCGTTCTATTTTTGCTTGAACTTTTTTAGCTGTCTCCCCCTAGAGATTGGAATAGGTATATATTTTTTAATACTAAATGATAGAACCTCAAAAAAATCATATTACTACCACACATTTTTACATCATATAATAAATTTTCTATTTTAGTATGAAAATATTGAAAATCCATCAACTTTAGAAAAAAAAAAATGCCTGCCGCGCTATTTTTTATTACCTACTTTTTTTTATACAAAAGTCATTTTTCATATTGATGTGGAAAGTATTGTATCCAAGTTCAAATAAACAAACCACATCACATCACGACCTTCTATCACAATTTCTTAGCGCCATTTACGCGTTTTTAAGCTACATTTTTGCTGCCCCTCTCTATAGCTCCGAGACTGGCGACGCCCATGTGCAGTGCTATTTATTAATTATTTATTATTGGCATCAAGAATCATCGAACCATGACTTATTGATTCCATCGTCAGTCCATAATTCTATCGATATAATTCCATTAAAATGAACTTTTCTACAAGGATATCTGATGTACTACAATATTTTCACAGGAATTCTATAGAGATTTCTCAGTAATTGTCATTATTATTTGGTTTTCTTATTTAATATGTTTTGATGACTGCGTCCAATGTTCTGATTAATCCTTCATCTCTTGCGGTTGGATTAATGGTTAGATTGACATAACAACATAACTAAATATCGTTCAATACAGTGGAGTCTACATTATTAGGGACAAAACACAGTAGTTTGAGAGATATTGGCCAAAACCTAAATGAGAAATTTTCATACTCTTCAATTTTCAAAAGGCCAGATCTCCAAAATGGCAGATTTTTGGATATGCATATATGGAGAAATTTTGATGAATTTCCATACAAAATGTATCGGAAGGTATGGGAGGAGTAAATTTAGCAAACAATTTCACAATTTCTGTACCTACTATTTTCATATTCATATTTCTTAATCTGGTAGTCGTAATGGAATGCGAATTTGACAATATTAGGTATAAATTATAGTGAAATTATAGTCCCCCGTACATTTTCTATGGAAATTCATCAAAATTTCTCCACGTCGATAAGCGTCCTTTTGTGCTTTGGAATAATTTTTAAGTAAGATGCTGTAAAGATAGCTCAATGAAATTTACAAAATAGATAGTTTATAAAATGGGCAGGTTTTTGACAATAGTTTGAGACAATTTTATTTGTGATTATTTTTTTTAATACGTCTACAAAAAAATACCACATTTTGAATTTAAACCAATTTTGAGATTCAACATTTTTTATGGCACAATGGTATGAGATGAGTCCATAATTATTTTTGTATCTGCAAGGTGCGCTATTCACCTATTCTAAAAAAAAGGAATCAAGTACGTATCTTAAAAATTGGTGTCTCTATGACCAATATCCTGTAAGTCAGGGTTTGACAAAAAAAATCATAACTCGAAAACAACAAAAAATCGCTGAACATACATGGGGGTTAAATCGATAGGTATTGAGGTCCTCCATCACCCTGCTTCAGTTGATCCACCGGTTGTGTTACACAGTGTATTCTGTTGTCATTGACGTAATGTAGTTCCGGGCAATTTAAATCCAGACCTGCATTGAACTAAACCAAACCTGTTTATGGTTTGTTTTGTAACCATGTGCCTTATATTGATTTTATTCTTGTTTGCTATTTTGCATTTTGTTTTGTGATGTTTGTTTAATATTTAAACCCGACGATTCCACGTGCCGTAAATGGGGCCTACGAATATATGGATGGAATATGGTGACAGACTAAACATAATATTTTATCCGCTAGTAAGATGAAGACTACGATAATTAAAACAAAAATCGGTACTTAAACTACAATACAGAATACTTAACATAATTATACTTTTAAACTGAAATAATGTTTAATTAATGCTCATCTTAAACTAGAATAAGAATTGGTACTTAACTAATACTCCTAAACTGCAGTGAGAATGCTAAACTAAATGGATACTTAATTAAATCTAAAATTATTCTTAAGTAGTATTCGATCTCGCGTATGTAAGACATTCTGAACTTATGTTATAAGGTTATAACCCATAATAACGGATTTGTTTAAATGAATAATATACTTTAGTAGGTAACATACAGGGTGTCCCGTAAGTCAACGATATCCCGTGGAGGGGTGATAGACCAACTCATAACGGACCAGAAAAACGAAATATTACCTTAGTAAAAAATCGCTCGTTCTCGAGATATCGGCACTTTTTTGTTTTTCGTGAAATTCGACACCTTCGCTCAGTTTTTCGATCGCCACGGTCACAAAATTCAATATTCTAAGATTATAATTTTTGATTCGTAATCCTGAATAATCCAGCTATTTAATTAAAATCCAAAATAAAACGTACTATGTCACAATTTTGAAAAAAAGGACATCGTTTCCGGCTCTCGTATTTTTTTCTTTTTATTGGCAAATTTCGACTCAGTTACACTGTAAAAAAATTGTATCACATTAAGCTGACAAATTATATTAAAAACTACCTCATTTAGTGTAGTTTTTAAAAAAAGTACAAAATTGGACATAGATCCCTTTCCGAAAAAAGATATTACTGTTTTACTTCAAAAAAAGCTCATTATAAAAAAAATCTATCGCAGGGTAATAGGTTCCTTAGGTCCAATATTTGGAGGAGTGATAGAGGATGAAAAAATATGAAAAAAAAGTATTGTGAATGTATGTCCAAAAATCAACCGTTTTGGAGTTATAGACTTTTGAAAATTGAGGTGTATGAAAATTTCTCATTTAGGTTTTTTGACAATAACTTACGAACTACTAACTCGATTTTGACAAAATAAACTAAAAATCATAGTCAATAATGTAGGCTTTCGATAGCGATTCTTATTTTTGGCCTTTTCCCTAAAATCTAGTAAAAATTATGTTAAGAAACATGTATTTTTGTGAGATAATATTTTTTTTTTACAGAATTTTCACTAGATTCTAAGAAAAAGGCCACAAGTCAGGATATCTATCAAAAGCTTACATTATTGACTATGATTTTTAGTTTATTTTGTCAAAATAGAGTTAGTAGTTCGTAAGTTATTGTCAAAAAACCTAAATGAGAAATTTTCATACACCTCAATTTTCAAAAGGCCATAACTCCAAAACGGTTGATTTTTGGACATACATTCATAATACTTTTTTTTCATATTTTTTCATCCTCTATCACTCCTCCAAATATTGGACCTAAGTAACCTATTACCCTGCGATAGATTTTTTTTATAATGAGCTCTTTTTGAAGTAAAACAGTAATATCTTTTTTCGGAAAGGGATCTATGTCCAATTTCGTACTTTTTAAAAACTACACTAAATGAGGTAGTTTTTAATATAGTTTGTCAGCTTAATGTGGTACATTTTTTCTACAGTGTAACGGAGTCGAAATTTGCCAATAAAAAGAAAAAAACTCATGAGCCGGAAACGATGTCCTTTTTTTTCAAAATTGGGACATAGTACGTTTTATTTTGGATTTTAATTAAATAGCTGGATTATTCAGCATTACGAATCAAAAATTATAATCTTAGAATATTGAATTTTGTGACCGTGGCGATCGAAAAACTGAGCGAAGGTGTCGAATTTCACGAAAAACAAAAAAGTGCCGATATCTCGAGAACGAGCGATTTTTTACTAAGGTCATATTTCGTTTTTCTGGTCCGTTATGAGTTGGTCTATCACCCCTCCACGGGATATCGTTGACTTACGGGACACCCTGTATACATACCTAATATAATCTATCGCATTCAAGCGTATGATACCTTCAACAATGCAACTAGCATTACACTCAAAAGGTTTTTCAACAATGTGAACTACTTCGGGTCGAAGGGTTGGACATTGTCTGTTTTCACGCAAAAGGTTTTTCATCAGTGTGAATTCGTTTATGTGATTGTAATCCTTGATTGCTCTTGAATGTCTTCATACAAATATTACACTCGAAAGGCTTTTCACCTGTGTGAATTCGTTTATGTATGTTTAAATTATGCAGGAGATTGAATTTCTTCATGCAAATATTACACTCAAAAGGTTTTTCACCAGTGTGAATTCGTTTATGTCTGCCTAAACCAATCGCCCGACTGAATTTCTTCATACAAATATTACACTCGTAAGGCTTTACACCAGTGTGAATTCGTTTATGCATGTTTAAATTATACAGGTGATTGAATTTCTTCATGCAAATATTACACTCAAAAGGTTTTTCACCAGTGTGAATTCGTTTATGTGTGTTTAAATTAGTCGCCCGAGTGAATTTCTTCATGCAAATATTACACTCAAAAGGTTTTTCACCTGTGTGAATTCGTTTATGTAATTGTAATTCTTGACTGGTCTTGAATGTCTTCATACAAATATTACACTCGAAAGGTTTTTCACCAGTGTGAATTCGTTTAAAATGTGTATTTAAATTACTCGCCTGACTGAATTTCTTCATACAAATATTACACTCGAAAGGCTTTACACCAGTGTGAATTCGTTTATGCATGTTTAAATTATGCAGGTGATTGAATTTCTTCATGCAAATATTACACTCAAAAGGTTTTTCACCAGTGTGAATTCGTTTATGTCTGTTTAAATTAGTCGCCTGAGTGAATTTCTTCATGCAAATATTACACTCAAAAGGTTTTTCATCAGTGTGAATTCGTTTATGTACTTGTAATTCTCGACTGGTCTTGAATGTCTTCACACAAATATTACACTCGAAAGGCTTTTCACCAGTGTGAATTCGTTTATGGCTATTTAAATCTGAGCGGTATCGGAATGTTTTTGTGCACACAATACATGTTGGTTTTCGTTTACTCTTTTTCTTTGGAACCCTTTTGGAACGTACAAAACTTATGTCACATTTAGAAGATGAACTGGCTGCTGAATTGAAATTATCTTCTCTACTAGCCCTCTCACACTCTTCTTTAATATCAGGTTCATGTATATCAATGTCTCCATAAGGAATAGCATGTCCAACATCTCCATTACTCTCCTCCTCAGTAGGTTCTGGTTTCACAGAGACATTCTTTAAGAAGTCCTCGATGTCTTCATCAGTTATAATATCAGTTATTACACATTCTTCCCCTTCATTATCTACACTAGCACTAGTTTCATCCATAATAAAAATTAGAATAAACAATAAACTAAACGGAATACCATACCACTGAGTGATTGACGCATGATTGACGTAGCCTGGCTATCACTGAACATTGAACATTGGTCATTTGACAGCTGACGAGTGGCGGCTACCAGTGTTGCCAACTTATTGAAATTATGAAATAAGTTCATGTAGGTAGAAGTACTGGTATAATACCAAAGTAGGATCTCCGACATTTTTAATATGAGTATAACACGAACACAAAATGTATGAAAATAATTTGATTAGGTACTTCAATAATCAAAGAACACGAACAATAATTATGTATTTGATATAATGAGAATGATGGGGATGAAATTCAAAGAAAGACAAATAATCTACGCGCTCTATAAAAATGAAGCCGCCTTAATTAGATGCGGAAGTGACCAAAAAGAAGCGAATATACGGCAAGGTGTAAGAAAAGGCTGCTCTCTATCACCAGTACTCTTTAATGGATATATACAATATGCAATTGATGAAATCAGGGAAAGAATGAACCATAAAAAAGGTATAAGAGTCCATGGGCAAAAAATAGACATGATAAGGTTTGCGGACGACATTGCTTTGATAACGGAAAGTGAAGAAGAACTGCAAGAAGCATTAGAAACCATGGAGAATGTCCTCAACACTAAATATAATATGAAAATTAACAAGGACAAAACAAAGGTGACAACAGTAAGCCGAAATGAACAGCAAACGAGTGTGGCGTTGTCTGGAGCCCCATTAAAACACACCAAAGAGTCTACCTCGGGAGTAGGATCACCTGGGATGGCCGTACAAGAAGAGAGGTTGATAGTCGGTTACACCAAGCAAGACTCGCTTTTAATAAAAAAGCAAAGATCTTTGAGTCACATAATATAGATATAAAGCTCCGTAAACAACTGGTAAAAACCTATGTGTGGAGTATCCTATTGTACGGCTGTGAGACATGGTGCCTAACCGAAAGAGATCGAAAGAGACTAGAGGCCTTCGAGATGTGGTCATACAGAAGAATCCTAGGAATATCCTGGAGGGACCACATCACGAATGACGAAGTTCTCAACAGAATCGAAGAAGGAAGGCACCTTCTCAAAACAATCTCAGAGAGACGGGCCAAGTGGATAGGCCACACAATACGACACGAAAACCTCCTCCACACCGTAATGGAGGGAATGACCGAGGGGACAACTCACAGAGGGCGACCCCGACAGGAATATATGGAGCAGGTTCTCCAGGATATGAGCTGCTCCTCATACTTGGAGCTGAAGCGTTGTGCGGAGGACCGGGGGGAGTGGAAAGCGAGGTGTTCTTTGCTGCAAACAAATCCATTGGATTGAAACCTGAGAAGAAGAAGATGAAATATATGATTTGATATGAAAGTACTGATGGTAACGCCGCCCCCGGTCGATTTTGAAATTACAAGGAGCAAACATAAACCACCGTGAATTGAAAAGTAAGAAACGTTAGGGCGGAGGCGGTGTTTATCTGCATGTTTTACATCAATATAATATTATGTAATACCTAGTTACCTAACACCATCATTTAGTTGATTTTTAAACTTGGACAGCACACCTATTTTGTTGGTGTTAACACCGTGCCCTCCTGCAAATAATATATTATTAGTTAACGTTGGCATCAGTGTTAATGTATAGTTGATCTTTTATCAAATTTGATTACCTACAATCTGGAGTTGCTGGGTTCGAATCACGGTGTCTATGATGGCGCTTCACGATACAAGCTTTTAGCTCAGTGCCCTGGAAAGTTTTTTTGGGTTTGTGTACAGAAGTCTAGGCATTTATGCCATAATGTTATTTACAAGTTGCTAAATATTGTTTGATTAACGTTCATCATTTTGACTAGCACATTATATTATTTCTCGTTCCAAATAAACCCATGAATGCGTATGTAAAGTATGCCCACTGCCCAGTAATACATAGTACCTTGATATTTTTTTGCTGAACAAGTTATGTATCGTTGGATCAAATCTAAAACAACGCTCTAAATGTTACATAGTGGCACTAGCGGATCCAGGGGAGGGGCTAGGGGGCTGAAGCCCCCCCCAAAACCATGAGTGACAGTACTGTACATACAACAAATCTAGGGGTTTCAGCCTCTTAGACCCCCCAAAATGCTGAGCGACAGTACTTTTTACCATGTGACGATATTCAGCCCCCCCCCAAAATTGAATCCTGGATCCGCCACTGCATAGTGGTATGTATAAAGTTTTGAATAAATGTTAACAATCAGTAAACTAACTGTGTACTTATTTTGAACTCTTGGCCCGCCAATGTAGGGACCCCGTTCTTGGTCAAGGTCAACTATTTTAGACGTGTCTTTTACTTCGTCCTAGGGGACCCCCCCCCGTAACATACAAAATCTGTTACAAACTCAAGGTATGGAGGGTCCTTTCGTCCAGAGCTCGACCCCCCCCCCCCCGAAATGAATTCCTGGCTCCGGCCCTGAAGTGGAGCAATTATTGTGCAATATTTATTCCATATTTCTTCACGTCAGCGACACGAATTGCTGAATATCCAATCGGTTTGGAAATTTTATTAAATTTTCTTTCTCGTTTGCATACAATATTGTTTCTATTTCCGAAATAAAACGCTCGACACCGCTCCATCAATTTATTTATTTTATTTTTATTTATTTAGAAGTAGACATGTTTAAGTAGGTAGGTACAATAAGTTGACAGATTATATAATAATTAATTCACAATTGAAAACAGATCGTAAATTATAACGTTTTACCCCCCCTCCCCCCTTATAAAGTAAAGCTTGTGTTAAGGGGGGGGGGGGGGAGAGTATCCTGTAATTATCAGGACTTGAGATATCACATAATACTATTTAACACTTAAAGCTCCCGACCCATCTATGAGGTCACGGTAATTTCCCACGGCATTAAGGTTCAGAATCGTATATAATGAACAATCGCATGATAAAATGGTAAAAATAGCGTTTTTTTTCCGTTTTTGGGGTTAATTTTGCTTCGATCAAAAAACTTTGACGGTTATTCCCTAGATTTTATTTATTTATTTATTTAAACTTAAAGTAAACAACAAACACATATAAATATACAAAATGGACATAGTACAGATTATAAAACGTTGTTCACTAGGGCGAACTTATCGCAGAACTGCGATTTCTTCCAGTTAACCCCAGGAAAAAACAGAAAAAAAAAATTGAACAAAAATATTGGAAAAAACAGAAAGCAGAAATTGAATAAAAAAAATATACTAAGTAGAAAATATATACATACATACATACGTGAGAAAAAAACAAATAAAAACGGAATAAAAAAATAATAAACATAAAAAATAATAAAATTATAAACATGATTCAACATAAACAGGTATCATCTAAAAAATTATACTCGTACGATTTGTTCCATGTTGATAAATACTAGTTCCCCAGCAATTACTGCTCGACAAATTGCCCGTGTAAGAGCACCTTTACACTTAAATTAAATGGTTCCATGTCAAAATCTCAAGTGACAAAATCTCAACTGTCAAAAGGGTAACCTACTATTGACAGAATCGCAACTCAACACCGGGAAATCTGATGCCGTTGTTTTATTTTGTTTTGTTTTTGTGTGTAAAAAAAAACAACCTAACGAACCTAACCCAACAATATTGAAATTGGCGGCAACAGGTTTTCCGGCGATGAGTTGCGATTCTGTCAATAGTAGGTTTAGTAGGTTATAATTGACAGTTGAGATTTTGTCATTTGAGTTTCTGTCTGGTTACCAAATTAAATCTCTGGACGAATAATTGGTAACGTACTGTGTTTTAGACTCAGTATAAAAACATTGTTTACAACTTCCTTAAAGTGATTTAAAGGAAATGAGTGCGAAATTGATGTGTTTTTTAAACAAGTGATTTTCCCTTTCAACAGTATTTTTATTGTAAAAAGTATTAATTTAAAGTTACATTTTATGTGAATTATAATTAAGTAAAAGTTACAAACTTAATTGTTTTTTTAGTTAAATATAAGTTATTTATAAAAAAGTGTTTAATGTAATGTTTTCATTCATAGAAAAGATTGTGTTTTTCACAAGTAAAATGTGTATGGAATACCCGCTTGTGCTCAACGAAAGGTAATAATATTTAAAAACTACTATAATAATAAAATTAAATTCGACTATGATCCTCGCGGATGGACGCGTTTTGAGTAAAAGGAATCGGAAAGTGTGTATGAGAAATTGCATAAATGTGACGGAGGCTATTGGAGTGTGTGTAAGGGCTGTCTGGCGCTCTGTCCTCTTTGCCTACCCTGCAAAGGACGTGGTTTGAGGGGATAGAATAGACTATTTATAAAAAATACACACCTATCTGCTATTAAGAGTACGCATATTTACATTTCAAAAATTCCTAAAACGGGAGACCTTAGATCTCGACAACTGCTACTGAAAAAATAGAGTAGGTACATACATTGAACCTTTATTTAAGGAAAAACCGTAAAAGATTTTTTATATCTTGTATAGATTTCTCAAAAAAAAGCGAAAGTTTTTTGATTAAAGCGAAATTAACCCCCAAAAAATGCTATTTTTACCATTTTATCACGCGATTGTTCATGCGATTTTAAACCTTAATTCCGCGGGAAATGACCGTGACGTCTTAGTTGGGTCCCTTACCTATTGAATAATAATTTTAATAATGCGTGTGACTTATAAAAAATACATATCTGCTCTTAAGAGTCGCATACCGACATTTCAAAAATTTCTAAAAACGGGAGACCTTATATCTCGACAACCGTTACTAAATATGCTTTGGAACAAAATAGGGTAGATGCATTGAACCTTTGTCTAGGGAATAACCGTAAAAGATTTTGTATATCTTGTACAGATTTCTAAAAAAAATAATTTAAAAACACCTCTGACCTTTTTTCCGAAAGACGGAAACTCGTTTCCCGAAAGTCGCGGAGTATTTTTTTTTCTTGTAAGTACTGATAATATGTATTAAAATCTAGGGAATAACCGTAAAAGTTTTTTGATAGACGCATAATTAACCCCAAAAAAATGGAAAAAACGCTATTTTTACCATTTTATAATGCGATTGTCACGCAATTTTGAACCTTAATGCCGTTGGAAAATACTGTGACGTCATTCCTGGTGCCATGCCCTTAAGACTTAGACTATGTTTTTATGACGTAAATTGTTTGGTGTACCTATCATAATACATAACAGCTAAATTTCAATTATAATTTTTATATTGTGTGTGTAATAAATACCTATTATAACTGGTTTTTGAATTCGGCGAGTTGTAAACTACCTGTGCATAAATTATAAATTCAGACAGGTAATCTAAATACGTAAACACCGATAATATTTTATTATAATAATATGTATAAACGGTTTTTTTTTCGTGCATTCCCTTACAATTTATTTTATGTGTGTCCAAATTGTTAACATCTAAAACATTTTTCACTTTGAAATTAGCTTAAACTATGTTATTGTATCACATTTCTACGAAAATAATATTTTTTTAAAATGTTTTGTACATCATTTGAAAGAGCATAAATCAGAGAAGTTTTTCCCAAATTTCTGAACCTTAAGGCGACTTTTTTCTCAACGAAAATCCTCTCCAAAATCGTAACTTGTTTTTGAAATATCTATTTCTTGAAACTATTAATCTGATATTTTTTATCATTATTGTTTCTTCAGACTGAAACTAATGACTCAGATAGACTAAATTTATACTCAAGTAACCAAAAAGAATGATAGAACTAAGTAGTTACCTTTACTCGCGATGCTATTGGGGTAAAACTTGAGTAGGTAATTCGGGGTTTTTCGATAAAAAGCTAAAATCTCTAATAACTTGAAAACCGTGAGACTTTGGGCGTAGCTAAGTTTGTATAAACAGATCCCAAATGACTTCTAATATCACCACTGAAGATATCTGTATTCATCTATTAAACACCTTGTATAAATAAATAGATAAATAAATCTTTATTAGTCAGAGAAATTATGCATAGTTACAAAAACAAGACAAAGGTAGTGTGCCAAAAGGCGCTGTGATGGCACGTGATGTGCCAAAAACCTGCTTTGGCATGGATAAATATCTCCACAATATTATAAAAATAGAATTCTTACTCATCTGCTACAAAGTTTGTAATATCTGGTTTAAACGGATAATAATAAAAAGAAATAAACTCATCTTATCCACTGAAGGCAGATCTAAGAACTAATACCAAAACATACCTCCGATATACTCGCCGCAAATTGTATACAATGAGTTAATTCCGACAGTGAATTCGCCGAGTGCTGGCGGTATGTTTGCGCGCACAAGACAATAACAAATTAAATAAAGTGTTTTATTAATTAAAAATAATCAAATTAATTTATATTATGAAATAAATTATACAACTGTTGATAATAAAGATGTAGGTACATAAATGTTAATTTTATAAGACTATTGATACAATATATCTTTAAATATTAATTTACCGTACGAATTTCTGTAATACTAAAGTGATTTTTTGTTGTTTTTTTTTGTTCATAGGTGAATGAACACTTTTCTGAGTGGTGTTTCGGCATTTTGACCAGCTGCCATCAAACGGCATAAAGAAGATGTAAAGAGGATAAAAAATCTGTTTCCAAGTCCAAAGACTTTTCCATCTAGTGTTCAAAAGTGAAAAAAAAAAGTGTGATTTTAGTTAATAAGTAAACGGTTGTGATTGTGATATTTTTTATAGTGTGAAATTGAGGCAGGATTTTTTAATGAAACTGTAAAAATAAATTAGAAATTATTAACAAATTTAATAAACTCCGCCGAAGTCAGTTTTGCTAATCAATATACTCATTTAAAATTAGTGACGCCTTTATGAAAATTATTTATTTGGAGTCCCACAAGGAAGTGTTTGAGGTCCAGTGTTTATAACTTTTTTTTTAATTCAACAATTCACCAGTGGAGTTTTTTGGCATCTTATAAAAGTGATCTAAGTGCACCAAGGCTCAGTGTCAAGTTATTTGAAAATACACTTAATTGGTCAACTTTTAGAAAAAATTGGTGTTCCTCAAGGGAGTGTCCTGGGCCCAGTGTTTAATAAATTTACATTACATGTAGTGTTTTTGTATTAATGTGATGAATAAATGTGAAAATATGGTGCATTTGGTCATGTTGCTGCTACTTTTATTAGCGTTGATGTCAGATTCCAAACCACGTAAGTCTATATTTTAAATTTATTAATAATTTGAAAGTCATCATTCAATTAAACATTCACAAGTACACAATACATGATGTTTGTTTATCCGAGGGTAACTTTTTCAACATGACTAATATTAATATTGCATACTTCCCAATCAATATGAAGGTTTTACACCATTTGTGTATAAAATAAATCCGGGATAACCCGTTTACTAATTAAAACTGGACAATGATATCTCCTCACTTGGTTTTACCAGCGTTGGCGATATTAATGTGCCATTTTTTTTCTCATTATCAATGACAGTATTCTTTGTACATGCCGATCCATCTTCTTTTGTTTATCTGGCACGTTTATTGTTTATTGTCGTTTATTGTCCTTAGACCCTATATCGGGCACTTGGACTCGTCAGTTTTACATAATTAGATATATAACAATTAAAGCAATAGTAATAATGCACAATATCAATGCTAAAGAGTGTAATGTGCTCTGTTAGCATTTCCTCAGAGACAGTAACATAGTATGAAGCAAGACAATAGATAATGAAAGCACAATAAACAATTTATGATATAGTCAGTTCAATGCTGGAGTGAATGTAAATGGTTCATTCCAGCATTTCGTGGACAGAGTAAAACGATTTTTCAACGAGGTACGTTTTCTCCACTCCTCAATCACTCAGAGACTTAATCTCTTCAGGCAACTTATTGAACAGGTGCACGCTGAGGCAAACAAAACTTTTTGACAGATTTACCAATGATATCTACACATAAAAACCACATAAAAAACGTATAATAATACACATAAAAATGTTCTGTTTTTAGATAAAATAAATAATTATAGGTTTGGCAACATGGTTTGGAAAAATACTGTTTTAATCTTCCAACTATGATAACCTTTTAAGTTCATTATCGATACAAAATAATAAAAATAAAGTAAATTGTTAATTACTATGATTATATTCGTACATCCACATCCAATGCCAAACAACAAAAAATCAATCATCTATAACGAAGTTAAAAATCGTAGGTAGGTAATGAACTATGAACTTCACCCAGCATCCGTCAGATGGCATTACTGTAGCAGATATAATTGATTTGAAATATTAAGGCCTTGGCACTAAGAATGACGTTACAGTCATTTCCCACGGCATTAAGGTTCAAAATCGCGTAAACAATCGCATGATAAAATGGTAAACATAGCGTTTTTTCCATTTTTTGGTGTTAATTTTGTGTCTATCAAAAAACTTTTACGGTTATTCCCTAGATTTTTAATGCTTATTATCAGTAAAAAAAAAAATTCTCCGCGACTTTCGGGAAACAAGTTTCCGTCTTTCGGAAAAAAGATCAGAGGTCTATACAAGATATAAAAAATCTTTTACGGTTATTCTCTAGATAAATGTTCAATGCATCTACCCTACATATTTTGTTCCAAGGCATATTTAGTAACAGTTGTCGAGATATAAGGTCTCCCGTTTTTAGAAATTTTTGAAATGTCGGTATGCATATTGCATACTCTTAAATTTTCAATGGGCTATCAATCAGAAGACTATTTTAACTGGTCGCAGTTAGTCATTTTCTCGTAGCAGTTTCAATCCTGTGCTTTGGTCAACTTCCAGAATTTCGTTATCTACCGCGCTCTATATCTTCTACAACTTTCTTCGGTTCAGCAAATGATGCTTAGTCCATGTCCTCGCACACCTGTTTCAAATCTTCTCGTCAGGGTAATTGTAATTTGTCTCCTCAGTTATCCTCTTTGTTATGTCATTCAGGAGTCCCTCAAGGACCATAATGTGGCCCATCCGTTGGACTCGCCTCTCTGAGATGGCTTCAATCAGATGCCTCCCTCCTTCGATTCTACTGAGTTCGTCATTTGTGATGTGGTCTCTCCGGGAAAAATATTTTTCAAAATCATACAAATCATAGTATTTTACGAATATAATAATTAAGCCTGATGCGCATCCAATCTCCACAAGTTGTGACGTCATCAGTTTCTTTTGTCAATGTGTAGTGGCCTGCATGACGTCAGTTTTGCTCGTCCTGTGGATTACTTGACACTTGAGGAAAGAATGTCTCCTAACTGTATAAGTTGGCAGAACCCACTGACTGCACGCACCGAATGACGTCATATTCATGAGTGGATAACACTTGTTACCACATGATTGTAAACCAGTCCACAGGGAATTACCACAAAATTGTTATATTTAGTCTTATCTACGCGCATTGCAGAAAGTATTGTTATCAATACGTCATGTTACAGTTAATGAGTACGCATACTGACATTTCAATAATTTCTAAAAACGGGAGACCTTAGATCTCGACAATCGTAACTAAATATACTTTGGAGAAAATAGAGTGGATATATTGTTGCCAATTATTTGATACTTTATCTAGGGAATAACCGTAAAAGGAATTTTTATATCTTCTACAGATTTCTCAAAAAAAAATGTGAAAAACACCTCTGATCTTCGTCACGTCAGAAACTCGTTTTCCGAAAGTCGCGCATTTTTTTTTGTTTTGTTAATACGCATTAAAATCTAGGGAATGACCGCAAAAGTTTTTTGTTTGAAGCGAAATGAACCCCGAAAAATGGAAAAAAACGTTATTTTTACCATTTTATCGTGTGATTGTTCATGCGATTTTGAACCTTAATGCCGTGGGAAATGACCGTGACGTCATAGTTGGGTCGGGAGCCTTAATGCAAATACGAATACCTAGGCTTATTTACCTACGACCTATAAATTTCATGCCTTTGTCACTTAGCCAAAATCCTAGATCATTGTAACAATAGTATTTGATGCCAATTATTTGATACGTTACTGCTAGTAAGTAATTTTTTTGGCGATGGTGTGTTAAAGTGTACGCATGCACTAACTAGCCAATGTATACATTGACTAGTGTATCCATTCACTAACTACCCAATGATTTCATATTGACTGACACGCCCAGTTAATGTGTTCACGATCATTCTAATTTACGCTTTGACTAGTTAGTGCGTACATTTTTGAAGGACATTCGGTCCAAGCCTGCACAATGTTTTAAATAAGTAAAAAGGCTTCCACTCGGGAACAGCTGTTATCCTATAGGCACTGTTGTCAGCTGTCAGTGAGAATAATATTTGAATGATTTCATATTTCTTGGCAGGATTTCCTCAAAAAATATACATTTTTTTAACACAGCTCTCATATTAATCTAGAGTACTCTTCGAAAATGCACCTCAAACCTATGAAAAAATGTCCTGTTGGTTGTTGTTTATGGTTTAACAAATCCACAGTAGTTAATGCATGCATTGACTAGTGAATGTGTACACTCACTAGTTATATAGCGTTAATTTTTATGCGGAGTTAATACTTTGACTAAAATCATCAGTTAATGCATACATTGACTAGTGAATGAATACATTAACGGCTGTTTAAGCTTTAACTGTAACGTATAAAAATAGTCTACCATAGTATTGTAATATGGGTACGGTAAGGTTATCGACCATGAGAGAAAATTGCATGGAATTTCCTAAGCAGATTCATTGACATTAACCTTATACAGTCACACCTCTTCATAATTAAGTACAATTTGTTCATTTATATGTATACAGTCATTGCGTACAAATACACAAATAATTATGCTAATATGATGGTGGTGGTATTGAATGATGAAAGAATGATAAAGAAGATAAAGTAGTGGTATAGGAAAGCATAGTTCAAATCTCACTTCTGAACTACATTTTTTATGAACTTCCATATTTTTTTATTTATTTGCTACTTTTGACTGTGTAATGTTGGTTCAGTATGTAAACCTGACGATTTCAAGTGCCTTAAATGAGGCCTACGGACGACCAATAACCAATTAATAAGCCAACCATTTTCACCCCTTTCAATGAAAATTTGGAAAAACGGTCAAATACCCTAATGCTAATTTTGATAGGAAAATCTGTGTGCCAAATGTCAAGTTCGTACCATATCTAGTTTCCGAGATATTCGTGTATTCTAAAAATATTTCAACCCTATTTTTCACCCCCTTAGGGGCGGAATTTCCAAAAATCCCTTCTTAATGGATAGTTTTGTATTTAAACCTATCCGTCTTCAAAATTTCAGGTCAATAGGATTAGCCGTTTGGGCGCTGCGGTGATGAGTGAGTATGTCAGTCAGGCACTGTCGTATTTGAATAGAGATTAGTAATACAAGAATAAATAAATATTTATTGGCCAAAGAAAAATATGGATAATTACAAAAACAAGACAATGGTAGTGTGCCAAAAGGCGGACTTACTGCAAAAGCAATATCTAACAGCTAACCCGGGAAACCTGACACTGGACACATACGCCATTTCACGGCACAATGACTTAATAAAAACGACGAGATTAAATTTGTATAATTTCGAGATCAATGCCACTCATACTACGATTGTCATCTCATCAGTCATCAGTATGAAGTGTACCGTACCTATAAAGTTACCAAATGCTCACATCCGATTTACCTTGGCCGTCAAGGTGGGTTGCTCAATGATCGTCTACCTGTTTGTAGTGTTTATTTCATTACTAATTGTTGTTGGTGATAATAAATTATTACCTAAGTTCACATATCCGCTACCAGTGCACTTTGAGATTTATGACTCATGTCATATTGTTATGAATACTTTTACTTGAGTTCTCGACGTGTCTGCAATATCCATATGCAAAAAGTAAGGTCTGATTTTTGTATAAGTTTTCGCATAACTCCCGCACAGAATAACATTTACGATAATATGCTCTATGTTCTAACGTTGCCGGTTTTTGGAGAAAAAACTTCTCCTAAGAGATGCCATGATGATGAGGGGATCCAAGGGTTGTTTGGGGTCGTGTGTGGTATCGTATGAAAGGGCGTTGGAAAATAAATTCAGATCTTATGTCACATTTTGTCCAGCTCAAGCCTATAAAGTATGCCGATTTGGTTTGTCAAATTTGCCAGCGCGAAGCACGGGTAAATCAGCTAGTATTTGATATAATTTTTTAACCGATTTTATTGCATTTGATTTATGTGTGTGCTAGATATCTTAGGTTCTTTAAAACATTTCTCCGTATTCTTTCTCAGCCTCTCAGCTTCTCAGATCCATTTTTGGATAAAGGACCCTTGGACCCTCCGCAACTCCCTGTACTTGGACCACTACATCCATCCATCAAATGTTTATAGTATATGTAATCTTTTAATATCACATACTCGCACCTATACACAAATTATAGATGATTATACCTACTTTATTCTCCACTCTTGTAGGTAGAAGGGCTGTAGGTATTGCACGGGGGTTAAATCGATAGGTATTAAGGTCATCTATCTCTGGACTTCTGCTTGGTCGTACTTCCTAGGACACCGTACTTATTATGTATGAAAAATACGTTTTATTATAAATATGCATTATAACTGTGCGACGTGGACGTCACGTAATTAGTAATGAGTGAAGGCTAGAGGAACTGACAATTACAGATGAATAAACTAAGTTAATGTTAATTTTCATTTGATATAATTAATTAAACCATTTCGTCTGAGAGAATCTGGGTTAATTAGATAATCTTATTGTGTTAATTGTACTTATGAGTTAACTCTAAAATTACGTATTAATGTAGTTACAAGTAAGTTTTAGTATTGAACCTATCTATACCTACATGTATGTTCAGCGATTTTTTGTAGTTCAGAGTTATGATTTTTTTTCGTATTTTTTCACCAAATCCCGACTTGCAAGACGTTATTGGTCACAGAGACACCAATTATTGAGATACATACTTGATTTTTTTTCAGAATAGGTGAATTGAATAGTATACCATATAGACAAAAAAAAAACAATGATGGGCCTATCCGATACTATCCCGCCATTGGATTTGCCAATAGGCCAAAAAGCACTTAAATTCGTTTCCGGGAGTGGGGGGGGGGTGTCGAAAATGTCAGAGTCTACTCCCGTGAAAAGTGTATATCAGGCTCTGCAGTTACCGATTAAATGAATAAATAAATTAAAAAAATATATGCCCGAGAGAAAGAGAAGCTATGCATGGAAGCGCGGCCGTCGCCATCCATAAACCACATGGCTCGACCATGTCGACCAGATTCTTAAGGACGGACGTGTTTTGAGTAAAAGGAATCGGATACAGTGTGTATGACAAGTTGTATGAATGTGACGGAAGCAAGAAGTGTGCGTAAGGATAGGAAAGTCTGGCGATCTGTTCTCTGTGACTACCCCCCAAGGGATGCGGCGTGAGGGGATAGAATAGAATAAAATATTATTTAAATTTTTCTGCTGTTTAGATTGGTGCACAAGCATAGGTATGTTGTGTTTTTTGAGTTGTTATAAATTAAATAAAAAACGTAAAACCGCTTTGGTGATTTGGTTCATGTGGTTGATATTTAGTGTGTGGTTACCTGAAGCACGTTGTATGGGACGGCGCCCCCCTATATCTATGTAAATATGAAATATGTAGCTATGTAAGCACGAGCCTCCACAGACTAATAAATAAAACGTTAAATATACGTAAACGTCTACGGGAGGCTCGTGCAGGAGATTGATTAAGTTTTCATATTCATTCATTGTAATATTGTATGTAAAACTCGTTTGTGTGGCGGCTACACCGCTCCGATGCGACTGTCATGTACGGCGGGTCGGAGCGAAATGTGTAGGGTAGCGGGGTGAAGTAATTACTTACGTCGGGCGCTCAGCGTTCCCGAACCCGCGCGCGCCGCCGTCACACGAACGAGATATATTCCCTACAATTTTCATAATAAAGATCATTCGCAATCAATCCGTCGTTTCGTCTCTACCACTTACCACTGCCTGCTCCGGACTTCTCTTGGATTCTCAACACTTTGGACCTTGCTGCATACCGGACTTGACTTTTGGATTACCTCGTACTGACCTTGGCTTGGATACCGGATTTACGCCCCACCATCCACCGACCTTTGGCTTGTACCAGGACATCGAGGCGATCACCTACCGCAGTTGCTACCTTCTACGTGTCTACTAGTAGATCGTACTAGCGAGAATCTACCGGCGTTGGTCCCATAGGGATTGACTAAAGGAGGCTCGTTAGTGCGTTTCGAACGATTCACAAAGGGGTAGTCGCTCGGGAAAGTGATCGTATAGCCGCTGTATAGCGCGCTATACGTCTCACATATTCGACGGAACGAAGCGTTTGCTCCCGCCACACCCCCTTCACCACAGCTACTACGGATCACACGTTGTCACGGCCAGCGTCTATTAACACAGCGAGATTTACATTGTTATTTTACAGTCTCAACACTACCGCACACCGCTGGTGCGGTACAAATTGGTCCTTCGAGCCGGATCCAGTGACGACATCAAGATGCCTACAACACGCTCTGGGAAGGGGAGCGGTCATTCATCACCGGCGCAGATTCGTGATGAAGATTTGAACGTCGCTTTTCCACCAAGGGGGGATGGCGACTCAAGTGACAGCAGCTCATCGAGCAGCACAAGGGAGAAGATACGGCGTATGGAACAAGAAAACGCCGAGCTGAGAAGGATGCTGAAGCAGCAACAAGAAGCGGCCGGTCCTTCAACGTCTTCACCTACCCTTGGCCGCGAGCAATTCACATTGGACTGGGTTACACAGGTCCTCCAAAAGGCGGCCATCCAGTCACCACCTGTCACAACACAGCATCAACTAGCTACGCTACCACAAGGAAGCGCGCCGCTACAAGCTGTGTCACATCAAGAGGTCATACAAGGTGCTTCACTACCACAAGGCGTGTCGCATCAACAGGCCCTGCCTCTACAAGGTGCTTCACTACCACAAGGCGTGTCGCATCAACAGGCCCTACCACAACAAGGCGTGTCGCATCAACAGGCCCTGCCTCTACAGGGTGCTTCACAACAACAAGGCGTGTCGCATCAACAATATCAACAGGCCCTACCTCAACAAGGTGCGTCGCTACAAAATGTCGCGTCTCAACAATTCGCGCCGCAACAGTTCGCGCCGCAACAACAATTCGCGCCGCAGCAGTTCCCGCAGCAACAATACCCGCATCAACAATACGGGCCGCCACAGCACGGGAACGCATACATGACGCCCGCATACCAGCCAAGCCGAGCTCTGATGACCTTCTCCGGTAACCCCCTAGAATGGCCGGCGTTCCGTGGTCAATTCTACGAGTCAACAAAGCTGTGCGGGATAGGGGAAGCAGAGAATCGCAACAGATTGCGATTATACCTAACAGGAGAGGCGCGCGTTCTATGCACGTCTATACTAGACTTCGGCGCTGAAGGTGAAGCAGTGGAAGCTACAATGGCGTTGTTGGAAAATAATTACGGGACAACAGATGAAGTAGTGCAAGCTTTAATAGCGAAAGTACGGAAGTTCCCGCAGATGGTACAACGATACTCAATTGAGGAAGCCAAAGCATTCTACGCTCTACTGAAGAGCACCACAGCGAGTTTGTCCGGTCTGAAGAACCCTGAGTTGGACAAGCTAGCGCTGCGACTGGAGCTAGTACTAAAACTCCCTGAATGGCAATTTAGTGGGTGGTTTCATCAATATAATGAAGACGGCCCTGAAAGAACATTGGAAGACTTTGAAAAATGGTACACGCGGCTCTACAAGGCCCTTCGGGCTGAAAGCACAACAACTCGCCACACCAGGACGAAGAACCGTAAGGATTGTGTCCTGACATTACACGAAGAGGAGGACGAGCTAGATGTTGTGCAAAGAAGCGAACCGAAGATTGTGCAAAGTGTACCTAAAAGTGTAGTGTGTGTACTGTGCAAAGCCAGCCACGGGTTGATTAACTGTGGAGTGTACTTAAATAAAAATGTGTCTGGGCGTTGGTCCACAGTGAAAAGAGCGAAGTGTTGTTACGTTTGTCTCAAAGAGAGACACGGGAAGTGTAATAGTGTGTGCACCGTACGTGGATGTAAAAAATCTCACCACTGGACCCTACATAAAGATACACCAGAAACAAACATCCCAGAAGCAAGTAACAACAGCCCGGGGACTAGCGCCAACATCAACTACGTCCACGTAGTAGACACAGCTGCCACCATGCAGCAGACACCACCGGTTCTAATGAAAATACTGCCGGTGGTAGTACAAGGCCCTAACGGAGCGGTGACCCTACACGCCCTCCTAGATGAGGGCAGCGGAGTGAGCCTAATAGACGCCGGCATTGCCCGACAGATAGGCCTAGTAGGAAAGAATAGCCCGATAAGAATAGAAACATTAATGGAAAAGACGGCGCCGGAGTGTGACTCACAGCGGGTCAAATTCACAGTCCGAGGAGACGGCGCCGCATATCCTGCTCGGGCAAATACAATTGAAGATTTCTCGCTGCCTATGCAGAAATATAAAAGAAGTCTTGAAGAACACGGGTTAGTGAAACCGCGGCTACTCATCGGCGCAGACAACGTGATGCTCGCCGTCACCCAAAGGGTGGAGGCACGCAAAGGAGACGCGCATATAATGTCTCGCACAGCCCTGGGCTGGGTCGCACACGGCGGTAGAAGACCCGACGATGAAGATGATATACAAACCGAGTATCCAGCCGTCAACACACTGTCGTCGTCAACAGATAATCCAGTGATCAAGACGGGCGATCAAGGCCTCACTGAGAATGCAAACGGCCGCCTCACACAAAGCGTCAAGAAGTCATTGATACATCGGAGCAACAAGACGACGTTCACCTCGGGAGAGGTGTATAGCCCGGCGCGAAGCGTGCCGTCTACATCGCTAGGTGCGGTGATAGACTCACACAAGCCGGGCGTACAATGCGTCAAGAGCGCATCGATACATCGGAGCGTCGAAAATACAATCACCTCAGGAGAGGTGTATCGCCCGGCGAGGAAAATGCAGTCTACACCGCTAGGTGCGGTGATAGACCCACACAAGCCGGGCGATCTACGCATCAAGGATGCGGCTCTTCCTCGTTACGAGGATCAAATCACCTCCGGAGAGGTGAACAGCCCGGCGCAAAGAGAGAAGTCAACACCGCCTGAAGTGTTGATAGACTCACACAAGCCGGGCGATCTACTCATCAAGGACGCAGCTTTACCTCAGTGCTGCGATGATAAACTCACCTCGGGAGAGGTGTCTTGCCCGGCGCGAAGCGTGCCGTCTACATCGCTAGGTGCGGTGATAGACGCACACAAGCCGGGCTGTCTGCCCATCAAGGATGCGGCCCTTCCTCGGTGCTCAGAGGATTTACTCACCTCAGGAGAGGTGTTTCATCCGGCGCGAAAATTGCCGTCTACTCCGCTAGCTACAATAATAGACGCACACAAGTCGGGTGAATTACGCGTCACAGACGTATCCAACCGCCAACAAACAGCGGTTACCAACACTCATCACTGCGAGTTACCAGTCACCTCCAACAAGGAGGCTCTCTCGTCACGAAGGATGCGGTCTCAGCGAACAACAGATGGAGATCCACACCCGACAGGAAGACTACAACTCATCAGCGAATCATCAGGCCGTCTGCAAACAGCGGCACTCATCACTCGTCACAACGAGAACCCAATCACCTCAGGCGAGGTGATACGCCCGGCGCGAAGAATTCCGTCTACACCGCCTGTCGCGGTGGTAGACTCACACAAGTCGGGCGTACAACGCGTCAACCAAGACGTCCCATCATCTCACCCGGCGCGAATAATGCGGGCTCCACCGCTCTTAGAAGTGGAAAGCGCATACAAGCCGGGTGACCAACGCGTCGTAGACGCCAATATTCTCCGGTGCTGCGGAGATCTTCTCACCTCTGGCGAGGCGAATAGCCCGGCGCGAAGCATATGCCCTCCACATCAAAGAGGGCTACAGAAGCCGGGCAACCTACGCGTCAAGGACGCGATCTATCCGACGAGGATCAAATCACCTCCGGAGAGGTGAACAGCCCGGCGCAAAGAGAGAAGTCAACACCGCCTGAAGTGTTGATAGACTCACACAAGCCGGGCGATCTACTCATCAAGGACGCAGCTTTACCTCAGTGCTGCGATGATAAACTCACCTCGGGAGAGGTGTCTTGCCCGGCGCGAAGCGTGCCGTCTACATCGCTAGGTGCGGTGATAGACGCACACAAGCCGGGCTGTCTGCCCATCAAGGATGCGGCCCTTCCTCGGTGCTCAGAGGATTTACTCACCTCAGGAGAGGTGTTTCATCCGGCGCGAAAATTGCCGTCTACTCCGCTAGCTACAATAATAGACGCACACAAGTCGGGTGAATTACGCGTCACAGACGTATCCAACCGCCAACAAACAGCGGTTACCAACACTCATCACTGCGAGTTACCAGTCACCTCCAACAAGGAGGCTCTCTCGTCACGAAGGATGCGGTCTCAGCGAACAACAGATGGAGATCCACACCCGACAGGAAGACTACAACTCATCAGCGAATCATCAGGCCGTCTGCAAACAGCGGCACTCATCACTCGTCACAACGAGAACCCAATCACCTCAGGCGAGGTGATACGCCCGGCGCGAAGAATTCCGTCTACACCGCCTGTCGCGGTGGTAGACTCACACAAGTCGGGCGTACAACGCGTCAACCAAGACGTCCCATCATCTCACCCGGCGCGAATAATGCGGGCTCCACCGCTCTTAGAAGTGGAAAGCGCATACAAGCCGGGTGACCAACGCGTCGTAGACGCCAATATTCTCCGGTGCTGCGGAGATCTTCTCACCTCTGGCGAGGCGAATAGCCCGGCGCGAAGCATATGCCCTCCACATCAAAGAGGGCTACAGAAGCCGGGCAACCTACGCGTCAAGGACGCGATCTATCCTCGGAACCTCGAGGTACATATCACCTCTGGCGAGGTGACTACTCCGGCGGGAAGGAAGACGTCTCAACAAACCAATAAAGGTGGAGACTCGACTCGCAAATCGGACAACAAACACGTTATAGACGTTACCACAGCCCACCCGGCGCGAAGAATGTCAGCTCCACCATTCATTCAAGTGGAAAGCGCATACAAGCCGGGCGGTGCATGCGTCACGGACGCTTACTACTCTCACAACTGCGAGAATTACCTCACCTCAGGCGAGGATTTGTCGGCGAGAAGAATGCTGCCTTCACCAGTCATCAAGTTGAAGACCGCACCCCAGCCGAATATACCACGCGTCATGGACGCGGCCATTTCTCATCCCTGCGAGAATTACCTCACCTCAGGCGAGGATTTGTCGGCGAGAAGAATGCTGCCTTCACCAGTCATCAAGTTGAAGACCGCACCCCAGCCGAATATACCACGCGTCATGGACGCGGCCATTTCTCATCCCTGCGAGAATTACATCGCCTCCGGCGAGATGACACGCCCCTACAGAAGTATGCTGCCTTCATCAACTACCAGGATGAAGATCAGACACACAATGGGCGCGAAATACGTCATGGACGTCAGGAGATTGTTGCTGAACAAGAATCACGCCCGACGCAAAGGACTGGGTACCCTCCACTTGCGGAACACAAGACCCACGAGCCGGGCAGAATCAGCATCTCCGAAGAAAATTACTCTCACTACTACGAGAGCTCAACCACGGGTGGCAAGGAAACCTCCACAGCCGAGAAACACCTGGCCCGGAGGGCGGATCGCCGAAATCTTCCCTGCAAAGGACGGGCAAGTGCGGAGAGCCAAAGAAATCACCGCCAAAGGAACTTACACAAGACCAGCGGTGAGGATCATCCGCCTTCCCGTCGAAGAAGAAGCCAACCTGGGATAAAAGCTGAGGAAAGGCGCCGTCCCTACGAAGGCACCAGTAAGGGAGACCCTCACGGGGGGAGTGTATGGGACGGCGCCCCCCTATATCTATGTAAATATGAAATATGTAGCTATGTAAGCACGAGCCTCCACAGACTAATAAATAAAACGTTAAATATACGTAAACGTCTACGGGAGGCTCGTGCAGGAGATTGATTAAGTTTTCATATTCATTCATTGTAATATTGTATGTAAAACTCGTTTGTGTGGCGGCTACACCGCTCCGATGCGACTGTCATGTACGGCGGGTCGGAGCGAAATGTGTAGGGTAGCGGGGTGAAGTAATTACTTACGTCGGGCGCTCAGCGTTCCCGAACCCGCGCGCGCCGCCGTCACACGAACGAGATATATTCCCTACAATTTTCATAATAAAGATCATTCGCAATCAATCCGTCGTTTCGTCTCTACCACTTACCACTGCCTGCTCCGGACTTCTCTTGGATTCTCAACACTTTGGACCTTGCTGCATACCGGACTTGACTTTTGGATTACCTCGTACTGACCTTGGCTTGGATACCGGATTTACGCCCCACCATCCACCGACCTTTGGCTTGTACCAGGACATCGAGGCGATCACCTACCGCAGTTGCTACCTTCTACGTGTCTACTAGTAGATCGTACTAGCGAGAATCTACCGGCGTTGGTCCCATAGGGATTGACTAAAGGAGGCTCGTTAGTGCGTTTCGAACGATTCACAAAGGGGTAGTCGCTCGGGAAAGTGATCGTATAGCCGCTGTATAGCGCGCTATACGTCTCACATATTCGACGGAACGAAGCGTTTGCTCCCGCCACACCCCCTTCACCACAGCTACTACGGATCACACGTTGTCACGGCCAGCGTCTATTAACACAGCGAGATTTACATTGTTATTTTACAGTCTCAACACTACCGCACACCGCTGGTGCGGTACACACGTGATACATTCTAATTCCATCATTAAAAACAGTGACCAGCCGACCTGAACAGGTTCTGAGGCTTTGAGATCAGGTCTGGTATATAGAATTATTTGAAGGTTTTTTGTTTGCTTACAAAAAAACATAATTTGAATAATACACGTCATTATTTGGCACTTGCCAGAGGTAAATACACAAACAGGATAATCTCGTACCTACAATAGGTATTTAAATATTATTAAACAATCTTCAAGGATATTGTTTTATGCCTAGAATCGTTGCATAGAAATGGATGTACTGCCTATTTGTTTAAAAGACACTGCTTTGATTGAGTGTAATTCGGACAAACTGATGGATATTTGTATACCTATTTTGCGTACAAAACTCTGATAAGTACTGTGAAAGTTTTCGTAGTATTTTCATCAGTTTTGTTGGACTAGCAGTTTACCCCCAATGAGCGGTCCAAGCGATGAAATTTTTGTTTTAAACAAAAAATGATCAGTTTAAACCATTTTTGCAATAATTTGTCTAGACATTTTATATAGAGAATTTATTAAGGGTTATTTTTGTCCTTGACGAATTTCTCCTATCGCCTACTATATTTCTAAAAAGTGCGCAAAACTCCATCGGGCGACCAATTTGGGGGACCAGGGGGGTGACGCGGCAAATTTTTCTAGGCTACCCTGTGGTGAACTATGAGTACTATGACCCTGTATGCAAATCTTTATTTAAATCCCAATTCGATTAAATAACAGTTAGTTAGCAGTGGCCCCTTAGGCCAATAGTATTATTTTAACCTTCTCGCGAATACACTTGGACATTATTAGATCGGATGCTGTGGTTCCATCGTCGGGATATATCGGGTTTTTTCTAACCCAAATTATTGAAAACTCATTAGGGCTTCATTCTAGAATGTAAAAAATAGACACATAATGGGCCATTTTTTAAAGAAATTTTCTATTTTGTGGAAAAATTTCCATTTTTTTCACAAAAATCATGTTTATTAACAAAATTTTCACTACATTAAAATAAAAACCCGGAAATTAGGATCTTAATCGAAAGCCCAAATTATTTAAGTACTATGATTTGTTGTCAAAATCGAGTCAGTAGTTTGAGAATTACTCGTATTGGCAAAAAACCTAAATGAGAAATAAAAGATGTGGATATAGAATGATAGTTGTATATACCTACGTATATATGTAGTTATAGATATGGAATGTTTATGTAAGTTGTGGACACTTCTAATTGGAGGGTTGAAGCGTTTCATATTTTATGTTTGTTATTGTGTATGTGTTGTTAACTCTCTGTCAGTGTCCCTTATATGTAAAATAAAATAAAATAAATCATCATCATACTCCTCATTTTTCAAAAGGCCATATCTCCAAAATGGTTCATTTTTGATATGCATCCACTTAACTTTTCTTCATATTTTTTCATCCTCTATCACCTCTCCAAATGTCTGACAAACGGAACCAATCAGCATTTGAATGCAAAAGATACTGAACGTCCATCTTTGAAATCTCTCTCCTGTAAAATTTACTTTTTGGAACATGTTCTGCTCTAAATCCTCGTTGTTATATAGTTTGTCCTTCTTAGAAGGAAGAACATTGTTGATAAGTAAATTATATACCTGGTACATGGAAGTCCATCACATAATAAGAGTAATAAAATAATAACAAGATTAAAACAAATGTTGCCTATGTATAGCACACCTGTTGGGATGTCCTTGAAACTAATTATCATAACAGTACGTACCAACTACACAAATCGTAGTTTGGTCTAGCTAAACCGAATTACAAACATGCTATGGTCTTTCTTAGCTCTAAAATTGTGTAAGAAAATTATGGAAAAGCTCTGTGTATATAAAAACAAACACATCATTATCTTTGATGATACTTTATAACGAGACTCAAACTCAGTAGATACATTTTGGTAACATGGTTACCAACAGATCTTCTTTCGTAGGGATAATCTTCCACTTCCTATCAGACTAGCTCCAACCATTCTCTCTTTCAAGAGTAAACTGAGGCATCATTACCTTTCCATGAATAATCCTTCTAACTGACAATCCCTTGTTTCCTTCCTTGTCCTTCATCCCATCAACCTATTTATTTATGTATGTGTATTTACATATGTATGTATATTATTTTTTATTTTGTTTATATTTGTTTCGTGTAGTTGCTACTTCTTTTTCATACATCCACTATTACTAATGAAATGTCGCAAGTGGTTTTATTATTTATGTATTTATTCACATTCATCTTGGGATAATATTCCCTTCCTAATAATAACGGTTTCCGTATGTTATAGTTTTGGATTTATAATCAAAATAATAATATGTATCTTTTTTTCCAGAATGGCAACATTACTACAGTACGTGGATCACCACAGAGACACCACCTCTATACAATCCATACGCCCTTCAGCATCTGGAACCCAGAGGACATGACCCCCTCAATCCAAACCCTGACATGCCCAGCTGGCTGGACGCAGACATGATCAATAGATATTGTAAATGTATTTCCATAGAGTATTGTCCAGCTGCCGTGGCTGTCCTTAAGAGGACACCCTCGGAAAATGTGGAACTCGAATTGTTGAGAAGGTTGACTTGTAGTTTCCAAGGTTTGCACTCATCAGTGTGTTGCAATATTTTAATAGAAAGTCTGATTTATGTAAGAAATAAAAAGAAACGGGCGTATTTCTCTTACGGAGGCTACGGGGGTCGAAGGGGTGGAGGGTATTATGAAGGTAACAACAACTGGAATGATGATGCGTGCCAACCCTCGCCACCTCCACCGAGCTTTGATATAGACGAGAGAAACACAAATAATAATCACCACATATATTGGGATAATTCTTTCTTCCCTCGATGGAGTCACGATCCAAACAGACCAAAAAATAATTATGGACATAATTGTAATTACCCTCACAATTACAACAATAATAACTACAATAGGAAACCACCAAAAAGACCAAAGACAACAACGACAACGGAAGAACCTTATATAATTGATTTTGTAGAACCGGATCCAGTTCTCGAACCAGAAGTTCCTGTAACTACAACAGCACCCGAACCTGTGACTGAACCTCCTGTTGTAGTACCTGAAGTTCCCGCTGTAACCGAAGCTGCTGTTGCACCTGAAACTCCTGTTGTACCCGAAGCTCCAGTTTCGACTGATCCACCTCCGATTCCTGAAACTACAGCCGTTGCTGAAGTTCCAAACCCGAGGGCAACAAAAAGAGCGAGGTTAGACGAACAAATCTGCGGCACTACATTAGAGAGTAGGATTGTCGGTGGAGAAGACGCTGCTCTTGGGGATTATCCTTGGATGGCCCGACTTGGCTACAGACGTAAGTTGACTGCCTCCATAGAATTATATATGGCGGTATCTTAACAAAGGAAATTATCTCTTAATAATTTCTCTTCCGCTTTTAGGCAACAACCAGCAGAACATTCTCTTCAGATGTGGAGGAACACTCATTACCAACCGTTACGTCCTTACGGCAGCTCACTGTACCACCAACCTTCCTTCTGGATTGGAATTGTAAGAAACTCTCCTATCGTCATATTATTAGTACCTAGATTAGAATTGTCAAACCAAAAATCTGTCATTATTTGAAGATCCTTTGACTTATGCCGGAAATGTTGTACTTTTTTTATCAAATTTTTGGCCGTCCAACACACTTCTTAGAATTGTCAACCAGAAAAGTCTAAGTATTACCATTCATGATTGATATAGGTACTCGTAAATATAAAATCATCAGTCTTATCGAGTTGACTGTAAGATATTGCTTTCGCAATAAATTTGCCTTTAGATTACTATATTCTTGTTTTTGTGAATATTTTCTGGCAAATATTTTTTTTTCAGCTTGAATTTGTTAGGTAAACATCGGAGTCAGCAAAAAGTCACCATAAAGTCAATGCAGCTTTGGTCCATAGATGAGGGATATTGGCCTCAGTAACTTATAACATGATTTAATGTATATAATTAAGTGACGTTTTAATTTCAGAGCATTGGTTCGCTTGGGAGAATTTGATGAGCGTTCTAACCTAGACTGCGAAGGCGATTTATGCGCGGATCCTCCACGAGATGTCAACCTGGAAAGCACTGTGGTACATCCTGACTACAATACTCCAAGGCTTGCTAACGATATCGCCCTCATCAGACTCATCTCGGATGTTCAGTTCTCAAGTAAGTGCTTACTAAAGTAAGGATCTTAACTAGGACCTTGACGGGAAAATTGAAGTGTCAGACACCCCAGTCTGTAGATTTTATTCAGAGGACAATGAAACACGTATCTACATCCTCTTTAACTGTGACGCACTCACTCATGTGATGCCCTTGGAATCCAAGAAGGCAAGACTTCTCCTACCAAAACAGACCTTGAGTTATGGGAGGATGATGTCCTACATAATATGGAAGGATGTCAACTTGACTTTTCTTGGGAAAATTCAAATAATTTTTATATTGAATGTGCGCGAGTCCTGGTCTGAAACTCTTGCACTTAAATAAGCACTCGATTTCATCTAATCAGTTTTCAAAATGTTCTTCTTCTTCTTTCTCATCCGTTTTAATTCCAATGCTGGAGGCCTCCCCTTTGACTTTCCACAGATCCTTATAATGGGCATGCTGCATCCACTTGCTTCCTGCGATTCGCCTCACATCGTCAGACCATCTTGCCTGAGGTCTTCCTACGCTCCTTTTGCTTGCTCTAGGTTGCCACTCGTGAATCTTTTTGGTCCATCTAGAATCTTATTCCTATTTATTTACTAATTTGACTAATTGACCTATGCTGATTGAATCATTATACCTACAAAATGTTGTCACGTACGCTCTATTGCGTTGTGACCTCACCGGTGACATGTACACAGGACATGACCTAACAATTTCAAGCAATGCGGTGGGTCTTGAAATTTGGATTACAAGTAGTTGGTACATTATTTCGCGTGTTGGGTAAATAGGTATACGAAGTTATTTCAACAGCTGATATAGTATTAATAATTTTTACTTTCAGGTTACATCAGTCCTCTGTGTCTTCCCTTCCCAGACACAGCAGAGAATGTGAATAACTTGACTGATCTTCTTGCTGTCGTGGCTGGGTGGGGATCTACAAATACAGGTGATTATAGTTTATTTATTTTTATTTATTCAACATTTCAAAGAATTGAAAATTCATTCAGTATACATTCAAAAGCAGTGGACGACTTAAAGGAAGCAGTTACTTCAACGAGTGCAATACTTTTTACTTCAATGAATAGATACATAAATCTCTGTATTCTTCTGTTAGCCCTCTTTGTTCCCCTGCTGGGTGCATCCCCTTTAATACATCTGTTTTCCCTCATTGCACCCAGGTTCTGTCGTTGTTGGGCAAAGTCGTTATACTACCTTTAGCGCTGTCTTCTAACACTTGTGTTTTTCATCCTGGGCTTCCATTTCGGGTGCTAATCTAAGTCTTGTCTGGTCATATTTCCATTTTGACTTTAGGACCCCGTTGAATAATTTTATCTCCAGATGAAGCTCAAATTTTCAAATGGAGCCGTGAACGAAACGGCAATCCAAATGATACACAGGCTTCGCGAGTATTGTCGCCTGGTTAGCAGACTTTTCAAAACCTATTAATCTTTTTTATTTTTGATTGCAGGTTTCACGAGTGGTTCCCCTGTACTGCGGTGGGTGAGACTCCGAATCATTCCTACAGAGGAATGCATCACGGGTTACAGGAGGTTCAACATCACCATCAGCACCCAACAGCAGATCTGCACTGGAGGTCTGGAGAACATGGATGCTTGCGAAGGTATGATGAGATGAATACAGAATCAATTTCTGAATTGAACTTTCTGTGGGTTCATGCTCTGTTGTCTATATAGTTTTGTGTCTGTGTGTGACTGTTCTTGTTTGATGATTTTTGATATCTCTGTAGTTTACATATAGTATTTTATTCGCTTTTAATTTTTGTTTTCCCCGTTCCAATTTCTTGTCTTTCGCCCTCATTTCATTTCATTTCTTTCGCGAAATCAGGCGCCTCGAATCATCATTTTTTGAATATTTCTTTTTTATCCGAATTTTCCGTGTAACAAATGTCTAATTGCTCTAACCAAATTTAAATGTAATATCATAATAACTTTTCCAGGGGACAGCGGCGGACCATTGTTCCTAGAATCCACGCAAGACAGAAGGGCGACTCTTGTTGGGATAGTCTCCTTCGGTGCCAGGAGATGTGGGACGGCCGCAGTGCCGGGCGTCTACACGAGGGTGGCAAACTACCTGGACTGGATCCTGGACACGATCTCCTAGTATTAACTAATTCTACTCTTTTGAGGACTGTCAAATAATTATCAAATAAAAATTCTTATTGCCATTTTCACACTATTGTATTAAAGTATTTATCAAATATGTAAATTAGCTAAAGAAAGTGAGTTTGCGGTTGGTAACGCGTTCGGCCGTTAATATGGTAGTCGCGGGTTTGATCCCCGATGCCAACTTACTCCATTTCTTGACACAAGTTTTCAAGCTTACTGTGAAGTGTACAAAGGTGTATTTGGGTTTATTTCGATAAATCCAGAGTCACTTTATAAAAAAGTGTGAACTGTAATTATTAGTAGGTCCAATTCTGTAATTTTTTGGAACAAAATAAGTGATTTTTTTTTTATTATGAAATAATTGAAAAAATAAAGTGTTATTTAAGTTAATGTGGACTTAATTATAGTAACAAAATTGACCCCATATTTTCAAATAAGGAAGATTATGAAATATATATACGTGTAATGTGTATGCTTGCTTTTGTTTTGGCACTCCAAATGTAGGCCAGTTAATAGTTATTTAGGTAATAATTAGGTAATAACAAGGAATTTTTATCCATGTCCTACCTCATTTCACTAACTATTGACTTAATATTTTTTTTATTATCAGATTTCGTGCCTTGTGTAAATGATTATCTTGTTGTTTTATTGTTATGAATGTATATTTTTGTATTGTCTTGAATGTGAGAATTAATATTGTTAAGGCTGTAGCCATATTAACGTTAAAAAAAAAGAGATTTTTGAGACCACTAGATATCGACAACCTTTATAAATATGCTTTGGAAAAAATAGAGTGATACATTGAACCTTTCTCAACTGAATGACCGTAAAAGATTTTTTATATCTTGTATAAATTTCTCCAAAAAAAGTGAAGATATCAAATTTTTTCACGAAAGTCGCAAAGATTTTTTTTATTATTTTGATAATATGCATTAACATCTAGTGAATGACCGTTAAAATATTTTGATTGGAGTTAAATTAACCCGAAAAAAAGTTTTTTTTTAGCATTTTATCATACGATTGTACATGCGATTTTGAACCTTAACGTCGTGGCGTCATAGTTGGCTCCTAGGCTTAAGTAGAAATTCTATGCTAGTTCTAAGCAATGTGCTCAACTTAAGTTATTTTGTTGTAGAAATTATTATTATTGTAAGCATTTAATTAATTTAGGATAGCTCCCAATTCCTAATGTATCTTTATTGACATTGTACAATATATTTCTGTTAATAATTCCATGACTATATAGTTTTAATATTAAAATTTTAAGATATAAGTAGGTATATACTTTAAGATTGTATAAATATTTATTTTATTTTTATAGTGCTACTGATTATGAAAAACCTGTGAAATAAATTATTATTATTCCAAAAAAATATGAAAGATGACAGAATTTATGCTTGTGTAATGGAAAATAGTGTTATTTTTGGTAAAAAGTGGTGTTATTTTTCACTTTTTTGGCAAAATGTGGTGTTATTTTCATACATTTGCATTAAAATTGATAGTTTCACAGGTGATATAAAAAAAATAATCTGAAAAATATGATGAAAGGTTGTATAAAAAATGTGATTTAAATAAAAATTCACTAAAAATGATTAAAAAACTACGATTTTTTTAAATAAAAGGTGTAATTTACGTAAAAAATGCAAAACATTGTGTTATTCCTGTCGAAAACTTAAAATTTCGCATTATTCTTATAAAAAAATGCCATATTCGCATTTTTTGCGTAATAAGCACGAAATTTCCGAAGAAATTCATTTTATCGCGACATGCTACGACAATTTTAAAATTACGGAATTCGCCCAAGATGTTTTTCGGGATGGTGATACTGACGGTAGAATACCGGCTTGTTAGGTTGGAGGTCTGGTTTCGATTCCCGACCGCGGCAGATGGATGGACTGGAGTTGGTGAATGTTGCTTAAGTGTAAAGTGATGACATTAAGCCAGCCGACGATCAGTCATAAGCCTGATGGAAGGTCCATCCTCTGCTGTATATCTGTTGAGATATAACCACTTGTTAATGATACTCTATATTTTATTCCACAATTTTCCATAATTATTAAATTCATAATTGTTTGTATAATTTGTTTCATAAGGACAAAAAAAATAATTGTTTTTTTTTATATTACTGTTGTTGTAATATGTTGTATTTCTTATAGAAAATAAAATTAAACAAATACTCATAAAATATTGCATAAAAATAAAATCTTTTATACTATAAAAATTCATGTTTATTTTATTTTGTAAATTATTTCCTGGATATAGCGAACTGTTACAATATTTTTTTGTTATTAAGTAAGCAACATACCTATATCTATCTATACCTTAACGACACGTCCCTTGCAGGGTATCCAGAGGACAGAGCGCAAGACACACTCCTAGCTTCCGTCACATTCATGCAATCTATCATACCAAACTTAGCTAATACCAATTTTGAATCCACGTAAAAAGTTATCTGGGATTACCAATATTGAAGACATCCACAGCCTGTCTTCTGAGGCACTTCAAAGCCTGAGCTCTCACCATCTTAATCTCTGACTCTGGTCTCTCTAATGCATAGGATATACGTCCAATAGGTACATTTCACAATTTGTAAACTGCATATTTAATTTATGTAAATTTGTTGCTTAGTAAACATACTACGAATGTTTGTATTTTGTTAAATTAAAATCAATGAAACACATAATAAGGGATTAATCATTAGCAATATATAATCATCCAATTGGCCCGATGCACTGAATCTTTTTACATTATTTCCTTTTTTTTCATAAATTTCAAAAAAATGTGTAAAGTCATTAATTATTGCTTTGATGGAGAGTCCCTCAGGGTTGTTCATTCTGCCCGATGTCAAACAGTTCATTCAACAAGGTGCTGTTAAGACTTATAGTTTTTGACAAAGTCGCTTCATCTCAGAAGAAAAAAAATACAAGCTTGTTGTATTACTTTCTTTTTCTTAATAAATAAGAATAAAAAACGTAGTATAGCCATTTTTGTGTTACATTGATGGAGTACCTCAGGGGTGTTCATTCGGTCCAGTGTCAAAGAGTTCATTCAAGAAGATGTTGTTAAGTCAAGTGATGGAAAACAAGTAACAAGTCTCTGAATAATGATCCGAAATCCAGAAGTGAAGGACCTGTTATGATTAGCACAGGACAGAGAAGACTACACCAGGGTATAAGCCGACGTTTGTGGACCTGCCATGGACCAACAAAATAATTTGTGAGGGGCATATACACCCCGCAAACAATGGTCCTTACGACTTTAAACGGGATTCGAACTGGCCACTGTAGATGCGGACACTTGCTCCATAAATGGGGCGAGAGAGACCATCCCCTTTGTGAATGTGGCCAGATTGAGACTGTTGACCATATAGTAGAGAGGTGTCCTGACAAGAAGTTTGCAGGGATTCTTGAGGAAATCCATGAGGTGACGCCAAGGGCAGTAGAGTACTTGCAGAATATTGACGCGGAACTATGACTCCAAGATAACTTGTACAGTACAATGGTCGTGTCCATACGAAAGAAAAAGAAGGGGCATATTGTGTTGTTGAGTCTAAAATGTGCCTAAATTTTCTGGTAAATTCAGTACTAATTATTACACGCATAGCCTGAACATATGTTATCGCTCTCTTGCATCGTTTCCCTGTGTTTATTATGTGTAAAACATGAGATTAATTTTAAGAGCCAAACGCTCATTAAAAGTTTTGTTTATTACCCTTTGCTGATTAGGTAATCAGCAGTTGATTCAACATGGCACACAGCCTTGTTGTTTCAGTTCTCAGCAAAGTGTGTTTTTCCCTAATTGTGCTTGTCAGTTGTACAGAATGTAAGCATACTCATTTATATAAAAAAATAAAAAATATCCGAATATATAATTTAGGTATAAAAAACATTTATCATTTACAATAATCCTATGTGGTGATTTAATCTATCATTTTTACTGTTTGTGACGATCCTATATGGTGAAAAGAAAAATGTAAGGTGCCCTTGGGGCGATTTTATCGATAAACTGCGCCCAAAATTGTCCAAGTATTATTAAAAGGCAAATCTCTGTTCGCTGCTTTGGTACTCGTTCCCTGAAGAATCACAAAATTTTATACCAATTTCACTAAACGAGATTAGAACATTTTTTTGTGTTACGATAATTAAAAATTTATTGAAGATGTTGGTAATTTGTGACAAAGTGAAAAAAAGTTCGATCAATAAATAAAATTGGATAAATTAAAATTGAGTGGATATCACTTTTTTCAAGGGGTTTATCCATAAACATTAAAAAAGATTTTAGCTCTACGTAAATTTTTACGGGCAGGCACCAATTTGTAATTTAATTCACAATTAAATTTCGAGAAAAAATCCAGTACTGTGAGACCGACTAGGCAATTCTTATTCCAAATTGACCTCGAGTATTCACAAATGATATTCCTAATAAACTTGCCTTATAAACAACAAAAAAAACTTTTTGAAGTTTGAAAATACATACTCACATTCTCTCTCTGCAGTCTGCACCATATCCCATTTATCTGGGGTCGGCGGCTCGGATCCTCTCTCTCCATCTGCTCCGATCGAAGCAGTCTTCTGGAGTAAGCTCCAGGTGTTCCATGTCCCCTCTGATGGTCTCCTCAAGGGACTTCTTCGGCCGTCCTCTCTTTCTTTGTCCTTCCACATACTCACATATCCACCAAAATTTCAGAAATTCTGCAATCATATCATCTTTTCACAGCGTTTAGTATTTATTTGAGTCATATATTGAAGGAAAATCCCACGGGCTTAAGGCCCTCCACATCCCCGGGTAACTCAGGCGCATTAATAGCGACCTCTTTACCCGCACTTCTAGCAAAATATTATTAAGAGGTGGGCCCGCAGTTGAGTCATACGAGTATAGTAGAAAAATGCAACCTTGAATGTATTCGGAGTAAATTGAAAATATAACGTTTTATCTAAATTGCTTTTCTCGGCTCTTATAAATAGCAGATTGCTGTAAGTAGGTATTTGAAATTAAGTCACTTTTTATATTAGAAATTTATATGGGTTATAGCTGCTTTTGTTACCTTGTTAAAAGGCTGCCATTTGGCTTTGGCGTTTACTCAGCCAATACTGAGAGCATTGTCTTGATACTGAAGACAGTGATAGATACAGGTTGACTGTTCTATAATTACCCTTAGAATTCCCTTAAGGCTTACCCTGGGCCCTCAGAAGTGCAAGTAAAGAGGTAGCTGTTTGTGCGCCTGGGCTACCCGGGGATGTGGAGGGCTATAAGCCCGCGGGATTTTCCTTCAATGTCCAAGAATTACAATATTTGGAGATTCCTTGAATAAAAAAATAATTCGAAAGTACCCCTGAAGTTTACGGGAAGAATTTATTATCCGTTCAGTTTTTTCGATGAAGAAGTATAATTTAGCCAAAATATTCGTAATTATAAGGTTGACAAGTTGACTGCCATAGATTTATCAATTTGTTTACAGTTTTTTTTTTTAAGAATTCACATTGTCGCTTACTTCATTCATATTTTGTGCTAACACTCTCATGCAATATTTGAAAAAGTTGAAGCGATTACAGAACGTTTTTTCATCAGTACATTTATGATCTTGAATGAGGTGGTCGCGCTCGACTGTTAATCCAGTGGGAGCGGGTTCGATCCCCGATGCCGACCTATCCAACTTCACGACACAAGCTTTTCAAGCTCACTGTGAAGTGTACAAAGGTGTATTTGGGTTTATTTCGATAAACCCAGATTCATTTTTTAAAAATGAGTTGTTTCAGAATAAGAACATTTTCGGCCTTAGGCCCATTAAGGATTGCTATTTTTAATACTATAACTCACTCGTACTAAAAATTCTTTAATGATTTCGTTTTAACAGCATTCACAGGAAAAAACTATACAATCTTGAAACCTAAAGGACCCACCACAAAAAAGCCCGTTACTATCAATATAACCATCGAAGTGACTATAGAAGACTGTATTGTAGAGGAGCAACTTAAAACCATTGAGAATCATACCAACTGGGAGCTGTTTGAGGAAGACTGTGGGGAGGGTATCGCAAACAGCCGAATAGTCGGAGGGAAGGATACCAGCTTGGGTGAACATCCTTGGATAGCGAGACTTGGACAATACAGAATTCATAACGGTGAGAAGAATTCTTGAAACTAAATTGACAGACCATATAATAATAGGAAATATGCTTGAATTATTTTTTGTTTACAAATCATTCTTGTAAAGCGTTGGATTTTCTACATTCCGTAGTATATCCTACCCTGGGCGTCGGCAGTCTCGGAGCTAGGGGGTGCAACAAAAATTTGAAAAAAGATGTAGCACGAAAATCGCGTAAACAGCGCCGCAAGCGGAATTTTTTTGTGAGACATAGTGAACAAGGTCGTGATTTAGTTTGGTTTATTTGAAAATGTACATAATAATTTGCACACTTAGGCAAATTTTTTTATGAAACAATTGTATTTTAATGGATTTTCATACTAAATTTAGAAAATTTATGACATGATGAGAAAATGTGTGTTAATAATGTGATTTTTTGTGAGGTTATATAATATATACCTATTTCAATCTCTGGGGGAGGCAGGGGGCAGCTGCCGACGGGCAGTGACGACGCCCATGTGCATTGCATGTAATATTATTTTATTTTTATGTTGCGAATAATTCGGCCTGAGCAATAAAGATAATAATTATTATGTTTTGTAAGTAACAACTGTATTAGATTCGATTAGTGCATTGTAACATTATACCATAAAACTGGGTAATTTTCCTGGGATTATTACTTATAGTTCATATCCACCAAATGCACGAAAGATGGATTTACCGCATGTACATTTTACAATGTACATCGACACATACAGTCCATTATTCATTAGTAGAACGCAGAACTTTACAAAAAAGTCCCTAAATTCCAAGTTTCATGACGTAGCAGGATGAGAGGCTATGAGCTATGACAATATTTTCGTCTGTTTATCAGGTCTTATAAACCAGTTAGTAATTATTGAAAATAAGAAAACATGATTGAACTTTATTAAGGGTTATCCAGATACTGAATTTAGACATCAATACCCAATGATTTTATACAATACATAGATGACTGTAACGCAATATGTTATGTTTTTAACAAGTTTAATATTAATAATGCCTCGTGTTAAGAATAACTTTATTGTTTTCAGGTGTCGTTGGCAAAGTGGATTGGTTCTGTGCTGGATCACTGATCAATAAATTTTATGTTCTCTCCGCAGCCCACTGCACGGTTAATCCAAACTTGTAAGTTCAACAATAGTTAATAATCCATCAATAGAAATAAGTTATAGATGAACTCAATAGATAATAATCAATAGAAATAAGTTATAGATGAACTCAATAGATAATAATCAATAGAAATAAGTTATAGATGAACTCTAGGCAGTTTCCCATCCGGAATATTTAGGTTTAGTGATATGTCTCATGATGACTAATGTAGGTTCAATAATAATCCGTCAATAGAGATAAGTTATAGATGAACTCTAGGCAGTTTCCCTTTCAGATTATTTAGGTTTAGTGATTTTTTTGATGATACATGTAAGTTCAATAATACAAACTTTATTAATCCATCAATAGAGATGAGTTATAGATCAACTCTAGGCAGTTGCCTATCGAGAATATTTAGGTTCAGTCAAGTTGAAAATCATATCAATGCAAGATCAATAATCCATCGATAGAGATAAGTTATAGATGAACTCTAGGCAGTTGCCTATTATTTGGATTTAGTCTTGTGGGTGATGACGAATAATTTTATGTTATCTTGTTTTTGCAAAGTACAAATTCTACGTTGGTGAAATGAAAGTTAACAAGGTGAGATACTTGGAACATGTAGAGAGGATGAATGATAAAAGAACTACAAAAAAGTATACCTGGGAGAAAAAGGGGTGGACGTGTTCTGAGTAAAAGGAATCTTATTATAAATTGCATGAATGTGGCGGAAGGATAGGAAAGTCTGTCGATCTGTTCTCTCTGCTTACTCCCAACAAGGGATGCGGCGTGAGGGGATGGATAATGGAACAAAATCTATCCCTTATTTCCCTTATTTACAGCCGTCAAATTCGACTCGGAGAATATGACGAGAACTCTGCGGTTGACTGTGACCCCAGTGGAGAATGTTCAGCTCCACCACAAGACAGAATCCCTAAGGAAATCATTAATCATGTGGGCTTCACCAACAAAGTGGTGATCACTCCTCACGATATTTCTCTCATTCTGATGTCGAAACCAGCTGATTTAAATGGTAGGTAATCTTTATCAAATTTTATTTTCGACTGACGCCGACGTTGCATGGTGCAAGTCCATTTCTTTTTCTTCTCCAGTTTCGATCCTGCGGATTGGTTTGCAGCAAATTCTTACATCTTGATCTCCATTCCTCTCTGTCTTAGCGCTGCAGGCGAATTTTTTTGTGAGACATAATTATAGGGAAGAAGGTCGTGATGTGGTGTGTTTATTTGAAAATGTAAACTATAATACTTTGCACAATACCTATTCCAATCTCTAAGCTGCTGTTCCCCTCCCCCTTAGAAGGGCTGTTGTTGGTTCTTCGGGTTTCCTTAGTGCGTATAGAGTGATTGAATGACCAGTTCAACCACTCTACACGCAGTAAGGAAACTCGAAGAACCAACAACGAAGATATGGATTCATCACGCTGCGAAAGCCTACAAGATCTACTAAGATAAATAAAGTTTTCAACTAATTTATTTTCCAGGATGGGTTGCACCTGTATGTCTACCAAAGAAACCAATGCAAGGCTTTGTCTCGGGGATAGGAGAAGCAGTTGGCTGGGGCCTCACCATTCCACTGGTCTCATCATATCCCTCAGTCCTGCAGACCATAAAACTACCCATAATAACTGAGGCCAAGTGCCGGAAGATATTCTACAAAGATCTCAAGAGCGGGACATTCTGCGCAGGCGGCGTCCTACATCAGGACTCGTGCAATGGAGACTCCGGTGGCCCTCTTTTTAAGGTATTTTTTTTTATAAACAAGGATCTGAACTTGCATACACAAACCCAAATACTTTCCTGTACACTTTGCACTAGGCTAAAAGCGTTTTGTTTCTATTGATTCCTTTTTTTTTGTACTCACAGTTGTAAACAGAACATAATGATCAAACAGGACCACCACTCCTGTCAAATCTCGTATCAGAATATAATATTGTATACCTAATATGTGGTCCATCATATTCGCATCATACTCGTTGTTAAGGGACTGTTATTCCATACATTTCCTTAGCGACTGTGACCGCAACCTCGCCGCTATAGAACTTGTAGAGAATCCTGGAGCGTGTTTGACGAAATGGATAAATATGACGGAGGCAAGAAATGTGTGTTTAAGGATAGGAAACTCTGGTGATCTGTTCTCCCTCCCTACCCCTTAAGGGATTTGGCGTGAGGGGATGGAATAGAATAGAAAAATCTAAATACCACCTTCATTAGGAATACTTATTATTAGATTCTGACGTATTCTTGACTTACTTTATTTCCAGGTGGACGACTACTCCGGAATTCCAAGATATTACGTGATAGGAGTGGTATCCTTCGGACCAACCAACTGTGGTAATGGTGAGGCTGGAGCCTACACGAATGTCACATACCATCTGCCCTGGATCCTGGACCATGTGAAACCTCAGGAGGAATAATCCAGTCTCAAGGAAACAAATGAGTTTTAGTGATTTTACCCATAATATATTAATTTTTAAAATGTATGTATCGAGAAGTAGTTAATTATCTCAGAGTCTTACGCATGGGCGTCGCCAGCCTCGGAGCTAGGGGGGAACAAAAATTTTAAAAAATGCGACGTAGCATAAAAAACCGAATCGAACTTTTTTTGTGAGACATAGTGAAGGAAGTCGTGATGTGGTTTGGTTTATTTGCAAATGTACGTAATACTCTGCACAATAATATGTATGAAAAATGATTTTAATGAAAAGCAAATAATAAGTAGCGCCGCGGGCAATTTTCGCGAAACAATTGCATTTTAATGAATATCCATATTGATTTTTGAAAATTTATGATATGATGAGAAAACGTGTGATTATAATGTGTTGAAAGTTTCATAATTAAGTATGAAAAAGTAAATACCTTTTCCAATCTCTAGAGGGGGGCAGCCCCCCCCCCCTGACGACGCCCGTGGTCGTACGACTTATTTATCTATCATGTTATAGCTGAATTAAAAATTAATGCATTTTGTAAAATTTTGTTATTTTTAAAACCTTCGTTGTGGATGTACGGGAAAAGCACACTGTGACTCAATAAATAAACATAAAAAAAAACCCATACTCTATCTCCAAAACTAAAATCTTGAGTCCTTCCAACAGCAATTTGATAATAAACGATAAAATAATAGAAGCTGTTGACGAGTACATGCCTAGAAGCAGATACCTATGTAGAAGAATTGGATTAAGCTGAGCAGCATTCGGTATTTATTTATTTATCGTATGGTCATTAATTTCTAGTACATCACAATGATTTACAATAGTAGAGCTCATGCTTGATTGTCGGAAACTAAAAATTAAAAGTATTATTTTTTAAATACTCAGTCGCCGATTCATTTAGTGAGACAGCATTCGGAGAACTCGATTATATCCTCAAAAATAAAGATGTTCCAATTAACTTGAAAACAACAATCTTCGTAACGTTTTTTTAGTCAACTATTTCATAGAAAAATAAATTTAAAACGGATACTTTAGTTCGAAAAGTTACAGAAACGGATCAAACACTTAAGACCTTATGATGATAATGAAATATAATTATGACATGCGCAAAATGCTATAAAGTAGGTACCTACATTAATTGCTTCACATTCTGAGTGTCATGGTTAGATCTGCATATAAAACCAGTACATTTTTATTCAATGCAAAATGATTAAATTTTGCAATGAAACACCGTGGCACAAAATCACTCACCTCATCTCGGTGTGTCTCATGAATTCTTACTTATAAAAATGAGTCAACAGTTCTGCAAACATTTTCAAACACTGTGAAATTAGGTAATTTATGTAAAATCGTAAAAATCACTATCTTGTTTATTGTGAAATTTATTCCTTTTCCGTTGTTTTGAGCGTGGTAATTGGTCCACATAATTGATGCATGCTGCAGCAAGTTGCTGAATGTTGCAGGGAATTGCTTGATGTTTTCGTAACGCATTCTCCACCAGAATTGACCGGAGTGGGGCAATTTAGTTGCTTGTGTAAGCAAATCTTAACGTGATGTAAATTGGCAAGTAACTGAAAATCGAAAAAAAAATACGTAAAATGACAGTTTTTGGAGTTTGGCAGCTCCGCTGCTATTCATATTAGAACAATACTTTATATGGCATATTAAGAAAATTGTATGATTTACTTTACTTCTTCTTCTTCTTGTTCAGCCATCCCTCCACAGCTGGATATAGGCCTCTTCTAACACTTTCCACGTTTTTCTACTTTGGGCTTTGCTCACCCAGTTCCTTCCTGCGACCATCTCTTACAATCATGTCTGATTTGTTTTTGTCACAATTTTTTTCAAGATCTTTATTATTATTTTTTCTGGTATTGTTTTTTTTTATGTTTTGTACGTTTTTTTTTTGTTTATATTTATTTCTTTCTTGACTTTTTTCTTTTTGATTTTCATATGAATATTTTACAGTCATATTTTGTTTTTATTGTATAGTTTTGTCCATATTAAGTAATATTTTTTTACGATTGTTTTAAATTCTTCCTAATATAAATTTAAATGTTCCATTTACTCCATGTACTACATTCGCTTATACTACCAATTGTGAAAAATTTTTATTGTTTTTGATTATATTTTGTATTTTTCAAAGGCCGTATGGCCGTTTATGTCATAATAAATAAATAAATAATAATAAATAAATCTCTTTTGGGGTCGTCCCACAGGTCTTCTGTTCTCCCATGGTCGCCATCTTAGGATTCTGGGTGCCCATCTCTCGTTCCCCTGTCTCGCAACGTGGCCTTATTTATTACTGACTTATTTATTATAAATCGGTTAATACCAAATTATATTAGATTCTTTCAAAATCTCTATAATTCAAAAGTCCATTTTTAGGGCAAAATTGATATAGCAGGTACTATTTTAGATGGAGTTACTACAGAATAAGGAATTCTAACTAACATTTTAATCGACATTTAATTTGGGTCACCTTGTACACTTGGTATAATGCAATAAAATTATTTTTATGAAGCGTATAGGTTCAATTTGGCTAAAGATTTAATATTGTTCCTACATTTTCTTATAGTTTATATCGAATCACATTACTGAGCTGTTTCATATTTAATTCCCATTATAAAAAACTGTTATCGGCCTTTCGCTGAGTTGATATTAGGTACTGAATAATGTTATGCAGTGACTTCGTACAATATGTTTGGAAATATGTGTGAATCTAAAAATGTTGTAGTTTCAATATTTGTGGTCATTGGTATAATATTCGCAGGTAACACGATTGTTCATTATTTTACCCACCCATATTATCATTATGACATTTCCAACAATCAGGAGTAACCTGCGATAGCCATCTGGATGATATAGGAGCTTCAGCTCCTATATCATCCAGACTTATACGCCAAAACATTTTTTTCAAAGGAGGGCTCAAGGTTCGCCGGAAGGGCTCCCCTCAACAAACTCCTCCCTGTACTACTCTGAACACCCTTAATGTTCCATGGAGGAGACTCTCACTGCAAGGATCTACCTACACAATACTACATTTTTTTTTAGAAACTATCATCTTACAATTACGTATTACTACGTACTAAATCTTAACCTAGAGGACAACATTTTACAATTTATACAGCACATTACACAGAATACAAAATAAAGTTTATTACCAACAGTCATCCATATTTACCTGTTGTCCCCCGTCCACGAGTGAAGGAAACCACAGCGATAGATCTGTAAAAGTGTATTATCTTATCAAAGACCATGATTGTGAACAAAGGCGTCGTGTATAATTAAGAAACTAAATTGCGTCGCTGGTGAATTTTTTGTGGGACTGAGAGTGAAGAAGAAGGTCGTGTTATACTGTTATATGTCGTCTTTGAATAAAAATATTAAAAAAATACGTTACGTTGGCGCCGCAGGCAATTTTTTGTAGTTAAATGGTTTTTCGCAACAATTGTGATAAAATACCATGTGAAGGCAAATAGGAAAAATTTTCAAGGAGGGATTTTTAAATGTAAAGAGGAAAATAAAAAAAAAACCGCGCACCCCGAATATGTAGGTTGATTGACACAAAATGTCAGGAAATTCATTGAAAAAGATTATGTCAAGAAAACTCATTTTTTTTAAATCTGGTGAGCCTAGGCCCTAGGCGCATCTCAATCTTTTGTACTTCACAAGATATGGTGAAACATATTGCACTGCAGGTCTTATCAAAATAGTTTTCTGCATTGATAGTTTCGGATGCTGCAGAAGACACAGACAAACTCTTAGAAGCTGTGAAGGATCATCCTTCCTGGGCGTTCCTGGATCCTGGAGATGAGGCCCAGTGCGGGGAGAGTCATTCTGATCGCATCATTGGAGGAAAGAATGCTGCCCTGGGACAGTACCCTTGGCTGGCGAGGTTGGGGTACAAGGGTAAGGCAAAATGTGTAAAGTTAGGAACCTGTGGCTTACTATAACTTTACTACAGTAGCACCCAGGACTCTGGTATAGTTCGCATCAATTTTATTAAAAAATAGTACTTATTTTTATAAAATTATTGTCCTATTTATATAGACCCTTCCTCTACACCACTGTGTCTTCTGACCGAAACAACGGCGTCAGGACTTTTCTTTAATTATGATGTTATTTGTGTTCAATCTCTCTCTCTCTCTAATTCAGGCAAGGCACCTGGATTGGAGTTTTACATGCTTTCATGTTTAATCAATATTATAAATGGAGATTATCCGGCCAATTTTATTTATTTATTTAATAAAGTATAAAAGACTTGGACCAGCTTAACAGCGACTATTGTTGCCTTAGCGCCAGTCCAGGTACAGGTTATGTTTACAAAGTGGTACTTACATGCTAATACACGATGTGATAACTGATAACAGACGTACATAAACACATGATACACCACAAACACAATAACAAAAACAATTAAAACAACATAATACAAAAATTAACAGAATTATCGTCACAACACTCACGATGACAGCTGAGTAGACTGTCATCGTTTAAAGACGATTTAGATTAGACGTTTAGTATTCAGCATATTTGATGCGAATATCGACCTTTATTTTGGAAACATCGTAATTGAAACATTATAAAAAGCATGTGGCTTTGAACTTTCAAGAAGAACCCCACTGAAAAAAATCTTGGAAAGAGGCGTTTTTTTGTTTTTTTTTCAAATATGTTTTTTTTTATTGTTTTCGGGGATTTTTGTATAAAATATTGTTCATGATATTTTTTTATATTCTTGTTATTAAAAGATGCATATTTGACCACTTTAATGACATAGATGTATGAAAAATAACATCACATTTTGTCAAAATTGTGAAAAATCTATCTAGATCCTCACGCTACGTCCCTTGCAGGGTAGGTAGAGAGGACACACTCCTTGCATTTTGCCAGTTGTGAAAAATAACACCCCTTTTTGCAAAAAATAACACCACATTTCCTGAAAAATAACACCGATTTTTGCCAGTCCCTACCTATTATAGACCAATCTGTGCCATACAGTTTTTCAATTTTCTAATACCGTTGTATCCACAGTTGATGATGAGGATGAGATTGCATACAAATGCGGAGGGTCCCTGCTGAACAAACATTACGTCCTCACGGCTGCTCACTGCATCATTCCTCTCCGCCCGTAAGTATTTCACAACCCTACAATATAACAAAATGTCCGCAAATTTCCCTAAAATCGTCTGCAAAATTGTTCATTTCTTATAGGTGTTTTGTACCGTAGAAATATAGTATACCAGTTCACTAGAGTGTCACATTCTCATTTTTGGTGTTCTGCACATGATCCAACATGTAGCACGTGGAGTTGGGCAAAAAAAACTTGTTTTTAGTGCATTTTGTTTAGACGGTCGTATAAAATTTTCTATTTTATGCAATTTGTTTATCTCATGGTTTATATACCTAATCAAATTATTTTCACAGTTTCTGACCATAAAAGAAAAGAACACATATTTTTATGGGTAGGAACATTTATTAAAGTCAAATGCTTAAATGTATCTGGAATAGTATAAAGGGGTTGACAATACATAAAAAGATTATTTTTTATTAATTTAACTGTATCATGATAGGTCGACGTAGTTCATTCAAATTCCATACAAATACTACTACGATGACAGATAATTTGTCCAACATCACGTGACCACTTCATACTAAGATGTTGGCTTACAAAGTTTGATACTGCGCATGTAGTCAACCCCTCTATATTATCCTATCTATGGGTAAATGCGAAGTGTTCTTCGTGAATACAAATTTGTCTAAAGTCAACATTTTAAATAAATGAATGAATGAATGAATGATAGAATGAATGAAGGAATGATGAATGAATGAATGAAGGAACGAATTAATGAATGAACGAAGGAATGAATTAATGAATTAATGAATGAATAAATGAATGAATTAATGAATTAATGAATTAATGAATGAATAAATAAATGAATGAATGATAGAATGAACGAAAACGAAGGAATGAATGAATGAACGAATGAATGAATGAATAAATAAATAAATTTGGTTAAATGCTTTCAGGATTACTGTACGACTAGGAGAACATGATGTAAGGACTCCAGTGGATTGTTCCAATGGCGTCTGTGCAGAGAAGCCACAAGATTTGGATATAGATACTATCATCACCCACGACACTTATGATACGCCCAAGTATGCCAGCGATATTGCCCTTATCAAACTTGCCAAAGAGGCCGACTATAATGGTAAGTGCATACCTATTCACAATCTTCTGCAGCCCTCCACTGCTGGATCTAGAAGACTTCTAAACGTCTCAATTCCTTTCTGTTACTTGCCTTTTCCACCCGTTACCCAGGTTTCGTCGTCTATCCGCCTTTTTTCTGTGGCTTTCCGACACTTCTTTTGTTCACCCATCCATATAGCATCCATTTTATGTCTGGGTGTCAACTTCCTCCTAGTATCTTACTATGTGCCCTGCCAATTGTCGTTTCAATCTAGATGTACGAACCATGATGTCCACAACTTGGGTTCTTCGTCTGATGTTTGAATCTTATTATACTGCGCAAGACAAATGATCGCGTAACTAGCGACGCAGGCGAAATTTATTTTTACAAAACATTGGTATTTATTCAGATTACCGCTTCCTCGATTTGTCGCCCCTTCAGAGGGCCGCCCTGAATTTGCCTAACTTGTCTAATGCTTTCATGGTCATGGTCGTCCATATGTTGTCAACCCCTCTGATTTTTGTGAAATAAATGATTGATAATAATGATGGTTAATCACAACAATTTGATTCCAGGTTGGGTTGGACCCATTTGTCTTCCAAAGCATGGCATTAAATTAGATGAAAATGGAAAAGCTGAGACTGCCGGCTGGGGTGTGACGGATATGGACACCTTGGACGTTGCTGAGGTTCTTCAGACTCTAACCGTTCCTCTCGTGCAATTAGACAAATGCCAACACTTTTATAGGCGGGTGGCGACCCTCACAGAGAATCAGATATGTGCTGGGGGTATTATCGATAAAGACGCATGTGGAGGGGACTCGGGAGGACCTCTCATGCAGGTGTGTAAATTAGAATTTATACGACTCTTATGTTTGAATTAAAGTTTCAACAATGATCCTGCTAGATACCTAGAGAACTGTTATTATGGATGTGTTGTTAATTCCCTTTAAATCATTAAATGGGGTTAGTTGGCAGAGATCGCAGCATTACGATAAGCTCGCGCTAGTGAACAAGTTTTTTTTATAAAATGAATCTGGGTTTGTCGAAATAAATCCATATACATCTTTGTACACTTCGCAAGACCTAAGCATGAAAAGTTTGTGTCGTAAAGTGGAGTAAGTCGACATCGGGGATCGAACTCGCGAATGTAATTATAATTTAGTTAGAGTATATTTGTAATATCTCAATCTCTGTATTTTGTTCACCAAAAGTATAAATTAAGAAATAAATGGATATTATTAAATATTTTGACAACATTGTAGATTGTAGATCGTATGACATTGGAGAGGCCAGAGTCAGAGATAAAGATCGTGAGACCTCAGGTATTGAAGTGCTTCAAGAGAAGATTTACTCATTGCGTGTAGCGATTATTCCGTATACCTATTTCGTATGAAAAAATGACGAATGCAATGAAATAATAATATACAGTCTTTTCCCATGTTTGCTGTCGAATTTTAACAGATGGCGGTGATGGTCTGAATTCTGAAATAGGACATTTCTTATTTTTGTTTATATTCTAGGTTCACATGGGAGAGGAAGCCCCACAATACTTTCTGATGGGGGTGGTGTCCTTTGGTCCAGCCATGTGCGGCGGGGCCCCTCCAGGCGTCTTCACACACACTGCACACTTCTTGAAATGGATCTTGGATAATATTAAATCTGCATAATTAGAAAATTGTAATGCTTTATTGAGTTTTTTCATACAAATAAAATTACCGTCCAACCTTTACCATCCAAATCTATTATTTATTTATTTATTTCTTACACATGGAACAGATACAATCACAAAAACAAACATTGACAGGTACATTAGTACAAAAATATCAATACACAAAACCAATAACATCCGTTCACAATTAGTACACACGCAAAACAAATATATTACATTGCATAGTTAAAAATATTTATCTATTATATCTATAAAATATTTATAGTAGGGAAAGAAGGAAGCATGGGAAGAGGAAGAAAAAGAGGAAGAAAGGAAGGAAAAATAATGGAAGCAACGAAAGAAGAGTTGAGAACTGAGATCAAGAACAATAAGATAATTTGAACATTTGTTTATCTCTTTCTCAATCTCCTCTAGTTTTTCCCTGCTGCAGGAGAATGTCTATCTCCAATTGAGTGCTTTTGGATTAGCCTTACCACTACCCTGGACTGCTAGATAAGATGTTAGGATTGTTGTTGGGTGTATCTAGTAAGCTGTTGGGGTTAGTTGGCAGAGATTGTAGCATTGCGATATTTTTATTTTTATGTTATTTTTTTATTTTAAGGTACAGATACAATCATAAATACAACAATACAAAGATAAGGGTAAAAACTATTAACGAAGCATACCAATTACATCTGTACACAAACATCAACAACAGCACAATAAATACAACAAACACCAGCTTAAACTAATATATAAAAAGCGAAATATATAATGTACATCTAAAAGGATCGGAAGAAAATAATACTGGGAGGAGGTAATACTATATTCGTAAAGTTAACATATCCCTCTATGTTTTCGACCGTTGGTGCTTGGTAGAAGTCCATTTTTAGCCCAGATATGCTCAAAATGGCCTATAGGAAAAAAAATGGAAAAACTAAATATTTAGATTAAAATCTTGATGATGAGGGTGCAAATCCTCGTATACTGGTCGCGAAAAAAAGTCATTTTTTGTGAATTTTAATCTAAATATTTAGTTTTTTCATATTTTTTCCTTAACATATCCCTGTCTTTTGTTCACCAAAAGTATAAATAAATAAATAAAAATGTCTGCCTCTCCTTTGAAACGGAAGGATCCCAATTATTAGGAGTGTATTTTGGTGTTGTTTGCCACTTAGTATAAGTATGGATATGTCACCTGCTTTGTATGACTTATTAATAAAATGACCTAACTGATATTGGTTAGTGTTCATTAGCTGGTATAGTTTATAATGTATGAGTGTATGTATGTATGTATGTATGATAATATTTACTTTATAATTCCTACATACCTATAGACAGTATAGGGTTGTTCTGAAGAAACTAAAAAATATATAAAATTTACTAGAAATATAAAAAAATATTAAACGGATACTGACTGCCCTGAACTGAAGCTGATCGATGATCTGCCTTAATCGAAAATAAATTTTAAAAATGACACTATTTGATGCTAAACAAATACAGTTTCAAGCAGAATCCCTGTGCGCTATATTTCTTATCTAATAGAGTTGTGTATGTATGGAGGAAGGTATGGAACGCATAACGACATTTAATAAATATAAAAAAAACGGGAGACCTTAGATGTCGACAACTTTACTAAATATTTATGCTTTGGGAAAAATAGAATACTTAGATACATTGAACCTTTACGTAGGGAATGACAGTAAAAGATTTATAAAAAAAAATGTGAAAAACACCTCTTATCTTTTTTCCGAAAGACAGAAACTCGTTTCCCGAAAGTCAAGGAGAATTTTTTTATTGGTGCATTAAAATCGAATGGCATGACCGTAAAAGTTTTTTGATTGAAGCGAAATTAATCCCAAAAAAAATGGAAAAAACGCTAATTTTACCATTTTATCATGCGATTGTTCATATGGTTTTTGCTAGACATAGGCCTCCCCTTTGATTTTCCACAAATTTCTATCTTGAGCACGCTGCATCCTTCTGTGATTCGCTTCACATCGTCAGACAATCTTCTCTGAGGTCTTCTTACGCTCTTTCTGCTCATTCTAGGTGGCCATTAGAGAATATTTTTGGTCCATCTAGAATCGGAACATCTGTCAACGTGTCCTGCCCAACTCCATTTAAAGGAAACTGCTCTTTTTACCGCGTCGGTGACCTTGGATTTATCTCGTATCTCGTATTCATTCATTTGTGCATCTGTCTCAACGAAATACCTAGCATTCTCCTCTCCATGGCTCTTTTTGTTACTGACATGTTTTTGCGTGATTCGCCCTGTAGCATAAATTCCGAAAATTGCACATTTCACCCCAAGGTTTTCCTTGGGCATAATCACTTAGTGGTCATCACTTCAGCCAGCTTATGCCGATTTGCAAGTGTCCGAACGCTCATCCTCCCCAAGGACTCGGTTGAATAAATAAATAAAACTTTATTGGAATAAATTAGATGAGGAAAATACAATAGTTAGAGAGAACAATGATGTCAGATGGGCACCTAAAATCCTGAAGTGGAGGCCCTGGGAGAACAAAAAAGGCGTAGGAAGACCACAGAAAAGGTGGACAGATGACACTGTCCAGCTCACGGGTGGCAGCATATAGCCCAAGATAGAAGACAGTGGAAGAGTTTAGAAGAGGCCTATGTCCAGCAGTGGAACGCAAGTGGCTAGCTAATAAGTAAGTAAGTAAGTAAGATGCCACTCTTTTAAAAATAAACTGAAGCAGCTCTATCTCTCCCAAAACCATTCTCCCACCAATCTTACCCAATAAACCCTTTTCCTAATATCTCTATTATTTTATTTTATTTATGTATGTATGTTATATTTCATTTTATTTATGCATGCTATTATTATTCTTACGCTAGTTTATTTTTTTATGTTTCTTTTTACTGTACGCTTTGTACACACATCATAAAATCATACTTTGTAATCTCCAAATCGGTTGGTTGGTAGATATTGCCACTGGCAATATAAACCCATCATTTGTAATGTACTTTTTATTACAATAAAGCTTTTTTTTATTATAATTCCGAATCAATTTTATTAACACAAAAGTATATAAAAAATCTATTATTATTATGCCAAAAGGTGGGCTTCTTACATATATGTAAAATCTTACAACCAACAACGTTCTGTTGAGGAAAAAACTGTCAATTCTTCTTCAATTTCCTCAGTGTCTGCAATACATACTTAAAATAAAATAAATAAATAAAAAAATCTTTATTGAAAAGAAAACATATCTTCCAAATGGCGGGTTTATTGCCGTAGGCAATATCTGCCAACCAACCACTTGTGACATTAATTTGATGTACACATTACATACAGGTGTATGAAAAATAAGAAAAATATAAATAAATATGAAAATAATAATAATATAGAATACTTAATAAATAAGAATACTTATACATACATAAAAATACATATATAAATGTGGATGGGATGAAGGACAAGGAAGGAACCACGGGATTGTCAGTTAGATGGATTATTTAAGGAAAGGTAATGATGCCTCAGTTTACTTTTAAAAGAGAGAATAGTTGGAGCTAGTCTGATAGGAAGTGGAAGGTTATTCCATAGTCTAGCCGCGTGTGTGGTGAAAGAAGAAGTGAAGAAAGATGTGTGATGTGAGGGTATGGTTAACAAACGGCGTCCACATGAAATACTTTAAAATTGTCGAGATATTTAATATGACCCTGTGGTCTAGTGATTATGTCTCTATATTATTAATTGTTTATCAGCAGTGTTAAGACTTGTTTCCATGTTGGACATCTCATCTCCTATAACCAGTTTGCTTCTAGCCATGATCGCATCACCACTAGACGCGGTATCGCGTTACAAGTTCGCGTCCACAATCAGTAATGTTACATTAGTATTGTTTATTGTTTTCTTGTGTTTTCCACACAATATATCGTCACGTAAGTACAATGAAAAACTATTAAAAATTAGTGTAGTTTCCCACAACAGTGTAGAAGAATTAAGGATGAACATTGTCGGGCTTGCGACCGATCTCGGCTGGCTTAAGTGATTACTTTACACTAACGAGAAACATTCGCCATTTCAGTTCACCCCGGCTGGGATTCGAACCCAGACCTTCGTCTCGCTTAGTAGGGATCATATCCACTACACCAAGAGGAGCGACGGCTGTGTTGTCGAATTTCATGTATATTAAGTACCAATGTATTGTTGCATTTCTTAATGTTGAAGGAAGAGGGTGGTATTTTTAACACAATTCATGTTTTGTGAGACTATCGGAATTTTTTACATGTCGTAGTTGAATATAACAAGTAGTTATATCTCAACAGATACTTGTGTAAAGTGATCACATTAAGTCAGCCGACGATCAATCATAAGCCTGATGGAAGGTCCATCCTTTGTTGTCTGTCTGTTGAGATAAAAGTTGCTACAATTAATTACTTGAATTATTTTTTGGTTTACAAATTATTCTTGTAAAGTGTTGGATTTTTTCTACATTTCGTAGTACCTATATTCAATGCAGTATTCTTACAACAGTGTAGAAATTAAGGATGAACATTGTCGGGCTTACGACCGACCTTGGCTGGCTTAAGTGATCACATTACACTCGGCAAGCATTCGCCATTTTAGTTCTCCCCGGCTGGGATTCGAACCCAGACTTTCGTCTCGCATAGGGCATCTCCTTTTACACTGTTGTAGGAATACTGCATTACAATTAATTTATTCACTATGCCCTTAATTATTCGTCGGGGTTAGCTGGTAGACATTTATGTTTGTAATATTCACACATCTCTGTGTAAGTAAATAAATTTATTAGTGGACCGACCATATCAACCAGATCCTTAAGGATGGATGCATTTTGAGTACAATCGGTAAGCGTGTATGACAAATTACGTGTGTGAGACTGAATCAAAGATTGTGTGTAATGATGTAATGAATGCCCTCTCTGCCTGCCTACCCTGCAAGGGACGTGACGTGAAGTTATATAGATTCAGGCTAATTATTTATCTTCAATTTCCCGCATCTTTTTCTTATGTGTAAGGTACCTAGGTTCCAAGTAAAAATTGATCTATTATCTTTCCATTTTTATTTTCAAATTTTGTATGCGAGTGTAAGCGCAAAATAGAAAAACACCTTAGCGAAAAAATGTATGGAACATTTTATTTTCGTCTGACCACTTTCCCCTATCTCTTACTATATTGGGGGGCGGCAGGGGGGGTTGCGGCAAGATGTTGATAGGCAACCCTAGTGCGATGTATTACTAGGGTTGCCAGATTTCTTGGAAGTCAAACCGGGACGACCGAAAAATTTCATGAGCGGGGGGGGTGTGTACCAACACAAGATTTTCATTTTTTTAGGTATAGGCACAAACTTTTGCCCCCCCCCCCCCCATAGAAAAAAACGCATCAACAAGTTAGCGCCGCAGGCGAAATTTTTTAGATAAATGGAGACTGGTTGTTTATAGTAGGCAAATCAAATGCGTAACATTATTTGTTTTTTACATTATTTTGTATATAAATTGTCAAAATTACCACAAATAACTGTAATCCTAAAAATATACCAACTGTTCCGAAAACCGGGACATTTAGGCGTCCCGAGAGGTTTGTTCGGGACACCGGGACACGAGGCACAAAACCGGTGACAGTCCCGGTAAACCGGGACGTCTGGCAACCCTCCCAAGAAACCAAATTCGGTCGCGAAATTTGCAATTCGGTCACAAGTGGTCACATGTGGTTGCCGTGTCGACACAGTGTGCACACAAAAACCCGGTCACAAAACACACACATTGTGTACGCTTTGCGACCAGATTTGGTCGCGGAGTGTACACACTGTGTGGTGAATGTGTCCGAACATAACTTGGTCACAAAGCGCACACATTGTGTACGCTTTGCGACCAGATTTGGTCGCGGAGTGTACACACTGTGTGGTGAATGTGTCCGAACAGAACTTGGTCACAAAGCGCACACATTGTGTTCGCTTTGCGACCAGATTTGGTCTCAGAGTGTACACACTGTGTGGTGAATGTGTCCGAACATAGCTTGGTCACAAAGCGCACACATTGTGTACGCTTTGCGACCAGATTTGGTCGCGGAGTGTGCACACTGTGTGGTGAATGTGTCCGAACATAACTTGGTCACAAAGCGCACACATTGTGTACGCTTTGCGACCAGATTTGGTCGCGGAGTGTGCACACTGTGTGGTGAATGTGTCCGAACAAAGTTGGTTCAAATTGTTCGAAATATATTAGTCCACGCTATAAGTAGTTCTCAATCTGTTTCTTGTTCAGTCGTGTTTGTAGTATTGAAGCGAATAGAATCCATGGCTTTTTCATATGTTGGAATATCTATAACTTTTATTCGGCATTTTATGCGCATCCAACCACTTTCAGGCACACTGTCCTCGTTTCTCCTGGCCTCTTCCAATATAGTTTTCCGTATAAATTTTGGCCAATACAAAAGACCCTCCTTCACCCAACCACTAGGAATAGCAGAAATCACAACTGCCGAATTTTCCTTTGTTGCGACGAGCGTATACGGCATTTTGTACAAAGACTGAAGACGTTCTGACATGAGGAGCGGAAACTGTTTGAGAATAGTAGATCAAGAACTATGGCGGCTAGCTAATGAAAAGCATTGTGACCGCTTTTGGTTACATTCGGTCACAAAGCGGTCACAACTGGTTACAAGTGGTCATAAGTGGTCACATTTGCGACTACTCCATATTCTACGAAATTTTGATAATTATGTTCATTAACATGCATGTTTAATCGTTTTACAGGATGAAATTTCTTTGGATTGTAGAGTAATAGGTCAAAATTAAGGTTTCTGCGAAACAATGGACTTATTGGAAGTTGTATAGAATTTAATATAAATAAATATAACTATCACATTAATTTATTATTTGTTGTTAAAATTAATAATTAAAAAGGCGCTTTAAAAATAAGCCACCTACTTTACTAAATTACACGATAAATTTCGTTTCGCAATGAAATTCGGATATTATTTAGCTATACCCGTCCGTTTTTATTTTCATTAATATTATATCATGGCTGTAAAGTATTTTGGTGTTAAGAATTTTGTTGCGCATCCATGTTAAAATTATAACTATATATATTTATTTTTGCGGGAAACCGCAAATACGTACGCGCCAGCACCGGCGGGCCATTCAAGTGGTCACATTTTGGTTACAAATGCGACCGAATGCGACCGGATTTGGTCGCATTTGTAACCAGAATGTGACCGAATGCGACCAGATTTAGTCACAAATGTTCCCCACTTTTGGTTGCGGTTCCGGAACTGTGTCCGAACAGCGACCGAATTTCCGATTAGTGTGCACACAGTAGTGTGCGAACGTGTGCGAACGGCGACCAAATTGCGACCGAAATGGTTTCTTGGGCTATGTATTACCCTATTGGTAAGCTATCATTTAAACCACATTTCGATGAAATAACAGATGCGTCATTTTTTGAACAGCCGAATCTTGGGCGAATAAGACAGTCTGGCGTTCTGAGGCGGCGCGAGTGAATAGATATATGATTGACCTTATAATTAGAATGCTCTTAGGGCAAGGAACTTGAGGGCAGAATAACTGTATGACCAGTCATTATATTCTAGCCAGGTTGGTGATATCAACAACTGGCTTGGAACTGCACAGGCAGATGGCTAGATTATTTGCATTGATTATGTAGTTAATACATTTTGACATTACCTCTATTAATATAGAGACTTAGCAGAGTGTCTACAGAATAACCAGTTTTGATTTAAAAGCAAGTCGAGCAAGACTAGTCATGGGTTCATTAACAATATGCAATATGCATATCGCATTGGCGTCTTCAGCCTCGGAGCTAGGGGGGGGGGGGGCAACAAAAATTTTGAAAAATGATAAGTAATAATAATATTACATCATGAAATCGCGAAAATAGCGCGGCAGGCAATTTTTTTGTGGGACATAGTGAAGAAGGCCTTGATGTGGTTTGGTTTATTTGAAAACGGAATAATAATTTACACAATAATTTGTATGAAAAATGTTTCGTATAAAAATTAAGAAAAAAATTGCGCCGCGAGCAATTTTTTTTTTTGTGAAACAACTGTACTTGGATGGATTTTCTTAATAATTCAAGAAAATTTATAACATGATGAGAAAATGTGTGGTTTTTTGCGAGGTTTTATCATTTAGTATGAAAGAATAAATACCTGTTCCGATCCTGCCACCCCCCCCCTGGCGACGCCCATGTGCATATGTGTATACTGTATTTATTATTAATACTTATTTGTTTACTTGTCCGGCATTTATCAGGTAAAAATATGTATGGTGCAGAGATATACGAGTAGGTACATAGTGAACACTTAAATACTAAGTACACAATTATTTACAGATCTACTGCACCCCATGAGCAACTAATAATAATAAATACTTTATTTCATAAACAGACATAATAAATACATTCACAATTTTGCCACCTAACTAGGCAAAGCCCGTACTAAGGTGGCATTACATTTCCATATTATGTATTTCACTTATATATTTCATTTATACATCTCATTTACCCAAGTATATAAAATTAGTTATTTTCTTTATGTAATTATGTTTTTTTTTTGTTTTTCATCCAATCAATTGTAGCAATCCTTATGTAATACGATAACACACACACACACACACACACACACACACACACACACACACACATACACACACACAAACACACATATACATACATTACACCACATAACATTATGCCAATGAACACCCTCACCATACATCAGTACTTTATGTTGTTCAACCACTCACCTGTTGATACTGCAATCATTCACTGCATTTCTCCATTTATAAGGTTCCATTAAACTGAATGCTTCAATTTATTAAAAACAATGACATATATTGTTTTTAATAAATAATTCATAAACAAGTCACATAACAATGATAGGAATTACCAATCAGCTCAAGTTACGAGTATCTAAATAGCAACGGGGGGGTTCTTTGTAAGCTTTCTCACCCAAAACACGCAGATAAAATGTTTTTGGATAATGACCCTTATGGCGATATACATAAGGGCGTTTTTCGTGTGCATTTTATCTGCGTGTTTCGGGTGAGAAACCTTTAGAAAGTTTCAGTACAGGTTGAGGTTTAAAGAACCTCTTTATTCGACTGACCAACTCTTTACAATCAGAGATCCGTCTTACCTCCAGCGGGTAATTCTAACTTATTTTTATTTCGAGACTCAAATTTGTTATTTGGACTTTTTAATCGAAATTCCTTTTGGAATCAAATCATTCTACATTTCTTAATGACTCTGTAATAATAATTACAATCTGATATGATAAGATATCAACCCCAAGGATGTACCTAATATTCAAATACATAAAATGTACCTAATCAGTATAATCAATCTGGGATTCCCCACGAAGAGATATAGAGAGTTTCGAGATTATGCCACCGAGGTCGCTAGTCGCAACGGCATGGGGAAAACCGTCGACGAATCAAAAGTAATACCAAAGAAAAATGATAATAAAACTTTATTTTAAGAAAAACTATACAATGTTTTTACATTGTTGCGACATTTTTTTTTTCTAATGAATCTGGGTTTATCGAAATGAACCCAAATACACCTTTGTGCACTTCACAGAAAGCTTGAAAAGCCTAATATGTTCCCCCACTAAGCCAAAGTCTGTCTCAGGGTAACAAAAACATCTTGAAAATGTCGTATTATCAATAACAATTAAAACAATAAATTTTTAGTTTAATTACAAGAGTTCGCATACTGACATTTTAAAAATTTCTAAAAACGGGAGACCTTATATCTCGACAACCGTTACTAAATACTCTTTGGAAAAAATAGAGTAGGTACATTGAACCTTTATCTAGGGAATGACCGCAAAAAAAAATCTTGAGTAAATTTATCAAAACAAAAATGAAAAACACCTCTGATCTTTTTTCCGAGAGACAGAAACTCGTTTCCCGAAAATCGCTGAGAAACGTATTTATTTGTATTGATAATATGCGTTAAAATCTAGGGAGTGACCGTAAAAGTTTTTTGATTTTAGCGAAATTATCCCCTAAAAATAGAAATACGCAATTTTTTTTCAATTATCGTGCGATTGTGCATGCGATTTTGAACCTTATTTCCTAGGGAAATTAAACATTAAGTACTTGTCCCTGTGAATCTTAATTAATTTATTTATTTATCGTATGGCCAATATCACGCCTATATCATTAAACATTCGTTATGTCAAAGTGTAAAAACAGGTTAAAAGCGCAGAGTGAACTGCTTGTCAGAGACTTAAATCTAGATTTCTTATGTATTGTATTGCTTGGAAGCTAAGGGTGAGGAAGTCTGATGGATTGCCACTGCACGCTCTGAGCACACCCGGTAACTATGTGTTGAATGGTCTGCCTGTCGGTTCCATCTTAATCTTAATTTTATTTTGCGAGACAGAACGTGTATGGCAAGCAAGTAGGTAAGTACAATGTTAATATATTGTATGATATATACATATTGGTCGTCGATAACATAATACCAATGTTTTTGTGTTGTTTTTCTTTGAGAATTCACACACATTTTATCCAGGGGTTATCACACATGTGATGACAGCATTAAATGTAGGTATGTTAGCTATAAATAAGTACAATCCGAACTCATTAGACCATTATCATCATAACAATAAAGTATGTAGATTGGTAGACAAAAGTATTCAACGCAAGGTAGAGTCAAATTTGTATAAAAACAGCTGTTACAGTTCACCCCTAATATTGTAAGTTCTACTAAGCCTGTCGTACCCAACATGAAGGTCACTCAATAGACTGAGAACAGGTGTCTCCCGTTGTTATAGTAACCTCAAAAAATGGGGTTACAGAGAGGAAGACACCTGTGAGTGTGGTGCCAAACAGGACCAAAGTCACCTGTTTTCGCGTCCCCAAATAGGGGCAACATGCACGCCCGGGGATGCGCTACTGGCGAACGCCAGGGCTATCCGGGTGGCTGAATATTGGGGGCTTCAAATTTAATGGTGTTCCGGACACGGAAAGTAAGTAAGTATACTAAGAAATTCGTTTCGATTGAAGTGTTGGTAGCATCCATTACCTATAGCACCTTTTCTCTTCATCGGCTTTCAGTTCGTAGTGTTTTTTTTTATCGTTGGCTCTGTAACTATAACGCCATCACCTGCTTTTTTAATCAGTAGGTCAATGATTGCTGACCAATAATAGCATTTTTTTTATCCTACAGGGCCACCGATGACCAGGAAGACCCTCTTTAAGTCTAAACCGTTTCTAACGCAAAGCATTTCTATATAAGAGCATTAGGAATAACGCAGAAATACGTACCTAATCTAATCAGACTGCATAAAAAACTCTAACTCTAAAGAAACCGGAGATAGTGTACTATGAATATGACGAAAGCGAGGAGTTTGTGTAAGGATAATGCAGTCTGGCGTTAATTTGGTTACATAGTTATTAATTTTTCCAGAGGGCGGTCAAGGCTGCACCAATCCAAATAACCAGCGGGGGCAGTGCATTCGTCTGACCTCCTGTCCACCTCTTCTTGCCATCATACAAAGGAGGCCAGTGTCTTCTTCAAACACAGCCTTCCTGAGGAGATCACAGTGCGGATATGATGGAAATGAACCACTGGTATGTTGAGAATGTCCATTTTTTATCTTCCTAATCGGTCTATCCATGCACGTATCCAAAGGGGGGATAGTTGGGATCTGTCTCCCCCCGAAATTTGGCGCATACACAGGATGGACGGAACGATTTTTCTCTGCTATCTCGGCGCGCTTCAGTTTTTTTTGTAACGACTTTTTATGTAGATATGATACATACTACTAATGTAAAAAACATCGCCTGCGGCGTTATTTACACGATGTCTTTCCTACTACACACGTACTAACAACAACCAGGTTAATTGCTTCACCTACTCTTCTAAAAATTTGGTATAGGTATTTGTTATTAGTACGTATAACATTCTTTCTCATAAGTCAACCTTGGTCATGTTTCTGCTCCATCCAGATTCATAAAAAATATCAAAACCAAGTTAACTGATCCAAATAATTGTATTCTTCCAGGTTTGCTGCGTAGAGCAAGGAGGTGGTGGCGGTGGCGGTGGAGACAGTGGACCAGGCCCAGGTCTTTCATTGCTGCCTAGAAAAGATGTCTGTGGAGCTTACGTCGCAAACAAAATAGTTGGAGGAACTGAGACCGCAATTGACGATTTTCCATGGGCTGCGCTCGTTGAATATTCTAGGCGTGAGTATTGTGGTATGATTCATAAACAGTCTCGGCATGAAGATGATGCTTTGGCTTTAAAAACACAAAAGGAAACAATATCTTCATCATTGGAGTATGTTCTTCCCATCAACAAATCGTCTGCACATCTGCCATCTACCTCGTCATCCATTAAGGGCTTATATGCAGTGAACAAAAATTGTTCTATTATCGCTTCAACTTTTTCAAATTCTGTATGAGAATGTTAGCGAGAAATAAGCATAACGTGAGCGACGATGTGAATTATACCTTTTTTTTTAAAAAGAGCCTGGGAAGAAATTAAAAAATCTAAAACAGACAATTTGTTAAGATTAAAATTACCAATTTTGGAAAAAGTATACTTTTATATCAAATTCATTAAAAACTGAACGGAAAATCCTCAGATCCCGTATATTTCGGGGATACTTTCGGAATATTTTTTTTTCCAGGAATTTCCAAATTTTGTAATTCCAAAACAGCCAATTTGTAGTCCATACGTACTTTCATCTATAAGAGGTTTCTCTCAGTATTGGCTGAGAACAATTCAGGGCGCCGAAGCCGAATGACAGCATATAGGACCTTAAATACGTATTTAGTGAATATTTTGGAAATTCAATTCAATCCAATTATATGGGAGTTACTTTTTTTGCATGCCTATTTTTTCCTACTTCTGTGATTTCATTATTATAAAAGCGGTGATTTTAGAATAAAATATTTTTGGTTTAATGTATGTTCGTAGGTCGTAGGTCAAAGCGACCTAGCATGAGAAAATTTTAGATTCCATATAGCCTTATAATTATTGTAACTATGCAATTATTCAATTTTGGACATTATCAGTCTGTGTTTGGAAGTTTTGTTGCTAATCAAAAATTATTGCTACTCTTTATTTTTCTCATATCTTATATCATTCTTCATATAATTTTCAGCCAATGGACAGCGAGGATTTTACTGCGGAGGAACCCTCATCAACAACTTGTATGTCTTGACAGCAGCTCATTGCATCAGGGGCAGCAGTATTCCAAGAGGTGTCAGAGTGTGAGTATTTATTTATTTATTTATTTATTTATTGTTTAAACGGCCTCAAGCCTTTGGAAAGTTTACAATACAAATAATCAAATATATCAATACAAATGTGTGAATAGTTCTTTACCTTGGTATTTTACACATTCTGTGAAGGCCAATAATTAATTGATTAATTAGTTGAAAGGTTAATTAAAGAAAAAGTATCCATCAACGCTTAATACTCTAACCCCCGTTTTCACCGACTATAGCTATTCCTGCTCCTAACTGGGTGGCTATCCTACCTACCAAAAAATCCTACCTAATTTACGTTTCACCAACAAATTTCCACTTAATTGGGACAAATCCAGCTAGGAAGATTTTTATTTGTAGGGTTGCTACATGTAAAACAAATTGATCAAAAATAGTTATTTTTTTTAAACAATGCTTACTTTATAGAGGAAATAATACAACTTAAACACAGGGATTGTATTTGAAAAATGTTTAAATATTAAATATCATTACAAAAATAATTTACAGTCGTTAAATAACCGCGTATTTTTATTTTTCATATTTCACACAAATATTATTACCTAATGGCAACACTAGACTCAAGCTTGACGCATGCGCGTTTAGGGTACGTGGTAAAATGAAAATGGCGCCTAACAGTAAACATTGTTTGTATGCAAAGTGTCATGTTATGATATTGTGTTCCGTTGTGTTCTAGGACTGTTTTGGAGTTATAAAATAACCCCAGGTCGGAAAAAAACACTACCTGATTGATAAAATTCAATGTGGCGGCCGATTACGTAGTTGGGTGAAGTTTAATATGACAGATCTTACCGTTAGGTGCCCAAATCTCGTTGCCTAAGATAAGTGGGATTCCTAGCCGTTAGGTAGGTATTTTCGCGTGGTGAAACGCAAATGTGGGCTAGGTGACTTTTATCTCTGCTATTCCTCACCTAACCAGTCGGTGAAAACGGGGGCTAAAGTGTTGCTTTCAAATCGCTCCGGGGGGGCATTTTTGTTCTTCAGGTTCTTCTCCCCCCTTCTCAAGAGAAACGCCTCAACAATTAATCATTATTTATTAAAATTATATAATAAATCTTTTTCTCCGGGAAGGGGGGGGAGGCACTAGAAAAACTCGGGGAGGGGGGCAACGCCTTCCCTGTACCCGTCCTGAAAGACACTCTTATTCCAAAGTTATTTGAAAATAGATTAGAAAGGTAGATAATTTGGAAGCAAATATGGAAAATTTAATGCCATATATTGAAAAAAATATGTACCTGCTAATTAGATACTAAATTACGACTGAGTTCAAATGAAGTCATAGGATAAATCCCGTACCTGCCGACTATTGAATTGCTGTCCAAAGTATGAAAGTTCCTATATAGTAACTATGAAATTTAAACAAAGCATTTTCTTTCAGAGTCTCAATCCGTTTAGGAGAGTGGAACACCGCCACAGATCAAGATTGCAGCCCAGATGGCTCAGAATGTAACGAGTCCCCAGTGGATATTCCAGTAGATTCCACAGTGGTCCATCCACAATACGTCCCTTCATCAACAAACCAAGAAAACGACATAGCTCTTATAAGAATGGCCAGACCTGTGCAGTTCACAAGTAAGTCTGCACCAGTTTTATAAGAATGAACTAATGAATTAATTCGACACTATTGATGTCACGGGACTTCTCTCCAATACAAGAAATCTCCCCACATTGAAGAGTAGTTTGGAGGCTTATAAGTGAACAAATTAGCATTTAAATTTGAAACTCATACATTTTGTTATACCATTGAATATTTTGTTAACTCGACGTATATCATTTCAGAATGGATCCAGCCTGTTTGTCTTCCTGCCATCAGTCAACAAGTTTCTACGAAGAACTTTATTGGCGAAGAGCTTTACGTGGCAGGATGGGGAAAAACTGAAACTAGTAAGTCTTTGAACTGTTTATCTTTCATATGGTAAGTTATAGCCCCGAGAGATCTGGCCAAAAAGCAAGAAAAGGCCTCTAAAGACCTTAGTGGAAAGTTTAGGGAAAGGTGTTGGTATTGATTTGGCATGACAGTCTTAGACTGGAGTCTTTATCTCGATAACTTTTTTTTAAAACTAGTTTGCAAATGTTGCGTCCACTCCTCAGCAGATGGCGTCACCATCGGAAACATAAGGTCAACGTGAAATAATTTCCAGCTGCATCATACGATATACAATTTCCCAAAATTACACGATTGACAGCAGGTTGTGGTAGAATGGGCGAACGTTGCCCTGGGCATAAAGTGAACACTAAAGCCAGCCAAGCCCGACTCGTAAGCGTCGGAACACCTATCCTACTTCCTGCCCATGGAAGATCACATAACGCTAAATTATGTGAATGAAGATGCCTCTCGTCTCTGTTGAGGAAAAAACTGTAAAAAAAACTGTAACTCGATAACTTTCTTTTACAGGATCTGAATCTGACGTGAAGCTTAAACTCAGAGTGCCTGTTGTGAACGACGACCAATGTACTTCGAGATATCAAGGATTAGGCGTCAACTTGGTGAGAAGTCAAATGTGTGCCGGAGGGAAGAGGGGTCAGGATTCTTGTAAAGGAGATTCGGGAGGACCTCTGATGGGCGTGGAGACTGAGTCGAGACAGAGTAACTGGTTCCTAATGGGAGTTGTAAGCTTTGGACCCTCGCCATGCGGTACCCAAGGATGGCCTGGAGTTTATACTCGTGTTTCTTCCTTCAATAATTGGATCACATCAAACATTAGAGCATAACCAATATTATAATATTCCATAGCTACATTCTGTGCCGTTGCCTAATAATGTCCCAATTGTTCCAATATTATCAAGTCTACTATCTATAGGTATTCTGTGCCGTTACATGAATGTCCCAATTGTTCCAATATTATCAAATCCCATATCTACATTCTGTGCCGTTGCCTAATAATGTCCCAATTGTTCCAATATTATCAAAATAGCTACATTCTGTGCCGTTGCCTAATAATGTCCCAATTGTTCCAATATTATCAAAATTGCTACATTCTGTGCCGTTGCCTAATAATGTCCCAATTGTTCTAATATTATCAAATCCCAAATTGATACAGTAGATTGAAGTTGGGTTTAAAATTATACAACTAAATACTGGAACATGTAAGAAATGATCAAAAGAGACAAGAGTGTTCCTCTTTTTAATTCCTGCATTTTTGTTGACTGACCTGGAAACGCTTTGGTCAAATATAACTCCAAACATTACTGTTTAGCTTCTAGAACTACATACATTAAACAACATTCTTTTATACGGTTATAATATACGCCATACTCATTAAAACTATATCTAGGAATAGAAAGAAGAATGCTCTTTTAGTAAGGAAACAAAACCAGGCCCGGCGCAAACGAAATGTAACTCAAATGATAGGTAAAAATTAGTTATTAAATACTGCATACGTCGCATCATCGAATTCAATGCCTTAATGTGTGAAATACCTTTTCGAAGTTTTCAGAGGTCACATGAATGTATACCTATTAGTAAGAGGAGCATTAAACAATTACAATTGCGGGTAAAAGGCGTATAATATGATGAGTAGCCCTTCATCAGCCTTGGTCCTCCCACTGCCGGATGGAACTAAGAAATAATAATTTTTAAAAGATCGTTGCAACATTTCTGAATTTATGCAATCGCTGTCCCTCCTGAATTTCGAATAGGTATTTCACACATTTAGCCATTGATTTCGATGATGCCTTCAATGCGGTATTTAATGACTCATTTTATCTATCATTTGAGTTACATTTCGTTTGCGTCGGTCCTGGTTTTTTATTAGCATTCTCCTGTATATATAAGTAGAAGACACCTCATATTATTTTACTCTTACTGTGTATGCCATATATTACTGTCGTTTTTCTTTTTTATTTTAATAAATAATTTTATTAAATTTGTATATTTTTTAAACCTTGTTATCTCTTCTGTGTTTTGGAAAACCTCTTGTCTTTAGCGATAAGAATATTGCGTCCGACTTGGGAAGTTGAGAGATAGATTTCTTAAAGAAAGAGTATAATTGCAAAATAGTGTCTGTTTCAATGAATTTTGATAAATAATTATGGGCTTTTGTACGCAAAGAATGAATCAATGATGGAAAAATCACAATTAAGGAAATTAAGCAAAAAGGAATAGTTGCAAACCATATTGAAATAGTTAGTCCAGGCGCTGGGTGTAGTTTCGTATGAACAATATGAGGACCGAATTCCATCAATTGATTATTGTTAGGGATATATCAAAGATTAAGGAATCGGATATTGCTGGCCAAGTTTCCGGTCCAATTTTCTTAACACCCCCTCTAAGGTTGTCGATGGGGTATACATTCTATGAAGTCATTTTAATGACTATTTCAGTTTTATTTTTGTTTTTTATAATTGTAAAGGAAATCGGGTTGTTTAGTGAAGTAAAAAATAAAATAAAAAAGGCTTTGTTATAAATAAAATAATACAAAGCTGAAAATAATAGATTTCATAAGGGTTAGGCTCTCTTTATCTGTCTGAACCTATTTTTATTGTAACCGAAAACATCTTAGAACTCGCGGGTCTAGGGTGGGGACAAGAAAGAACAAGCAAAGGACTGAAAGACATGGAAGAATCTGCAACAGGCCTGATTATATCCAGAAATGGAATAAAAAATGCTGATAAAAAGAGGAAAAACTCAATACGCAGTTCTTAAAACAAATATATTTCAAGAGTTTTTTTTATAATTAGGTAGTCCACCAAAACTGGGTGATTCAAGAGTTAGTAGTTTCTCTTCAATTTGAGTTCAAAACATATATTGAAGGTCCCTCCTCACACCCGAATAACACAGGCGCCGGTTGAGATCAAAACAAACGAACAATGTCTCAATGACTCTATAATATATATGCAAAAAAAAACTATTGACTACATTGATGACATGACGCTAACCTTCAGAAGCCGGAATATAAATCCCACATTTATAAATATTTTAGCCTGTAAATTTATTTATTCGTATCACGTACTCTCCGTTTCACATTATTTGTCTGACGGGTTTCCGTGGATACGAAATTTTTCCATAGAATTACTATGAAGAATCAAACAAGATAACTAACAGAGAGTAAAAGTAATTTTTAACAGGGCAATGTTCTAATTTGAAACTTGACATTTACCGAAGCAATAAAGTATCTGCCATAGTGTCAATCAAAAAAAAAAAAAAAAAATATTATAATGTTTGATGTTCCGGAGGCAGGTCCCGAGATTCCCATATCTGATCATACAGCGGAAGATCTGAAGAAAGTTACGGAAATGATTAAGTGCGCTGGGGTCCTGAATACCGGCAAAGTGGTTAGAGTACATAGATTGGGTGCTCGTCAGACAGATAAAACAAGACCATTGAAGATTATTTTTGACAGCAGTGAAGATGCAAAAGCAGTGATATACAATAAATTTAAGCTTCCAAGATATGTCAAGGTGAAACAGGACTATACAGATATTCAGAGAGATCACATGAAAAAACTGTGGAATGAGTTCGAGAAGCGTAAGACAAACGGCGAAGAAGACATTGTGATTAAGTTTATGAATGGAACTCCAAAAATTATCAAAGAGAAGAAAAAAAACTAAGTCATCATTTAATACTGTATTATCGAAACGTACGAGGCATTAGAACAAAAATTCTCGATCCTCATAAATACCTAAAGAACAGTTAAATTACATTTTTTTGTTATCCCAATTGTCAATAGAAAAATTGATTGATAGAAGAACCGTTCTCGACTCAGTGTTCCTTTATAAAATAGTTAGTTCTCTTTTTGACAGCCCTGATCTTTCGCAGCTGATAAATATTCGTTTACCCGCGCGATATACTAAAAGTATGTTTCATTGTAACAATCAAATTATAACCAACTACCAAAAAAAAAAATACGGTGATACCTAGACTGCATCGCTTGGGGAATGAATGCCTACCTATACATGTAGACATATTTAATGTAAATCTGCCCTCGTTTAAAAATATTATTAAAGAATGTACAAACCTGAAGTATAATGGTCTAATTACAATGGATATTTGGATTGTTTATGGATTTGCTATGTTTTATAGTTTGTGAATATCACATATTTTCGATTTAAGTTTGCATTTTTGATATAACTTGTATTGTATGCTATTAGTTATTACACATATGGATAATTTATCAGTTCTATAGGTGTATACCTACAGCTGGATTGCATTGTGTATTTGTTTGTGTACTTCAGCAGCAATTAAAGATTATTGTTACGGATGCCTAGTGCGTACTCTTGATTCTGTATGGTGCATTGAGGTGACGTTATGGTACCTACCTGGCGCCTACCTATGTACATATATATCTGGTACTATGTATAGTGCCGTTTTTCACTGTTTTACCTATATTATATATGTTGTTAATGTTATCATACATAGTGGCGGAATAGTATAAGTGCGCACTGTGTGTATTATTATTAATTATTATTATATACTTTAATATATATATTTTTTATTAATTTACATTGTTAGTATTTGAGTACAAGTATTGGTTTGTTATTATATACACTATACAGTATGATATTATTATATTATAAGTAGTATTGTATAGCACAATAAGTATATTGATTTGTATATCTTTTAAAAGGCTTTAAAGCCGTTTATTGAATAAATAAATAAAATAAATAAATCATAATACCTACCAAACGTATTTAGGAATGTTTACTGCTGCTATTTGTAAAAAATGTGGTCAAACAAACAGACATAGTAGTTTATTATGTTTCAGTATATTAATTAATCCTTCTTTATGAATAAATTATGATTCAGATTCAGAAGAATTCAGATTTTACAGTCTTGGCTAAAAGTTCTTAAATGCACCTCTGTAGATGTTAAAGTTAATCGAACATTGCAATTGTTCTACTTCACCAACCAAAGGAGAATGCTCATTTAGTATGGAAAAAAACCCAGGCCCGGCGCGAACGAAATGTCACTTAAACGATAGGTAAAAATGAGTAATTAAATACTGCATAGCGGGCATCATCGAAATCAATGGCCTAATGTGTGAAATATCTATTCAAGTTTACAGGGGTCACATGAATGTATTAGTAAAAGTAGCATTATATAGCTACAACTGTGGTTCAAAATCGTATAATATGATAAGTATAAGGTAGCCCGTCTTCTTCATCCACTCCTCCACTCCTGGATGGAACCAAGAAATAATAATTTTGAAAAGCTCGTTGCAACATAATCATTCCTGAATTTATACAAACGCTGTGCCTCTTGAATTTCGAATAGGTATTTCACGCATTAAGCCATCAATTTCGATGATTCCTCTTATGCAGTATTTAATTACTCATTAATACCTATCATTTGAGTTACATTTTGTTTGCGCTGGGCCTGGGTTTTTTTAGCATTCTCCTTTGCCATCGTGAAGCACGGGTAATTCAGCTAGTATTATAATAATATAGCAATCATCAGATTCATACATCATATAGGTAAAATAATAAGTATATTATCTTAGTATTATGAACTTGTAGATAATTCAGTTGCCGTAGCTTTATAGTGCGGACGTAGTGTTGATAAATTATTGTTTTTCTATCATAATTATTTATCACAATTCACAACATAACCTAACTAAATACATAGAGACACATAAGACTCTGTGTGTTATACAATATGTCTCTAAGATTATTGGTTTATAGTTTAGTAGGAGTGAGTGTGTTCCTTCAGTTGATATCAATAAGTTCCTGCCGTAAGTAATATAATATATGAGTAGCACTAGACTATAGTGCCCTAGTAGCTACTCTATACAATGTATAGAATATATCACAACAAGACACTAAGGTGACACATAAGGTGTAATATGTCTTTACAATTATTATTGGTTTATAGTTTAGTAGGAGTGAGTGTGTTCCTTCAGTTGATATCAATAAGTTCCTGCCGTAAGTAATATAATATATGAGTAGCACTAGACTATAGTGCCCTAGTAGCTACTCTATACAATGTATAGAATATATCACAACAAGACACTAAGGTGACACATAAGGTGTAATATGTCTTTACAATTATTATTGGTTTATAGTTTAGTAGGAGTGAGTGTGTTCCTTCAGTTGATATCAATAAGTTCCTGCCGTAAGTAATATAATATATGAGTAGCACTAGACTATAGTGCCCTAGTAGCTACTCTATACAATGTATAGAATATATCACAACAAGACACTAAGGTGACACATAAGGTGTATATGTCTTTACAATTATTATTGGTTTATAGTTTAGTAGGAGTGAGTGTGTTCCTTCAGTTGATATCAATAAGTTCCTGCCGTAAGTAATATAATATATGAGTAGCACTAGACTATAGTGCCCTAGTAGCTACTCTATACAATGTATAGAATATATCACAACAAGACACTAAGGTGACACATAAGGTGTAATATGTCTTTACAATTATTATTGGTTTATAGTTTAGTAGGAGTGAGTGTGTTCCTTCAGTTGATATCAATAAGTTCCTGCCGTAAGTAATATAATATATGAGTAGCACTAGACTATAGTGCCCTAGTAGCTACTCTATACAATGTATAGAATATATCACAACAAGACACTAAGGTGACACATAAAGTGTAATATGTCTTTACAATTATTATTGGTTTATAGTTTAGTAGGAGTGAGTGTGTTCCTTCAGTTGATATCAATAAGTTCCTGCCGTAAGTAATATAATATATGAGTAGCACTAGACTATAGTGCCCTAGTAGCTACTCTATACAATGTATAGAATATATCACAACAAGACACTAAGGTGACACATAAGGTGTAATATGTCTTTACAATTATTATTGGTTTATAGTTTAGTAGGAGTGAGTGTGTTCCTTCAGTTGATATCAATAAGTTCCTGCCGTAAGTAATATAATGATTGTATCTGTTAAAAAAAAACTGCATATAGTCCCCCCTTTGCACAGACAAACGGTTTATGCCGAAAGGTAGGGCCGTAGACAGAAATTCATTTTGGGAGGGGGTTCATTCTGGACCAAAAACAATAAGGAAAGAATGGGGGCGTAAATAGCGCCGCAGGCGATCATTTTTAATAAGATGGGTAGTTTGATGAACCTGGTTGATATTAAAGTAAATTTCTGCCGCATCTTAATTTTTTTTTCATATGAAGATAGATAAAGCAGAATCGTTTACAACTACAATTTATTTTTTGTGAAATAAATGGATTTTCTGAATAATTATTGAAAATTCATGACTCGATGAAAAAACAATGTGGTAATATGTGGTTCATTTCTCATACGTATAAAACGGTGGGTTGGCTGAGAAATTTCGGGGGAGGGAGGGTTTAACCCCCCCCCCCCTGCCCACGGCCGTGACGAAAGGGTTTTACAATATCTCAACAGATGGCAAAAATAATGGTAAAATAAACTATGGTATTGTGTAATTGGTAAACGTTGCTCTGGCCACAAAGTAATCACTTCTGAACCATTGCAATGGATTACAATGCATTGTACCAATTCTATATCTATTTAGATAAATTTAATATCTTTGCAGAATCACCAGATCAATCTCTCATAAAGGAAATATTAAAGATAATCGAACCCAATTATGACATTTCCGAACTAGAAATAGATAATATAGGGCCACAGGAAATACACAGCACAGGTATGTCAATTCTCTACTCTACCATTATCGGGAGTGCCGCAAGGTCCTATTCCGAGACCCTTATTAATTTAATATTCTTTACTAGATAACTTTTATTTATTTATTTATTGACAGGGATGAATATGAAAGACTAACTAACGAAAGGCTAGAAGTACATGATGATGAGGAACGCTCGACGAGTGAACTATGGAATGTTATGAAGGAGGTGCTAGTAAATAGTGCAAGAGAAGTATGTGGAGAAGCGTTGGTAGGAAGGAAAAAAGGTGATGCGTGGTGGGATGATGAGGTGAAGGATGCTGTAGTGAGGAAAAAGAAAGCGTGGAATGATGTGCTTGGTGCGAAACCAGATGATGGAGGTGAGAAAGAAAGAAAGCAGAATATATATAAAGCGTGTAGGAAAGAAGTGAAAGAAATGGTTTGCCAGAAAAAGAGAAAACTTGAGGAAGAGGAATGTATGAAATTATCGAGGAACGCCGAGGAGAATTTGAAAATATTCTGGAAGGAAGTAAAAAGAAAGCGATCTGGAAGTGAGAAAAACAGTATGAATTGCATCAAAGATAAGAATGGTGATTTAGTGATGAATGGAGAAGAAGTTGTTGAAAGATGGAAAGAATACTTCGAAGAATTGTATGAAAGTGGTACTAGTACAAACCAGACGAATGTAGCAGATAGTATGAATGTAAATATTGCTGAGGACGAGGAAATACGTATGAATGAAGTTGTGCTTGCATTGAAAAAAGCAAAGAATGGTAAAGCTGCGGGACATGACTGTGTGGCCATAGAGTTCATCAAGCAAGGTGGCCCGAAGATTCTCGAGTGGTGCCTGAGGCTCTTCAACTTGTGCTGGGAGAGTGGCTGCACTCCTGAGGATTGGAGGAGGGCAGTCATCTGCCCTTTGTACAAGGGGAAAGGCTCAAGGTTGGAATGCGGCAGTTATCGGGCTATCAGTTTGCTGAGCTCTGTGGGCAAACTGTATGGAAAGGTATTGATTGAAAGAGTAAGAAAAGTGACTGAAAGTAAAGTATGGGATGTGCAGGGTGCTTTCATGAGTGGCAGGGGGTGCACCGATCAGATCTTCTCCCTACGGATGGTCGTGGAGAAGCTTCTGGCTAAACACCAGAGGCTCTTCTGCGCGTTCGTGGATCTGGAGAAGGCATACGATCGTGTGGACCGAGAAAGACTGTGGCGTGTACTGTCGGAATATGGGGTGAGCGACCGACTGATTGGCGCAATCGCGTCTCTATATACGGAGAGCTCTGCTTGTGTCAGGGTGAATGCTGCGTTGTCGCAGTGGTTCACTCTCACAAAAGGGGTTAAACAGGGTTGCGTCATGTCGCCTTGGTTGTTCAACCTGTTCTTCGACTACTGCATGCGTCCTCTGAATGAGCTGAATGTTGGTGTGGACCTAAATGGAGTGAAAGTATGTGCGTTAATGTTTGCAGATGATTTAGTGTTGATGGCTGATGATGAATGTGAGTTACAACGGATAGTATCCTGTGTGTACGAAAGCTGCGATATGAATGGTATGAAAATGAATGTAAATAAAACGAAAGTATTAGTGTTCGAAAGAGAGGAAATAAGGACAAATTGTGTGATAAAGGTTGGTAATGACTGTCTGGAGCAAGTGAATGAGTATGTATATTTGGGAAGTTTGTTTACTAGAGATGGACGCTGTGATGGAGACATTGAAAGAAGGAAGCTGGCCGGTACTAGGACGAATGGTGCGCTCGGTCCGATTGTTAGTAGTAGCAATGTGTCTATGAAAGCAAAAGTGCTAGTGCACAATGCTGTCTTGGTGCCGACCCTGATGTATGCTAGTGAGACGTGGACGTGGATGAAGAAGGATGAATCAGGGTTGAATGCAGTAGAAATGAGGTCATTAAGAAGAATGTGCGGGAAAACGCTGAGAGATAAGATAAGGAATGAGGTTATTAGGGAAATGAGTGACTGCAAGACTGGTGTAGTGACAAGAATGAAAGTAAACAAACTAAGATGGTTTGGGCATGTTGAGAGAATGAATGATGACAGGATGACAAAAAAGATATATCTGAATGAGCGAAGAGGGGTGAGAAAGCGCGGCCGTCCGAGACTGACCTGGTCCGATCATGTCGACCAGATCCTCAAGGATGGACGCGTTTTGAGTAAAAGGAATCGGAGAGCGTGTATGACTAATTGCATGAATGTGACGGAAGCTAGGAGTGTGTGTAAGGATAGGGCTGTCTGGCGCTCTGTCCTCTCTGCCTACCCTGCAAGGGATGTGGCGTGAGGGTATAGATAGATAGATAGATAGATTTATTGACAAGGCACAGTCACAGACGTTGAAAACAAATTAGATAAGAGGAAAATTTAATAAATATTTAATTCAACGCTGTATTACAGCGTACAGTGTGTTATTATTATGTATTATCAAAAAGGTTTTGACGTAAGTTCATGGCAATAATGAAAATGCGGATTTTATTTATCTTCGTTATTAACGAATGTTTTTTTTTAATTTTAGACATCTTCGCAGAAAAGTCCTGAAATCGAGGCATAGTCTTCGTTTTATGTAGGCTTTTAAACTAATTTCGTACCGAAAAAATTGAGTTTATGAGACTATGTAATCAGTCACGTGAGTAAAAATAAAACTAAACACAAATGGGCGCGGGTTCAATCCCTGACCTACTCCACTTCACAACACAAGCTTTTAAGCTTTCTGTGAAGTATGTGAAGATTCATTTAAAAAAAATACAGATAATTTAAGCTAAGGAGTAATATTATTGATAGATGGGGAAGGGCTAAAGAAGGACGGTGGTGGCAGCTATTAGGTGTACGTGACTGATTACATAGTCTAATAAGCTCAGTTTTTTCAAAATGTCAATAAAACAGTCACAAATGTAAATATGTGCCTGTTGCCGTGCCATTAATGCCGAAAACATCGCTGTAATTTCATTCCATTTAGAAAAACATATTATGCTTAAGAAGACATTGCAGTAGTTAATTTATATTTACTTAAATTAACAGTTAATAATTGTTACTTTTAACAATTAATTGAACAATTCTCTTCTGCTCTTAACCACTGTTGATTTTGCCAGATGAATCCACGACGGAATCACTCATCTCTTTTTATGATTGTACCACTCCAACTGGACAGAGAGGTCAGTGTAAAAATATTCGACAATGTCCAGCAGTCATATCTATCTTAACAAATGCCCCGAGACCCATACCTCAGAGTACAAGACAGGCGTTAGCAGATCTAGGGTGTGGATATGAAGGAAGAGATCCCAAGGTATGTATGTATCAGAAAATTGATCAAAAAATCAGACCCACTTTTACTATCATACCAATTACAATTTTACTTAATTAGTAAGAATTTTTTTTTGCACATTGTTATATGCGTGGGAAATCACTGAGAGATAAAGAATGAGGATATTAGATAAATGAGTGATTGCAAGAAAGAGGCTGTAACTAGAATGAAAGTGAATAAACTAAGATGATTTGGACATGTTGAGAGAATGAATGACGATAAGATGACAAAAAAAATATATATTTGGGTAAGCTAAGAGGTATAAGGAAAAGCGGTCGTCCGAGGCTGACCTCTGGACCGATTATGTTGACCAGATCCTCAAGGATGGATGCGTTTTGAGCAAAAGAAATCGGAGAGCATATAATATGACAAATTGTACGAATGTCACGGAGGCTAGAAGTATGTGTAAGGACAGAGCAGTCTGGCGCTCTGTCCTTTCTGCCTACCCTGCGAGGTACGCGGCGTGAGGGTATAGATAGATAGATAGACATTGCTATAACTAACAAACTAACTTGAAAACGATATAAGAAAATTTTTATAAAACCCCTTCACAGGTCTGCTGCACCAATACAGTCTTTGATGACAGAAGTGCCAAACAGTCCATGCCTGATCCAGCCCAACCAAATTCTTATTACTCAGAAGCACCTTTGGCAGTCGAAGGACATCAGAATCTTAGACTACTTCCAGGGGACTGTGGTAAACTAAAGCCGGAAGCTGGAGGCATAGGATTTGTGCATGGTGGTAACAAAACGATGCCTTACGAGTTCCCTTGGATGGCACTTCTGTCTTACAATACACGTAAGTATTTTTTTATGTGGTATACAGAGAGATCAGGCCGCCAGATTTCCCTGTTCTTAAAAAGATTTTTTGTTTCATTGACTCTTTTTTTACAATTACAAGCACAAAACAAACAACAAGTAAGAATGTAAAGATAAAACGATTAGTCCATTCATAATTCAGCTGTCATCCACAAGGATGCGCCACAGTTAAATTAAAACATATAATAGGTTCATTCCGGTCGCCTCACACACCTACACTCAATCTGGCTCACACACTCACACACGCACACTTCAGATATTACAATTTTATTATTAATATATTAAATACTAAAAGAGAGAGAAAAGAAATGATGAGAAGACAAAAAAATAAGAAAGAAGCGTTAGGGATTAGAGGGGGGGAAGGACAATCACTCATTCGGACACTCTACGATTCCTTTAATTTTTTTTTTTTTTCAAAACACGTCCGTCCTCAAACATGTCGACATGGTCGTACCAACTATGCCAACCATTTACTAGTACTGTTCATCTTTTATTTATTTATTTTTATTTTATTTTTATTTACAAAGATTCACCTACAGGCAAGGTGTGTGTGTGTACGACATTATATACTTCTAAACAATTATGTATGGTTCACATCTTGCCCTCTTAGTGGTGAATACAAAAAAGCTATACAATATATAAAATACACTTCAAGATTATTTTCGATATCAATTATGATAGTGTTTTTTTTTTTTTATTATTTATAAAGGGCATCAGGTAAAAACCCATTTTTTTCCAGCATCCGGCCAAGACTTCCAATGCGGTGGTACAGTCCTAAATGAGAGATACATTCTGACAGCCGCACATTGCATTACAAACTTGAGAGGAAGACTTGTTCTCTCCGGAGTTAGAGTTGGAGAACATGACATAAACAAAGAGATAGACTGCGAGGACTGTCCTCCACCCCAAGATTACTCCATCGAAGAAGTCATACCGCACCCTGATTATATTGGATCCAGACTACGACAAGGCAGTAGATTTCAGCATGATATTGGATTAATAAGATTGGCAAGAACCATTGATCTATCACAGGGTAAGAAATAATACATTAATTTAGGTATTTATTGCTAATTTATTTATGGCTAGAGACAAGTGATAGTCTACTGATGCGAATTTTCAGTCAAATAAATCAATGAAAATTTGGCATTTGTCAAAATGAAGAGCACTTTCCACTTTTAAACTCCTCTTCAAATAAAGATGTCACGAATATTTATTGTATCCAAGTGAAAAGTTATATGTAGGGAACTATAAAAAAATTGACTGAGGAGCTGGAGGTCAGCGGCGCCCTCAGAAGGACGGAGTGGAGGAAGGCTCTTGACTCAGCCAGGGTCCACCCAGGACTGTCGTGCTGATGGTGATGATAAAAAATTGCAAGTATGCTAATTCCTATAATAAGACAAAGGTATCTATTTGTTTCAGAGTACGTTAAAGCCATCTGTATACCCCACCAGAAAGTATATCGTGAGAAACCATTGGATAACACCAGCCTATTGGTAACAGGATGGGGCATAACGGAGGAAGGAAGCGCAAGCCCAGATCTTCTCAAAGTCTACCTTCCTTATGTGGCCAATGATCAATGTGGTCGTCTCTTCAATAAGTAAGTCTCTTCTTCCTCTTGTTCATCAGTCTTGATCCCTCCTCTGCTGGATGCCTCTTCCATTTGTTTCCAGTCTTTTCTATCCCTCGCCTTTCTGACCCACTGCCTACCCGCTACCAAGGTCACGTCGTCCGCCCATCTTTTCTGGGGCCTTCCGACACCTCTCAGAAGATGTGTCGGAACAGATTTTCCCATGGCCTCCACTTTACGAGTCTGGGTGTGCATCTATTTTCTACTTGTCTTGCTGTGTGCCATACCCATTGCCATTTACGATCCATGACGTCGACAATTTGGGTTCTTCGTCTGATTTCCTCATTTCTAATTCTATCGCTGAGGCTCACACCCAGCATCTGTCTCTCCATGGATCGCTGTGTGCATTTTAACTTCTGGCAACTTCAAGTTACCACAATAAGTATTTGTGATTAATCCACATCCGCGCACAGGCAGTTATAGGTACAGGCAGGTGTGTGATCAAGGTCTCACTATCTGTGTAATAGCTCGGAATACATGTTTTGTTTCTGAATTCAGAACTATTGGAGACGGAATTGGATTCCGGCAACTCTGCGCGGGAGGAATTCAAGGTATAGATGCATGCGGAGGAGATTCCGGAGGACCTTTACAGTACGCGGAATACTCTGACAGAAGTCTGAAGTATGTCCAATACGGAATCGTAAGCTTTGGACCCAGGAGCTGTGGCCAGTCCAACGTACCGGGAGTGTATACTCGAGTCTCGCATTACGTCAAGTGGATACTAGATACGATTAGACCCTAATTCAATTTCATAATTTATTATTGAGTTGTAATAAATTGTTGATTTATTATGAAGAGTAGTTTCATTATTATTTCTATATCATCATCATCACTGGCGCTACAGCCCACTGTGAGCCTTGCCCCCTCCAGAATTCTTCGCCATTCTATTCGGTCCATCGCCCGCACCTTCTAGTTCGTCACTCCAATTGCCCTGAGGTCCCTCTCCACGCCATCCATCCATCTCAGCTTAGGTCTCCCCACATCTTCTTCGGTATTCGGTCGTCCTTCGTTCGTTGGACATTTCCCAACCATCTTAGGTGATATGATTTTATGCACTTTACTATGATGGGTTTGTTGTATAGACTTTCCAGCTCATGGTTATTTCTATATAGTACTTAAATACACAAAGTGACATTGTAATAAAATAACTGGAAATATAATATGTTTTATTAAACCATGAAAGTATTATTTATTGTGAAAAATATGAAAACGAAGTGGACCTAAGTGAGATCCCTGCGGAACTCCACTAGTTGCACCAATGGAGAACGAAACAAAGCTGTTCACTGTTCAGTGTAACGTAGAGTAAATGACGTTCCGCACAACGGAGAATACTACCAAAATCTTTATGCATTTCAAAATTGTTCAAAGTAAATTGTTTGAAACGACGTATCTTTACATGCATTCATACGATAAACTTGACCTGTCCAATAACTTCTCACAGAAGTCGTTGGTCTAAAAACAGGTTCGTAAAGACCAAGTAATGTACCTATTTGTTATAAAGATTTATATATACCCAATATTAAGAACTACCTATCAACTTTTATTACTTCATGTGTTTGATAAGGTGCGGACGTGAACAACATTGTGTCTCTTAATCAAAAATGTCAACACAATTATTATTGGTTTATAGTTTAGTTGGAGTGAGTGTGTTTCTTCAGTTGATATCAATAAGTTCCTGCCGTAAGTACTATAATTTATTGATATATTCAAGCATTATAGTTTGACAGTATAAATATCAGGAGACAATTCAATCTTTATATGATGCGTAATTAGATTTTGTTTACGAGAAGACTCCTCAAATAAGATTTTGTTTACGAGAAGACTCATCTAAATAGACAATAGCCCAACATGTACTGGAATTTCCAAGTCAATAAACTCCATATATACCTAATTCATATAGAATAGGTACAGTTTGGTTTATTAGAATATTTTACTTAACTTCACCGTGGTGTTTTTCTTTTTTGTTAATTGTTCATTTGTGAACAAATCTTGCAACCGATTTTTCAACAACTTCCTGACTACTTCCTGAGACCTGAAACTTTTCAAACGTACGCAAATTCAGTGATAATACGATTTTGTGTAAAAATGGATCAGCTTTCTCCAAAGATAAAAAAAATGTAAAGCGTTTCAGGGGATTCGAGGGTCGTGTGGAGTCATGTGTGAAAGGGCGTTGGAAAATAAATCCAGATCGTAAGTCACATTTTGTCCATCTCAAGCCTATAAAGTATGCCGGGTTGGCTTGTCAAATTTGCCGTTGCGAAGCACGGGTTAATTAGCTAGTACATAATAAATTAGTACATTAGCATCTTCCTAATCATTTTATAATACTTTTATTTAAAACATGGTATGTTCTAGAATCATCTGCTGATTGCATCACTCCGAATAGACAGAGAGGACAATGTATCAACATTAAGCAATGTCCAGCAGTTATATCAATCTTAACAAATGCTCCGAGACCCTTACCTCAAAGTACAAGACAGATGTTAGCAGCTCTAGGGTGTGGCTATGAAGGAAGAGATCCCAAGGTATGTAATCTACAATTCATAGTACTGGATCTGATGTCAAGCTCGCCCTAGTGAACAAATGTTGTGATTTATATTTGAAATGCTTATATGTCTTTGTATCTTGTTAGTGCCGGTGCTGGCGATGTATTCCACACTTTGCGATACAGGTTTTCAGCCTAGTGCAAGGTGTGCAAGAAAGCATCAGGGTTTGTGTATGCAAGCCCAGGATCTTTTATATAAAAAAAGTACATCTCTAACTTTACCTATATTGTAGGTTTGCTGCGCTGGGGATGTAGGTACTCGAACTCAACCTCCGCCTCGACCAATACGTGATCCAGCACAGCCTGACGACTATTACTCGGAGATCCCACCAGCATTTGATGGACACTCCAATGCACGCCTTCTTCCAGCGGAATGTGGAAAACCATTAGAGCGTTTATACGCTGTATTTGGAGGCAACAGAACGAGACTTTATGAATTCCCTTGGATGGCCCTGTTGTCTTACCAAACACGTTAGTATCAGATTGATTTTGAAAATCACAGTTTGTTTTGTGAGATCATCGCAATTTTGTCGTAGTTGAATATCATTCTTCGTTTACTGTTTTAGAATCTGGACGGAAATTCAAGTGCGGTGGGTCAGTCTTAAACGAGAGATATATTCTGACAGCAGCCCACTGTCTTACAAACTTGGGAAGGGATGTCCTAATTGGCGTCAGAGTTGGAGAAGACGACCTTTCGGAAGATGTTGATTGCGAGGGTTGTCCCCCCGTTCAGGATATTAATATTGAACGAGCTATTCCACATCCTCAGTACGAGGGCTTAATAACTCGAGCTAGGACGAGCAAACTACAACACGATATTGGATTAATAAGATTAGCATCGCCTATAGACTTATCACAGAGTTAGTATGTGCAATTTTTTCAGAAGTCTCACGGAGAAAACTTGGTTTAGTGTTGCTTGATGTGATGATAAGATATGGTTACAATTTTTCGTTACTTTCAAATTATATTTCGGAACTGTTGTTTTTAAAGAATTGGCCAATTTTTTTAACAGGCAACTTTGCTTTCCAAACTTGTGATTATCAGAGTACTTTTTTCTTTTTCCAACTCGCAAAACTATCTTGCCTTTAAAATGATTTCTCTAGCGTCTCTCTGTAATATTTTCGGCATCGTAGGTTATACTTGTAAAATATACAATGTGAGAATATCGTGGACCATCGACAGCTCTTATGAAAAGGTTCGACAATCAAGGTTACCAACAATACAATCTTGAATTCCACTTGCAGCTAACCTCCGCCGGCTGCCAAGATATAGAAAACGCACCGTACCTCTATAATCAATTAACTTAAATCATAGATAAATCTAGATTTGAATTTATAAGGTCAAAAGACCTTCCTTCTAATGCACAATTCGCAGTAATAATATTATCTTGTCTCGTGAAGTGCATATAATATGAACTTTTAGTAGCTAGGGGTAGGAAAGAAATTCATTCCAGACACTTCACTTCTAGGAGGCAACAAGGTTCTAGATTAGTAAACGCACAAGAATTCTGAGACAATTTACTCTCATAATGGTTATAAACAGCTCCAAGCTGGTTCAAGCAAGGTGGTTCTAGATTAGCATACTTCAAACCAGCCTGAGACTATTTAATTTTAGCCACATTGTTCTAAAGAGGCATTGCTGGTGCCATGGTTATGACCTTATGGTTCTGATGGAGTATGTGTAGGGTGGACCCTTTTGTACTACAGGAGGTTCTGTAGCCAGCTACAAGCAGCATTTCATGCTTACTAGACTTACCCATAAAGCAGTTCTGGAACCTGAATTTGCCCAAACTAGGAGCTATATTATTTCTTGGGAATGATCTTAACCAATCTCATCTTGACAAATATGGGTCAAACAGATGGCACACCAAATTATTTAGGAATTCGGTACGATTCTAAATGGTTTTGATTTGATCAATCTTAATCTTTTTCAGGAAATGCTAAACCTGTCTGTGTTCCACGACTTAAGGCACATCGTGAGAAGCCATTGAATAATGTGTATCTTGAGGTGACTGGATGGGGTACAACAGAAGAGGGAGCCACAAGTCCCTATCTCCTCAAGGCGAACCTTCCATACGTGCCGAATCAGGAGTGCGGTCAGCTGTTAAATAGGTGAGTCAAAAAAGTCATTTTTAACAATTTATTTTATTAAATTTGGTTCAAACTGGACCCAGTTAGAACTGGACATGGAAGGTGCGGCCTTCTCCATAACCCTAACTGCCCCTGTGGTGATCCAGTAGGTATATTGGAATTAAAAAAGATGTCGACAACCTTACTAAATATGCTTTGGATAAAATAGAGTAGATACATTGCACCTTTATCTGATCCTTTGGATGACTGAAAAAGATTTTTTATATTTTGTATACATTCTCAAAAAAAAAAATCGGTAAAAATACCTCTGAATTTTTTCCCGAAAGTCCCAAAGACATAATTATTTTCCCATATTTTCCATCCATCTAGCCAATGACTTGATTTTTTTTTGTATAAAGCGAAATTAACTTCCAAAAATACTAGTTTTAGCTTTTGATCATGCAATTTTAAACCTTAACCCCTCAGGAATTGACGCGTGACGTCATAGTTGGGCTCCTAGACTTAAAAACCTTAATTTGTATTTTCATCGTTTGCAGATCTATTGGAGACGGAGTGGGATTCCGTCAGTTGTGCGCTGGAGGAGTCCAAGGGATAGACGCGTGCGGCGGTGACTCTGGGGGACCACTCCAACGCTTGGAAGAAGTTGACGGACGTGAGCAATATGTCCAATACGGGATTGTAAGCTTCGGCCCCAGGAATTGCGGCACACTGGGTGTGCCGGGAGTCTATACGCGTGTCTCGCATTATGTCAAGTGGCTGCTGGATACAATTAGACAATGAAATATGCCATTGTAATAATTTATGACTTTTGGAATGAATGTACATACCTAATTATAATAAAACATTATATACCTGAAACAGATTTTTTATTAGCTATATCATTTTGAAAGAACTAACCATCACCAGCCCAGTAATTTTAGATATTTGGCTAAGTTTCCAGATTGGTGCTGTAATTTAAGATCCAAAAATATAAGGCGACCCACTTGGTGAAGAAAAAACATTTTTTTTGGTAGATAAATAAATCTTTATTAGCGACAGACCAAATATGAATAACAAATAAATCTCATTAGACACAGTAAGTATGCCAAAGGGCGGATTTATTGCAAAAGCAATGTCTTGCAGTCAACCTTATTTTTTTCGAAAATTATGGCTAAACTACCTATTAATTGGTTTTAGGGATAAAAATCCTTCTTCTCAAGTCTAATTTTATTCTGAGTAAGTTTAAAAAATAACTGGAATACAGAGACTCAAAAATAATTAGCAAGCAAGTATATAAAAATTAAAAAAAACTTTTACTGTATAGTAGTTGTTGAATAACTCTAAACCAAAGCTACTTACGACTAAATTTTGCCAGATACATTTCAACGGTGGGTCAATTTTCTATTAACTAAGCTTAAAATTATATCTCTACTGTAAATAGTTTAGGACCACTAGCGGATCCAGATCCAAAACCATGAGTGACAGTACTTTATACATACAACAAATCTAGGAGTTTCAGCCCCTTAGCCCCCCCCCCCCCCCCCCAAAACGTTGAGTGACAGAACTTTTTATTCATTTTTATTACTTATAGTTTCTGATGACCAAAAAAAAGTTCGAATACTTGCAACATGTTCTAGAGACCCCCCTCTCCCGCAGTTGAATATTTGTGATGACCAAAAAAAGAAAAAAAAAGTTCGACAACATATTTTTTGGGTGATGAATGAAAAAAGTAGAGACACCTAATACCATGTGACGACATTCGCCCCCCCCCCCCCCCCCCAAATTGAATCCTGGATCTGCCACTGTCTAGGATGTAAATGTGTTTGAAGTTACGATAAAATCATGGGATTTGATTGTCAGGGAGAACTTGTCCCATGCGGGGAGGTTTGTTTGTTTTGATCCACACAATCGCCGGGTTGTGGCGCCACGCCAGTCTTTTTAGTCAAGTCCTCAGGGTCCATTATTTTTGCTGCCCCTGGCTCGGTCGAATAGTTTTGTAATTAGTCTAAGTGAAATGAAATGAAAATGAAACATTACATAATAATGTAATGTTTCATTTTCATTTCATTTCATTTATTTAATATCCACACAATATAACAAAATAAAAATATATGAGTAATAAACAAGTATTGGATTTTATTGCCCCACTAGGTGAAAGCCTGTTCTGGGGCAATACTAACTACAATATAGTTCAAGGCTACATGTATGGAGAAAAAAAATAACAAAAATACTGGAGAACAAGTAAATGATTATGGAACGCTGTAGCTGTAAATGTAATTATGTAGCTCATTATTTGTTATCATCCTTGTAGCAGGGATATTGAAGGTGTCATTCCGGATGGTGTTGCCGGGGGGTGTCCTTCCGGCTAACCCTGGGGCCGTCTGAGTAACTTTGGGCTGTAAGTGCGAATAAAAAGGCACCTAACTGGCGCCTGTGTTATTCGGGTGTGAGGAGGGACCTTCAATATATGTCAGGGAGAACTGCGGTAAGTAGGTACTTACTTATAATCAATTACAATTAGCATAATCTTAATCATTCTTAAGGGCATGGCAACAGGAATGACGTCACAGGCTTTTCCCACGGCATTAAGGTTCAAATTCGCATGACAATCGCATGAAAAAATGGTAAGAATAGCGTTTTTTCCATTTTTTGGGGTTAATTTTGCGTCTATCAAAAAACTTTTACGGTTATTCCCTAGATTTTAATGCATATTATCAGTACAAAAAAATTTTATTCCGCGACTTTCGGGAAACGAGTTTCCGTCTTTCGGAAAAAGTACAGAGGTGTTTTTCATTTTTTTTTTGAGAAATCTATACCATATATAAAACTTTTACGGTTATTCCCTAGATAATGGTTCAATGCATCTACCTTATTTTGTTCCAGAGCATATTTAGTAACGGTTGTCGAGATATAAAGTCTCCCGTTTTTAGAAATTTTTAAAATGTCGGTATGCATACTCAGTTTTTTGTTTGCATGTATGGAATTTTTTTGAATTCACTATACCATCAGCGCTTTACATCGGTCATAAAATATTGATTGACCAATACGTCTAGACGTAAACTTTTATGAATGAAAATTTGAAATATCGAATTGTACCTACTAATGAAATAGTGAATAAAAATAGTTTTGAAATATTTCTTTCATGGAAATAATCAAGTACCATTTTAAAGAACGTGACAGAAAATGAAAATCGAATTCTCATACATGTACGTACTATATGGTACGTACCTATACCATGCACGTAGAGATTGAAAATCGAACTCTTTAAAGTACCCACCTTCTATATGTGTGTAAAGTACCTATGTATGTAGGTAGACATGTAAGAGGAGCTTTGTGACTTTCAAAGGTGGGTACCAACTAAAAAAGTCGACAATATGAATCTGGTTTTACGACTTTCATGACGATATTGGAGAATTGAATTGAAATTGAAAAGACGAAGCCTTGTGATCTTTCTGTGTTTACTCGAGGAACTTTGAAGGGTGGAGTGGTAATAGTGGTTACACAAAAACACATTAAACCAAGCTTCCGTGAATTTTCACGGGTAGGTACCCACTAGTAATAGATCTTTATGTATTACTAGAGGGTACCTACCCGTGAAAATCACGGACCCACCCCTGAAAGCCACAAAACTCATCTTACATGTCTATCTACATACATAGGTACTTCACACACACATAGAAGGTGGGTACTTTAAATAGTTCGATTTGCAATCTTTACGTGTATACGTACGTACCATATAGTATGTATGAGAATTCTATTTTCATTTTCTGTCACGTTGTATAAAATGGTACTTGATTATTTCCACGAAAGAAATATTTCAAAACTATTTCCATTCATAATTTCATTAGTAGGTACGGCGGTACCATTCGATATTTTAAAATTTTTCATTCATAAAAGTTTAAAAAAGTGAGACTTCGACGAAAATTTCTAGCACCAACGAAGGCGTCGCTACTTTCAATTTACATACATATTCATCGAACTTGCAAAATTTTCCAATGGGCAAGCGTTACATACCTACATGACTTAGATAATAGGGATATTATTTGTAATGGAATAATTTAATTTATGTAATACCTACAGTATACTGCGGACACTAGTTAGGTAGACGTGTACCTTCCTTATTCTAATGTATCTGAGTACAATATCTCAGTGATTGAATAGACACATGAGGTGACACATAAGGTGTAATATGTCTTTACAATTATTATTGGTTTATAGTTTAGTAGGAGTGAGTGTGTTCCTTCAGTTGATATCAATAAGTTCCTGCCGTAAGTAATATAATATAATAACTGAGTTACCCGTGTTTCGCAAAGGCAAATTTGGCAAACCAACCCGGCATACTTCATGCGGGCTTGAGCTGGACAAAATGTGACTTAAGATCTGATTTTTTTTCAACGCCCTTTCATACGATACCACACACGACCCCATACATCCCTTGGATCCCCTTATCATCATGGCATCTCTTAGGAAAAGCTTTTTCTCCAAAAACCGACGACGTTAGGACACAGCCTATATTATCGTTAATGTTACTCTAAATTTTCGCAGCAATCCATCGTAAATGCGGGAGTTATGCGAACACTTATAAAAATCAGACTTTAATTTATATATATACAGGGTGTCCCTAAATCAACGTCATCCCGTGGAGAGATGATAGACCAGGTCATTACTGTCCAGAAAATTAAAACATGACCTTAGTAAAAAATATCTCAATCTCGAGATATCGGCACTTTTATGTTTTTCGTGAAATTCGGTATTATAGGATTATAATTTTTGATTCGTAATCCTGAATAATTCAGCTTTTGATTATAGTCCAAAGCAAAACCTATTAATTCACAATTTTGAAAAAAAGAACATCATTTCCGCCTCTCAAGTTTTTGGTTTTTTATTAGCAAATTTCAACTCCTTTACACTGCAAAAGTTTAGTATCACATTAAGCTGGCAAATTATATTAAAAACTTCCTCATTTAGTGTAGTTTTTAAAAAAGTTCAAAACTGGACAATGTAAATATATAGTTTTCTTCAGAGATAAAAAAGATGTAAGGCGTTTCAACGGGATCTAAGGGTCGTGTAGGGTCATGTGTAGTATCGTAAGAAAGGGCATTTTTACCATTTTTGGGGTTAATTTCACTTCAATCAAAAAACTTTTTACGGTTATTACCTAGATTTTAATGCATATTTTATCAATATAAAAAAATATATACTCCGCGGCTTTTGGGAAACGAGTTTCTGTCTTTCGGAAAAGATGTGTTTTTCACATATTTTTTTTTGAGAAATCTAGAACAAGATATTATAAATCTTTTATGGTTATTCCCTAGATATAGTTTCAATGTATCCACTCTTTTTTTTCCAAAGCATATTTAGTAAGGATGTCGAGATCTAAGGTCTACTGTTTTTAGAAATTTTTGAAATGCATGTGCATAGAGATTTTCCTCAACGATGTGCATACTCTTAAAACATGGTATGTTTTAGAATCATCTGCTGATTCCACCTGCACCACTCCAAATAGACAGAGAGGACAATGTATCAACATTAAGCAATGTCCAGCAGTTGTATCAATCCTAACAAATACCCCGAGACCCTTACCTCAAAGTACAAGACAGATGTTAGCAGCTCTAGGGTGTGGATATGAAGGAAGAGATCCCAAGGTATGTAATCTACAATTCATAAGACTGGAGCTGACGTCATGAATTTGGCTGTTTGTACTCATTCTATGTACTATCGATCAAAAACCTTAAGAGTTGGCATATTGACATTTCAAGGAATGAAAAAAACGGGAGACATTATATCTCGACAACCTTACTAAATATGCTTTGGAAAAAATAGGGAAGATACATTGAACCTTTATCTAGGGAATGACCCTAAAATATATATATAACTTGCATAGTAATAGCTGAAAAAAATTTTTTTTTGAAAAACCCCATTGAAAATTTTCCGAAATACAGCAACTTGTTTTCCGAAAGTCGCAGAGTTAATTTTGTATTGATGATATGCATAAAATCTATACGGAATGGACTTAATGTTTTTTTTAATGAAGCGAAATTATTCGCGCGATTTTGAACCTTAACCCCGCATGAAAATGACCTTGACGTAATGTTTGGGTCCCTATAGCTTTAATATTTTATTTTATTTTAAAAAGGCCATTAATACATAGTTACATTACATACATACATTAGTTAACAGCAGAGCTGGGCAGAAAAGCGTTAATCCGTTAATCGTTAATTAACGAAGTTAACATTTTGGTTAACGATTTAACGTTTTTCTCACCTCCAAAAATTGTTAATGGATTATTTAACTTCCGTTACATTTTACTTCCGTTAATTAAGTCCGTTAATATTTGATTGTTTGCATAGACATCATCCACTGGAGGCGCTGGAATTAGATAATCCAAGGGTTGTATGGGGTTATGTGTGGTATCGTACGTGGGTTGGGAGTTGGAAAAGAAATTTCACTTTGTTGGGAAACATCGCGATAGTGTAAATGTGATAGTAGTACTTATAATAGTTCTATTTCATGCCATTTAACCGCGATTTTTTTACATTAACGCTTTAACGGATTAACGTTAACTTCCGTTACATTCTTAAAAGTGTAACGCTTTAACGATTAACGAAGTTAACTTTTTAGTTAACGGATTATCGATTAACGAAGTTAACTTTCTGATTAACGGTGCCCACCTCTGGTTAACAGTTGTTACATCAGCAATTATTTGGAGTTAGCTGGAAGATATCGCAGCACTGCGATAAGCTCACCGTAGTGAACAAATGTTTTGATTTATATTTGTAATGTTTACATGTCTCCGTATCTTGTTCACCAAAAGTGTAAATAAATAAATACTTATTCTGCAGCCACTCAGGTCCATTGTTGGACATAAGCCTCCCCTTTGCTCCTCCACAGCTCCCTGTCTTGGGCACACTGCATCCATCCACCACCGGCACATTTCCTGATATCATCAGACCACCTTGCTTGGGGTCTACCGACGCTTCTTCGGCTTGTTCTTGGCCGCCATTCTATTATCTTCTTGATCCATTGGGAGTCTTCGCACCTGACGACACGCCCGCAAAAAATAAATAAATAAAAATAAGTACATCTCTAACACTTTACCTATGTTGTAGGTTTGCTGCACCAGAGAAGTAGGTACTCGAATTCAACCTCAACCTCAACCAATACGTGATCCAGCACAGCCTGACGACTATTACTCGGAGACCCCACCAGCATTTGATGGACACTCCAATGCCCGCCTTCTTCCAGCGGAATGTGGAAAACAGCTATTGTATCCTACAATTTATGTATTTGGAGGCAACAGAACGAGACTTCATGAGTTCCCTTGGATGGCCCTGTTGTCTTATCAAACACGTTAGTATCTTTCATTCTATTCCATCTATTCCCTCACGCCGCATCCCTTGCGGGGTAGGCAGAGAGTTAACAGATCGTCAGACTTTCCTATTCTTACACACACTTCGCTACGATTCCTTTTATTCAGTACACGTCCAGCCTTGAGATTTTGAGAATCTGGTCTAATTCATGGTACAACCCATGTGGTTCTTGAACTCTTCTTTCTCTCAGCTATATTCACTTTGTTATCATTCATTCTCTCTAGGTACATGTCCCAACCATCTCAACTTGTTTGCATTCACACAATTTGTCATACACACTCTACGATTCCTTTTACTCAGAACACGACCGTCCTTAAGAATCTGGTCTACAACTGGCATGTTAGTCTGAACTTTATTTCTTTTATTTTGTATAAATAATATTTTCTTCGTTTACTGTTTTAGCATCTGGAAGGAAATTCAAGTGCGGTGGGTCAGTCTTGAACGAGAGATATATTCTAACAGCAGCCCACTGTCTTACAAGCTCAGGAAGGGATGTACTAATTGGAGTCAGAGTTGGAGAACAAGACCTTTCGGAAGATGTTGATTGCGAGGGTTGTCCCCCCGTTCAGGATATTAATATTGAACGAGCTATTCCACATCCTCAGTACGAAGGCTTAGTGACTGGAGCCAGGACGAGCAAACTACAACACGATATTGGATTAATAAGATTAGCATCGCCTATAGACTTATCACAGAGTTAGTAGACACCAACCTATATAATCAATTAATTTAAAGCTCGCCCACTATGACTTCACGGTCATTTCCCGCGGCATCAAGGGTCAAAATCGCATGATAAAATGGTAAAAATATGGTTCCATGTCAAAATCTCAAGTGACAAAATCTCAACTGTCAAAAGGGTAACCTACTATTGACAGAATCGCAACTCAACACCGGGAAATCTGATGCCGTTGTCTTTTTTTGTTTTGTTTTTGTGTGCAAAAAAAAAACAACCTAACGAACCTAACCCAACAATATTGAAATTGGCGGCAACAGGTTTTCCGGCGATGATATGCGATTCTGTCAACCCTTTTAACAGTTGAGATTTTCTCATTTGAGTTTCTGTCTGGTTACCTTAAAAATAGCGTTTTTTTTTATTTCTAAGGGTTAATTTCGCTTCAATCAAAAAACTTACAGGGTCATTCCCTAGATTTTAATGCATAGGTATCATCAATACAAAAAAAAATTCTTCGGAGTTGCTACCTTTCGGAAAAAAGATCAGAGTTGTTTTTCACACTTTTTTAAGAAATCTATACAAGATATAAAAAATCTTTTACAATCATTCCCTTGATAAAGGTTCAATGTATCTACTCTATTTTTTTCCAAAGCATACTTAGCAAGGTTGTCGAGATCTAAGGTCTCCCTTATTAAGAACTTTTTGAAATGCCAATACGCCTACTCTTAAATAATAGATAAATCTACAGGGTCAAAAGGCTAAGGTCAAATTTATAAGGTCAAAATAGTTTCCTTATCATACACAATTCGCAGTAATAATATGTTCTTATCTCGTGAAGTGCATATAGTATGAACTTTTAATAGTTTAGGGTAGGAAAGAAATTCATTCCAGATACTTCAATGATTTCAACCAATCTTATCTTGACAAATTTATCTATCTATCTATCTATACCCTCACGCCTCGTCCCTTGCAGGGTAGGCAGAGAGGACAGAGTGCCAGACAGCCTATCCTTGCACACACTCCTAGCTTCCGTCACATTCATGCAATTTGTCATACACGCTCTCCGATTCCTTTTTACTCAAAACGCGTCCATCCTTGAGGATCTGGTCGACATGATCGGACCAGGTCAGTCTCGGGCGGCCGCGCTTCCTCACCCCTCTTCGCTCACTCAAATATATATTTTTTGTCATCCTGTCATCTTTCATTCTCTAAACATGCCCAAACCATCTACTTAGTTTGTTTACTTTCATTCTTGTCACAACACCAGTCTTGCAGTCACTCATTTCCCTAATAACCTCATTACTTATCTTAACTCTCAGCGTTTTCCCACACATTCTTCTGGACACATGACAAATTTAATATGGGTCAAACAGATTGCACATCAAATTATTTAGGAATTCCGTACGATTCTAAATGGTTCTGGTTTGACTAATCATGAGCCAGAGCATTCGGGAAGTGGAACATGATATTCCTATCAAAAAATGTGTCCGACCTATTTTGTAGAGAATTTATTAAGGACTATTTTTGTCCTTGACATTTTTCTTCTATCTGTTACAGTTTTTTGATAAATTGAGGAAAACCACGTAGGGGGACCTATTCGGGGGGTAGGGGGGTCACGCGTCAGGTGTGGCGGGGGGGACGCCTGATATTCTGTAACACCCCACCCTGAGGTATCATCCTGCATAGAGTCCCATCTGTTATTAATTTTGCCGACTTAGAACTGCAATACTGCAATGGTTCTGGTTTGACTAATCATGAGCCAGAGCATTCAGGAAGTTGAACATGGTATTTATCTTTATCTACGAGTATATCCCTCCTTGTTTGTTATGGGTTGTTTAGGATAAAATGCGTTGAAAAAAAAGACGAAAAGACTATTTATATAGACATTTTTTCAAATAACTATGAGTCATTATCAACAACCCATCAATGCTAGCTGAATTCAATCTATGTATGTACGGTCGATCACGTTCTCATCTATTGTTTTATCCCTCGCGAGAAAGAAAGAACGAACATTGTACAATATTCATATTTTATTTATTATTTTAAAGAATATACGGCGCAAGGCCACTAATACACTAAGCTAACAGATGAAAACACCAAATGAACACATGAAAAAAAAAATCATGGCAAAAAAACAAACACTCAAAAACTCGCTCACACCCATCACACACACACAGACACAACTGCAAAACAAAGACTGATACATGATACATATTGTAGGGTAGTCCGCTATTTTAACGATCTAGCATAGAGTATTGATATTTTTTATACACGGTGTAACACAACAGGTGGATCAACCGAAGCAGGATGATAGAAGACCTCAATACCTATCGATTTAACCCCCATGTATGTTCAGTGATTTTTTGTAGTTTTCGAGTTATGATTATTTTTCGTATTTTTTTGCCAAACCCCGACTTGCAAAACGTTACTGGTCACAGAGACGCCAATTATTAAGATACATCCTTGATTTTTTTTTCTAGAGTAAATAAATAGTGTACCTTGCAGATACAAAAACAATCATGGGCCTATCTGATACCATAACGCTATAAAAAAATGTTGAATCTCAAAATTAGTCACAAAAACTGCATGCTTGTAATATGCAGAGTTTGTCAAATTGCTTGACGTGAATTACTACTAGTTGCGACTTTGTGTATGTTAATTGCTTATGTCCTTTTCTTCTTCTTCATTAGCCTTCTTCCCTCCACTGCTGGATATAGGCCTCTTCCAACTGTTTCCACTCGTCTCTACGAGTGGAAACAGTTGGAAGAGGCTCTGACCATTCCGCATCCAGGTTCCCCCAGCGATTTGGACAATATCGTCGGTCCATCTCTTTGGTTGCCTTCCGACACTCCTTCTATCTGTCCAAGGCCTCCACTTCAATATTCGTGGCGCCCATCTAGTGCCACCCTGCCTGGCCATATGACCTGCCCATTTAAATGTTATTTGTATATCACTGCACACTGCCCGGCGTAAAGTGGAAGAGTTGTTATGCCGGGTAGTATATGGTAATCAATTTTTTTTTTCAGGAAATGCTAAACCTGTCTGTATTCCACGTCTTAAGGCACATCGTGAGAAGCCATTGAATAATGTGTATCTTGAGGTGACTGGATGGGGTACAACAGAAGAGGGAGCCACAAGTCCCTATCTCCTCAAGGCGAACCTTCCATACGTGCCAAACCAGGAGTGCGGTCAGCTGTTAAATAGGTGAGTTAAAAAAGGGATTTTTAACAATTTTTTATCTTTGGTGCAAACCGGACCCAGTTAGAACTGGACATGGAAGGTGCGGCCTTCTCCTCCATATGTGGAGCAAGCGGGAACTCCAGCTGCCCCTGTGGTGGGGAGGAGTCCAGTAGGCATGCTGGTGCTGGTGTCGTTTATCCTCATGACTGAGGGTCGCGACTCTCACTCCCGCAGTTGACAATAATCCTCCTCCATGAGCCTCTGTCCATGGTCAGATTTGCGGCCTCGTGTAGAGTGGTATACTCGTACACATGTGGTATACAGGCCAGTAGGCATATTGACATAAAAAAAAAAATTTTTAGGACCTTTAGATCTCGACAACCTTAATAATTGAGTACATGGTTGGCGCGGTTGGTTGAGGCGGCAGTCTCTCGAACGGGAGGTGCCAGGTTCAAACCCTGGCGCTGGCGATGTATTCCACACTTTGCGATACAGGCTTTTAGCCTAGCAGCCAAGGTGTGCAGGAAAGTATTTGGGTTTGTGTATGCAAGCCCAGATCCTTAAAAAAATGCGTTGGAAAAAAAATAAAGTAGATACATTAAACTTTTATCTAGCGAATGACTGATTTTTTTTATGTATCTTGTATATACTTTTTTATTTATTTTGATAGTAATAACATTGTGTGGCATTACGGTGTAAAACACCTTTGCGTCACACAATGTGAGGTTACAATTTTACTTATGCTAAATAAAAAAACTTACTTACGAGTATATGTACTACTACTATACTACTGAATGCACTCGCCAATCAGAGAGCATCGCAATAATTACACATCGTAGTAAGTGAAAGAAAAATGTTTGATACATGTATCCTCCCGATGTTGACATATGGCCTAGAAACAATGACACTAACAGCCAAAAGCATACACAAATTAAAGTGTACACAGCGGGCCATGGAAAGGCAGATGCTCGGCGTGAGCCTTCGAGATAAAATTAGAAACGAGGAAATAAGACGCCGAACTAAAGTTACCGATATTATGGACCGCATTGCAAAATTAAAATGGCAGTGGGCTGATGGGCATATGGCTCGACAAGAGGATACTAGGTGGGCACCCAGAATCCTACAGTGGAGGCCCTGGAACAAAAGGAGAAGCGTCGTAAGACCTCCCAAAAGGTGGTCTGATGACCTAGTCCAGCAAGCCGGAAGAACCTGGATGCGGAGGGGGAGAAACAGAGATGAGTGGAAGGAAATGGAAGAGGCCTACTTCCAGCAGTGGAGGGAGGAAGGCTGAGGAAGAAGAAGAAGTGAGTGCAACCACTCAGAAAGTAAAGAACGTCGAGCATGCAATTGTGGGTGACATAAGTGAAGCGTGACGTCATAGTTGGGCACCTTGACTTAATAACCTTTATTCGTACTTTCATTGTTGTTCCATTGTTTGCAGATCTATTGGAGATGGAGTGGGATTCCGTCAGTTGTGCGCTGGAGGAGTCCAAGGGATAGACGCGTGCGGCGGTGACTCTGGGGGGCCACTCCAACGCTTGGAAGTAGTTGACGGAAGTCGACAATATGTCCAATACGGGATTGTAAGCTTCGGCCCCAGGAATTGCGGCACACTGGGTGTGCCAGGAGTCTATACGCGTGTCTCGCATTATGTCAAGTGGCTGCTGGATACAATTAGACAGTGAAATATTATATGACACTGACCATAATGGGGCGCCCATCACCAGGGGCGACGCTACCTAAGAACACGATTCCCATCGACTTACCTTTAGTTCACATACATTACATTGAAGGACTCCCACGGGCTTAAGGCCCTCCGCATCCCGGGGTAGCACAGGCGCATATAGCGTCCTCTTTACCCGCACTTCTTGGCAAAATCTTTTTAAGAGGTGGGCTCAGGGTTAACCAGAAGGGAGCCCCCCGACAAACCCCACCCCTAACTTACATACCTTCAGTGTCCTTGTCCAAGGATGGAAACATATTTACAATCATTTACAGATACATACATGAGTACAAAAAAGAAAAGAAAACAGTAGAAATAAAGCATATATACAGTTTACATAGATATTGGTCCAGAAAGCTAAGCTCAGGGTCCAGGAAACAGGATGTACACAGGGCGGCGGGCCAGGCGCCGCAACCACAGGCACGCGGGGAAGTTTCCTCCCAGGCATGGACATCAAAAACTTACCATTCCTCCTCCAAGGGAGAAAGACGACAAGAACATAGACGAGTTCTCCGGTCCAGCACAGCGACAGTCACACGCAACCTTTAGTTCAAAATAATATGTATAGTAATGTATAAATCTAACATAACGTCATAAAAATGTTACCCCGGCTTCTCTTCTACATAAATCCACCCTTCGCCACTGATACTTACTTACTATTATATACCTAAAACAGATTTTTTTATTAGCATCATCATTTTGAAAGAACTGCCCATCACTAACCCAGTAATTTTAGATATTTGGCTACGTTTCCAGTTTTTTGTATGTTGTTGGTCCTATAATTAAAGATAAAAAAAAAATAATAAGGAGATCCACAAAAAAAACAAAGCTTTTTGGTAGATATCTTTTTTTTTCTAAATTATACCTTAAATATTGGTTTTACAAATAAAATCATTTTTCTCAAATCTAATTCTGAGTAAATTTAGCATAACCTAATAACTAGAATACCGGGACTCAAAAATAATACTTACATAGGAACCTAATAAGTATTTAAAAAAATACCTGTTTTTACCTAAACTAAACTACTTATGGTAAAATTTTACCAGATACAGTTCGATTGTGGGTCAATTTTCTATAAACTAAACTCTATCTATGTATCGTATACTCTCACGACGCGTGCCTTGCAGGGAAGGCAGAGAGGACAGAGCGCTAGACAGCCCTATCACATTAATTCAATTTGTCACACACGCTCTCCGATTCCTTTTGCTCAAATCTATTAACTAAACATAAATATATATCTCTAAGTATTACAACTAAGATGGTTTGGGCATCTTGAGAGAATGAAGGATGACAGTATGACAAAAAAAATATATCTGAGTGAACGAAGAAGTGTGAGGAAGCGCGGCCGCACGAGACTGGCCTGGTCCGATCATGTCGACCAGATCCTCAAGGATGGGCGCGTTTTGAGTAAAAGGAATCGGAGAGCGTGTATGACTGCATGTATGAGTGTGACGGAAGCTAGGAGTATGTGCAAGGATAGGGCTGTCTGGCGCTCTGTCCTCTCTGCCTACCCTGCAAGGGATATGGCATGAGGGTATAAAAAAAAGTACCTATTGCAAATAGTTTAGGATGTAAAGGCGTTTGAAGTTACGATAAAATCGTGCGGTTTGAAACAGCGGTAAGTAGGTACTTATACTTATAATCAATTATTACAATTAGCATAATCTTCATCATTCTTAAGAATAATTCAAGATCATCAAACGAGGAAAATACTTCCATCATAGGATAATTACAATGCACCATCATAACATAACAATACATTATGTACCTACAGTATACTGCGGACACTAGGTTAGGTAGACGTGTATTTGATTTTATATACAATCCTAAAACAATAAAAAGAGATTCTGACCACACACTCATGTTGAAAAAAATACATTATTGTGTTTATAATTTCAGACGTAAAGGACAGAATTTGAGGTTCACTCAAATGTGTGCCGGGGGATTAGATGGTGGAGACGCGTGTAGAGGAGATGGAGGAGGACCACTGCAAGCTGTGGAATATTTTGATGAACAACAGAGATATGTGCAATACGGTATTGTCAGTTATGGACCTCTTCCCTGCGGACAGCCAGGGTTTCCTAGTGTCTACACCCGAGTTCCATATTACGTCAAGTGGATATTTGATACCATTAGACCTTAGGTGTATTTTTTATTGTTCTTATAAATTGTAACATAATACACTATGATGACATACAGGGTGTCCCAGGAAGTGCGACCAAGCGGAAGTCCAGAGACAGAGCACCTCTGGGGGTACCTAAATACCCCAATTTATGTCCCGCGATTTTTTGTGGTTTTCGAGTTATCAATTTTTTTCGTATTTTTTCGCCAAACCCCGACTTGCAAGACGTTATTGGTCATAGCGACACTAATTATTGAGGTACATACTTGATTTTTTTTTCTAAAACAGGTGAATAATATACCTTGTAGGTATAAAAAGAATTATGGATCTATCTGATACTATCACGCCATAAAAAAATGACGAATCTCAAAATTAGTCACAAAATATTAAAAATGTTTGAGGTCGTTTTAAAAAAAATAATCATATAAATAATTTCTAACGGGGATGTGGAGGGGCCTTAAGCCCGCGGGGTTTTCCTTCAATAAATCTGACAATAACAGGGTAATTTTTATTTATTTTGAAAATCCCAACTTATATTTTTGAAAACATCGGATTTTCTACATGTCGTAGTTGAATATAACAAGTACGAGTAGTTATCTCAACAGATATACAGCAAAGGATGAACATTGAACATTCCATTGGGCTTTCGACTCATCGTCGGCTGGTTTAATATGATCACTTTACACTTTGACTGCGACAGATGGATTTGCCGAACTTTTATTTAAACAACATTCTGGAATAAAAACATTTATAATAATGTAATACAAAACGTTGAGAGATAGGATAAGAAATTAAGCGATTGAGTGAATGTTTTTACATTCATATATCGTATATTGTAACTAGAATTATAGTGAACAAGTTGAGATGGCTGGGACATGCAGAGAGGATGAATGAGAGGTCAAAAGAAACCCGGCCGTCCAATAATTACATGGGTAATCAAGTAATCTGCCGGACAGCGGCTTGTCATTTTTTTATGGCTAGGAATATTTACATATTTTCTTCTTCTTTATTAGCCATCTCTCCACTGCTGGATGTAGTCCTCTTACAATTTTTTCCACTCCTCTCTTCTTTGGGCTTTCTGGATCTACCAACTGCCAGCGACGGAGACAATATCTCACTCATTTATGGTGGATGGTGATCGTTGTTGGAATAGTCTTCCTTTTACCATTCGCACTGCGGAGTCAGTCAAGAGAGCGGTGAGAAATCGCATGTTGGCGTCAAATTAGCATCTGAACCTTTGGACTAAATTGTAGATTCAACTATATATGTTTTTATGCATGTATGCATTCTGTTTCTTATTTTTATTCTGTTTTCATTTTTCTCACATATGTATGTATATATTTTCTACACATTTTTATTAAATTTCTTTTTTTTCCCTGGGGGTAACTGGAAGAAATCGCAGTTCTGCGATAAGTTCGCCCTAGTGAACAACGATTTATATGTAATCTGTACTATGTCCAGTTTTTATGTTTATGTGTATTTTTTGTTCACTTAAAGATTAAATAAATAAATAAAATAATATCTTTTCTATTCTTTTTTGGTTGGTGACGTTCCTATGTGGTGATAAAAAAAAATGTAATGTGCCCTTGGGGCGATTTTATCGCTAAACGGCCCCCAAACTATTCCAATTATTATTATTATCAAAGCACCCGTTGTCGAGTGATACATGACAACTGGGACAATATCATCTGTACATCTTTTCTGACATGCATCTCGCACCAGGGCTATCTTGACGCTCCTTCGATCCTATTGGTTAACATCTGACCAATCACAACGTTTCAGATTTCAAGTGAAGTTTAGACGTACCCAACCTAGAAGACTTAGTTTCAAGCCCTGATTGGTTCTGGTGTCCTTTAGGTGCCCGCTTAAATTAGACAGATCTGTATCTAAGCAAAAACATCCTCTTTGTAATAGCAACAGTGAAAACGCAAATATGCAGTTCACAAACATTGGATATCCAAAAAAAAAATATTCCTTGAAATCTGAGGCGTTGTGATCGGTCAGATGTTAGCCAATAGGATCGAAGGAGCGTCAAGATAGCCCTGGTGTGAGACACAAGTCTTTTCTGAGGCCGGCCGACTCCTGTTTTCATGTCCCACGGTCTCCATCTCATATTTGTATTATGATGTAGATTTGCTTTGACCCACTTACTTACAAATGTTGAACTTGACAAGTTCAAGTGATAAGGGCATGAGATGATAATATACAATAACAATAAACAAAAATGATTTTACTATGTTCTCCAAGTGAACATCTCATATATTTTATTAAACAAGTAAACAAAATATTAATCTAGTACATAATATTATAATTTAACATGCATACAACTGTATTGTTCACTAGGGCGAACTATTAATATTCTCAGTCTATGAGGCAGACGAATTGTAAATAAGTTCGTTTTGTAATTATATACGAGCAAAAGTAAGAGTACCGAATTTTTCTATTATTTTTTTTAAAAAACGATTTTTATAAGTAAGTAATCCTATTTTTTTTAAGCACGAGTTTTGAAGCACTTTCGTGAGATACCAAACACGACGGTGTGCGGTGACTGGTTCCTCTCGATCGCTTTGTGTCTTCCAAGGCTTGAGCTGGGCAAAACCTGACTTACGATCTGGATTTCTATTCCAATGCCCTTTCATACGATTCCACACAATGTGACACCACATCATCTTTGGTTCCCCCTCAAACGCCTTACATCTTTTTTGTCTCTGGAGAACGATGATCCAATTTGGTACAGAAGTGTATTATCATCAAGTTTACACCTTTGCAATAAACAGTTTTGATCCATCTAAAAAGCAGCCAATATTAAATTTAATCAAAGTATTGACTACAGATCGGCTGTTTTAGAATTACAGGATTTGGAAATTCCTTGAATAAAATAATATTGCTAAAGTACCCCTAAAATTTACGGGATCTGAAGATTTTCCGTTCAATTTTTCAGATATAAAAGTATAATTTAGCCAAAATACTGGTCATTATCTCTAATAATAAACGAAAGCGCCTGACTGAATGAATGACTGAATGACTGACTGAATGACTGACTGACATACTCACTCATCAACGCAGAGCCGAATTGGCTAATCCTAGAGAAGTGAAATTTTGAAGACAGATAGGTTTTAATACAAAAGCTTCCACTAAGAAGCGATTTTTGGAAATTCCGCCCCTAAGGGGGTGAAAAATAGGGTTGAAAGTTTTTCAGAATATGCGAATATCTCGGAAACCAGACATTGTACGAAGTTGAAATTTGGCACATAGATTCTACTATTAAAATTAGTAATAGGCTATTTCGCCGTTTTTTTTAAATTTTTATTTAAAGGGATGAAAAAGGACATAAAGAAAAGGGGTGATTTTTAAATGCCTCTTAATACGCTAAAAAATAATTTTATAGGAATTTCCAAAAAACGGATTCCTAAGAAAGGGTCAAAATATGATATTCTGTCCAGAAAAAGAGTCAATCCTTAAGGGTTAGGGCGTGGGATTAAATTTGCTTTGATAGTAACGTATCTCGGTAAACACTGAAGCTACAAAGCTGTAGTTAAACAGTTGCATACTTCTTTTAAAATGAAAAAAAATCGTCTTACATTGTTTAGTTAAAAATTGAGGATAAGGGCATGAAAAGGGTAGTTTTTTAGTTGTTAGTTGATATAAGTACTCTCCTGTGTACGTGAATATATACACGTTTTTATACGTGGTGAAATACGTGTATTGTTATGTGCTCAGTGAAGCATGGACTCTGAGTAAAAAAATATTAGCAATTTCGTTAATTGTATTTTTTTCATAAGCCGTACTAACTGTATTGCCCGGCGTTGCCCGTCTAGCCAAGTTCTACTTGTGAAGCTCTTTTATGAGACACCAAACAATGTGCTATGTGGTGACTGGATTCTATCGATCACTCCGTGTCTCCCGATGGTTTGAGGACGCATAAAAATGACTTTCTGAAGATTTGAATTTCTTTTCTAACGCCCTTTCATACCATACCACACATGCTCCACACAACCCTTGAATCCCCTCATCAGTAAAATTTCACAGAAGGTTCTGAATTTCCAGAAGTTTCTACCACACAGTATTGGTTTCCATATAGCAAGGCATTTGCGAATATTTAACGCAAATATTAAGTTATAGTTGGTATATTTTGCTGGACTGACTATACAATATTAAAATACGTGTGTAGTACGGTAAACCGTACTACACACGTATATACTTATGTACGCAGGTGGGCACACAGTCACCAGTCTGTTTTTACATACATATATCGCATAGTGTGTTTTATCGATTGTGGAATATATATTATTAACCCCGCCCGCTGGAACACCATCGGCGGGAAATATAAATTGCAAAATATATAAACTTTTAAGTAAAATAATATTCGTAATTTTGTTAATTTCAGAAAAAAATGTAGGTATATAAATTTTGATGGTACGTATTAATTAATTCAGACAATTTAGATGACAGATTGTGATGATTCCCAATACTTTTGGTTTAGACAAAAATATAGTTACCCGGGCAACGCTGGGTAATACAGCTATCCCACATAAATATTTTAGTTCGTACCTATGGTATATACCTAACATTTTTCACCTTCTCCTTTATAGACACCTAAACCGTTCATCCGATTGAGATGAAACTTTGGAAAATTATTGTGCTTGCCCCAGGGAATGTTCTTATTGTGGTAGGGGGTACGAGGAGGGGGACACTAAGGGGGCACGAAGGGGGGTGGGAAAGAAACAAAAACCTTTTTTTTTCGAATCCATATAGCTTCTGTTGCCGAAAAGATAAATAGTAACCCTCCCGACATCTGCAGGAAAAAGGGGAGGGCTGGGGAAAGAGGGTCCGAATGAAAAGAGTGATATTAGTGTCTAATCCATGGTTTTCCGCATCATTAAGATGAATAGTAACTTCCGACATCTGCAAGAATAAGGGGAGGCGGTTAGGGGGGCTGGGGGCGGTCGGAATTAAAAAAAGTGATATTAGAGTCAAATCCATAGTTTTCCGCTTCAATAAGATAGAGTCCGCAAGAATAAAGGGGAGGGAGTTAGGGGGCTGGGGGGCTAGGGGGGGGGGTCGGAATGAAAAAAGTGATATTAGTGTCAAATATTAGGGGAATAAGTTTTCCGCCTCAATAAATGAATAATAACCATCCCGACATCTGCAAGAATAGGGGGGGCGGGGGAATCCATAGTTTTCCGTGTCAAAAAGATAAATAGTAACCCTCCTGACATCAGCAGGAATAAGGGGGAGGGAGGATGAGGAGGTAAGGAGGGAGGATGAGGAGGATAAGAGCTCTGCAGAGCCACCAAAACTGTTGTGAGTTATAGTGGCTCTGCAGTACTTTGGCTGATACATGATGGTTCCACTTCACCATCCACACAATTTTTTCCGTAGCGAAGCACGGGTAATACAGCTAGTAATCTTAATAAATCGGCTGTTTTAGATTTTTAAATTTCTTCACAGGTTTCTATTAAAAAAGGTATAATTCACTTTGTCGCTTACGTTATTCTTATTGAGCGCAAACATTCTCATGCAAATATGAAAAAGTTAATGCAAAAATAGAGAGAATTTTGCTCAGTGCATATGCCCCCTTAAGTCTCCGGACGATTGAGAAACATAAAGCTATATACATTACATGTTATGAATATCAAGGCACTTATAAATTATTTAATTAATAAAATAATTAAGGTTTAATTGTATCCAATATCCACTTGACGTAATATGGAACTCGTGTGTAGACACTAGGAAACCCTGGCTGTCCACAGGGAAGAGGTCCATAACTGACAATACCGTATTGGACATATCTCTGTTGTTCATCAAAATATTCCACAGCTTGCAGTGGTCCTCCTCCATCTCCTCTACACGCGTCTCCACCATCTAATCCCCCGGCACACATTTGAGTGAATCTCAGATTCTGTCCTTTACGTCTGAAATCATAAACACAAAAATGTCGATTTTTTCAACATGAGTGTGTGGTCAGAATCTCTTTTTATTGTTTTAGGATTGTATATTAAATCTAATTATGTTGCCTTTGCGTTATAAGTCGATGCCTGGGACACATTTGGTAATAGAAGTAAGTTTGCCCTAAGCCAGCATGCCGGTAACAGTACTGCCTTTGCAAAATGGGATTTGTAACCTAGTGACCAAGTAGAATGATGGATACTTACTTATACAACGGAGCACATTGATCATTTGGAACATAAGGAATCTTTTCTGATACAATATTTTGACTTGAATAGGCTTCTAATGTTTGACCCCATCCAGATATCCACAGCTCTGTTTTGTTCAATAACTTCTCACGATATGTTTTCAGATGTGGTATACAGATGGGTACAACATTCACTGAAAAAGATCGGTTCAATGTCAGTTCAGTGAGGTCAATGTTGCGCGCATATTAGGACACAGGCCACGGAGTCTGCTTGACACGATATTCTAAATGTAACCCTGCATATTGCGACTGCCTTGCACCTGCTTGGGTGGCTCATGTGGGAAGGAAACGGCACAGAAACTGCGTTCGTAAAAAGTCACACGCGCTGCGCAGACTGACCCATAGAACGTTAATACTTGTTGCAATATGCGCTCTAGCTCTGTGATGTTAATAATGTGGTAAGAAAGAATATATATATATATATATATATAAGAATCTATACTAGAATACAAAACAATGTACTTGGGTCTAAATTTAGTATTACTTACTCTGTGAGAAGTCTATGGGAGAAGCTAATCTTATTAATCCAATATCGTGATATCTTTGTGCCCCAATTGAACCATTATAATCAGGATGTGGTATAGTTTCTTCAACGGCAAGATCCTGGTACGATGGGGCGCATGCCTTCATGTTGTCATCATTACAATCAAATTGTGAAACATCATGTTCTCCAACTCTAACTAAATGTACGACGTAAGGCTTTGTGTGGGTAAGACAATGTCCAGCCGTTAGAATATATCTCTCATTCAGAACTGTGCCACCACACTTGAACTCTTGAGTATCAGAATCGGCTGAAAGTTTAGTTTATAATTAATGAAAATGTGTTTTACAATATTGTTCTACAAAACAGAGTAGAGTGAAGTGATCTACCGAGTGATTGCTAAAGACAAAATGATTTTATATCTATTATTGTCTTTATACTGATTGAATTACATACAGCATCTTCTAATTATGATACTGATGGCAAAATCAAGAGTCAGCGTGGTCCTGGTCGAAGGTTATAACGTCTTGACTGTACCGTACTTGAAAAGACAGGATAGTAATGTTGGATTGGACTCTTGTAGAAGCCTTTGCCAGAGTAACTGTCGACGCGGGGACCGGATGCGATCCATCGAGAAGGATGTGGTAGAATCTAACAGCGTCAATAGGCCTAGATACTTCAAGCATCACCAAGCAAATTGTGGACGTAATAGGACGGAATATGGACGTAAATAGATAGTTAGGTTTAGTGCTCAAAATGCACCCCTAAGATGGATTATGCGAGTAGTTCCACAATAATTATTGTCAATATTCCGTATGTCAAATAGTTGTTACCTACTAGTGGCAGTACCAAGGGTAGTACAATACTATTTACAGTACTTACATTTGTGAAATAATACATGAGCCATCCATGGGAATTCAAAGACCTTTGGTTTGTTGCCACCAACTACTCTCACTTCATATACAATTCCACAATTTGTAGGGAGGAGTTTCATATTGGGATGTCCTTCAACTGCTGGGGGATCTTCGAACTGATCTATATCTTCTCGAGTGGTGTTTGGAAGGATGATGCAACATACCTACCACACAATACACTGTATATAATATAATATTTCATTTCTTTAGCTTTGAATATCTTCGGTAATAACTCTTGGTTATAATTCAAAGAGAAGTTTATAAATCAATCTGACTTCTGTATTTAAAGAGATTCTAACTAATAATGCTATCTAACCTACCTTGGGATTTCTTCCTTCAAATCCACAGGTCAGGGACCTTAGATATTCTTTTGTACTATCAGGGATAGGTGTGGGGGCGTACGCTATGATACCATTGACTGCTGGACATAGCTTGATATTGATACACTGTCCTCTCAGTCCATTTGGAGTGGTGCAGGTGGAATCAGCAGATGATTCTGTGATGAGATAACAATACATTGTATAGAGTAGCTACTAGGGCACTATAGTCTAGTGCTACTCATATATTATATTACTTACGGCAGGAACTTATTGATATCAACTGAAGGAACACACTCACTCCTACTAAACTATAAACCAATAATAATTGTAAAGACATATTACACCTTATGTGTCACCTTAGTGTCTTGTTGTGATATATTCTATACATTGTATAGAGTAGCTACTAGGGCACTATAGTCTAGTGCTACTCATATATTATATTACTTACGGCAGGAACTTATTGATATCAACTGAAGGAACACACTCACTCCTACTAAACTATAAACCAATAATAATTGTAAAGACATATTACACCTTATGTGTCACCTTAGTGTCTTGTTGTGATATATTCTATACATTGTATAGAGTAGCTACTAGGGCACTATAGTCTAGTGCTACTCATATATTATATTACTTACGGCAGGAACTTATTGATATCAACTGAAGGAACACACTCACTCCTACTAAACTATAAACCAATAATAATTGTTTAGACATATTACACCTTATGTGTCACCTTAGTGTCTTGTTGTGATATATTCTATACATTGTATAGAGTAGCTATATACTAGGGCACTATAGTCTAGTGCTACTCATATATTATATTACTTACGGCAGGAACTTATTGATATCAACTGAAGGAACACACTCACTCCTACTAAACTATAAACCAATAATAATTGTAAAGACATGTTGAATAACACTGTGATATTATTTAGTACTAACTGCTTCCAACATAAAACACTAACTTTATATGATTCCTCTAGCACCACAAGATATTGTATAGGTATAGATCACGTTACTACAAGGAAAATCACTATGATAATGATAAGTAAGTACCTCACGTACAGAATGCAGGCGATGTGGTTTAATGCCTGGCGTCTAATGATTTTCCTGTCCGTTATAATTTTCATTTTACATATACTTGACAGTCGTTACCGTGTCTTCTCTGGTTGTCACATTGTATTATTTCAATTATTTGTATAATAATTGACGTGAATACTGGCAGGAAACTTTTACACTCTGATCGGCATTCGATTTTATTATATTCATCTTACTGCGAATTGAATTAATGGTTGTTCTATCTATTGACTTGTACTGACTAATTGACGAAATGCTGGTCGGAACCTTTTACACTCCGATCAGCATTGATCTTGGATCAAATTTTCTATTCTATTGAGGTGAAATATCTATGTATTTATATAATAATGTACTATTTTTTATACATACTTAAATATTTTTCAAATAATATGTTCAAATGACGATTCCAGGTGTCCGGATGGGCCTACGGATGATAAACAAAATATGAAAAAATAATGGCTAACGAACAACATATGGATATATTTAAATATCTTCAACAATGTTGCCATCTTTACAGGGGCCTTAATATTAGGAACAGTTGCATTTGGAATTGTATACATAGGTGTACATACTGACCTATATGTTATTAGTTGTATATAGGAATCATTATAGACATTTTGCTTCTGTATGTACTCGCCTGCACCAATTTCAGGATTGTATAGTATAATAATATGTTATATTGTACCCATTTATTCAAAATTACTCAGCGCTGAGAACAGATATACTTGCGGCAAATACTGGGAGTCAGATGGTTTGACTATGTCACCAACTATGAAGTCAGGAGTCAGTCGGACACAGCAGCCACCTATCACCCAAGTGATACAGAGGCGCAGGCTAAACTGGCTCGGGCACATTCTACATATGCCCGCTGATAGCATTGACAACAGCCGTCTGCAATATCGCCCTGAAGGCAACAGACGTCAGGGCAGGCCTGCAATGACCATCCAGAGGCTGTACACATCGGAGCTGCGCCAGGCTGGAATGACATGGGAACAGGACAGAAAAGCCCGGAAAAACTGGGTGACGACCATATGCTCCACATAGGGAGCGGACGTTGATGTGTATGTAACCAATAAGTGAGCTAGCAGACTCTCTGGTGTTAGGCTGATACTCAGATAATGAGAAGGTCTTCATACATACATACATACATACATACATACACGATAAAATAATAATGCAATATATGAATGTATGTGTTTGATTACACTTGTATGTGTATGGAAATAAGATAGTAGATATATAGGAACAGTGGCGTAACTAGCATTAGTGCCGCCCGGGGCGGACTCTGAAAATGCCGCCCCGCCCGACTCCTAAAGTACTTATACAAGTACATGTGTGTGTACCCACCCAGGGGTGTTTGCAGCTTTGAAGCAAAGCGCGAACAACAAAAATTTTAATATAGACGTGGCACAACAAATCATGTAAATAACGCCGCAGGCGAAATTGTTTTACAAAACGAAAATGAAGGTAGTTTTGTTTACTTTCTTTAAATAAAAATATAAACAATAAGTACGTTTAACAAGGCAACGTTAAAAAAGGATACAAAATAAAGAGCGCCGCAGGCGAAATTTTTTAGACAAATGGGTGAAATGATGAACCTGAATTTATCGTGAAAGAAAAACATACTTAGGCACCTATGATAAATACCTACCTAACACACAGACAGGTTTTATTAGCGCCGCAGGCAAATTTTTTGAATCAAAATTATTGTTATTTCATAATAATTTAAGATAATAGTGAGATATTTTTTAATTTGTGTGTTTAATCAAAATGTTTCTTCCATTTTGTTGTTCCATTTTGCAAGGAGCAGGAGTGGTACTTTGTATTATTTCACTCACTCTCACCTTACCGTCACTTGAAATGGATGAGTCTTAATAACTCACGTTACTTTATACCAATCTTGTACTAGGTCTTCTGCATGTCCTGGAAAAATGATTTAAATTCACACTTGGCATAGAAAATCCACTCTGAAACATTCAAATTTGGTCTTGAATGAAAATGCTAATCAGGTTAAAATCATACAATTCTTTATTTTAAATATTTCACCTGGTAATTCTTAAGAAAGTAGATTAAAATATGACAAATTACGGATAGGTATATAATTAGCCCTTAATTGTTTTCTTCCCCCGTAAATTTCATAAAAAAAGTCTTTTATCTAAACACAGTCGATATTACAAATCCTATTATTCCATTGATTAGGCGTTGTCTGACTCAGTGAATATATTATGTATAATCTCATCATTATATCAATATTACTGTTTGCTGACGGAGTGTAGTTTTGGACTAAGTATTTACAACCAGATCTGATTTGAATTAAACCACACCTCCTTTCGTAACACTGTGTTTCATTTTAATTTTGGATGTCGTCACTTGTTTGTTTTTCACCCTTTTTTGTTGTTTCTTTGCCTTTGACTGTAATTTTATTGTGATAAATTTGTTTTTTGTTTATACTTTATGTAAACCTGACGATTCTAAGGGTCTTAAGAAAAACCTATGGACTACTGAGAAACAATAGACAATAGAGCTATATACATTACATGTGATGAATATGTATTTAAGAACTTATGAAATATGGAATCAATAACATAATCAAGGTTTAATTGTATCCAATATCCACTTGACGTAATATGGAACTCGTGTGTAGACACTAGGAAACCCTGGCTGTCCACAGGGAAGAGGTCCATAACTGACAATACCGTATTGGACATATCTCTGTTGTTCATCAAAATATTCCACAGCTTGCAGTGGTCCTCCTCCATCTCCTCTACACTCGTCTCCACCATCTAATCCCCCGGCACACATTTGAGTGAATCTCAGATTCTGTCCTTTACGTCTGAAATCATAAACACAAAAATGTCGATTTTTTTAACATGAGTGTGTGGTCAGAATCTCTTTTTATTGTTTTAGGATTGTATATTAAATCTAATTATGTTGCCTTTGCGTTATAAGTCGATGCCTGGGACACATTTGGTAATAGAAGTAAGTTTGCCCTAAGCCAGCATGCCGGTAACAGTACTACCTTTGCAAAATGGGATTTGTAACCTAGTGACCAAGTAGAATGATGGATACTTACTTATACAACGGAGCACATTGATCATTTGGAACATAAGGAATCTTTTCTGATACAATATTTTGACTTGAATAGGCTTCTAATGTTTGACCCCAACCAGATATCCACAGCTCTGTATTGTTCAATAACTTCTCACGATATGTTTTCAGATGTGGTATACAGATGGGTACAACATTCACTGAAAAAGATCGGTTCAATGTAAGTTCAGTCAGTTCAATGTTGCCTCCATGACTTAGCGCATATTAGGACAAAGGTCACGGAGTCTGCTTGACACGATATTCTTAAATGTAACCCCGCATCAATAGACTGCCTTGCACCTGCCTGGGTGGCTCATGTGGGAAGGGAACGGCACAGAAACTGCGTTCGTAAAAAGTCACACGCGCTGCGCAGACTGACCCATAGAACGTTAATACTTGTTGCAATATGCGCTCTAGCTCTGTGATGTTAATAATGTGGTAAGAAAGAATATATATATATATATATATATATAAGAATCTATACTAGAATACAAAACAATGTACTTGGGTCTAAATTTAGTATTACTTACTCTGTGAGAAGTCTATGGGAGAAGCTAATCTTATTAATCCAATATCGTGATATCTTTGTGCCCCAATTGAACCATTATAATCAGGATGTGGTATAGTTTCTTCAACGGCAAGATCCTGGTACGATGGGGCGCATGCCTTCATGTTGTCATCATTACAATCAAATTGTGAAACATCATGTTCTCCAACTCTAACTAAATGTACGACGTAAGGCTTTGTGTGGGTAAGACAATGTCCAGCCGTTAGAATATATCTCTCATTCAGAACTGTGCCACCACACTTGAACTCTTGAGCATCAGAATCGGCTGAAAGTTTTGTTTATAATTAGTGAAAATGTTTTTACACAATAGTTCTACAAAGCGTATTCGAGTGAAGTGATCGACCGAGTGATCGCTAAAGAGAAAATGATTTTATATCTATTATTGTCTTTATACTGATTAAATTACATACAGCATCCTTCAATTATGATACTGATGGCAAAATCAAGGGTCAAAAAATCCATCGAGAAAATTTTGGTAGAATCGACCAGCGTCAATAGGCCTAGATACTTCAAGCATCACCAAGCAATCTTCTTCTTCTTCCGCAGCCACTCAGGTCCATTGTTGAACATAGGGCTCCCCTTTGGTCCTCCACAGCTTCCTGTCTTGGGCACACTGCATCCATCCACCACCGGCACAATATGTGGACGTAGTAGGACGGAATATGGACGTAAATAGATAGTTAGGTTTAGTGCTCAAAATGCACCCGTAAGATGGACTATGCGAGTATAAAATAGGACTATACAATAATTATTGTCAATATTCCGTATGTCAAATAGTTGTTACCTACTAGTGGCAGTACAATACTATTTACAGTACTTACATTTGTGAAATAATACATGAGCCATCCATGGGAATTCAAAGACCTTTGGTTTGTTGCCACCAACTACTCTCACTTCATATACAATTCCACAATTTGTAGGGAGGAGTTTCATATTGGGATGTCCTTCAACTGCTGGGGGATCTTCCAACTGATCTATATCTTCTCGAGTGGTGTTTGGAAGGATGATGCAACATACCTGAATATGATATAATATTTCATTTCTTTAGCTTCGGTAATAACTCTTGGTTATAATTCAAAGAGAAGTTTATGAATCAATCTGACTTCTTTATTTAAAGAGATTCTAACTCATAATTCTACATATCTAACCTACCTTGGGATTCCTGCCTTCAAATCCACAGGTCAGGGACCTTAGATATTCTTTTGTACTATCAGGGATAGGTGTGGGGGCGTACGCTATGATACCATTGACTGCTGGACATAGCTTGATATTGATACACTGTCCTCTCAGTCCATTTGGAGTGGTGCAGGTGGAATCAGCAGATGATTCTGTGATGAGATAACAATACATTGTATAGAGTAGCTATACTAGGGCACTATAGTCTAGTGCTACTCATATATTATATTACTTACGGCAGGAACTTATTGATATCAACTGAAGGAACACACTCACTCCTACTAAACTATAAACCAATAGTAATTGTGCAGACATGTTGAATAACACTCTGATATTATTTAGTACTAACTGCTTCCAACATAAAACACTAACTTTATATGATTCTTCCAGCACCACAAGATAGTGTATAGATCACGTTACTACAAGGAAAATCACTATGATAATGATAAGTAAGTACCTCACGTACAGAATGCAGGCGATGTGGTTTAGTGCCTGGCGTCTAATGATTTTCCTGTCCGTTATAATTTTCATTTTATAGTCCGAGAGCCCACTTTTTAATTTATGACGTATCTGTTTTTTGATCGAAATGTGGTACAAATGATAGCTTACCAATAGGGTTTCACGTCGCACTAGGGTTGCCTATCAAAATCTTGCCGCAACCCCCCCTGCCCCCCCCGAAAAGGTCCCTCTTCGCGGTTTTTCGCATTTTGTAGGAATATGGTAAGAGATAGAAGAAAGTAGTCAAGGTCAAAAATAATCCTTGCTAAATTCTCTACAAAAATTGTAAGGCAATTTTTTCATAGGACTAGTAGTTTACCCGTAATGGCCGGTCAAAAAACAGGATATTTTTTGAAAAAAAAAAAAAAAAAATGATTTTTTTTTCTTTAACTTTCTTCCACCCATTATCACTAACATTTTATGGAAAAAAATATTTGGCCCGCGGCGCTATATCGCTGGTTATTTTATGAAAAACTAAATTTTAAGAAATTTCGTCACTGAGTTTTATTGCAATTACTCCTAAATTTATTGATGTATGAAAATAAGTTATAGCTCGTTTTGTAGCTAAGACTATGGTAATTAATTCGTTCTTTGACTATTTTCCTGTATCTCTTATCAATTTTCAACCAATTAAGTTTAAATTCATTTTTTTAGTTTTTTAAATGAATTTCGGTTTTGGACCGGCTATTGTGGGTAAACTGCTAGTTCTACGAAAAATTGACATAACATTTTTTGTAGAGAATTTAGCAAGGATAATTTTTGTCATTGACTACTTTCTCCTATCTCTTACCATATTCCTATAAAATGCGAAAAACCGCGAAGAGGGACCTTTTCGGGGGGGGGGGCAGGGGGGGTTGCGGCAAGATTTTGATAGGCAACCCTAGTGCGATGTAAAACCCTATTGGTAAGCTATCATTTGTACCACATTTCGATCAAAAAACAGATACGTCATAAATTAAGCAGCGGGCTCTTGGACTATTACACATACTTGGCAGTCGGTATCGTGTCTCCTCTGGTTGTCACGTTGTGTTATTTGTATAATAATTGACGGGAATACTGGCCGGAAACTTTTACACTCTGATCGGCATTGATCTTCGATCAAATTTTCTATTCTATTGAGGTGAAAAATCTATGTATTTATTTACTTATGTACTACTGTTTATACATAATTATTTTTCACATAATATGTTCAAATGACGATTCCAGGTGTCCGGATGGGCCTACGGATGATAAACAAAATATAAAAAAATAATGGCTAACGAACAACATATGGATATATTTAAATATCTTCAACAATGTTGCCATCTTTACAGGGGCCTTGATAATCTTAATATTAAGAACAGCTGCATTTGGAATTGTAGGTACATATAGGTAGACTGACCTATAGATATGTTATTAGTTGTATATTGGGATTATTATAGACATTTGCTTCTGTATGTACCTACTCGTAGAATAGCCTGCACCAATGTTAGGATTGTATATATAGCATTATATTATATGTATTGTACACATTTATTCAAAATTACTCAGCGCTGAGAACAGAACATATACTTGCGGCGAATACTGGGAGTCAGATATTTGACTATATCACCAACGATAAAGTCAGGATTCGGACACAGCAGCCACTTATCACCTAAGCGATACAGAGGCGCAGGCTAAACTGGCTCGGGCACATTCTACGTATGCCCGCTGATAGCATCAACAACAGCCGTCTGCAATATCGTCCTGAAGGCAACAGACGTCTGGGCAGGCCTGCAATGACCATCCAGAGGCTGTACACATCAGAGCTGAGCCAGGCTGGAATGAAATGGGAACAGGACAGAAAAGCCCGGAAAAACTGGGTGACGACCACATGCTCAACATAGGGAGCGGACGTGGATATGTATGTAACCAATAGGTGAGCTAGCAAACTCCTCTGGTGTTAGTCTGATACTCGGATAATGAGAAGGTCTTCATACATACATACATACACGATAAAATAATAATGCAATATATGAATGTGTGTGTTTGATTACACTTGCCTGTGTATGGAAATAAGATAGTAGATATATAAGAAGCTGTAGGTACTAGGTAAGTACACACATTGATTCCTTGAAGTTTATTGCAGCAAATAGATTAAATTAATCATTATTATAATTGTCCAATGTCTGTCGGTGCGCAGCGCACAACGAAAATAAATAGTACCGTAATTGTTATGCAAACTAATTAATCGAATGTATGAGATTTTGAAAACTTACTCTACACTAACGCTTTACATCGGATGAAAAGTGTTGGTTGAACAATACGTCTGAAGTAAACTTATTTGCAAAAGTTTGAATTTCGAATTATTAGTACTTGGTGAATACAGTAATTTTGGGTAGGCACATACCTACTTGATACAGAATGCATGGAGTCTTTCGAATCATACCTACATACTATATATAGTAGGTACGTATAGACAAATGGAATGAAAATAATTTTGAATAGGTACTATACCTGCCTACCTATTATATTAGCAAATTCTTTTAGAAATCATACTTACTGTATGTATAGTAGGTACGTATGTAGAATTAGTATGAAAAGTAGGTAAGACCCTATATTTTTTCTATACTATAGTCCAGTTCGCCACTAGTTAGATGTTGGCTACGAAAGGTTTAAAGGTACGAAAGGTCCTATATTCGGCATGTTTCAATAATGCAAGACACACAGGGTTTCCCATGCACAGAAACCCCCTTGCTCTTTACGGTACATTATTCCAATTACAATGATATCAGAACATTATCTGGGCAGCATTATCAACAGCAATAACAGGTGCATGGGAAAAGACTTAGCCTTGTGGTTTCCCTGATGTGTTCCTTCGATTAACTTTAAATAAAGACCGTGGTAGAGTGGCAGTATGAGTATGGGAATGACACAGGTAAAGAGGAGTCTCGTGGCTTACACGGGTGGGTACCAACTAAAAAAGTCGATGATGTGAATCTGGTTTTACGACTTTCTTGACGATATTGGAAAGACGGGGAAAAGACTGAGCCTTGTGATCTTCCTGTGTTCTCTCGAAGAATTTTGAAGGGTGGAGTAGTAATAGTGCTTACACAAAAACATATTAAGCCTACCTCCGTGAATTCACGGGTAGGTACCCACTAGTAATTAATAATATACATTATGAGAAGAAATTCTACTCGTATTTTCAAATAACATATTAGGTATATTTTTATTTTACTTGAAATGTATTTCTAATTAGGTACATGATACAGATATTTGTATATGATTCAGGAAATGCTCTCAGAGGACAATCTTCGACAATGTGTTCGATAGATTGCGGTGGCTCTCGACAGTCACAGGGACGAGAATCCCAAATGAGCCCTTAAATGGCTTGGAATCCTGGATATTGCTCTGCAGGGCACATGTCTCCTGTGTGTAGCAGATAGCAAAACTCTCTTAACTTCCGACTAAGCCACCCATCGTTGGCAGAAGCCATACGAAATAATATCAAATGCTAAATGTTAATTTTTAACAATAAATATACGAGTGAAAATATAAAGTAATAAATAATAATAATATAATCAAGGTTTAATCGTATCCAATATCCACTTGACGTAATATGCAACTCGTGTGTAGACACTAGGATACCCTGGCTGTCCGCAGGGAGAAGGTCCATAACTGACAATACCGTATTGGACATATCTCTGTTGTTCATCAAAATATTCCACAGCTTGCAGTGGTCCTCCTCCATCTCCTGAACACGTATCTCCACCATCTAATCCCCCGGCACACAGCTGACGGAATCCCACATTCCCATTAAAACGATATCTGAAAACCAGAAATGAAATACTATTAACTTGACATTCATTATACTTTATTGGAAAGGGAAGGCTATTAATTAATTTATTTATTTATCACCAGCTGAATTACCAGTGCTTCGCGACGGCAAATTTGCTTGGTGAAGTAGAACAACTGCAGTGTGTAACGCCACAGTTGCATCCCATCAGCAACACCAATAGAGCTACTCCTAGCGTCCACGTGGCCTCTGAAGCCCCGCGAGCCCTCAGAAATGTGGTCACTGGCATATGCCATAGCAGATAGGAGAGGATGAATGGGGAGTTTCCGGCGCCACAATACCGGAACCCCGGGATGGAAACCCCGACAGAAAACCCTAGTCCTCCTGGTAGGGGGTTGGACGAGAGGCTAATAACCTCTCCTTACAAAAACACCGTTATTACGGAACCTAATACAGAGCCTCGGACAACACCTGGACTTAGGAAAAGACCCGGCAAACGAAATAAGGACTTGAAAATCGCTATTGGAAGTCAGCAGCTGAGGATAGAAGGAGCTGGAGGCGAATGTTGCGGGAGGCCAAGGCTCAATATGGGCTGTAGCACCATCGGAGAGAGAGAGGGAGAGGTATTATGATTGACACTATGGCAGATATTTTTGCTTCAAATGCTTCACTAAATGTTAAGTGAGAAATTAGAACATTACTCTGTTTCAAATTATTACACGCTTTTATTATACAAGTATTTGGCAGGGACTTTAACACGTCTATATGTATCGATGCAAATTTTAATAACTTCCTGACTACTTAGAGACGTGAAACTTTTCAACCGTACGTAAACTGGGAGACAATATATTTTATAAAAAACTGGATCATCCTTCTCCAGAGAAAAAAAAGTTGTAAGGCGTTTCAGGGGATCCGAGGGTCCTGAGAGGTCATGTTTGGTATCGTATGAAAGGGCGTTTGAAAAGAAATCCAGATCGTAAGTCATATTTTGTCCAGCTCGACCAATCGGGAGACACTGAGGGATCGATCGGTCAAAAAATATTGGTTGACTAGTCTAGACCTTTGATTATTGAAGTACTTAATCAAATATATTTCGTCATGTAGTGACTAGATCGGTTGCAAATCATTTGTTTCAATACAACACTATGAAAATGTGTGTGAAGTCATTTCTTCGTTTTCATATAATTCAATAAGAGTATTCTTTTGTTGATATTTGACGTTTACGATTTTCACAGTGTCAAAATGTGATTGTAATTAGATATTTTAACGTTAATATACAATTGTTTCGCTCATCTAAGGATGCATTTTAATTAAAAAATCATTTCATTATCCCCTAACGTGGTTTTTCGGACTGTGGTTATATATTAAGCCTCAAATTGTAATGTATCTTTCTATCGGTAAGCTTCCGTATTTTGGTTGATATCATTGTTAATTTATGCACCTTTCGACAAAAATGCGACAAGTAAGGCTTCACGGATACCCACTAGTCATATAATAATGATTTATTACAACTGAGTGCAATGGTGCGGGGGTAGATAAAAAGTGGAAAGATTTAGTAGAGGATACACCATCATAGTGTTAGAGACCAAGAAGACTGTCCCCACAAAATATGTGATTTATAATGAGAATGGCCAAGTGTGGATACTTACTTATACAACGGAGCACATTGATCGTTTGGAACATAAGGAATCTTTTCTGATACAATATTTTCAGTTGAAGAAGCTTCATCCGTTTTACCCCACCCAGATATCCACAGCTCTGTATTGTTCAATGCCTTCTCGCGATATGTTTTCAGATGTGGTATACAGATGGGTACAACATTCGCTGGAAGAAAAGTCGATAAGAAAAGACAACAGTATTGCAAATATATCCAACAGCAGCCCTTACAAATGTCTGTGGGTTTTGTATTAAAGATTATTCCATGGCATCATCAGAATTACAGATTTTCAGGTCTACGTAAAATGTTATATTATTTTGTTTCAAGTACTTACGAGTACATTGTGAGAAGTCTATAGGAGACGCTAATCTTAGTAATGCAACATCATGATATCGGTTCCCACTTGAAACATTATAATCAGGATGTGGTATAGCTTCTTCAATGGCAAAATCCTGGTACGCTGGGGCGCATGCCTTGTTCTGATTACCACAATCTGTCTGTTGTGAGGCATCATGTTCTCCAACTCTAACTGAAGTTAGAACATAGTTGCCTATTTCCATGAGACAGTGTGCAGCTGTTACAATATATCTCTCATTTAGAACTGTGCCACCACAGCCGAATCTTTGGCCACGTGCTGGAAATTAATGATCCACAATCGGTAGGTAATATTTCTCTCTAATTGGCACTCACCACGCTGTGTTCTTTGCCAGACTCAAGTAATAAAATAAACAATAAACTGAATATAGCAACAAACAATCAGGCAGGTACACAATAAAAGAAATCCGCCGGAACACTCCACTGATTCAATGCCTACTATGAGATTATTATTGAGTTTTTCTATAAACGTTGTCAAAATACATTTACAAGTTTAGTTCTATGCAATTTCAAATCTGTTATTGTTTGTATTTTAGATAAACACTCCTAGAAACTTACTTGTGTTGTATAATACATGAGCCATCCATGGGAATTCAAAGACCTTTGGTTTGTTGCCACCAACTACTCTCACTTCATATACAATTCCACAATTTGTAGGGAGGAGTTTCATATTGGGATGTCCTTCAACTGCTGGGGGATCTTCCAACTGCTCTATATCTTCTCGAGTGGTGAAGCAACATACCTACCACACAATACACTGTATATAATATAATACACAGATACATTATAATATTTCATTTCTTCAGCTTTGAGTATCTTCGGTGATAACTCTTGATTATAACTCAAACAGACGTTTATGAATCAGTCTGCGACTTCTGTCTTTAAAGAGACTTAAAACAATAGTTTTTTACTAGGCTCTCTATAACTAGTCAATAATTAACGCCATCTAGCATACCTTGGGATCTCTGCCTTCATATCCACATTCCAGGGACTTCACCATATCTTTAATTCTCTCAGGTAAGGGTCTCGGGGCATTGTTTAAGATGCCAATGACTGCTGGACATTGCTTAATGTTGATACATTGTCCTCTCAGTCCATTTGGAGTGGTGCAGGTGGAATCAGCAGATGATTCTGTGATGAGATAACAATACATTGTACAGAGTAGCTATATACTAGGGCACTATAGACTAGTGCTACTCATATATTATATTACTTACGGCAGGAACTTATTGATATCAACTGAAGGAACACACTCACTCCTACTAAACTATAAACCAATAATAATTGTAAAGACATATTACACCTTATGTGTCACCTTAGTGTCTTGTTGTGATATATTCTATACATTGTATAGAGTAGCTACTAGGGCACTATAGTCTAGTGCTACTCATATATTATATTACTTACGGCAGGAACTTATTGATATCAACTGAAGGAACACACTCACTCCTACTAAACTATAAACCAATAATAATTGTAAAGACATATTACACCTTATGTGTCACCTTAGTGTCTTGTTGTGATATATTCTATACATTGTATAGAGTAGCTACTAGGGCACTATAGTCTAGTGCTACTCATATATTATATTACTTACGGCAGGAACTTATTGATATCAACTGAAGGAACACACTCACTCCTACTAAACTATAAACCAATAATAATTGTAAAGACATATTACACCTTATGTGTCACCTTAGTGTCTTGTTGTGATATATTCTATACATTGTATAGAGTAGCTACTAGGGCACTATAGTCTAGTGCTACTCATATATTATATTACTTACGGCAGGAACTTATTGATATCAACTGAAGGAACACACTCACTCCTACTAAACTATAAACCAATAATAATTGTAAAGACATATTACACCTAATGTGTCACCTTAGTGTCTTGTTGTGATATATTCTATACATTGTATAGAGTAGCTACTAGGGCACTATAGTCTAGTGCTACTCATATATTATATTACTTACGGCAGGAACTTATTGATATCAACTGAAGGAACACACTCACTCCTACTAAACTATAAACCAATAATAATTGTAAAGACATATTACACCTTATGTGTCACCTTAGTGTCTTGTTGTGATATATTCTATACATTGTATAGAGTAGCTACTAGGGCACTATAGTCTAGTGCTACTCATATATTATATTACTTACGGCAGGAACTTATTGATATCAACTGAAGGAACACACTCACTCCTACTAAACTATAAACCAATAATAATTGTAAAGACATATTACACCTAATGTGTCACCTTAGTGTCTTGTTGTGATATATTCTATACATTGTATAGAGTAGCTACTAGGGCACTATAGTCTAGTGCTACTCATATATTATATTACTTACGGCAGGAACTTATTGATATCAACTGAAGGAACACACTCACTCCTACTAAACTATAAACCAATAATAATTGTAAAGACATATTACACCTTATGTGTCACCTTAGTGTCTTGTTGTGATATATTCTACTGCCTAAAAATACTCGTAGTTTGAAACAAAACAATGTAGGTATTCCCCACCACAGGCACAGGTCTGGGCAGATACAAAAAGGTCAACACTCACCAGATAAGCCCCCTCAGATAAAGCTAGCAATTATATTCGGGAATTATTGAAAAAATATTTGAGTGGTACTTTGTATTATTTAATTCACTCTCACCTCTATTCTATTCTATTATTCTGTTATGGATTGGCTTTTCACCCGGTACCAGAGTGTTTCCGCTAAGAACCGCTGTAGAGTTAACTTCATGCCCTTCATGGGCGTAGGCGAAAAGGCTAAAATTATAAAACTAGAAAAAGGCACATTATCAATAAAAAGAATATATAGTAAATAAATAAATAAATAAATAAATAAATAAAAACTTTATTGTACATAAATATACACACAAAGGGCGGATTTATCGCCTATTGGCGATTTCTGCCAATCAACCCAACTTTGACATATGAAATGAGACATAAATTTAAAAAAATAACATACCAATGTACTTAATGTACCCGTTAATATAATAGATATAGATAAAAAAATATATAATAAGCAATATATACGAATAATAAAATAATAAAAAATAAATACATACATGAATAGAGCCATCCGCACACAAGCATACATACGCACACACACACCCTCACACACACATATACACATACATACATACATACATACAAGGGAGAAAAAGGAGGGGAAAAAGTGAAGTAAGAGGATTAAAGGAAGGGAAATCAGGGATTTTGTGAAATTATGTCGTGGTAGTTGGAGTAAGGTAGAAATGCTTCAACTTATTCTTGAAAATTGAGATAGTTGGTGCGAGTCTGATATGTAACGGAAGACCGTTCCACAATCGAGCAGCATGTGTAGTAAACGAAGTTGTGAAAAAAGAAGTGCGATGAGTTGGAATAGACAACGTGCGTTGGGCACCAGAACGCAGAGGTAAGCCATGAGATGCCAGTGGGGTAAAATTCGTCTTGAGATAATTAGGAGAAGAAGGGTTAGAAAGGACATTAAAAAGCAGTGAAAGAACGTGAAGGTTGCGTCGTTGTAAGATAGTAAGCCATTTAAGTTCCTCTCTGTACGATGATATATGGTCAAACTTTTTTAGGTTAAATATAAAACGGATGCATATATTTTGCAATCTTTCAAGTTTAGTATTCAGTTCATTGGTGAGATCCATGTAGGCCACGTCTGCATAGTCTATAAGCGGTAATAACAGAGAATGACACAAGAGAACTTTAGTTGATTTAGGAAGGAAATGTTTGTGGCGGTTAAGTGAGTGAAGGCTAAAGAAAAATTTACGTCTTATGTCATTGACCTGCAGCTCCCAAGAGAGACGTTGATCAAAATGTACACCGAGATTTTTTACTTTCTTTGAGAAAGGGATAATTGCGTTGTTAAGAGTTATACTAGGGAGAGAAGAGGTATTAATCTTGGGGAGTAGGCGGTGACTGCCTATTAGTATTGCTTGGGACTTTGATGGGTTAAGAAGGAGTCCATTTTGCTGCGCCCAACGAGCAATGCGGTCCAATTCATCGTTCATGTGATGAAATGCGATTGAGGCCTGATCCAGGTCGAAATGTGAGTATACTTGAATATCATCAGCATAAAGATGGTATTGGACATTAAGATGTTCGATCGCAGAGTTGATGAATAGTGAAAATAGTAGAGGGGAGAGGATTCCTCCTTGGGGAACACCTGCCAACAATGGCAACCAATCAGATGTCGAGTTATCAGAAGATTTGATACATTGCTGCCTGTCCCTTAGATATGAATTAAACCAAGAGAGTGCCGACTCAGACAGACCATAGTGTTTGAGTCTGGCAAGAAGTATGTCGAAATCAACGGAATTAAAGGCGCTACTGAAATCAAGTAATATAAGCAGTGTGAGTTTTTTGTTCTCCATAGCGCCTCGTATATCATCCGTGACCTTGACGAGGGCAGTTGTTGTACTATGGCCAGTACGGAAACCGGATTGAAACTGAGAAAGGATGCTGTTGGATATAAGGTGATTGGACAGTTGTTCGTGCACAACTTTTTCTTTTAAATGTCATTCCTTTTAAATGTCTTCTTGAAGTGAGCTGACACTTTGTTTCTGTCTTGTTATTATTTTCAAATAATTTTGTGCAATCGCAGCGAAAGGGTTGTGTTTGTTATGTGAATTTGTTTCACGAGTGGTGAATTCCATTGAGAATTGTGCGTGGGTGAGTCTGGAGTTTGTGAGTTAAATAACTTTAAAATATATTATTCATTAGCACTGAACATAGTTATTGTTACCTGGATTCTGCCAGTTATACCAAATCTCAATCATAAACAAATAGTGTTGGGCAAAATATTATCAGTAGTAGACTACTAGACTCCAAAATGATGTTGAATGAAGATGAACCTAGCGGACTTCCGCATTTGTCTAGTGAGTCACCTCACGACTACCTGTCTAATGCCAAGAAGGATGTGGATGTAATAATTGATGTTTTGCTCTCTGATAAATCCAAACTCAACATGGAGCTTAGGCGACATGTTAACTCTGCCACGACAAATCTGCTCTCAAATGTTGGTCACATTGGAGTGGTTGTGTCTGCTTTACAAGCGGAAAATTTCCAACTAAAAATGCAACTACTTGAATTGAAAAATCGCCAACATGGAGGGGATGAAGCGGCACACAGTAGAGCCTCCAGTAGGGACAATTTAATGATTGTACCACCACGCCCGCCTTGTGGTGCCACAACAATTCCTAGTGTGTCGACCGCTGGTGAAACTAATGTGCGTGAGGCTTTTTCTAATGCTAGTCGAACCATACGACCCTACATAAATTCTACGACTACGGAGACTTATGCCTCGATTGCGAAAAAAACTACTGCACCCCGCAAGCAACGCAAAATAATTAGAGGCATTGGAAATCCCGATACTGAACTGGTGGCCGTAGTGCCGAAAAAACATATCCATGTCTTCTCACTCGAACCCAGTACCACCGTTGAGAAGTTGAAATCATATATGTCTAGAATCAGACCAGAATCTGCCGAATACGTTCAAATTGAGAAAATACAATCTAGAGGTGAAAATGCATCATTCAGGGTGACAGTTCCTGCATTAAATTTTGATGACTGGATGAAAGCCGACATGTGGCCACCGTTCACAGGAATAAACGTGTGGAAATTTCGGAGGTCCCAACATCCAGAACGTCGTCCCAGTCAGACCAACGCCCAGACCACATCATAAATCATCATCAAAGAAGCTGGATTTAATATGTTCATACCAAAATGTGGGAGGTATGCGAACTAAAATCGAATCATTTGCCTTGGCAGCTACGGGAAGTCAGCGCGATGTTATAATCATCACGGAGACTTGGCTATCACCAGAAATCCACACTGCGGAGTTGGGTCTCTCTTTGTTCAACGTATATCGCCTGGATAGAACCCATTTAACAAGTAATAAATCAATAGGTGGAGGTGTTCTTGTGGCTGTCCGAAAAACATATGACTCTAGAAACCTAACTGTTATACACAAAAATGTTGAACATGTGTTTGTCTTGGTGAAGATTTGCAAAGCAAAGCTAATAATCGGTTCGGTATACATTTCTCCAGACAGTGATGTTACATATTATAAAGATCATTGCAGTGAGGTAGAGTTAATCAAACTAAAGAACCCAGATGCAAAACTCTTACTCGTTGGAGATTATAACCTCCCAAAAATGAGTTGGAATCGTAGTTCCCCTGAATTGTCGGGATCCTCTAGATCTTTGTCGAATAAAGAAAGAGAGGTGTTGGAAATGATAAATTTTGCGAATCTTTACCAGAGAAACGATGTTTTGAATAGATATGGTAAAATATTGGACCTGGTTCTTACTAGTGATCCTACTGTTTCTGTTGATTGTTGTCCTGACCCGTTATTGGCTGTTGGAAGGCATCATCCACCATTGGAAATAATTTTGAAGAATATAGGTATGAAATTCATTGAACGTGCTACTCATACTCATAATTTTGCCAAGGCTGATTATAAAGCCATGAACGAGTTTTTCTATTCAACCGATTGGAATTTTCTAGAGAATACTAATTTGAATCTAATCCTGGAATTGTTTTATGAGAAGTTGAACACTGCTATTGAAAATTTTGTTCCTAAAGTTGTTAAGCATACATATCACTATCCGAAATGGTTCAATAAAGATCTTATTCGTCTTATTTCCGAAAAGAAACTGGCTCATAGGCAATACAAGATAACTAGGTCAGAGACGGACTATAATATTTTTAGTCAGTTGAGGGCCAGGTCTAAGAATTTAACGAAAGAATGCTATCGAGCCTACATTGAAAGTATAGAAGCATCGGTTGCTTTAAATGCTAAACACATATTCAAATATTCAAATTCCCTCAAGTCTGATGATTCTAATATCCCAAGTACCATGTCATACGGGCTTAGATCAGCTCACAACTTGCCTGATATTTTGAGTTTGTTTGCCGAGTTCTTTTACCATTGAAATTCGAGACATTGTTAGAGCTATTCGTGAACTTAAACCCAAAAGTAGCGCGGGCCCCGACGGTGTTCCACCCATATTAATTAAAAACTGTATGCATAGTTTGTCCTACCCACTATATGTCATGTTTAATTTGTCTTTGAAAACCGGAATTTTTCCCGAGTTTTGAAAATTCAGTTTTTTGACCCCAATCCATAAAAGTGGTGATAAGTCCGACGTAGCCAATTACCGCCCTATCTGTTTGTTATCCTGCATACCTAACCTCTTCGAAAGGATGGTATTGCTCCATATGTCACCATACGTACACAGAATTATTACTACGGCTCAACATGGATTTGTTCCCTGCAAGTCCACAGAAAGTAACCTATTGCTATACGAAAACTATATACATGGTGCATTTGCCGAACGCAAACAGGTTGACTCGATATATACTGATTATAGTAAAGCGTTCGACAAGGTGCACCATGAGATTCTGCTTGCCAAACTATCAGCTTATGGAATAACTGGCCCGATGCTCACGTGGCTTGCTAGCTATCTTTTAGATAGAAGGTTGGCTGTCAGAATTTGAAAATGAAACATCTTTTGTTTTTCAGGCGACTAGCGGTGTACCACAGGGTTCGCATTTGGGCCCATTGCTGTTTGTGGTGTTTATCAATGATGTAATTAATGTATTTAGGAATGTAGAGGTTCTGATATTCGCAGATGATATAAAGATCTTTAAAAAAATTGCGAGTGTATCTGACTGTGAGGTACTGCAAAATAATTTGGAAAAGTTTGGTCAGTGGTGTACACAAAATAAATTGCAATTAAATAGTAGAAAATGCTCGCTGATGCGTTTTTTCAGAATCGAGTCCCCAATAATATTTGTATACCATATAAACGATATAGCTCTAGAATCATTAAGTGAAGTCCGTGATTTGGGTGTAATATTTGATCAGAAATTGTGTTTTGTGCCACATATAAATTTTATTGTAAATAAGGCCATGAGAATAATGGGGTTTATTATTCGCATAACTCAGCCATTTGAAAACATTGAAACTTTAAAATTACTCTACCTTTCATTGGTCAGAAGTGTATTAGAGTACGGTTCGGTTGTGTGGAGTCCATTTTTTGCTGTCCACATAACCGAAATAGAAAGAGTCCAAAATAAATTCATCAGATATATCAATTTTAAGTTGGGGATTCCTCGTATTGATTTGAACTATGATTATTTATTGGACCAAATTAGTATTTTAAAGCTATCTGAAAGAAGAACCATGTTGGATTTGGTATATTTAGGTAAAATAGTGAATTGCGAGATCGACTGTCCTGAACTACTCGAAAACATAAATTTCCATGTTCCAGGTAGAGCCACGAGACAAACTCTACCTTTCTATTTCAGCAGGTCTAACACGTCGTATGGACTAAATTCCCCTATTGTTCGAATGCAGCGTCTTGCAAATGATTATCACAATGAGTTTGATGTTTGTGATATGAATGTCTCGTCGCTTAGACGGGCAGTAAATGAACATTTTTTTAAGACAAAGAAAACAATGTCTTACCTCGTAACTCAAAAATATGTATATCTTTTATATATAAGTATGTATGTTAGTCTATATGTCTGATTTATTAGTTTATATGTGAATATTTAATGTTATTGTAAACATAAAAATGTGCAATAATTGTTAGTGATTGGTGGTGAGGGTAATCTTAATACAATTTTGATTATCTGAGCAAACTTACTACCAATGTAATTAATTCTACCAGAATCATTGCTGTTAATGCCAATCACTATGATTTGTTATTTTGTTGTGCATAGTTGTAATGTTATGTTATGTTATGTTGTTATTTTGTTGTGCATAGTTGTAATCGTTAATACTATTTCGTGTATTCCACCTTCTGTGTCGTTCCTTCAGTGATTTTCCAGTCAAAATCGTGTTTGTGTGTCTTCGAGTGCTTTTACTCAAAACCCACTCAGTGCCGGCCGACGAAGACGCTGACCTTGAGGACTTTCAACGGCTGGTAGTGGGATACTTCTGGTGGTGGTAGTTCTATTTATTCTATTTATATTTCTATTCTTATTATATTATTTTGTATATATATATATTTCTACTAACATGGTGGAGGGAAACCAAGACACGGGACCTATAGGTCCTAAGATGTAAGAAATTAGGTGGTGGTCTTGACGCATGGAGTCGATGAGGCTCGCCACCCATCACGCCGCGTCAAGGACCAGGGAGGGCGCAAAGAGGAGGGCAGAATGCCGGATTGGTGTGTGGAATATAAGAGGAGATATGGAAGGTAAGATGAATGAATTGCGTGATGTTTTGCATGAGAGGAACTTAGATATATTGTGTTTATGTGAGACGAAAAGAAAGGATAGAGATTGTGATGTGGTGAATGGAATGGCAGAAATGTGGTCTGGAGTGCCTGAAAATGAACATGGACGTCAGGGAGTGGGTGCTATATTATCAAAAAGAATGACTGAATGTATGGTGAAGCGTAATGGGTATGGACTGGTAGGACCGAGACTCATCTGGATTCGTTTCAAGGTAGGCATGACCAGGCTGTTCCTTATTATAGGTTACGGTCCAGGGAATGATGCCTTGGATGATGAGAAGGATGAGTTTTGGAACTTAGTGCGGGAGACAGCGGATAAAAGAAGAGCGAATGAAAAAGTAATATTGGCAGGTGATCTGAATGGTTGGGTCGGTGTCAGAAGGAAGAATTTTGAGAGTGTGTTGGGATTGCATGGCGATGATAGGGTGAATGATAACGGGAAAAGAGTGTTAGAAGTATGTTTGGAGTTGGATCTCTTTGTGGCGAACACATTCTTCGCACACAAGGAGATCCACCAGTACACTTGGCAAAGAGAGAGAGTTGATCGTATTGAAAGGTCGATGATTGACTTTGTATGTGTGGACTCTGAGCTCCGGAAGGCGACAAAGGACACCCGGGCATTTCGGGGCGCCGGACTGTGGACGGATCACTTCCTTGTGATAACAAGGATTGATCTTTTCTCCGGTTGGCGCTCGAGGGCTCGGAAGTTGGAGCCTGTCCGGAGAATCAGGGTCGAAAAACTGAAAGAGACGAATGTTAGGGATGAATATGAAAGACTAACTAACGAAAGGCTAGAAGTACATGATGATGAGGAACGCTCGACGAGTGAACTATGGAATGTTATGAAGGAGGTGCTAGTAAAGAGTGCAAGAGAAGTATGTGGAGAAGCGTTGGTAGGAAGGAAAAAAGGTGATGCGTGGTGGGATGATGAGGTGAAGGATGCTGTAGTGAGGAAAAAGAAAGCGTGGAATGATGTGCTTGGTGCGAAACCAGATGATGGAGGTGAGAAAGAAAGAAAGAAGAATATATATAAAGCGTGTAGGAAAGAAGTGAAAGAAATGGTTTGCCAGAAAAAGAGAAAACTTGAGGAAGAGGAATGTATGAAATTATCGAGGAATGCCGAGGAGAATTTGAAAATATTCTGGAAGGAAGTAAAAAGAAAGAGATCTGGAAGTGAGAAAAACAGTATGAATTGCATCAAAGATAAGAATGGTGATTTAGTGATGAATGGAGAAGAAGTTGTTGAAAGATGGAAAGAATACTTCGAAGAATTGTATGAAAGTGGTACTAGTACAAACCAGACGAATGTAGCAGATAGTATGAATGTAAATATTGCTGAGGACGAGGAAATACGTATGAATGAAGTTGTGCTTGCATTGAAAAAAGCAAAGAATGGTAAAGCTGCGGGACATGACTGTGTGGCCATAGAGTTCATCAAGCAAGGTGGCCCGAAGATTCTTGAGTGGTGCCTGAGGCTCTTCAACTTGTGCTGGGAGAGTGGCTGCACTCCTGAGGATTGGAGGAGGGCAGTCATCTGCCCTTTGTACAAGGGGAAAGGCTCAAGGTTGGAATGCGGCAGTTATCGGGCTATCAGTTTGCTGAGCTCTGTGGGCAAACTGTATGGAAAGGTATTGATTGAAAGAGTAAGAAAAGTGACTGAAAGTAAAGTATGGGATGTGCAGGGTGCTTTCATGAGTGGCAGGGGGTGCACCGATCAGATCTTCTCCCTACGGATGGTCGTGGAGAAGCTTCTGGCTAAACACCAGAGGCTCTTCTGCGCGTTCGTGGATCTGGAGAAGGCATACGATCGTGTGGACCGAGAAAGACTGTGGCGTGTACTGTCGGAATATGGGGTGAGCGACCGACTGATTGGCGCAATCGCGTCTCTATATACGGAGAGCTCTGCTTGTGTCAGGGTGAATGCTGCGTTGTCGCAGTGGTTCGATCTCACAAAAGGGGTTAAACAGGGTTGCGTCATGTCGCCTTGGTTGTTCAACCTGTTCTTCGACTACTGCATGCGTCCTCTGAATGAGCTGAATGTTGGTGTGGACCTAAATGGAGTGAAAGTATGTGCGTTAATGTTTGCAGATGATTTAGTGTTGATGGCTGATGATGAATGTGAGTTACAACGGATAGTATCCTGTGTGTACGAAAGCTGCGATATGAATGGTATGAAAATGAATGTAAATAAAACGAAAGTATTAGTGTTCGAAAGAGAGGAAATAAGGACAAATTGTGTGATAAAGGTTGGTAATGACTGTCTGGAGCAAGTGGATGAGTATGTATATCTAGGAAGTTTGTTTACTAGAGATGGACGCTGTGATGGAGACATTGAAAGAAGGAAGCTGGCCGGTACTAGGACGAATGGTGCGCTCGGTCCGATTGTTAGTAGTAGCAATGTGTCTATGAAAGCAAAAGTGCTAGTGCACAATGCTGTCTTGGTGCCGACCCTGATGTATGCTAGTGAGACGTGGACGTGGATGAAGAAGGATGAATCAGGGTTGAATGCAGTAGAAATGAGGTCATTAAGAAGAATGTGCGGGAAAACGCTGAGAGATAAGATAAGGAATGAGGTTATTAGGGAAATGAGTGACTGCAAGACTGGTGTAGTGACAAGAATGAAAGTAAACAAACTAAGATGGTTTGGGCATGTTGAGAGAATGAATGATGACAGGATGACAAAAAAGATATATCTGAATGAACGAAAAGGGGTGAGAAAGCGCGGCCGTCCGAGACTGACCTGGTCCGATCATGTCGACCAGATCCTCAAGGATGGACGCGTTTTGAGTAAAAGGAATCGGAGAGCGTGTATGACTAATTGCATGAATGTGACGGAAGCTAGGAGTGTGTGTAAGGATAGGGCTGTCTGGCGCTCTGTCCTCTCTGCCTACCCTGCAAGGGATGTGGCGTGAGGGTATAGATAGATAGATAGATAGTTGTAATGTTGACAACTTGTCAAAGTAATTCAGATATGTTGTGGTGTTGCCACTGTGTGTGACGCTGGGCTCGCCTTGGGGTGGTTCCGCGCGGTCCGCCGTCCTGCGGACGTGCGGGTATTATAGCGCAATGTTGTGGTTAATTTCTGTGTCGGTTCGTGGATCGCGGGCCGTGTGGGGCCGCCTTTGGGTGCTTGTATTCGCGTTCTCGTGGTGGCAGCACTGGGATCTGCATTCTGTCGGTATTGTTATTCAAGTAATCTATGAATTCATGCTTCAGCTGTCAAATGTGCTTGCTTGAAGTTTTATTTTGTATTAATGTGTTTTTGTTTTGTAATGGTATAACCGTATATAGATGAATAAATAAATAAATAAATAAATATGACTTTAGAGAACATGGGAAGGATTGAGATGGGGCGATAGTCCTTTTCTGAGGAGGGCACAGTGTTTTTTGGGAGAGGAATAATGCATGCCATTTTCCAGATTGCTGGAAAAGTGCCTGTATCTAGAGAGAAATTGATTACATGAGTTATATATGGAAGAATATGGCCAAGAATAGGTTTTAAAAAAGTTAGACTTATGCCATCCACACCAACAGACTTTGAGTGAATTGAGTTGATAGCTCTGAGCACAGAGGAATCAGAAGCATGAGTGAATGTGAATACGGGTATTCCAAGGGGAGGCAGACTTTGTATATCAGATATGGTTGCATTTTTGTCGGCTAGGTTGAGAGGGCATGGTGGTGCAGCAAAATGTTTGTTGAGAGAGTTTGGATCAAAGTCCAGACGCTTATTGGATGTATCTCGTCGACTCATCCCCACGGCATTCAGACCCCTCCAAATATCGGCCGAAGTCCGACCACTGAAAATTTGATTGAAGTGCGCACGCTTCGAATTTCTACACAATTGATTGCAACGATTGCGGAGGGTGCGGTAAGATTCCCAATGGAGAGGAGATCCAGATTTGACATACCTTGACTTGGCTCTGTCGCGCTTCTTCATCAAGGACTTTATCTCTGTAGTAAGCCACGGTGCAGGAGGGTGCTTCATACGTACAGATTTGATAGGAGCATGCTTGTTACATAAACCATTAAGAAAATCATTAATTATTTGAACCTTCGCATCAACCGAGCCAGCAGAAAAAACATTGTTCCACGCCAGGTTCACGCAGTCGTCGATCAGATGTTCAACGTCTACATTTCGGAAACTTCTTACCTGAATGATTTTGGGTTTGGGCTTAGGACATTTTACTAGGTACCTAATGAAAACAAGATCATGACGGGAAAAAGCAAGAGCTGGGAACTGTCCATGATTTTCGATTTTGCGAGTCTCGGATGTCAAAATTAAATCCAACAAGGAGGAAGAAGTATTTGTGTGGTGAGTAGTAGGTGGGTGATAAGTGGGTAGAAGTGGGAGAATATTTAAATTGACGGAATGTACTATTTTGTTGAGGTTGGAAGATCGATTGTCATTACGAAGAAGATTGGTATTGAAGTCACCCATTATTATGACGTCATTAAAAGAGGGAAGAATATTTTCCAGGATACATTCAAGTTTATTGAAATAATTGACACCAGGTGGGCTGTATACAACCCCGAGTAACACTGAGGATTCATGAATGCGAATTTTCAAGAAGATGTACTCGGGTTGCCGTGCGTAAGTTGATGGAGATTGTTCAATTATTTGATACGAGATGTCATTACGCAGGTATATACACACACCACCAGCTCCCTTACCGGTTCTGTCGTTGCGGATAAGGTCATAGCCCGGAAGAGAAAATTGAGACGATGGTAGCGAAGGCTTAAACCAGGATTCGCTTACCAGGAGAGCATGGAGATTGACATCCGAGAAATTGGTAAGAAGATCATTGTAGTGACCTGGTATGCTTTGGGCGTTGATGTGACAAATATGTAAATCCTTGGATTTTGTTGGGAAGACAGAAATAATATTGTCGTGCAATGATTGACAGTTCCCCGAAATATTGGAAATATCAGACTCATTTGACGAGAGATTAGAATAAAAAGAAGCATTTGGATCAGAAGGTGAATGAGGTAACTCGGAAAAGGAATGGAAGGAATCATCACTGGATGAGGAGTGCATATCTTCTTCTTAATATATAATACTAAAAATAAAATACAAAAATAAATAATAAATGTTAAAAATTAAAATAAATTAATGAAAAAAAAAAGATCAAAAAGGAAACAAAAAGTATCTTTTTTTTTAAGAAAATAGAAATAATAAAGCAGTCTATGGTTATTGTATTATATCAAGATAGAAAAAAATGTATATAGGAATAACGTGAGGCGCAATACATGTAAAATGTTTCAATAGTAGGCTTCCTATTTATTAAATTCAGTGTGAGAAGTATTCCAAGTAAAACGATAACAAAGAAAGAGAAAAACAAAACAAAAAAGAAGAAGAAAATGGCAGAAAAATACTATGGAGTTTGGCAATACTGATATTGGTGTGGCAACATTTCAGATTAAACCATAGATTCAAATGTCGACCAAAATTGAAAAAAACTGCTGTGAAAATAAAAAAATAATACTGCGACAATAATAGGCGTGGTGTGGTGGGTAAAATATAAATAGCTATATAATAGATACATAATTAATGATTCAAGTGTCAAAATATTACAAATTAAAATCAAATTTTATGAGGAAATAAACAGAAGTTAAAAGAAAATTTATAGGGCATATAGAAGCGTGTAGAGTCTAAAATAGTGTATAAAGAATAGTGTAAATATATTGTGTATAGAAAAGGTATAGTGTATAAGTTATAATGTGTTATTCCTCTACTCATAACAGAACTAAATATTATAAAGCCAATAATAGTTAGCAAACAAAAGAATCAGTCACCAGTTTTTGCCTTGGATCTTAGGCTCTTTTGTGATACGCCCTGCAGTTGATTTTGTGTCGTGTTCTTCTGTTTTGGTTGCTGTACTGTTGTATGGGCTGACAGCTTCATATCATCCAAGTCAGCCAGTCTTGTCAGAGTAAGTATTCTGTTATTCCTCTTCACCAACACCTTCCCCGAGGACACCCACGCGTCAAGGCCCATTAGTTTTCTGGCTTCTTTAAAGAGATGCAGGCGATTTTTAGTCAGAAATTCAGTTATCATAATAGGCGACCCCTTCAGCCTCCGCCGCTCCAGCAGTAGATTTCTCCTATCGCCTTGCGAGTCAAGACGGACGACAATAGGTCTTGTTCTCTGTGCATCCTTTCTTCCCAGACGATAAATATTTGATATGTTAGATGTTAATGTCACACCAACCTTTGACGTGAATAAACTACCAGCACGCGCCACCAGGTCCTCGCCATCTCTCTCCTCCAGTCCGTGTACCAGTATAGAAGTGGATCGATTGCACGCCTCTAGATCGTCTACTCGCTCCTCCAGCATCTGGTACTGCTCCCTGAGTTTGTGTAATTGCGAGTTGATGTCGGCCCTGAAGGCGGCAAACTCCCTCACTAGCGAATTGTAATCTGCATCAGATTTCGGTTTCTTGGCATCCAACTTCTTCTCCATCTCATCCATTCGAGTCTGCATTGATTCCTCCACCTTCTTTATGTGTGCTTGCGACATTTTAGTGAATTCTTGATATTTTTATTTTCGCGGAAAAAATTAGCGACGTGCCGCCATTGAAACCATAGAAAATTGTCCTAGTACAACATTATCATTACAAATTTATTCCATTCAGTGATAAAAATTTGGTCAGCACTTTGTATACTGGTTGAGCGATAAGAGATCTGAGACATTAACTGGGAATTGAATTTCCAACTTATTCAGGTCCAAGAGGAAGTCAGGATATTGGTCGTTGATTGGACAATATGGACATCCGAAAAATACATGGTCCACATCCTCCTCAGCCAATTCGCAGTCGCACACCGGGCTCGCCACTACGTTGATCTTAAACAGGTGGGATCCAAGACAGACATATATTATGTATAATCTCATAATATTTATATCAATATTACTGTTTGCTGACGGAGTGTAGTTTTGGACTAAGTATTTACAACCAGATCTGATTTGAATTAAACCACACCTCCTTTCGTAACACTGTGTTTCCTTTTAATTTTGGATGTCGTCACTTGTTTGTTTTTCACCCTTTTAGGTAGATTTCCAAAAGGAACTCTACCTATTCGTTTCTCCCGTGATGTCGCAGAATTGAAAAATTTCTACTCAGTATCACTAATTAGGACCAGGAGAACCCGAATCCGACCTTGGTTTAAAAGTTTATATATATAAGCCATATATATGTCCCTTTTCTTGTGCGCACGTTTGCGGCCAAACTATGCGTCGCATAAACGTGAAACTTAGGTGGTAGATTTTTGGTAAGTGGTAGATGAACTGATAGGAGATTGGGTGAAATCCATTAAGAGGAAGGTTCGCTTTTTAAGGCTTTAAATTCAAAAACAATCATTCTGAGGGGATCCAATGATTGTGAGGGTCTGTGTCTGGTATCGTATGAAAGGGCATTAAATAAGGAATACAGATCAAAAGTCAGATTTTGTCTAGCTCAATTCCTCAGACTACACTGATCGATCGAAAGATCTAGTTAAGTAGTTACCGCATAGGTACTAGCGTGTTTGTTGTCTTAGAAAAGTGCTTCACGATACGAGTAGAACTCACATCTTTTTTTCAAATTTCTAGAGCTTAGGTACCGGCACCAATCCATATTATGTGTGGAATGAAAATAATTTGATTATTGGATTAGGTACTTCCTTTGATTATTGAAGTACCGTCGTCATACGGTACTTCGATAATCAAAGAATAAACTACATCCATACTGCTTCATCACTTCGCTGGTTTATTTGCTGATAATATTGTGATTGTTTTTATTGTACAGATGTACTCTTAAAATTAATAAATCACTTGAAATCTACCTATGCCTGTGGCGTGCCAAAGGATTTTTTTTTTGTTGTTTCTTTGCCGATTGACTGTAATTTTATTGTGATAAATTTGTTTTTTGTTTATACTCTATGTAAACCTGATGATTCTAAGGGTCTTAAGAAAAACCTATGGACTACTGAGAAACAATAGACAATAGAGCTATATACATTACATGTGATGAATATGTATTTAAGAACTTATGAAATATGGAATCAATAACATAATCAAGGTTTAATCGTATCCAATATCCACTTGACGTAATATGCAACTCGTGTGTAGACACTAGGAAACCCTAACTGTCCACAGGGAGTAGGTCCATAACTAACAACACCGTATTGCACATATCTCTGTTGTTCATCAAAATATTCCACAGCTTGCAGTGGTCCTCCTCCATCTCCTGAACACGCGTCTCCACCATCTAATCCTCCGGCACACAGCTGACGGAATCCCACATTCCTTTTAAAACGTTTTCTGGAAATTACACATGTAGTATTAACTTGAAAGAGCTCAGCATAACAGCGACTAGCCGTTGTACTGAACTGTGCAGAGAAAAATTGATAATATTAATAAGACAATAAAACAAATAAAACACATCAATACTCTTATCACGTTCCACAAAGCAGGCAACAATTACAATAACAAGATTATTTTTTTGGTATTTAGAGTAACCTTTAACCATTTTCACTAAATACCAAAAATATAATCTCAATAGAGGGCCGGGTACAATTTATACGTTTCACCTCGAATCAACTGCCAGCCTTCGGTAACCAGACAGAATCTCACAATGACAAAATCTCAACTGTCAAAAGGGTAACCTACTATTGACAGAATCGCAACTTAACACCAGAAAACCTGTTGCCGACAATTTCAATATTGTTGGGTTAGGTTCGTTAGGTTGTTTTTTTTTTGCACACAAAAACAAACCAAAAAAAACCAACGGCATCAGATTTTCCGGTGTTGAGTTGCGATTCTGTCAATAGTAGGTTACCCTTTTGACAGGTGAGATTTTGACATGGAACCCCAGCCTTCGTAGCATAGCGGTAGAATACCGGCTTGTCAGGTTGGAGGTCTGGGTTCGATTCCCGGCCGCGGCAGATGGATGGACTGGAATTTGTGAATGTTACTTAAGTGTAAAGTGATCACATTAAGCCAGCCGACGATCAGTCTTATGAGGCTTATGCCTGATGGAAGTTCCATTCTTTGCTGTGTATTTGTTGAGATATAACTACTTGTTAAATTATATTATTTACTGTTGGTGCGAATTTATCTTGACGGCTCCTCAAACAACAGTAGGTACGAGTTGTTCTCAATTCTGAGCAATTGTTCTCTCACCATCCAATACTTATCATAATATAATATAATAATGATTTATTACAACTGAGTGCAATGGTGCGGGGGTAGATAAAAAGTGGAAAGATTTAGTAGAGGATACACCATCATAGTGTTAGAGACCAAGAAGACTGTCCCCACAAAATATGTGATTTATAATGAGAATGGCCAAGTGTGGATACTTACTTATACAACGGAGCACATTGATCGTTTGGAACATAAGGAATCTTTTCTGACACAATATTTTCAGTTGAAGAAGCTTCATCCGTTTTACCCCACCCAGATATCCACAGCTCTGTATTGTTCAATGCCTTCTCGCGATATGTTTTCAGATGTGGTATACAGATGGGTACAACATTCGCTGGAAGAAAAGTCGATAAGAAAAGACAACAGTATTGCAAATATATCCAACAGCAGCCCTTACAAATGTCTGTGGGTTTTGTATTAAAGATTATTCCCATGGCATCATCAGCATTGCAGATTTACAGGTCTACGTAAAATGTTATATTATTTTGTGTCAGGTACTTACATTGTGAGAAGTCTATAGGAGAAGCTAATCTTATTAATCCAATGTCGTGATATTGGTCTGCACTTGAAAGATTAAAATCGGGATGTGGTATAGCTTCTTCAATGGCAAAATCCTGGTACGCTGGGGCGCATGCCTTGTTGTCGTCACCACAATCTGTCTGTTGTGAAGCATCATGTTCTCCAACTCTAACTGAAGTTAGAACATGCTGGCCTATGTGGCTAAGAGCGTGTCCAGCTGTTAGAATATATCTCTCATTAATAACTGTACCACCAGCGCCGAAACTTTGGCCACGTGCTGGAAATTAATGATCCACAATCGGTAGGTAATATTTCTCTCTAATTGGCACTCACCACGCTGTGTTCTTTGCCAGACTCAAGTAATAAAATAAACAATAAACTGAATATAGCAACAAACAATCAGGCAGGTACACAATAAAAGAAATCCACCGGAACACTCCACTGATTCAATGCCTACTATGAGATTATTGCTGAGTTTTTCTATAAACGTTGACGAAATACATTTACAAGTTTAGTTCTATGCAATTTCAAATCTGTTATTGTTTGTATTTTAGATAAACACTCCTAAAAACTTACTTGTGTTGTATGATAAATGAGCCATCCATGGAAATTCAAAGACCTTTGGTTTGTTGCCACCAACTACCCTCACTTCATATACAATTCCACAATTTGTAGGGAGGAGTTTCATATTGGGATGTCCTTCAACTGCTGGGGGATCTTCGAACTGATCTATATCTTCTCGAGTGGTGAAGCAACATACCTACCACACAATACACTGTATATAATATAATACACAGATACATTATATATTTCATTTCTTCAGCTTTGAATATCTTCGGTAATAACTCAAACAGACGTTTATGAATCAATCTGACTTCTGTCTTTAAAGAGACTTAAAACAATATTTTTTTACTAGGCTCTCTATAACTAGTGTTGATACATTATGATTATCGCTATCTAACATACCTTGGGAACTCCGTCTTCATATCCACATTCCAGGAACTTCATCATTTCTTTAATTCTCTGAGGTAAGGGTCTCGGGGCATTGTTTAAGATACCATTGACTGCTGGACATTGCTTAATGTTGATACATTGTCCTCTCATGCCAGTTGGAGTGGTGCATTTGGAATCAGCAGATGATTCTGTGATGAGATAACAATACATTGTATAGAGTAGCTATACTAGGGCACTATAGTCTAGTGCTACTCATATATTATATTACTTACGGCAGGAACTTATTGATATCAACTGAAGGAACACACTCACTCCTACTAAACTATAAACCAATAATAATTGTTTAGACATATTACACCTTATGTGTCACCTTAGTGTCTTGTTGTGATATATTCTACTGCCTAAAAATAGTACGTAACAAAACAATGTATCAACGCGTAACGTCCATTGGTCGCCACCACCGACAGATCTGACCAGATACTAAAAGGTCAACACTCACCAGATACGCCACCTCGGGTAAAGTTAGCGATTTTATTCGGCGAATATTTGGTTTTGTTTTCCCCGAAATTCGGCAAGCTTTAGTGACACGACACGACATACTTTAACGACACATTTTAGTCTGATACTCTTGCCATACAAAAAATAGGGTCAGAATTTATTTATGATAATGTCATCAAAAATGAAGAATAATAAAGAAAACTGATTAAGAGAGACGAAAACACACTTCTGATCTTTGAAAGGAAAGTGCTGAGAAGAGAAAAAATTTTGGACCTCTCTACGAAAATGGAATTTGGAGGATATGGTATAACCATGAGCTGGAAAGTCTATACAACGAACCCAACATAGCAAAGTACATAATATCATATCGCCTAAAATAGTTGGACACGTCCAGTGAATGGAGGACAACCGAATACCGAAGAAGATTCTGGCCAGATGGGAGACGAGATGTGGGGAGGCCTAAGCTGAGATGGATGGATGGCGTGGAGAGGGACCTCAGGGCAATTGGTGGGACGAACTGGAAGGTGCGGGAGATGGACCGAATGGAATGGCGAAGAATTCTGGAGGAGGCCAAGGCTCACAGTGGGCTGTAGCGCCAGTGATCATGACAATGATGAAAAAAAAATACAAAACCGTATTCCAAAATACTTGTTTTTGCCTAGCGGGGCATGAAGCGAAAAGATGAAATAAATAATCTCAAGGTTTTTGACCGTCGATACATGGTGAAAGTCCATTTTTAAGGTGAAATGAAAGACTATAATTATGTAATAACGATTATTTTTTATTTGAGTGTTTGTATTTTTGCATTCACCAATTTGCTGGTTTTATTCATATCGTTTTATATAAATGTTTCATATTTATTTATTTTTCATTCCTTTTTTTTATCTATTTTATTTGCCATTTCATCTCGTATTATTGAATTGAATAATATCAATAAATAAATAAATAAATAAATCTTTATTGGACAGAGAAAATATGCATAATTACAAAAACAAGACAATTATAGTATGCTAAAAGGCGGACTTATTGCAAAACCAATATCTTACAGTCAACCGGATTAATCTATTGTGTAATTTTATATTTTTATTCATAAATGTTTTTATATAAATTATTTGGATTTTTTACATTCACCAATTTGTTTTTACATCGTTTTATATCAGTATTAATTATTTTTTTAAATATCTAGTTGTTTTGACATTGTACGATATCTGTATTTGTTCGATCGAATTTTGCATCAATTGTGTAATTTTTTTTTAATTTTAGCCAATTTGCTGGTTTTTATCATAGTTCGTATCATTGAGTTTGTAATTGTTTGTAGTATTTGTATTGAATTGATGATATGTGTATGTCAAAGGCTTCTGGCCGTTTATATTTTAATAAATAAATTAATAAATATGTTTTACCACTTAGTACTACTTTATTCACAATCGCCTGATTATTAGACATTCGGTATTCGATTACCGAACATGGTGTGACCGAATGTGACAGTCAAACCGAACATACATATAATATAGTTAAGTTACGAGGCCATAGTAACTGAACATGCGAAAAATTATCCCAGAAAAAGTAATCTTAGTTTTATACTAAAGATATATCCCTAAGACTTAAGACGCAGATAACTGAATATATTTTAAGTGACTCATAGTTGTTAGAAATTTTATTACTTATTTTAAATTTAAGGATCAAAAAATACTTCATGTTTCCTTTAAAATTTGCTGAAAATTGAGATTTGTTTCGTAGTTTGTTAATATTGTCATTTGTTCGCTAATATGTTTATTTATTAAAAGAGTGTTTTTAGTTTTGGCACCATTGCATTCTGTTAAGAAAAAAGTTATAAAAAAGAAATTGGAACTATTGCAGTAGTGCGGCCCCATTCAAAATCAAGCTTATTTTGTTTTAAAAAAAAGCGCTAAAACGGCATTTTTTCGCTCGGTTCGGCTGCGGGTGAGTAAGGTAAGGTAAGGCCCAGCGACTTTAGCGGATTTTTTTATTTATTTATTTATTTATTAATTCACATGGGCACAAACAGTTATAACAGCACATGTCAACAATTAAACAAAAACAGAAAGCAAACCAGTGAAGGCCCGTCAATTTTACCAGAAAAAACATTTCTAAGTTAAAACAAATTAAATTTAAAAAACTAGTTATAAGTAAAGAAATATTATATGTATGTATAGACAAAAAGAACAAATCAGGTAAAATGATATTTAATGATATGTATGTACAATAATTAATAAGGGATGCACACAGATACTCCCTCCCTCACACACACAATCCACACACAGACACACACACACAGAGACACACACACACAGAGACACACACACACACACACACACACACACACACACAGAACATGGACACAATATTAAAAGACAATTAGACCCTGTAAGAATGCAAATGGGGAAGGGGTGAACGAAACATATCCGAGAAAAGGAAAAAGGTGAAGAGGGGAACGGTCATCATAGTCGTTCAGGGAACGGTGGAGGAGCAAAGTGCTCGCATGACCTTGGTCTTGAAATCAGCCCTAGTCAAAACAAACATATCGAAACTCCGAAAAAATACGTTGTATAGAGAACATGTGCGCTGCAGAAACGAGTTCTGCACATAGTTAGTACTACACCGTGGCAAGCGGAACAAGTGCTTTACCCTAGAATTACGGGTGGGGCAGTGAAATGGTATCTTCTCCAAAAGCCTAGTCGAGTTAACTTCATTGTTTATAATCTTAAAGAGGTAGACCATATCGCATTGGGTTCTCCTGTTTTCAAGAGAAGGAATTCCGTGATGTTTAAAATATTCTCTCCCCTTTTAATACAGTACCTAGATGAGTACAATGAGTAAATGGTTGGCGCAGTTGGTTGAGGCGGCAGTTTCTCGAGCGGGAGGTGCCAGGTTCGAACACCGGCTGTGGCGATGTATTCCACACTTTGCGATACAGGTGCTTTTAGCCTAGTGCAAGGATATTGAAGGAACGTAATTCAGGGGTGGGGTTAGCCGGGGGGCTCCATTAAGGCTAACCCTGGGCCCACTTCTTAATAATATTTTGCTAGAAGTGCGGCTTAAGAGGTCGCTATTAATGCGCCTGAGCTACCCGGGGATGTGGAGGGCCTTAAGCTCGCGGGATTTTCCTTCAATAGCGCAAAGTGTGCAGGAAAGTATTTCGGTTTGTATACGCAAGCCCAGATCCATTTTGTAAAAATAAAACTTTACACAGCCCGTATTGCAACGTGCGGAATATAATAGCGGAGACCGCAGCTCCAACCAACTGAGAAAAACTATGTATGTACCTAGACTAAAATGATAATATGAAGATAGATATACATTTAAATAAGTTTGAGCAATTATACAAGCCACACTCCCGTCCGAGTACCGAGCAAACTGTGTTCATGAATAAAAAGGCGTCAACCGTCGGCTACGTACACATCGGAAAAACATTCAATCCACACACCTTTTTACTCACGAGCACCACTCGGACGCGACCCATGACGAGCATGTGGCTTCAACATAACCTGTTTGGTGTTTAGCATCCACTCTTATTCTTGCATACAGTGCAGACACCCATGACATTTCAGATCGCCTTTCTTTTCGTGTGCTCTGTATAGGGTGCACGATATATCGAACTCTTCCATACTGCGTGATATATCGAAGATTTTGATAGGCAACCCTAGTGCGATGTATTACCCTATTGGTAAGCTATCACTTAGGCTCGGTTGTTCGAAACACGATAGGAACAGTAGAATACCATAACTGTTACTGATCAGTGCACGTATTGAATGAGTTCCTTCAAAACACCGAGGACACCAGGTGAAAAATAGCTAACTATATTAACACGCACAGACGTTTTGTTTTCCGTCTCACTTTTTGTTACGCGCGCAAGTGGAATGGCAATATTAGGTAAGAGAGAACGCATCTAATACCAGTATAGTTCGTCAGTACACCTCGGTACATTACGTTTACTGGTCCTGGGGGCAGCGGTAAACGGATAGGAAGAAATCTTACGATAATAACTTTTGTTTTGGGGCAACGATTTCTGTCTCCTTACCGATGCCAGACGACAATACTATTCGTCAAGCAACTGGGCCTTAAAAGCCACATTTAGATCAAACAACAGATGCGTCATATTTTTAACGGCCGTCTCTTGGGCTAGAAGGAATAAAAACAAAAAGATGTTCGGCCTCTGCTTTAACCGCGAAATAATATTGACCTTTACTGGGAGTCAACACGATTGTTAATACTTGATTTTCCTTAAGAGTACGCATACTGACATTTCTAAAATTTCTAAAAACGGGAGATCTTATATCTCGACAACCGTTACTAAATATCCTTTGGAAAAAATAAACTAGATACATTGAACCTTTATCTAGGGTATAACCGTAAAAGATTTTTTATATCTTGTATAGATTTCTCAAAAATAAATTTTAAAAACACCTCTGACCTTTTTTCCGAAAGACGGAAACTCGTTTCCCGAAAGTCGCGGAGTAAATATTTTTTTTTGTACTGATAATATGCATCAAATTTAGGGAATAACCGTAAAAGTTTTTTGATGGACGCAAAATTAAGTCCAAAAAATGGAAAAAAAACACTATTTTTACCATTTTATCATGCGATTGTTCACGCTATTTTGAACCTTAATCCCGTGGGAAATGACTCTGTGACGTCATTCTCGGTACCAAGCCCATAAAATCTAGGTATTAACCGTAAAAAATTGATTGAAGCGAAATTAACCCCAAAAAATGGAAAAAAGCTATTTTCACCATTTTATCGTGCGATTGTTCACGCGATTTTGAACTTTAATGCCGTCGGAAATGACCGTGACGTCATAGTTGGGACGGGAGCCTTTACAAAAGGTGTTTTAGCGAAACTCCGTACAAAGATAAAGCGAACAGCGAATTGTTCAACTTTAATAATTTCAATTTCATCCACACATTGGTTGGAGATGTTTGTGTAACACTATAACATCTGAAATAAGTTGTATGAAAATAATTTAATTAGGCACTTAATAATCAACGCCTAAAATCGACACCATTAAGCAATGCTTGATGAAATAATATAACTATTCAACTCAAATTTAATTATAAAAATTTGTGAATATCAAATATGTCTTCACAATCAATATTTGTTTATAGTTTAGTAGGAGTGAGTGTGTTCCTTCAGTTGATATCAATAAGTTCCTGCCGTAAGTAATATAATATATGAGTAGGTACATGAAGCTACGGAGGGGAAAATGATACAGCGTAAAAAAACTTGCAAATGGCGCCGTAGGCGAAATTTTTTTGTGAGACATATAGTGAATTCACAAAAAAATATCATAAAATATTCAACTCCCCCCCGTCGGCGATTATTTTCACAGAATAGATGAACAGACTAAAAAAAAAGGTCAACAGTTTTTACCAACAGTCATTCATCGTATCCTAGGGACTACTTTTTCACAGAAAAAGTCATCATTTTTCGCCGACGACTAAAAGAAAAAAAAAGTTGACAAAAAATATATCTGGTATTTTTTTCAGTACCTTCTCGACACTACCTAGTATATTTTAGTATTTTCTGGAGAAAAATCTGGTAGTTTTGCAAGTTTTGAAACGGCACACTCTATACAATGTATTGTTATCTCATCACAGAATTCGCTTTATGCACCACTCCAACTGGACAGCGAGGACTGTGTATCAACATTAAACAATGTCCAGCAGTCATTGGCATCTTAAACAATGCCCCGAGACCCTTACCTCAGAGCATTAAGGATATGGTGAGGTCCCTGGGATGTGGATATGAAGGGACAGATCCTAGGGTATGTTTTTTGTTTAGTATTTTTAAGACAAATTCTTGTGCTAAATATTTCGGATGTTCATTTATAACTGAAGATTCCGTATTTTGTCGTAGGTCTGCTGTAGCACGACAACTCCAGTTAGGAACAATCAGGTACTCCGTGACCCTGCCCAACCCAACTATTACTCGGAAGCCCCCCCGGCTGTCGAAGGGCATCAGAATTTGAGGCTTCTTCCGGCTGACTGTGGAATAGAATCACTAGCAAACAATCTTGAAGTATTTGGTGGAAACGAGACAAAACTCTTTGAATTTCCTTGGATGACCCTCTTGTCCTATAATACACGTAAGAAATTACAATCTTATCCTAAGGGTATCCTTGGATGACGCTTTCTTTCTATAATACACGTAAGAATTTACATCTTATCCTAAGTACACCTAAGAGCACCTCATCGTATGTCGAGACATGACCTGATGATGGTCACTGACAATGCCGTTACGGTTGCTAATTTCTGGAGTAGGGTGGTATAGTGGGGAGAAGCTCGGACCCTGAAATTAACGAATGAACCCTAAGTATTTTCAGTTCTTCCAAGTTATTTATTAAACGCAACGCAAGAGAATAAAATGGAATTCTGATAACCTAATATGTCGTGAATATTTTCAGCCCGAGGTCAGCAGTTCAAATGCGGAGGCACAATCATAAATAACAGATATATTTTGACAGCTGCACACTGTCTTAAAAACTTGGGAAGGGGTGATGTTCTCACCGGAGTCAGAGTTGGAGAGCATGATATTAACAAGGAAATGGATTGTGACCAACTGGTTAACGTGTGCGCTCCTCCGTACCAGGATATCTCTATTGAACAAGCTATACCGCATCCTCAGTACGAAGGCTTAATATCTCGAGCACGTACAAGCAGATTACAGCACGATATTGGATTGATCAGATTAGCATCTTCCATGGACCTATCACAAAGTAAGTAATCATAATTTAGTTGAGGTATTTATAAACTATCTACCTTCTTACATTTTTTAATTACGGGCTTCTCCCACTATACTGTTTCAATTCTTACAAATACTCACTGTCTCTGTATTCCTGTTTACTTTATTCACAATCGCCTGATGATGAGGGTGCAAATCCTCGAATACTAGTCGCGAAATCTAAAGTCATTTTTGTAGATTTTAATCATATACAAATATATAATTTAGTTTTAAATTTTTTCTTAAAAATGGACTTGCACCATGCACCGATGGTCAAAAACATCGAAATTATAAATGAAGTACTTATCTATCTCTGATTGAAATTCTGTCATTAAATCTATTGTCCCATTTACTATGCATCTCCGCTTGTGGTTGGTAGCTGCGATAATGGTGACTTTACCTTGCAACTCTGGCGTGTACTGTAGTGTGGTGTTGCCACCGTGAACGGCGCTAGTTTCGCCTTACGGAAAAACCTTGTTTCGGCCGCGCTTGTTCTCACGGTGGTATCACTCACTGCATTCATTTGTTTTGTGATGTAATGTTTGACTTTCTTAGCCTTACACACACTTCATGCTTCCATCACATTCATACAATTTGTCATACACACTCTGCGATTCCTTTTTTCGTCCATTCTTGAAAATCTGGTAGACCAGTAGACATGGTCGAGCCATGCGGTTCTTGGACTGCCGCACTTCCCTACACCTCTTCTTTCTCCCAGATATATTTTCTTTGGTATTCTTTCATAATTCATTCTCTCTACATGTCCCAACCATCTCAACTTGTTCACTTTTTCACATTCACTCAACTCTCCAAACACTTTATTTTTTATCCCCGCCGCAAATACTATAGTAATAAATAATTTTTGTCTAAACTTTCAGGGCATATTAGATCCATTTGTCTGCCACATCTGAAAACGCATCGGGAGCAGCCACTGGACAACACGGAGCTCTGGACATCAGGCTGGGGATTTACAGAAGAGGGAACCACGAGCCCATTCCTCCTTAAAGTTGAACTCCCATATCAGCCAAATGAACAATGCGGGCGATTGTTAAATAAGTAAGTTCCGATTCATTCTCAAAAACATACTGACTTTTCTCCGCGAATCTTGGGAAACGAGTTTCTGTCTTTCGGAAAAAAGATCAGAGGTGTTTTTCTCATTTTTTTTTTTTGAGAAATCTATGCAAGATGCAAAAAATCTTTTACAGTTATTCCCTTGATAAATGTTCAATGCATCTACCCTATTTTGTTCCAAAGCATATTTAGTAACGGTTGTCGAGATATAAAAAACGGGAGACTTTAGATCTCGACAACCTTACTAAATATGCTCTGAAAAAAATATTGAAAAACACCTCTAATCTTTTTTCCGAAAGACGGAAACTCGTTTTCCGAAAGTCGCAGGGTAATTTTTTTTTGTACTGATAATATGCATTAAAATCTAGGGAATAACCGTAAAAGTTTTTTGGTAGACGCAAAATTAACCCCAAAAAAATCTAAAAAACACTATTTTTACCATTTTATCATACGATTTTTCACGCGATTTTGAACTTTAATGATGTGGGAAATGACTGTGACGTCATTCTTGGTACCAAACGCTTAATGGTAATTTTCTCAAATTTCAGTACGATTGGAGACGGCGTGGGATTCCGCCAGCTTTGCGCAGGAGGAGAAGAAGGTAAAGACGCATGTGGAGGAGATTCTGGAGGCCCACTGCAAGCTGCCGAATATTTTGAGGATGTCCGATTAAGGAAGTATGTCCAATATGGTATTGTGAGCTTTGGCCCTAGGAGGTGTGGCACACTGGGTGTACCAGCCGTCTACACCCGAGTCTCGCATTACGTCAAATGGATATTGGATACAATAAGACCTTGACTTGCGTCCATTTACGATGCCAACCAGCTGTAACCCGTCGTGGTTTGCGGGTAGGCAGCGAGAACAGATCGCCAGGCTTCCCCATTCTTACACGTACATTCTTATGATTTTTTTTTTTTATTTAGCGTAGTATTTTCTATTTTACTTAATAATATTTGTTCTTTAAGTATATAATAAAGAACGTTCAATTTAATTTCTGACGACCAAGCTTGCTTGCGAAATTTATCAATGCCCAACCTGCAATCTTTTTCCTAATATAATAATAAGATAAATAAATAGATAAATAAATAGATAAATAATATTTGTATCTTCTCTCCTACTTAAGAGTACGCATATTCACATTAAAAAAAAATTAAAACGGGAGACCTTAGATCTCGACAACCGTTACTAAATATGCTTTGGAAAATAATAGAGTAGATACACTAAACCTCTAACTAGGGAATGACCGTGAAATATTTTTTATACCTGCATTTATTTATTTATTTAATCTTTAAGTGAACAACAAATACATATAAATATAGAAAATGGACATGGTACAGATTATAAATCGTTGTTCACTAGGGCGAACTTATCGCAAACTGCGATTTCTTCCAGTTAACCCCAGGAAAAAACCTTGCCTATACCTATACCGTACCTTGGCACATTCTACGCATGCCCGCTGATAGCATTAACAACAGCTGTCTTCAATATCGCCCTGTAGGCAACAGACGTCAGGGCAGGCCTGCAATGACCATCCAGAGGCTGTACACATCAGAGCTACGCCAGGCTGGAATGACATGAGAACAGGCAACGGAGTTGGCCCAGGACAGAAAAGCCTGGAAAAACTGGGTGACGACCACATGCTCCGCATAGGGAGCGGACGTGGATATATATGTTTGTATGTATGTATAGGTTTCTCAAAAAAAAATATTGAGAAAAACATCTCTGATCTTTTTTTCCAAATGATAGGTAAGTACTTATTTTTTTTTATAAAACTATCTAGGCTTGCATACACAACCCAAATACTTTCATGCACACCTGAAACGAAAAATCTACGGCACGGGTCTGGTAAACATTTACCAGATAATAGTGCTAATTGATTATAAATATAGATGAGAACTCCAGGCTTCGATCAGCTGATGAAGACTGAGTGAGTAATAAAGTATGTACAGTAGAAGTCCGATAATCTGGCACGTTCGGGACCGGCTCGGTGCCGGATTACCGGAAATTCCGGTCTATCGGACGGTGCCCCTTCTTTTCAGTGTAGGTACTTAATTTTTGTTCTTTTTAAATACATACATACACAAATCGTAATTATAAGAACAATTAGGTTAATAATTAAACTACAAATACAGTATGCAAATACAACAAAGTTTATTTTACATTTCATATAATGTTTCAAAAAAGTCACGAATGTCTTTTGTTTTCTTGACTTTTGGCGTTTAGTATAAAATTTATTTCTAATGATATGGAAATCAATAATTTCTGAAGCACTGTAGCTAGTACTAGCCTCAGCAAAAGAGATCCGGAGCGATGCCGGACTATCGGGCATTCCGGACTGTTGGATGCCGGACTAATGGACTTCTACTGTATAAGTACCGACATTTCAAAAATTTCTTAAAACGGGAGGCCTCATATCTCGACAACTCTTACTAAATATGCTTTGGAACAAAATAGAATATAAAAATATCTAGGAAATAACGGTAAAATATATTTTATATCTTGACAAGATTTCTTAAAAAAAAAATTAAAAACACCTCTGATTTTTTTTCCGAAAGACGGAAACTCGTTTCCCGAAAGTCGCGGAGTAAAATTTTTTTTTGTACTGATAATATGCATTAAAATCTAGGGAACAACCGTAAATGTTTTTTGATAGACGCAAATCTAACCCCAAAAAATGGAAAAAACGCTGTTTTTACCATTTAATCATACGATTGTTCACGCGATTTTGAACCTCAATGCCGTGGGTAATGACCGTGATGTCATTCTTGGTGCCAAGCCCTTAACAACAAAACACACAACATGGGCGTCGCCAAGATTGGAATAGGTATACTTATACTTCTTCATACTAAATGATAAAAATCACATTTGGGGGTGGATGATTGTCAGGTTCTACAGCAAAATATAGATGCGTTGTTTGAGTGGTGTCTGAGTAATGGACTCACACTGAACCCGGGTAAATGTAGCGTCATGAGGTTTACGAGACGAGTGGAAAAGTTTGTTTATCATTATGTCTTGAATGGTGAGACTCTGGAAAAAGCCAGTGAGATACGTGATTTGGGAGTGACTTTGGACGATAGACTTACTTTTGTTGGCCATATAGCAAACATCAGAGATAAGGCTATGAGAATGCTGGGATTCGTTTTGAGGGTGTGTCGAGAATTTCGTGATTTGCGAACCTTAAAGACATTGTTCGTAGCGTACGTGCGGAGCCAGTTGGAGTATAATGCACCAATTTGGTCTCCGTACTATGCCGTTCACATAGATGCTATTGAGACCGTCCAGCACAAGTTCTTGCGTCATATTAATTATAGATTGGGAATACCCATTGAGGAAATTTGTTACAACTCTCTAATGCTTGATTTGGGTTTAACTAATCTTTCTGACCGGCGAATCGTTGCGGATCTGATAATGCTCGATAAAATTGTAAATTCTGTATTTGATTGTCCAGATTTGATTCAACTTGTGAGATTCCATGTGCCCAGTCGACCGACTAGGCAAAGTATATTGTTTACGGAAGAAAATTCTCGCACCAACTACGCTCGCCACTGCACAATTAATCGCTTGCACATGTTAGGTAACAGATTTAATCATGTCATAGATATGTTCAATGATAGTGAAGTGATTACCAAGTGCAAACTCACATTGCACTTTCGCAGTGGGTTGGCTCCCGAAATTTAATGTACTATTGTGTTTTCTGTTTTAAGTCTGTATTGTACGATTTTTATTTACTGTTTTTTGTCCATATTGTGTGTTAACATACTTAAATATTAATTGTGATTCCTTTGTCTGTTGTTACTGTGTATTGTATTGTATTGTATTGTATTGATATTTTTTTAACTTTTTTTGTATTGTAACTTTTCAAAGGCCTTGTGGCCTTTGAAATAAATAAATAAATAAATTATCACACATTTTCTGATCACATAATAAATTTTCTAAAATTAGTATGAAAATCCATCAGTTTCTTAAAAAAATTACCTGCGGCGCTATTTCTCGTTACTTTTTTTATAATAAAACATTTTTCACTAAAAATTTCAAATAAACAAACCACATCACGACCTTCTTCACTATGTCTCACAAAAAAATGAAATACCAGGATAAGAGAAACGTGCGAGATCGAAGATGTCGTTAGGTGGGCGAGGCAACGGAGAAGACAATGGTATGCACATGTGGAGAGAATGGAGCCATCCAGACTCCCTCACACTGCATTGCACGGCCAACCCCAGGGCAGACGACCCCGACAGTTGGGAGTCGACATTGCAGGAGGCTAATCCATCTTAATAACAGGCCACACGGCCGATATTAAGAACAAGAAGAAAAAATAAAAGTAAATTAATAAATAAAAATACATTAAATATAATTAGTAACATGTTCATGGTTTGAGATTGTTTAGTATCCAGTCCATGTAGTAGGCCACCCTTGTATAGACACCAGGTACCCCTTCCCTTCCACAGTTCCTGGAGCCGAAGCTGACGACTCCGTGTTGAACAAAACGAATCACTCCATTGACGTCTGAAAGATATTTCATTGGTCCTCCGGAATCCCCGCTGCACGAGTCAATATTCTCCAACCCGCCGGCGCAAACCTGACGAAAACCTATGCCGTCTTTGACTGATCTGAAAATGTAAAATTATCATTTGACTCTTCAAAATAATTAGTGTAGTATAGAGTCCAGGTTCTGAAAACTAAGGGAAGAAACCAGTCTCAACGGATACACAGCAAAGAATGGACTTTCATCAGGCTTATGACTGATTGTCGGCTGGTTTAATATGATCACTTTACAATTAAGTGACATTCACCAATTCCAGTGCATCCATCAGCCGCGGCAGGGAATCGAACTCAGACCTCTTCCCAGACTTGTTATATTCAACTACAACATGTAGAAAATTCCGATGTTCTCACAAAACATAAAAAAACGCAAGAACCGTGTGTAAGAATAGGAAAGCCTGACGATCTGTTCTCCCTGCCTACCCCGCAAGGGATGCGGCGTGAGGGGGATAGAATAGGATGATAAACTCACCCATTTAGTACTCGTCCACACTGCTGATTGTTTACAATTGGTATGTTAATTTTGAGCAATTCTGGGCTTGACGGACCGTCTTCCGTGGCGCCCCATCCAGTGACCACTATGGTTAGTCCATCCAAAGAAAGGTCTTGTAGTTGGCTGTTGATTGGCAAACAAACTGGATATACATTATCTGCAAAAAAGAAACCAAAATAATACTTATGATTTGAAAATCACAATTTTAATTTTAGTGAAAAATCATTTTTCTACATGTCGTAGTTGAAATAACAAGTAGTTATCTCAACAAATACACAGCAAAGGATGGACTTTCCATTAGGCTTATAAATGTTTATCGGCTGGCTTATTGTGGTCACTTTACACTTAAGTAACTTTCACCAATTCCAGTCCATCCATCTGCCGCAGCCGGGAATCAAACCCAGACCTCCAGCTAATAACACCGGTACTCTACCCGTTGTACCAAATGCCAAAGCACATCTCGTGGGTTTCCGTACAAAACATATAGTGAGGTAAAATGAAAGACTGATTAAAATCCATGAAAATGACTTTATTCACAATCTCAAAAAACTTTATTTACAATCGCCTGATGATGAGGGTGCAAATCCTCGAACACTAGTCGCGTAATCTAAAGTCATTTTCATGTATTTTAACCTTATATTATTTAGTATTTCATTTTACCTTAAAAATTGACTTCCACCATGTACTGACGGTCAAAAACATCGAGATTAAAATATCATATAGTGTTTCCTTCTCGCTTAGATCACAGCTGCTAGAGTACTGGGTGTGTTAAACTGGAGGTCTAGGAATCTGCTTTGACTGGTTTAAGTGACTTATTAAACTAACTAATTAGTCTAACCTTTAGTCATGTCCATTGGTTGAGTTAGTCTCACAAGTCCAATATCATTCTGATACCTTGCCTCACTGCCTCTACCTCCGATGTACTGCGGATGAGGCAAAATCTCTTCCACGTCCATGTCCTGGTATGGAGGCGCACAAATGCGCCCAGAAACCACAGTCTCGCAGTCTTCTTCCATGTTGACGTTATGTTCTCCCACACGGACCCCAACTAACGTCTTTCTGACCAACTTTGTGATGCAGTGAGCTGCAGTGAGGATATATCTGGAATTGATTATGGTTCCTCCACATTGGAAGCGACGCCCGTTTGCTGAAATGAATAAGTCATTAGGTACCTATTACAAGTTCGGTGGCGTATATAGGTTTTAATTTCGAGGAGGGGGCGATCTAGTATTTGACTTTGGGGGGGAGGAAACTAAGCCTGACCAAGTGACCATTCTTAAACCGAAAAAACTCCTGTCAACGTTGCGACAGAAACGAGCAGAACCACGGGCGTAGCTTGCTTCGAAGCTGGGGGTGGAGGCAACAAAAATTTTGACGTAGACACATAGCAAAGGATTTCGTCGGTCCATCTCTTTGATGGCTTTCCGATACTCCTTCTATCTGTCCAAGCTCTCCACTTCAATATTCGTGGCGCCCATCTGGTGTCACCCTGCTTGGCCATATGTCCTGTCCATTGCCACTTGAGTTTTGACACACGGCTCATGATATCGGGAACTTTGGTTCTCCGTCGAATTTCTTCATTATTTTCTTAACCTGTCCTGGAGACTAACACCAAGCATCTGCCGTTCCATGAACCTTTAGTTACACACTATAATTGCGATAAATTCGTCGAAGAAATGAAATATAAGAACGTTCATATGTAAGGTTAGCAATTAGTCTATAACATACCTACCGGTATTATACGCTAGAAGCGCCATCCATGGGAATTCGTATACTCCCGTTTTATTACCACCTATTAATTTATCCTCTTCGTAACTTCCACAATCACTGGGAAGAAGTCTGAGGTTTCTGTGGCCGACTATCTTAGTGGGAGCTTCCCTGTAGTATCCCTCGTCACCAGCATTACTTGGCTCTAGGTCACCAGCTGATGGCCGCCTAACTGACACATTCTGTGTGGGTTCTATTGCTCTTCCGCCCGTGTTGGCACCGTCAGGCGGGAGATTTACTCCCGATGGCCGTCTGGTAGAAGGTGGACAACAAACCTGAAATAATATTATGATTATTTTGACGGATACATTTTGGATTATTCCACTGCTCTGTGATATATTTAAGGATTATTTCACTGGTCTACAATATATTTTGGGATTATTGTACTGCTCTATATAATACATTTGGGATTATTTCACAGCTCTACATATGATATATTTCAGGATAATTGCGCAGCTCTGTGATATATTTAAGGATTATTACAATGCTCTATAATAATACATTTGGGATTATTGTACTGCCCTGTGATATATTTAAGGCTTATTACACTGCTCTGTGATATATTTAAGGATTATTGCACAGCTCTATGATACATTTAAGGATTATTGTACTGCTCTATAATACATTTGGGATTATTGCACAGCTTTATGATACATTTAAGGATTATTGCACAGCTCTGTGATATATTTAAGGCTTATTGCACAGACCTGTGATATATTTAAGGATTATTACACTGCTCTATAATACATTTGGGATTATTGCACAGCTCTATAATTCATTTGGGATAATTCCTCGCTTGTGAATAACGCAATGTCGGAAAGTTGGGGAATATTGACAGCTCGTTTTGACAATCTTGAAATATGCCACTAGCACTTGCAAACTACCAGAATAACTGAAGTGTATAGTAAATACAAACTGAAATCCACTCAACGAGCAATGGAAAGATGAATGATAGATATATCCTTGAGAGACCGGATAAGAAATGAGGAGATAAGACGACGGTCAAGGGTCTCAGACATTGCGGAGAGAGTAGGGACACTGAAATGGCAGTGGGCGGGTCATGTGGCGAGGCAAAAGGACGGCAGATGGACCCCCAGAGTACTGAACTGGAGACCCTACGAAAGTAAACGAAGTGTAGAGAGACCATAAAGGAGATGGGCCGATGATATCATCGAGTCGGTGGAGCATGGGTGGAGACAAAGCGCCCAAAACAGAGAATTGTGGAAGACACAGGAAGAGGCCTATATACAGCAGTGAAGGGAAAGGGACTGATAAGAAGAAGATGATAGTAAATAATAGTCCTTCATATTATTTTTGGGAAATCTTACTTTTGAATCAGTGCCATCAAAACCGCATTGGGAACGCTGCAAAAACTCCCGAGACTCCATAGAAACTGGACGATTCGTGAGTAATGCAAGCAGTGGGGGACATCTGTTAATGTTGATGCAAGTCCCCATCTCTCTACTTGGAGTGCGACAAGGATCATCTCTAGATTCTGAAATCATAGAAAGATTAATAATCCTCAGAATGATAAATCATTTTTGTTCCAGTTTGCTCCATTTTCCAACAGAGCAATCAGCTCTAGTTCACCCACGGTAATGCTATTAAACATAGATGAGCTGTTCGCGTATTAATGTATGTAAACGTAAACACAAAATGAATTGAAATGCCTATGTTTTTATATGTACACTATATTATTACCAATAAATCTATCTATCTATCTATTTTTGTGGTTTATTTTAAACCATAAATAAACTTGGCTTATTTCTAGATTTGCTACAATTTGCGCGTGAAAGCTGTCAACACTTTTTCAAAACACTATACGCGGTTTCGGGAAACTCGTTTCCTGAAAGTCACGGAGAATTTTTTTTGTATTGTTAATATGCATTAAAATCTAGGGAATAACCGTAAAAGTTTTTTGGTTGAAGTGAAATTTACCCCCAAAAAATGAAAAAAAAAAACTATTTTATACGCGATTTTGAACCTTAATGCTGTGGGAAATGACCGTGACGTCATAGTTGGGTCGGGAGCTTTAAGACATTTTGACAGCTCATTTGACAATGAGCATTTGTTACGTATTATTTCATTAGATATACTTTACAACTTTCAAAAATACACCAGGATGTGGTGGAATGAGTGAACGTTGCCCTGGGCATAAAGTGATCACTTAATCCAGCTAGAGCCGACTCGTAAGCGTCGGAACACCCATCCTGCTTCATTCCCAAGGGAGTTCACATAATATGAAGATGCCTCTCGTCTCTGCTGAGGAAAACTTAATAAGATATACCTACTAATAATTAATATAGGTCCCTGGTGGAGTGAACAATACCTATAACAAATTAAATAGTTACTTACGTGATAATACACTTGGAAATTCCACGAAACACAACAACAATAAGAAGATATTATAACGCTTAGCAAACATCTTGTACAATACAATTGTTTTATAATTATATTTTATAATAATCTACAATTAATTGTATATATTATAATAAGTTTAAAGAAAAACAATGAAATAGACTTAGTTATTTATTCAACGGATGAAAATATTGTTATGAATTATTGGTTATGTTGTAAGTCACATACTGATCTGGCACAGCCGCCATTCAGATGCTGGAGAATTTAACGACCAACTTATCACTTTAATTACTTATAAATAAGTGGATACTTACTAATCATATTAAATAGTAACATATGTATACCTACGTACTATTTATAAGTAAAATATTGTGTTGTAGCGATATAAGGTTCAATTCTGTTAACTGATTTGGTGCGTACTTACTAAAATAAGACGTTCTTTTCTTTAGGCTCGGACCCCAACTATGATGCCACGGTCATGCCCCGCAGCATTAAGGTCCAAAATCGCATGAATAATCGCATTATAAAAAGTTAAAAATTGCGTTTTTTTTTTTACTTTTTGGGGTTAATTTCGCTCTGTTCAAAAATCTTTTACGCTCATTTACTAGATAAAGGTTCAACGTATCTACCCTATTTTTCCCAAAGCATATTTAATAACGGTTGTCGAGATCTAAGGTCTCCCATTTTTTTATTTTTTTTTAATGTTAATACTCTTACTTACTTACTGCTAGCCACTTGCGTTCCACTGCTGGACATATGCCTCTTCTAAACTCTTCCACTGTCTTCTATCTTGGGCTATCTGCTGCCATCTACGACCCGTAAGCTGGACAATGTCATCTGTCCACCTTTTCTGTGGTCTTCCTACGCCTCTTTTGTTCTCCCAGGGCCTCCATTTCAGGATTTTAGGTGTCCATCTGACACTGTCCTGTCTCGCCACGTGTCCCGCCCACTGCCATTTTTGCTTTGCTGTTCTTTCTGCGATGTCGGCAACTTTTGTTCGACGTCTGATCTCCTCATTTCTAATTTTATCTCGAAGACTGACGCCCAACATTTGTCTTTCCATTGCTCGCTGAACACATTTTAGTTTTTGTACGCTTCTGACAGTGAGGGACATAGTCTCTAGGCCGTACGTGGTTATTGGCAAGATACACGAGTCGTAGACTTTAGCTTTTTTTTATTTTATTTTATTCATTAAACAAACAGACAGTAATTACAAAAAATCTTAAATCTTAAAAATAGTAACTAGTCAAGTATACCAATAGATGTTTGTTATCAATCTTACTACAATGGCAATTATCCTCTATGTATTAATACTAATGACAGAAAGCGAATTTACATACGAGAGAAAAAGAAAAAGAAAGATAAAGAAAGATAATACAACAATATAGTATCAGTTACATTACATATGCTCAGGAATAGGAAAAGGAAAAAGGAAAAGGAAAGAGGAAAAGGAGAGTTTGTAAGAATATTTGCACTTTTCAACCGACCACTTGCCCACACATACTTCTCAGAACCAGAACCAGACCTTTGAACTTACCTTGTGTGTGTTGATGTATGTCAATTTTATTAAAGAAAGCATTGTAATTACCACAGGCACGTGCTTTCAGGCTTATTGGTATAATTAATAATTTATTAATACTCACTGTCTCTATATTCCTGTTTACTTTATTTACAACCGCCTGATGATGAGGATGCAAATCCTCGAACACTAGTCGCGTAATCTAAGGTCATTATTGTGGATTTTAAACTAAATATTTAGTCTTTCATTTTACCTCCCTCACCTCCCTGTAAGACCACTCTAGTAGGTAAAGGTATCTACCAAATAAAAGCATGCCATACATATTTGTCATCAGGGCCAGCCCGTAGATAACTGTCTAGGACGCTGGCATTCGGAGGGCAACATCGGCGCCGGCCCGGCGTAGCAAACGGGTGACATGTGCGGATCACTTCCTGTGTCTTTGGCCAGTGGTGAGCGCAATGTTTCTACTACATACTTAATGTATACGGAATTCGACAACACAGCCGTCGCTCCTCGTGGTGTAGTGGATAAGATCCATACTATGCGAGACGAAGGTCTGGGTTCTCGAATCTCAATCGGGGTGAACTGAAATGGTGAATGTTTCTCGAGTGTAAAGTGATCACTTAAGCCAGCCGAGGTCGGTCGTAAGCCCAACAATGATCACCCTTAATTCTTCTACACTGTTATAGAATAGGAATACTACATTGTATATACTACGGAATGTAGAAAAATTACAAGGATAATTTGTAAAACAATAATAATTCACGTAAGAAAGTATTTATATTTTATTTATTCTTCAAGTAAACAAGGTATAATATAAAACCAAATACAAAGTAAGCTTGTGTCGTGAAGTGCAGTAGAATACATCGTCAACGCCGAGATTCTAACCCTGCACTTCCAGATTGAAAGTCCGCGGTCAATCATGTTGTTCACTAATTGTTCACTAAGTTCACACAACCTATGGCATAAGCTTGATGGAAAGTGCATACTTTGCCGTATATCTGTTGAGATATAACTACTTGTTATATTCAACTACGACATGTAGAAAATTCCGATGTTCTCAGTTCTCACAAAACATAAAATTGTGATTTTCAAAAATAATCTTAAGTTATAATTGTCTTTCACTTTATTCACATAGCCTCTGATGGCATGACACTAGTTCAGGGCTTCAAATTATCCAATATCCAGTCCATGTAGTAGGCCACCCTCGTATAGACACCAGGTACCCCTTCCCTTCCACAGTTCCTGGAGCCGAAGCTGACGATTCCATGTTCCACGTAACGCAGAACTCCATTGACCCTTCCTAAATACTTCAGCGGCCCTCCTGAGTCTCCCCCGCAGGAGTCTACGTTTAATAAGCCGCCTGCACACATCTGACGAAAACCAACACCGTCTCTGACAGATCTGTAAAAAAATAATAACTGTGAATATACTAGTCAGTTGTAAGGGGCGCCACTTAAAATATATGAATATAACAAACTCTGGAGACGCGTCATTTCTTGAAGGCCATACTAGTGTGGTGAAAAACATAGCACTAAGTTGGTTTTCTGCCTGCTCCGCGCCATGGCCTAATCTTTCTAGTATGGCCTTGTCATTTCTCGCGGTTTTAAATTGCACTGAGCAAAAATCATTCTATTTCCGCTTCAACTTTTTCAAATTTTGTATGAGAATGTTAGCGCGAAATAAGAATAACGTAAGCGACAATGTGAATTTTACTCTTTCAAGAAGAGCCTGGGAACAAATTAAAAAATCTAAAGTGACCAATTTGTTGAGATAATAATTACCAGTATTTTGGATAAATTATACTTTTATATCTAAAAAACTGAACGGAAAATCCTCAAATTCCGTAAATTTCAGTGGTACTTTTGGAATATTTTTTTATTCAAGGAATTCCTAAATATTGTAATTCTAAAACGGCCAATCTGTAGTCCATACTTTAATCTATCACTGTCTTCAGTTTCAAGAAAATTCTCTTAGTATTTCCTGAGAACAATTCTGGGCGCCGAAGCCGAATGACAGCATATTATTATAGGGCCTTAGTACGTACGAGTAAGTATTATAAAGAAATGATTTGTATTACCCATTGAGTACTCTGCCACAAGCAATGTTGTCTACTACAGGAATACTGATCTTCAGTAAGGCAGGACTTGACACTTCTGTTTCAGTAGCGCCCCACCCCGCCATGGTCATGTAGAGCCCCTCCACACGCAGCTCCTGAATCTCCCTGGTCACCGGCAAACATATTGGAAATACATTATCTGAAAATAATAAGTTGAATATGTAGTGCTGAACATGGGCGCCGGGGGGGGGGCAGAGATTGGAATAGGTATATATTTTTTCATACTAAATGATAAAACCTCACAAATAATCACATTTTCTCACAATATCATAAATTTTCTAAAATAAATAAGGATGAAGTATTCCCACAACAGTATAGAAGAATTAAGGATGAACATTGTCGGGCTTACGACCGACCTCGGCTGGCTTAAGTGATCACTTTACACTCGAGAAACATTCGCCATTTCAGTTCACCCCGGCTGGGATTCGAACCCATACCTTCGTCTCGCTTAGTAGGGATCATATCCACTACACCACGAAGAGCGACGGCTGTGTTGTCGAATTTCATGTACATTAAGTACCTATGTATTGTTGCATTTCTTACTATTGAAGGGAGAGGGAGGTATTTTTTAACACACCCGCCATCTTTTTTTATTGCTTAGCCGAAGAAAGTAGTTCACAATCAACTTCGCTAATGGCAGGAGAGGCAACTAAGTACCATATTTATGTTTTTATACCTAACAATTACCAACGTGAATTTAACTTGAATTATTTTTTATTTACAAATTTTTATTCTTGTAAAGCGTTGGATTTTTTCTACAGCCGTAGTAAATACATTGAAGTATTCCCACAACAGTATAGAAGAATTAAGGATGAACATTGTCGGGCTTACGACCGACCTCGGCTGGCTTAAGTGATCATTCTTCTATACTGTTGTGGGAATACTTCAATGTATTTACTACGGCTGTAGAAAAAATCCAACGCTTTACAAGAATAAAAATTTGTAAATCAAAAATAATTCAAGTTAAATAAGGATATCCATCAGTTTCATAAAAAAATTGCCTGCGGCGCTATTTTTTACGACTTTTTTATAAAAAACCCTTTAGTAGTATTACTTATATACATTTTCAAATAAGCAAAACACCTTCAAACAAAAGATCTTCTTCACTATGTCTCACAAAAAAGAACATTGCAATAATTGTTCTACTTCTCCAACCAAATTAGCCGTCGTTAAGCACGGGTAACTCAGCTAGTGTATAATAATATATAGGTTCTAAACTTTACTCAGAAAAATAAAAAATAAGCACGCACCTTTCGTTTCAATTGGCGAACTCACGCGCAGTAGTCCTATATCATGTTGAAAGAGCGCATTCTTTCCCTTCCCTCCGACGTAACTGGGATGCACTATGACTTCTTCAATGGCAAGGTCCTGATACTCTGGAGCGCATATGGGTTCTGGTATTGAGTTCTCGCAGTCCTGAGGTGTCGATATATCGTGTTCTCCTACTCGGACTCCGGCTAGAGTTCTCCTTTCTAAGTTGGTTATGCAGTGAGCCGCAGTCAGAATGTACCTTGAGTTGATTATGGTTCCTCCGCACATGAAGCGAGTGCCTCTTGCTGAAAGTAATATTGACACACCATAATTATCGCTCACTGCCAGAAGTGTCCACAAACTGAAATACACTCAACGAGCAATGGAGAGACGAATGATAGGTGTATCCTTGAGAGACCGGATGAGAAATGAAGATATAAGACGACGGTCAAGGGTATCAGATATTGCGGAGAGAGTGGGGACACTGAAATGGCAGTGGGCGGGTCATGTGGCGAAGGACGGCAGATGAACCCCCAGACTACAGAGCTGGAGACCCTACGAAAGTAAACGAAGCTTAGGGAGGCCACAAATGAGATGGGCCGATGATATCATCGAGTCGGTGGGACATGGGTGGAGACAAAGCGCCCAAAACAGAGAATTGCGGAAGACACAAGAAGAGGCCTATGTCCAGCAATGGAGGAAAAGCGGCTGATAAGAAGTAGAAGAAGATAATTATTTTAAGGTAGACAAGTACGGGCAACAGAAAGGAATGAAAACGTTTGTAAGAGGCCTATATCCAGCAGTGGAGAGATCAGGGCTGAAGAAGAAATATAGTCAGGAAAATATAGATTACTCAGCTAATACTGACGCTATCATCCTAAGACTGAAAACATGAATAAATGAGAATATGTTTTAGTTACTCTTGTAGTTAAAAATTTGATTGATGGGTTAATAATAAAATAAGAATCATCTGTCGACTCACCTAAATTATACGCAAGGAGCGCCATCCAGGGAAATTCAAAAACTCCTGTCTTATTCCCACCAATGGCTTTATCATCTTCAACATTCCCACAGTCCGTGGGTAGCAGTCTTAGGTTGGGATGCCCCTCTATAGATGGCGGGTGTTCTCTGTAGTAAGAATAGCTGCTATCAACATTTGGAGGTGTCCCACTGCTCACAGGAGGCGTCACTGATGGTCTCCCAGTCGCAGGAGTTGGCGGTCTACCAGTCGCAGGTGTTGGCGGTCTCCCAGTTACGGGTGTTGGCGGTCTTCCAGTCGCAGGGGTTGCCGGTCTGCCAGTCACAGGAGTTACCGTTCCACCATCGGATGTTGACGGAGGGCAACAAACCTAGAATGCAGAAAGAGCAGAAGCTACACATTGTTGTTAGGCGCCTCTTGAAAAATGATGATGAAAAATAAAATTAAGTGAAATGGTTTTGAGAATTTATATGGTTTTCTCAGCCGAAGAACGTGAGAACGTCGTCTTGATACTGGATACAGGTAACCATAATAGTATTGACTACAAATTGACAGATCCAGAATTCCAATATTTGAAAAGTCTCTGAATAAAAAATGACTTTTAAAGAATCCTGAAATTTGCGCGATACATTGGTTATCTAGCAAAGTAATTCAGCAAAAATGTAGGTAAATATGAGATCAACAATTTGACAGTTTGAATCTTTAAGTTTGGGCCCTGTTTTTTTTTAAAACCGAATTCATATTGTCGCTTAAGTTATTCATATTTCGCGCTATAAGTAAGCGCTAATAGAACGATTTTCGCTCAGTCGGCTCAGTGCATATGAGAGAACTACCTAGAATATTTATGGCACTTTATTTTGCACTTGTCGTAGGTACTCGTAAAATAAGTAACAAGAGACTATCACAAAGCAGAGATCCTTTCCTTAAACACTGTGTATTGCCTATTATTTATTTTATGATACCCACTGTATATATTTGTCGTTGAGTAGTGAGCTCACCTTTGGATCCAACCCTTCATAGCCACAGTGAGACTGTCTGACCAGCTGTATAGATGCTGGCAGGCGAGGTGTGGCGGTCAATAGGGTTAGAAGAGGTCGGCATGTCTTCAGGTTGATGCAAGTTCCTCTAGCGCCACTTGGAGTCACACACTGATCTTCTTCTAATAACTCTGGAAATAAATCAATTAAAACAGAATATTATCTATTTACTATATCTTGGCAGCCGGCAGACATTAGCTGCAAGTTGAGTTCAAGATTGTGTTGTTAGTAGCCCTGATTGTCGATCATAAGAGCTGTCAAAGGTCTGCAATATTCTCACATTGTATATTTTACAAGTAACCTATAATGCCGAAAATATTACAGAGCGGCGCTGGAGAAATCACCTTAAAGACAAGATAGTTTTGCGAGTTGGATAAAGAAAAAAAAATACCCCAATAATCCCTTTAAACCGCCATCACAAGTTTGAAAAACAGAGTTTCCAGTTTATTCTAACAATCCAAAAATTGGCTAGTTTTTTTCTTCTTCTTCTTCGGCAGCCACTCAGGTCCATTGTTGGACATAGGCCTCCCCTTTGGTCCTCCACAGCTTCCTGTCTTGGGCACACTGCATCTATCCACCACCGGCACATTTCCTAATATCATCAGACCACCTTGCCTGGGGTCTCCCGACGCTTCTTCGGCTTGTTCTTGGCCGCCATTCTATTATCTTCTTGGTCCACCGGGAGTCTTGGCACCTGGCAATATGACCAGCCCAGCTACGAGTAATTTGAAACTAGCAGATAAATGTAACCATATCTTATGATCACATCGAGCAACACTAAACCAAGTTTGCTGCGTGAGACTTCTGGAAGAAAACAGACAATAGGTACCTACTTTTATATGGCAGATCGTGTTTGCTTGGTTTAGGCACACCGAATAGTGTTAATTTACCATAATTCATTCTCTTGTAGTTGCAATCAATTATGACAACTGAACTAATGAGAACGTAACATAAGTGAATCATTGGAATTCCCTTTAATGATTGGTGAGACTTGAAATTCTCGTAAATAGGTATGTACTCGTAATATTCCCTACAAATTTCCCAAACCACTTAAACCTGTCCTGTGACATGATTTGTACTGCATACGGCTGGCCACACACGTCCCGAAGTTCAGTTCCGGAATCGACCGTTTTGCAAAAAAGTTCCGATCAAAACCTCTCAGCGTCACCCCGATTTTAAATTCAGAGAGAGGTTTTGGTCGGAACCTTTTTGCAAAACGGTCGATTCCGTTAACTGAACTTCGGGACGTTTGTGGCCAGCCTACCAGTAGTTTACAACATGTGCGTCGTCAGCTTAGCTGTTATTACCCCCCCCCCCCCTGCCCCCCCTCTAGAGATTGGAATAGGTATTTATTTTTTCGTACAAAATGATAAAACCTCAAAAAACACATTATTACGACGCATTTTCTCATCATGTCATACATTTTCTAAAATTATTAAATAAAAAATCCATCAAAATACAATGGTTTCGCAAAAGAATTGCCTGCGGCGCTATTTTTTTATTATTTTTTGTAACAATTAATTTTCATACATATTATTGTGCAAATTATTATGTGCATTTACAGATAAACCAAACCATATCACGATCTTCTTCACTATGTCTCACGAAAAAATTTCGCCTGGGGCGCTATTTACACGTTTTAATATATATTTTTAAATTTTGCTTCCCCCCCTAGTACCTAGGCTTGGCGACGCCCATATTTTACAATATGAGCTGAGTTCACTGAACGGTCGTGCGGGATATATCCCCGATCGGAGTGATTCAGTCTTCGGAGACCTTCTCGTTACTTTCGTCACATAAAAGTACCTGTATCGTACTTATCAAGGGCGAAAATTTATTTATTTATTTATTCCTTAATTGAACAAAGTATATACATATAAAAAATAGACATAGTACAGATTATATAGCATTGTTCACTAGGGCGAACTTATGCTGCGATTTCTTCCAGTTAACCGCAGAAAAAAAAGAAAACAAAACATATAAAGTAAGAAAATACATACCTACATACACATGTATGAAAAAATACATACACAAATGGGAAAAGAGAAAAACGATTTTTATAATTTACTCTCAGGTTCAGATGCTGAATATGACGCCAACATGCGATCCCTCACCGCTCGCTTGAAGGATTCAACGATTCTGTAGTGCGAATGGAAGAAGGAAGACTAAGGAAGACTTAACAACGAGCACCATTCACCATACAAGAGTGAGAAAGAAAGGCTGATCTGTGGATAGGCATACAATACTAAGAGTACGATTCCATGATTACCGGAGGCCGGACGCGATAGTATTATCATACAAGCCGGGCTGAAGTGACATTTGACGATGATGACGTCACAAAAGTTCGCCAATCCATGGACATGAAAATGTTATAGACGCCCTATCAAGCGAATGTATGAGGACTCTCGTGTGAGTAGGAATGTCATTATTATGTTGCCAGCATGCGTTGCCACGTTGGCCAACCTAACGATTATAATGTATTGTTACCCTCATTGAGATAGCAATTGTTTTGCTACAACTTGCAGGCAATTCACGTTTGTATTTAAAAAAAAATGCATGGTATCTCACGCACTCCCGTCAATTAGCTTCGATCAGTCTATCCTACTAGGTGTTTTAGTCTAAAGGCCAATCGAGACGCCAAAAAGATGGTAAAAAAGATGGCGGCGTTTCTAGTGTCCAGGCATGAACATATTATACTCTTGTAGGCATTTGATTACCTTCGCTTTTGCATGGATCACCGCTATTATAAATCAGGGGATCCCCCCATCCTAAATACATACGTACAACAACACATGTGGGTGATGCCATCACTTCTGTGTTTAGACGGTCCACCATCGGATGATTTCACTTTTGATTGGGAAATTAGGCTAACATTACCTACTTACGTTTCGTTTCGCAAAGTAACAGTTATTTTACAAACGAGTTTTAAATTAAATGATAGCCAAGTAAAAATCTAATCAATTTCTTTCAAAAAAACCAAACAGTTGTAGATTTATTAATGATTGCTAAACGTATATAAGGTTATCTAGAAACGGAGGTGAAATCTTGATACTAAAACTCGCGACCCAACTATGACGTCACGGCATTACAGTTCAAAATCGCATGATAAAATGGTAAAAATAGCGTTTTTTTTTCAATTTTTGGGGTTAATTTCGCTTCAATCAAATTTTTTTACCATACCCTTTTACCAGATATTATCAGTACAAAAAAATCTCCACGACTTTCGGGAAACGAGTTTCTGTCTTTCGAATAAAAGATCAAAAGCGTTTTTCATTATTTTTTTTTGGGAAATCTATACGAGATATAAAATATCTTTTACGGTTATTCCCTAGATAAAGGTTCAATGTATCCACTCTATTTTTTGCCAAGGCATATTTAGTAACGTCTGTCGAGATATAAGGTCTCCCGATTTTAGATATTTTTGAAACGTCAATATGCCAAATGCAATATGTATGTTGTAAAAAAAAAAAATTAAATTATTTCGAAAACGATAGATGGTGCTATACTTGTATTTTATTTTATTTATTCTTCAATTAATTGATTAGCTATTTTACATTCAGGAGTCAGGACCCTGTTTAAACGATGACTAATAACTACTCCAATATTGTCGCCTGTTTTTGCAGGATAAAAATAATATTTTATTATTATGTTTACGACTAACATAACCTATAATTCCTATGATTAAGCACCTCCATATTTATTTAAATATAAATAAATAGCAGTCAGTCAATAAATACCCCATAAATATTATTTTATGTCATTTTCCTGTTTACAACGAGTTTGTTTAATAAAAGATTTTATATGATAAAATATTATATAATTGGGCAATATTTACTTGCATTGCCGCCTCCACCCCTGGATTTAAATATTTTATTATTTTTTATTATAATTTTTATTTAATAAAAAAAACCAACCAATACAGATTATGAATAATTTATACATTCACAAAAGTTTTACCAGAGTCTTAAGAGTAATCATATTGACATTGCAAAAAATTATAAAAACGGGAGACCTTAGATCTCGACATCCTTACAAATTATGCTTTGGAAAAAATCGAGTAGATACATTGAACCTGTATCTAAGGAATGAGCATTAAAGATTTTTTATATCTTGAGTAGATTTATCAACAAAAAAAAATAAAAACACTTCCGATCTTTTTCCAAAAAATATAGCAACTCGTTTCTCGAAAGTCGCGGAGATATTATTTTTTGTATTGATATCGTGTGCAGAAAATATAGCGCCGCAGGCGAATTTTTTTTTGAATAATGGATGAATTGATGAAGTTTCATGTTTTAAAATAACGTTCTTAACAAAATTGTTTTACGTACGCCACTGAGACAAGACAACACAGGGCGAATAACTCCACTTTGTTTACACAAAACAAGAAAATAAAAAATTAATAATACCAAAAAAAAATATGTTAAAAATACTTACGTGTGTATGTAAAACTAAATAATGCGACACTTATAGTAATAAATAAAAATAAATATTTGTTAATAAACATTTTTATTTGTAAAAAATACTAAAAAATAAATTAGCAAGTTTATTTTGACATTTATTTTGTCACACATTTGAGAAAGACAGCAACTCCTAACCTAAATGAATTCAACACGCGTTTACATATTTTGTTATTATTGTGATTTATAAATAAAACAATTAAAATTGTTTATTAAAACTATTTATGAATAAACTGTTTTTTTGTTGACACGACTGTCCGCAAACGAATCGCGTTGAGAACTTGTTGAGAACACTCGCGCTCGCCGGACGAGCACAGACGTCAGGCAACGGACACTGCTGAATCGACTAGGGACGATACGATACAATTAAAGTATCGATACTTTCTTCCGATACCAAGTACTTTTTGTAACCGATAACATCCTTCCGATATCAAGTAAAGTATCGAAATGAAGAAATGCGGCCTTAGAGCGTATGCGGAGAATTTCTAAGACTTCTTCATACTAACGGATACAGCGACTGAATATATTGTAAACACTGACCTAAACCTTTGACAATCAGACCTACCTGTGCTATTATTACTGTTTTATGTCCTTATTTTAATGTAACGAAATGCCATACGATAAAGAAAAACACTCAAATAAGTACAATTAGATTAATGTATCACTCGAAACCGGGTGCTTTGCCTAAAGAGGGAGAGAAGTACACAATTAGATGTACGAAATTTTTCCACCCAGAACGATTTTTTTCTTGGTGAAGGTCAACAGTATTAATCCTTCACTGTTTCCCCCCCCCCCCCCCCCCTCCCCCCCTACCACGTCGACGAAAAATATTGTTCAGGCGTTTTTGAAGTAATTTTAAATTTGATAAGTACTCATATGAGTGTCGATATGAGTACCTAAGTATCGATTCTTCCTTGGTACTCATATGAGATGTAGGAAGACTGAACGGATAAAGCCATAGACAAAATTGACTGCCGCCATTGTAAAAGATGTAAAGTACGCTAATTTACCATTTAATTACATAAGTTATATTCCAAAGGTAATTTCCACACTGATTATACATAATGAGTCGCAAAAATCACTGAAATATCATCAGGTTTCACGCAATTGTGGACAACCAATGTGACACGCAATCATATGTTTGTAGCTCCATTGGCGTCCATCATAGATTTGTCATAAATAATAGAAGGGGCTCAATGTTCAACAGTTCTTCCCACCTTTATATAAGTTCCTTAATATGAGTAGTAGGTATCGAAAGATGATATGAGTACTACTCATGAGTATTGAGTAAGTAGTCGATACTTCGAAGTATCGTGACGTCCCTAGAATGAACTAAGAAGTTATTATGATGTGATAAATACAAGTAGGTACTATGTATCATTAATGAAGATTGCAGTGTGTTGTGACATGTGCTAGAGGTTTATCATTAAAACTAGGCGTATCGACATGACAACAATTTCAAAAAACGGTATAACTTAGATCTCGACAAACTTATTAAAAATGCTTTGGAAAAAAATTTGGTAGATACCTACAATGAACGAGGGAATGATTATAAAAGATTTTTTATATCTTGTATCTATAGTGCAGTAAGGAGAGGAAATTTAATGGCATTTCTAGGAAAAAACTATAGACATTTTTTTCTCCATCATACTTTACGTATTTGGGTGCGCTGAATCCGAATTTTAACTTTGCCACCTCGTAAATGTGATGCGTTCTGAGATATCTCAGAAAGAAAGAGAAAAAAATGCTTTTTTACATACTTTGACTCATAATTCAAAAAGTATTCATTTTAGAGAAAAGAAGCTTAGGACAAGAATAAACTTCACCAAATTTCCTATAAAATGACATATAAATCTTTTTTGTTGCATAAACCGTTAAGGCATCAGAGCGAGCTAAAATAGACCGTAATTTTCACCCTACAGCCAAAAATTATATATGTTTGTAATTTTTCGCTCATAACTCAGAACCTACAAACTTTTGAGCAAAAATATCTAAGAGAAAAATAAAGTGCATATTTTTTTCTTTAATTTACATATGCTACCAGTGTTTCGTCGACGGACAAACATTCTAGGCGCTAGAGCGCATTGAAGTTCAGTATAGTACATTAGAAGCAGTTTTGACTATTATTTAAACTGATATATAACGATCTAAAAATACTTAATTGTAGGCAATGCACTTGAATATATAAGAACAAAGGCTGTTATATTTATATTTTAAGGTTTGCCACCACTTAATTGTGCTGCGTTTATAGAAATGTCAGAATAACTCAGAAACAATAGCTATTTCATTGTTTTTTTGTCCATATTTTAAAAATTTAAAACTTTGAAGGAATTATTTTATTGAAAAAGTAAACTACATTTAATTATCTATGAATCACTTGTACATTTTTTTTTAATCAGATGAACCATTCGAGAGCCAGAGCGCTTTAAAATTAAATCAAAATGGAAAAATCGTCCAATTACTGTACTTTCTTTGGTTTCTCGCCTACGGGTGAGAAGGTACGTACTTTTAATGAAAAATTTTTAAAAGGAAATTAAATTTTCTACAAATTATGTCTCTTGAGTTTTTTCACTCAGACGAACGGGTTCGGAGTTATAAAGCATCAAAATTTGTTGTAGTGTATCAGAGAGAACGATATTTATGTACGTCGTACTAATATCTCTATTTGATTTTGTATTGTAAATCTTGATGCGCTATAACTCCGAACCTGAACGTCTGAGTGAAAAAACTCAAGAGACATAATTTGTAGAAAATTTAATTACCTTTTAAAAAATTTTCATTAAAAGTACGTACCTTCTCACCCGTAGGCGAGAAACCAAAGAAAGTACAGTAATTGGACGATTTTTCCATTTTGATTTAATTTTAAAGCGCTTTGGCTCTTGAATGGTTCATCTGATTTAAAAAAAATGTAGAAGTGATTCATAGATAATTAAATGTAGTTTACTTTTTCAATAAAATAATTCCTTTAAAGTTTTAAATTTTTAAAATATGGGCCAAAAAACAATGAAATAGCTATTGTTTCTGAGTTATTCTGACATTTCTATAAACGCAGCACAATTAAGTGGTGGCAAACCTTAAAATATAAATATAACAGCCTTTGTTCTTATATATTCAAGTGCATTGCCTACAATTAAGTATTTTTTGATCGTTATATATCAGTTTAAATAATATTCAAAACTGCTTCTAATGTACTATACTAAACTTCAATGCGCTCTAGCGCCTAGAATGTTTGTCTGTCGACGAAACACTGGTAGCATAAATTAAAGAAAAAAATATGCACTTTATTTTTCTCTTATATATTTTTGCTCAAAAGTTTGTAGGTTCTGAGTTATGAGCGAAAAATTACAAACATATATAATTTTTGGCTGTAGGGTGAAAATTACGGTCTATTTTAGCTCGCTCTGATGCCTTAACGGTTTACGCCACAAAAAAGATTTATATGTAATTTTGTAGGAAATTTGGTGAAGTTTATTCTTGTTATGAGCTTCTTTTCTCTAAAATGAATACTTTTTGAATTATGAGTCAAAGTATGTAAAAAAAGCATTTTTTTCTCTTTCTTTCTGAGATATCTCAGAACGCATCACATTTACGAGGTGGCAAAGTTAAAATTCGGATTCAGCGCCCCCAAATACGTAAAGTATGATGGAGAAACAAATGTCTATAGTTTTTTCTCCGCGAAAATACGATATTATTGTACTACTATAGATTTCTCAAAAAAAATATGTGAAGAACACCTCTAATTTTTTTCCGAAAGACAGCAACTCGTTTCCTGAAAGTCGCAGAGGGATTTTTTTTGTATTGATAATATGCATTTAAATCTAGGGAATGACAGTGAAAGCTTTTTTTGAGTGAAGCGAAATTAACCCCAAAAAGTTAAAAATAAAACGCTGTTTTTTACATTCTCTCATGCGATTTTAAAAATTAATGTCGCGGGAAATGACCGTGACATCATAGTTGGGTCCCTATCTTAATCACAAAGTAGTTAGACTAGGTAAGTACCTACTGTATGCACTTACAGATAGGTATGTATTGTAATAATAGTGGTCAGTGGTGGTCATGGGCGAGGTGGTCAATATTGTTTACGTATATGTATGATACAATCGCGTAATACCACAGCAATGATATAACATACCGATTTCTATATACTGTGGTCAGACGAACAGCTGTCTTAAAAAGGAGTTGGGCAGGACACGTTGCCAGACGCTTCGATTCTAGATGGACCAAAAAAGATTCTCGAGTGGCAAGTGGCAACCTAGAACAAACAAAAGGAGCGTAGGAAGACCTCAGGCAAGATGGTCTGACTATGTGAGGCGAATCGCAGGAAGCAATTAGTGGATGCAGCATGCCCAGGATAGGGATCTGAGGCTTATGTCCAGCATTGGAATTAAAACAGCTAAGAAAGAAGAATGTACTCGTATTAAATAGTTTTGTTTTAGGAATACCTACATTATTTTGAGTGACCGCACTGCTAAAAAACCGGTATCTTCTTCATCAAAGAATATGGATACAAAATTATAATATAGAAGTGGGTACCAAGTTTATTTATAGGTGGTACCTACTGTACCTTCTTATCTACAGAGTGCATGTAAAACTTGATCCTTCTACTAATTATTACACAAATATGCATACTGTGTGCATCAAACTAGTATAGGGACTAGTACCGGAACACCCCCCCCCCCCCCAACAAAAAAATCTCTAAAAAACTAGCAATACAAAATAAAAAAAACACGCCTAAAATAGGCGCCGCAGGCGAATTTTTTTAGGAAAGTTGATGAAATGATGATTTTGGTTTTGGTTTTCTTTGTTTGGAAGTATGTAACCATGTAAGTAGCGCCGCAGTCGAAATTTTTGACATAAGACATGAGCGTGTACCTGTCTACATAAAAAAGGAGTGGTGTAAATCTTAGTTTTGTCGAAATGAAAAATAAGTAGGTACTGATGATATGAACGCAGAATATGTAAAAGAAGAAGAAGTGCAATTGGCGCCGCAGGCAGTTATTTTATGAAAGATTTGAAAAATAATGGATTTTCGTAATAACTCTCCAGGAATGCCTTGGTTTGTTAAATTTACCGTTGGGAAGCACGGGTAACTCAGCTAGTAGTAAATAATAATGAGAATAAATAAATTTATTAAAAATACTGCTGATTTATTTAAAAAAAAATAACGATATTAATCACTTTTTTCAACAGTGAACACGTCAAAAACAGGCATGTTTTGGGGATCATTTATGTACATTCAGAAAAATATAATGCAGATACCCATTTTGTGACTGTCGGACCGTGATACCGGGACACGAACCTCAAAACCGGGACATGTCCCGGTGTCGCGGGACGTATAGCAGCCCTAAACTAGTAATATGCAATACCTTTAGAGCTCCTCTATACTTGAACCAATCAGTGTGGTATCGTCGGCAAATCTTAGATTGCTAATTTCTACAGATGCACTCGCCAAACATGTTTTAAAAAAATGACAGAAATCTCGATAAGTACCTCTTTATTTCCATGAGGACTGAGAGAGAATGTTAAGAGTGTGTTACGTATACTTAGGTAAAATTATTAAGTATAAATGCATTTTATCCGAGATTATGTCATATGTGGAATGTTTGACCACGGGTACCTGCGAGTTATTATCTTATGCGTCATTATGCTTCGTTGATAGCAGCGGACTATTTAGTTTTAGTACATTACTCAGAATTGAGAATGCCTATGTCATGTAAGATGCAGGTATCTAATATTCATAACAGGATAATTATATGTTAAACAAATGTTAAACAATCTTATATCATAACTAATACCTACATGAAAGATTGTAAAGAAAATGTTTAGCTTGTATTTTATATGGTTTACGTTAAGTTCGTCTGAAATCAGTTCGTCTAAAATCAATTAGTCTAAAATCAATTCGTCTAATTATCAATTCATCTAAAATCATTTCGGCCAAAATCAATTTGCCTAATGATCAATTCATCGATTTTAGAGGAATTGATTTTATTAGAGTTGATAATTAGACTAATTGATTTATGACGAATTGATTTTAGACCAATTGATTTTAGACGTTCTTACCGGACACCATTTATAGTTCAGTCACTTTAGGAAATCAATGTATGGGGAAGTTGGCAAAATTAATAACAGATGGGACTCTATGCAGTATGATACCTTAGGGTGAGGTGTTTCAGAATATCAGGCGTCCCCCCCGCCACACCTGACGCGTCACCCCCCTGGCCCCCCGAATAGGTCCCCCTACGTGGTTTTCCTCTATTTATCAAAAAACTGTAACAGATAGAAGGAAAATGTTAAGGACAAAAATAGTCCTTAATAAATTCTCTACAAAATAGGTAAAGCACATTTTTTGATAGGACTAGTAATTTACCCGCAATAGCCGGTGAAAGTATCGTAATTTTTTAATAAGAACCAAATTTTTTTTATTTTACTCAAATTGCTGAAAATTCATAAGAGCTACAAGAAAATGGTCAAAGAATGAATTAATTGCTATAGTTTTAGCTATAAAATGAGCTATTATTTATTTTTGCACGGCTCATAGTTTTTGAGTTATAACATAAAATTCCAATGACAGAAGTCTTAAAAATGGAACTTTTCATACAATTTGTATTGAAATGCTGTGATATTAAAATTTAGGTTAAGCCTGTTTTTCACAAGCATGTGAAAGATAAAAAATGTATTGGAGTATGATTGGGTCTTTTTAGTATTTCAAGATATAATCCTTTCGAAGTTGAATGCACTTTTGCCAGTCATGTTTCAAAGCCATTATCCCAGTTTTCCAGAAGGATTCCTCAAGGTTAGGATATGGGTCAAAAGCATTGGCACCCGGCGATTCGAGGGTTTGTACAAGTCCTGTTCTGAAGTTAAGATGAACACTACTGATTAAAATCAGATCACTGGAATCTCTGCTATCACCTAACTAATAATTCCGCGATCTTTGAAAAATTAATCCATGTCTTTATCGACGTTCTCCAGAACTACTGCATTTTATTGCTTTCCGCTTCAAGGGTTGTGTTTGACACCTTGCTGTGCCCATTCAAAATCTGGCACTTACTTTCTAATCATGGCATATGATGGAACAGACTCCATTAATGAACCCGATATTTCTTTTATGGTTCGTGTCGGTCTATGACCTTAGATAAAATAATATTTTATCACGGATCGCAGCTGACAATTTCACATTTTCACAAAAATGTCAAACACGTTGAAATAAAAATGGTGCCAAGAGTGCCAGCGTCGTCCTATCGATCTCAAATTTTGTAAATAGCCCTAATGAAGTTTAAATTATCTATATCAATAATGAACTTAAACTGGTCTGTACATTTTTTTCTCAGGGCTACGAAGTGTTCAGCCGAACCTCGTATCTTACACAGACATACACTAAATTTTCTTCTTTAATGATCTTGACGAATCCTTCTGCAAAACTGGGATACGGCTTTGAAATATGGCTGGCAAAAGTGTATTGAACTTCTAAAGAATTATACCTTAAAATACTTACAAAATCCAGTCATACTCCAATACATTTTTTATCTTTCACATACTTGTGAAAAACAGGCGTAACCTAAATTTTAATATCACAGCATTTCAATACAAATTGTATGAAAAGTTCCATTTTTAAGACTTCTGTCATTGGAATTTTATGTTATAACTCAAAAACTATGAGCCGTGCAAAAATAAATAATAGCTCATTTTATAGCTAAAACTATAGCAATTAATTCATTCTTTGACCATTTTCTTGTAGCTCTTATGAATTTTCAGCAATTTGAGTAAAATAAAAAATTTTTGGTTCTTATTAAAAAATTACGATATTTTCACCGGCTATTGCGGGTAAATTACTAGTCCTATCAAAAAATGTGCTTTACCTATTTTGTAGAGAATTTATTAAGGACTATTTTTGTCCTTAACATTTTCCTTCTATCTGTTACAATTTTTTGATAAATAGATGAAAACCACGTAGGGGGACCTATTCGGGGGGCCAGGGGGGTGACGCGTCAGGTGTGGCGGGGGGGACGCCTGATATTCTGAAACATCCCACCCTAAGGTATCATACTGCATAGAGTCCCATCTGTTATTAATTTTGCCGACTTCGTGCTGCAAAAGGACTGAGCTATTAATATAACTGAGCCTAATCCTGTGATATCTGGATAGGTGAATGTTTCCCAGTATTAGGCTGATGAGTTTATATCTCAACCACGAATGATAATATGTACAATTTTATGGCTGATAATACTGAGAAGTATGTTGGCAAGTCCTGCCTCCGCGTAAAATAATAAATTATGCATTTTTGTAAGTCTCAATATTGAAACTGACAAATAATCAAACAATTTTCCCTTTACGCCTGAAATTATGCTATCTGCTCTACAGATACATCTCGTCTGATTTGTTGAGATATTTCAACGTAGTGAAATCCAAGTTACCTAAATAGGTAAAAAAACAAAAATCTTAATACAACCCCTACTTTACAATATTTTTATGACAATTTCATGGACGGACGTGTTCTGACGTGAAAAGGTATCGTAGTGTGTATACATGAGGAATTTTATGAGTGTGACGGAATCACGAAGTGTGTGTAAGGATGGAAAAGTCTGCACTGGCGATCTGTTCGAGCATCACACATCCAGGTTCTTCCTGCTTGCTGGACTATGTCGTCAGACCACCTTTAGGGAGGTCTTCCGACACTTCTACTTTTCATTCAGGGCCTCCATTGGAGGATTCTGGATGCCCATCTAGCACCCTCCTGTTGAGTCATATGTCCGTCCCACTGGCAGTACGGTACATGTAATGTCGTCAACTTTTGTTCGACGTCTTAACTCTTCATTTCTCGTTTTATGCTTTATCTCGAAGGTTCACGCCGACCATCTGCCCTTCCATGACTCGCTCCGTACACTTTAATTGTGTAGGTGTGCTTTTTGCATATAAATTACTGAAATTATGTACATAGGTACTGTTTTTGACGAGTGCAAGTGGCTGAATTAAGGGCCTATAAATGGACGATGACAAATTAAAAACTCGGAAAGACGCTATCAGATTTTGTTTACATGGCTTGTCGCAGTAACCCAACATATTATTAACCTACATGGGCGTCACTAGCCTCGGACTTAGGGGGGGGGGGGGGGTGCAACAAAATTAAAAAAAAATGATATAGTATATAAAAACGCGTAAATACCATCGCACGCGAATTTTTTTTGTGAGACACGGTGAAGAAGGTCGTGATGTGGTTTGTTTATTTGAAAATGTTAATGATACTTTGCACAACAATATGTATTTATGAAAAATGAATTTTGTATAAAAGTAATAAAGAAATAAAAAATAGCGCCACAGGCAATTTTTTTATGAAACTAATGGATTTTTATACTCATTTTAGAAAAATTATGATACGATGAAAAAATGTGTGATAGTAATATATTTTTTTTTGTGAGGTTTTATCATTTAGTATCAAAAAATATATACCTATATTATGGCGTATTGTCAATCAGTGCCCTTTACACTCTGATTGGCATTGATCTGAAAATGTTTATTGTTTTTGATATTATTTGATCTCCATGAAAATTGTAAATATGTATAATATGCTATAATTGTAAAAATTGATGAGTCCAGGTGCCCGAATGGGCCTACGGACGATAAAAAACAATAAATAATCTCTAGGGGGGCAGCTGCCCCCTTCCCCCCTTGGCGACGCCCATGAAAACCTATGATATCTCGTAGATACGTATGTATATTTCTCATATGTTGTGTTAATTTAATAACAAGTAAGGTAACATAATCATATAACAAGGTAAGCCATGGCTAGTTTGTTATAGTCGCAGTAAGTAACTAGTTGTTGTCAAACAGGTCGCGTAATAAAATATTATCGTGATTTGAGATTCTCTGAGGACTTGGCGAAGCCGCCGGGGCAGACGTGAAAAAGCCAGTCTTTTTAGTATCAGTCCACTAATTACTATTCAAATATAAAATAAATAGATAGATGCATATTCTTACCTACTAGTGATAAGTTATGAAGCAAAACTCAGTGATTTGTATCAGTGTTTTTTTCCTATAAATTAATCGCAATGATCATATTAGGTTTATATCATTTACGCATTATTTTTTATGTGCTTTTAGACCTGTCTAAATTTAATGTGAATACGTTTTTAGTTCCTTGTATGTCTCATATTTCTTTTAAAGACAGGAAAATACCGAGAATGCATAGTAAAACGAATTTATTGGTGATTTTAGAGTTTTTTTTTAGAGGAATTAGGCGAGTTTAGTGTTTTTGTGTAGGAAATACGCGAATTCAGTGTTTTTTTGTAGGAATTACGCGAATTTAGTGTTTTTGTATAGGAAATAAGCGAATTTAGTGTTTTTGTGTAGGAAATACGCGAATTTTGTGTTTCCAAATTTAATGTTCTTGTGTACGATTTACGCGAATTTAGTGTTTCTCAGGAGAATAATGCGAATTTTATCATTATTTACAAGAATAACACAAATTTATTTTGAAAATATCGCAATTCCACAACATTGCCTATCAAAAGGCAAGCGGTTTTAAAAGTAAAAGTTAAAAACCGCACTGAAAAAATCTTGCGAAAAGGCAATTTTGTCTTGTTGCTAATATGTCTTATTTTATTTTATTGTTTTCGGTATTTTTATATAAATGTTCAGATCCACTTTTTGTGGTGTAAATTTTTGTTTAAAATGATTTTTTTATATATAAAACGAATCTGTGTTTATCGAAATAAACCCAAATACATATTTGTTCACGTCACATCAGCAAGCTTGAAAACCTTGTGTCGTGAAGTGGAGTAAGTCGGCATCGGGGATTGAACCCACCCCCGCCGGATTAAGAGTCGAGTCAGGCTGAGATATAATCTATGAGTAAAATTAACAAAAAACTCCTAAAGTATGTGTAAATAACTTCTAGAGACTAATAAGGTTCCATCATCTGTGTGTAAAGATATGAATGTTTGAAACATGATACCATTTTCCTCAACATTTTGTTCGTGTCAGTCAGAATAGAACCTATTGATTATTTTCGGGAAAAAAGACTACGAAATATTCGGGGCACAATGATTTTTTTATGGAAAACCTATGACGTCACAAACTTCAACTTTGTTTACGTAGTGCAATAGAAAAATCTAGATTGTGACGTACATAAGTTTACATGACATACTACTGAGAAATAAGAATAGCTAACCAAACTATAATTAGGTCCACAATAGGTAAATAGTTATACCGGGACCTTGAAATATTGCACACATATTTGCTTTAGGTGATAGTTTTAATTTAGGTCTAATTTTATGAAGAAGTGTTTCTTTTATTTAATTAGTATGTGATAAAATATATTAAAAATTTATAAATTTATATTTCATCGTAGAAAAATGAACGTCCTATCTTATTTTATAATACGTTAGTTTTCATTTTTATATATTAGTTTTTTTTTATAAAAGGATCTGGGCTTGCATACACAAACCAAAATACATTCCTGTACAGTTTGCACTAGGTTAAAAGCCTGTATCGCAAAGTGTGGAATACATCGCCAGCGCCGGGGTTTGAACCTGGCACCTCCCGCTTGAGAGATTTTAATTAGTTGAATTTATTTAAATTTTATATGGAGTAATATGAGCGTTGTTCTCCGAAAGAATTTTTACGATATTAGATATTTTTTGTATTAAACACTTCACTCCCTATAAACTCCTGAATTTCTACTATTCAAAGACGAAATAGTAAAAACCTGTTTATTTTCTCGTGATATTTCTTCAATTTGTATTGTATTTTTGTGAATTTAGGAGAAAATAAGTGTTATTAACAAACCAGTTAAAAGTATACCTAGATAATTATTCATTGCATATTTAAATTAATATTTGGTAATTTATTTTGTTGTGAACAATGAAGAATTTTATGAGAATTTCTGTGATAGTTTCTATATTATGGAGTACCCTTATTTGTAACACAGGTAACGTTATTTTAATTTATTTATATTACGTTAATTTATATATATTTTTTGTGTGTGATACGGAGTCCCACAAAATCATTCTCTCCGTTAAATGATTACTATATCATTCATGACCAGATCCTCAAGGATGGACGCGTTTTGAGTAAAAGAAATCGGAGAGCGTGTATGACAGATTGCATGAATGTGACGGAAGCTAGTAGTGTGTGTAAGGATAGAGCTGTCTGGCGCTCTGTCCTCTCTGCCTACCTTGCAATAGACGTGGTGTGAGGGTATAAACATAGATAGATAGATGATTGAGATACTTTTAGTATAAACTCATCAGCCTAATACTGGGAAACATTCACCTATCCAGATATCACGGATATCACAGGATTAGGCTCAGATATACTGCTCTATATAAAATACAAGCATTGTGCCTGAAATATCAGTATTTAGAAATCTTTTTATGCCGGCTCCACACACTTGGCAGGCGTTCACAAACAAGTGATAAACGTGTGGATCATTCGCAAACGCTCGCCGCAAACTTCCATTGATTTGTATAGAAACCGACCGTTCAAAAATGTTCATAAACCTACGTGAGCCCCATCCACACGGTTGTAAACTCGTGAACACTTGCGAACACCTGTAGAGACTCCTTTTGTTGCATTTTCACGTACAAGTTTGCCGGCAAATCTAATATTTAAGTTATTTATTAACGATTTTGGCATTATACCTGTTATTACTATCATAGATACTTTTTATCTGAGTAGGTATTATTCGTGTAGGTAATTGATAGTTGATTACATCTGACTGAATAACAGAGTTCATGATCATCCACTATGCAGTGCTAGGTATATCTACAGGGGTCCCCAACACACAAGGTCGCGAGAGTCGCACGATTTTTTTATAAAAAAAATAACAATAGGTATATGTACCTATTGTGTTATTGTACCTATGTTTTATTCTTCTTCCTCAGCCGTCCCTCCACTGCTGGATATAGGCCTCTTCTAACGTTTTCCATTTTTTTCTACTTTGAGCTTTGCTCAACCAGTTTCTTTCTGCGACTGGGACTATATATCATCTGCCCATCTTTTTTGGGGCCGTCCTACTGGTCTTTTGTTTTCCCATGGTCGCCATGTTAGGATTCTCTGGGTGCCCATCTCTCTTCAAGTTTTATTGTAAGTTATAAAATCATGGGATCCACGCGTTGTAATATTGGCCCTCATATATTTAATTCAACCCCTATTTTCCAACCCGTATATCTACGGAGTTATATGGGCGATACCAGATGTTTTTCTCGGTTATCTCGACAGATTTTTCCTCTTAGCATAATATGCGGTTCTTTATTAAAACCACAGTAGGTATATTATTGCACAGGCCTGTTTATAAACACCTATATATGAATTATAACCGCCGCTATCATAGGTAATAGGTATTGTAAACTACCTACATACATAATATGTTAGTCTATGATGACGTCACAAATACCTATGTGAATCTACTTACTTCTTACTAGATGTATAATTCTACTCGCCATGAGCGTCGCCAGCCTTGGAGCTAGGGGGGGGGGCAACAAAATATGAAAAAAAAAAAAATGTAGCACAAAAAACGAGTAAACAGCGCCGTAGGCGAATTTTTTTGTAAGACATGGTGAAGAGAAGGTTGTGATATGGTTTGTTTATTTGAAAATGTACTCGTATATAATACTTTGCACAACAATATGTGTAAAAAATGATTTTTTATAAAAAATGAATAAAAAATAGCGGTGCAGGCATTTTTGTTTTGTGAAACTGATGGGTTTTCTTTTATTTTAGAAAATTTATGAATGTGTGGTAGTAATGTGATTTTTGGTGAGGTTTTATCATTTAGTATGAAATTATCTAGGGGGCAGCTGCCCCCTCCCTGCCTTCCCTTTGGCGACGCCCATGCTACTCGCCATACACATGTTTATAGGTGGCCGAGAGATCAACAAAACATGTGATAGGATAATCTAACAAGATTTATTTTGTACTGGTACCGACACTCCATGTATGCTAGTCATTTAATAGTGATGAGCAAAATCAGTCTGGCGAGACTTGCAAGATCAAGACCAAGATCAAGACTGCTTTTTCGCTGCAAGACCAAGACCGAAAGCAAAAGCGAGTCTGCAAGACCAAGAGTCTATTGCATGACTGGGTTGCAAGAGTCTTTCTAGTCTTGCAATATTTTATCATAACACATTAAAGATTAGATACTGATAGGAAACATAGAAACATAACAATATTACAAATGATGAACCTGGAACTGATAAATTGTTTATTGTTGTTTATTGTTCTGAATCGTCCCTAGGCCATTTGCAGGCACTTGGACTCGTCAAAGTTACATGTTGACAATAATGCATATTATATAAAAAGAGATAAAACAATAAATTTACAGGAAAATTCAATGCCAAATAGAGTGTAAAAGGCTCTATTGACACTTCGTCATGGTCGTAAAACTAGGTACATATTCTACAACACTCAATAAGCACATACAAGTAAAACCAACAAAGAGATAACATTTATTGTACAGATGTGACATTGCAGTACAGAAATAATATAATAACAAATAAGCTTTTACATAGATTTTTAGAGCGTAGGTTTTAGTTATTTTTTTAATATAACTATACATATATACGATCTACAAAGTTCTTTGCATCACTTGATTTCAGATTCCGTCCCATGGCCTCGTCCAAGCGAAGGGAGCTGCGACTCAGGACTCTCATGTCTTCCCGTATCACAATGTTCATTCTCCCAACAGGACTTCGAGACGTCCTTCCCTTGCAATGCCTTCGGGGAAGCGGAGATCAAAGTGTGCTGCTCTCCGGACCCTAGTGGGAAGCTCGGGAACAGAGATGGGGCAACACAGACATCTTCGACTACTCCTGCCACCACAACAGTTACGACCAAAGCATCAACTGCTGCCAAGATTAGTAAAGGGACTACTCCAAAACCAAGGACTACAACTCCGTATATTCCGTTTGTAAGTAAAATACACACCGCATGAGTTTTCAATTACAAGTTTATTTTTAACTAGGGGTTAAAAAAGCCTGCTTAAGGCAAAATATACATAAACCAGGCTCGCGACCCAACTATGACGTCATGGTCATTTCCCACGGCATTAAGTTCAAAATCGCATGATAAAATGGTAAAAATAGCGTTTTTTTTTTGGGTTAATTTCGCTTCAATCAATAAACTTTTACGGTCATTCCCTAGATTTTAATACAATAAAAAAATTCTCTGCGGCCTTCGGGAAACGAGTCTCTGTCTTTCGGAAAAAATATCAGAGGTTTTTTTCACATTTTATTTGAAAAATTATACAAGACATAAAAAATCTTTTACGGTTATTCCCTAGATAAAGGTTATGTATCCACCCTATTTTTTTTTTCAAACATATTTCGTAAGATTGTCGAGATCTACGGTCTCCCGATTATAGAAATTTCGCAAATGTCAATATGCATTCTATTGATAATTTTACATATAAGACCATGTTCAATACAGTGGTCCGCCATCTCCGAGTATCCAAGTAGCCTCCTGAATGCCCTGTTATTTTATTAAAATATCCACAAATACTGATAAATAATGGAAAATAGTCTTACTAGGTACTCAAAATACTAGTTAAATAAATCGTCCAGTTGTCTAGTAGAAAATAATCACGTTGATTATTGAGTAATAATAAATTTTATTATGTAACACATTAAGGAAATACGTTTTTAATTAAAATCTCCATACAACCTAATCATGAAACATTGAGTTCTAAAAATGGGTAATTATTAATACTTGCAATATTGTAAGACGATTCCTAAATACTGATATTTCAGGCACAATGCTTGTATTTTAGGTCCCGCGTTGAGCCTAATCCTGTGATATCCGTGATATCTGGATAGGTGAATTTTTCCCAGTATTAGGCTGATGAGTTTATATGTGAATCATGAATGATAATATGTAGACTCTTAACTGAGAAGTGTGTTGGCAAAGTCATGCCTCCGCGTAAAGTTCTTATTTCTTTTAATGTCACACCTGTTTATTGTTTAGGAGTACCCATATTGACATTTCAATAATTTCTAAAAACGGGAGATCTTCTATCTCGACAACCGTTACTAAATATGCTTTGGAAAAAATAGAGTAGATACATTGAACCTTTATCTAGGGAAAGACGGTAAAAGATTTTTTATATCTTAAATAGATTTCTCCAAAAAAAAGTGTGAAAAACACCTTTGATCTTTTTCCCGAAAGACAGAAACTCGTTTCCCGAAAACCGAGGTTTTCTGTATTGAAAATATGCCTTAAAATCTAGGGGATAACCGTAAAAGTTTTTTGATTGAAGCAAAATTAACCCCAAAAAATGTAATAAACGCTATTTTTACCATTTTATCATGCGATTTTGAACCTCAATGCCGTAGGAAATGACCGTGACGTCATAGTTAGGTCGCAAGCTTTAAACCCTTTAATATATTATAATAATGGACTTAAGTAGTATTTAATTTTGTTTCTTTGATTTCCAGAGTTTGGACAATCTCTGGGATAACATTCCCGAGTCTCTTCAGGACAAGCGGTCCATGCTGCCGCAGGACTGCGGGAGGATGGTGATTGCTAATAAGATCCTTAACGGTATGAACGCAGACTTGGGAGAGTTCCCCTGGATGGCATTGCTCGGGTACGAAGGTATTACTGGCATAATGTATACCAAATAAATGTGTAAGATCAATTAAAATGTCAGTCGGAGGACTTTATACTCTGATTGGTATTAGCACAGGGAAAAATCATAAATAAATAAATAAAAACTTTATTGGATATAAAACATTATACCAAATGGCGGGTTTATTGCCGTAGGCAATGTCTGCCAACCATTTCTGCCAAATATTTTTTGTAGAGAATTCAGCAATGTTTATTTTTGTTATTGACTACTTTCTCCTATCTCTTACCATATTCACTATAAAATGCAAAAACCGCGAAGGGGGACCTTTTCGAGAGGGGGAGGGTTGCGGCAAGATTTTGATAGGCAACACTAGTGCGATGTATTACCCTATTGGTAAGCTATCAATTAAACCATATTTCGATCAAATAACAGATACGTCATAATTTTAACAGCCGGCTCTTAGGCTATAATACACTACAAGCACAGGGGAAAATCAGGGAATCTTGGCCCGGCCAGGAGACAAAGCTGGCCTCCTCTGGTTTAGTCAAAGTGCAAGGTATAAGTAGACAAATACGTGATGCAATGAAAAATGAGTGCTATAGGAGAAAGAGTGATCCAAGAGTCATTAAAGTGAGCGCTACAGGAGATGGTGAAGTGAGCGCAGTAGGAGAACTTCTTACAATTTCTGTCTCCGTCTCCTAAATGTGACCTCCTTGGATAAGGACACTGAAGGAATGTAATTTAGGGGGTGGGGTTTCCCGAGGGCTCCCTTAAGGCTAACCCTGGGCCCACCTCTTAATAAGATTTGCCTAGAAGTGCGGGTAAAGAGGTCGCTATTAATGCGCCTGAGCTACTCGGGAATGTGGAGGGCCTTAAGCCAGCAGGATTTTCCTTCAAATTTCTGTCTCCACTATTGAGTTGGAGTGTTAAAAGAGTAAAGGTGAAAGTTTAATATATTTTATCATAATTATTTCCAGATCCTGTAACCAACACTCCTATGTTCTTCTGCGGAGGGACCCTAATCAACAACAGATACATTCTCACTGCGGCACATTGCGCCAAAGCTGGAAATAATACCCCGTAAGTTTTTTTTTTGCCTCGTCATAACACTAAGATGTGCCTAAGACTGTGCCGATTGATCCACGTATTAGCAATCCATTTAGCCGACAAACTCGAATAATATTTGTGTAGTGCCCAAAAGTGAGGACCTTACTCATTTCTCTGGGATCAACAAGTTGCCTGAAGAAATGAAGTCTCTGAGTGATAGTAAATTTAGGGAAGCAGTGAAAACGTACCTCGTTGATAAATCATTTTACTCTGTCGACGAAATGCTGGAATGAACCATTTACATTCACTCCAGCATTGAACTGACTATATCATAAATAGTTTATTGTGCTTTCATTATCTATTGTCTTGCTTCATACTATGTCACTGACAAAATGCTAACAGAGCCCTTTACACTCTTTAGCATTGATATTGTGCATTATTACTATTACTTTAATTGTTATATATCTAATTATGTAAAACTGACGAGTCCAAGTGCCCGATATAGGGTCTACAGACGATAAACAACAATAAACAATTCACCCATCAAGTCAATAAACCGAAAAGAAGTGTATCTTATCCTTTGTTCCAGGACTATAATTCGTCTCGGAGAGTGGAATCTTGAAACGGAAAAGGATTGTGTGAAGTTAAGTGACGGCAGTGATGACTGCAGCGACCCCGTGATGGATGTCCCAGTGGAGAGCATAATAAAACATGAACAGTATGGAAACAGAAGCTTCCCACTCTACAGATTTGACATTGCTCTCATTAGGATGGCCCGGGAAGTGGAGTTTACAGGTGACTATACCATATTCTTCTTTAGCCCGTAGCCATCCTCTCTAGGCCTCCTCTATCCATTTCCATGCCAAACGATCCTGAGCCACTTGCACCCACGTTGCTCCGACATATTTCACAACATCACATCTCCATCGGAGCTGTGGTCTTCCGGGGTTTCTTGTGGTTGTCCTAGGACGCCACCATCACAAATTCACATACCATCACAAATCAAATATATCATAGTAATAAAATAACCATACTTACAATCTAACAAATCAGGGTGGACTTATTGGTCTATTGCTTCAATCTAACCTAACCAAGGGAGAGTCTCGCAGACCGCTCCCCCTTGGAAGATAACGCAGGAGAGGTTGTGGCTTTCTGGGAGCGGATGGGGATATAGTGAGTGCCAACCGACACAATAAGAAGAAGAATACGCAATGATTACAAACGGAGCTAGTCAATGCAGTAAAACATCTGAAATTTTGTTCTCAAAGATGTTTGTCTCAAAACCCTTGCGTCTGAGATCATCGAAATTATAGCACCATGCTCAGAAATCAATCTGAAATTTCTGAAATAATTTTGATAACTTTGCGATTGGTTTAGAACAGAGCCTTGCTAGTCAAAGATTAAATACAGCTAAAAGGATAGTGTCCTCCTCTTTCTAAAATATTGTAATCGCAACTAAACATTAACTTTTTTCTAGCATGACACCCGATGGCGAGTGATCTGTATTTGAAGCTCAGGAAATTTCATGGCCAATAATAGTGCATCTAATTATTCATTTCCAGATTTCGTCTATCCAATTTGCCTCAGCGGCAAACTGCATCGCAACCCGAAGGAGAGGTACACCGTATCAGGATGGGGAGTTACAGACAATGAGTCACGACTGCCCAGCAACATTCTGCAATACATTTATGTCAAATTGTTTGACTTCAACGAATGCAACGCCGTAGCGCCAGCTGAAGTCAGTCCACTCTTGAGAAGCGGACAATTCTGCGCTGGTGGAGCGAACGGTAATCATTTTGAACTAAAATTTACAACCAATTCAGATAAATTTATGAGAGTGTACGTAGATCAAGTCTGCCTCACTGTCGTGTTCAAGTACCTGGTGTGTAGTACTGAGCTTTTCTGATATGGCTCTGGTCTCTGTAGAGATCTTAGTCGTCTGGTGGTCAGTTACCAAGTGGCTCTGCTCTGGTATGCCTGGCCTCACTACTACACTACATGGTGCTACAATAATAGTAGGAGGAGCCAGACCTACTCGTATATGACGTCAGCTCCAGTACTATGGATTGCAGATTACACCGGGTGGTACTTACCTGACAACAGTGTTTCAGTTTAGCATACATTAAGGATAAACCCACCTCTACCCCTGAATATTTCAGGAGCTTCAGCCCCTATTTCATCCAGTCTTTCTCGCAAAAATGTTTTTATTCGAAGGTTAGCTCAAGGTTTGCCGAAATACCTTCCTTCAACAAACGTTAATGTTCCTTGGAGGAGACTCTCATTGCAAGGATCTACACACTGCTATATTTTCTTGGTAAAACAGTTCAGGCTAACGCTTCTTTAACATGTTGTTCCAGAGCAAGATGCTTGCCACGGAGACAGCGGAGGTCCTCTGACGTTCAGCCTCCACAACAGAGAGTACCAGAAAGGAATAGTGTCTCTGGCCACGTCGCACGTATGTGGGAGAGTAGGAAAGCCAACAGTTTACACTGAAGTAGCCAACTTCATTAGGTGGATTCTGAGAAATATTGAACCCTGATAATTTGTAGTAATCTAATGTTTTTTTTTTAAATAATAATACATTGATCAATATAATTATGTTTTTTTATTTTAATGGTGGAAACACAACGAATTAAACTCCTAAACTTGTAATATCAATCAACAATAAACAAACTAATTACGAGTAAACAATGAGTAACAAAGGAACAGTTATGAAACAATGCTAATATTAAAAATGATCTCCACTTCACTGGTTACTCCACCATGGCCATCGCCAGCCTCAAAGCTAGGGGGGGCAGCAAAAAATTTAAAAACTGATATAGCATAAAAAATGCGTGAATAGCGCCGGAGGCAAAATTTCGTTGGAGCTCGCGATGTGGTTTGTTTGCTTGAAAATGTGTTTAATACTTTGCACAATAAATAGGTAGGTATGTATATATGAAAGCAGCAAAAAATAGCGCCGCAGGCAAATTTTTTTATGACACTGATGGATTTTCATATTATTTTAGAAAATTAATGATATGATGAGAAAATTTATGGTGGTAATGAGATTTTTTTGAGGTTTTATCATTTAGTATGAAAAAATATATACCTATTCCAATATCTAGGGGGCAGCTGCCCCCCCTGCCCCCCTGACGACGCTCATGAGTCTATAACAAAATTATATCCAAGAAATCATCATGTGCAATAAATAGCCAATAGGCAAAATACGACAACAATCCAAGTTGTAGGAACTTACTAACGGATATGTCTATTTTGGTCTTAAAGCATCAGACAGTCTTCTGAAGATATCTCGATTTCCTATCCCCAGACGCTGCATCCCTTGCGGGGCAGGTAGAGTAGACTGAACGCCAGACTGCCCTATCCCCATAAACACTCCTTTCTTCCGTCATATTAATGCAATTTGTCTATCACTCGATTCGTTCATCTTGCGTTTCATACCTTTCCTCACATTCCTCATTCTCATACGGCATTCTTCCCTCTTCTTTGCGTCCTCTTCAGTATTAGACGCGACGTGATGGGTGGCGAGCCTCATCGCCGCCATTTGCGTCAGACACTCAATTGACCGTACATACTAATGTTAGTACCTACTTATGAACTATGTTTGTAATTTTTATTAAAGCTTTCTCCCTCTTCAAAATTGACCATTAACTACTGACAGTTTCAGAAAAAGATTTATGCTGGATTTCACCAACGTTTTAGGTGAGGAATTGCGGAAATAGGAGCCACCTATCATTATTTTTCACACAAAATTTGTGCCAGGTGGCTCCTATCTCCGCTATTCCTCACCTAAAAAGTTGGTGAAATCCAGCATAAGGGACCTACACCTACTGTAATTCGTATAAAATATCATAAGGTGAAAAACATAACTACCAAAATACGAAACATAAATGAGTGCTGGAAAACGTTGTACTTTAAACCCCATTGCCAATACTTTCCGGAATATCGGACGATTTAGAATCCTTCTCGTCATCACTGCTTTGATACAGCATATCCTCAATGTCTCCAATAGTCTCAGCAGTTTCGTTAATGGAAACTTTCCTCGAACGACTTGGAGAATTATTGGCAGACAATCTCGATTCCTTGCTGTACATTGCGCTTCTCGGCATTGTACTCAACAACTGATCTCTGATACTTTGCCTGGAGTGCCTGTGGTGACCGTGGCGCTTTGGACCGTAGACACGTTCAAACATTAAGGGCTGCTGGTGGACTCTTCCGTACATTAATTCCATCTCGTGTAGAAATTGTTCTCTTCGAAGGCGTTCTTCTTCTTTGCGTGTCTGTAGTCGCATGGCTAATTCATTTGCGTGACTGGAAAAGAAACGAAATATTAATATAGTAGGTTCAGGAAGGCAGTTTGCGGAGGTACGGTTATGTTCGCAGAAGGCGTTAAGAATAGAGTAGGTATACGTGAGTAATAAGGCCTGACATCCTAATGCCCCTGGTAAGAATTCTATGCTCAAACATACAATTGTAGAGGTTATGTTCTCACTTGCCCCAAAAGTGCCGGATATGCCCCATGGCCAGTTCGGATATGTCAAAGCTAGACTGTCTTGCTGTGGGGTCTTGCACAAGCTTTTCCTGATCGGGATTTTGGGTAGGTACTCTTCAAAAAATCAGGCAAACCTCAAGATCTATAGTTCTTTCACCTGTATTTGATACTATTCCACGCTGGCTTCCTCCTCAACACACTGTCTCTCCACTTGACCTCGGATTGAAACCTCTCTTCTTCTAATATCTTCATCATCTCTGCTTCCAGCTTTCTCTTGGTCGCCTCCATCCTCAGGATTGCAGCCAAGTTAGACCGGTTTACAGAAGGAATCTCAGATGCTGAATGAACTCTCAATGGATTACTGGAAGATGGCGAACTGTTGGTTCCGTAAATCTTTTTCGTTAAATCCTGGAAAAAAATATACAAGATTACTAGAATTTACACAAATATTCTTCATTCTGCTAACATCTTCTTCAACGAAACCACTAAAAAAACTCCTTTAAAGAAGTGATGCCGATTTTCACCCACTTTACGTAGGACAGTAGTACTATTTGCATACATAAAGGATTTCCGGGGAAGAAAACATACCTCATTATTACAAGAACTGGCCTTCCTTGGAGATTCTCCAAGAATAAACTCCTTCTTCAGCTTTTCATATTCCCTTTCCAGTCTATCCTTTTTCCCAGAGCTTCCCCGAGATCTCCTCCTTCCTCTTTTTGCTTTCGTCTTCCCACTGCCTCCGCTACTCCCACTGGACGATGACTCATTCTTGTTACCGGTATTGATAACCTCTTGAAGTATCGGTGATATGGAAAAGTCATTTTTTACTCTTTCTCTTTTAGCCATGGATGGAGGAAGGGAAGCAGCCTTTAGCATTTCTTCAGCACGGATGCGACGATTGAGGGCTCTGGAGTAAAAAAAAAACAATTTAAGAATACAGAGAAGGGTATTTGATTTATAATTAAGTTTATTCGCAGTAAACCCAAGCCGACCTGTGGAATAGTGGGTAGAATGATTGCTTCACAGTCGTGGGGTGTGGGTTCGAATCCCACCCAAGGTACGAAGTTTTCGGAATATAACATACCCTGAAAAGGTGTAGTAAAAAAACACACAGGAATTAAGGGCTGAATGGTGAAGATTTTTTGAGGGTGTAAAGTGATCACCTAAACCGATCGATGGCTGGTCGTAAGTCCGGCATGGCCGTCTTACACTGTACATTAGTTGAGAGACTACATATCACTATAATTTTCAAGGGTCAAGTTTGCTTTAAGAAGATTTTGGTCTAAAATATCAGCATTGCTCCTAATCGCTTTGTTGGGAGATTTTTATTTGTTTATTTCACGGCACTATTTCAATATGATTTGAAACAAGGCTGGGCACATAATAGGTAGGACGATCATAATATCATCATTTTGGGTTGATTGGCAGAAATCGCCAACAGGTGATAAATCCGCCCTTTGTGTGTAAAGTAATGCGCAATAAAGTTTTTATTTATTTATTTATTTAATAACAATTAGGTATTTGAATTGTATTTTCACTTACCTATAAAAATCATCTTCTCTCATTTTCTCGTAGACATAGTTGCTAAAGAGGTTCTTGGGGACGGGCTTAGCCTTGAAATGTTTGATGTTCTCGCTGGACCCAACTGGAGAAGTGACGGCCAACTGTGGATTCGACCTGCAGAAGCGGTAGCACCTCGACAGATTATTTTGTCTTTCTTCTCTCTCGGTGAAAGTGAATGGTTTCATTTGGGCTTGGAGTTCTGCTGTAGATTGAAGCTTGGATATCGAGCGCCTAGAAGAATAGAAGAAAAATAATAATTTTTAAGAGTAAGTAGGTAGTGTATTGCCATTTCAAAAATATCTAAAAATAGGAGTCCTTACTAAATATGCTTTGGAAAAAAATAGAAGTATAGATACATTGAACCTTTATCTAGGGAATGATCGTAAAATATATTTTATTACTTTGTATAGTTTTCTCAAAAAAATTGTGAAAAACACCTTTGATCTTTTTTCCAAAAGATACTCTTTTCCCGAAAGTCGTAGAGGTATATTTCTTTGTATTGATAATATGCATTAAAATTTCAAATCTAGGGAATACCCGTATAATTTTTTTGATTGAAGCGAAATTAACCCAAAAAAACGCCATTTTTACCATTGTATCATGCGATTTTGAACCTAAATGCCGCGGAAAATTACCGTGACATCGCGAGCTTTAATTTACAAGCAATTGCTACCAAATTCTGTACAGTAAGCTCCAAACAAGATTTTCAAATTAGCAGGCAGACACTTATAGGTATAAACAGTTTTAAAAATACTGCGAAAAACTCAACCGCCAATAAAATGTACTTAATTGTAATAAACCATGAATATTGTTATGAAATACCTACTCTACCAACCTTAGTTCCTGATCCTCCATTATTTTATCATACAGAGATATTCTGGATTCTATGGGCACCGGATTAGCTCTAAACTGTTTGTATTCATCAGTTTTCTTCGCAATTTTCTCCTCAAGATCTTTTGTATGATTTCTGATATTGTGATTTATGAGAACATCCCTGGTAAATGACAGAAAAAAATAAAGTTAAGTAAAAACATGGAGAGGAGAATGCTGGGTACTTTGTTGAGAGATAGACGGACAAATCAATGGATACGAGAGAAATCCAAGGTCAGCGACGTGTAAAACGAGCAGCTGCCTTAAAATGGAGTTGGGCAGGACACGTTGCAAGCGCTAGATGGACCAAAAAGATTCTCGAGTGGCAACCTACATATAATAAGCAAAAGGAGCATAGGAAGACCTCAGGCAAGGTGGTCTGACGATGTGAGGCGAATCGCGGGAAGCAAGTGGATGCAGCATGCCCAGGATATGGATCTGTGGAAAGTCAAAGGGGAGGCCTATGTCCAGCATTGGCAAGAAAAAAAAAACAAATTCAATAGGACAATGAAAATTCGCAATAACAAAAAAACCTGAGGCACTCGTAGACAAAATACTTTAGGTGTAGGTACGAAGTACCCGTACCTTTAATTTAAGCAAATCTTAAGCCAATTGAATTGTGCGAATCTATACTTACTTATCACTGTACTTCAATGACTTTGGCGAGAAAGATAACGCCTTGGTATCAATATCACCAAGTCTCCTTTTCACTGGACTCGTTGGCAGACTATACGACTTTTTGAAATAATTGTCATCCAATACAAACTCCCCTTCCTTACTATCATCCCCTAACGTAGTTCGTAATTTCCCCACGTCATATTCTTCAAAATACCTCGGCGTAGGAGCTCTTCGCCTCTTATCTTTTCTAATAATATCATCGACAATGGTTTTGTCCACATCACCCTCTGAATATTTTAAATTCTTATCAACTTTATTAGTAACATATTTTCCACTTTTCTGATTGCTGATTTTTAATTTATCTTTTTTATTAAGGTTAGCTGTTTCAGTCGAGAGCGGAGAGTCAATATCGGAGAATGCGCAGCTTTTTTTAATGGGCAGTTTAAATTTATCAATGCTCGTGTCTGCACCTTCGTAATATCTATAATCTTTGTTAGTCTCACCAGCGGAATTGTCGTAATTTCTCGTAACTGGGTTACCTGGACCACCTGATATATATTTATCGATTTTGTTTTGATCAGCTTCTCCTAAATATTTGTTAGTCACGGGAGACCTTCCACATTTCATTAATAATTTATTTTTATTTTCTTTCAAACTCTCAAGCGTCATGTAAAATTCCCTGTTGGACATGTGGGTCACGTCTGCGTAATCTGGAATACTCCTGTAGAATTCTCTGAATGACAGAGGGTTCGTAGAGTCTTGAACTAAATTATCCATGTCAGTCGAATCGAGGGACATCTTTTTATCGGAGTATGTTCCCATATTGTTGATGGCTGAAGAATTTCTTTCATATTTTGCGGATGGTAGCCTGTTTGTTGGATTCAGAGGAACTTTCAGGCATGAATTTTTGAACACTGTGTTGGAATGTAATCCCATTATTAACTAAACTTTTCTTGACTATTGACTAAACCACACCATCGATAACTTCAACACTAAATCAATCAATTTGTTTGATACACAAATTAAAATTATGCAATACCTAAGTTTGTTCCCCGACACCCCAAGACAACTTAAGACTATATTCTTTATTTAATTAAGAACCATCCCATGCAATACACAGCCTTTGTTTTGACGAAGTCTCTATAGCAACCATGTTGCTTTTATTGATTTCTGCATTACGGATAAATATTTTACTTAAACGAGGTCGGGTCCCTTGCAGGTCAGGCAGAGAGGTCAGAGCGCCAGACTGCCAAACCCTTAGACACACTCGTTGCCTCCGTCACATCCAAGAAATCGCCATATATCCACACTCTCCGCCGATTCCTTTTACTCAAAACGAGTCTGCCCTTGAAGATCTGGTCCACATGATCCGTCCGTGGTTTTAACGCTTCTTCTTTCATCCACATTCTTTTTAGTCGTTCTGATGGTCATCCTTCATTCTCTCGACACATTTGTTTTGTGTATTTTTTCCTAACTACTAGCTGCATAGGTACCTTATACTATTTTGTATGTATTTGGTTTAATTTTTTTTTTCTGAGGTTAACAGCACCACGAAAAGTTCGCCCTAGTGAACAACGCTGTTATATTTATTATAGGTAGGTATGCCTAATTTTATTGCATGTAGGTAGCTACTTCGTTCCCTGAAGAATAAATAAAATATTTACCATGTAAGTAAATAAAAATAGGCTACATCATAATATCTAAATGGTAGGTAAGTAAATACAACGTAATTATACGCGTAAATACCTAAGGTAAATACTTTTTGTCTATGACTGGCTATCGAAAATTAAATTATTCTCTATGGTTTACAGCTGTTTACGTACTGTCAAACTCTCATTATTGTATACCTATCTCACTTTGATACGTATGCAACGACAAAGAAAGGTATATTTTCGACATATACGCAACTTACTAGAATATTGTTTCTTTTTTCATTAAATAAAATGTGTTAGAAAGAGATATACATATACAAGTTTGTCTATTCATCATTGATTGAGGTGTTTACCTGTAATGTTTTTGATACGCAAAAATCAACACAAGTGACGTGAATTTGACAAAACAAAACATTGTGCGTGCTTTTTTACGATATGAGACATTTTCTTTGTTTAGTTAATTAATAATTGTGTATAGTTAGTTGTAAATAAATATGCCTTGGTACGTTCCTTGGTCGGAGAATATCAAGAAGAGAGCGTGTAGATATTTGTTGCAAAGATATTTAGGGCAATTTCTGGAAGAGAAGTTAACTTTGGATCAGCTAAGCGTTGACCTATACAATGGAACGGGGACCGTGTGCGATGTTAGTTTGGACTGCGAAGTAAGCACACCATTCTTTATTTTACAATATAACCCCAAATTTAATACTGCATTCAGTTATTCACAACGGCATCTTGCCTAGCAGTTATAATAGTAAAATATTGCGATGTTTTCAGTCCTTAAATGAGCTTGGAGAGGCCCAAGGTTGGCCCATAGAGTTTGTGGATGGCTTCGTGCAGAAAGTGGATGTCTCGATACCTTGGGCCAATATTTTGAAGGATGACTCCTTTGTCCAGGTCTCTGGTCTCTCCATTACGATTCAACCGAGACAGAGGACACAGCCTGGTAAGATAAAAACATTTCTAATAAACAATTATGTGATAAGGATTATCTTAATGCCCACATTGGTGTATGCTCCTGAGACATGGACAGGGCTGAAGAAGGACCAATCAGGTGTAAATACTGTTGAGATAAGATTGTTATGAAAAGTGCAGGAAAAGATGTAATAAGAAATGAAGCGATTAGAGAGTTTGAGTGAATGTAAGATGGATGTTATAACTAGAATGGAAGTTAACGAGTTGAAATGGTTGGGACATGTAGAGAGGATGAATGATGAAACGATACTTGGGTGAAAGAAGGGGTGTAAGGAATCATGGCCGTTTAAGAACCACGTCGACAAGGTGCCCATGAACGGATGTGTTTTGAGCAAAAGAAATCATAGAATGTGTGTAACAAGAAGTGTGTCTAAGGCTATCCTTGCCCTATGGCAATCTGACAATATGTTCTCTCTGTCTACCACTCAAGGGAGTGAAGAAGAAGTATTATTCTGAGATAAAACTGCTAAGATTGTGAATTTTATTGTAATGTTTGCTTTGTGGTATTCAGGCACAGGCATGCTGGAGTCTATGTGGTCCTCCATGACGTCCTCGATGCAGCTAGCCACAGAATGTCTCCAGCAACAGCAGCAGGAGGAAGGGGAGGAGGAGGGGCCCACGGCACCACAACCTGTAGAAGGAATCGAACTCTTTGCGCAGACCATAGATTCAAGTTAGTACATTATACATTAGACCAGTTTATTGTTGTTTATCGTCCTTAGACCCTATATCGGGCACTTGGACTCGTCAGTTTTACATAATTAGATATATAACAATTAAAGTAATAGTAATAATGCACAATATCAATGCTAAAGAGTGTAAAGGGCTCTGTTAGCATTTCATCAGAGACAGTGACATAGTATGAAGCAAGATACATAATTATATAATGAAAGCACAATAAACAATTTATGATATAGTCAGTTCAATGCTGGAGTGAACGTGGTTACCAAAAAGATGGAGAAAATTTCAGTGGTCTATAGAGTCTTCTGACATTAAATGAAATTTTTGGCCATATAGTTGAGTGTCCAGTTTGGTTTCCTGCGCAGTCTAATGGAAATTCACGGGGTCACAACTGACGCTGCCAGTTGACTAAGAGATTTACCTTTAAATTTGTAGTTGCCGGGTCTTTAGTTTTGCCATATGCATAAAAAAAACATGAATTTTCTAATCCACAGTTAACCAACCCTGAACAAACGAATATTTTTCATGTTTTGTTTAACGCTTGCCCTATTTTACTTTCTTCTTGGACTCGTTCAATATTTTGTTACAATTGAAACTTTAACACATAATTAATATACTTCCAGTTCTCTGCCGTGTGAAGGTGAGATTCTCCAACACGACTATAAGAATGGAGCACGTGCCTAAAGACAGTTCCACAGGAGTGGCTCTAGAGATACATATTAAAAAGTAAGTCATTTTTATATTTTCACTCAACCTTTACAAAAATAACATCGAATATATCTGTGTGATTTATATTTTTTGTCGTTTTCAGTATTGACTATTTAGACGAAGCCGGTTCAGACCCACCGACGCAACTCTCAGAAGCGGAGAAGAATAAAACGTACGTCGTATCGACGTTCACAACTAAAAAAATATGTTTCGAAGGAGTCTCCTTTCACACTGACGAATTTCCTTCGAAAGCCAGAACGTTCTCTAGATCAATCGTCGTCGAATCTTCGCACACGACGCACTCCAGTAATCAGACAAGCCAAGAGAATGTGTTAGATCATTTGTGTAAAGGCTACAACACGGATCCCGTGGAGAGTTTATACGAGTCGTGCACGATCGTAACGAGTAGTATATCAAATGATTTCAAAAGTGAAACAACTTCTGGACCTAGTAAAGAGTTCCCCAATATAAGCAACGTCTGTACGGAGCCAGAGCTGATCCTCTTTGCCAGATTGGCCGGAAGACAAGAAATGAGAATCAGGATAAAACAGTCGGAAGAAGCGCTCGGGCCCAAAGTGGACTTTCAATTGACGCTGGGATCTTTGGCGGTATTGCTCAGTCCTAGACAGTTTCATATTTTAATTGAGTTGGCTGAAGGATTGGCTTCTCCGCATTTAGAAGATAATAGGTATGTCTTATTTGATTCCTAAACAATTTACTAAGTACTTATATTTTTAAATAACCTGAAAACTTTCGTCTTGTTTGCTGATTCCAACTGGAGATAAAATGTGTCATAAATTTGGAAAATAGTTGTTAAAATTTGGTTATAAATCTGACTAGGTGAACATTCTCCATACATTTTCGATTTTAACAATTTAAAATAATATGAATATTTGCCCAGTTTTTGGAGCGTGACAGCTCCCCTGCTATTTATTTAATGGAAAAATCTTATGTGCTAAATTTTGCGTAGGAAGATAATTAAATTTACAAAAAGTTGATAGTTTTCAAGGTAATTAGTAAAAATTCACTAAGAAAATAATTTATTCACCATTTTCTGTCGTGAAATTTTGTTGGCAAACCTCGGATTCGGATTCAGCACCCTAAAAAACATGCAGAATGAAAGAAATCCAGACTACCCTTTCCTACTACAACTACTACTTTCCCTCAAAAGACACCACGGACCTGGACTAATTAAGGGTTCAATTATTCCAGCAATATGCCATGTCGCAGTCGCGGTGTTGAGTGCAAGCCAATGAGAGCCATGGACTTTGAGAGAGTGGAGGCCCAGTTGGCTGGGGAGATACAAGTGGGAGGCCATCATCATATGCAACACTTGCTTCATACAACACACGGCTGGAGCTCCAATAATATGGGTAACCATTGTGTTTTATTTTATTCCAATTATACTTTTGTATTACACTCTGGAGGCATTATTGTCGGCACCGAATCGTCTATGGCACTATCTGACTGGCTTCCATTTAGGCCCAGTTAGTCGACGAATAGTATCGTCGGCTGGTAACGGTAAGGAAACAGAAATCGTTACTCCAAAACAAAACTAATACGCTATCATAAGATTTCTTACTATCCGTTTACCGCTGCCCCCAGATCCAGTAAATGCATAGTACCGACGTGTACTGGCGCGCTATACTGGTAGATGTGTTCTCCCATACCTAATATTGCTATTTCGTTTGCGCGCGTAACAAAAAGCGAAACGGCAAACAAAACGTCAGTGCGTGTTAATATAGTTAGTTATTTTTTACCTGGCATCATCAGTATTTTGAAAAAACGTTTAATACGTTTACTGGTCAGTAATGGCTTGGAGTGAAAACAGAGCGATTTTTGCTCAGTGCATTAACGATCAGAAAGTATTGTATTCCTAACAGTTGTTACTGCCAACTGACGCAGCTAACTTCATTTCACAGCTAACTGGACATTTGGGAGTATCGCAAATAATGTGTGACATACTACTGTGAATGTTTCCGAGTTGACGTTAATTGTTTTGTCCAGGTGACAGTTTGGATGATGATGAAGAAAAGTTTCTCCCACTGAGAAGGGAGCCGCCCCCTCAGGCTGACAGTCTGAGTTCCTCTCTCACCAGCTCCATGATATCCAATGCCAGCAGTCTGCCTAGCCTGGCTAGCACCAACACACACCAGAGGAAAAAGAGAGGTAAGACTTAACAATGCATTATACAGACTCGTATACTAAATATTCTATTTTCTATTCTCATGCCGCATCCCTTGCGAGGTAGGCAGAGAGAACATAGTGCCAGATTTTCCTATGAGAGAATGAAAGATGAAAGGATGACAAAAAAGATATATATGTATTTGAGTGAGCGAAGAGGGGTGAGGAAATGCAGACGCCCGAGACCGACCTGGTCCGATCACATCGACCAGATTCTCAAGGATGGACGCGTTTTGAGTAAAAGGAATCGGAGAGTGTGTATGACAAATTGCATGAATGTGACGGAATCTCGGAGTGTGTGTAAGGACAGAGCTGTCTGGCGCTCTGTCCCCTCTGCCTACCCTGCAAGGGATGCGGCGTGAGGGTATAGATTGATTTCCTATCCTTACACACACTTCGTGCTTCTGTCATATTCGTGCGCTTCGTCATACACGCTCTACGATTCCTTTTACTTAGAACACGTCCGTCTTTGAGAATCTGGTCTGCACGGTCAAGCCACGTTTATCTTGGAAGGCTGCGCTTCTGTTCACCTCTTTTTTCTTCAAGGTATATTTTCTTTGTTGTCCTTTCATCGTTCATTCTCTCTACATGTCTCAGTATCACAACATTCTATATATTTTATGTTATACCTAATATATTAATTGTTTATTTTACTTGCTATTCAGGTTCCTCCTCCATATCTGAGGGTGATCTGCAAGTGGAGGTATCACAAGTTCACATCCGAATTGCATCACTGGCATGCGTTCTGCTTCATGAGGTAATTTACGAGTCATACAAATTACTTGATACATCCACCTAACAATGTGTATCCATCTTAAAATTATTTTCGATATTTTCGTGTTTCAAGACAAAACATAACCTCAAAATGATGTGTTAATGATTAATATAGGTACTATTAGAAATTTCATATTTTTCGTGTGTATTTTCACAAGAAATTATTTAAATGTTCTACAAACGCGTTAATTTCATCTGATTCCATATTCTTTGTACAAAATATCTTAAAAATCAGTCAAGTAATTTTGTATGTAGAAATACCGCGAATTTCAATTTTTTTTGCTACAGTCGAGTATGATTTTTAGAAATTCAGTTCCGTCATTTTAATTTTTGTTGTCATAATTCACATTTGTTGTTAATCTTGTTATTTTGTGAAAACCAATCACATAATAATGACTCAACTCAAATCGGAGAGGAAAAAGCATTTCCTCACCTTTACACATTTTTTTTCTGTCCCTTACAAAAACGTACATTCGAGGTTTCACTGTATTGACGTGTGTTTTGCTTGCTGTTTGGCAGGACATTCTCACTCTGTCGGCGTCCACAAACGGAGAGTGTCTGGCCGCCTCGAGCGTGAAGCAGATGAAGAGTGTCTCCGAGGAGTTCTTCAGCAAGCTGGGGCTCTTCACCGTCAGTGGGTACGGCTCCAGGGATCTGGATGAGGCCAGCAAGGCATTCGATGAAGCAGTCGCTTCCAATCATATCAGGTGGGGAAAATTATGGTTGCAAACATTCTTGCTTATGTTGTGGGCAAATTAAGATGGTTTGGACATATTGAAAGAATGAGTAGTGATAGAATGACAAAAAGAGTGTATGTGGCTGAAAGAGCTGTGTTAGAAAACGTAGCTGTCCTAGGGTAACCTGTAACCTTGTCATGATGTCGGCGACACGAATTACTGAATATCTAATCAGTTTGGACATTTTAGTCAATTCTCTTTCTCGTTTGCACGCAATATCGTTGTCTCGCTTTAAATATTGCCTAAATAATTGCTGTATATATTGTGAAATAATGTTAATGAATACGATTTGTACGAGTTGCCGCAATTATTGCTCGCTGCATGGAATGGTCTTCCGTCAGAGTCGGTTGTGGTAGAAAGTGTTAATGTGTTTAAAAATGGACTTGACGGACTGAATGAGTGAATACTGTTGTGAGATCAGACATATCACCATAGCTGCCTGGCTGATTACACCTAATAATAGTAAATATCAAAAAATAGTTTGTTTAAGAGCACCTTCAGTTATTTCCAGATGATAATGTATGTGTTTGTTTTCAGATTAATCCTGGCCCCCCTAGTGGTGGAGGGTGGTGAGCGCTGCAATGCCAGCAACAGCTGCATCTCCGTGCAGCTCACAGCAGCCAGACTGCAGCTGAATGAGTGTCTGTTGGAAGACACCACCCTACCACACTCCCACTCCGAAGGACAGAGGAAGTTCATTGCTGTTCCTCTGCTCACATTCACAACACAAGGTAATCTTCACACATAGGGTGAACAACTCAAGTAGTTATCTCAGCAGATATACAGCAAAGGATGGACTTTGCATTAGGCTTATGATTGATCGTTGGATCGTCGATTACGGGCCTGTATGCACTGAGCGAAATTCGTTCCATTTTCGCTTCAACTTTTTCAAATTTTGTATGAGAATGAACAATGTGAATTTTACCTTTTTAAGAAGAGCCTGAGATGACAAGTTAAAAAATCTAAAACAGCTAATTTGTTAACCTTATAATTACCAGTATTTGGGGAAAATTGTACCTTTATATCTGAAAAACTGAACGGAAAATCTCAGATTCCGTAAATTTCAGGGGTACTTTGGGAATATTTTTTTATTCAAGGTATTTCCAAATATTGTAATTCTAAAACAGCCAATCTGTAGTTCATACTTTTATCTATCACTGTCGTCAGTTTCAAGACGATGCTCTCAGTATTGGCTGAGCAAACGATATAACGCCCGAGCCGAATGACAGCATATAACCTCTTAAAAAAACACGCAGAAAAATTATATTGACAATTTTGTTATTCCAGATGGTGATGGTGTTGGGGGAAGCCTGAATCCCCTGTGCAAGACTCCCGACATGAAGGTTTACTACAAGGCCACACACAAGACCTCCAGGTCCAGCGGAGACAAGAAATATACCAATCCTAAGATAGATGTCAGGTACTCATAATGTTATACGTTAAATGTTGGGTTAGCTGGGAGAAATTATCCGTACCTATATTGTGGCCCCACTAGCTGTCGAGCAACGAAGAAAATGTCATACTAGAATATTTCTCTAGTCTATGGTCATAGCAAAATCGAGACCCGTTTAATAAATACAACAATAAACAGTTATTTTTGAGAGACATATGGTCTATGACTGTTCTTTTAATTCTTTGCTCTGGGTAGGGCCCTTCATTATTCTCTCTCTCTATACGCTCAAATCATATAAGATTATTCACTAAAACATCTATCTATCTATACCCTCACGCCGCATCCCTTGCAGGGTAGGCAGAGGGGACAGAGCGCCAGACAGCTCTGTCCTTACACACACTCCGAGATTCCGTCACATTCATGCAATTTGTCATACACACTCTCCGATTCCTTTTACTCAAAACCATCCATCCTTGAGGATCTGGTCGACATGATCGGATCAGGTCGGTCTCGGGCAACCGCGTTTCCTCACCTCCCTTCGCTCACTCAAACATCTAGCTAATAAAATTGCGACTTTTAAAAAAAAGAACTGTGTTTTTTATCCTAACGTTAAAGAGCGAGTTTGTGAATTGTCATGTAAGTGTTGATTGATTTGTATTTCCAGTATAAACCTGGAGCCTTGCACGATAGAAGTGGACATCTCCCTGATGGACAGGATGTGTGCCGTGCTGAACCCCCAACCCCTGTGCAGGCGCCGGGAGGGGGCCTCGGGGATGCCCGACCCCCCCACCATGCCCCTCCAGGACCAGCAGGTCGCCATGCAAGACAACAACTACCAAGTCAGGGTCATGTGCCCCCGGGCTACTGTCAGATTAAGGTCAGCTGCTGACCCTCCTTAATTTGTAATTAGGAATGGGTGATTAATCGATACCAGTACACAACGCCGTCCTGGTGCCAACACTAATGTATGCAAATGAGACAATGGACATGACTGAGGAAGGAAGAATCAGCCATAAATGCTGTGGAGATGAGATCGCTGAGAAGAATGTGTGGTAAAACGTTGAGAGATAGGATAAGAAATAAAGTTGAGTGAATGTAAAATGGATGTTGTGACTAAAATGAAAGTGGACAAGTTGAGATGGTTGTCTATCATAAATGTTCTGTGCATCTTTTTCATAGGACTAGCAGTTTACCTGCAAAAGTCTATTAAAATAGTGAAATTATTTTTAAAAAATTGTCTTAAAAAATAAATATAATTTTGTGTTCAGATTCCCCATAGCGGACTTGCGTCCCGCGCACGACATGAGCCGCCCCGCCTGGTGGCAGCGCTGTGTGAGGAAGGAGCTGCTGGTGGGACATCTCACGCAGGCAACATTCACCCTGCAGCCAACCAACATCAACATCAAGTGCCGGGAAATCAACCTCTACTTCTCCACCGTAAGTTTTGTTTATTTATTTATTCTTTAAATGAACATTACACTTAAGGGAGCATATGCACTTAGCAAAAATCATTCTATTTTTGCTTCAATTTTTTCAAATTTTGTATGAGAATGTTAGCGCTCAATAAGAACAATGTAAGCGACAAAGTGAATTATACCTTTTTAAAAGAAACCTGGAAAGAAATTTAAAAATCTAAAACAGCCGATTTGTTAAGATTATAATTACCAGTATTTTGGCTAAATTATATTTTTATATCTGAAAAACTGAACGGAAAATCTTCAAATCCCGTAAATTTTAGGGGTACATTAGGAATATTTTTTTATTCAAGGAATTTCCAACTCCTGTAATTCTAAAACAGCCGATTTGTTGTCCATACTTTCATCTATCACTGTTTTCAGTTTCAAGAAGATTCCCTCAGTAACAGTAAAATTCAGGCTGAGTAAAATTCAGGGCGCCGAAGCCCAGTGAAAGGTTTTAGCCCCTTAATGCAATTCAACAAGATACTACAAGTTATAATAATAATAAGTAATGCTCACTAGGGCGAACTTATACAGCGATCTCTTCCAGTAAACCCAAGTTATCTCATTTAGGGGCAATATGTCCGAGTAAAAATACTACATAATCGATTTCGAAAAGGGACTGACTTTTGCAAAAATATCTATTAGTAAATATTACAGTGTCTTATCTCAAACATTTTATCAACCAAATTACAGCATTATATCTAACAAACTAAGTATATGAAAATTTACAGAAATCAACTTTTTATCCACTAGAGTCACTAAAACATGTTTTCATTCATCCACATTGTCTTAGGATGATATCTTTAGTATTAGCTGAGTAATCTTACTTTTTCTCACGCATTTTTTTTTAAAAAACACAACTCTTTCGCTAAAACGCTAACTGCTTTCTTTATTCTTGTCTGTTTTCTAGGAGGATTCCAGTAGTGGTGAAGACATCCACTTGGGTTCAGCCATAGCAGATGAGGAGATGACACACGATGATGACTCCACCTTGCCTACACTAGCTTGGCCATCGTAAGTTTCCAACTAATCATGACCGTAAAAGATCTTGTATGGATTTCTCGATAAAATTGTGAAAAATACCTCTGTTCTTTTTTCCCTTAAGGCTAACCCTGGGCCCACCTTTTAATAGGATTTGCCCAGAAGTGCGGGTAAAGAGGTCGCTATTAATGCACCTGAGCTACCTTAATTAGAGCTAATTAAGCCCGCGGGATTTTCCTTCAATGATCTTTTTTCAGATAGCAACTTGTTTAACGAAAGTCACGTTTTTTTGTATTGATAATATACATTAAAATCTAGGGAAAGACCATAAAAGTTATTTGATTGAAGCGTAATTAGCCAAAAAAAATTAAAAATGCAATTTTTCCCATTTTATCATGCAATTGTTGATGCGATTTTGAACCGTAATGCCACAGGAAATGACCATGACGTCATAGTTGGGTCGTGAGCCTTAAATCTTTATTAGCAAAAAATCATGAAGAGTTACAAAACAAGGCAATAGTAGTGTGCTAAAAAGCGGACTGTCATGTTTGTTGTATATTTTTAGGTTATCAATATCGTGGATAGACGACGAGCAATCATCCTCAGGCCTGTTGGATTCCTGCAGCGAAGGTGAGGGCGACCAGATGGCTGGCGTGATGGGGCAGTCATCCGGGATGCTCATGGACGCCCTGGGGCTGAGGCCCGGGCCGTTCAGCTCCAAGAAGATGGTGCACGAGAGCGACACGCCGCACCCCAAGGATGATAAGGACGACACGGAGGAGCTGGTGATCCCGGGAGACGCTAAGGAGATGAAGCAGTTTATGGAGTATTCTATGAAGAATTCACTACTGCAGATACAGTGCAACCTCCCTGTTGTCAGCTTACAACTAGAGTAAGTTAATAAAATCTCCATATTCTCTCTCTGCTTTTCAATGTTCTGAATAATCCTGCTTCACCTGATTACCTTAAGTCCAACTTCACACCCTTGGCATCTGATGGCTTATTTCTACGCTCCAGTGGTCGCCGTTTGTTAACCATACCTTCACATCACACATCTTTCTTCACTTCTTCTTTCACTACACGCGGCTAAATTACAGAATAACCTTCCACTTCAGACTAGCTCCAACTATTCTTTCTTTCAAGAGTAAACTGAGGCATCATTATCTTTCCATGAATAGTTAATCCATCCAACTCTCAACTCCCTTGATTCCTTCCTTGTCCTTCATCCCATCCTCCACCACCTATTTTATATTTGTATGTATGTATAGTATTCTATGTATTTATTATTTTTCTATATCTATTACTATTGTTATTTGTTTTATTCTTATTGTTTCTGTATAACTAGTAATGTTATTCTGTATAACTAACTGTAGGTCAGTTGGGGCAAGTGCCCCCACGGGGCTAGTGCGTCTTCGGACTATAACTTGAAAAGCGATGCAATTCCAATAGTATGTCATTTGAATTTCGATACTTTGCGCCAAAATGATTCACAAGGTCAATTGTGGGTGTCACTGCATGCTTAGTTTTGTTACAATTTGTCACATTGCAAAATCAGTTTTTTGATCTACAGGTGTGAGTTCGGAGTGGTGTCAAAAAAAGTTAATAATATTTGGAAATACGCAATATTTTTTAATTTAATCAAGGTAAGTGGTTTTATATTGATATATTCTTTGTTTTAATTACGTTATTTTAGTTATTATTGCAATGTTTATACTCTTTTATTGCAATTCAAAATTCTAACCTAATTAGTTGTTGAGGTGGCAAGTGCGCCCAGCGCCTATGGGGTAAGAGCGTCTTATGGCCGCACTTTCCCCAATCCAGGTGTTTCAAACCATAATAATAAAAGGTGTTCATACATTCCGTGTACTATTTTTTATGGAATGTTTTGTGCATCAGTTTTTGGATCAAATGCATAATATAAATCAAAATATGATGTGAATACTGTACTATTTTAATACTGTCAAGAATAATATTCTATATATAATATTTTAATTGTATAATAAGTATTTTTTTTCAGATTTCAGTATAACTCAATAACAATGGTACGAACATACATCAAAAAGAAAAATGGACCATCGTGGACTAAAGAAAACTTACAAAAAGTAGTTAAAGCGGTAAAAAATAACGAAATAGATTAAAAGAGTATAATATTCAGTAAATTGTACTTTATTTTTAACTTTTTTTATCTTTAGATAATATTTTCTAATATGTTAAACGTTTCATTTTATACTATGCTTAACCTATAGGTTACATTAATCTCAAAAATTTAATTCACCTTCCTATCTTTTTGTACTTACATGTTTTTTTATAAACATTTTCATTATTATACCTAAATAAAGTTATTTCAGTACCAATACTAAAAATATTTTTTATTTACTTCCAATTAATCACTGGTTTAATACCCCTGCTTAGTCCACCTATATCGCACTTACCCCATGATTTAAAAAAAACACTGTGATTTGCTGTACGATCACTTTTACAACAAATATTGTGAATGGATATATTGAATACATGTATTTATATCTCAGTAACATAAACAAGGGCCTGAAAACACATCATTGGGAGTTTTATTAGCAAAGGATGCACTTGCCCCATGTGGTGGGGAAGTGCGTCCAGAAGACACGTTGTAGAAAAAACTTTAAAAAGTGTGTAAAATATAAGAGAAAGTTATGGTAAGCACTATAAATAAAGAGTAAAATACTTAAAGTTTATGTAGTTATAATTTTCAACTGCCCAATATTTGAATTAAAGTGACAATACAACGGCAAAGTCATCTCATCAAAAAATAGAACGCACTTGCCCCAACTGACCTTATTTGTATTTCTTTTTCTTTTTGGTTTTTCATACATTCCTAAGTATGTGTATGAATTTTCTCATTTCTATGTTACAAGTTGGTTGGCAGACATTGCCTGCGGCAATAAACCTGCCATTTGGAATAATGTTTCTTTATATCCAATAAAGAATTTATTTATTTAAATTTCTACGCATCATGGATGGTGAATGTGATAATAACTTGTGTATTGTATTATTGTTCCAGTGGCAAGCAGCTGTATGAGTTGCTGTACAACAGAATAAACTCTGACCTCTTCATGTGGGAGCCATGTGCCCCCAGGCCCGCAGTGCCGCCCCTGGCCCCCCACATGCCCCACCACTTCACCGTCTGCAAGAGTGCCATCAACTACAGTGAGTACCATGACATATTACCTAAATCATTAACCACCCACATTCAAAATGACATTTAAGAGTATGCATACTAACATTTCAAAAATTTCTAAAAATGGTCGGAGACAAAGTCAATCAACGCTTTTTATCTACCGGCGCCTTCCAATGTAATGGTGATCGTGCAACAGTAAGCAATGCTTATTTGGCTTGTGAAAACAAACCCAATTGTCAATGTACAGAGGCTCTTTGTAGGAACTTTATTAAGCCAAAACCGTACCTAATAGAGAAACAGGCAGCGTGCAAAAAAAACATTCAACTGGCCGACTAAGAACATCAGAAGAAAATTTTGAAAGTATACACCATCCTAGTGTTAGAAACTCAGAAAAATAATTTTCTTGTCTAAATACCAAAAACAGCAATTCGAAATTGCATAAAAATCAACGCATTATGCTTTGTGTTGCACGATCAGTTTGGAATGTTGGACGATGTAGATGGTAGACGCCGGTTGGCTTTGTCGACTCAGCAGCTATTCTGCGCATGCGCTTACCATTGTATTGTGCGTCAAACAAAACTTACAGTCATTAGTTACGTGAAAGAATCACTCGTTTAACTTAATGGTCCCAAAGTTATGTTAAACTAGGAGAACTCTTTTTCGATGACTCTGTATATTATAATCATAATGTATAGACCAGTGGTCCCCAAACTTTTAATTTCGCGTACCACACACGAAATACTAAATCAGTAGCGTACCACTGAACTGTAACCGTTAAAAAAAACCTTAAAAATGGTAAAGTAATAAAAACTGCAACAACTGTTTATGACAACATTATAATTTATTAATTATAGGGAAAAAATACAATATTCTTAGTGCGAAAAATGGTGCTGCATGTTCGAGAGAAGATAGGAAATATCTGGCTTAAAAACGTTTTATCTAATTATTTACTGTGTATGTCCTATGGCCATAACTGCTTGCGTACCACCTTAATAATTGTCGCGTACCACTGGTGGTACGCGTACCATAGTTTGGGAATCACTGGTATAGACAATTGAATAATGTTTGACTATTATTTCAGATTCCGACTCGGATAGTTCCACATCCTCGAGCACAGACAGTAACAACTTGTATTACTCGACGTACGACCACAAGGGAAGGCAGGCCAATAGGAGCAAACAAGCGGCCAGACAGAGTGCCGACACCAGGGAGAGAGTGGGGCGGATTAACCTGACATGCTTCAATCTACAGATCGGGAAGGGACTCCTCACTGTCTACACCCCTGTCAGGGTATGCCATGTGTTACATAAATTTACTTTAAAGGAAAATTCCAGTGCCTGGCGAATCACGGTCTTCCAGGGTTCGCTAAAATCTGATATTTATTATAAAGATCGGAAATATGGTTGCTTATTTAACGAATTTTAATGTACAGGATGGTGCAATATGAGTATACAACAGACGACAATCATTTACACAAGGCACACATCTGAAAAGAGATGAGAAATCTGAAAAAAAGGTTTGTGGGGAGACTGTATTTGAACATACGGCCCCTATTCTTCGGGATACTAACTTCGCTACTTGATTTCATACACTCTTCTAGAGTCTCGATGTTTTTGGCCGTCAGTACTTGGTGGAAGTCAATTTTTAAGGAAAAAATGAAAAACTAAATATTTTGATTAAAATCCACAAACAAATGACTTTAGAGTTCGCGACTAGTATTCGAGGATTTGGACCCTCATCATCAGGCGATTCTGAATAAAGTCAAACTCTTCTAGAGCTTACGCAACGTGTGCCTTGTGTAAATTATTGTCTACTCGTGTAACAATGTATGAAAATCCAGGATTTGAGCAAAAAAACTTGGACAAATTAAAATATTTCCTATCAATCAATAATAAAAATCACTTGATATATTATGTCGAGGTATAAAAATTGGCGAATCCTGTAAGTCATGATATAATTTGTTTCAGGACTCGTGCAGTCTGGTAATTCCCGGGCAGCGTGGTGAGATGTGTGTGCGGGTGGGCGCCCTGTCCATGTGTCACGTGGCCGGAGTGGCTGGCAACCCACGCAGGGCTCTCCTGTCGCTGCAAGCCACCAACGCTCAGCTGTATCATGCAGGTACTATAATTATATGTATAAAACAAAGTCAGTTTTTTTAAGTGTTCGCATAACTCCCACATTTTACAATGGATTGCTGTGAAAATTTAGAATAACATTTGTGATAATATTGGCTGTGTCCTAACGTCGCCGGTTTTTGGTGAAAAAGCTTTTCCTAGGAGATGCCATGATGATGAGGGTATCCTAGGGTTGTATGGTGTTGTGTGTGGTGTCGTATGGATGGGCGTTGGAAAAGAAATTCAGATCTTAAGTCACATTTTGTCCAGCTCAAGCCTATAAAGTATGCCGGGTTGGTTTGTTAAATTTGCCGTTGCGAAGCACGGGTAACTCAGCTAGTTTGTGTATATTTTGTTTAAGGTGTGGTATCGTGTCCCGATCAAGCTTCCCCCCTCCGCCTGTACTCCAGCAGTGTCCCTCCCCACATGCGCCTCACCATCCACCCCTCAGACAAGGGAGTCCAGCTCAAGCAGCCGCCCCCGTCCTCCAGAGACCAGCTGTCTCTGGCCATCAGCATCAGGCCACACAAGGACTATCATCACTTCAAAGTAAGAATTAAAATTTCACCTTTTACTGATTAACAACTGAGTTGGCAGAAGAAGAGTGAATCAGGGTTAAATGCAATGGAAATAAGATTGTTTGGAAGAATAGGAGTACATGGTTGGCGCAGTTGGTTGAGGCGGCAGTCTCTCAAGCGGGAGGTGCCAGGTTCAAACCTAGGAGCTGGCGATGTATTCCACACTTTGCGATACAGGCTTTTAGCCTAGTGCAAGGTGTGCAGGAAAGTATTTGGGTTTATGTTTGCAAGCCCAGATCTTTTTTAAAAAAAAAAAATATGCAGGAAAACATTGAGAGGTAAGATAAGGAATTAGGTTATTAATAGAGATACGAGTGACTATAAGACATATATAGGTACTGGTAATTTAGCATTTGGTTTGGGCATGTTGAGAGAATGAATTATGACAGAATGACTCTGAGTGAAAAAAAAGGTGCATGGAAGCGCCGCTAACTGAAACTGCTCTAAATTAACTTGTTAGGTCGAGTACTTGATAACGTTAGTAGTAGTTCTATTGAAAAATCTCATATCCATTGCAGTGGCGAAGGGTGAATTTCTGCTAAAGGGAAGCCGGGGCTAACATTTCTTATGGGATTACGTCAGATTAGACACTATTATACCTATAATTTTTCCCAAAAGGTAACTCGATGGGAATCGTGTTCTTAGGTAGCATCGTGCCTGATCCATGGTGATCTTTTAACGCTGAACGACGAGGACAGGACAGACAATAAAATGAGAACGAAATAATGTCATCTTGCACTCAATTTAGTTTGTTGCTTATATTTCCAGACCATTCGTGTAGCTGCCGGAGTATCCAACTCCACCCTGAACTTTGCAGTGTGTCCCGCACAGCACAGCGTCCTCAACCAGATCATCGACATGTTTGATGTGTTGGATTACCCGGTGCCGGGATACGAACCCAGCACTGTCATCACAGAGCTTCACGTGCATGTGTGGGATTGTGCTATAGATTATAGGTGAGACTGCCAATTAATAATCACGTCAGCATTGTTTAATAACATTTGCAGTACAATATTGCTATTTGAATCAGGGCCCCAAAGCAAATAATATCCGGTGGGCGCGGGTTCGATCCCCGATGCCGATCTACTCCACTTCACGACACAAGCTTTTCAAGCTTACTGTAAAGTGTTAAAATTAATTGCTCCAGTTGGGGCAATTAAGTGGAGCAATTATTTCAGCAATATTTATTCCATTTCTTCATCTCGGCGAAATGAATTGCTGAATATCCAATCGGTTTGGAAGTTTTTGTCAATTCTCTTTCTCGTTTGCTCTCAATGTCGTTGTCTCGCTTTAAATATTGCCGAAATAATTGTTATATATTGCGAAATAATGTTGATAAAACGTTTGTTTCTTAATTTACTCCAAATCAGTCAGAGACTGGATTGACGTATTTCTACAATTTTTTTGTGTGGTTTTTCCAGGCCTCTGAAGCTACCTCTCCGCACTGTAACCACCTTGGGCAGTTTCAGTGTATCGAGCAATGTAGTCGCACAGAGTAATGCTTCCAACTTGCGCTTCATGGCTGAAGAATGTATGCTGTTCCTAGCCGACGGGTCCTCAAGTGCTCCGGCCAATCTGCGCAAGGACTACATACAGGTCCTGGACCTGGGACTCTTTGAACTCTCCTTGAGGGTCAATGAAAAGGTGAATATTTAAAACAAACACCAGCCATGTGGTATTTTTTTGTGGTGTTCGGTAGCCTGGTCTCTTCGGTAACTCGCTCGATTGTTAATCTGGCGGGTTCAATCCCCGATGCCGACTCACTCCACTTCACAACACAAGCTTTCAAGGTTTCTGTTAAGTGTACAAAGATGTATTTGAGTTTATTTCGATAAACCCAGATTAATTTAAATAAAAAAAAAGTCGGATTTTAACGATATGACAATACTTGGACGTTGCCAAACGATAAATAAATAAATCTTTATTCCAGCACATAAGCACAGCCCCCCGCATGGACCTGCGTGCCTCCAACAACGTGGTGCACATACGCACATGCTCAGACACCTTCTCCGCCCTGTGCCGCCTCATCAACTACCTGGCCGGTGACGGGGACCTCGTGGACCAACACGCAGAGTCCACACACTCTGTGGGCGACCAGACCAGTGACAACATTCTGTTTGGTAATATGTTTTGTAAATCTGTACCCTGCGTGACTGATATCTATGAAAAAGTATGAAATACACTTCCTTGTTTAATTGGCTCGCGCCCCCCATACTACCCCTCCCCCTACACTCTTACTGGTGTCAGAAGTGTTACTATTCATCTTATCAACACGAAAAACTACAGATTCGACACCAATATCGCATTTTGCATACCACCCCCTCCAAACCCTCCCCCAGGGAGTGTTACCATTCACCTTTTTGGCAACCAAAACTATAGATTCGACACTAATATCGCTTTTTGTATTCCACCCCCTCTGTCGGCCCTCCTTCACTCCTGCGGGTATTGGAAGGGTTGGGAGGGAGGGTAAGCTATATGGATTCGACACTAATAGCCTTTTTCATGCCCGCCCCCCTCGTACACCCCACCCCCCTAGAAACATGCCCAGGGGCTTGACTTGTGAATATATTTTTGCTTCTAAGTATTTATTTATTATAGGAGATGACAGTAGCAGTGGAATACAACAGGAAGACATCAGGGAACTCTCCAAGAGTCAAGTACAGCAGGTGAATGACCTCATGGCAGACGCTATGGAAGAGCAACCCAAACCTGATGGTAAGTAATACACAGCAATACATATTTATGTATGAGTAGACAACAGACAACTGTAAACTCTCATAGATTGTGTGGTTCCATTTGAAAATGCGACCTTCGTCTAGTGACAAAATTATTCAAAAGGTGGGGCACTATCTACAGTGAGAAATTAAAAATACCTGAATGAGGCTGGCCACACACGTCCCGAAGTTCAGTTCCGGAATCGACCGTTTTGCAAAAAAGTTCCGATCAAAACCTCTCTCTGAATTCAGCGTCACCCCGATTTTAAATTCAGAAAGATGTTTTGGTCGGAACCTTTTTGCAAAACGGTCGATTCCGGAACTGAACTTCGGGAGGTTTGTGGCCAGCCTCAAAGATTTTCATACTTTTAAATTTTCAAAAGGCCATTTATTTATTTATTAAATCATAAACGGCCAAAAACCTTTGACATATAGACGATATCAATTTGGTCAATATAAATACTACAAATAATTACAAACTCAATGAACGCCATAACTCCCAAAACGGTTGGTTTGGTCATACATTCATAAATTATTATTTTTCGTATTTTTTCATCCTTTATCGCCCCTCGAGAGATTTCGCTGAAGGAGACAGACACCCTGTATTATTTACATAGTTTATTGTTTATTGTTGTTCTTTATCCCTAGGCCCAAATTCGGGCACTTGGACACTTCAAGGTTACAATACATATTATACAGCCACAATATTAGGACTATGAAATAATGAAACAATGAAACAAATACATGCATAGAATGTCTTTCTAAAAACCAAGATGGACATACGCTAAGAATTTTATGTATCTTTCTTATTGATGTTTTTGTGTCTCCACAGATGGGAATATTGAGGACGAGACTGAACCAACTCGGGAAGGTGTCGAAGTATTTTTCTTCCCTGACGAATCCAAGGCGGCCAAACTGGAGAGGGAGTCCTCATCCCTAACACACGCCTCCATCAACTCCTCAGCCACGGACCTCACGGGAAACAACTTTGCCGACTGTGAACCGACGTCAGGAGAGTTTCTCAGCGACGATGCGGTCAACAACTTGAAGCCGGAGGGGCGGGAACGACTGATTAGCTTCGGAGACGAAATGGGACCGCCCATTCCAGTCGTGGCCAGAGAACTGGGAGACTATAGCGTGAAGAGTGAAGAGGATAAGGCTGGAAAACATGAAACGGCAAAGAAAGCGGTAAATTGTTTCTTTATTACCCTTAATTATTCCATTTGTAATGTAAGAATCACTAACCTGATTCAGCTGGCGGCAGTCTCTCAAGCGGGAGGTGCCAGGTTCAAATCCCGGCGGTGGCGATATATTCCACACTTTGCGATGCAGGCCTTTGGCCTAGTGCAAGGTATGCAGGAAAGTATTTGGGTTTGTTTGATGCAAGCCCAGATCCTTTTAAAAAAATACATATATGTATTTCATAAAATTCATTAACTTTAAAAATTGTTCACTAACTTATCGGAGTGCTGCAATGTCTCCCAGCTAACCAGCTATGTTTACCCTTTCAGGAGCGCAAGAGTTCGGGGGACACGGACGACGAGTTCTGCATGCTGGGAGATGAGATCCTGGCGGCCGGAAGCAGAGGAGTCACGGAGCCCCAAGTCAAGTGGCTGGTGGAGGGGCCCCCTCACGTTGTAGACGGACACTTCTCCGTACCCCAGGGGAAGAATGACATCCTCAAACCCCCCAAAAACTTTCCCATGGCTCTCTTTAGGTAACTCACTATAACATACTGATATTTCCATAGATTTTTATATTAGGGTCCTATATGCTGTCATCTGGCTTCGGCGCCCTGAATTGTTCTCAGCCAATACTGAGAGAATCGTCTTGAAACTGAAGACAGTGATAGATGAAAGTATGGACTATAGATTGACTGTTTTAGAATTACAATATTTGGAAATTCCTTGAATAAAAAAATATATTCCTAAAGTACCCCTGAAATTTACGGGATCTGAGGATTTTCCGTTCAGTTTTTCAGATATAAAAGTATAATTTAGCCAAAATACTGGTAATTATAATCTTAACAAATTGGCTGTTTTAGATTTTTAAATTTCTTCCCAGGTTTCTTTTAAAAAGATATAGTAATTCACTTTGTCGCTTACATTATTGCTCAGTGCATATAGTTCCTTAAAATCCATCAATTTTATGAATTTTCATTCATACAAAACCATCCTTATTACCCAGAAATTCCTACCTATATTGTATCCATGAGAAAAGTCGAACGATGCCTTATTATTGCAGATACACTCTACGTGAGATGACCGTCATCTGGCACATGTACGGCGGCAGAGACTTCCCGGCGCCCCAGACGCCTTCCCACAAGAGAGATGACCACAGGAGCACCTCTCTGGGGCCCACTACAAAGCACGTCACCATCAACACACAATCACCAACCTTTGCTCATAGGTAACTTGTATAGTACTTATTCTACTATGAATTAGGATTTTTCCATATTGGAGTAACATTTTTTTTTTATAAATATGAGTCTGGGTTTATAGAAATAAACCCCCTTTGTACCCTTGAAAAGCCTTTATCATGAAGTGGAGTAGCTTGGTATCGGGGATTGAACCCGCGCCCACTGGATTAACGGTCAAGCACGTTACCAACCAGGCTTCTGACCACCTCAAACGATGATACGTTTTTTTTACTAATTTATTCTTCGTAAAAATGGGATATTTTTTACATACCGTAGTTGAATAACAAGTAGTTATCTCAACAGATGTACAGCAAAGGATGGACTATTCCATCATGAAGAGTCAATGTTAGTGAATACTAACCCCATCTTAATGGATGCCGGCAGTGCAATACATACACGTTTCATCTCGCCTCAGGCGTTAGCCTACATAGCACAGCTGGTAGAATGCCAATATGTCGGGTTAGAGGTTTTGTGTTCAATTCCCGGATGCGCCGGATGGATGAACTGGAATCGATGAATGTTGCTTAATTATAAAGTGATCACATTAAGTCAGCTGATGATTAGGCGAAGAAAAAAACCACCCTTTGCTATACCTATATTTTTTGAGATAACTACTTAATGATGTGTTGTTGTTTCAGGGAAAGAGACCCGTACAGTGTGATTCCTCAATCTCCTGGCAGCTGGACCGGGGCAGTCTCCTATAGCAAGTCAAGCGCTGGAGAGAGTGTGAGTGTGGGGGCATCGGGGGGCTCGGGGAGGGGCAAGGCTTGGACTCTGATGGGGGGGGCGGGACGGAGACATGACATACTCATGGAACTGCAACTTAACAAGGTAAGTTTGTAAGGGTACGCAGAGGGAATAGAATTTCGTCACTTAGTTGTATAAAAATAACATTTACGATGAAAACAATCATTCCAGGTTCGCTTCCTGCACGAGACGTATCCCCCTGGCTACAGTGAGTCCTCCAGACAGGTGCTGGTGATCTCCTCAGTGGAAGTGCGAGACAGGCTCGCCTCTAGTCAGATTAATAAGTTCCTCTACCAGTACACCTCGGAGCAGAGACCCAAACGGAAGGACGCCAATATGGTATGTGTGTTACATTATGTAATACTAATTAGTATTACAATGAATAGTGTATTCAGCCTCTCATATTTAGTAAGGTTGTCGATATCTAAGGTCTCCCGTTTTTAGAAATTATTGAAATGTCGGTATGCGTACTCTTAATTTATGTATTCATCGCATGGCATTTCGTTACATCACATTTTAAAATAAGGACATAAAACAGTAATAATAGCACAGGTAGGTCTGATTGTCAAAGGTTTAGGTCAATGTTTAAAATATATTTAGTCGCTGTATCCGTTAGTATGAAGAAGTCCCTGAAATTCCCCACATACGCTCCGGCATGGCAGATTTACTGATTTCTTCCACAAGTGTGGCTGGCTGGATTCTCCTGGATGTGACTGCGGGGCGGAGAAACAGACCATACACCACATTGTATCCGAATGTGGCCTTAGAGCTTATAATAGTCCCTTTACAATGATCATTCAAAATAACTTGAACTCCAGCATTATATTTCATGCCTCGAAAACATGAATCATGTGAAACTGAAAATAATACAACTGTATTTGCTTGTTGCTGATTAGGTGGTAGTCAAGGCTGTTCATGTGCGTCCTGAGGGCAGTTCCTCTCCTCCAGAGTGTTGCCTCAAGGTGTCTTTACTTCCCCTCCGATTCAACATCGATCAGGACGCCCTGCTGTTCCTCATTTCATTTTTCACGCAACTGTCAAATGTGGAACCATCCAAAGGTATTGTAAAACCAAACTCACCAAATTTACTGTACGAAGAATTACATGAATGTGACGGAGGCAAAAGGTTGTGTGTAAGGATAGGTTAACCACTGCCACCTTGATATTTCTCTCTTTCTCTAGCCATGATGTAGGATTAATACATTAAACATTATAGGCGAGGTTGCCGTCACCGTCGCTAAGAATAACAGTCCCTTAACAACGAGTATGATGGACCACGTATTATATTCTGTTAGGAGATTTGACAGGAGTGGTGGTCCTATGCGATCATTATGCTATGTTGCCAACTGTTACAGCACGGCTAGAGTACCTACTCTAGGAGGCGGTGGTATAACGAAACATATCGTGTGGTTCTACCGAGCTTTGACCTGTATGCAATATTTAACCATTAACAATTATTCTTTCTGATAATTACAGAAGGCAGTTTGAGTTCAGCCCAGTCGGGGTCCAGTCAGTCTCTCCACAGTTTGGGTGGGGGCTCCCCGAGACACCCTCCAGCCCCCCCTGTAATGGGGGTTACACCACGGGACACAGACAGTGACATAGAAGACTCCCTCTCACTCAAAGATGAAGGTAAATAGACAATAAATTATTACAGGTGATGCGAAAAATGGTGTCGGAAAAAGGAAGATTACTCAGCTAACGCGCTCGACTGTTAATCCAGTGGGTGCAGGTTCGATCCTCGATGCCGACCTACTCCACTTCATGACACAAGCTTTTCAAGCTTGCTGTGAAGTGTACAAAGGTGTATTTGGGTTCATTTTGATAAACTCAGATTCTTACAATATTCCTCAACAGAGACGAGAAGCATCTGAGGAAAAAACGAATATATTTCCATCTGTGCAATGCAGATAAATCCAGTTCCCTGCCTAAAATAATTTAGGTGTATCTCAAATCACAAACTACGATTCATTTTTAAAAAAATCAACAAATAAATACATATGTAAGTAAAAATAAATGCTATTGTCTTTGTGATTATTCCAGATGAAGGCAACCCACTGATGAGATCCTACGAGGCTGAGAGACTTGTGTCTGAGAACCTAATCCTGTTGGAGGAAGACTGGAAGGCAGGCCCAGGTCCCTCCAGGAAGGGCAGCACACACAGCCACAGGGGCTCCACCACCTCCACCTCACAGCCATCCAGCACTCCGGAGCCGGATGATGCTCCGGTGTACTTCAGGTATATTAAATGTGTATATTAAAACATACGCTTGATTTTTAATCCGGTCCAGATAAAAAACACACTACAGCCCCTCGATGGAAAGTTGTGGGGTAGTCTGGATTTCTTTCATTCTGTTCATTTTTCTGCTTCTCCACACCATATCCCGTTTATTTGGGGTCGACGGCTCGAGTCCTCTATCGCCATTTGCCCCGATCGAGGCAGTCGTCTGGAGTAAGCTCCAGGTGTTCCATGTCCCCTCTGATGGTTCTATATTAGTTTTTGAGGTGCTGAATTCGAATCTGAGGTATGCCAACGAAATTTCCTGACGGAACATGACGAAAAACGCTTTTACCTTTTTTTTATGCTGTGTTAACGATATTGTAATTATTTATGCGATACATGTCTCATTGAAAGTGGTTGAGACATGTAGAGAGGATGAATGAGAAAGGATAACAAAGTAATATGTGTGTACATGAGTTGTAAAGGTTCGTGACTGTCCAAGGATCACTTGGTTAGACCACGTCGACCAAACACTCAAGGACATTTTGAGCGAATTACGAAGAGGTACTTATATGACGAATTGTATGATGTGACTGAAGCAAGAACTGTGTCTAAAGATAGGGTAGTCTGGCATTCTGTTCTCTACGCCCACCCTGCAGGAAATGCGGTATGAGAAAATTCAATACATTATCTTAGTTTTTTTCACATGACAGTGAACGATTCCTAAAATTTTTTTTTTTTATATATAAAGGATCTGGTCTTGCATACACAAACCCAAATACTTTCCTGCACACCTTGCACTAGGCTAAAAGCCTGTATCGCAAAGTGTGGAATACATCGCTTGTAATTGTTATTACCCCATTGTTAATTTGTTTTATAGGAATGTTGTCTTCAGTCCCGAAGTCCCCATCCGACTGGATTACCAGGGCAAGCGGGTGGACCTCACACACGGGCCCCTAGCAGGACTACTCATGGGTTTAGCTCAACTCAACTGCTCAGAACTGAAACTCAAAAGACTGTCTTACAGGTAACGTGACATTTCTACTCTTTACTTTTTCATTGTGAATCTAATACGAGAGGTGTCTGGAAAATATGTTTCCCTGTTTGCCACGGATGCGGGAATCTCTGTTACGTGGGATCCGGCTACACTGGATCGTAGCTTGGTCTTCCCCCTCCACATCCCCACCCGGCTGAACTCGCTATGACACTCAGTGTCAGTTTGGCACCTGTAAAGATTGGAGCTCCCATTCACATCGCCTGCGAGATGTGAATGGGAGCTCCGTGATTTGTTCGGGTTGACTGTAAGATACTGCTTTTGCAATAAGTCTGCCTTTTAGCACACTACTGTTGTCTTGTTTTGTAACTCTACATGATCTTTGGCTAATGAAGATTTTTATTTTTTTACATATATCCTTCTGTTTGCAGACTGGGCCTCCTCGGCATGGAGAAGTTGATCAGATGGGCTCTGCAGGAGTGGCTGGGAGACATCAAGAGGAGACAACTTCCTGGACTACTGGGAGGGGTTGGACCCATGTACTCCTTACTGCAACTGTGTAAGTAAACTCAACTCGTTAACTCATGCAAGTTAATTTGTTGTTAGCTCAGCGGTTAAACTGTAATTACTAGAGGTGTAACGAATATTCGGTTACTTACTACTATTCGGTATTCGGCTTCATTTTGGAGTAATCTCGATGTTATTGACCGTCGGTATATGGTGGCAGTCCATTTTTAAGGTAAAATGAAAGACTAAATATTTAGTTCAAAATCCACAAAAATGACTTGAGATTGCGCGACTAGTGTTCAAGGTTTTGCACGGCGATTGTGTGTATAGAGAGGGGACTGAAAATCAATAAAGTATCTGCTAGAGTCGCTATGTCTTGCGTTAAACATTTTACCAACCAAATAACACCATTATATCTAACAAACTATGGGAGTAATCTCAAGTTTTACTAAATTTCAGAGGAAAATTTGGAATTGTTTTTTATGGAGATACTTTACAAAAATCTAATTTCTATCCACTAGAGTTACTAAAACATATCTTACATTTATCCATGTGTTAAGTCTTAGGATGATATCTTTAGTATTAGCTGAGTAATCTTACTTTTCCTGATGCACTTTTTCGCACATTCAGTTACTGTTTCGCTGTAATAATTTTGTGTTTGTGATTGATTGCCGGATTGACTGTAAGAAATTGCTTTTGCAATAAGTCCATCCTTTAGCACATGTATTAATATTGTCTTGTTTTGTAACTCTTGAAGATTTTTTTGCTAATAAAGATTTATTTATCTATTCCCAGTCCAGGGTATCAGAGACCTGTTCTGGCTGCCCATAGAGCAGTACCAGCGAGATGGAAGACTGGTGCGGGGACTGCAGAGAGGAGCCTCGTCATTTACCACCTCTACGGCCATGGCTGCCTTGGATATCACGGCCAGAATAGTTTATCTAATACAAGTACGTACACACAACCTAACCTAACTTTTTTTTAACCTATCGAACATTCATTGTGCTAAACATTAGAGTTGAAAAATCGCATTAATTTTCTTCTCATTTTCCATTACATAATACTCGTATTATCCAAGTCATGTAGGTATGTAACGCTTGCCCATTGGAAAATTTTGCAAGTTATATAAATATGTATGTATTAACAATCTCCACTATTTGCAGATTGAGGATGGGACATTGTTTAGTTAATTCACATTTGTATAAAATAGGGATTCTTGTTTCCGGACAGTGTGAATGTGGGGCGGAATCGGAGACTTTGGACCATATCTTTTTCGATTGCCCTATATTTATTAGTTCGACGTTGCTCTCCGAAATCAAAAAACATGTCCATACTTTTCCGATATCCATTAATTTCCTTTTAGCCCAAAATTCACAAGACATTCATCTATCAATCATGAAATGCATCCATCAAAATAATAGAAATTTTTAGCACTTTCACATTCTTGTATTAATATGTTTGGTTTATTTTATTGTTTTTCGTTATAAGTCTATTTGTAATCATCTTCATCTTATTATCAAAATTATTCTAATATTGTATTGATTTGATTTAATTGGCACAAATCACTCTCTACGGGTGGATTGCCTTAATGAATTAAATAATAATAATATGTATGTAAATTTAAAGCAGCGACGCCTTTGTAGGTGGCTAGAAATGTTCGTCGAAACTCACTTTGTATGAATGAAAATTTGAAATACCGAATGTATCTACCAATGAAATTATGAATGAAAATAATTTTCCGCGAAAATTAAAATTTAGAAGTGTACCTACTAATAAAGTTATGAATGAAGTAATTTTCCGCGTAAATATTATTGATAGAGAATGCAATTCGAATTCTTTAGTATAATCATACTTACTGTACATAGGTACCTATAGTAGGTATGTATGTAGAATTAGTATGGAAAGTAGGTAAGACCAAGACCCTCTCTATATGTTCCTTGGAAGAACTTTGGAAGGGCGTGGTAGAGTGGCAGTATGAGTAGTTAGTTAATAAAAAATGCCAAATTTCGTGAATATAGTGTTCACGGGACTTACTAGTAGATATATAATCTTGTGTAAACAGGTGGGTATTATCGTAATTTCAATAAAGCATCTATTGTTTATTGTTGTTTATCGTCCTTAGACCCTATATCGGGCACTTGGACTCGTCAGTTTTACATAATTAGATATATAACAATTAAATCAATAGTAATTATATGCACAATATCAATGCTAAAGAGTGTAAAGGGCTCTGTTAGCATTTCATCAGAGACAGTAACATAGTATGAAGCAAGATAATAGATAATGAAAGCACAATAAACAATTTATGATATAGTCAGTTCAATGCTGGAGTGAATGTAAATGGTTCATTCCAGCATTTCGTCGACAGAGTAAAATGATTTATCAACGAGGTACGTTTTCACTGCTTCCTAAATTTACTATCACTCAGAGACTTCATTTCTTCAGGCAACTAGTTGAAGGGGCAATAATACACAACTACTGTCAACAAATGCCATCCGCCATATTGTAATGTGCCACCATGACACCTCCACATCCTGTCTCCAAAGCCCGACACTAACTCCATCTCTTGGCCACAGCTTCACACCCTTCACTTTTGTTTAGTGAGAGTGTAGTAAGATCTGTAATATTGTATTGTATGTGCAGGCCACTGCTGAGACGGCATATGATATGGTGTCCCCCAGTCCGGGCCTGCGTAGCGTGAGAAGGAGAAGGCGCAGGGACAGAGCGGGACAGCCACAGGACATTAGGGAGGGTGTCTCCACAGCCTACAATATTGTTAAAGAGGTATTTATAATCTAGCTTCATATAGTCCGGCCCAATGTTCTGTTATCCAATATTTTGTAAGGCAACCTGTACTCATCGCAGTCACAAAATATTGGGATATATGATAAGAATGAAGTTAGTTAGATGTTGGGGGTTTTTTCTTAACGAAAATCCCCTCCAAAGTCGTAACTCGTTATTGAAATATTTAACTACACCAAAAACACCTATTTGGAGGCGGAAATTAGTTTGTTTTGGTATTTTTTTAATGTGACGTACAAAATAAGGGACCATGGAAACGAAGTTACAGATCTTTTTGGTTCATAAAATTTTCAATAAAAATTTATCTGCCCTCATCCAATTATTCATTTTTACTCGTCAAAGTCAACAATTTAGTCCTTAACTTCAACAGATTTCTGAGTTTTCCTGCTTTTTTTTAATTTTCCAGCTTGGTGAATTTATTTTAAACATTGACCTAAACCTGTGACGATCAGACCTATCTGTGCTATTATTACTGTTTTATGTCCTTATTCTGTGATTTTGAGATGTGATGTAACGAAATGCCATACGATAAATAAATAAATTGGTAAATTTATTCACCCCCCCCCCCCCTCGACAATTTATTTTCGATGGAGCTTAAAATCAGTTTCCGTGATAGGTCTTACGAGTAACAAGACTAAAAAGGTTGGGAGCCTAGGTGTTAAGAAATGATGTACATAAACTAATACTGTTTTAATGTTTAGGGACTGAATGAGACAGCATTGGCCCTGGCCGAGGTGGCCGTATCGGAACGTGCGGTGCGAGGATACTCGGGAGCTGTGGGGGGCGTCCTGAGACAACTTCCCCCGACAGCCCTAGCCCCCTTACTGCTGGCCAGTGCGGCAGCCTCCCGACTCCTAGGGGGGGTGCGAGCCTCCCTGCAACCCCCCCACCACCAGGAGCACAGTGACAAGTGGAGGACGAATAGTAATCATGATTAATTTAATATAATGACAAAGCATTTGACATATTCAATATTGGCATCTTTGGGGAAGTTATATATTTGTGTGACATGTGGCCATATTATTATGTAGGGTTTCCTAACATGCACTCTGTTTCAATGTTCGGCAATAGTACACATTGTACAGCCTCAGCCAAGTACCGAAATAGATGTTCTGAATGAATCCTTCATTGCTATAAATGAAATTATTATCTGCTAAAGTTTATCAAATAAGTAAATCAAAATCTCTCTAAATCCATTCATTACTAGCCATTTCGAACATACCCGAACATTGAAATGGAGTGCATGTTAGGAGACCCTATTATGTATTATACTGCTGTCGTTGTGAAAAAAGTGGCATCTCCAAAAAATTTTGACGTGGCAAACACAAAAAATATTTTTTTAAATCTTCTTAATCTGTGTCTAGACTCAGCGAGTCTGTATTGACAGGATTGTTCTCCTGTGATGCGGAACTCCAGCTGTCTCTCCATCGCTTCGGTGGTCTATTTGCATTGAAAAAAAAAAATAATAGTCATAGGAAAAAGGTTATTTTTAGGCAGGGATTGTAGAGAGATAAGCTCGCCTTAGTGTATTTTTTTCTTCATAGAATTGTATCTCCATATGTTGTATATTATGTGTTGTTTTTTTGTGTGAAAATATTTAATATAAGAATACATAGTTACTTAATTACAAAAAGTTATTGCTGTGTTATTTAGCGTATGTCTGGAGTGCCACTTTTTTGCGATGGACGACAGTATATGTATATATAATTATGTATGTATATTGTATGATATGTAATCTACATAGGTGTATGTTAATATGTAGTAGGTATATAAAAATAAATACATAAATACTTATTCTGTATGTGAAATCTAGTTTTATGAATATTTTTGTACAATACTATGAATAGTTCAAATATACATTTTCTTATATAACTTGTGGTATCTTTCTAAACACATTTTCTAGCCATGATCCACTACCATGCTAGTTTAATTTCTTTTGTTCCAATACAGAGAAAAAAAATTGGTATTTAAACTGGCCATTCTGGGAAAACTGCTAGTCCTATGAAACAAATGTATGGAACATTTTTTATTGAGAGTTTAATAAGGATTATTTTTGACATTGACAACTTTCTTACAGCCTCTGTGTAAGTAAGTATTCACGTCAATCTCGAATAGGATATTAAAACAAAATACTGACACAACATTATGTAAAAATGTCTTCAATTTATTTACAAACATAAAATATTAACAAGTCGCTAATCCTAATCCATTGCAAAAACAATCCTATAGTACTATTAGAGGACCTTATTCTAAACGATAATAATTAATCTTTTCACGAGGATCTAAGATACCTACTTTAAATGCAAATACATCTTATAAAGGCAAATTTATGAAACGAATCCCACAGTTGATGAAATAATCTACGCGGCCTCTTCTTGTTTCTCCTCAGGCGGATCCGCAAACTTCTCGTGAATAAAGCTATGTAACTTCCCGTGGTCCACCAACATCTCCATCTTAATCTTCTCGTGGTTCCTTCTCTTCTCGTACTTCTTCAGATAGGTAATCCAGTGTGGCATCCTTGTATAGAAAGGGGGCCACTTCTTCTTCCTCAGTACGACGCGATTGTTCAGAGCGTACCGTGTGAATTCCAATACTTCGTTCCTTTCTATTTGATCCTTGGTTCTCGCTTTGTCGGGAGATGCCACCACTTTGGGGAAATATTCATTCTCCTTACGGAATTCGACTAAATGCAATTTTTTCTCGTCGGCAAGTTGCTGGTGTGATTTCTGGAAACAAAAATGAATAGTTAGGAATACTCTAGACGTCTGACTTCGTGTATTTTCAATAGAAAGGAAGTGACACAATTTCACGCTCGGCACTTTTTGGTAACTTAGACTCCTCACTATTAATAAGATATCAATAATAAAAACTAAAACATCTTTAAAACTATCACTTAATTCCTAAATAACGTTATAACTAATACAGTTTTTAACTATGAGAACAAAATTTCGAAAATGTTGCCCACGAATTGTCAAAATTCTCCATACGATTCGACAGTTTGTAGGCACCAGTTTATTTGTTTATTTAGCCAAAGCCGACTCGTAAGCGTCGGAACATCCATCCTGCTTCCTCCCCAAGGGAGTTCACACAATGCTACATTACAAAAAATCTGTAATGACAAAAAACATTAGTTAAAAGTAACCTGTTGCATGAGTCCAATGAAGAATGCTTTGACGAGACTGGGAACATTCTTAGCTCCCTCCCACTTGCAATGGAGGTCTTTGATTCCCAGACACTTGCAAATCTCTCTGACGGCACGGTGACCCTTGACTCCGTGACCTTCTGGCTTCTTGAACACAAAGATGCGAGTTCTGTGAAACTGACCCACAAAGTCGTGGAACACTGAAACATAACATTACATCGTAAACAGAGAGACCGGATAAGAAATGAAGATATAAGACAACGGTCAAAGGTCTCAGACATTGCGGAGAGAGTAGGGACACTAAAATGGCAGTGGGCGGGTCATGTGGCAAGGCAAAAGGACGGCAGATGGACCCCCAGAGTACTGAGCTGGAGACCCTATGAAAATAAAGTAAGTGTAGGGAGACCACAAAGGAGATGGGCTGATGATATCGAGTCGGTGGGACATGGGTGGAGGCAAAGCGCCCAAAACGGAGAACTGTGGAAGGCACAGGAAGAGGCCTATATCCAGCAGTGGAGGGAAAGGGGCTGATAAGAAGAAGAAGAAACAGTTAAAAGGACAGTCATAGAAATTCATTTAGCTAAGGCAATTAGTACACTAAAACATACCTGTATGATTGTTAAACAAATCAATGTGCATGAGCCTTTGTCCGGCTCTGTTCTTGGCCATCTTCAACGCTGCCTTCCCATCCCTGGCTTTACCGAAACCGAAACCCGCTAAACCATTCCCATTACCCGTGACCACCTGAGAGAAAAACAGAAAAATTAAAGTTTACTCTAAATTGAATAAAATCAAAGTTTAACTCAGAACGCCTTTACAAAACAGCAAAGTTGAAATCTGGAAGAAGAGTGTGAACTCACCATGGCTTCCATTCTCCGGTATCTTCCCAAGGCTCCCCTCATGATGACCAGAGGACGGAACATCAATACAATGCTACGGAAGCCTTCAAAGTTATCTGTTGAAAATAATTTGTATTATTACAATGTGACTGCAGTTAGCTGGCAAAGAACACAGCACTGCTATAAGCTCGCCCTGGTGAAGAATCATTCAAATTTCGTTCTTTTCTCCAAAAGAGGATCTGGGCTTGCACACACAAACCCAAATACTTTCCGTCAGAGTAAGACAAAAGCTTGTCTCCTGAAGTGCAGAATACATTGTTCGCACTGAGATTCAAACCCAGAACCTCCCGCTTGGGAGACTTTACATTTTGTGTAAACTATGCATAATATAATTATTAATGTTTAGTGTTCTCTGCCTACACCATAAGAGTCACAAAGATATATAAGCAATTGAGGTGATTTGTAGCCCTGTTGTTAACGTGCTCGACTGTCAATCTAGTGAGTGCGGGTTCAATCCCTGATGCCGACTTACCCCACTAAACAACACAAGCTTACTGCGAAGTGTACAAAAAAAATATAATTGAGATTACCATCTCCAATGGGATCAGGCGGTCCAATATCTCTCCCGGGCATCTTGGTGCCCGACCACCCTCTCTCCAGGGGGTTCAGCTTGAGGAATCTGAAGGTCTTCTGTGAGTCCCGCATCTTGATGATGTTGGCCATCCTCTCCGGGTCCTCGGGGAGCATCTGTCTCTCCACTAACTCCCTTCCTCTGACCACTGGGGCATTGAGACCCGGCCACACCATGTTGATCTTACCACACCCTAGCACCTGCAATACACAGACAATATTTACTTAATGTGGAGATCGAAGAAGCATCTAATATTAGTCGTAAAAAGGGGAGAGTTGTGTATGTATGGAGGATGGTATGGAGCTTGTTGTTGCACAAAGTGTGAATGTATTGAAACAATGGACTTGACAGACTGAATGAGTGAATACTGTTGTGAGATCAGACATATCACCATAGCTTATAAGACTAGATAGAAGTATTGCGTTACCTGTCCCCTGTTCAAATCTCTGATCATCTTCCTACCAGAACCTCTCCCTCGTCCCTTCTTGGCTCCCGCATTACTCACAGAAGTCACACTCTTCCAGAGGTGATCAGCGGGTACTAAATAAATAAATAAAAACTATGTTACAAACACACAACACTTAGCCAATATATTACGAGTTTCACATCTCTTCCATCATTTATTTACATTAAATAATGTTAGTTTGAATTGAAACAACTAACCGCCTTCATTAGGATCAATTTAAGAATATTACGCTATAGAAAAACTACCAGTAATGTGAACAAAATATCAAAATCTTCAATACGAAGGAAGGGAACCATAACCTACAAACTTACATTTCTTAAAAAAACTTTTATTCCTTGTGTGATCTGTGCCGCAAACTTGCGGCACGAGAAGATAATTTTGTGTAACACATGACTGTAATGCTTTTTTATTGCTAATTGTTAAATTTTGTAAAGGTTTTATCAAATGATTACACAAACTGACAGCTCTGAGAGCCATTTTGCGACACCATGGAGATGGACGGTTAGTCAAAATTTTATCTTTGACATTGTTGTCTCTGGAACCATAGATGACAGATTTACAACGCAGCTCAGCGTTTCCCAAACTTATTTTATTTCATTGGGGTAGTATTTATTTTCTCTTTCATTACTCACTAAATTTTATGTTAAATTTGTAATACGAAATTAAAGTGTGTCCTGAAAGACACTTATTTATAATACTGCTTCACAATTATCTATTTTCTCAATATCATTTCCTACGGTAAATAAAGAAAAAATCTTTGGTAACAAAATAGTTTATTTAAAAAAATATTTTTATGCACAAATAGGTATAAAATATAAAATAAACCTTAATATAATATGGGCAAAAAAATCTCTGTGAGATCATTCCCTAACACACAAAAACCACAAAAATAACTAAGAGTATATTTATTTATTATCAGTTTAAACGGCCGTAGGCCTTTACATAAATCAAATTAGAAATATAATAGAACACTGACAAATATAAATTAATACAAGCAAATACGATCAACCCCAATACAAACAACACAACAATAAAAAAAAAACTTAACATGGGTATAAATCAAAGTAACAATAATTTGGGGGCACCTTTAAAATATTTCTTATTTTGTAGAAGATTATAATAAATACAAAATATCTTAAAATTAATTAATATTATTTTTTAGAATCTACTATTCTTTCTTTTTCATTTTTTGTTGCAATTCTTCAGTCATTTTTTTAACTTGTTCTTGCGTAAGATTCTTATTAGGAGCTCTCACGGGGCCGACGTCTATCCCACTCAAAATTTTCATTGCAGTTTTCATCGTGGGAACCCAAGTTCCTAGAACGAGACAATGAAATTATTGACCTGCAAGAGTCACTTTGGTAATAATAATATTACACCAATTTGTTGTCTCCAATATTTTTCTGTATCTCCTGCCTAACTTACCATGTTTAACTATAATGTCAATAATATCATTGAGTTCTCTTTGCTGTGAAACATCACCAAGTGCTATGCGTCCAGCATAGTCATACAACATGTTAAACGTCGTGCTAATACTAGACTTCATACCAACAACATTTGATGCAAGTATCAACTGAAATACAAAATATATAATATGTTAGAAAATTTGTGATGGAGATCGAATCATTATCACTAATTATAAATAACATTTTAGTAGGTAACCTTATCGCATCCCAAGAATGCTGTCGTGTCTCCATTACATATTCTAAGAACATCAGTTGCCTCCTCTAAATTGGGTGTCGTTAATTTCACTCCTCTAAAAGTTTTTACTCTTTTTTGTGCTTCTGACACCATTGACGCCATGCTTACTGAAAGCAAAATTAGATAGGTATGAAAGAAAAGCATATCGAACCACACCTACTGCACCTCTTTGAAAATATAAACTTACAGTTCACGTTGCTCATGATAGGGATATGATAATAGAGTAAAGGTGTGTTAGGGGCTGCTCCACTCACGTGATCCAAATAATCTACAAGGTCTGCTACTGTATTCGGTTTGAAAAAGAGTTCAGGAAGTGTTAAAATAGAGTCTGCTCCACATTTCTCTGCATGTTGTGCCTGAAAGATGATAATCGAATTGTATTATCAAGTATATCGTGCACTTTACCATAAAGTATGTATAAAAAAATACGAATACTATTACCAGTTGTAAGACTTGTGGTAATGAACCCCCTCCCACCTGAACCATAACGTGTATTCCTTCTCCTTTAGCATGTTTCATCCATTCCTCTGTAACTCTCATCCTTTCTTCTGAAGTCATTGAGACACCTTCACCTGTGGTGCCATTTACTGCAATAAAAACAATTATTTTACTAGTCCCGCCCTCTTTTTCTTATTTGTAGATCTGCATGCGACAATGACTTCGAATATTGTATTTTCCTAGTTTTGAAACTTAAGTAGATAATCTTCGGAAACGAATTGATTGTTATTTGTGACGTAAAATTAGGAAGTAACTGTTTCAAAAGCAGGGTCCCAGATAATGTTATTCCGAAAAAACATATTACATAAAATAATACTGTTCAGCCCTAATAGTTGGTACGTACCCAGTTCATAAAGCGTTCAAAAATTGAGAATGTGTCGACAATAAGGTATAAAATATAATTCCATTATTGTATGAGCAAATGATTTGCGCAAAATAATGAAGTTTAGTGTGTCACTAGCACGCAATTATTCTTACCTAGAATTCCTTTTACTCCTTTAGATTTTAAGTATTTGACATAGCTAGGAATAATTTTTAAATTGAGAGAAAAATCTTCATTGAAAGGAGTAAATACAGGAGGCACCAAGCCACGGAGTTTGAAAGAAATCTGCAATAATACATAAAATGAAAACATCATGTGTACTTCTATAGTATTTAATAATATTAAAGGTAAATTATAAGGTTTAGGACAGAAAGTAGGTACAAAAGATAAAAACTTACCATTTTATTCGTTAGTAGGTGTTGATTTGTTTTCAAAATATTATATTTACAGAAAGATTGTAATATTTATTTATGAGAATATGAAACTATATAAACAATTCCGGATCCGTTGAACCTGTTTTCTCGTTCAGTCAAAACATAACACTGTCTGGAGAACTGTTTTATTTTTACTCTTATTATTTTGCATTATAATATTTCGCGAATACTACTTCTGTAATGTTTTGTTTTGGTAGATATGCAACGCACGTATTGTTATGTTATTTATCAGTGGCTCATTTCACAATGTACCAGGCACAGTATACACTTGATTGTGGAATTCTGATTTACGTACTACGTATAGATATAATTTGATGACATATGATAAAACATCGAGGTTTACGCCTTGTACGTGATGATGAAGCTAGAAACAAAAATATGGAGATTTTCTTTATAAACTACTTAAGAATTCGTTCGGCTCTAGACGAGGTTGGAGTCCACCGGCGCCATATTTCAATACCTTAAATACCTATGTGGAGTTGGTTGAGGCGGCAGTCTCTCAAGCGGGAGGTGCCAGGTTCAAACCCCGTCGCTGGCGATGTATTCCACACTTTGCGATACAGGCTTTTAACCTAGTGCAAGGTGTGCAGGAAAGTATTTGGGTTTGTGTATGTAAGCCCAGATCCTTTTAAAAAAAATGACTGTTGACTTATCATGAAAATGAATCGGTTTTGTTTTTAATTAATTAAAATGTTATCTGAAATTTTAGAAGTGAAATTTGTACATTAGTCCAAACCGACACAAACTGTATGCGTACTGTATTAATATTTACTCATACTACCCCACTTAGCAATGTCATATTGTTTGTACGTACTATACCTAGACAACAAACTTATATTTTATTATCATGTGTGTACATTTTCGCGTACATTATATCTACCTACCTATAACTATTATAGGTATACCGCGTACAATATATACATAACAAGACAGTTTAATGTTTACATTAAGATAAGAACATGTTTATACCTATGTATAGGTATGCATACGAGTACGTATGTAATTGATGAGTACTATAATATTGTATTGTACGAGTATATGATTTAGTATCAAACAGATAACAGACGTTTTAAACCTTTAATTTGGAACAAGACATTAAAAAACAAGAATATTTAACGCTTTCGATGCTAAAATCACAGACGACTGAACGTACGCCGTACGGGGGCTAATTATTGAAGATCACTGATCTGGAGAAATGTCACATTGTGGGGCTTAGGTTAATAGCCAATTATCATCAAATGTCTCGAATGCTAACAAATAAGATACCTACGTACAGGGCCGGATTGAAAGATGTGGAGGCCTCGGGGTAACAAAGGAGTGGACGCCCCCTGGACCCAAATTATTTTCCAAATAAAATGGTAAATTTTTTTCAGTCGAGTTTTCCAATAAATAATTTATTATGAAACAAAGTATAGATTATTTTGAAAATTAGGAAAAGTTGTTTACTAGTTTGAATTTGATTTTTTCCGAAGTCTCTATTGTGGGGGCCCCTCTTATGTGGAGGCCCCGGGCAGTAGCCCCTGTTGCCCTTCCCTAAATCCGGCCCTGATTATTCTTATCTTTAATTGATTAGTGCCATTACACCTATTAATGTAATTAGATCGTATTATTTTTATTATAACATTGTACCAGCTGATATATTGTTATGGATGCGAAGTACTTATATAATTATACAAATGATCGATTTCTAAATAGGTATTATTTATTAATTATTATTGTGATTAAGTATAGATGTTTATCAGCTCTCAAAAGTATAACTCCGCTTCATTCACGTCCACTTAATAGACTCTACAATTACATATACATATTATTATCAATAAACTTTTTTCTCGAGACAATTTGTGTTAAGGTCCTATATGCTGTCATTCGGCTTCGGCGCCCTGAATTGTTCTCAGCCAATACTGAGAGAATCGTCTTGAAACTGAAGAAAGTGATAGATGAAAGTATGGACTACAGATTAGCTGTTTTATAATTACAATATTTGAAAATTCCTTTAATAAAAAAATATTCCTAAAGTATCCCTAAAATTCACGAGATCTGAAGATTTTCCATTCAGTTTTTCACATATAAAAGTATAATTTAGCCAAAATACTGGTAATTATAATCTTAACAAATCGGCTGTTACAGATTTTTAAATTTCTTTCCAGGTTTCTTTTAAAAAGGTGTAATTCACTTTGTCGCTTACGTTATTCTTGTTTCGCGCTAACATTCTCATACAAAATTTGAAAAAGTTGAAGCGAAAATATAACGATTTTTGATTCGGACTTAAGACTATTTCTCAGTAGTTTCAAATATCGCCCGTTTCTCAAGTTAGTTATCAGCTTCAAAGGAATCTATCTTTACGTCACAGGTAAGTACGCATTTAATAGGGTCATAATAAATGTCAATCGATAAGGACGGATAAAAATTAATCTATTAATCAATTACACGGTACTTACCTTACCGATTATCACTCCAGGTGATAAATTAATTTGTTTTACCAGTCTATTTAACTTTTACAATACATAATTAGGCATTCCATTTTGTTGTAGAATACAAAATAATTATAGTAGGTATATTATTTTATTGTAAATAAAATGTTTGGGAATCCCTGAACATATTCCATAGAAAATAAAAAAACAAAGAGAATATTTTGACAGTTCGCCTAATGCCCGTTTTGCCGCCCACAATTGAAAAATCAGCAAGGAATTGTACCACTGTAGTGTAAAATTATAAAAATATTAAGTACCTAAACCTAAATAGTTTTAAAATGAATCGCTATTATTTAGCCTCAGTATCTGCCAATGAAACTTTCCTAACAATTATTGCAGAATGCAACTCTACCGCCTAGAGAAGGTGTGAAAGAAAGTGCTTGGGTTAATCTAGCTGCTGGATATGTCAATTATTCCTTCTAAGTAGAGCTTTCTCCCAGCACTTACTTTCCCTCTACCTGACAAAGATTGTCTTATTTTCTGTACTCTTTCACAGTTGTAGTCAACTTGAATTCGTTTAAAAAATTGCTTGCAGCCTTCTTACTTATTTTGTGTACAGAATCACTGTTAAAATTTTGGTTGTCCCCCTCCAATTTCGAAGACGGCAATACCCCTGTTATGATGTAAGGTAGAGATGTTACGAATAGTGTATGGATGTTAGGTTAGGATGCATAATATTATGTATGTAAATAAAAGATCTATGAATTAATGAATATACAAAGTATAGGAATCTCTCATAAGCGTATTTATTATATCATTGTATATAATATATTGTAGGTATATTACACATCATATCACATCTCATCTCATCTTCTCAACATACAACACAAATACTTCATAATAAAACAATGTATTCTCATTTCTCACAACACATCACAAAGAGCAAAGGCAGGGGCTGAACCATACAGGCATCTAGATTAAGGCTGCTATTAGGGTTGCCACCTCTCCGGGTTTGACCCGGAGTCTACGGGTTTGAGTGGCGTTCTCCGGGCTCCGGGTTAGCATAGTGTATCTCCGGGTGGGAAATTATTGTCATGACTAAAAGTCAGCATACAAAATCTCCGGGTTTGTAATTATTGTGTGGACCAAAAAAAAAAAAAAAAGGTCAACTATTATTACACATCCGTTTTTTCCGAAATCTACGCTCTTACAAAGGTGGCAACCCTAGCTGCTATTACTGTTGAGCAGGGTTGAAAATTACTATATTCCTTGATAATTATCCAATAATGTACCAAAAGTTAGAGTATTTTTTTTCTTGTTTCAGAATTCTTTTATTCATGAATGACAAAATGGGTAGAAAAATCAGTCATTTAAAAATTAAAACATATCACCAAATTTAAATTTCCTATTTTTTTTTAAGAATCTGGGTTTTACGAAATAAACCCAAATACATCTTTGTACACTTCACAAAAAGCTTGTGTTGTGAAGTGGAGTAAGTCGGTGATTGAACCCGCGCCCACTGGATTAACAGTCGAGCGCGTTACCAACCAGGCTACCAACCACCTCAAAACTTGAAATACTATTTTTTTTATATAATATTGTCAATCACCAACACAATATCTCTCACAGGGACAAGTGTTATCATGATAACTATCAATGTATATTTATCCTTAAAATTATCGTATCATGAAAGATAACTCTCCTTAAAATTATCCCTTGCAACCCTGCTATTCAGTTGTACCGACACTTTCAGCCTCGACTTGAAATTCGCTGGTCAGATGTAACTAGAAATAGTGCCAGACAAATAACTACAAGGCATTTTTTGTAAAACTAGATACAATATTATTTTCTAAAACAGTTACTATACTGAACTCAAGGCACTTATAAATTACTTAATATGTATAAAAATATATTTATTCCTCTATACAGTAAAGCCAAAATGAGTTTCTAAAAATATACACACATTTTTATATATTTATTTACATTGTGTATAAGAGAATTAAAAGTTATAAGCTCGCTTTATATTGTGTGATGGAATTTCAAAACATTAGACATCTCATTGTAAAAATCTACACTAAGCAACAATCACTAATATAATATGTATTTATGCTACCACACATAGAAATTCTATATTATACAATCAATAGGACATGAATAACATTCAACACTAAAGAAAAGTAAGATGACAGTATGGAGAGAGGAGCATTTATAAATTTAGGAACCTGTACTTATAGTATTAAGGTTTCTTATTTGGGTCACATACTACGATGGGAGAAATATCACCTCCTCCGATTAATATTGGAAGGCAAGATAGAAGGAAATCGGTAGAAAGCGAATGTCCTGGCTGCGCAACATCAGAGAATGGACCGGAATGAGACGAGTGGGAGATCTGCTCCGGGCAGCCCAGGACAGAGAGGTTTCGCGCAAGTGATTGCCAATGTTGGGGGGACCCGATAAGGCAAGAAGTACTTATATTATTACACACATCACGGCGTTGCAAATTGAATTATTTTATCCACCATGCATAAGTTGGTTTTTCAACTTATATAGATGATACGTGTATGTAGAATAATTAGCACAGAACGCAGTTAAGTTTCCATAACCTCTTCACTAAATAGTGAGCCCCTCTCACCCTACTATTGTTTTCTAACTGAAACAATGCTATCAAGACTTTTCTTTAGTTTGTACATGTTCCATAAATTGTAATAATTTAGCAATCATGTTTATATATTTCCACCACATCCTCTTGAGTGGCAAGGACATGATGATTATGTATGATAGAAAGGCTATATTGTATAATATATTAACTAATAAGGCATCTATGATTCCACAATTGGATAGGATTGGGCGAGTGGACACAGTGGGACCCTTGGAGAGATCAGCAGTTGGAGTGTGGTCTGTATGTCACACCTCTTCTTCTCTTCTCCATCTCCTGTTGTAAGGCTGACCTGCAACACACACACAAATATTTATAAATAAATACTCGACCTACAATATCTACATGGCTGTGAAATGTGGAATAAAAATTACATCACTGTGCGATACTAAAGTAAAATTATTTATTAGAGAAGTGACGACTACCTGCTTTATTCACATCTTATGGCTCTAGCATAAGTGAATAAAGCAGGTAGTCATCCCTTCTCTGTCACACTTTTATGTCACAAATTCAACAGTTTGAAATAATTTAGTGGGGTGTCACATTGTATTAACTTGCACCTATTCTAAAAATGTAAAGGAAAATAAATGATTTTATTATTATTATTTTTTTTTAAATGAATCTGGGTTTATCGAAATAAACCCAATACATCTTTGCACACTTCACAGAAAGCTTAAAAGCTTGTGTTGTGAAGTGGAGTAGGTCGGGGATTGATTGATTGATTTGAATTTAGTTTCAAAATTGAATGCACACGACGACTATAATACGGTGGAATTGGTGGACGTTACCCTGGGAACAAAGTGATCACTTAAGCCAGCTCAAGTGAGCTCCAACACCTCTCAATAATTTTACGTACAGTCTGTCAAGAAGGAGAGAGTTTTCGATGCGGTCGCTGCATGCAGCATTTTGCTGAATGAGAACACTAAACTTGACGCATACTGTCTCAATTGTTGCTGTATATTAATACGTACTAACCTGTACTGTTCATACTTCATGACGATAGTCTGCACCTCCTGCTTGTAGAGTCTATTGAGCATGGCATTGTAGCACTCCAACTCACTGAGCCGGAACATGTTCCAGTGGAGCTTGTGGTCCAACTCCTGGGAGGCCTTGAAGTACACCACCAGCCAGTGCGGGATTTCCTCCAGCAGGTAGGGGGGCACCAGGGCCCCCGCCATGGGCCCAAACATGTAGCAGCCCCCCACCAGGCAGGGGTGGGCGTACGACGCTTGGCGGGTCATCTCACTGTGAAAAATAAATATTTTTAAATAGGTACTTATTTTGTAGAGGTACTTATGCTGTCTTGGTGCCGACCCCGATGTATGCTAGTGAGACGTGGACATGGATGAAGAAGGACGAATCAGGGTTGCGTGTTCCGTCACATTCATGCAATTTGTCATACACGCATTAGGAGAGAGTGTATGACTGCATGCATGAATGTGACGTGCTTGTTAAATTAATGTGCTTCTGCCCGTCCTTGCTTTCTTGTAGTTCCAGCTTGTGCTGAGATGTGTGGAGAATAATAATAATGTAATATAAATATGACAAACTTGAAGTAATAGACTCCTTGTTGTGGACTGCGCACTCTCTGCCAACCAGAGGGCACAGCCTCCAGGGGATGAGTCCAGTGCGTGGTTTGTGTGTTGTGGTCCATGTAGTACTTGCGCCCGCGGAGGGTGAAGTCCACAGACCATCCCGGGGGCAGAGGGAGCTCCTCCTCAACTGGAATACAGAAAATTTTTCGCTGATTTTAAAAAAGTAAAACTTTGGAACCATCCACATCGAATGAGTGATTCTATCAATGCGCAATAACTGATTATTGCAAGTTTTGTTTAGTGAATAACAGAATACGTTATCGCATGGGCAGACTTGGTCAATATGTTCAACCCAGGACCACATTTCTTCACAATCTCAGACTTTTATATATTTTTGGACATTTTATTCTCAGACATCCTCTCCACATGCCCAAACCATTTCATCCTAGTCACGACACTCATCGAACATCCATTCATCTCTCTAATTATCTCATTTCTTACTCTATCTCACATCTTACACATTTATTCCACTTTCTTCCTTTTTCACCACATCCATGTCTCAGTTCCATAAGTGTTAAAATAGAATAGAGTAATACCTTGATTAGTTGCAATGATAGCTGAGCCGTGTTTAGGATAGTTGATGGCCGGGACACTCACACTGTTTAACACATTGGAGTAGATGGGCGTAGAGGATGGAGCGAGTTGCAGCTGAAGGTGCTGTGAGGAGCCCCCGTGCAAGCTCGAAGTCTCGCCACTATTCTCTCTCGAGAGAGCCTTGTGTTGGTTTAATAACTGCTGCTGACTTTGACTAAGAAGTTGGTGTTCTCTCTGACCGAGGTATTGTTGCTGATCTCGTTGACTGACCAGTTGCTGTTGACTTTGTGATAGCAACTGTTGCTGAGAGTGACTAATTAGTTGTTGCTGACTGTGATTCAGCAACTTGGATTGGTTCAAGTTCTTCAACTGTTGCTGGTTTTGATAGATTGGGTCTGGCTCCCGTTGTCCGGGCGGTGGTAATCGTTGCCTACTGTTTTGTCTACTTAAATTATCTACTTGTAAATCTACATAATATCCGCTATGTGATATCTGAAACAGTCAAATAAATATTGTATAGATAACTTGTAGTGAGTTAAGGAGTTGGCGTCGCAGAGAATCCAAATAGTGACAACCCAAGACAGGAGATCCTGGGGCCTACGTACGAGGAGGCCCGACTCTCGATGAACCGGGACAGAGAAGAAGAACTTATAGTGAGTAATGGGCAATAGCGCTACATTTCAGAATCAAAATAATCAAATTCTTTCATAATTCAGTAGTTGTTGAAGGTTTTCACAGTGAACATGAGATGACTGCTTGATTTTCGGGCGAACAATTATTACACAATTCAATTATTGTAGTTGACTTGAAAAAGCTGATTATCATTAAACAATTTCTCGAATATAGTAAAACGGTTGTACTATCTAACTACCGGACTAATCGTCCATCTAGAAGAGAGAATACAATGTGAAGGTAGGTTAGACTTACAGAAGGAACTATGTCTTGTGTGTGAAGCGATGAGGGAGGATTGGATATCCCATCTCCTCCTGTAGAAAGACTAGCAAACCTGCAACATTATAATAAAGATTATGTAACAAAAAACATTACAGACATCGGATCAATACAGCAAAAAGTAATCTGTGTACATCGGGAGATTCAATGCCCTAGGAACCTGGGACTAAGAGATGTGCAGGGACGTAGAGTGAACAAACATATTATACAGTTTATTTACTTGTATAATACTACCTGCATAATGCACGCTGATACAAGTTACATGGAATTTATTGTTTACATCTCAATTATTGTTTTATTGCCTTATTTTACAGCAGTGATATTTAATGTGTTATATGATTGACCCCCTTATTCCAGTAAATTTATAGTCTGGGGGCTTTAAATTTAAATTTGAAATAAAATAAAATAAAAAATGTTTTAATGATACACTTACTTTGTAAACTATATTCTTTAATAATAAATTGAAATTGAAGGAGATATTGATGGTTGTACAGAATTCAAGTAAAGATGGAAACCCCCGTAATTTAAATATAAAGAAAACTAATACTTTTGGTCACGAGCTGTCTATGAAATTATAGGATTAGTATAAGGTTTTATTGCACCTCATCAGTAAAAAGGCATTCATTTTCCCAATGTACAGTAATATGTCATCTCACCTGTGTGCAAGATTAGGCACAGATTCACTGGGTGTGTATTTACCAGCGTGCCCACCCAATCCTTGTGCCTTACCGAACCTGTGTTCTTGTGGTGGAGGTGTGGGCTGAGCACCCGACATGGGAGACATGCCCATGACTTCAGGTTGTTGACTCTTTGAGCGTCTGTTTCGATCCGCCGTCCACACATTAATTACTGAAATAAATGTTACAAATCATGACTCCATATCTAGAGAACAGAATCCAAATTTTATGGTTCTATTGTAGAAGCGCAGCCCCTTTCGAGGTCAAGTTAATTTTGTTTTAAAACACGATAAACTTTTGACAGGAGTGACATTTCAAGTCCAAAACATCGTAAATTTACTAAATTCGTTTAAAAAAAACACATTCTGACTTTCTGTGCCCTCGTCCGGCCCCACCAAAAAAGTTTTTCACAAAAAGTGGGCCGCGCTTCTACAATAGTTCCAATTTCACTGTGTATTGCGTTTATAATACAGTCATACTTACTGGGCATTTCTGGAGGAGTGTCTTTCTTAACATACTTCCCGACGACTCCATCCTTGATCCCCTTTTGTCCTTTTCTGGAGATCATCTTAACACAAACACTTTACGCGTCTTTCAACACACCAAATGATATTAAATTTCCTATTAGCATTATTGTAGAGTATTCACGACGAAACTCCCGACATGAATCGACCAAATTGCACTATTACTTAATCAACTTACATAAATTTAATTATAACAAAGATGATAAGTTTTTTCTTTCTAAAGTTTGTGCAAAAGTTTCGGTTTCACAAATTTTCAAGATTCTTTTATTTTGACATATGAAAGTTCCATAGATATTTAAAACACTTTATCTATGGACTAAGTGTTGCCTCTTCAACGGCTTTTCAGTTCTAATTCATAGGAAAGCAGCTCATAAACAGCTGAAAATACTATTAAATTCATGAAACATTTTAGCTTTATTTATTTCAATTTTAAGATTTGACAATATGTATGGATATCATACTTATTTCATCTTAAAAAGTTAAATGTGGTCTTGTAATTTTTTATCAATAAAAAAATGATTATCAATCTGGCAACATTTTAACCGCGACGTGTCATTTTACAATTTGTGTTTTTCTTTGACAAGTAGTGTTCTGTGTCGGATGCCAGCGCATTAAGTGTTTGTTTAAAATAAATTTTTGTATAATAAGATGCCGGCTGTGGAGCATGCAACCGGGAAAAGCAAACGAAAGGGCGACAGCAAGATGAGTTCGGCGGCCGGTTACAGCACGCTGCTCACTTTCACCATTTTGGCACTCGCCTGGCTCTCGGGGTTCGCCTCCCGGCTCTTTGCGGTTATTCGCTTTGAAAGCATTATACATGAATTCGATCCATGGTAAGTCTCTGAGGAGAATATACAGAGGATATAATGATACAACACAGTGAAAAGAAACTAAGGACACAAGTGTCCTTTGATTTCTTGCCGGTAGTGAGGTTACTGATGATGTTTCACCATGTTTCAGGTTTAACTATCGCGCCACCGCGTATATGGTGCAGCATGGGTTCTACAACTTCTTGAACTGGTTCGATGAGCGCGCCTGGTATCCTCTGGGGCGCATTGTGGGCGGTACTGTGTACCCGGGCCTCATGATCACGTCAGGATCCATTCACTGGTTGTTGCATGCTCTCAACATTCCCGTGCACATCAGAGATATTTGTGTCTTTTTGGCTCCTGTGTTTAGGTAAGTCTTCATCAGATATATTGCTTAAACAGGATGGCAAACTGTTCTAGAATATTCTGTATTCTACATAATGATCAGGAATCTATGCAAAGGAATAGAAAAATGTTTGTTTTGTGTGTAGATTCTACTGACATCCTCTCAGTGATTGTGCATTTTAACGTGAAGTTATATTTAAAGTTGAACAATGGTAATTCACATTCAAAATTTTGTACTCTTCCGCTATTGTGGGCCCACTTGCAGCCGAGCCTAAAAGTGTCAGAAACAGTCATAGATGTGTCTTTTGAAAACTTTAGTAAAATGACTGTTAGCTTGTTAGTACTAATACGGTGCTACTGTAAACAGTGCTAAAGCACTATCTTTTGACAAAGTAAACTTATAGTAATCATGTGACCATAATCGGCGATTTTTTCCGACACTTTGGTTCGGTTGCGGGTGGAACCACAATAATTGAAGAGTTTGCACAATATACAGTCTGTCAAAAAAGAGTTGGTGGCGGATTAAATTGGAACTACGATTTTGTTTGCTGGCAATGAGGCTGCTTGTATGGAAATTATACAAGTGTTGCCATTATGGTTGCCAAAAAAGCTACATCTGGCGCCCTCATCGAACACCAACTCTTTTTTGACAGACTGTAAGAGCCATCAATAAAGATTGATGTGGACTATATATTACGAAAAGAACGGAAATGCTTGGTACAAAGCAATCTGCAAGATTGTAACCACATCATCATCATATAACGAACGATACACAAATCCCGATGACCCTTAAGGCGAAGATACACACGAGAGATTTTGGCCTCCCGGATACCAAAATGACAGATCTCTTGTGTGTAAACACATCGGAGACGCGAGATATCTCTCGATACCGCGCGCCTCCTGAGACGGTCTGCGCACGCAAGTCTCGCGTCGTGTATTTTACATATTTTCGTCTCAGGGACGCGTCTCCGGTCTTTTGACATGTTCAATTTTAATCTGAGGTCTCTTGGAGATGTTTGCAACTGAATTGGATTGGCGCGCGTGGGCACGTGGTTTTTGTATTGATATATAATTTTAAACATTCCTGCGATTGTGACGATATTAGTACATTGTTAATAATACAATTGTTAGTTGATTATAATATTATTTTTAAATAATGGCGGATTAATAACAGTTGCATTTGCATTTGAAATATGAATACAGTTGTGAAATTTACATTAACATTACGTGTTTTGTTATTCCCTTCATGTCCTACAACATTTATAGCAAACTATGTAGTTACCATTTCACCCTTTAATATTCATCGAAGGAACATAAGGAGGAAACAAAATTTCGCTACTCACAACTACTCACAACGGTTTCGGGTATGTAGTGCATACCGATACTTGCTTTGGCTTATGTCACTGATGTCATAGGAATGGTGTACATTAAAAGAAGGTCTAATTAAGTATTCTATTTCATTTACTAACGCAGAAAAGGAAATATACACATACGCATGTAAATAAAGTACCGACCGACATATGTACATTACTGAATCGATAAATAATTTTAAAGCGGTATATAATTATAATTATATATAATTATAATTTGGGGGGGAGGGAGGGAGTCCCGTCGGCGCCTCCACGTGGCGAACCCTGGGCAACGTGGGTGTCTTCGTCCCTCTTCGGGGGTCGGAGCCGCCTGCGGCGAAGTTCGACGGGATAGGGACGCTGGGCTGATCACCCAGCACCCGAAACTAATTAGGGATTAACAGGCAAAACACCACCAGGCCTCGGACGCACGGACCCGCACAGGGGGGGGCCCGCGCAGCTCGTGCATCCCCTGCAACGACCACGGAACTCAAAAGGTTTTTGAAAGTCGGGACCTACAACGTGAGGACGCTGAGACCGAACAAGGAGTTGGTTGCCGCCAAGGTAGCGAGCGATTATGGACTCGATCTGTTGGGTGTGTGTGAAGCGCGCCTGCTGGGCTCTGATCGGTGTGATGCCGGGGATTACTCCATGCTTTACTCCGGTCATAGAACATTACACAGGAGAGGCGTTGCCTTTGCTCATGAGCAGACGAGCTTCTAGCTCGTTCCTTGACTGGGATCCAATTTCAGACAGGATCTTACGCGCATCCTTTAGGGCAGCGGGTGAAACGTTGACGGTACTTGTATGTTATGCTCCCACGGAGGATGCGGGCGTCGCTGCAAAGGACGGTTTTTATAACCTTCTGGAGGCTGTGACGTCTCGTATCCCCAGACGGCACAGGGTCATTGTGATGGGCGACTTCAATGCCAAGGTAGGCAGTGACCCGTCAAACGGACCCGGCGTAATGGGTAGGCATGGCATGGGAGTGCTAAATGACAATGGCACCCGGCTGATCGAATACACGACACTCCATGGTTTCCTGATAGGGGGGACTTTGTTCCCCCATAAAGACATCCACAAATATACCTGGACCTCCCCTGATGGCCGAACCAGAAATCAAATTGACCACCTCTTAATCAGGGCTTCAAACCGTTCTGACTTGCTCGATGTCAGGACATACCGCGGAGTTGACCTGAGCTCAGATCATGAGCTGCTTGCTGGCTCTCTAAAACTCAGGTTCGAAAGATTTGCAAGACCACCTGCACCGCGGATACTTGATGTACGTAGGTTGGAGTGCCCTCAGTCGCGTATTCGTTACGAGGCTGAGCTTCACAGGAAACTTGAACCCGAGAGGTTTCTCTCTGACATACCCTCAGTGGAGGCTGCGTGGGAGAGACTCCGAGAGGTAATTAAAGAGTCAGCTGCTTCGATCATTGGATATAGGGACAGGAAGAATCCAGGCTGGATGTCAGCGGAATCATGGAGACTCATTCAGGATCGTCAAATGTTAAAGGTCCTCAGAGATGGCGAAAGATCCCCGAATAGGCTGGAGACCTTGAGAACTCAATACAGAGAGCTTGACCGCAAGGTGAAGCAATCTGTACGTCGCGACAAACGGCATAACATCGAAGCCACCATACAGCGGGCAGAATCTGCAGCGGCCGTGAATGACTCGAGGACTCTCTTCGAAATCTCCCGAGAGCTGGGCGGCAGGGGTCAGAAAAGAAGAATGGACGCGGTGCGAGACCGCAACGGAAATCTGATCTCTTCGCCTGACCTGCTTAGGGGGAGATGGAGAGAGCATTTTGAGTCAATTCTAAACCGACCGGACCCCTCCTCGCCCTTCAACATTGGCGAGGAGGAGGGAGACCTAAACATACCACGAGCGAGTGGTATAGTTGAAGGACCTCCGAGTCACGGGGAGATTGTGTCTGCTGTAAGGAAACTCAAGAATAACAAGGCTCCAGGAGATGATGGTATCCATGCAGAGCTCATAAAATGCGGCATGAACGCACTCATTGACCCGCTTTACCACCTCTTCAATAAGATCTGGAATGAGGGGCTCTGCCCAAAGGACTGGAGGAACGGAACCATCATAACACTATTCAAAAAGGGGAACCCTCAGGAATGTGGAAATTACCGTGGAATTACTCTACTGAGCGTACCCGGTAAGGTCCTATCTCAGATCATCTTGAACCGCATCCAGAAACCAATCTTAGCCATACTGAGGAAGCAGCAATGTGGCTTTGTGCCGGGCAGGTCCTGTTCGGACCCAATTTTCTGTGCCAGGTGTGTCCTCCAACAATCACAAGAGTATAACTCGCCAGTCGCTTGCTGCTTCATTGATTTCGAAAAAGCCTTTGACAGCCCCCATAGAGAATCAATTTGGAAGATATTGGCCCTTTACGGTATTCCCACGAGGCTGGTAGCCATGATCGAAGCCCTGCACACGGACTCGGAGTGCAGTGTGAGAACCTCCTGTGGTCCAACTGACACCTTCAGGATCACAACTGGGGTTCGACAAGGATGTGTACTGGCGCCTTTCATCTTTGTTACCGTCATGGACTACCTTCTCAGAAAATCCACGGGGAACTCAGGGGGAGTGCCGTTATTGCAAAGACCTGCCAACGAAACAAACGTGGGAACTCTACACGATCTAGAATATGCGGATGATCTCGCCCTATTCGACACGTCTGTGGGTGGACTACAGCACAGCACTACAATGCTCTACAACAACGCGACACGCCTTGGCCTCAAGGTCAACACTGGCAAAACTGAGTACATCTGTAACGATGCATGTCCGGATAGGGTCACAGCTATGATTGTCAACGGCAATCAAATCTCCCAGGTAAACAAATTCAAATACCTGGGCGCCACCATCACCCCGGCAGGTGACCTCCGGACAGAACTGCCCATTCGCATCGGAGCTGCCAGTGGGGCATTCAACAACATGGACAAGATCTGGAAGGCATCCGGGTTTAGTATCCAGACAAAACGCCGCCTATTCAACGCCTGTGTGATCCCTGTCCTCCTCTACGGCTGCGAGTCATGGCACTTAACCAAGGCTCAAGAGCGTAAGATACTCAGCTTTGAGAATAAGTGTCTTAGGAGGATACTGGGTATCACATGGCAAGAACGTAAAACCAACGAATACGTTCGACGGCGTTCCCAGCAACGATCAATCCTGTCAGTAATACAGGAAAGACGTTGGTCGTGGCTGGGCCATGTTTTGCGAATGCCCAACGACAGCTGGCCAAAGAGAGCGCTGTTTTTCCACCCACAGGGGTCCCGACGCCCCGGAAGACCCTCTTTCACAGTGCACCGTTCCTATGACAACGAGATCAGAGCGTTAGGAATGACGTGGAGAGAGGTAATATCACTCGCACAAAATCGCTCTGAATGGAGACGCCTGGTAGCCTCCCTGTGCTCCCGAATGGAGACATAAAGGGCGTAGTAGTAGTAGTAGTAGTATATAATTATATTTTTTAATCACAATACTCGTAAATACATGACACTAGAGTATGTACACAAAACCAAACCCCATTATGGCGCCAAAAATACTAATAGAATGAATGCAGCAACAGACCAAAGTCTCGCGTCTCGAGATAGTCCCGTGTATTTTAGAATTTGATGACAGGAGGCGATTGTCGGCCATTTTTACTAGAGATGCCGTCTCTAGAGACGAAAATCTCCCGTCGTGTATTTCACTGAAGAGACTGACGCCATTTTGTCAGTGCCTGGAGGCGCGTCTCCTGAGACCCCGTATATCCACACCTTTATAAATAAACTAATTAGTTGTTACTATTTCCAGTGGTCTGACAGCCATCTCCACCTACCTGCTGACCGCTGAGCTGTGGTCTCGTGGTGCTGGACTGTTTGCAGCGTGTTTTATTGCCATAGTCCCCGGGTACATCAGTCGCTCCGTGGCCGGGAGTTATGACAACGAGGGGATCGCCATCTTCGCCCTGCAGTTTACTTACTACCTCTGGCTGAAGAGCGTGAAGACTGGCTCCATCTTCTGGTCTGCTATGACGGCTCTCTCCTACTTCTACATGGTAATGTTTCAACAAATCATTATTACTATTAATTATTAATATTTTGATGTAATTTTAACTTTAGAGGTTATTTGCTGTCATTCGGCTTTGGCGTCTTATCGTTTTCTCAGCCAATATTGAAAGCATCGTTTTGAAACTGAAGACAGTGATAGATGAAAGTATGGACTACAAGTTGACTGTCCTAGAATTACAATATTTGGAAATTCCGAAAGTACCCTTGAAATTTACAGGAAGAATCCATTACTCGTGCAGTTTACAGATGTAAAACTATAATTTAGCCGAAATATTGGTAATTATAAGGTTAACAAGTTGAATGTCGTAGATTTTTTAATTTGTTCCCAAATTCTTGTTAAGAAGGTATAATTCACATCGTCGCTTACGTTATTCATATTTCGCGCTAACTTTCTCATACAAAGTTTGATAATGTTGAAGCGAAAATAGAATGGTTTTTGCTCAGTGCATATAGGCCCTTGAGTAGGTATACTTTCAACGTAATTTGAACTTGAATACCTACTACACAAATCACTCAGTTAAGATTCAAGAACTAGGTACGTAATCTATAGAGCGAAACACAGGTAATTGAATACCAACGATAAGCTCAGTAATTAATTATACGCAGTACCTAGTATATGGTTATAGTAGGTACCCGGTGTATTATTTCCAATCCGACGATTCTTGCTGAGATTTTTTTATGTTCCAAATTCATATGGATGAGCGTGCTCACACATGTTGTTCTATCCACCATCAGGTAGAATAAACATCGTACATGATTCTCCGATAGATAAAGTGATTCGTTAAGTCTCAATGAGCTGTCACAGCATGTCGACATTTTCTCGGCTAACGACGTCGGATTTGTGAAATTAATGGATTACCGCTGAAGCCGAATTACTGTCCCTCATTGTTCACAGTGCTGGGGCAGTTCGTTTGAGAGATATTATGAGGGTGGTTGATGTATGTTCATCCCTTGTTTATTAGTTGTTTGATTGTTTGTATATTTTTTGTACATGTCTGCACACTCTTCGGCGCAAAGGCCTAAAAGCTGATTATTTTAGTTAATAATAATACCATCATATTGTTCACCCTATGTAGGTGTCTGCGTGGGGAGGCTATGTGTTCATCATCAATCTGATTCCACTCCACGTGTTTGTGCTGCTCCTCATGGGGAGGTACTCCATGCGCCTCTTCACATCATACACCGTCTTCTACATCCTCGGCCTGCTGCTGTCCATGCAGATTCCGTTCGTGGGATTCCAGCCCATCCGGACCAGCGAACACATGGCAGCCTCGGGTAACACACTTTTTTTATTCGATCTTACTACATACAACAAGCATTGACAAACTTAAACAACAAATAAACCAGTGAAGACTCAAGAATTATCAAAATACAATTCAAAAGAAGTCAAAAACAGTTTAAAATCTGACTATTATATGTAGGGTAGGCAGAGAGAATAGAACGCCAGCCAAGCTCCCCTACCCTTAAACACACTTGCTTCCGTCACATTAATACAATTCATCACACTCCACAACGTACCAATTGGTTCTTGGACTGCACATATATTTTCTCTGTCATCCGTTCATCATTCGTCCTCTCTACATGTCCTAACAATCTCAACTCGTTCACTTTTATTCTAATTACAGCATTCATCTTACAGTCACTCGTCTATCTTTCAAATATCGTAATGTCAATATTGTTGTATTGCAGGTGTTTTTGCTCTGATGGTGGCCATTGGAAGTCTGCGCTACCTGCAAGGGATGATGCCCAAGGGAGAGTGGAAGAAGGTGATATTGGCTGGCGGACTCTTGGCTGCCGGCGCTGTGTTCCTGTCTGTGGTAGCCCTGACCTATATGGGGGTTATTGCACCTTGGAGTGGAAGGTATGTCGTATCATGTATTGTTTATTCAGGTGCATACAAAACTACTATTGTTGTAACACGCATGTTGCACTGTTTGGTCAGATGGTTTTGTATTCATTACAAAACAAAATATAACTACTGATGCGTAATCCATGAATGCTGCCTGTGTATAAACACTACGCAAACATGTGTCCACCATACATATATGGTAATATAAGATCATTAAATGGAATTACAATATGGTAGTATTTTAACATATTGTTTGTTTTATTGTTATTGTATGTGGATGGTAGATACAAAGAATTGGTATGTAGCATATAGTTAAGCCCCCTATTTTTTTGGATGAATGACTGATGCTCTATATGCTAGGTGCCAGTGGCGGATCCAGGATTCAATTTTGGGGGGGGCTGAATGTCGTCACATGGTAAAAAGTACTGTTACTCAACGTTTTGGGGGAGGCTAGGGGGTTGAAACCCCTAGATTTGTTGTATATAAAGTACTGTCACTCATGGTTTTGGGGGGGCTTCAGCCCCCTAGTACCCCTGGATCGCGCTAGTGCTAGATGCATTCTCTGTTATCTAATGTTGCTATCTCGTTCGCGTGCGTAACATAAAGCGAAACGGGAAACAAAACGTCAGTGCGTGTTAATATAGTTAATATATATCTGTATTTTGAAGTGACACATTTAATACGTTTACTGACCGTAACGGCAATGGTAATCTACTCTTGCTATTTTCTTTCGAGCAACCGGTCCTTAGTAAACACAGGGAAAGACCAACTTTAGATACAGTCCCAATAATAACGTTGCTTCTTTACACCAGGTTCTACTCGCTGTGGGACACGGCGTACGCCAAAGTTCACATCCCCATCATCGCCTCCGTGTCGGAGCATCAACCCACCACGTGGTTCTCCTTCTTCTTTGATCTTCACGTCCTCATCTGCACCTTCCCGGTCGGCCTGTGGTACTGCATCAAGAACATCAATGATGAGAGAGTATTCGGTAAGTATACTAAAACATTTGTTTTGAATACATGAATGATGTGTATGCGGTGACTGGATCCTTACGATCACTCGGTGGTTTGAGCTGGACAATATCGGAATTTTGATTTGAATATCTTTTTCAAAACCCTTTCCTACAATACAACACATAACCGTGGGGTTGCCGCTGGTTCTATGGAGGCGATTTAAAATTAACGGACTTAAATTAATGGAAGTAAAATGTAACTGAAGATAATTAATCCGTAAATTATTTCTGGATGTGAGAAAAGTGTTTAATCGTTAACCAAAATGTTAACTTCGGTAAATAACGATTAACACTTTTCTGCCCAGCTTCGCCTATTACTTACTCCATCTCTCAGCATTTTTCATCGCATTTTTCTCAGTGACCTCATCATCACCGCATTTATTCCACTCTTGTCTCTTTTTTATGATTATTGTACTAATTATGTTTGATTCACCAGTTGCTCTGTACGCTTTGAGCGCCGTATACTTCGCTGGTGTGATGGTGCGTCTGATGTTGACCCTCACTCCCGTGGTGTGCGTGCTGGCCGGCATAGCCTTCTCCGGGCTCCTGGGACTGCATCTCAAGGAGGATCAGGATGTCACAACCGTCACAGCCATACTGGATGACTCGCAACACAATAAGACTCTTTATGATAAGGTAATAATCCTACATACTTACTGCATTATTTAGTTAAATACTAGAGAACTATAAGGTCCCGTACACTGGGTATTTTAAAGTTTAGTTTCTGCACAACACACTGAAGGAGTTAAATTCTCAAAATGATCGCTAAAACTGGCGGAGGATCATTAATAATTACACTGGCTCTCAAAACAGAACCACCCGTAGACCCATTATAATTGCAGAGCAGCCTTGTACAAAGTGTGACAGAGTGTGCTTGTCCAGAATCGGCCTCCATAGTCACCTTCAATGGCATCGTCGGCAGGACCAATAACAACGTGGCAGCGATTCTTCTGAGTTAAAGACATGCTCGGCAACGGGCTCTTGGTATTATTAACAGTGGAGTTTCACTAATCCGGCACTATTTAAAATCAGAGGGTGTTGGATTATTGTAAAGTTCGAATTAGTGGGTTGTATAGGAAAATTCAATAATTGGTCTCAAAATATTATTATTTTATTATTATTAGTTATTGGGTAGGCAGCTTTCGCTGCTTTGACCCAAGTCCCAGTTAGGTTGTGATTATATTATCTAGTCTATTCTTGAAGGTGTTGGTGTGTAGTATGGAGCAAGTACCACTGACTCTGGCAACTGATTCCAAGCACTGACAGCTCTATTGGTTGTGGAAGTGTTTCCGTGGGTTAGATGTGAATCTTGTTGTTGTCAGTTTCAGCTGGTGTCCTCTTAGGTGCATATTAGAGTTCATGGTAAACATAGCCGGTAGAATTCACAGGAATGATGGTTATGCAACACTTTGTACAATTAAATAGGATCTCCTGGATCGCGTCTCTCTTTCTATGTAGACATTAATTGAAAATAGGGCGCGGCGGAGGGGGGGTGGGTGTCTCCCAAATGATTAGTTTGCACGATGATTAATAAGACATGTTTTTATTATATTTAGGCTGGCAAGGTGCGTAGGATGCGGCACGAGCAGGAGAGCATGAGCGTGGAGGGGGCGGGGGCGGCCGCCAGCGCCCAGAGTGAGGGCTTGGGCTCCAACCTTCGCAGCACAGTGGTGGTGCTCATTATGATCCTGCTGATGCTGTTTGTTGTGCACTGCACTTGGGTCACCTCCAACGCTTACTCCAGTCCATCCATCGTCTTGGCTTTCTATACTAATGATGGGTGAGTCCTGCTCTTTTATATCTGTGACTGTGTGAGATGCTCACACAGTCACAGATATAAATATACAACGCTTAAATATAACATGTTTCATTCATCCATCACAGCAATTTTATAAGCACACAGATAACCGAATCGACCGTTTGCAAAAAAGCTCTGACCAAAATCTCTCTCTGAATTCAGTGTTACCCTGATTTTGAATTCAGAAAGAGGTTTTGGTCGGAGATTTTTTTGCAAACGGTCGATTCAGTTAACTGAACTTCCGGACTGTGTGATAGCCCATACACAGGCCATACATAATACATCAGTTATTTACACACTACATGTTTACAAATGTGTGTACAGGATTCAGAGTAGGTACTAATTGAATAGGGAAGATGCGGAGAGGATAGGGATGAGATTCAGGTATAGATTTGCTGTCCCACATTACATTTCTTTATGATCTCACTGTGTATTCATTAAGTTGTAGTTTATTTTATTTGACACAATATTTATATTGTATTGTTTGTTTGTTTTGCTTTCCAAAAGGGATGAAGGAGGGTGAGTATTATTTTATTTAACCTTACCCCATTATGAGAGGTTCTGATGTGGTGGACCTTTATTTGGTGGGCCGGGACCAGTGGCCGGAGCGGACGAGTGTGCGTCGTAAAATGGGATATAACCGGAGGCGATGGCCACCAGGTAGATTCCCGGGATTCTATCCGGTACTGGTGCGACTCAATAAGGGGAACAGACTGCGACTCTGTAAGATAAATGAGCATGAAGTCTTTGGAGGGGCAACAGATAGCGGTGGACTCACTTCCCATCCGTGATCCCCTCTCAGTCCTGGACTTCGTAAAGCATCTGGGACTGGAAGAGCTCTCCTAGCTGGGTTGTCACCAAGTGGGCTAGTGGGGGGGAGTAGGATAGCTCTTATATAAAGAAAGAAAAAGGTGTGATCATCTGTAATACTCAAGTTCCTATAACAAAGTAATTATTGTTACTAATTGTAATGTATTATTTGCTCAGGTCCCGCCAGATCCTGGATGACTTCAGGGAGGCCTACTATTGGCTCTCACAGAACACACACGAAGACGCTAGGGTCATGTCCTGGTGGGATTACGGATATCAGGTATACACAACAGCTATCTGTTCTCATAAGGTCGTAGTGTTTCATTCTGTCTGTTTTCACATATTTCATAGCACCCTGTATAATAAAAGAGCAGAGATATGACACGTATAAGCAGTAAACAATATGCTCGTGCTATCTTACTTTAACTACTGTTAAAATGCTTTACGAGAAAGAGACAAACAGAAGTTCTACTGGTTGTCTATGATTATGGTGTGTCTTACAAAAATTCGTGAAAAAGAGCGGAAGGGGGAACGGTGGGAGGAAAAATGACATTATTATATTGGCAGCAGTGTTGCCAAAGCTTGCCAACTTAACAAGCGGCGATATTTGCAGGCAGCTTGTGGCAACTTCCAATCCCGCAAATGGTGTGGCACCTTATGCATTTCTCATTATTTATCCACACCACCTAATTTCTTTGTGAAAGACTGCCTGCCTGACATTCTCAAAATGTGCCTTAGCTAGGACCATCGTTTTTTTGTTACCAGATTATTATTATTTGACATTGCAGATAGCGGGGATGGCTAATCGGACGACTCTAGTTGACAATAATACGTGGAACAATTCCCACATTGCGTTAGTTGGCAAGGCAATGGCGTCCAATGAGAGTGCAGCGTACGACATCATGGGGGCCCTGGGAGTCGACTACGTGCTGGTCATCTTCGGAGGGGCCATCGGATATTCCGGAGACGACATCAACAAGTTCCTGTGGATGGTGCGCATCGCAGAGGGAGAGCATCCTAAGGATATTAGGGTGAGTTGTAGGAGAATGATTACATGAATATTTTCTATGATTGTAGGAGAGTGATTACATTTTGGTGACTGTTTTGTGTGGTTGTAGGAGAATGATTGTACATTGACGATTATTTTGTGTGATTATAAGAGAAAAATTACATATTAATGATCACTTTGTGTGGTTGTAGGAGACAAATTAATGGATATTTTGTTTGATTGTAGGAGAATGATTACATATTGATGAATATTTTGTGTGATTGTAGGAGAATGAATACATTTTTTTGTGTTGTAGTAGAAGAATGATTACTCGTTGATGATTATTTTATCTGGTTGTAGGAGAATTGTAACACATTAATGATTATTTTATGTGGTTGTAGGAGAATGATTACATATTGATGTATATTTTATGTGGTTGTAGGAGAATGACTACATTATTTTGTCTGGTTGTAGGAGAATGATTACTTCACGGAGAGAGGGGAGTTTAGGATTGATGCTGAAGGTGCCCCAGCGCTACTCAACTGTTTGATGTACAAGTTGTCGTACTATGGATTTGAAGGCACTAGAGGGGACGCTCGGGCACCGGCTGGCTTCGACCGCACGCGCCAGGCTGTGCCGGGGAACAGAGGCTTCTCCCTCACGTACTTAGAAGAAGCGTATACCAGTGAACACTGGCTAGTTAGGATCTACAGGTTTGTAATACAGACACATCTACCTTAAGGTGCTCTTACACGAGTGATTTTTCGAGCAATAGTTGCAACAACTCATATTGATTAACATTATTTCCCAATATATAGCAATTATTTCGGCAATATTTTAAGACGAGACAACAATATTGCGTGTAATCGGAATCGGTGAGAATTGACTAAAATGTACAAACCGATTGGATATTCAGCTATTTATCTCGCCGATATCATGATAATTCTCTATCTCGTTTGTGCTCAAAATTTTTGTCTGGCTTTAAATATTGCCGAAATAATTGTTATACATTGCGAAATAATGTTAATCAATACGATTTTTAAGAGCTACCGCATTTATTGCTCATGTGAGTGCACCTTTATAGTCATAAATTTTATCATTCTTTTCTACATGGATCCTCTCATTTCACAAATTATTCACTTTCTCCTTACAGTTATCCTCCAATTATCTAATTCGTTTGTTGTTATATATAAGTTTGGATATTAATGTATCATGTGATTATAATTCAGGGTCAAGAAACCAAATGAATTTAACCGTCCCAGACTTCCAGTGGCTCAGAGACAAATCAAGACGTCGGGATTCATATCTAAGAAGGTAATACAACATGTTATGTAATTTGTATTTATCAGGGTTCACTGAATATCATCCATAAATATCATGATATTTATCCATAAATATCTGATTTAAGAACTAAAGGGTTCGTTGATACCTATCTATTGATATGTCTCATATTTATCCGATATTTATCATAAATATCAGATTTTAACAAGCTAACAGTTCACAGATATATATTAGCTGATATTTATCCGATATTGTTTACTGTAAATATCGGATTTTAACGATCGAAAATGTATGAGTACATGGTTGGTGCAGTTGGTCGAGGTGACAGTCTCTCGAGCGGGAGGTGCCGGGTTCAAACCCGGCGCTGACGATGTACTCCACACTTTGCGATACAGGCTTTTAGCCTAGTGCAAGGTGTGCAGGAAAGTATTTGGGTTTGTGTATGCAAGACCAGATCCTTTTCTGCATATATGTATCATGATATATATCTGATATTTATCTTATGATGTTTAATCGAATTTTTATGAACCCTGGTATTTATCTCAATACTCACATACTTGCTTAACTGAGTACACATACATACACAATACATGACTAATTTTGATTTGTTAATTTGTTTCCCCTACAGACAACAAAACGCAAGAAAGGAACAATAAAAAATAAACCGACCGTCGTGAAAGGAAAGAAACTAGTGAAATAATAATACAGTGAGTGAGGCGAGGCGAGTGAGTGAGTAGTGGAGTGGCGAGTTGCGAGTGGTGAGTGGCGAGATGATGATATATAAGGTCTACATGATGAGGAGGACTATGATAGTAATAATAATAAATAATGAATATTGTTATGGCGGATAAAAAGACTGGTCTTGTAACAAAGTGTATCATAATAATACTAATAATATATTATAGTGATGTGTCGTGTGATCAATTTCAGTTAACTGCGTCGGTCGTTTCAAATGTTAAATGTAGGTGGAATTCGTATGAATGCGCCGAGAATATAAATAATGCGGGGCACTTTGTTAAAAGGTATTTTTTTTAACAGTCGTTATTTAGGATGGAAATAAAATAATACTTTTTATAAAAATTCACGAAATAATGACGTTTATTTGAATTTTCGGTGCATTCTTATACAATTTCCACTTCTACACTGCATTTATTTTGTTGGTGGTTGGGTACTTGATTACATTAGTAGTAGTTCTATTGAAACATCTCGCATCTATGGTGAGCTAAACAGTCTGTAATTTGAACAGTAAATAATGTATTTTGAGATTCTAAGCGAAATAAGAAAAACATAAGCGACAAAATCGATTTTGGCTTAGTGTTTAAAGTCTGTAATTTGAACAGTAAATAATGTATTTTGAGATTCTAAGCGAAATAAGAAAAACATAAGCGACAACATCGATTTTGGCTTAGTGTTTAAAAAGGGGACCGAATATTAAAAAAAATATTTGCATCTTGCCTTAGACATTTTGTCAACCGAATTACAGCATTCTTCTTCAGCCTAGTCCCGTCCACTCCTGGACGAAGGCCTCCTCCATCTGCTTCCACGCCGCAATTATGGCATTATATCTAACAAATTACGGGAATAATCTCAATCAGTAAATTTCAGAGGTAGATTTTATCAGAGAGAACTTACTAAAATCGTTTTTCTACTTCTGTTATTATTTATTTATTGTTTGGCAACGTCGAAGTATTGTCACATCGTTAAAGTCTGACATCCAGAGCCTCTAGCCACTGGAGGAATTCAGGGGACAGGCTGGCAGCACTGTCAATGGTACCGGGGTAAGCATGTATGGGGCAATCAGGCAAGATGTATGTATAATGTATCAAGGGAATACTGACATTGTCTGGTCATCTTCACGACTGAGCGAGTTAACTCTGTTGTTCACTGACACAAAGATCATAATACATTTACTTAATAATCATACATAATATAACTACATACATATGTCGAGTAGTGGCGTGTCTTATACATACATAATATTCTCACTGGTTTTGAGAAATACCATTTTTTTTACGTATTGAATTAGATTTATCTGCATTGCACAGATGGAAATACATTACAGTTTTTTCCTCAACAGAGATGAGAGGCATCTTCATTCACATAACGTAGCGTTATGTGAACTCCCTTAGGGAAGAAGCAGGATGGGTGTTCCAATGCTTACGAGTCGGCTTTGGCTGGCTTAAGTGATCACTTTACGCCCAGGGCAACGTTCACCCATGCCACCGCTTCCGCTGTCAGTCGTGTAATTTTTTAAAGTTGTACATATGCTACAGCTGGAAATTATTTCACATTGACCCAACGTTTCCGATGCTAACGCCATCTACTGAGCAGTATCGGCTGAGTAAACGCCAAAGCCGAATGACAGCAGATGGCCTCTTTAGTAGTAGCTTCTTACATTTATATAAGACACGTCACAAATCACTGATCGGGGTGGGTTGCCTGTTGTTTTGTGAGTAGGTTTTATACAATACATAGATATTACAATAATGTACATAGAAAGCAGTATATCTGTCCGTACTTAATACATTATATAATAATATAATTCACGCTATATCTAATACATAGTAATAAAAGTGTAATACATACGTACTATAGTAATTAAACAAATCAACACACTTATATATATATATAAGAAAATATATTAGGGACTGGAAGATATCAGTCGTATTTTTTGGATAAATTAATGTTTTTTGCAATATGGGATGTTGTTGTTTGTACATTTATTTCATCAAAATGGACTGTTGTACGATTTTTGATACGTGAACAGAAACAAAATTGAAACATGAGCAACAGTGTGAGTTGAGGTGGTCGGTAGCCTAGTTCGTAACGCACTCGATTGTTAATCCAGTGGGCACGGGTTCGATCCCCAATGCCGACCTACTCCACTTAACGACGCAAGCTTTTCAAGCTTACTGTGAAGTGTGCCAAGGTGTATTTGGGTTTATTTCGATAAACCCAGATTCATTTTATAAAAAAAATGCAATATTTTAAAAATATACCTATGCCTTTTCACGAAAAATGAAAGATACCAGGTTTTTAAAATCTATGAAATTCTTCATTCACAACTACGATTTGTTAAAAAAACATGTAGACATTTACGTAAAAACACTAAATTACGCATTATTCCTGCAAAAAAACAAGAAATTTGTGTGTAAAAAGCTTGAAATTCGTGAATAGCTTAATTCTCCAGTCTCTAATAATAAGGAATGTATAGTGAATTAATGCCTACATAATACAGGAATGGAAATAAACTTAAGTCTAACACTACGTTTATCGTACCAATGTGTGTATATGTATAATATATTTGTTATTATTCATTATTGCACTGTTTGTGTCCCGTAATGGCAACTCATCCTCACACCTTCACTTAGATAATATATATTCCTACATAATATAATATGTAACGTAATATAAGAGAAAGTCCTTAGCAGAATGTTAAACATGAAGACCACAAGGTTGTAGCACACTAAAGCTACCTGCATACAACAATTATCCCCCAGAATGTTTCTATAACAAAGACAGAATTGTTCAGAAAAACGTGAATGTAGCAAATTTTGCTCAGTCATTTCTGTAATGTACTGAGCAATATATGCTATGTATGTAATTTTCATTTCGCTAATAATGTTTAACACAAATAAGGTACGTAAAGCTTCCAATTTACGCGTGTGTAAGGTAAAGGAAACTTCGTGAAATTGAGACGTCAATTGTCTCTATCGTTATGGTTATTAAAGTTACTCCTTAATTTATGCAAGCAATGTAACTTGTGTTGAAAGTTTCTTCTTAATTTATGCAAGCACTGTAACTTGCAAGGAAAGTACTCCTTAATTTGTGAAAGCACTAACTTGTATTAAATGTTACGCCTTAATTTATGCAAGAACTGTAACTTGTAATGAAAACTTGTCCTTAATTTATGCAAGCACTGTAACTTGTGTGACAAGTTACTTCTTAATTTATGCAAGCACTATAACTTGTATGACATGTTACTCCTTAATTTATGCAAGAATTGTAACTTGTATGGCAAGTTACTCCTTAATTTATGCAAGAAGTGTAACTTGTAGTGAAAGTTACTCCTTAATTTATGCAACCACTGTAACTTCTGACATTGTTTCTCGATTTTTCTGGTAAACCGTGTGTAGATAAACTTGATCGACGTTTCGACACTCCTACTGGTGTCTTCCTCTGTGGAGGAAGTTTAACTCCATAGAGGAAGACACCAAAAAGAGTGTCGAAACGTCGATCAAGTTTATCTACACACAGTTCACCCGAAAAATCAAGAAACAATGTCAATCGCACACCGTAAAAACCTTCAACATTTACTGTAACTTCTGTTGCAGCTTGTTGAATGTGCGAAAAATTAACAAATGGAATTGGAACTTTTACTATCATTGTTGCATTTTTTGTGTGTTTCTTTTATTGCACATTTTTGCATTTACCCACAAGCATTATAGATTATACTATTTTTTACTTTATTATCACATTGAAAGTCAAAATAATGCTAGGCAATTAACATGTTATGTATATTTTGTTTTTAAAACAGTTTTTCGTTGATGTTTTGTTAATTGAGATATTGTCAGCGTACTATTTGACTTGTATTCACCTGTATTTTTGTTCAGTTGATAATATTGACAGTTCAGAATAAAATTTAACATGTTTTTTCTATATTAATGATCGCTGGTTAGACCATTTTCAAATATATATGCTGTAATGTGTTCGTACACGTTGATGAACATTATGTACATATGTATTAATACATATATGTATAACATAATTTTATATAATATAGTGATAATGTTCTGTTTTTAATAAACCTACCTACATTTTATATATTATTAGTGGCGTACCCAAGGTTTGTGACTCAGACAAGCCCATGGCTAAAAATCTTAAAATAATTATAATTGTCAGGTGTATAAGCTATGGTGATATGTCTGATCTCACAACAGTATTCACTCATTCAGTCTGTCAAGTCCATTGTTTAAATACATTCACACTTTGTGCAACAACAAGCTCCATACCATCCTCCATACATACACAACTCTATTGGATAAGAAATATAGCGCACAGGGTTTCTGCTTAAAACTGTGTTTGTTTTGCTTCAAATTGTGACCTCATCAATTTGTGTTTAGGCTGAAGCAGAACATCAGCTTCAGTTCAATTTCTATGAGATCCTCTCGCTTTCTCCAAATTGAACGCTTATTTGTAATGAAAATATTGTTTTGAGTACATGGTTGGCGCAGTTGGTTGAGGCAGCAATCTCTCGAGCGGGAGGTGCCAGGTTCAAACCCCAGCGCTAGTGATGTATTCCACACTTTGCGATACAGGCTTTTAGCCTAGTGCGAAGTGTGCAGGAAAGTATTTGGGTTTGTGTGTGCAAGCCCAGATCCTTTTTATAAAAAAAAGTCAGGCTTTTGGTTTTCTCTGTACAATGGTACGCCACTGATTTAATCAACACATCGCTCCCTACAGCACATTTGCATTTGTATAAATCATAGGAGGGGTAGGGGGGGGGGTTAAGGGGCGGGGGGGGATTGTGTGTTTCATTTTGTGAAGAAAAATGTGATTCTTAGAAAATAATATTAATACTGTGTGCATGTGTGCGTGTGCGCGAGGTCAGAAGATCTCGCCTCGCGCATGTACGCGTATCTCGTTGAAGTTATTATTGTTAAAATAAAACTTTTGAAAATATGTCTGGACTTTTTTTTGTCTTAAGTTTTTTTCACGTATTATTGTCGTCTGAGAATAATGAGGTTCTAACTGACGAAAATGTTGAGACAAATGAGATCAAAGTTTTAAACACTCGTCTTTTATACACAGGTGGAACCTTATTAGTCTTGTTATTTGCAAAATTACCCTGCTTAGGGTGTTTTTGTTAGAAACATTTTCTTGAAAAAAGTCCTAATATCAAAATTTCATTGTTGGAACCTTGTTATCCTTCAGTTCCTCTAAAAAGGTTCTTATAGATGCTCCACCACTGATTTAGGTTAGAGGTCTGGGTTCGTTTCCCGGCTGCATTAGATAGGTGAACTGGAGTGGTGAATGTTCATTACTTGTAAAGTGATCACATTGAACCAGTCGACGATCAAACGTAAGCCTAATGTAAAGTCCATCTTTTGTTGTACATCTGTTGAGATAACAAAACTATGCTGAAGAGATGAGGAAATTGAAATAAAACTACATACTAATTTTAATGCACTGGAATTCGTGAATGTTCATTACGTGTAAAGTGATCACATTAAGCCAGCCGATGATCAGTCGTAAGCCTTATAAAAAGTCCATCTTTTGCTGTATATCTCTTGAGATGTCAAAACTATGCTGAAGAGATGAGGAAATCGAAATAAAACAATGAAATATAATTTTTTCCACTTATATTTTTTTATAAGTACATGAAGATATTATGTATACATATATATATTATATGTATGTTACATTGACGTTTTGTTTATATATAATATATAAATAATAGTTTATATAATAGGTACAGTAGAGACAGTAGTAGGTACATCAACATGGTATATTGAGACGCAATATTCGGATGGCGACACGACACACGACGCGTGTGACGCGACGACAAAACATCCGTTTGATATTCATTTTATAAAAAATACTCTTTTTTTTTCTATGTTTTGACGATGATGAAATATCTAGTTCTATAGAATACACAAGTAAGTATACATATATTATATCTCACATAAAGAAAAATATGTTTATTACATTGTATGTGCGTAAGTGTAAATTAATAAGAATATAATGAAATACGTAATATTAAAATAAAACACAATGTTGAGTTTATTGCCATTACAACAAAAGTAGATGCATTACGACACCAGATGCCAATAACATCAGATGCATTACGACACCAGATGCGTAACACCAGGTGCGTAACATCAGATGCATTACGACACCAGATGCGTAACACCAGATGCATAACACCAGATGCATTACGACACCAGATGCGTAACACCAGATGCGTAACATCAGATGCATTACAACACCAGATGCGTAACACCAGATGCATTACAACACCAGATGACAATAACATCAGATGCCTTACAATACCGATTAACACCTCAGAAGCTGTACAGGACATAAGGTAAATATTGTGTTTTATTTTATTATTATACATAATTACAATGAACTGCCACTGAGAACCTTCTGTCAAAACACTCAACATACATAATAATAAATATTGTATCTCTGTCTAATGATTTAATTAATAATACCAACAACAATAATAGTAATAATAATAGAATCTATTACATCATTTATATAAAAAATATGAATGAAACAATGAATGCTGTATGTATAGTATATAAATATACAGTATTATATATAATTTAAATAGATTTGTATAAGTTAAAAGTAATGTCACTCATATCTATGCAGTACGTACACAGTACACATATACATATATAATATTATTAGGCCATTTCATGGCAAAGACACAGATTTGATTAATTCATCGAGTCACTTACAGTACACCACTCCACTGCACTCGCTCACTACACAATGTGTGCGGTGGCATCATAGTCTATCATCTGTCTACCTTGTCTATGGAAATGTAGGGACACAACAACAATGTTGATGGCAACATACAACAGCAGATGACATCACACCAGATGCATTACAACACCTGATGACACATAATACCAGATGCATTACGACACCAAATGATATAATACCAGATGCATTGCAAAACCAGATGATATAACACCAGATGCATTACAACACCAGATGATATAACACCAGATGCATTACAACACCAGATTTCAATAACACTAGATGCGTTACAACACCAGATTTCAATAACACTAGATGCGTTACAACACCTGAGGGCAATGACACCAGATGCGTTACGAGATCAAATGACATAATACCAGATGCATTACAACATCAGAGAACAATAACACCAGATAAAAACATCAGATGCATTATGACACCAGATAACAAGGTCACCAGATGCATTGCAACACCAGATTTAAATAATACTAGATGCATTATAACACCAGATGACATTACATCAGAAGCATTACGACACCAGATGCATTACAATACCAGATGATAATGTTTGGGTTTGTCGATCTCCAGAATCAATTAACAAATGGTGTTGCAAACATATTAACTTTAACAATAACCATGGGGCAAATTGGCAACGTTTTTTTAAATCCTTGTCAACTACTCTAATGCACCTACCTTGAACTGTTTTAGTGACATGATCTGATTGCTTTTGCCACTAACAACTGGTGAAATCTTATAACAACAATTTAGTTTAAGTAAATTTTCATTTTAATCGTACTCTTATCAAATTCACTGGTGACTTTCTCCGTACGGTGGGGCAAACAGACTGACATAATATGAAGTACAGTGGCGTGCGTACAATCAGAATTATTACATTAAGATAATCATACGTAATATATAAACATTTCACAGAAACAATTACATACATAGTATTTCACAATCATTACAGTAGTAATTAAAATATTGTAGGTACTATTATTATTATTTAATATAACAACAAATAATGGCTGACATTTATAATAAATAACATACATGATAATATACACCTTAATATTTGCAGAAATGGAAACGTAACAAATAAATTATTTACTAATAACAAAGTCTAACGTATTTGCTGCTTAAATATGAGAGAAAACGAAGTTGAAAACACAAAGCTAATAACAGATTAACTTAAAACAGGTATTATATTAAACAGTTTGTTAAGTAAGAGTTAGTCTCTGATTAAGTCGAGTACATGGTTGATGCAGTTGGTTGAGGCGGCAGTCTCTCAAGTGGGAGTTGCCATGTTCAAACCCCGATACTGCTGATGTATTCCACACTTTGCGAAACAGGCTTTTAGCCTAGTGCAAGGTGCGCAGGAAAGTATTTGGGTTTGTGTATGCAAGCCCAGACCATTTTTATTTAAAAAAAAAGAAATGTAATTATAATTTTGTTTGCTGGCAACAATGTCATTTGTATTGAAATGTAGTACAATTCATACAAGGTTACTAATTCATAGGTACAATTGTTGCCCCTATGATTTCCAAAAAGCTACAGTGGCGCCCTCATTAGAAACCAACTCTTTTTTGACAGTTGAGAATCTACTTGATACATTTATTAGTTGATGAACCCCATCTGTGTGAATACTACTAATGCAATACAGATATAGATTTTTCTACACATAGTTCAACTTCCCTCAACATTGTAAAATGCTTTCTGTATTATCAACCAAAGTAACTTACTTACTTAATTCTTCTTTTTTAGGTAGGACTTGCCAGCACATTTCTCAGTATTACCAGCCAGAAGAGTCTACATACTATCATTCATGATTAATATATATAAACTCATCAGCCTAATACTGGGAAACATTCACCTATCCAGATATCACGGATATCAAAGGATTAGGCTCAGATGCAGTGTAGCACCACCATCTTGACATTTCTCTCTTTCTCTAGCCATGATGTAGGATTAATACATAAAACGTTATAGGCGAGGTTGCCGTCACCGTCGCTAAGGAAATGTATGGAATAACAGTCCCTTAACAACGAGTATGACGGACCACGTATTATATTCTGTTAGGAGATTTGACAGGAGTGGTGGTCCTATGTGATCATTATGCTATGTTGCCAACTGTTACAGCACGGCTAGAGTACCTACTCTAGGAGGAGGTGAGTGTAGTTTTGGTTAATATTTTTATTATTGTTACCTTATTAAATTAAGTATTGATTGTAATTTTGGCACATAACACACACAAGTATGATGAATATATGTAAGAATTCGTGCACAACCTTCGGTTCCATTTAATACTTATTCAATTATAATATTTTTGGCACGATAGAACTTCTTCTTTTAGCATTATCTTGAGATCTTTTAATCATGGGAGAGTAATATGTCGATTCGATTGTGCGGGTTTTTACAGATACGAACAATAAAGTAACATAAACATTAACTATCTTTGATTTATGCATAGATTTTTATATTAAGTACCTAGATGGTGTACCCGATGCTAGTAGTGAAGTAAACTGGTGCCCACAAACTGTCAAATCGTATAGAGAATTTTGACATTTCGTGGGCAACGTTTTCGAAATTTTGTTCTCATAGTTAAAAACTGCATTAGTTTTAACGTTATTTAGGAATTAAGCGATAGTTTTAAAGATCTTTTGGTTTTTATTATAGATTTCTTGTTAACAGTGTGACTTTTGCGACTCTAAAATACCAAAAGTGCCGAGCATGAAATTGCGTCACTTCCTTTCTATTGAAAATACGTGGAGGACGTCTAGGTACATAATATAATATAAAAGTATAGATTTTTGTCATATCATGTTAGGTTACGTTTGATAAAATAACAAACTCGCATGAAATTGAATAATAGTACCTAGTAATATAATTCACAAATATAACATCACTTCATGGAGTTACAAAGTTTTCGTTGTAATTATAAACTTAGTACAATATTTTAATAGGCAATTATAGACAATGGATTGTCATTTATACACTGGTTAGGTTAGGTTAGGTTAGGTTGGGATAAGTTAGGTTAGGTTAGGTTATATTTTACTGTTGGTACAACTGCGAGGGGATTTCTTTAATGATTAACAACTGGAGAATTACTTCTTGCTGATGGCAGGATGACAACATTTAAAAAATCAATCGATAGAGGTGACGTATAACATTGAAGAAGGTATACATTTCTTTTGACTGAAAAATTTCGCTGATGGCGTCAGTAATAGATAAGATTCAAACTAATGAACTGGAGCTCTATTCTTATACGGTTTTGTTTGTAGTATCGGTGATTACTAACACCATCAACGAAATTTTTAAGTCATAAGACATCTATAATATTTTAATAGCATAGACAATATTGTGCGATTTAATACGAAGTGGTAAACTAACATCACAACACAGTGTAAGTTATGCAGTAGTAGGTAGACTAAACGATACAACGTAACCTATTAGGAGTTACACAGATAATATCTACTTACTCTACGTGCTAAACTATTACATATATATATAATATTGTAGGGTTGTTATATATATATATATATATATATATATATATATATATATATATATATATGAATGCCTATAAGTTAATTATTGTTCAATAAGGATATGCAGAGTAAAATGTTTTTTCACAGCTTTCTACGTGAGTTGAACGAATAAATTATCGTCACACAATTTTTCAGAATAATAAGACCGATACGAGTCTCAATCAGGGTTGCCGGTTGAAATCGACAAAATTACAGTTCGGTAGAATACCGAATGCTGGCAATCCTGGTCTCAATCCACAACAAAGTAATAAATAAATGTAAGTAAATATTTATTTAAGAGTTTAATTTTTTGAGCAGAGCCACCGCCACCTTGACATTTCTCTCTTTCTCTAGCCATGATGTAGGATTAATACATAAAACGTTATAGGCGAGGTTGCCGTCACCATCGCTAGGGAAATGTATGGAATAACAGTCCCTTAACAACGAGTATGACGGACCACGTATAATATTCTGTTAGGAGATTTGACAGGAGTGGTGGTCCTATGCGATCATTATCCTATGTTGCCAACTGTTACAGCACGGCTAGATTACCTACTCTAGGAGGCGGTGGCAGAGTTTGTGTGAGATTATATGACAGTTGATTGATAAATTAAGATAATGTAACGTAGTAGTAACTCAATGTACGTAATAAGGAATATAATATGTAGTTTGTTTCTAATATTAAGAGTTGATTGATTTGGCACTATATGAAATTGACACGTATGGGCTATTCTGACAGGTAGATAAAGTTTGAGGTTATAAGCCGCCATTGTTGTTAACTGTCAAACCGATTGTCACGTCAATTTGTTATGTTTATTATTACTTGAGAAACAAATGCATGTAGATTGTAGCACATAGTTTTGCTAGCAATTTACTGTTTTCTTTTGTACAAACTTTTGATTCTATTATTTCATACTTTTTTCCTAATGAATTTTTCAATAGATGTCATTTGCTATATTTAGTTCCATATTTGAAAATTTAAAAAAACGTCTACAAGATTCATAGCAACCTATTAATAACTTCAGAAGAAAATCCATAGATGGAGATTTTTCTATTTTATTTTATTTAACCTTTCAGTTTTACAATGTCACTAAATAAAGCTTAAATTTATCAAATAGAATCATGAACGAAACCGCAGTCGACAAGCTATTGAAACACTGGTTCTATTACGTCAGTATTGCCGCCTGTTTAAACGTCACATAAACACTGGTATGTTTATAATTTGACAGTTGCTATCCACACTTTTTTTATACGCCATCTAGTGGAATAGTTTAACAGCTTATAACCCCAAATCATTTACCTATTGCCTGTTTGATATTATTTACTATATAAAGTACCTTTGGCATTTATTTATTTGGCACAACATGGGAGAATACAGAACAGAACAGTATAAACAGTATAGCCCTGGTATTAAAATAGGTATCTGTTTGTAAATGTAAATGAACACACTTTTACCCAATGTTTTGAGTGGTAGACTGACTGGCCGCTACCACCTGCACTCGGCAGCCGTGTGACAACAGTTCCAACCTAACATTACGTATATATTTTATATTATTACAATACAGACTAATTAGTGAATTTACACAGAAAGGCTAATCACAACACAGAGTGGGGTACTCTCTGACTAGACTAATCTTTATAGGTAAGTACCATTATGTATATTGTTATACAATGCATGCCCCATAGACAAGTGACGCATTCACATAATATGGCAACACTCAAGGGCTCATATGCACTGAGCAAAAATCGTTCTATTTTCGCTTCAACTTTTTCAAATTTCGTATGAGAATGTTAGCGCGAAATAAGAATAATGTAATATAAGCGACAATGTGAACTTTACCTTTCTAAGAAGAGCCTGGGGACAAATCAAAAAATCTAAAACAGCCGATTTATTAAGATTATAATTGCCAGTATTTTGGCTAAATTATTTTTTTAGAACGGAAAATCCTCAGATCCTGTAAATTTCAGGGGTACTTTTGGAAAACTTTTTTATTCAAGGAATTTCCAGATATTGTAATTCTAAAACAGCCAAAATGTAGTCCATACTTTCATCTATCACTGTCTTCAGTTTCAAGACGATTCTCTCTGTATTGGCTGAGAACAATTCAGGGCGCCGAAGCCGGATGACGGCATATAGAACTTTAAGATGTTTGTGCTAGGGACAGGGTTGACATATTAATGTGTATAGGTGTTGCCAGGTTGTTAATATGTGAAGTGTCACTTGATTAGGGGTGTTACACATGGATGAATACTGTTCACCATAAAAATTTACATCAAGATGGGTGAAACCAGAACATTTGACTGCCTTAAAATGCAAGAAAAATATTGTAATTTCCTTCATTAAACATAGAAATAGTATGGAGAGAGTGTGGCACAATATTTATATTAAGTTTATATTAAAAATAAATTCACATTGATTATATTAGTAGCTATCTAGTAATGTTATCTTTACTAAGGAACCTATATAAAGGTGGGAAGAACTATTGAACATTGAGACCCTTCTATTATCTATGCTATGACAAATCTATGGTGGACGCCATTGAAGCTACAAACATATGATTGCTGTCATATTGGTTGTCCACAATTGTATGAAACCTGGTGATATTTCAATGATTTTTGCGGCTCATTATGTATAATCAGTGTGGAAATTACCTTTGGAATATAACCTATGTTATTAAATGGTAATTAGCGTACATCACAATAGCGTATACCTAGCGTAAAGGCTAGTAGCGGCAATGGCGGCAGTCAAGTTTTGTCTATGGCTTTATCCGTTAAGTCTTCCTACATTTATATAGGTTCCCTAATCTTTACATACGAACATACACAGAAACATATTGTATTATTTTATTACAATAGATGGATGAGTTAAAGAAATTTGAAACTGTGAAAGATAGAGATAGGAATTTGGACATTGGTTTATTGTATCATCACCTGAAAGTAACAAGATTCTAACTCACAATGTTGAGAAAAATGAGATCAACGTTTCAAACACTTGTATCTTTTACAGTATTTTACACACAAATGGAACTTTATTACTTTCCTTAGGGGCTTATACGCACTGAGCAAAAATCGTTCCATTTTTCCCTCAACTTTTTCAAATTTTGTATGAGAATGTCAGCGCGAAATAAGAATAACGTAAGCGACAGTGTGAATTTTACCTTTTTAAGAAGAGTCAGGAACAAATTAAAAAATCTAAAACAGCCAATTTGTTAACATTATAATTACCAGTATTTTGGCTAAATTATACTTTTATATCTGAAAAACTTCTAAACTTCAGGGGTACTTTTGGAATATTTTTTTATTCAAGGGATTTCTAATATCCACCCCTTCGATGTCTCGTTGACAGAGTTGATTTGATTTGACGACGTCGTAACAAGACACGACACTACACGACACCAAAATGTTTTACAGCACAGCACAAGGCACTTTATAGTTTGGGGGGGGCAGGCGGGGGGGGGAGCCAATCTAAGTGAATTATCTCTCCTACTAAGAAAATATACAATCTTCATATGATATTATTAGGCACATCCTGTATATTTACAACAGGGTTATATAATCAATGATTTCGTTGCGATTCCCAGTTCATGTAATGTTCGTGTCTCATTCCCATACCGTCGTGCTCTTTAGAGTGCATTTTCTATATCTTGGCAGCCGGTGGACGTCAGCTGCCAGTGGAATTCAAGATTGTATTGTTGGTAGCCCTGATTGTCAAATATTGTCATAAGAGCTGTCAAAGGTCAGCAATATTCTCACATTGTATCTTTTACAAGTTACCTACGATGCCGAAAACACTACAAAACGTTGCTAGAGAAATCATTTTAAAGGTGAGAGAGTTTTGAGAGTTGGAAAAAGAAAAAAAATACTGCCATAATCTTTTTAAACCGCCATCACAAATTTGAAAAACAAAGTTGCCAGTTTATTCTAACAATCCAAAAAATGGCTAGATGTTTTAAACAACAGTTTTGAAATATAATTTGAAAGTACCTAGCGAAAAAATGTAACCATATCTTAATATCAGATCAACCAAGTTTGCTCCGTGAGACTAGTGTTTCGTAGGTAGACAACAATATTACAAAGTGCAACAACAGATATAAATTGTTTAAGTTCAGGTGTAAAGAATACATTATTTTGTACAATGTCGATTCCCATCTCTATTTATGAACGTCAAAATTGTGATCTGTTACACTCTGACAAATTCCATCTCTATGGTTGAGTTTCTTCTTAGAAGAAAATAGGCCAATCATATCACAACTGAACTGAATAAAATACACATATGTAGGAGGGGATATTTGGATTATTTTCTATCATAATTTATTTATGTACATTATATTATTATAACCCTGATTTGTTTAAAAGTACAAGAAAATTCTATACAGAGTGATCTGGAAAAAAATCATATTGACTCAAGGAAAATCTGTTTTTCAATGTTTAATGGTTGAAAAAATTCCATATTTTTTACATATTGCATTCACTGATCTGCAGTCATACAAATTAATTAATTTTTAAATCCTTTGTATTAATATACTTTAAGTAACGCTGCATATTTTTTTTGACTGAATTTGAAAATTTTTGAAAACATGTTTATCCGGGTGTAGATGTAGGTATATAAATCAACACAATATGGAATTGAAGACAGGTAATAATATAATTTTATATGTTTTGTACAATTTATATATATGTATAACAATATATATATATAATAATAGGTAAGTACAATATATAAGAAGTATTTTCACTCTTGGGGTGTATAAGATACACAAACATACCACAACCATGATGCAACTACATAATATATAGAACCTGATTTAATGGAAAATAAAGTAAGTGAATAGTTAAGTAAGTGAATATTTAAGTTAAGTAAACGAATAGTTAAGTTGAATAAATGAATAATTAAGTTAAGTAAACGAATAGTTAAGTACACCCATAAAACTCCATACTATCTGGTAAGACACGGCATATTAAGGTCCGTTATGCACTAAATTGGCTTTTGCGATACATGGTTTTCTCAGCCAATACTGAGAACATCGTTTTAATACTGAAGACAGGTAAACATGATAGTATTGACATCAACTTGACAGATCCAGAATTACAATATTTGAAAATTCCCTGAATAAAAAATAACTTTGAAAGTACCTCTGAAATTTGCGCGATACATGGGTTATCCGCTCAATTTGCAAGATGTTAATTTAGCAAAAATGTTGGTAAATATGAGATCAACAATTTGACAGTGTTGAATTTTTAAATTTGGGCCCTGTTTTTTTTAAGTGTATAATTCATATTGTCGCTTACGTTATTCATATTTCGCGCTAACATTCTCATACGAAATTTGAAAAAGTTGAACGATCGAATCGAATTTTTGCTCAGTGCATATCGGGCCTTAAAATTTTTACAGTAAATTATTTATAAAAGCAACAAATTGTAACAAATTCTTGGTAAATCAAGAATAATAGGCAACAATGAATAGTGCAAAAGTCAACAAAGATATTTGGCAATCATGGGAAAGTTCCATAAAACAATTAACAAGAACAATAATATACAGTAATATACAAAAAGCAACAAAGTAGATAATAATATATAATAATAAATAACCAAATAACAATAAACAATGTAGGGGGAGAGAGGGGGGGGGTTCATTACAACAATAGTTTTGTGAATAAATAAGTTAAGTATTTTATTATTTTTACATCTCACTTTGAACTTGTTCTAAGCTCTGATTTCTCCTAAGATAAGAATAAATTAAAAATAAATATATTTTTTTAGTAAAACATATTGAGAGATTGATTGAGCAAACAGCAAGTGTATTTTTAAGGTGGCTTCACACGGTCCGCAAATTGTGGACTGACTCAGAATTTTCTGTACACTTCTCTATAACAATTTTTTCATTATTTGATTATGACGAAAAGTGTCAAATTGGTTAAAACATTTTTTTAAATGAATCCGTTTATACATAATTAATAATACGTACATTAGCAAAAGTATTTTTTTATGGATTTTAATCTAAATATTTAGTTTTTCATACTTATCCTTAAAAATGGACTTCCACCAAGTACCAACGGTCGAAAAGATCGAGATTATTTCGATATATTAATCGCCAACCAAATAATAAGACTTTAAAAGTCATGAAATTTGAACAAAATTCTACAATTTTATCGCAATTCATTAGTTACTGAGCAGAGCATAGAAAATTCTGCGTCCGTCTGCCATATTACGGACGGTGGGAATCCACCTTTAGAATTACTAAGTCCCATGTGATGGGTGAGCACAAGATAAGTCCTTTAGTTTATAATAAAGTAAATAATATCGTATAATAATAATAACAATTGGAATAATATAATTGGGAATATCGTATGAGTATTGTGGCAATGTTTGGTTGGTTGGAAGAGAGTAGCTAGCAGGCAACCAACAAATATTATAATAATAAGAATATGTAAACATAATTTAAAGAGATTTCGACACTTTTCACATTGTTTATACTGTCTATAGCTGTTTGCACAAATATCAGCTGTGAAATACGAGTTACATGAATTTTCTGTTGTGAAAATCTACGTTGTTCGATCAAATTCCAAAAAAACAATTCATAATTGCAAAAAATCAATATTATAATGTAGATAGTTAACTGGTTATTTAAAATATAGTGTTGTCTACGATATAAAAATGAGCAGCTGCCTTAAAATGGAGTTGGGCAGGACACGTTGCCAGACGCTCTAGATGGATCAAAAAGATTCTCGAGTGGCAACCTAGAACAACCAAAAGGAGCTTAGGAAGACCTCAGGCAAGATGGTCTGACGATGTGAGGCGAATCACAGGAAGCAAGTGTGTGCATCATGCCCAGGATAGGGATCTGTGGAAAGTCAAAGGGGAGGCCTATGTTCAGCATTGGAATTAAAACGACTGAGAAAGAAGAAGAAGCTGACTGGCTTGTCTGCAAATGCGCTAATTATGACCCTGTTTTGTAGAAAATTATTGAAAGAACATTAGTTGAAGGATTGCTTCTTTTGTAGCGTGCATCCCTCGTCTGGGAGTGATTTTAAACAGTTTTTTTTAATGAAATTTATCTAACTCACACTTCATTATTGACATGTGTACAAACATATGAGTCGTATAGTATCAAAAACAGCAATTTTGCATACATTAAGTTAAGAATGTGGTGCATGTTCCTATTGAAAAACTACAGATTATAAGATATTAACTTGGTAACAATACCAGCTACAAGTGTAACCCTTATAAATTAAGAATATAAAAAGTGACACGGCTTAAAATGGAGCACTCTGCAATATATGAGAGTCAAGAATAGCAATGTATGGTTGCTGCGGTGACGTGTTCCACAAGTGGGGAATGAGGGATGATCCACAGTGCGACTGTGGACACCCGAAGGTAACGATGCAGCACATCTTGCGTGATTGACCGATACGTGCTTACTCCGGTACCATTGGCAATGCTGCCAGCCTGTCCCCTGAGTTCCTCCAGTGGCTCGAGGCGCTGGATGTCAGACTTTAATGATGTTGCCAAACGATCAATAAATAAATAGGAAAACACATTCTTATAAGATTGCTGTTTTTGATAACATACGATTCATTTATAAACAGTTAAATTAAGGTATGGTATAGTTATGAAATCGCCTCGAAGAAACATAATATATCATATATATATACGTATAACATTCAACATAATAGGCCTATGTTTTAAGACAGTTGTATATATATGTAGAGAAAGGTTACATATATATATAAGTAATAAATTTATATTTCGTATGATAGACATCTTGAATTACAATAATTAATATAATAATTAATTAAATATATAAATTTGATTTAATTTAAAACACAACCTACGGTAATATATTTAATTTATTTATTTATATTATTTTTAATATGACAAACAGTGTTAATGTTTTATACTGATATGTCTTTATATTTCAGTAAATGAAACTGAATTTTTTATTGTATTTATTATCGTATATTATTTATTATTATTTTATAATTTATTTATATTTATTATATAACACCAAACAGTACATCAAATATATATTATTATTATTTATGTGTAAAGGCTTAAGTTGTACCTATATATTATATATAACATACATATATCTTCATAGAATCATAATATAACTTCATAGAATAAAATAGTTAAATAGATAAGACAGGAATACTCTAGTTCTCACACCATTTCTGAAATTTTCGCCGCTCGGGACCTCTGGAGACCGTCGCTGTAAACGCTAAGCTTAGCCGATAGCGGCTAAGTGTTCCTCGATGATTGGGTTATATTTTTTAAAGCAACAGATAAAAAACATCTACTATATAAGAAGGGTTTTTTGAGAGGAGCTTCGCAGTAATAAATCCATCTCAAAAATGATTTTAGTTCACTGATTGTTTACAATTAGATAAAATTATATAAACAAGCAAGGTGGAATAGTACTAAGTAAGCATAATATCAAGAATAAAAAGTGATCTGTGCTTTTTAAAATTGAAGTAGGTATGTAGGTTCTGAAACATTTTATGCTCATTGCAGAACATATTACGAGCTATAGATTTTTAAAATTATCATCATTTTATTTTACAAGAGTTATCCACAGGAGTTAAGTGTTTACAGCGATGGTCGCTAGAGGTCCCAAGCGTCGTAAATTTCAGAATTGGTGTGGGAACTAGCGTATTCATAAGACAGTGTATTATATTATTAGAGTGGAGTGTAGTTGGCAACCCTTCCTGACACAACTTCATGTAAATATATTCACTAGAAGGCAAGTAACATGAAGTGCTTCACACATACAGACACACGCACACACACACACAAACCATAATTACCTACAAAGGATAAACATCATGAAGATAGCAACAAATCTATTTAATTGAAGTGAAGTTAGCCGCAAGTTATGTTGGCAGCTTTTGTTGTCAAATCTTGTAAAAATAGTTAACGAAATCCCACAATTTTCTGAGATCGCATTATTTGTAAGTTAATGAGGTGGTAGGTAGCCTGCTTGATAACGCGCTAGACTGTTAATCCGGCGGGCGCTGGTTCAACCCACGATGCCGACATATTCCACTTCACAGTACAAGCTTTTCAAGCTTTCTGTGAAGTGTACAAAGATGTATTTGGGTTTATTTTAATAAACCCAGATTCATTTATAAAAAAAATAAAAGTTGAACAACAGGTTTTATGTACCTTCATATTTTTTTTTTACTTTTCAGGATCATCATATTTTTAAACAATTGTACTAAATGGTTTACTGAAGGTCGCAATACTAAAAATTTACGTAACGTATATTCACATTATTGAAATGTGTGTAAAGAGACTGGATAGCTGGTAGAGACATAATAAATTAGACTGAGAAGTAATAAAAGTGTTTCAACAGCAAAACTCTTCAGGTGAAACAATTCTCCCTCCAACTGAAGCAAAGTTTGCAGTAGGTAAATTATTAGAGTTTGTCTATCCTTTGTATTTCTATGGTCTGTGGTTTAAAGGGTCACTCTGGTTATGTAGGTACATACATCTATACATTTATATATTCCTATCTAGAAATATATCACAGCCGCAGAGGTGAACAAACGCAAGATACATTTTACGAGAAATCGACATAATTATTTGAAATAAATCTATTCGGCGTAGATATTTTCCATTTTGCATTTTAAATTCATTTACTAAAAATCATTTTGCATTTACGTTTAAAATGCTTTTTAAACCCTTTTTTAGGTATGTTTAAATGCAAATGTGTGAAATAATGACAAACCAATTTATAATTTGAAAAAAAAATTGGAATTTTTACGCAAACTGTCTGACATAGTTTTTTAAGAAATACAAGTAGTAAAAGCATTGTATTTTGATAAAAGCATTTTGAAAATACCTATTATCTATTTTTTATTACAAAAGTCTTTCTGGAACCATTTTGCATTTTATATTCTCAAACACATTTAAAAAAAATACACTTGACATTTTCTATTTCTAATGCCAATCTGGAACCATTGTGCATCTATTATGCACAAAATGCATTTTTGAGAATCATTTTTGCATTTTCTATTTTAAATGGATTTTCATACCATTTTTGTTGATTTCTGACTCAGATAAATATGCAGTTTTGTTTAGAAAACCACAGAGAATACAATGTTGAAGAGATCTAAGTGATTACACAACTACAAACATGATTTTTTTTGCATTTCAAAAATACATTTATTTGCGACAACAATTTTTTTGCATTTTTTCTCGAAACATGTATCTTGTGTCTTTTTATCTCCACGGCTACGATATATTATACACACAGATTCGTGACTTTATATTTTTACGTAGACATATTCATAAATAAATATTTTATCTACAAATAGAACTATTCATTTCCCAATACAAAACCACATAATTTAATATAATTTACCAATACATCCATAGACACATATTACATTTAATAATACAAATACACATAAATATTATTTTTATTATGTACACATCAATAATAACATAATAATTAGTAGTAGTGTGGGTAAATAAATAAAGAAATAAATACCTATTTGTTATATAGAGTATAGTGCAATATAATATTATATCTTGTCACAGTGTGTGATGGTCCGGTGGGACCGGCTGGTCCGTCCTAGCAATCAAAGTTGAGTTGCGTCCAGCATCCGTCCCTCATGTAACATCTGCAGAGTGATCGGTTTATCATTTATTTTTATTTTATTTTATTTTATTTTACATATAAGGGACACTGACAGAGAGTTAACAAAACATACCACATCATTTTTCGTTACAAGTCTTGTATCATTACAATATCGTCAGCTGAGAATAAAAGGGTTTGAACTGATAGGACCAAAGCACCAATATCGTCATCCAATAAAAAAAAGTTCTAACTTACAGGATCAAAACACCAATGCTGTCACCCGAAAACAAAAAGGTTTCAACTGACAGGACCAAAATACCAATATCGTCATCCAATAATAACAAGGTTATAACTGACAAGATCAGGCTATCGATAACTGAGGTGGTCGGTAGCCTGGTTGGTAACGCGCTTGACTGTTAATCCAGTGGATCCCGGTTCGATCCCCGATGCCGACCTACTCCACTTCACGACACAAGCTTTTCAAGCTTATTGTGAAGTGTACAAAGGTGTATTTGTGTTTATTTCTATAACTTAGATTCATTAAAAAAAAAAGACCAAAACGTTGAGAAAAATGAGATCTAAATTTCAAACATCACCACTTTGGGGTGTTTTTTTTTATTAATTGGACTTTAGATTATATTGGTTACAAAAAATCTTTTTCAGGAAAAGTCCTAATATCAAAATTTTCTAATTAGAACCTTTTTGTTATCAGATGATGATATTATATTTAACTATCATCTTGCGCTTTGTTCCTTGCGGGGTAGGTAAAGAGATCATAACACACATACAGTCATATCTTTATACACACTTTTTGTTTCTGTCATACCCAGGCAAATCGTCATTCACTCTCTGGAGTTCCTTCTATTCAAATTACAAGTTGAAACGGTATTTTTAAAATATCGTTTTTTTTGTTAATAATTTTTTTATGTATTCTATTCATAATGTTGAATAACTAAAAATTCCTATTGAAATAATCTTGATAAAAAAAACCTTTTTTAAATTCTGTGCATACCTTATGACATAGGGTAGTTATTTTTATTATAAGTACATTGAAAAATATTATAACAACCTTTAGGCCGTGTAATTTCATTTTTATTTTTCAAAAAATGGACTTCTAATAAAATTCCTTTAATATTTTGGGAAAAGTTTGTTTAAAAAAATTTGAAAATTTTAAAAATATCAAGTAAATGAGTCACCCTAAAACGAAAGCCTCACAATCCATACACATACTCCATGCTTCCGTCACATTCATGCAAGCTCTCCGATTTCTTTCACTTAAAACACATCCATCCTCGAGGGTCTGCTTGCTTTTGTCAGTCTCGGACAGCCACACTTCCCTACAACTCTTCTTTCACTCATAACTTGGTCATACTGTCATCATTCATTCTCTTAACACGTCCAAACCATCTAGTCTTATTCACTTTCATTCTAGTCACTACACGCATCTTACGATCACATTGCTAATCCTATCTCTCGATGTTTTCCCACACATTCTTCTCAACAATCTCATTTGCATTGATGTATTCAATCCTGATTGGTCCAGTGAACACGTCTCACTGGCGTACATAAGGAACGGTGACAAGACAGTATTGTGCATGGCACTTTGTTGAGCTCGGATCACAGTACGTGAAACGATATAATAGTATATTAAGAAGTAGTATATGCACAGTACATATAGCTTCGTAAAATTAGACATTTGCCTTGCAAAAGGTCCGGTAGTTCTGAATTTTTGGTATGTTATTAGTGCCAGTCCTACCTTCTAGGGCTACCACGTTCCAATTAGTAGTGAAGAAACCCATTTATTTTCTGCCATCCATTTCTATTTTCAAAATAACTCCTAAACGGTTGGTTTTACAGAAAAAATAATGTGTTTCAAAGTGATTATTGAATTTGAATAGTTCCTGAGTTATGATCCCTCAAATAATAGCGTTTTTTATATTAAAAAACCAATTTACCGAGGTTTTGTTTGTATTGATCGAACAACTCCTAAACCCAGCTATTTTTATAAGAAGGTTCATTACAAGATTTAAAGGTGAGTCCTTTTTCTTTACATTTTTGAACTAAAACTTGTAGGACTGGCACTAATAACATACCAAAAATTCAGTACTACCGGACCTTTTGCATAGCTCCCATAGAACGAACGGTATTCCGCTTTTACTGTACTAATATACTTTTACATAAATATTTATATTTGACACTAACATACATCCTTCTTATATTTAGTTAAATAATTATTATATATTATTTTATTTACTATGAATATAAAATTAAGTAGAGATTCACAACCTATGTATAATATTATTTATTTATTTTATTTTATTTTGTCCTAACCTTTAAATAATTTTACTAACCAGCGAATCTAGACGACGACAAATCACAATAAGACTTGAGTGAGTTATGTCTTGTCTAGATAAAAAATATATAATATTATATATATACATTAAATATATATATTAATAATATATATATATATACCACAATAATGTAAAGTTAGCCAATAGAAAAATAGTTACACCACATTATCAATATCGAATAGATAAAATTATAATAAATATACACAATGTGGGGGGGGGGGAGGGGGGCATGCTGTGTGCAAAGGGGGGGGGGACGTGAAGTAATAAATACAGTAGGCAGGATTGATATTAAAGTAGGTAATTAGTTGACACATAATAGAGTTGAGCATGTGTAGTGAATGAATGAATGAATGTTTGTGTGGATGTGGTTGTCCTAGAGCTGCAGCTGGACTTTGGAATGGTTATTATCGACAGGTGTCTCTTTGTGTTGTTGCCTCTCCTCCAAACCCGAAAGCTTTGAGTCACTCTTCTCCGCTCTGGGCCTTTTGGAGTCGGCGTCTTGCGCTCTGTGCGATTTCATATGAGCGCTCCGACTTTTTACTTTGTTAAACACTCTGAAACAACATCACAATATGTCAACATCATTCTACATGGAAGAGTATTTCACTACAGGAAGGCGACACACAATACAATACAACATTGATCTGACTTCAAAAGTTAATTAAATTACAGAGAATGCGTTTCTGAGTAGCTTCCAGCAATGCCCACCAGGTGGCAGCATACGTGTAAGGGCTTATTGTCAAAAATCACACATAGAAAATGACAGTTGAGTAATTGATAATGTTACTAGTAACTCTATTGTAATCACATATCCCTGTGAATTATAAAACCTTTGATAAACAGTGAGGTTATGTACAGATGGACGCCCAGTTATGTACAGAGACCGTGGGACATGAAAAGAAGAAAAGATGGGCCGATGATATTGTCTCCGTCGCTGGTAGTGGGTGGATCCAGAAAACCTAAAGAAGAGAGGAGTGGTAAAAATTGGAAGAGGCCTACATCCAGTAGTGGAGAGATGGCTAAGAAAGAAGAAGAGAAGAGGTTATGAATTCTATTTTGACATTAAATTTGACAACAGACCCTAGTTGTCAGTGCGCCCCTAGCGGCAAAAAAAGGTATTAACAAAACTTATAAAAACATTTCTTTTATTTATTAATTACGAGCTTTTTTGCCTGCCGGACTTGCGCCTTGATTATATGCAACCACTATTGTTTATTTGTTGCTTTGTAACTAAAGTAGTTTTTCTGTTTTATCATTATATCCTATAGGTATTAGATTGTTTAATAGTCTATGTCAAAGCTAAAACCTGCTCTGTTTTTACAAAAAAAATATTTGGTCTTAGAGTCTTCTCTGCTGAATACTCATTGCTTGTGTCACAATTATGAAATTTTTTGTCATTCAATCAGTTCATTTTACTTTCTATAAATCCCATACTCCGATCAGGCATTTTGCGCTCTCTCCGGTAATTGACGCGACGTGGTGGGTGGCGAGCCTCACCACTGTCAAATGATGGTAGATTGTATAATTATCAGTGTTGCATTGTATGGTGTAATAATATATACACAATGTTTATTGGACAAGGATTACATAACATGAAGATACTCATAGGGCTATCACACAGTCCGGAAGTTCAGTTAACTGAATCGACCGTTTGCAAAAAACCTCTCTCTGAAGTGTAACCCTGATTTTGAATTCAATTCAGAAAGTGGTTTCGGCCTGAGCTTTTTTTTGGTTTAACTGAACTTCCGGACGTTGTTGATACCCCTTTTTCTTCTCGATTTGTTAGAAGATGAAGGATAGTTGCATCAGCTATTTGCATTGAGCATAATGATTCAGAGACCACACAACACAGAGCACACTGCACACACTGTGGCGTGTGTGATTTTGTGGGTATGTGATCGTTAGTAAGGAGGTTATAATATGCACTCATATTGTTTACACACAATGAGTGCTTATTTGAGTTGTAGGTGGTTTAGGCAGAAAGAATATTTTACTTTAATATGAAGTTCACTTACTTTCCACACAACTTACAGGGGAACTCGTCCCCACTTTCCGAAGCCGGGGTTCCCGGGGGAGTGCTGGGGGGCCTTCCTCCTTTAGTCAGCCATCGCCACGAACTCTGTAACCAACACACCAAGTGAGCAAACATGACGAAACAGGTTGATTCGATATACATATCTTGGAATCAGCAAACATGACGAAAGTTTTCAGGATACACGAGAATGCTAAATAAAACCCAGGCCTGGCGCAAACGAAAGGTATTTCACACATTTAGTCATTGATTTCGATGATGCCCCTACGGAGTATTTGATTACTCATTTTTTACCTATCATTTGAGTTACATTTCGTTTGCGCCGGGCCTGAGTTTTTTTCCAATACAAATGAGCATTCTCCTTTTATTTATAAAAGCATCAAGAAATGTTTAGGCTAGAAACGTTCAATATCAAATGTCAAATATATTCCATATCTAAAAAGTACTCCGCTAGAAGGATGTGGGTCCATTAGCGCCGTTTTGTAATGTGAAGGTGGTACTCACTTTACTAGAGGATCTGTCTCCCGTGCCTTCCGGACTCCACGATCTCAGGTATAAGGTCTTATAATCCTTGGTCACTTTCTTCCAGAAGTAGTAGAACTGGATGCACTGCTTACTGGTCTTACTCCCTATCTGGAAATATTACAGATTATAACAGGCTGTCAAGATTTCGGCTGCAGATGTAGAATGTCTTATTGGAACACCAGATTTTTACTGGACACTCGAAAAATATAAAAAAAAGAGTGAAGATAAATTCAACAACCCTGGTGGAATAGAGGAGAAAGATTGGAGGTATTTACTTGTTTTGCTATTTTAAAGAAGTTCTTGTCGTGTTCTCTGAGTCCACTAAGGAAGGCTTCTACTTCGTCAGGGCTCCAGCGCTGCCCGTGCGCCCCGTCATCCTGTCTCTCGCCCTCTCCCTCCCCGTGTCCGTGGTAAGCCATGAGTTGCAGGGTGGCTGCGTGAGTGTCTCCCCCACAGCGCCCCAGGACCTGGAGGGCATATTCCCGCGTGTGGCCCCCAACTGGCATCGCCGCACACATTGCTAGCTCCATAAACATTCGTACTGCAAGAAATATGAATAAATATAGGATTTTGGAAACCTTAGCAACGCTAATGCTGGATTTCACTAACTTCTTAGGTGAGGAATAGTCACCTAGCACAAATTTTGAATGAAAAACAATGATAAGTGGCTCCTATCTCCGCTGTTTTGTATTTTAAAAGGATCTGAGCTTGCATACACAAACCCAAATACTTTCTTGCACACTTTGCACTAGGCTGTATCGCAAAGTGTGGAATACATCGCCAGTGCCCGGGTTTGAACCTGGCACCTCCCTCTTGAGAGACTGCCGTCTCAACCAACTACGCCAACCATTTCTCACCTAAGACGTTCGTGAAATCCAGCACTGTCAGCCTTTCCATAAAATACATTCTTACCTTCATTATCATCTAGTGTGTCATTTATGCCAGGATCCCATAAAAGATGTTCATAATTTGGATCTCTGTCACATTTTATATCGTCCGTACACAATTCTGGAATTGACGCTTGAAACTGTGACCCAACATTGATTCGTGGCGACTTACTGCTCTCACTTGTGTCAGATGTGAATCCTCCCAGGTCTTGATGGCCGCAGGAGATGGACTCGCCTGGAAAACACAAATTATAGTCAATATTATAATGACAGCACGCTTTTCTGAGATGTTAATTGTAATAAGTTACTTACTACTCGATAACACTTCATTGAACAATCCTGGAGCTATTCTGGTTGGATCCAAGATAGGTGGAGGAGTGAAATAATCATCGTTGCAATTTCTCAATCTCGACTGATATTGACTTCCAAAGCAGTAACTCGACGCTTCAGATCTTGGTCTTTTCCTGTAGCTATGCTGTGGACTCCCAGGTGTTTCACTCTTCACCACATTGTCTTCATGCTTCAGTGCGTCCAGCACTATAGTGCACTGCTCACTATCAGTCTTCATACTTGTAGAGACATCGCTGTTTATCTGTAATATTTGCTGTTGGGACTGGATGATGGGTTGCGTCTGGGCTGATTTAATGATAACTCCTTGCTTGAGAGGTTGGACTGAAGTTAAATTATCTTTGGGTATGATTTGATGTGTGGCTCCTGTAAGCCAGGACATGGGGAGTTGACTAGAGGCAGCTTGTATGAGTTTATATTCTCCGTTGGCTTCTACCAGAATACCTGTAATGTTCGGATTGTTCACATCTATGGGACCGTGACTAATTATTTTATACGACTGATATCCTCCAAATTCAAACTTTTTCTTGGATACAAAGTCTTTGGGACTACTCGATAATAACGGATCCTCGGAGTTTGGCATCATATGAGATTGGAAAGTGTGTAGACCTTGACGTTGAAATGTGATGTTTGTTGTCGGAGTGAAGGTCTGGTTGGTGGAGGCGTGTGTGACGTTGGTTTGTTGATTAGGCAGCGGCGAAGGCAGGGGAGTGACGCACATGGGAGACTGCGGTGGCGGGGAGGGATCACTTAGTCCGTACATATCCAAGGCATCTCCATGTACTATACTTTCACCAGGTAACACTTCTTCTAAAGCTTCTTCTACTTCTTCGGCACTCGACATTGTCGTTGTAAAGAATGCGGCGGATAACGGGGAGCTGGTGTTTCTCGCTTCGTCGACATCCGTACTCCCCATCGGAGTTTCTATAAAATTATCATTGGAATGAACGTTAGTTGTGCTGGGAGAGAGGATTGGAAGACTCTGGACGCCTCCTTGACTGAGTGACGGTGACTGTGCTTCGTGACTAGCAGGAGGGGTGGGGTAGGTGAAGCTAGGTGAGTCGTGATACTTGAGAGGGGACGGAAGAGGAGAAGGAGCCGATAAGCCAACGTGAGGTGAGTTGGCATACATGATGTATTCTTTTTGAAAGCCGAGAACATCCTTCGAATTGGAATTGCTTTCTGAGACTGCTGAGTGGTAAGTGCTGAATTCTGCTAATCCTTCAGGCAACGGGGAATCTAGCACAGCCTGGAGTTGCTGATTGACTGGATATTGAATTGTGGAGCCATCTTGTAATGATGCTGTTACTGTAGCGTAGTCATCCAAAGCTGCCAAGTCGTCTAATTGCTCTGAGGTACTTGTGAACTGCAAAAGATAATCAATATGAAAATATAGGGTACTGGATTCAGTTGATCGTGTGAAGTTCAGTACATGTAATGTGCACATTCTTTCCTCACCTGCAAGGTGTCTGACGACTGTTGCAAGAGAATGGCTGGATCCTGCACGTGATAGACATCTGCTTGGAGACCAGGACTGAAGTATTCCCCTTCGTCTTGTTGGAAGGACATACTCGTCAAGGCAAAGTCCGCTGATTGAAAACTAAGGACAGGACCTGGAGATTGATGTCCAGGATCTGAAGCCGATCTTTTTACAGCCACCTGCGGGAGGATTGACGAAAAACACACATTCAATTAGGTATGTCATTTTTTATTGTTTTCAGAGAATTTCTTTATTTGATTGGTTCCTTACCTTGCTCCCTCTCTTGAGCAGTTCAATGAGTGTCCCATCTTTCTGTTGCTGCGTCGAGGATGGAGTTCTCAGAGGAGTCAGAAACTCTTGAGTGACGGTGGTGGAAGCTGACACGGGAGTGGCAGGACTGGTAGCCGCCGGGGGCGCGGGAGCTACAAAGGAGGTGACGGGGGTTCCAGAGTTTGTACTAGACAGGGCCACTGGAGATTGGGGTTCACTATTCGTTGATACTGAAAAAAAAAAATTAACTTCAATCAATTATTGTGTGTCAAGAGGAAGATCGTCCCGGATTAATAAGGAACTACAATTCTCTTTGCTGACAACAATGGCTTTTCCATTTAAATTTTCTTTGGTTGCCGAAAAGTTACAAGCGGCGCCCTTATTGAAAACCATATCTTTCTGGATACACAATTTAATTTTATCGAATTGTGTCTAAAGGAAACATTAGTATTATTTAATTATGAATTAAGATTGTCCTACTCTGGCCATGAAAATTGTTTGGCGCAATAGACAATTGAATTGTTTTTTTTTTCAATGAAAATTGAATGCTCTTTTTATGTAGGTGCTTAGGTAGGTACTTACCTGGAGGGGCGGCTCTTCTGCTGATGATCTTCTCTTCTATGAGGGCTCTTACAGACACGGAGGCCGTCTGCAGGGGGGGACCACTCGCCTCCTTCTTCTCCAGCTTTTTACTTTCCGCCTCCTGCTTTATCAAACAATTACTCAAATTAATATTTTCTACGACTTACAGCATCATTATTAGTATTATGACTTCTAGTTACAGTTGGCTACAGTAAGTTAGAGACATCTAGTTACAGTAGTTCTCAGAACAGCCGTATTGGCGCTTTAGTGTGTGGATTAGTGGATTGTTGCTGATATGTATAGTTGTGTGTGAAAATGAGATGGTTGAAAATGATGTGTGGGAAAATACCGAGAGATAGGTTAATGAATGTGTAGAGAGTTGTGTGACTGTACGACAAGTTGTGTGACTAGAATGAATGTGCATTGGTCTGGACATGTTGAGAGAATGAATGACGACAGGATGACTAAAAAGATATGGGTTAACGAAGAGGTGTGCGAAAGCGTAGCCGTCCGAGACTAACCTGGACCGATCGAATCGACCAGATCCTCAAAGACGGACCCGTTTTGAGTAAAAGAAATCAAAAAACATGTATGACACATTGCATGAATGTGACGGAAGCAAGAAGTGTGTGTAAGAATATAACGGTCTGGCGTTCTGTCTTATCCTTAAGGGACGTGACGTGAGGGGATTGTTAGATGTAGTAGAAAGAATATAGTTACCTTCTTGAAATATCCTCCATGTAACCGCATGTGTCCATTGAGTGCTGGAACATTCTTAAACTTTCTATGGCAGAGGTTGCACTCCACAGGCCGAGGTTCTGCTGGAGTCCTGTGCGGCGGTATGAGGGGAGGACCCCGGAGTATGTTTGAAGACTTCTGTTGGTTTTGTTGAGCCTGGAAAGAAAAGAAAACAAAGGCGACGTGATTATTTGAAACACTTACATAGTATTCTTTTACTCCTGATTTATGCAACCATTATTACACGAAATTCAAGCAGAATTTTTGGTTGAATTCGTCTAGAATGAAATCCTTTCTTGTTCAGAACATGATGTACAATTCTTACATTTATTGTATTTTAGAGAAAGATTTGCTCTTATTGTCAAATCATGTCGAGAGATGTCAAAATTACAATTGCCAAATATATTATAGAGCAGTGCTAAAGAAATAATATTAAAGATATGAGAGTTTTGCTTTGTGTGATAAAAAAAGAAAGGAACGCTGGGGCAATCCCGTTCTATATTTAAGAAAAGTGGTGTGACTAGTGTTGGAAGCTTTCAGTTGCAATCCTGAAAACAAGCAAAGTTCATTTTTGGTAAAGAACTTTTATTAATCCTTGATCAGCTCACAATTTTTGTGAAATAAAACACTGTATATTTCATGTTAACTTTATGTTTGTAAATTATTCCCCGGATATCTGGATATAGTAAACGATTATAAGCATTTTATATTACTACGTAAGCAGCACCAAAATTACCAAGTATTGTGGGACTATTAACTTATGTTTATTTTATTTTTCCTCGATCCTACATATATGACACGAAATTCTTTTGCATTGTGAATGAAGTAATCTGCACTCAGCGAAGCCATCGCGATAGTACTCTGATACATTTCGATGAAATATTTGCAACAACATTTCAGCTTCCATGGCACGCGTGCCCTCACATAATATCTGTATTAGGGAAGTATACAGATTGCACATTATGCTGGGACAATACAGCCAGATAAATGTATCTGTATATAAGTCATATAGATGAAATGCTAAATGGGATGTCATGGTAAAGTATTACTGTCATATATTATTTACATTTTTCCTCCTTCCCCCCCCCCCTCACACACACACACATAACCTAAATACAATATAGGAAGTATAATAACTACTTATTATACATAGCTATAATATATGTTACTAATATTGCACACATCAATAACCGATAGTAGAGTATTGAAGCATGTATCCTCCCTGTGCTCACGTATGGTCTGGAAACTATAACGCTAACTGCGAGGACCATACAGAAACTAAAATGTACACAGAGATCTATGGAGAGGCAAATGTTAGGCGTAAGTCTGAGAGATAGAATCAGAAATGAGGAAATCAGACGCCGGACAAAAGTTGCCGATGTGATGGATCGCATTGCCAAATTAAAATGTTAATGGGCAGGTCATGTTGCTAGACAGAGAGTGGACAGATGGGCACCCAGAGTCCTGATATGGAGACCGTGGGACATGAAAAGAGGAATAGGCCGGCCTCAGAAAAGATGGGCCGATGATATTGTCAATCCCGTCGCTGGTAGTGGGTGGATCCGGAAAGTTCAAAGAAGAGAGGATTGGAAAAAATTGGAAGAGGACTACATTCAGCAGTGGAGAGATCGCTGAGAAAGAAGAAGAATTTCGAAGTGTCAGAGGTTCCATTTTTGATGAAAAAATAATCGTTTTCTAGGTGAACTTGTACGGCAAGTTTTGCATCTTGTAGTTTTTTTGTATTTCATGGGAAAACGGTTCAGTCTTGTTCTTATAATATAAAACAATATACATAGGCATGTTTTGGTTACCTTGGGTCTGATAAATGTTGGAGTGTGGAAGAGCTGTGAGATCCAGTGGTCCATCCCTATGTTAGTGTTCACATCACTAGCAGACATTGACTCAGTAACTATTATTTAATTACCTACATACACTAGCACGAACACTTTTATGACAAATACATAGACAATTATTGCACGACGTATTCAGCTTAAGGTCCTATATGCTGTCATTGGGCTTCGGCGCCGTGAATTATTCTCAGCCAATACTGAGAGAATCGTCTTGAAACTGAAAACAGTGATAGATGAAAGTATGGACTATAGATTGGCTGTTTTAGAATTACAGGATTTGGAAATTTCTTGAATAAAAAAATATTCCGAAATTACCACTGAAATTTACGAGATCTGAGGATTTTCCGTTCAGTTTTTAGATATAAAAGTATAATTTAGCAAAAATACTGGAAAATTATAATCTCAACAAACCGGTTGTTTTAGATTTTTAAATATCTTCCCAGGTTTCTTTTAAAAAGGTAAAATTCACATTGTCGCTTACGTTATTCTTATTTCGCGCTAATTTTCTCATACAAAATTCGAAAAATTCGAAGCGAAAATAGAAAGATTTTTGCTCAGTGCATATAGGCCTTTAATAAGACATTTAGGGTAGCTTTTTTGTCATCGCAACTATTGATCATATAAACCTACCTATATTAATAATTTTCTCATATTTTATATACGATATTAAGAGTAGGCATATTGAAATTTAAAAAATTTCTAAAAACGGGAGACCTTAGATGTCGACAACCTTACTTAAATATTATTTGGAAAAAAAATAGAGTAGATACATTGAACCTTTATCTAGGGAATGACCGTAAGAGATTTTTTATATCTTGTATGGATCTCAAAAAAATGTGAAAAATACATCTGATATTTTCCGACTTTTCCAAATTGTTTCCCGAAAGTCGCGGATAGAAAGTTTTTTTGTATTGTATTGTATAATATGCATTAAAATCTAGGGAATGACTGTAAAAGTCTTTTGATTGAAGCAAAATTATCCGCAAAAAATGGGAAAAACGCTATTTTTACCATTTTATCATGGGATTGTTCATGTGATTTTGAACCTTAATGCCGTGGGAAATGACCGTGTAGATAGTTGGGTCGCGAGCTTTAAAAATATTGTTTTCCGAGTTTTAGGTTGATTTCCAAAAGGAATTCTACCTATTCGTTTCTCCCGTGATGTCGCAGAATTGAAAAATTTCTACTCAGGATCACTAATTAGGACCAGGAGAACCCGAATCCGACCTTGGTTTAAAAGTTTATATATATAAGCCATATATATATATATGTCCCTTTTCTTGTGCGCACGTTTGCGGCCAAACTATGCGTCGCAGAAACGTGAAACTTGGGTGATAGATTTTTGGTAAGTGGTAGATGAACTGATATGAGAATGGGTTAAATCCATTAAGAGGAAGGTTCACTTTTTAAGGCTTTAAATACAAAAATAATCATTCTGAGGGGATACAATGATTGTGAGGGTCTGTGTCTGGTATCGTATGAAAGGGCATAAAATAAGGAATACAGATCAATTTACAGATTTTGTCTAGCTCAATTCCTTCGACGACACTGATCGATCGAAAGATCTAGTTAAGTAGTTACCGCATAGGTACTAGCGTGTTTGTTGTCTTAGAAAAGTGCTTCACAATACGAGTAGAACTCACATCTTTTTTTCAAATTTCTAGTGCTTAGGTACCGGTACCAATTCATATTATGAGTGGAATGAAAATAATTTGATTATTGGATTAGGTACTTTCGAAAATCAAAGAATAAACTACATCCATACTGCTTCATCACTTCGCTGGTTTATTTGGTGATGATATTGTGATTGTTTTTATTATACTCGTATGTACAGATGTACTCTTAAAATTAATAAAATAAATAAATCACATGAAATCTACCTATGCCTGCGGCCTGCCAAAGGATTTTTTTCATTTTGAATTCTCCGATTACACATAAGTGGTGTTATTTACTTGTAACATTATATTAAAATTATTTGAGGGGTAAACATCGAATTTATTTGACCCACATGGGGGGGGGGAGGGGTGTAGCATTTGAAAATAAAGCCGGCCAATTAGTAGCAAACTGTGTATAAAATTATATTTGTTACTAGCTGAGTTACCCGTGATTCGCAACGCCAAATTTGACAAAGCAACCCGGCATACTTTATAGGCTTGAGCTGGACAAAATGTGACTTAAGATCTGAACTTCTTTTCCAACGCACTTTTATATGAAATCATACATAACTCCACGCAACGCTTGGATCCCCTCATCATCGTGGCATCTCTCATGTACTCATACACCCAAATACATCTCTCACGTGTACAAAGATGTTAGAACGTTAGAACACAGATGCCCAATCCCACCAACTTTAACATAGGAAGGAGAGCCCTAAGAAATTTCCATACAAAAACAGAGATAATATTCTATTTATTGAATAAGGAACATCCTCTTGCAGCACCATCACAGCCTAATTCCATATGAAATGCAATATGCAACTCACCTAGTCTGGGCGGAGATATTTAGGCACCTAACGTAGGTGAGGTGCATGTTGCATTTCGTATGGATTTAGGCTGTGGTGGTGCTGCAAGAGGATGTTCCATATTCAATAAATAGAATATTATCTCTGTTTTTGTATGGAAATTTCTTAGGGCTCTCCTTCCTAGGTTAAAGTTGGTGGGATTGGGCAAGAGTATATTATTGTAAATGTTATTCTAAATTTTCGCAGCAATCTGTCGGTAAATGCAGGAGTTATGCGAACACTTACAAAAATCAGATTTTACTTTATATTTGTAATTCACCCAAAACAAATTCATCGAATGATCAATAATTTTATCGCATGAATTATTCCACGTTAATCTAATTATAAATATCGCAAAAACACATTAATTTAATTAAATGTCATACGCGTACTGTATACAATCATTTTATATTATAAATGACAAACAATAGGTCCAATTCTGTAATTTATTGAACTAAAATAAGCGTGTTTTAAATTTATTTTTACTATGAAATAAATAAAATAAGAGCGATACTTTTTAAAAGGATGCATATTGACATTCCACAAATTTGTAAAAAACGGGAGACCTTAGATGTCAATAACCTTACTAAATATAGTGTGGAAAAAAATAGAGTAGATCCATTGAACCTTTATCTAGGGAATGACCGTAAAAGATTTTTTATATCTTGTATAGATTTCTCAACATAAATTGTGAAAAACACCTCTGATCTTTTTTCTGACTTTTCCAACTCGTTTCTCGAAAGTCGCGGTGATTTTTTTTGTATTGATAATATGCATTAAAATCTAGAGAATGACAGTAAAAGTTTTTGATTGAAGCGAAGTTATTGATACGGGGGGGGGGGGGGGGGATCGTTCTAGCCGTGGTCCACTACTAGAACGATAATGCGAGAAGCGCGTACTGCTGATCCCTACCTTTCAAGTATTGTTAGAGATGGGTCAGAAACTTTAGGCATTGATCAAACCTTAAGAGCACTGCTGGACGGCGTTATTCCACTGGACTCGGAAGAAAGGGATACTCCACACCATAGACAACTGAGAATCTTGGCTAGACATCCTCCGACGGCGTCAACTTTGGTTCGCCAAACGGCTCCAGTAACGTATGATGAGCTGAATAATGTAATTAATGGCCTTGGGCCTCGTAAGGCGCCTGGTTTGGATAGAATCACGGGTATGATAGTGAAGAAAGTTTGGGAGATATGTCCGCAGAAGGTGCTCACTCTTATGCAGAAATGCATTGAGTGTGGCATCTTTCCGAAAGTGTGGAAGAGTGGCTTGCTCAGGGTCATACCAAAGGGGAACGATAAACCTTTATCGGACATTAAAGCCTACAGACCTATTACCTTGCTGCCAACTCTGGGGAAAATTCTTGAAATTTTAGTAAGAAACAGACTGAGCGACGCTTTGAGTCCAGGGTGTACTAGACAGTTCGGTTTCTGTCGTGGTGTATCCACTGAGCATGCCATTCTTGAATGCATGAAATGGAAGAATGAAAGAAAGGAGAAGTATGTTTTGGGCGTTTTTCTAGATATTTCAGGTGCCTTCGATAATGCCTGGTGGCCTTTGATTCTTTCCAAGTTAAAACTGAGACAATGTCCTAGAGACCTTTTTAATATAGTGTCAGACTACTTCAGAGACCGACAGGTTACAATGGCGTATGGTGGTCGTGTGATAAGCAGGTTACTATGGGCTGCCCCCAGGGCTCAGTTTTGGGACCCTTTCTTTGGAATGTCCTCTTCAACGATCTTCTGACGATGGACCTGCCGGAATGTGCCACTATTATTGCATATGCAGATGATGCGCTCTTGATGCTTGCTGGCAATTCCAGAAGTGCAGTGGAATCTTTATTTGCGGATGTGATTGAGAGAATTCTTCATTGGGGCACACACAATCGTCTTGAATTTTCTGCAGCAAAGACAGCAGCAATGCTCATGAAGGGCAATCTAAGTCGAAACCGAAATCCGGTATTAAAAATGGGTACGAAAACGGTGAAGGTTGTCGACGAATTTCGTTATTTGGGAGTGGTGCTGGATCGAGGTTTTTCATTCATTTCTCACGTGAAGGCAGTGTCGGAGAAGGCCAGGACTCTCTTTATGGCATTGCGAAAACTGAGCACAGGGACATGGGGTTATCGCCCGAGGACTTTATTGACCATATATCGCGCGACGTACGTTGCTCAGGCGACGTATGCATCGCGTGTGTGGTCGCACAGACTGAATGTTGGATCTGTTGCTTTGGCCCTACTCAGAGGACAAAGGACTCCTCTTTTAAGTGTGACTGGTGCCTACAGAACGGCGGCGAGCGTGGGTCTTCCAGTTATCGCTGGAGTGTTGCCGGCTGACTTGGAGGTTCAACAGTGTGCTGCGAGGCGTACCCTACAACTTGAAGGCATTGTCGAATACTTTGGTGTTGAACTGAGGCTGGAGCCGGGGGGTGGGAGTTTGGAACGTGCTTTTGGTAGGATCTATGAAAGAACGATGGATGTATGGCAAGAGCGTTGGGACACGGGAAGGAGCGGCAGACTTGTCTACTGTTTCTTTCCCGATGTCAGAGTTCGAATGAGGAGGAAGTTCGTCGTGCTGGATCACTATTCGTCCCAACTGGTCACGGGGCATGGGGATTTAAAGGGGAAACTTTTTGAATTGAATCTTGTATCAGAGCCGTGGTGTCCTTGTGGCGGAGGTGCCCAGTACGCTGAACACATCCTGTGGGAGTGCGAGATGATGAGTGATGCGAGAGAGGATATGATTGCTGGACTGACTGTTGACACTCCCAGACCAACGTGGTTTGGAGAGCTGACGCTAAATCCGACCAACTTCAATTGTTTCAGATCATTTGTTGATGCGTGGAAGTCAAAGTGGGAAGAGCTCCGTCGACCCGGTTCTGCTCCTGAGGAAGTGGCATGACCAGAATTAAATCAGTCCGCTTTGTGCCGATACTGAACTCACTATGTGTTTTGTGATGTCCCTTCTCCCACTCTGGGAGGTGGCTTTCTCTAGCAATTTCTTTCATTCTCTTCAATCTTTCTGTGGCAACCCACCTTATGGTTCGCCTGTAATCTTTACTGTTTCTTTTTCTCTTCCCCTATATGCCATGGTTTTTGCGGGCAATTTCTACATTCCTCATCTCTGCACTTAACGCTTTTCTTTCTGCTTCCAGATACTCTTCTGCACAGCTGGGATGAGAGTGGCCGGTGCGGGGTGGCGCTGTGGGGGTCTGTATCCCGTCCGACATGTGGGCTGGATGTGGCCCTCCGCTTTGCCGCTCTTGTGCCGGCTGACTTTCCGCCGAACAGAGTAGGGATCAATCCCAATGGTTGGGTGTTGCCTGCATATGTCCATTGTGTTGATTCATGTATAGATTCTAAGAACCCTAGTACGTAGCAAATACGTAACTGTAAGATAGTATATAAGAGATTGTATTAGCATATAAGGACTAATTGTAAACGTTGACGGTTGCTTTAAATCGGGGAGGGGTTTGTTGGGGGGAGCCCTTCAGGCGATCCCTGAGCCCTCCTCAGAATATATTATTTTGCACAAATATTGGATGAAATAGGAACTGGCGTTCCTGTACCATCCAAGGGTAAGTGGGAGGGAGCAACCCTTAACGGGGGGGGGGGTAAATAGAAGGGGGGGCAGCTAAGGTCAGGTAAGTTTTCCTCTCATAAAATAAACTGTACTGTAAAAGAGGGACCAAAAAATTGAAATTACACTATTTTTACCATTTTATTATGCGATTGTTCATGCGATTTTGAACTTTAAAGTATTTCTAGTTCACATTTTTAGTCTCGAAACTAATATTTTCCCATCACTCATAATTAATAATTACTCAGGAGATATTTCTATTAAATTACTATGACTTTCTATAGTAATATTGTATTGATCTTATTTAAATTTTAATATTAGTGCATGAAATTTTGGGTTCATTTTTCTCATCACATATTAGTCTTGTCAGTTCTAAGTAATCCTTGATATTTTGGGTTGTATATAATAATGAAAATAAATATGAATATGATAACAATAATTTGAATGGTATCTTTATAGTCCGAGAGCCCGCTGCTTAATTTATGACGTATCTGTTTTTTGATCGAAATGTGGCATAAATGATAGCTTACCAATAGGGTATTACATCGCACTAGGGTTGCCTATCAAAATCTTACCGCAACCCCCCCTGCCCCCCCCGAAAAGGTCCATCTTCGCGGTTTTTCGCATTTTATAGGAATATGGTAAGAGATAGGAGAAAATAGTCAATGACAAAAATAATCCTTGCTAAATTCTCTACAAAAAATGTTAAGTCAATTTTTAGGACTAGTAGTTTACCCGTAATAGCCGGTCGAAAAACATGATATTTTTTGAAAAAAAATATTTTTTTTTTGATTTTTTTTTCATTCACACTCTTCCACCCATTATCACTAACATTTTATGGAAAAAACAATTTAGCCTGCAGCGCTATATCACTGGTTATTTTATGAAAAACTAAATTTTAAGAATTTTCGTCACTGAGTTTTATTGCAATAACTCCGACATTATTAGATGTATGAAAATAAGTTATAGCTCGTTTTGTAGCTAAGACTATGGTTATTAATTCGTTTTTTTGACTATTTTCCTGTAGCTCTTATCAATTTTCAACCAATTTAGTTTATATACATTTTTTTAGTATTTCAAATGAATTTCGGTTTTGGATCGGCCATTGCGGGTAAACTGCTAGTTCTGCGAAAAAATTGACTCAACATTTTTTGTAGAGAATTTAGCAAGGATTATTTTTGTCATTGACTACTTTCTTCTATCTCTTACCATATTCCTATAAAATGCGAAAAACCACGAAGAGGGACCTTTTTGGGGGGGGCAGGGGGGGGGGTTGCGGCAAGATTTTGATAGGCAACCCTAGTGCGATGTAATACCCTATTGGTAAGCTATCATTTATACCACATTTCGATCAAAAAACAGATACGTCATAAATTAAGCAGCGGGCTCTTGGACTATTAGACAATACTCAGGCATGTGAAATAATATTATTTTCATAATAATGTTTCTCTAATTTCATTTTATTAGAAATGAATGGGAGGCCATAGTATTTTGATACATAGTATACCCAAGTAATATTGTTTCTAGATATTTGTTTCAAATAAAGAGAACAATTAAATGTATTGTTATCTCATTCTTACGACTGATAGGTTTCCTTTAGAGCCTATGGTTCCCAACCTTTTCGGTCTCGTTACCCCCAAGGCCTATCATGGCACCTGGTATTACCCCCGCTCAAAAATAGCATGTTGTGCTGGGGGGAGGGGTTAAAAATAGTCATAATTGGTTTTTGCTAATTAGTAGGATGCTGGTCCTTATTCTGATTGGAATGATTTTGTTTTTATTCTGTGTTTATTTTTTTATTGTTTAACGATAATAAAGGAAGGATTTGTAAGACGATAATCTCCCAAAGAAATTTACAAGACATTCGAAAAAAATGACAAAAAAGAGTGGAGGGCCAATTCTATTATCCGAGATCCCACATTTTTCAACTTTGGATATTTTGAAAATGCACTGAAATTAACGTTAATACAAAAATCCACCATAGTAGAGATATAGGGGAGGGTGGCGCGTAGCAGACACTACAGACTGATGGTTGATGTTAGTAATTAATTATTTATATGTGCAATTTGTACTACACAGAATTTACATGAGAATACTAATGAAGCAATTGTCATTCACATGCATCCTATTGTATTAGTTACCTATACACCTCTATCTGTATATAATTGAATCAATATCGATACCTCCACCCCTGGATATTTCAGGAGCATCAGCTCCTATATCATCCAGTCTTTTACGCAAAAAACATTTTTTTTTCAAAGAAGGGCTCAATGTTCGCCTGAAGGGCTCCCCTCAATAAACCCCTCCCTGTACTACTCTGAACACCCTTAATGTTCCCTGGAGGAGACTCTCACTGCAAGGATCTACACACTCAGTTAGTACAGTCTATTTTTTTTTCAGAAGTCTCACGGAGCAGACTTGGTTTAGTGTTGCTTGATGTGATAATAAGATATGGTTAAATTTTTTCGCTACCTTCAAATCAAATTTCAGAACTGTTGTTTAAAAAAACTAGCCGATTTTGTGTTGTTTTTTTTATTTTTGATTGTGTTGATTTTTTCGCTACTTTCAAATTATTAACAGAGCTGTTGTTTAAAAAAAGCAATGAATAAACTGACAACATTGTTTTTCAAACTTGTGATGGCGGTTTAAAGGAATTATCAGAGTACCTATATTTTTATTTTTCCAACTCGCAAAACTATCTTGCTTTTAAAATGATTTCTCTAGCGCCGCTCTGTAATATTTTCGGCATTGTAGGTTACTTGTAAAAGATACAATATGAGACCTTTGACAGCTCTCACGATCAGGGCTACCAACAATACAATCTTGAACTCCGCTTGCAGCTAACATCCGTCGGCTGCCAAGATAGAGTAAACGCTCTTTATATACTATAGCGATGTATACAATATACATACTTATTTATAATTATGTTAAGTAGTTTCATGAAGATGAATGAAATACCCCGTCGTTTCTGACGGAGTGTAGAAAGTTTTATGATAAGAATTTAATTATTATGAAGCGCATTGCATTCCTCTCTGTTTTATGATGTTTTATTATAACATTCCTTCATATTTATACATAGTTTATGTCTGTATGTTGCTTTGCTATATAACAGGTATATATTGTATAATAAAAAAATTTACTGCAAGAAACATTACTGGTATTTTTTCTTTATTATTAGTCTTTACATATTTTCATATTGTAACAAATATTTCACAGTACGCACCCAGCACATTTTTCAGGAATGCATTTCAGATATTTTCCTTCAGATTTCAATATTTACAGGTAGTTTCAAATTAGTACCCATTGGCGAAAAGGTGACCGAAAATACCCAAGTTAAGGTACGGACACATTATGAGATTATCACAGGATTTTGTGATAAAAAGACAATGAACATAGACGTAGTTCTGAGAAATTTTGTTGATGGGCCTTGGGATCCAATGGTTGTATCTAGTCGTGTGTGGCAAACGATAGTATAAAAGGGCGTTGGAGAAGAAATTCAGATCTTAAGTCACATTTTGTCCAGCTCAAGCCTATTAGTCCGAGAGCCCGCTGCTTAATTTATGACGTATCTGTTTTTTGATCGAAATGTGGTATAAATGATAGCTTACCAATAGGGTATTACATCGCACTAGGGTTGCCTATCAAAATCTTGCCGCAACCCCCCCTGCCCCCCCCGAAAAGGTCCCTCTTCGCGGTTTTTCCCATTTTATAGGAATATGGTAAGAGATAGGAGAAAGTAGTCAATGACAAAAATAATCCTTGCTAAATTCTCTACAAAAAACGTTAATTCAATTTTTTCATAGGACTAGTAGTTTACCCGTAATGGCCGGTCAAAAAACAGGATATTTTTTGAAAAAATAAAAAAAAAAGTTTGATTTTTTTTCTTTCACATTCTTCCACCCATTATTACTAACATTTTATAGAAAAAAAAATTTGGCCTGCGGTGCTATATCACTGGTTATTTTATGAAAAACTAAATTTTAAGAATTTTCGTCACTGAGTTTTATTGTAATAACTCCGAAATTATTAGATGTATGAACATAAGTTATAGCTCGTTTTGTAGCTAAGACTATGGTAATTAATTCGTTCTTTGACTATTTTCCTGTAGCTCTTATCAATTTTCAACCAATTTAGTTTAAATACATTTTTTTTGTATTTTAAATGAATTTCGGTTTTGGGCCGGCCATTGCGGGTAAACTACTAGTCCTATGACAAAATTGACTTAACATTTTTTATAGAGAATTTAGCAAGGATAATTTTTGGCATTGACTACTTTCTCCTATCTCTTACCATATTTTTATAAAATGCGAAAAACCGCGAAGAGGGACCTTTTCGGGGGGGGGCAGGGGGGGTTGCGGCAAGATTTTGATAGGCAACCCTAGTGCGATGTAATACCCTATTGGTAAGGTATCATTTATACCACATTTCGATAAAAAAACAGATACGTCATAAATTAAGCAGCGGGCTCTTGGACTATATAAAGTATGCCGGGTTGGTTTGCTAAATTTGCCGTTGCTAAGCACGGGTTACTCAGTTAGTATGTAATATGAGCAAAAATCGTTCTATTTTTGCTTCAAGTTTTTCCAATTTTGTATGAGAATGTTAGCGCGAAATAAGAATAACGTAAGCGACAATTTGAATTTTACCTTTTTAAGAAGAGCCTGCGGGAACATATTAAAAAAATCTATGACAGTCAACTTGTTAACCTTATAATTACCAGTATTTTGGCTAAATAACACTTTGACATCTCAAGAACTGAACGGATAATCCTTAATTCCCGTATATTTCAGGGGTAAATTTAACTTTTGGAATATTTTTTTGTTCATTTTCCAAATATTGTAATTCTAAAACAGCCAGTCTGTTTGAAGACTTTGAGCTATAATTAGTTTTTTCTCCATATCTGTCTAACCATAAGGGCATTTCTCAGAATATAGGGTAACCAGCTACAGCTGTACATTATCTTATCGAAAGATTCACGAAACATTTTTATTATGTTAAGTATTATAAGTTGGTTTGGTTTATTTATAAAGTGATACGTTTGTTGGTGTGATTATTTACCTGAGTTGCGCTGAGCACAAAAGCTAGTATTTTATAGAAATGCGGAAAATAATTAAAAGTAGACACACCGACATTTCAAAAATTTCTAAAAACAAGAGACCTTATATCTCGACAACGTTACTAAATATGCTTTGGAAAAAATAGAGTAGATACATTGAACCTTTATCTGGGGAATGACCGTAAAAGATTTCTTATATCTCGTATACATTTCTTAAAAATAAAAATGAAAAACACCTCTGATCTTTTTTCCGAAAGATAGAAACTCGTTTCCAGAAACTAGTTCGTTTCCAAATTTTTTTCATTGCATTGATAATATGCATTAAAATCTAAGGAATGACCGTAAAAGTTTTTTGATTGAAGTGAAATTAACACCCTAAAAAATTAAAAAAACGCTTTTTTACTACTTATCATGCGATTTTGAACCTTAAAATGCCGCGGAAAATGACCGTGACGTCATAGTTGGGTCCGCGAGCCTCAATGCAAATAGTTAAAAGTGCAACTAAGTTGAATTTCATACTAATTGTGAGAATCTAAATCACATGATATATGTTTCACTATTACGATAACAATCGATTGATCGTTTTTAAAAAAATCACTGTTCAAAATCACATTCACTGTATTTCACACACCAATAATTAACAGATAATTAAAACAACTACATTGTATGGATGTGTTTAGTGTTTGTAAAGTGTTTCACTGCACCTTATAGGTCTAATGTTTCACTGTACTTTATAGGTCTAATGTTTCACTGTAAAGTCTAGTAACGTGATACTAAGAAGTGATAGTGAATACTGAAGGGACTGTGGAGTGAAGAGGTATGTACTGATACTGTATTAAAGAGTAAGGAATCCTTTTTGCAAAAATCCGTTGGTCATTTGATAGTGAGAGGTGTATGTATTATAGGTAGGTACAGTGCCGGCTCAAGCAATATTGGCGCCCGACGGCTAGAATGGCGACCCCCACAAAAAAAAATGGGGTAAATTAAACATTAAAATCAGATAAAACAGTTGATAATATTTGTTTTCATGAAGGAAAGTGTACTTCATTTTATTTTCTTAACAGAATCAAACAGTTATGGCAGTAAATTTTACAAAAGAACAAACACATCACCAACAAACAGAGCAGTGAAGATTCTACATTTCTCTCAATTGTAATACGATGAACGGAAAACACATAAAAAAACCGACTGTGATCAGTGGACAAAAAGCAGATAGAGAAATAAGTGAATAAAGAATCAACAACTGAACAACGAAATGATTAATTAAATGAATACAATCCACCTTCTTTTTCCGCCTTCCACATATACTCTGATCTATTCACACTTCAAAATTCTCTATACTTCTATATCTTCGAGATCTAATTCGACGTTCGATGCGAGTGACCGTCGCTAAGCTCGCATCGAACCAATCCGTTTATTATCATTTAGAATCACAATTTTGCCACGTCTCCCGAATGCTAGTGCCCTAGGCAGTTGCCTAGCTTGCCTATATGGACGGGCTGGCCCCGGGTAGGTAAGAGTAAGTGGAGTATAAACCTGTTATAGTGAGAGCAATCTGTATGTTGTTATGTTATATAATTATAATATCCAGTAGCTACCGTATGATAATACCCTATAGTGTCACAGGGGTGGAATAAAATCCTTGTTATAGAGAATGATTCAATTTATTTTTTATTTTCCAAATATATACCTATATTTTTTTGTCTAAAACCGTATTGGTCTGAAAAATCCACGTGTTTCACTCTGGACCATCACCGTAATAATTTCCTATTCCATAATTTGACCTCCATCATTTCTCATCTTCCACAAAAATCAATTAAAACAAACATTTATTAATAGAGCATTAAAATGGATATTCCAACAATGAATTAAACATAAAACGCAACATTAAAAAACATTACATCCCTCAGTTGCGTGTATAGGTTTTCATTTCGAGGGGGGGGATCTGGTATTCGACTTGGGGGGGGACTAAGCCTGATCATTCTTAACAATAACAGCCTGCTTCGACAATAAGCAATAAACAAAAGTTGTGAGGTGGCAACAATTTTTTTTTACATAGATGTATAGTAAGTAATTAATAATAGCGCTGCAAGTGAAAATTTTCCGTGAACGTGAGTGAAAAAGGCGATGTTTTAGGTTGGTATTAAAATTGTGTGCAAAAAGGTCAAAATGAATAGCGCCACAGGCGAAATTTGTTGAAAAATGGGTGAAGTGTTGAACCTGTGACATCTCTTAAAAGTTTTTGACAAGAGACACAAATACATAATACTCATAGTACAACGGTGTTTCCATTATTGCCGAATCAATCCAGATCACTCGTATCAATGAAACAGATTGTGGTCAAAAATATTCTATCGACCTGTTCGTTTTAGAGAACTGTGGTATTTCTATTCTATATTTGACTATATATAGGTGTGTCTGCTAAAATAATTAAAATATGTATATATGAAGTCCAGCCCTGATCAGGTGATCATGGTGTATTTGAAGTCCAGCCCTGATCAGGTGATTAATCTGTACGAGATAAAGTGGCGAGGATGCTGTAGGGTGGGGAGGGGGGATTACACATGGAGGGCTGGGGAGGGGGTAGTTACATGACTTTACATTTCTATAGCTATATTCTATTGATTATTATATATACTAAGTAGCCCTCAGTGTGATTCGCACTGAGTATCTATACAGGGTGATTGGTTCCGCTATTCAGATATTTTGAGAGGTGATAGAGGGTGTTCTAAAACGTAGATCTGCCAAAGGGATGTCATCCCAATTGTCAAGGGTTGCGGAGTTACACCCTTTTAAAAAAATTCCACCCCCGGCATCTACCACCATCACATTTCACTGAATAACTCTGATGCTATGAGTCCAAAATTAATAAAAAAAAAAATTTTTTGTATTGTAATAAAACAAGCTTTGAATTGAAAAAAAAATAAAAGATGTCAAAAAATTCAACAGAAAAAAATGAATTTTTTTTTTGTGTTTAATTTTAGCAAAGTTGTTATTATTAATATTAAATATTTTTGACATCAATTTAAAGCTTGTTTTATTACAATACAAAATTATTTTTTTTATTAATTTTAGGACTCGTAGCATCAGAGTTATTCAATGAAATGTGATGGTAGTCGATGCCGGGGGGGTGGAATTTTTTAAAAAGGGTGTAACTCTGCAACCCTTAACAATTGGGATGACATCCCTTTGGCAGATCTACGTTTTAGAACACCCTCTATCACCTCTCAAAATATCTGAATAGCGGAACCAATCACCCTGTATATATAAAGTAAAGTCTGATTTTTGTAAGTGTTCGCATGACTCCTGTATTTTACGATGTTTTGTTGCGAAAATTTAGAATAACATTAGCGATAATATGGGCTGTGTTCTAACGTCGCTGGTTTTTGGAGAAAAAACTTTCCCTAGGAGACGCCATGATGATGAATGGATCCAAGGTTTGTGTGGGGTCGAGTGTGGTATCGTATGGAAGGGCGTTGGAAAAGAAGTTTAGATCTTATGTCATATTTTGTCCAGCTCGAGCCTATAAAGTATGCCGGGTGTTCTGTCAAATTTGCCGTTGCGAAGCACGGGTAACTCAGCTAGTTATGTATAAAAAAATCTTTTATTTACATTTTAATACAACTACAGAAGTTGCTCCAAAACAGTAAACTTACATACTTAGGGTACATGGTTGGCGCAGTTGGTTGGAGAGCGGACAAGCGGAGAATCTTACATTCGGGATTCGGATTCCGGAAGTTCGGAAATGCCTACAATTTGACTACTCTCCACATGTGTCCTGAATGCATAAATTTTACTCAGCCAATACTGAGGGAATTGTCTTCAAACTGAAGACAGTGATAGATGAAAGTATGGACTACAGATCCGCTGTTTAAGAATTGCAATATTTGGAAATTCCTTGAATAAAAAAATATTCCTAAAGTACCCCTAAAATTTACGGGATCTGATGATTTTCCGTTCAGTTTTTCAGATATAAAAGTATAATTTAGCCAAAATACTGGTAATTATAATCTTAACTATTCGGCTGTTTTAGATTTTTAAATTTCTACCCAGGTTTCTTTTAAAAATATATATATAATTCACATTGTCGCTTACTTTATTCTTATTGAGCGCTAACTTTCTCATACAAAATTTGAAAAAGTTGAAGCAAAAATAGAACGATTTTTGCTCAGAGCTTATGCCCCCTAACTATGAGCATTTAAAATTTGCTGGTCACAAACTATTTTTGCGCTGAAACGAATGAATGAACAAATTATCATAACTTATTACAGATTTTATTTTATTTTATTGATATTTAAATTCATCAAACACAAACTTGCGAAAGTTTAACATAAAATATGCAAAGAAAACAATTGTGTATTATAGAAATAATAATAACTTTATGCATAATGTATGGAGAATTTGAAGACTACAGGGAAAAACAAGGAATGTCAATTAAGAGTATACATACCGAGATTTCAAAATTTTTATAAAAACGGGAGCCCCTATATCTTGACAACCGTTACTAAATATGCTTTGGGACAAAATAGGGTAGATGCATTGAGCCTTTATCTAGCGAATAACCGTAAATGATTTTTTATATCTTGTATAGATTTCTAAAAAAAAATGTGAAAAACACCTGTGATCTTTTGTTCCGAAAGACGGAAACTAGTTTCCCGAAAGTCGCGGAGTAAAAATTTTTTTTGTACTAATTTTATGTATTAAAATCTAGGGAATAACCGCAAAAGTTTTTTGATAGACGCAAAATTAACCCCAAAAAATGGTAAAAACGCTGTTTTTACCATTTCATCATACGATTGTTCACGCGATTTTGAACCTCAATGCCATGGGAAATTACTGTGACGTCATTCTTGGTGCCAAGCCTTTATAGGCACATTTGTGTAAATCAATGTTTAATTTTTAAGTGTTACTGACATTAAATAAATAAATAAATCTTTATTGGTAAGAAAATATATATAACAACAAAAACAAGACAATGCAGTGTGCCAAAAGGCGGACTTATTGCAAAAGCAATATCTTACAGTCAACCCGATACAGTCATTGTACATTAATAATTAGCTGGTCATGGTTGCTGCGATGACATGCTCCACAAGTGGGGAATGAGGGATGATCCACAGTGCGACTGTGGACACCCGATGCAAACCATGCAGCACATCTTGCATGATTGCCCCATACGTGCTTACCCCGGTACCATTGACAGTGCTATCAGCCTGTCCCCTGAGTTTCTCCAGTGGCTGGAGGCGCTGGATGTCAGACTTTAACCATGTGACAATACTTCGGCGTTGCCAAACGATAAATAAATAAATAATTAACTACTATAGGTACTAGGCATATTGACATTTCAGTGACATCGACGGTTTTTGCTAATTTGCGCGCGGACCCTAATGATTATTGCCTTGTACAAACAACCAAAAAAACCGTCATAAGTCGGTGACGACGACTTTTGTTGCTTTGGCAATTTTGCAGGATTATAGGTACATACAAATGCCACTAGATGGCATTCCAATTTTAATTTTGTATTTTTACTGACATTCCTTGTTTTTCCCCTGTGGTCTTAATTTATTATTTCATTGTATGGATGTGGATGGGTGACTGGACAATGAGAGAGAGCGGCAGGGGGAGGGGAGGGGGGCCGTGGGAACCTGGGCCGGTGGAAGGAAACATCGGGGAAGGGAGGGGTAGGGAAGAGAGGGGAATATTTTTAATATCATCTACTTATTGAATAAAGGGACTACTCATTCATATGAAAATTCATGTTTAATTTCTACAATAATAAGTAGGTACCATAATGCCCCAATAGTTCTATTTTGAAAATCTAACTTCTTTTGTCGTTGTTGTTTTTGTTTGCGTCTGCATTTTACAAGATCTTACTTAACTTCACTCCGTTGATATTTTTTTCCTCCTGTGCGCAAATCTTGCAATCGATTTTTCAAGCACTTCCTGACTACTTAGAGAGGTGAAACTTTGCAAAAACGTACGTAAACTCATATATTTTTTCAAATTTTGATTCGGTCAATTCTTGGTGGGAGGCGCCACTGCAATGAAGGGATCCAAGCGCTTCGGAGAGGCGTGCTTCGTTTCGAAGACCGCGAAAAAAAGTTCTAAGATGTGCATTCATAATATCTTGTTTTTAAAAAAATCGATATAAATAAATATTTGTGCATATTGAGATAATGAAAGATGACAGGATGCCAAAAAATATATTTGAGTGAGCGAAGAGGGGTGAGGAAACGCTGCCGTCCGACACTGACCTGGTCCGATCATGTCGACCAGATCCTCAAGGATGGAGTCGTTTTAAGTAAAAGGAATCCGAGAGCGTGTATGACTACATGCATGAATGCGACGGAGGCTAGGAGTGTGTGTAAGGGTAGGGCTGTCTTGCGCTCTGTCCTCTCTACCTACCCTGCAAGGAACGTGGCGTGAGGGAATAGAAGATAGATAGACTTATTTATTAGTAAGTTGACAATTATTAAGACAGGTGTTTGACAGTAAGGTAACCTGCATATATTAGTTACAGTGTATCAGGTATCTACATAATATACACCATTTGACCCCCTGCACCCCACACGAGAGACAGGTTGGTCTACTGCTGAGTGATATGATAATATAAAGAAAGGGTTGTGTTGTGTGAATGCAGAGGGTTAAGTAATAAGTATGGACACTAAGGGTGGCTCGCACCCCTCACCCCTCGACATATCTCTTTAATATTATCTGGACAGTGGACGCAGCAACTAGTTAAGCAACTACCTGCTTGCTTGCTTGCTTGCATAGTAATTATGTATGCAAGAATAGTATAATCTATTTAAATACATACACATACCTAACTATATACTCCCCATACATTTTGCGTGGAGTCTCATCAAAATTTCTCTACGTGAATTAGCACCCTTTTGTATTTTGGATTACTTTTTATGTGCGATGCTCGTAGAGATAGCTTAATAACTTTTTTTTTTTATTGTGTTTTTTTTTTTTATATTAACTTTTTAAGATAAATATAGTCCATAAAATTAGTAAGCTTTTGAAAATATTTGGAACAAATTGTTGTAGTGATAATTTTTTTATAATCGTCCTTAAATTTTTTGGAAAATTTTTCATTGTGACTAATTTTGAGATTCAGCATTTTTTATGGCGCGATAGTATTAGATAGAACTACAATTATTGTTTTTGCGTCAGCAAGGTATGCTATTCACATATTTTGAAAAAAAAATCAAGGATGTATCTTAATAATTGGTGTCTCTGTGACCAATAATGTCTTGCAAGTAAGGGTTTAATATAAAAAAATATACGAAAAAAACTCGTAAACTACAAAAAATCGCTGAACATATATGGGGGTTAAATCGATAGGTTTTGAGGTCCTCCATCACCCTGCTTCAGTTGATCCACCGGTTGTGTTACACAGTGTATATTTTACTTGGCCTACACCGGGTATACCTAATGGCTAGAAGTCTAGTAGTAGTAGGTATAGAATAATAATTAAATGCTATTATTATATTATATGATGATGCGATGCAATGAGTAGGTATTCCACACTCCACAGTCTGCTAGTCAACCAGATAACTTCAGCAATATGCTGCAATGTCTCCCATGATAGTTAAACGTAGGTACATATATTATAATGTGTATAGTGGTTAGGCAGTTAGCAGTTGGACAACGTGTATACAAAATCTGTCTACTGAGCATGCATTGAATGCGTGCATGCTGTGGACACTCTTAATTGGGAGGTTAACTTGAATTATATATTTTGTGTATGTCATTATGTATGTTTGTTAACTTTCTGTGTGTGTGTCCCAATTGGCATATTTTTAGACATCTAATAATAAATTTAATTATTTTCTTCGATTTGAAAGACACTTTTTAAACTCAGTTGATAGATGTTACGGTAATGCAAAGAACAGGAGTAACAGATATTGCCCAGCGTATCGCATCTCTCAAATGGCGGTGGGCAGGTCACATGGTTAGAGATCTAGACGATAAGTGGTCGAAGTGGGTGTCGACCTGCAAACCCAGAACGACTACCAGGAGTGTAGGAAGACCACCACTACGATGGAGAGAGCCCAAGATAGAGCGGCGTGGAGGAGGCCTTCGTCCAGGAGTGGACGGGGGTAGGCTGCCGAAGAAGAAGAAGATAGATGTTGTTTGTATGCATCATGCATCGTCTGGTTCAATGTGATCACTTTATACTTAAGCCGGTAGTACAATATATGCACGTCCCTTCTCGTCTCTATGATGTATGTAGTTACCTTATCCAGTAGTAGTAATATGATGTATCTTATCTAGTTAATGTAATATGCAGGCAGAGCAGACCAGAACACGGAACATTACTATCATTACAATATATTAGGTGGGGTAGTTAGGTATTAGTTAGCTGCCTAACATCATCCACATACATTCCCTTATTAACCAGCATTGTGTCTTGTATCTTGTATAGTGTGGGTGTACTCGTGTAGTACATGATTATATGCAACCTCAATAGCAGACAATATTCTATGCATCGCGTAGTATGAAACAGTATTATTATGTACTCGAACTTATGCACATTCAGGCACATTGTGAAGTTCAATTTAGAAAAGAATAACCTTAATCAGGTCGGTCGTAAGCCCGACAATGTTCATCCATAATTCTTCTACACTATTGTAGAAATACTGCATTGTATATATACTACGAAATGTAGAAAGATCCAACGCTTTACTAGAATAATTTGTAAGCCAAAAATGATTCTAGTAGAAATTCACGTTGGTAATTGTTACGTATAATCAGGGCCGGATTTGCCAAAAGGCTGAGTACGCCCGAGACTATGGGAGGCAGAGACTTCAGAAGGTGGCGCTCGACCACTTTCCACGGAATTCTCTCCGAAATTTACTTCCAATTTTTTGTGATGGATTTTTTTTTAGCACTCATATTTTTTTGTCCAATTAAAAATGCATCCAAAATATCAGGAGAGGGGGGGCTAGGAAAAGCTGCGTAAACTAAAACTGCTAAAAATCGTAGAGAGTGTGGAAAAAAATATAATCCGGTAAGTCGAATTAAGGAGATAATAGGTACCTAACTACTTAAAGCGTACATTATGTACAACTGTATAATTATACTAACTGAACTTTTGTCTGCAATATTACTCTGTATCCTATGATATACTAACTTATTAACTATCAGTAGCCTGCAGGCATTGTCGGCCAGTTCCTTGAGAGAAACAGATGAAAACATAACGCTGTTATATTAAACAAGGGTTGGATGAGGGGGTGGCTCGGCGCGGTGGTGAAAACACTATAAAACTTTATTATGATCTATAAATCTGAGATCGAGCAACTGTAAGAGGGTGAACACTTACTACCCTTAATATAGGGGGAGCATGACCTTATAACACACTGACAGTAATAATCTCGATGTTTGTGACCGTCGGCACTTGTTGGAAGTCAATTTTTAAGGAAAAAATGAAAAACTAAATATTTAGATTAAAATCCACAAAAAATGACTTTAGATTTCGCGACTAGTATTCGAGGATTTGCACCCTCATCATCAGGCGAATGTGAATAAATTTGACTATGTTTTAAATTAATAATAAAAAGTATTTCAAAATAATTCACATTGTTGACGAGTATTATCTAGTCGTGTGTTCGAATCTCAGGCCTGACAGTTTATTATGTTTATCAAAACTTTTCGACATGTGAAAAAATAGGTATATGGGGTTAGCTGGCAGAGATCACAGCACTGCGATAAGCTCGCCCTAGTGAACAAATACTGTAGCATCTGTTACTTGTTGTGTCAGCATATCTCTCTTAGTATTCTGTTGATTTATTTTATTTTACATATAAGGGACACTGACAGAGAGTTAACAACACATACACAATAACAAACATAAAACAAGAAACGCGTCAACCCTCCAATTAGAAGTGTCCACAACTTACATAAATTATCATTCACCATTAGTTTATATGTACCTACATTAATAAATAAATTAAAATTATAGTATTTAAAAAAAGTTCGTAAAAAGTGAATGAGCTCTCGTAGATGGTTTGGACTTGTTGAGAGAATGACTGATCAATGACAGGATGACCAAAAGAATGAGTGAAAGAAGATGTGTAAGAAAGCGCGGCCATCTGAGACTGACCTGGACCGATTACGTCGATCAGATCCTTAAGGATGAGCATTCATCCTAACGCGTGTTTGGAGTAAAAGTAAAAAATCATTTAAACTTGGGTGCTTCTCCTGAAGAAGAGAGAGAGAGAATTTGTTACAGAACACCCTGTATACACAAAAAGATTGGTAGCCACTTTAATCCCTATATAAAAGTAGAACGGAAATGGAAAACGCGCATATGCATCAGAGTATCAATAAGCCTAGTTACATAATTCTCTGAGAAAACTTGTTTGAACGTAACGCTGTCATGTCGTCAACAAACTCAAACGGTTGCTGTTATATATGAGAGTAGCAACAACTTTGATCTTATTGATTCTGTAATATGGCAGTCCGTTAATTATAAGGTAACCCGTGTTGAAAACAGAAAGAACAAAATGGTAATTTTACCTCGCGACGCGGGCGCATTTATTGTGGGTTACCAGACACTAACTTGACATATTTCATAAAAATTACATAGTTAATGTAAATCAAGTTCATGATTAATTAATGAAGCGATACTAAGAAAGAGATTTGTATTGAATGAGAGATGATAGCATGAATCTGATTTATAACTAATGCTGTTTTTTCTGTTATAATTTATATTTTTTTGTGACATTGTTACGTTAATATTGTGTATTTGGATAATTGAAAACCCCGGAACTCCCCTCCAATACACGAGGTCTCCTCACATTGGAGGGTAGTATGGAAAACACTAGCGGATACAGGGGGAGCTAGGGGCTGAAGCCCCCCCCCCAAAACCAGGAGTGACAGTACTTTATATACAACAAATCTAGGGGTTTCAGCCCCTTAGCCCCCCTCAAAATGTTGAGTGACAGTACTTTTTACCATGTGACGACATTCAGCCCCCCCCCCAAATTGAATCCTGGATCCGCCACTGATGGAAAATGTAATATTGTAATAAGATACAAAGCAAGACTAGAAAAAATACAAAACAAACTACTGATATATCTGAACTACAAAGCCCACGTACGATTTCAAAGCCATTCTGAATCTGCGAACTTTCACGGGATACCCAACTTAGAAAAAAGGCGAACCTCAGCTGACATGCGACTTCTTCATGACATAATTCACAACAACATAGACTCACAATACATGAACTCTACAATAAAACTTAGAATCCCTCAAAGAAATACGCGCACACAAGCTCTCTTTCACATAAAAACACATAACACAAACTACATCAGAAACACAGTACTTAACAGAATTTACGAAACATATAACACTTCCTTCAATAATTTAGATATCTTCAATACTAGTAGAAACATATTCATCAGCTCGGTCAATAAAATCTTACACACATCACCACTATAAAAATATATAACATAAAACTACCTGCACATAGGATACCTAATATGTAATATTGAAAGAAAATTGTAAATTATTTTTTTAATATTTTTTATAAATATGTTTAGTATATTATAAGAATACATATTATTTTAACTTGTTATAAGAATGAAACCCTTCCTCTCTCCTATCCTCATCCCCTTCCCAATGCTCACTATTGATTATTAATCGATATTTACAATTATAAGAATCACTGTAACTAATTATATACATATATTAATAAGGTAACACTATAATAGGCTTTAAGTATTTTATTATCTTTGTTTATTATAAATGTCACAAGCTGTTGTGTTATAAAATAAAAATAAAATAAAATAAAATAAAAAGATTTACATATATCTGTATATATATGAAATGTAAGATATTAGTAATAAACTTATTTGAATTTGAATTCGATTGTTGTGCAAATTTGTGGAAGTAACGAAGAAATCAGTCACGCCAAACGGGTTATACCTATAGTAATGTGAAATGTGATGGAATATGGAGGGAATGCGATAGTCCTAACAGTATTATTGTTGGCTATAAAAAAAAAACACAGCGCAGCACATCTCTGGTGGATGATGTTGTTCTCCGGATATGGGTTTGGAGTGTTAACCTAAATAATGTTCCGAGATATCCGATGGTCGTGGGCCGTGCGGAGGGTTATATTATCTATCTATACACTCACGCCACGTCCCTTGCAGGATAGGGAGAGAGGACAGAGTGACAGACAGCCCTTACACACACTCCTAGCTTCCGTCACATTCATGCATGCAGTCATACACGCTCTCTGATTCCTTTTACTGTTACTGTAACGGTGGTTGGCCGAGGAATTTCAGGGGAGGGGGGTAGAACCCCGAAACCCCCCCTGCCTACGGCCATATCCTATGTGTATATTGGGGAGGTATCTCCAAATATCATAAAAACAAAAAAATGTATTTTTGTGTAAAACCTACTTCTATTTATGAATATTTACACAAGTGTGGCAAATACAGTAAGTAGGTACCTAGGTATTTAAGAATAGCCATGCGATTTCAAACTCACTAGATAAATTTTGGTTTCAACTGTCCGGCTAAGTTGCCAGGGATAAAATGCATCTCACCGGACTGCTTTGGATTGGAATGGAGCTAACTTCACGGCGAATAATATGCTAAGAAGGACATTAACATTCACGGCCGTAGCTTAAAGCGGGGCAGAATTAACATAAATACTGAAAAAGGCTCAAAAAGTTTCGTTATGGCCATCTTTATGCAATAAAGGGTAACGTATAGACATTACTGGGTGGATGGCTTCTTATCTCCATACATTCTGCATAATATAATATCATTATATATGGTACAATTACTGCCATCTGTTGGGCATTACGTAAATCACATTCAGAATTACACCACGTCTTCTGTTTTAGTCTTACAGTGCTGTACTGAAGGCAAATTTAAAAAATGTGATTAAAAACTATTTTAATAGAAAAACGTACCTAAAAATATGTAGTAAAATAAAAAAAATAAAAGTATTAATATACATACCTAGGCTATTTTGCTGGCCCGAAATGAATTCCTGGCTACGGTCTTGTTTAAGGAACCTATATATGCCCAATACCACCAACTTCCACCTAGACAGGCGACCCCTAAATAATTTCCATACAAAAACAGAGATAATATTATTTATTTAATAAAGAGCTAGAGCAGCAGCACCCAGAAGAGGTTAAATTCATATGAAATTCTACATGCGACTCTCCTAAGTATAGGTGCCCAAATATCTCCGCCCAGAATCTCCCCTACCTTAGGAGAGTTGCATGTAGAATTTCACATGAATTTAGCCTCTTCTGGGTGCTGCTGTTCTTGCTCTTTATTAAATAAATAATATTATCTCTGTTTTGCATGGAAATTACTTAGGGGTCGCCTGCCTAGGTGGAAGTTGGTGGAATTGGGCATGAATCTTGTTTGTCACTAGGAGTTTATATTTAAAATATCGTAACTCGAATGTCCGTTGGAGAGGGTCTTACTGTTAGGGTAGGGTGTTAAGGGTAGGGGATGTTTTGCATATAGCATTATTGACAATATTTCATCCCTACTACATATTATTATATCTTAGCAAATTATTTGTTTTATTTCTTATGAAAAATTGTAGCAGAGATAGGACAAATAAAAAAATACTTTCTTCTCGTGTAGTTACAGTGAAAGACTGCGAACAAAAATATTATGTAATATTATGGGGTGTACGGTAGCCTGGTTGGTAACGCGCTCGACTGTTAATCCAGTGGGCGCGGGTTCAATCCCCGACCTACTCCACTTCACAACACAAGCTTTTAAGCTTTCTGTGAAGTGTACAAATATGTATTTGGGTTTGTTTCGACAAACCCAGATTCATTTATTTTATTTAAAAAAAAAAATTATGAGTAAAAATATCTTGTATATAGATTTCTCAAAAAAATGTGAAAAACACCTCTGATCTTTTTTCCGAGAGACAGAAAGTAGTTTCACGAAAGTCGCGGAGTTTATTTTTGTTTCTTATTCCATTAAAATATCCATTAAAATCTAGGGAATAACCGTAAAAGTTTTTTGGTTGAAGCGAAATTAACCCCAAAAAATGAAAAAAACGCAATTACTGCTCGACAAATTGCTCGTGTAAGCGCATCTTTACTGTCAGGTGTTCCGAGAAGTATATGTGTAAGTATTTCTGTCTTCGCAAGTGGCAAAGATATATATGGAACTTTAGTAGAGGTAGAGGTGGGTACCTTCTGAATCGATTTGCAAAATAATCGCAAAACTTTCAGCTCCTTTGTCTGAAACCGAACCTATTATAATAATATATTGTGTAGATAGGGACGTCACGATACTTCCAAGTATCGATTACTTACTCATATGAGCAGTATTGAGTACTTGCGTCATCTTTCGATACCACTCATATGAGTATCAAGAAAGTATCGATACTTACATACTTGTATAGATATTCATATGAATCGTTTCCAAGTTTTAAGTATATGACCTTTTTTACTTAATTTTTTTTTTCTAAAAGCTTGAAAAAAGTGAAAGAGTATAATGAGTAAGAGTAAACTGAGTACATGGTTGGCGCAGTTGGTTGAGGCGGCAGTCTCTCAAGCGGGGGGTGCCAACTCCGGCGGTTGCGATGTATTCCACACTTTGCGATACAGGCGTTCAGCCTAGTGCAAGGTGTGCAGAAAAGTATTTGGATTTGTATATGCAAGCCCAGAACCTTTTAAAAAAAGAAAAAAAAATCGTTAGCGGGGGGGAGTGGGGTGGAAGAAATCTGTTTTCGTTATTCAAGTACTTACTTTCATTCGATACAAGTACTTTTCTTTCGATACTTATACTTACTTGGCATCGGAAGGAAGTTATCGCCTATCGGTTACAAAAAGTACTTGGTATCGGAATAAAGTATCGATACTTGTATCGTAACGTCCCTATGTGTAGACAGAGAGAGAAGGGCGAAGTTGGTCACTAGAGAAAGAGCAGGACGGTTACACGGATTCCTGAAAGGATGAAGCGAGACGCAGAGAGAGAGAGAGAGTTGGTGATGAAATAAAGAAAATAAAACGCACGCAGCGCCGTCTGTAGAGAAATAATATTTTTGCAACAAATAGTCAATAGAAAGTTCTCAGATACCTTATAGCAACTTATAGTCATACAGAGTGGAACACAATTGGAAGCAAATAGAACATTTCCCATATGAAGTCTATATACAGGGTGCTTGATAGATGGATACAGATGTATGTTAAGGGCTTGGCACTAAGAATTACGTCACAGTCATTTCCCACGGCATTAAGGTTCAAATTCACATGACAATCGCATGATAAAATGGTAAAAATAGCGTTTTTTTTTCCATTTTTGGGGTTAATTTTGCGTCTATCAAAAAACTTTTACGGTTATTCCCTAAATAAATGTTCAATGCATCTACCCTATTTTATTCCAAAGCATATTTAGTAACGGTTGTCGAGATATAAGGTCTCCTGGTTTTAGAAATTTTTGAAATTGACATACTGACGTATGCGTACTCTTAAGGCGATTTTCTTCTCAACGAAAACCCCCTCCAAAGTCGAAACTCGTTATCAAAATATTAATTCCTCGAAACTTTAATCTGATATTTTTTATCGTTATTGTTTCTTCAGATTGAAACTAATATGTTAAATAGACTAAACACATACTCTTCTTCTTCTCAATCTTAATGTAGGCCTAATGGCCTGTTATATAAGAGGGTTTAGCCATCATTCATCTCTTTGGTGGTCTGCCCGGGGGTCGCCTACTTTGGGCTTGACCATACTCAAGTAACAGAAAATAACAAAAGAACCAAGTAGGTACCTTTGCTCACGATGATATTGGAGTAAAATTTGGGAGATATGGGTATTTTCCATAGAATGTGAGAATTTCGAATAAATCGAAAACCGTGAGACTTTGGACTTACTCGTAGCTAAGTTTGGCTCATAAGATCCCAAATGACCTCTACTATCACCCCTCAAGATATCTGTATCCATTTATCAAACACCCTGTATAGAACTGAATGTATTGGCTTGGCATAATATTTGCAAATAGTTGAGGTTCAATACAGCGGATATGAAAACTTATAGAACTCGCATACGAGTAGTGCGCGAATGTTTTGTATCATGTATATATTTACCTATAGAGAAATACAACCGTAATAAAATGTATACAGAAATATGAATACAGGATGCGAAAATTGCTTCAGAAAAATAATCATTATTCAACTATAGTAAAATTATTTAAAGAGAGAAAAAGAAAAGAAAGAGAGAACGGCCGAAGAAGTCCCTTAACGAGACCATCAGATGGGACATGGAACACCTGGAGCTTACTCCAGAAGACTGCTTTGATCGGAGCAGATGGAGAGAGAGGATCCGAGCCGCCGACCCCAGATAAATGGGATATGGTGCAGAGAAGAGAGAGAGTTAAAATTATTTAAAACTGTCGAACGCAGTCATAAAATTTGACCGAGAAGGGACGACTGCCTGCTTTATTCGCACCTTATCGCTCTGGCATACGTGCGAATAAAGCAGGTAGTCGTCCCTTCTCTGTCACATTTTTATGACTGCGTTCGACAGTTTGAAATAATTTGACTTATAATACTTTCATTGCGCTCCTTTGAAAGAGCGGTGAGAAATTGCATGTTGGCGTCAAATGCAGCATCTGAATCTTAAGACTAAATTGTAAAATCAACTATGTGTGTTTTTTTTCTCCCTCTATTTTTATCTTTTCTCTTATATATGTTTTTTGTTTATTTTTCACATAATAGTGTAGGTACCTACGTATGTATGCATTCTGTTTCTTATTTTTATTCGATTTTTATTTTTCTCAGACATGTAGGTATGTATGTATGTATGTATGTAGGTAACAGTGACAAAGGGTGGATTTCTGCAGAAGGGAAGCCGGGGCTAACATTTCTTATGGGATTATGTCAGATTAGACACTATTATACCTATATTTTTTTCCAAAAGGTAACTCGGTAGGAATCGTGTTCTTAGGTAGCTTCGCGCCTGGTAGGTATATACTATTTTCTTAGTTTATATGTTTTTTTTACTCCATTTCTCTTTTTTACCTGGGGTTAACTAGAAGAATCGCTCTGTACATAGAAATGATACATGAACACACAATGTCCACATGCGAAGTATCTAAAACACCCTAGTATATTATACGTCTAGTACATCTCAGTATTATTGGTATGAGGTATTACTTTATTCTCCCTCCGTTCCCCCTTCCTGTCCCTTCCCCTCTCTTCATTTTCATTTTATTATTATTATTTTTATTACTAGCTGAAACCCGTCAAAAAATTTAGTAAGCAGTTTTTTTTACGCATTTTTTTTTTAATTTTCTTAACGGAATCATACTGTCACAACAAATTTTACAATGATTAACATATTACTCACAACCAGAATAGCAAAGATTCCACATTTTACCTACAATATAATAAACACAAACAAAACCAAAAAAGAAAAACATCATTTTTGCTGCTTATGACGATCGCTATATGGTGATTAATTAAACTGAGAAAAATGTAAGGTGCCCTTAGGCCCATTTTATCGCGAAACGGCGCCAATAGGTGGTCCTATAATTATTATTATTCATTATTTTTGCGGCGTAGGTAGAGAAAACATATCACCAGACTTATAACAGATCCTATTCTTACAGGTATAATTATTGTGTGTATATTATTCTTATGGTAAACTATACATTTTGTTATTATTGTATTTTCTATTCTTAAAAACGTTTTGTCCTAACAATGTTCATCAATTCACGCGCGTTATAAACAAAAATATAAAAAATTAACATTCCCGTGCTTCTAAACCCGCGACTTCTGAAATCATCGACATCTATCTATAATCGATCAAAACATTTTACAGCCTCGAATTATGTTCTTCAACATTTTGTCGATGGAAAGTTGTACCTATCAACAAAAAAAATTCGACGATAGTTTTGGCATTGCGATCGAGAAGTATTTTAAATTCCGTAATATTCGAACAACTACGAGTACATGGTTGGTGCAGTTGGTTGAGGCGGCAGTCTCTCAAGCGGGAGGAGCCAGATTCGGTCCCATGCGCTGGCGATGTATTCCATACTTTACGATACAGGCTTTTAGCCTAGTGCAAAGTGTGTGGGAAAGTATGCAACCCCAGATCCTTTTGAAAAAAAAAAACTTGCATAAGTTGCCATGGCGCTGCGTCACATTGCTACCCGATTTCCACCAGAATTATGTAGGTAGATTATATAGCATAAAGCCGTCAAAGGCAGTCACTCTCTCCCCATCTCTCTTGTATCGACGGAATAAAAAACTAAAAAGTTGTAAATAGATAAAGAAGGAGAGAACTCTTAAGTTTCCCAATGAAAGCTAAACAGAATATTGATGGCTGGATTAAGTGATTGATAGATCTTACTACATACTACCTACCACCATTATAACATCTTCTCATATTAACACCAGTCTGGATATTGATACGGTTTACACTCAATGTGTGTGTAGGTCTGATAGACCGGAATATATTGAAAATCCTTTTCTTCCCAATCTTCTTCTCCGAGTGCCATGTCAGGTCTCCCCGACGTCGGCTATCACTCCGGTGTAGGCTTTCCTGTTCTGTGCTAGCCGGAACAACTTCTCCACTCTATGGATTCCGGTCCATCGTCCGATTTTTCTCAGCCGGGACATTTGCCTTCTCCCAATGCCGCGACTGCCTTCAATTTTCCCCTCCATAAAGATGTTATATTGGACAGATAGTATGCAGGCAGATGCAAGTGACACTGTGATTTAATGGTTACATCTTCTTCATTTATTGGTCGTTACTGACCGGGTTACAAAATTGACTCCTCATGCCTCATCCACATGCTGTCCGTCCTTCCACGAGTCCCGCGCGAATGAGTAAAAAGGCGTTAACCGTCGGTTACGTATACAGTTCAAGACAATCATCTCGTCCGTACGTCCTTTTACTCATTCTCACAAAACTCGTGGAAGGACGCCGAGCGTGAAGCGGCCCCATCACTTTTTAAATATATTTTAGTGCCCTGAAGAGTCACCTGTTAAAACTCCCATCAGACATTTCAGAGTTTGTACATAAATGTTGAAGGTTTTCACGGTGTGCGATTGACATTGTTCGAAGACACCAGTAGGAGTGTCGTCGAGAAACGTCGATCAAGTTTATCTTCACACGGTTTACCAGAAAATCAATTGAAGTGTTTTCATAGCTCAGAGTTTTAGAGTTTTTTTTTCAAAATGTTGAGTACATGCTCAAGGCAGTTAGTTGGAGTGCGGACTTCTATCAGGAGGTAGCAAGTTTGATTCTCGGTGATAAAGATGTATTCTGCACTAAACTTGACGTCACAAGCTTGTAAATAGCTGTAAAATGTGCAGAAGGGTATCTATTTGGGTTTGGGTACATAACGCAGATCCTTTAACAAACGCAATGTGAATTATTTTCGACATCCTTAGATTTCTTCACTCGCTTTAATATACTACAGAAAAACGCTGACGAAACGCTGTCTGTGAGACTCTCAAGTCCGTTAAAGGTTAAACTTATAGAACACCCACACATCACAGCCTGATGGAAACTTTACACTTTGTTCAAGTATATAGTTTTATTAGTAGGCAATACTTTGCTATTAGCAGGAAGAATGTATCATTATAACAAAATGCTTAATGTCTGTGTGTCCCATTGGGGAAAACATCAATACATGTCCATGAGTGTTGTCAGGGGGAGAGGGGGGCAGCTACAGGATTCTATATAATCTCAGAAAATTTTCACACAGGTAGGAAGCACCACCTTCTCGAAATCTAAATAAAATCACATTCGCAGATAATACGACTATTATATTGAATGAAAGAGAGGCATTTTATTCCACGCGAGTCGTGTATTGTATTGTACTATGTGCTCTGCAATTTATATATCAACACTACACAACACCATGTATACACAATGAATGTATACAAGGATGATTCAAGTATTTGGAGAGGTCATAGAGGATGAAAAAATGTGAACAAAAAGTTTAAAGAACCAACCTTAAAATATCTCATGTTGCCCATGTCTCATAGCCCCATAGGCATTTTTTTTAATAAATTGTATTTGATGGATTTTTATACAAATTTTAGAAAATTTATGAGATTATGAGAAAATATGTGGTAATAATTTGTTTTTTTGTGAGGTTTTATCATTTAGTATGACAAAACATATACCTATTCCAATCTCTAGGGGGGAGGGGTAGCTGCCCCCTAAGGACGCCCATGATAGAAAGCCTTTTAAAATGTTTAACGTGACTTTTGTGTAGTTTTGTCAAAACCGAGTCAAAAGTTTGTGAGATATTGTCAATATTTTTATACTTTTCTATTTTCAAAAGGCCATATCTCTAAAACGGTTGATTTTTGGATATACATTCTCTAAATTTTTTTTCTTATTTTTTCATCCTCTATAAAAAGAACTCTCACAAGACATACGGAACCAATCACCCTGTATATACAACAGAGACACAATGTATGTTACGAGAAATACCCTATATAGTCTTATCTCCATCACATCAGTACCAACTATGGTAAGTGTAAACATTCATATTTCAGGTAAAGTACCAAACGCCTGGATTTTATCAAATATTCTGCTTGTTTACTTGTACTCGTATGTTGTGTCTGTCAGATGCTTTTGAATAATCGAGTGTCATTTGTTGTAGGTAGGGACTGGAAAAAATCAGTGTTATTTTTCGGGAAATGTGGTGTTATCTTTTGCAAAAAGGGGTGGTTTTTTTCACAATTTTGGCAAAATGTGGTGTTATTTTGCATACATTTATGTCATTAAAATGGTCAAATATGCATATTTCAATACAGCAATATAGAAAAAGTTTTTTCGAAAAATTTAATACAAAAATACCTAAAACAATAAAATAAAAATATTTGATATAAACAGAAAACGCCTCTTTCAACAAGACTTATTTCTTTATTGTCGACGAAATGCAGTTTTAGACCATCTACATCCAGACTTGCCTTGAATAATATGCAGGCCCGGACTGGGACCGCAAACCGGCCCGGGCATTCTTAGAGACGTCGGCCCCCTACTACACGAAACCAATAAATAGCGCCGCAGGCGATTTTAGTTTTTCAAAAATGGGTGAATTGATGAACTTGATTGATTTCGAATATATTTCTTAGTCAATATTATGAGCACCGCCTGGCCTACCCAATGGCTCCTGGGCGGTGCACATGGGAGAGCCTTGCAGATCTCTCTCCCTTGGACAATGACGCAGGAGAGGTTGTGGCTTTCTGGGAGCGGAGGGGGATCTAATGAGTGCTGACCGACACGATAAGAAGAAGAAGTCAATATTGAAAAAGTACAGTATCGAAATATTGTCGATAACATTATAAACACAGTATACATAGTATATAGTTAGAGTCGATAGCAGAAAGAGCGGAATTCTTTCAATTACCTAATAACGTTTGTGATATTTACTTTCATAGCTTCCTTCTCCTCTTCACTGATATAATCTTCAGGAGGGGAGAGAAATGAAATAAGAATTGTAGAGAATCAATATTCTAGACACTTGTTGCAAAGTACCACTCCTCTAGTCTTCAGTTAGGTAATATCATCACGTCATATCACAATGCTAATGAGAATATTAGTCCAAGAGCCCGCTGCTAAAATTATGACGTATCTGTTATTTGATCGAAATGTGGTTTACTTAAATGATAGCTTACCAATAGGATAATACATCGCATTAGGGTTGCCTATCAAAATTTTGCCGCAACCCCCCCTGCCCCCCCGAAAAGGTCCCGATTCGCGGTTTTCTGCAGTTTTTAGGAATATGGTAAGAGATAGGAAATAATCGCCCATGACGAAAATAATTCTTACTAAACGTCACAATTTTAACAGCGGGCTCTTGGACTATTAGAAGCACGTGAAATATGTATGAGCCGGAGAGCTGTTTATTATTGAAATTAGATAATTTCGATTATTACCATTCCATTCAAAAAAGATAATGCTCATTTTTTTTATGTAAAATAAAACAGGCCCGGCACAAATGAAATGTAACTCAAATGATAGGTATAAATGAGTAATGTAATACTACATAGGGGGCATCATCGAAATCAATGGACGAATAATGGAATTTCATAGAATATACCCCGTCGACTACTTTTGAGGGGGTGTAAAATAAAAAATGGACTGGAAAATTGACCGGCAACATCCGATTCCTTAATCTTCGATCTATTCCCAATAATAATCAATTGATTGAATTCGGTCCTCATATTGTTAAACTACTCCCAGCGCCTGCGCTTTATTATAAATTGTATTAGAATCTAATAAATGGTTTATAAAAGTCAACTAACTTTACTCACTTGAATGTTCCAAGTCCTCGGCGGCTTCTGCAGCGTGAGGGTCTTGGGAGTGGACGGCGAGGTGCTCCCCTCCTGACTGCTCTGCTCCGAGGGACTCGACCGTCCTGATTGTCCGTTGTGCTGCGTACCCTGGTATCCGTTTAGCTTCCCCACTTGTCCCACCTTCACCTTCTGCTGATGTCCCACTACTGTTGTCCCATTACTGTTACCCACTTTCCCCTGAGTGTTGTTGGTAGGTGATGATTTGTTGTGGATGTGTGATGATGATGATGAGTTGTGATGTTTGCTCGTTGAGTTGTGTTTCCCGGTTTGATGCGATGTATTGTTACTACTACTATTGGATGGTGTGACTCCTCCACTTACAGTGGAACTCCCATTGGATTTGCCGTTGAGGGGGGACGTGGTGGATGAATTGGATCCGCTGTGGCTGCCGGGAGAGGATCTGTTGGCGGGTGAAGATTCTCCGGCTTTCATAGTCTGTAATGAAAATGAATAACCTCATATGTAAAGAATTGTTATTGTATCACATTTAATAACTCAAAGTTGAAACCTTGTTATTCTTATGCGGTCGCTTCACGCTCGGCGACCCTCCACGAGTTTTGTGTGAATGAGTAAAAGGACGTACGGACGAGGTGATTGTCTTGAACTGTATACGTAACCGACGGTTAACGCCTTTTTACTCATTCGCGCGGGACTCCTGGAAGGTCGGACAGCATGTGGATGAGGCATCAGATATCATTCAACTTCTGCTAACTATTTTAATGTCTAGAGACCGGATTATATGCAATTGCAAATGCATATGTTAATATGCATTTGCATATTATGGCAATTTTTCAGGATTTTGCATATTTCGACCAAAATCTACTGATCGTGCATATTTGCATTTATTTTCTGAAATTTTAACCGTATTTGTAAAATTTATACGTTTTTTAAAACCAAAATTTTTGTGTCTGGTTGAATTTCTAGTAGGTATATAAAGCAATTTAATAAAAAATAAGTACCTAATCGTAATTTTTCTTTAAAAACAAGATTTTATGACTAGAACCGTTTTTCGCGGTCTTCCAAACGATACCAAAAATAAATGAAATAAAAATACAAGCAATTAAATAAAGTCTTGTATTAACGTTTATTTCAAGTATATATTTAAATTTATGTTGCATATTTTGGTACTTTTTGATGATTTTGTTGCATATTTGTAGCATTTATGATGCATATTTGCATGCAACTTCATCCATTTTAAGTTGCATATAATCCGGTCTCTACTAATGTCTAAATAATTATTTTTGTTGCACATAATACTACAAATCTATACTAAAGTATACAAATCTGAAATGTCGTATGAAGGTAAGCTGTAGGTATATAGTAATAGGTATGCTGCCAAAACAATAGTATCATGTTCAAAGATGAAGCTGTCTTTTCAAGAACATAAAATAATATAATATGAGAGTTTCATACAACATATGGGAGTTATACTCGTATACTGGTGCCGCGTCAAAAGGACGCGGGAAAAAGACACGCGACTATTGGACGCGGCGACGAAAGAAAACAGAAAATTTTATTCAGTTTATCATTTATGAAGATATGTACCAGTTTTGTGATTATTTATTTATTTAGTCACATGGGCACAATCATTAAGGGTGTTCAGAATAGTTTCGGGAGGGGTTTGTTGAGGGGAGCTCTTCCGGCGAGCCTTGAGCCCTCCTTTGAAAAAATGTTTTTGCTTAAAAGACTGGATGACATAGGAACTAAAGCTCCTGAAACATCCAGGGGTGGAGGTGGGTTTACCCTTAATGGGCACAGACAGTTATAACAGCACATATCGAACAATTCAACAAAAACAGAAAGCAAACCAGTGAAGGCCCGTCGATTATTATTGCCTACGGCAATAAGCCCGCCATTTGTAAGATATGATGTTTTCTTTTCAACAATGTGCTTTTCTGCTGCCGAATATGCTGCACCAGTATGGTACAACTCTACACATGCAAAAAGAGTGGACGTGGCAATAAATGAGACAGCTAGAATAATTTCTGGCTGTCTGAAACCAACACCCACCAAAGAACTCTACCCTATAGTGGGTATTGCCCCTCCCGCAACTAGAAGGCATGTTGCAGCGGAAATTGAACGAGGCAAACAGCGAGCAGACCCTAGACACCCAATGTACGGTTCCCAGACACGTCATTGCAGACTTAAGTCGAGGAGAAGCTTTATGGAGACGACACTCCCGATAGAAGGCCCCCCGGAGGCCCGCCGAGTGCACCTCTGGCGAGAAAGTACTGGGCCCACACAGTTACCTCCAACGGAGGGAATGGCAGCTGGTCACAGCCTGTCGTACCCAACATGGAGGTCACTCAATAGACTGAGAACAGGTGTCTCCCGTTGTTACAGCAACCTCAAAAAATGGGGTTACAGAGAGGAAGACACCTGTGAGTGTGGTGCCAAACAGGACCACAGTCACCTGTTTTCATGTCCCCAAATAGGTGCGACATGCACGCCCGAGGATGCGCTACTGGCGAACGCCAGGGCTATCCGGGTGGCTGAATATTGGGGGTTTCAAATTTGATGGTGTTCCGGACACGGAAAGTAAGTTTTCAATAAAGATTTTATTTATTTATTTTATCAGAAAAATATTTCTAAGAGGACACCGAAAAACAAATTAAATTTAAAAAACCAGGTACTTACAAGTAAAAAACAATAACACAAACCATTTTACTTTCTGTACTCTATTGAATGAGTATTGTATCAACAACGGCGTTTATCACCGTTATTTCTATCGAAAAGAAATCAATACATCAATTGCGAACCTATATTTTTCTGATTTTAACAATAGTTCGTGATTTACTAAGAAGAGAACCTTGATTATTTTTGTGACCAATTTCTTATGTATTAAGTAGCTTACGTATTATCCTATAATCAGAAAGCCGATAAATTACATATCATATTCCTCGTCATTTTGTCGTGCTTTCAAATATCGCGTGTTCTTCTTGCGCCGCGTCCAATTGTCGTACCACGTTTGTTTCCCGCGTCCAATTGTCGTACCACATTCTTTTCCCGCGTCCAAATCTCCGCGTCTTTTTGTCGTGCATTCCTATATAATATTCTCGTTAGCAACATTTTCAATTGAATATATTCAGGTGTAAAGTACAGACGTATTAAATATCACAAAGATCATATTTTATAATAATAACCTGTATATATTAAATTCTCTAGCTATATACGAGTAATATTTCTACGCTTTATCAAATGCCATGAATGAATTACGGTTCCGCCGAAACGTCGATATTGCAAAAGCAGAAAATACTACAATCTCTAATAATAAACGAAAGTGCTTGACTGACTGACAGACTCAGTCATCAACGCAGAGCCCAAATGGCTAATCCTAGAGAAGTGGAACTTTGAAGATAGATAGGTTTTAATACAAAACCTTCCACTAAGAAGGGACTTTTGGAAATTCCGCCCCCAAGGGGGAAACCAGATGAGGTACAAACTTGAGATTTGGCACATAGATTCTCCTATCAAAATTTGTATTAGGGTGTTTGTCAGTTTTTTCCTTTTTTTTCTAAAAAAGAGTGAAAATAGACCAAAGAAAATGGATGATTTTTTAAATGTTCCTTGATAAGCTAAAAATTAATTTTATAGGAATATAAAAAAAACGGTTTTCTTAGAAAGGGTCAAAATATGTTATTTCGTTCCCAAAAAAGTAAATTAATAAAATTAAAGGGGTGGGAGTGGTTTGTTTTGAAAGTACTATATATCAGTAATAAATTAAGCTAGAATGCTGTAATTATACATATGTATGCTTCTTTTAAAATAAAAAAAAAATACGTCTTTCATTGTTTTGTCGAAAATTTAGGATGAGGGTTGGAAAGGGAAGTTTTTTTCGATAGTATGTTAAAAAATGAATACAATTAATTATGGCGCCTTACTTTAGATGTTGGTGACGGGCTGGATCCTTTGACACTATCTGGACTACTCCCGTTCTCTTTACTCGCAGTGCCATTGGTCCCTCCCCCGGCAAACTGGATGCAGCCGTTGGCTTGTGATGGAGATGATGATGAGGAGTTACTCGTTGCTGCCTTCCCCGACGTCCCATGATGGTTCTCCGCGTGTCTCCTGAGACTCCTGGCGTCACAGTATGACTTCCCACAGCCCTCCGCTCGACACTCGTAAGGCTTCTTGTTTCTGTGTGTCAGCATGTGTCCATTACTGCAACAATTAAAACACAATATTATAGAAGGTGGGAGAGTTTGTGCCGCTATGACAAATCAATCTTTATTAGTTAAAGATTCTGAGGAGTTACAAAACAAGACAATAGTATAGAAATAAGTTTTACTATAAAAAGGTGACATAAATGAATGAGTGAGTACATGGCTGGCGCAGTTAGATGAGGCGGCAGTCTCTCGAGCGGGAGGTGCCTAGCTCAAACCCCGGCGCTGACGATGTATTTCACACTTTGCGATACAGGGTTTTGGCCTAGTCCAAGGAGTGCAGGAAAGTATTTGTGTTTGCGTGTCTGGTTGAATTTGTTAACAAATTAAAATTATTTTTTACAATGCTTATGTATATCAAATTATCTCTATTAGTGCCGTGAGTAAACAGGTGGTGTAATTTCTTATAGATTGCTGACGAAGAATCTACAATAAAGAAAAAGTTTGATAGAAAGTTTCCCTTCCAGCAAACATAGAAACAATTGGCATTGACGTAGAAAAAAATCAGTCAAGTGTTTACTGTTAATCTTATTTTGTAGTGTCTAATCTGTTTGTAGCATAGATATTCAAGTGTATTTATAGAGTTATTTAACTCATCATCTGCAATGAGTTATTTGGTTAAAGAATATATCGAGGGTATGCATATGTCACATCTTAACATGTCTCTCTATTTGTGACGTAGGAATTACTTTGTGACAAAATCCAACAGGTGGTGTCGTAAACCGTGCTGGCCGCTGACTAACATTATAATCAAAATACAAACGTTGGAATTTATTGATTGACCATAGATAATAACGATATACTATACCTATGTTCCTAAGGAATAATAGTCACAACAGAAAATAAACTCTTCGTTGTGATAACATTAACATTTTTTTTTAAAGAATTTTACCATAGTCTGAGCATGCGCTATCAAATTATGTTGTACATCAAATAAAACTTACATTTACCAGTTACTGCTCAGTGAAAGAATCACTCATTTTTAACTTAAGTGGTTCCAAAGTTATACTTTTTAAAATTGAGGACATTCTTTTGCGATGTTATAATTACAGATTTTTGTATTTTTGTGTACAGACGTGAACAAGTTGAGATGGTTGAGACATGTAGAGAGAATGAATGATGAAAGGACAACACAGAAAATATACTTGGGAAAAAGAAGAGGTGTAAGGAAGTGCGATCGTCCAAGAACCACGTAGCTGGACCATGTAGATCATATTCTCATGGACGGACGTGCTCTGAGTAGAAGGAATCGTAGAGCGTGTATGACAAATTGTATGAGTGTGACGGAAGCACGAAGTGTGTGCAAGGATGTGAAAGTCTTGCGATCTATACTTTCTGCCTACCCTGTAAGGAATGCGGCATGAGGAAATAAAAAACAACGACGTTAATTAAATAAATTCACAGGTGCCAGGTTCAAACCCCGGCGCTGGCGATGTATTCCACACTTTGCGATACAGGCTTTTAGCCTAGTGCAAGGTGTGCAGGAAAGTATTTGGGTTTTTGTATGCAAGCCCAGATACTTTTTTTTATAAAAAAAATATATATTTTGATTCGTTTGTTGTGTACGAGTAAAACTGTATCAAATATACCTACTATTTTTATTATAATTCATTATGTACCGATTCAGAATAAGTTTCATTTCGTCTGAAGTGGAGTCAACCATCCATATTGTAAGTGTACATAGAAAGTAATATTGGATACAGAGCCGAATACTTATCTATCAATGTTTAAGAGTATGCATACATTGCATATTGACATTTCAAACATTTCTAAAAACAGGAGACCTTATATCTCGACAACCTTACTAAATACTAAATATGCTTTCGAAAAAAAGAGTAGATACATTGAACCTTTATCTAGGGAATAAACGTAAATGATTTTTTTTGTCTTGTATAGATTTCTCAAAAAAAAAAAATGTGAAAAACACCTCTGATCTTTTTTCCGAAAGACAGAAACTCGTTTCCCGAAAGTCGTCGAGATTTTTTTGTATTGACAATAAAATCTAGGAAATTACCGTAAAAGTTTTTTGAATGAAGCGAATAATTAACCCAAAAAAATGTATAAAAACGTTGTTTTTACCATTTCATCACGCGATTGTTCACGCGATTTTGAACCTTAATGGGTGACGTCATAGTTTGGTCGGGAGGTTTATAAGCTGATGTTGATATGATTTTCGTTAAATCATATGATTGTATTGATGTTTATTCCATTTCATATAAGAATATATTCTTGGTATTAAGATTATATAAGTAGGTACTGGGTACATACATAATATAATATCTATTGTATCAACAAATTTTCTATTTTCATACATTCTTATTAATAATCTATATAATATTTCATTCTGTATGTATGAATGTGCGTAAAATTTAACTGCAAGAAAACTATGAAATAAAGAAAATAAATGTAGACACCATAAATTTAGGATTAAAGCTAGTAGCCAACTATGATGTCACGGTCATTTCCCGCGGCGTCAAGCTTCAAAATCGCATGAACAATCGCACGATAAAATGATGGAAATATTGTTTTTTTTTTAAACTATTGGGGGTTAATGTCGCTTCATTCAAAAAAACTTTGCATATTATCAATACGAAAAAATCTATGCTACTTTCTGGAAACGATTTTCTGTTTTTTGGAAATCAGATCAGAGATGTTTATTACTTTTTTTTGTGAAATCTATACAAGATATAAAAAATCTTTTACGGCCATTCACTAAATAAAGGTTCAATGTATCTACCCTATTTTTTTCCAAATCATAAGGTTGTCGAGAATCGAGATCTAGGGTCTCCCGTTTTAAGATTTTTTTTTGAAATGTCAAAATGTCGTACTTTTGTGTCTTAAAATTCACTGTTCTTCTCATCAACGTGTATTTTTCAGATTCTCGAGTATCATCAAATAAATAACTCTAGTATTTAATATACGAATTTATTTCTTAGAACAAATTTAATAAAATCTACACAAATATATTATATACTTGGGCGTATTGTGTGTCTGTATGTAGGCAGATATATTTATATTAAATTACATTATATTTTGTAGGTATTATATTAAACACGAAATACTCTCTTAAGGTGCTCTTACACGAGCAGTTTTTCGAGTATTAAGGGCTTAGGTATATGCACTGAGCAAAAATCGTACTATTTTTACAAATTTTGTATGAGAATGTTAGCGCTCAATAAGAATAACGTAAGCGACAATGTGAATTTTACTTTTTTAAGAAGAACCTATAAACAAATTAAAAAATCCAAAAGAGCCAATTTGTTAAGATTATAATTACTAGTATTTTGGCTAAATTATACTTTTATATCTGAAAAACTGAACGGAAAATCCCCAGATCCCGTAAATTTCGGGGGTACTTTCAGAATGTTCTATTATTCAAGGAATTTACAAATATTGTAATTATAAAATAGCCAATCTGTAGTCTATACTTTCATCTATCACTGTCTTCAGTTTCAAGGCGATTCTCTTAGTATTGGCTGAAAACAATTCAGGGCGCCGAAGCCGAATTACAGCATAAAGGACCTTAATTGCGGTAACTCGTACAAATCGTATTGATTAACATTTTTTTACAATATGTTTATAGCAATTATTTCGCCAATATTTAAAGCGAGACAACAATATTGCGTGCAAAGACGAAAGAGAATTGACTAATATTTCCAAACCGATTCGATATTCAGCAATTTGTTTCGCCGACATCATGATAATTTTATTTCTTGTTTGCACGCGTTTTTGTATCATAGATCTACGAAAATAATGTTTTTTATAATGTTTTGTATATCATTTGAAAGAGCATATACCAGAGAAGTTTTTTCCAGATTTCTGAATCTTTGGACAATTTTTTTTGAAAAAGTCGTTACTCGTTTTTGAAATATCTCTTTCTCGAAACTTTAATCCGATATTTTTTTAACATGATTGTTTTTCAGATTGAAACTTATGATTCAAATAGACTAAACACATACCCAGGTAACAAAAATTAATGATAGAGTTAAGTAGGTACCTTTACTTACGATGCTATCGGGCTAAAACTTTAGTAATTCGGGGTATTTCGAAAAAAAGTTAATATCTCTAATATCTCGAGAACCGTGCGACTTTTGACTAAGCTAAGTTTAGCTCAAAAGATCCTAAATGACCTCTACTATCACTCCTGAAGATATCTGTATCTATCTATCTATCAAACACCTTGTATATCGCGAAATAATGTTAGTCAATACGATTTGTACGAGTTGCCGCAATTATTACTCGAAAAGTTGCTCGTGTGAGAGCACCTTTAGAGAGATATGATACGCGTAGGTAATGAATGAATTGTCGTAATTCTATTGAAATATAACGCGGCACGTGGATATAAGATCCTTTATTGTCGGATACATCATGCGCCGCCTTCAGAACGAAAATAGGCACTACCAAATGAGGATCGATTGAGCCGGAATGATTGGAAGATATTGCTATTGCAATAAGTTCGACCTTTGTTTTAGTATATATATATTTATTTAATATTTAAGTGAACAACAAGTACATATAAATATTAAAAAAAAAAACATAATAAAGATTATAAATCGTTGTTCACTAGCGGGGAACTTTTCGCAGAACTTCTATAAATTTATTAATCCTAGACCGTCTATTTTTTGACACACTACAAAATGCCTATGATAAGCTAATACTGTGGGGTTAACTGGAAGAAATCGCAGTTTTCATTATTAAATAATAATAATAAAAACCGCGATTTCTTCCAGTTAAACCCGCAGTATTAGCTTAGCATAGGCATTTTGTAGTGTGTCAAAAAATAGACGGTCTAGGATTAATAAATTTATAGAACAGCCATGTCAAACTCAATGTCACTGATGGGCCAAAAGCATGAAGACCATAGACTAGGTGAGCCACAAAACCTAATCTTAAAGAAGACAAACCACTGAAAATCTCAACGAAAAAAGTATTATTATACTACAAGTTTATTTACTAAATTTCCAATAAAAAGGACATTGCAAAAAACTACAAATGTTAACTTCTTTTTCCAGATATTTGACATCTTTTGTCTTTAATTAAGTTGTCTTTGTAGAAGTAACACACGTGAACAAAAAATGGGACATTTTAAAATATATTTTATACACGTCTTATTGGTGCGTATTTTTCCATTTCATACCAATATAGTAACAGTACTTTATTTTTGGTTTTTAACACCCTTGCGGGTCGCATTATCTGGCTGTTTTCAAAATTGATTCGGGCCGCATGTTTCACATGGCTAATTTAGAACTACAATTTTATTTGCTGGCAACAATGACATATCTTTGGAATTTGCCACTATGTAGTTACCAAAAAGCTACAATCAGCGCCCTCATCAGAGACCATATCTTTCTTGACAAAATGTATACCAGCCCTGGGCAAGCTATTGGATGAAGGGCCACATTTGAAATTATAAGTGATCGGACCACATTTCCATCAAATAACAGATGCGTCATTTTTTTGCAGCCGGAACTTGGGCTATATAAAGTTTTTAATTTTCCAAGAAAATGTTCGCTGGGTGTTAAAAACATGGCAGCCTATCTGGGTACAGTGAGTAGGTGGGTATCAGTGGAGAAGGGTAGATTTCTGTAGGAGAGAAACTGGGGTACCTAACATTTTTTACCATGTTATGTGAAATTAGGTGAAGTATTTCTTTCTGTGAAGGTAACTCGATGGAAATCTATTGTTATAATGGAATTAATTATAACTGTCGAACGCAGTAATAAAAATGTGACCGAGAAGGGACGACTACCTGCTTAAATCGCACTTACAACAGAGCCATAAGGTGCGAATAAAGCAGGTAGTCGTCCCGTCTCGGTCTAATTTTATGACTGCGTTCGCCAATTATAAATAATTTTAAAATTGGACCGTTTGCCACTGGAGGTAGGTGCTGTAGGTATCTAATAACACTAAGTATGTCAAATATTAAATTAAATATTTTGTCAAAAAATGTTAATAGAATCTAGGAATACAATAACCTGCCTACTAAGTAACTTACAGGGCCGGCCAAGGGGGCGGTATTATTATATTAAAATATTATAAATTAGGTTAGGTGTGTAACAATATCACCATGCCTTCCTTAAGGTCCTATATGCTGTCATCCGGCTTCGGCGCCCTGAATTGTTCTCAACTGAGAGAATCATCTTGAAACTGAAGACAGTGATAGATGAAAGTATGGACTACAGATTGACTGTTTTAGAATTACAGGATTTGGAAATACCTTGGATAAAGAAATATTCTGAAAGTACCACTGAAATTTACGGGATCTGAGGATTTTCCATTCAGTTTTTCAGATATAAAAGAATAATTTAGGCAAAATACTGGTAATTATAATCTTAGACATTGGCTGTTTTATATTTTTAAATTTCTTCCCAAGTTTGTTTTAAAAAGGTAAAATTCACTTTGTCGCTTACGTTATTCTTATTTCGCGCTAATATTCTCATACAAAATTTGAAAAAGTTGAAGCGAAAACATAACGATTTTTGCTCAGTGCATATAGGCCCTTAAAGCAAGGAATAAAATACACCTGCTCACGCTGCGTAAGTGAATATTTCACACTTTGCTTATTACATCAGGTACACAATACACATACAACACTACATAGGTACTTTGTTTTCAGGATAGTAGGTAGGTAGATAGGTTCATTATGTAAGATCAATATGCAAACGTTTTAAACTGACTATTACGATTGTTTTTTCGCAAGTATATATAACATTTAATTTTTTCTTTTATTTTATTCTCATACAACAATGCACTGAGTGGCATTACAGCAGTATACAGTGTTTTTATACTCGGAGGCATGACTTGCCAAAATACTTCTCAGTATAATCAGCCAGAAGAGTCTACATATTATCATTCATGATTGACATATAAACTCATCAGCCTAATAATACTGGGAAACATTCACCTATCCAGATATCACGGATATCACAGGCTTAGGCTCAGATATACTGCTCTATATAAAATACAAGGATTGTGCCCAAAATATCAGTATTTAGAAATCGAATGATGTGTAATGTACCTATAAGACATTTATCGTTAAAGGCTCGTAGCCGTAAATATTATAAGCAAATATTTTTCATTTATCGTATGGCCAACATCACGCCTTAAGCAAATAAATAAAACATAGACACTCTACTATGGATAGAGTATAGACACACAATAGTGGTGGGCAGGGAGCCAAGCTTTTGTATGAGAAATGTGATCCTCGTTCCATCACATCTCCTCCAGATTTCGGTTCAGTTGCCGTGGAATCGCTTTAATGAAATCATGGAATCTACTACAGAGATTTTATCTATGGATACATGACACACTCTCACAGCATTGTTGCTTGCTGAATATACTATACTAGCTGAGTTACCCGTGCTTCGCAACGGCACGGTGTCTCCCGATGGTTTTTTTTTTCGGCATTACACCCATAAAGAACGAGTGATCTCTGACAGTCTCCCGATCTGAGCTAGACAAATTACCATATATTGGAATTCAAAAAAAACCTTCATAATAAAAAAACGAACAAATAATGTTGAAATATGAGTTGGGTCTATGGTTGAATTAAGTGAAAGAAATGTAGGTACTTAAAAAGGTATAAAGAAAGTTTTTTTTTTAAACATAATACTATACAGTTGGTACCAATTACAATCTACGGTCTGTGACATCGGACATCGCCTGTCTACTAATAATAATCTATGGTTATAAAATAAAGTTCAATATGGATTTCAAGATGGCCGCCTTGTTTTAGTGCAGCGACATAATATATTAAGTACTACCTGGTACTACCTAGACAGCGTACTCAATACAAGAAGTGTAACAAAACTGGTGCCCACAAACTGTCAAATAGTTTTGCGACTCTGAAATACCAAAAAGTGCCGAGCGTGAAATTGTGTCACTTCCGTTGTATTGAAAGTACATAGAATCAGACCTCTAGAGTGTTCTTCATATTTAGTTTTTACAACATAATACCTCTTAAAAAAAGTTTTTTTTTTCAAAAATCTCGACGTTAAAACCTTAAGCAGATAGAAGAAGTAGTTTTTCGATAGAATAGAATAGTATTAGAATAGAGTAGAATGCGCGAGATTTTCGAACACTTACAAAAAATAGACTTTGTTTTATTATATAGATTATTATTACTATCTAGGCCTAACCACTCATCCATCTCACGAGCCAACACTGTCTCTCAACAAATATTAAAAGATTTCAATCATCCATACAGATCCGATATTCTCCATCAAGTCAAACAGAAATAAATCATATTATTTCTTTACAATTCAACTTTTTCAGCGATAGGTTTTACGCACGTGTACGAAATATAAAATATGAATCTATGTGTATCGGAATAAGTCCAAATATACATCTTTGTCATCTTTAAATAGTCACCATGTCCAAAAAAGCTCTGGAAAATTCGCGTGACACAGAGAGCCATGGAGAGAGCCATGTTAGGGACAAGCTTAAGTTAGAGACAGAGTCAGAAATGAAGAAGTAAGACCTAGAACCAAAGTGACTGACATAATATAATACACCGCATAGCATCCCTAAAATGGAAATGTGCAGGACACGTGGCTAGAAGCGTAGAGGGCAAGTGGACTAAAAACCTCCTAAATTGGAGACCCCGAGATGGGAACAGAAGTGTGGGACGGCCACAGCTAAGATGGAGAGACGACCTGGTCCGACATGTCGGCGCAGCCTGGATGCAGTCAAATGGAGGAGGCCTTTGTTCAAGCGTGGACGGGGATAGGCTGATGAAGAAGATGAAGATGCATCTTTGTTCACTTCACAGATAACTAGAAAAGTGGAGCAAGTCGGCATCGGGGATCGAACTTGGATTGACAGTCGAGCGCGTTACTAACCCGTTTCCTAACCACCTCATTTTGTTTTTTTTTTGTCTATCTATATCTATCTACCAATCTTATCATGCTGCGTCCCTTGCTGGGTAGGCAGAGAAAACAGAACGTCAGATCGCCTTATCTCTACACGCGCACATCTTGTCTCCGTCACAATTTATTTGTAAAGAAATCGGGGGACGTGTGCTCTTTCACTCAAAATGTGTCCTTCCTTGAGGACCCTGTCGACATGATTGGTCCAGGTCGGTCTCAGACTCACACCTCTTCTTACAATCTTGTATCTTATCATAAGTAATCCTGTCCACATTGATCGTTCTTCCAATATGCCCATGCAAAATGAAAATAAAACAAAGTAATACTTACAGATGATCCTGTCTTTTGAAGGCCTTGGCACACACGGGGCAGCCATACTTTCTCTCGTCGCTGTGTGTCAACTTGTGTTTGGCGAGGGCTGATGCGTTACCGAATATTTTATTGCAGACCTGAAACAAGAACAGATGTACATTATAAGGGTTGGTCCTAAGACTATTGCAAGAAACCCTAGACGACTCCAGTATCGATAGTAGAGAAATCATGTAGAGAAACATGCCGGAACAGCATGGATGCAAATTATCCAAGATCCAGAAGCATAGAAAAGGACGGAGGAAGTCTGGAAAGAAGGTTCAGTTTTTTAGGATAAGACAAAAAGAGAGATAAGAAATTACTAGTTAATTCACAAGATGACTCTTATTATGCGCAACTAGTTTTTGAGGACTATCATTATTACCAGGCGTTTACAAATTATCTATTGAAAGGTTGTATTTTATTATGGAACGAAATAGTCATGATTATTAGATTTTTATATCATTAGCGAATGTAATAACTTGGTAACATCATCGATGAAAACAATATATTAAAAAGGACCTAGAACATTACGTGAACTTTGAACTACTACTATAAAGGACCTAAATATGAACCTTGTGGGACACCAAAAGTTGCTTGAAAGATTAAAGGAAATTCATTTACAGTTCTGATAGCTAGTCTTCTATTTGTCAAGGTCAGCAAATCAGTCATATAAACCTATTAGAACGTGCTGGCTATACAAAAGTTTAAACCACATTAACTAGAATTAATTATAAGTTTTATGTACTTAACACATTTCTTCGTAATGAAAAATTAAACAACGTGTGACCAATAAAATCCTATTCTACTAGTAAAAGATAAAAAAAATGGTATTCACAACAAAAGCTTTTTTTAGATTATTGTGAAAGTGTACAAAGGTGTGTTTGGGTTTAAAACCCAACCCAAACAGTGGCAGATCCAGGATTTATTTTTGGGGAGGCTGAGAGTAGATTATTTTCGGAATTTTGGGTATGCGATTCATCGTCCCCCCACCCCGTTGCATCCTCACATGCATGTATGACCTTGTGATATAAAAAAATAGAGAATGGCGCCGCAGTCGTTTTTTTCAGACTGAGTGAGAGGGTCGTGATATAGTTTGATAAAAAAAATAGCGGCACAGGTAAATATTTTCAAAAAATTCGTAAAATAGTGAACCTGCTTGCCTTTCATTGGCGCCGCAGTCAATTTTTTTTTATAATACAATATGGTAATTTTTGATAATTAATGAGGTGATGAGAGAACTATGTGGTAATAATGTGATTTTTCGGAAACCAGTGTATATAAAGTACTGTAACTCATGGTTTTGGGTGGGCTTCAGTCCCCCTAGCTATCCCCTTGGATCCGCTAGTGACCCCAAATGAATTGTTTCAGGAGACAAAAAGTGGATACCATATTATTCTATGTATGTAATGAATTTCGTTTGTTCCCATTTGACCAACCGTTTGTTCAACCAGTTGAACAAATGGGACTCATTTTTTCCCATTTGACCAACCGCTCGGTTTAACAACTGGGAATCAATATTTTTGTAATATTTTCTTCCCGTCTGACCAACCAACCTTCAGTATGGAGAAATTACAACATATTTATGATATATTTATATTGATTTTCGTGACGTTTCTTACCTACCTGCATACATACATACACATATCTTTATACATAGGTATATCTTGTACGAAAATGTTCGTAGGTAAGTATATAAGATGCTTCAGTTATTTTTTTATCATATTTAAAGGTATAAGCATGGGCATCGTCAGGGGGGTAGGGGGGAGGGGGGGCAGTTGCGCCCCCCCCCTAGAGATTGGAATGGGTATATATTTTTTCATAAGAAGAAGATCGAGATATACTATACTATACCCTCCGCCACCTCCCTTGCGGGGTAGGCAGAGAGAACGGATCGCCAGACTTTCCTATCCTTACACACACTTCGAGCTTCCGTCACATTCATGCAATTCTTCATACACATTCTATGATTACTAGGGGGGGTAGGGGGGGCAGTTGCCCCCCCTCTAGAGATTGGAATGGGTATATATTTTATCATACTAAATGATAAAACCTCACTAAAAATCACATTATTACCACACGTTTTCCCATTATAACATATTTTTTTTAAAAATGAGTTTGAAAATCCATCAAAAAAGGGACAAATATTTCATAAAAAAATTGCCTGCTATTTTTTTTTCATAAAAACATTTTTAATTCATATAATTGTGCAAAATATCATACACATTTTCAAATAAACCATACCATATCACGACCCAAAACGAAAGTGAACAAGTTGAGATGGTTGGGACATGTGGAGAGAATGAACGATGAAAGGATAACAAGAAAAATTTACCTGGGTGAAAGAAGAGGTATAAGGAAACACGGCCGTCCAAGAACCACATGGCTGGACCATGTTGACCAGATCCTCAAGGACGGACGTGTTTTGAGTAAAAGTAATCGTAGAATGTGTATGAAGAATTGCGTGAATGTGACGGAAGCCCGAAGTGTGTGTACGGATAGGAAAGTCTGGAGATCCGTTCTCTCTGCCTACCCCGCAAGGGAGGTGGCGGAGGGTATAGTATAGTATATCAAACCTTCTTGTGAAAAAATATATACCCATTCCAATCTCTAGGGGGGGGGGGGCAACTGCCTCCCCTCCCCCCTACCCCCCTGACGATGCCCATGCTTATACCTTTAAATATGATAAAAAAATAACTTAAGCATCTTATATACTTATTACTTACCTACGAACATTTTCGTACAAGATATACCTATGTATAAAGATATATGTATGTATGTATGCACACTATGCAGGTAGGTAAGAAACGTCACGAAAATCAATATAAATATATCATAAATATGTTGTAATTTCTCCATACTGAAGGTTGGTTGGTCAGACGGGAAGAAAATATTACAAAAATATTGATTCCCAGTTGTTAAACCGAGCGGTTGGTCAAATGGGAAAAAATGAGTCCCATTTGTTCAACTGGTTGAACAAACGGTTGGTCAAATGGGAACAAACGATGAATTCGTTTGTTCCCATTTGACCAACCGTTTGTTCAACCAGTTGAACAAATGGGACTCATTTTTTCCCATTTGACCAACCGCTCGGTTTAACAACTGGGAATCAATATTTTTGTAATATTTTCTTCCCGTCTGACCAACCAACCTTCAGTATGGAGAAATTACAACATATTTATGATATATTTATATTGATTTTCGTGACGTTTCTTACCTACCTGCATACATACATACACATATCTTTATACATAGGTATATCTTGTACGAAAATGTTCGTAGGTAAGTATATAAGATGCTTCAGTTATTTTTTTATCATATTTAAAGGTATAAGCATGGGCATCGTCAGGGGGGTAGGGGGGAGGGGGGGCAGTTGCCCCCCCCCCCTAGAGATTGGAATGGGTATATATTTTTTCATAAGAAGAAGATCGAGATATACTATACTATACCCTCCGCCACCTCCCTTGCGGGGTAGGCAGAGAGAACGGATCGCCAGACTTTCCTATCCTTACACACACTTCGAGCTTCCGTCACATTCATGCAATTCTTCATACACATTCTATGATTACTAGGGGGGGTAGGGGGGGCAGTTGCCCCCCCTCTAGAGATTGGAATGGGTATATATTTTATCATACTAAATGATAAAACCTCACTAAAAATCACATTATTACCACACGTTTTCCCATTATAACATATTTTTTTTAAAAATGAGTTTGAAAATCCATCAAAAAAGGGACAAATATTTCATAAAAAAATTGCCTGCTATTTTTTTTTCATAAAAACATTTTTAATTCATATAATTGTGCAAAATATCATACACATTTTCAAATAAACCATACCATATCACGACCCAAAACGAAAGTGAACAAGTTGAGATGGTTGGGACATGTGGAGAGAATGAACGATGAAAGGATAACAAGAAAAATTTACCTGGGTGAAAGAAGAGGTATAAGGAAACACGGCCGTCCAAGAACCACATGGCTGGACCATGTTGACCAGATCCTCAAGGACGGACGTGTTTTGAGTAAAAGTAATCGTAGAATGTGTATGAAGAATTGCGTGAATGTGACGGAAGCCCGAAGTGTGTGTACGGATAGGAAAGTCTGGAGATCCGTTCTCTCTGCCTACCCCGCAAGGGAGGTGGCGGAGGGTATAGTATAGTATATCAAACCTTCTTGTGAAAAAATATATACCCATTCCAATCTCTAGGGGGGGGGGGGCAACTGCCTCCCCTCCCCCCTACCCCCCTGACGATGCCCATGCTTATACCTTTAAATATGATAAAAAAATAACTTAAGCATCTTATATACTTATTACTTACCTACGAACATTTTCGTACAAGATATACCTATGTATAAAGATATATGTATGTATGTATGCACACTATGCAGGTAGGTAAGAAACGTCACGAAAATCAATATAAATATATCATAAATATGTTGTAATTTCTCCATACTGAAGGTTGGTTGGTCAGACGGGAAGAAAATATTACAAAAATATTGATTCCCAGTTGTTAAACCGAGCGGTTGGTCAAATGGGAAAAAATGAGTCCCATTTGTTCAACTGGTTGAACAAATGGGACTCATTTTTTCCCATTTGACCAACCGCTCGGTTTAACAACTGGGAATCAATATTTTTGTAATATTTTCTTCCCGTCTGACCAACCAACCTTCAGTATGGAGAAATTACAACATATTTATGATATATTTATATTGATTTTCGTGACGTTTCTTACCTACCTGCATACATACATACACATATCTTTATACATAGGTATATCTTGTACGAAAATGTTCGTAGGTAAGTATATAAGATGCTTCAGTTATTTTTTTATCATATTTAAAGGTATAAGCATGGGCATCGTCAGGGGGGTAGGGGGGAGGGGGGGCAGTTGCCCCCCCCCCCTAGAGATTGGAATGGGTATATATTTTTTCATAAGAAGAAGATCGAGATATACTATACTATACCCTCCGCCACCTCCCTTGCGGGGTAGGCAGAGAGAACGGATCGCCAGACTTTCCTATCCTTACACACACTTCGAGCTTCCGTCACATTCATGCAATTCTTCATACACATTCTATGATTACTAGGGGGGGTAGGGGGGGCAGTTGCCCCCCCTCTAGAGATTGGAATGGGTATATATTTTATCATACTAAATGATAAAACCTCACTAAAAATCACATTATTACCACACGTTTTCCCATTATAACATATTTTTTTTAAAAATGAGTTTGAAAATCCATCAAAAAAGGGACAAATATTTCATAAAAAAATTGCCTGCTATTTTTTTTTCATAAAAACATTTTTAATTCATATAATTGTGCAAAATATCATACACATTTTCAAATAAACCATACCATATCACGACCCAAAACGAAAGTGAACAAGTTGAGATGGTTGGGACATGTGGAGAGAATGAACGATGAAAGGATAACAAGAAAAATTTACCTGGGTGAAAGAAGAGGTATAAGGAAACACGGCCGTCCAAGAACCACATGGCTGGACCATGTTGACCAGATCCTCAAGGACGGACGTGTTTTGAGTAAAAGTAATCGTAGAATGTGTATGAAGAATTGCGTGAATGTGACGGAAGCCCGAAGTGTGTGTACGGATAGGAAAGTCTGGAGATCCGTTCTCTCTGCCTACCCCGCAAGGGAGGTGGCGGAGGGTATAGTATAGTATATCAAACCTTCTTGTGAAAAAATATATACCCATTCCAATCTCTAGGGGGGGGGGGGCAACTGCCTCCCCTCCCCCCTACCCCCCTGACGATGCCCATGCTTATACCTTTAAATATGATAAAAAAATAACTTAAGCATCTTATATACTTATTACTTACCTACGAACATTTTCGTACAAGATATACCTATGTATAAAGATATATGTATGTATGTATGCACACTATGCAGGTAGGTAAGAAACGTCACGAAAATCAATATAAATATATCATAAATATGTTGTAATTTCTCCATACTGAAGGTTGGTTGGTCAGACGGGAAGAAAATATTACAAAAATATTGATTCCCAGTTGTTAAACCGAGCGGTTGGTCAAATGGGAAAAAATGAGTCCCATTTGTTCAACTGGTTGAACAAACGGTTGGTCAAATGGGAACAAACGATGAATTCGTTTGTTCCCATTTGACCAACCGTTTGTTCAACCAGTTGAACAAATGGGACTCATTTTTTCCCATTTGACCAACCGCTCGGTTTAACAACTGGGAATCAATATTTTTGTAATATTTTCTTCCCGTCTGACCAACCAACCTTCAGTATGGAGAAATTACAACATATTTATGATATATTTATATTGATTTTCGTGACGTTTCTTACCTACCTGCATACATACATACACATATCTTTATACATAGGTATATCTTGTACGAAAATGTTCGTAGGTAAGTATATAAGATGCTTCAGTTATTTTTTTATCATATTTAAAGGTATAAGCATGGGCATCGTCAGGGGGGTAGGGGGGAGGGGGGGCAGTTGCCCCCCCCCCCTAGAGATTGGAATGGGTATATATTTTTTCATAAGAAGAAGATCGAGATATACTATACTATACCCTCCGCCACCTCCCTTGCGGGGTAGGCAGAGAGAACGGATCGCCAGACTTTCCTATCCTTACACACACTTCGAGCTTCCGTCACATTCATGCAATTCTTCATACACATTCTATGATTACTAGGGGGGGTAGGGGGGGCAGTTGCCCCCCCTCTAGAGATTGGAATGGGTATATATTTTATCATACTAAATGATAAAACCTCACTAAAAATCACATTATTACCACACGTTTTCCCATTATAACATATTTTTTTTAAAAATGAGTTTGAAAATCCATCAAAAAAGGGACAAATATTTCATAAAAAAATTGCCTGCTATTTTTTTTTCATAAAAACATTTTTAATTCATATAATTGTGCAAAATATCATACACATTTTCAAATAAACCATACCATATCACGACCCAAAACGAAAGTGAACAAGTTGAGATGGTTGGGACATGTGGAGAGAATGAACGATGAAAGGATAACAAGAAAAATTTACCTGGGTGAAAGAAGAGGTATAAGGAAACACGGCCGTCCAAGAACCACATGGCTGGACCATGTTGACCAGATCCTCAAGGACGGACGTGTTTTGAGTAAAAGTAATCGTAGAATGTGTATGAAGAATTGCGTGAATGTGACGGAAGCCCGAAGTGTGTGTACGGATAGGAAAGTCTGGAGATCCGTTCTCTCTGCCTACCCCGCAAGGGAGGTGGCGGAGGGTATAGTATAGTATATCAAACCTTCTTGTGAAAAAATATATACCCATTCCAATCTCTAGGGGGGGGGGGGCAACTGCCTCCCCTCCCCCCTACCCCCCTGACGATGCCCATGCTTATACCTTTAAATATGATAAAAAAATAACTTAAGCATCTTATATACTTATTACTTACCTACGAACATTTTCGTACAAGATATACCTATGTATAAAGATATATGTATGTATGTATGCACACTATGCAGGTAGGTAAGAAACGTCACGAAAATCAATATAAATATATCATAAATATGTTGTAATTTCTCCATACTGAAGGTTGGTTGGTCAGACGGGAAGAAAATATTACAAAAATATTGATTCCCAGTTGTTAAACCGAGCGGTTGGTCAAATGGGAAAAAATGAGTCCCATTTGTTCAACTGGTTGAACAAACGGTTGGTCAAATGGGAACAAACGATGAATTCGTTTGTTCCCATTTGACCAACCGTTTGTTCAACCAGTTGAACAAATGGGACTCATTTTTTCCCATTTGACCAACCGCTCGGTTTAACAACTGGGAATCAATATTTTTGTAATATTTTCTTCCCGTCTGACCAACCAACCTTCAGTATGGAGAAATTACAACATATTTATGATATATTTATATTGATTTTCGTGACGTTTCTTACCTACCTGCATACATACATACACATATCTTTATACATAGGTATATCTTGTACGAAAATGTTCGTAGGTAAGTATATAAGATGCTTCAGTTATTTTTTTATCATATTTAAAGGTATAAGCATGGGCATCGTCAGGGGGGTAGGGGGGAGGGGGGGCAGTTGCCCCCCCCCCCTAGAGATTGGAATGGGTATATATTTTTTCATAAGAAGAAGATCGAGATATACTATACTATACCCTCCGCCACCTCCCTTGCGGGGTAGGCAGAGAGAACGGATCGCCAGACTTTCCTATCCTTACACACACTTCGAGCTTCCGTCACATTCATGCAATTCTTCATACACATTCTATGATTACTAGGGGGGGTAGGGGGGGCAGTTGCCCCCCCTCTAGAGATTGGAATGGGTATATATTTTATCATACTAAATGATAAAACCTCACTAAAAATCACATTATTACCACACGTTTTCCCATTATAACATATTTTTTTTAAAAATGAGTTTGAAAATCCATCAAAAAAGGGACAAATATTTCATAAAAAAATTGCCTGCTATTTTTTTTTCATAAAAACATTTTTAATTCATATAATTGTGCAAAATATCATACACATTTTCAAATAAACCATACCATATCACGACCCAAAACGAAAGTGAACAAGTTGAGATGGTTGGGACATGTGGAGAGAATGAACGATGAAAGGATAACAAGAAAAATTTACCTGGGTGAAAGAAGAGGTATAAGGAAACACGGCCGTCCAAGAACCACATGGCTGGACCATGTTGACCAGATCCTCAAGGACGGACGTGTTTTGAGTAAAAGTAATCGTAGAATGTGTATGAAGAATTGCGTGAATGTGACGGAAGCCCGAAGTGTGTGTACGGATAGGAAAGTCTGGAGATCCGTTCTCTCTGCCTACCCCGCAAGGGAGGTGGCGGAGGGTATAGTATAGTATATCAAACCTTCTTGTGAAAAAATATATACCCATTCCAATCTCTAGGGGGGGGGGGGCAACTGCCTCCCCTCCCCCCTACCCCCCTGACGATGCCCATGCTTATACCTTTAAATATGATAAAAAAATAACTTAAGCATCTTATATACTTATTACTTACCTACGAACATTTTCGTACAAGATATACCTATGTATAAAGATATATGTATGTATGTATGCACACTATGCAGGTAGGTAAGAAACGTCACGAAAATCAATATAAATATATCATAAATATGTTGTAATTTCTCCATACTGAAGGTTGGTTGGTCAGACGGGAAGAAAATATTACAAAAATATTGATTCCCAGTTGTTAAACCGAGCGGTTGGTCAAATGGGAAAAAATGAGTCCCATTTGTTCAACTGGTTGAACAAACGGTTGGTCAAATGGGAACAAACGATGAATTTGAGTATTTTTTGTAAATTATACAATAGACATGTACCTAACAAATTATAGAAATGTATTTTGTAAATAATAAAATAACATGACATAATATATTTTCCGCTAGATTTGTCTGTTATATAAAACAATAAACAATGGTTGATGCTGTAAAAACATTATAGGGCTTTGTATTGTCATTATTCTTATTATATTATATTATATTATGTACGAGTACTTACTACCATATAGTTACTATGACAATAGACTGTCTTTGTATCCGAAGACATACACAATGTAATAAGCAGAGCTGGGCAGAAAAGCGTTAATCCGTTTATCGTTAATTAACGAAGTTAACATTTTGGTTAACGATTTAACGCTTTTCTCACCTCCAAAAATTGTTAACGGTTTATTTAACTTCCGTTAGATATTACTTCCGTTAATATTTGAATGTTTGCATAGACATCATCCACTGGCGACGCTGGCATTAGATAATCCAAGGGTTGTATGGGGTTATGTGTGGTAACGTACCTATGTGGGTTGGGAGTTGGAAAAGAAATTTCACTTTGTTGGGATACATCGCGATAGTGTCAATGTGATAGTAGTTGTACTAATGTAGTTCTATTTCATGCCGTTTAACCGCTATTTTTTACATTAACGCTTTAACGGATTACGCTTTAACGATTAACGAAGTTAACTTTTTAGTTAACGGATTATCGATTAACGAAGTTAACTTTTTGATTAACGGTGCCCACCTCTGGTGATAAGTATAATAATATCGAAGTATTTATGTAATATGTATTATTATATACCAGCTGTAACCCGACAAATATGACGCGGGGTAGATAGAGAGAAGAAGACCAAGAGGACGCTCACCTGTGAGATGGACCGATCAAGTAGTGCAAACGATGGCCCCCCTTCCATCTACAGGGCCATGCACCTTGCGGGGGACAGAACCGCGTGCGACGTATTGTCCAGCAACGGGTGTTTGGGGATCGCGACGCTCAGCAATGAGGAATACGACCCAGGAGAGAGGAGAGAGATAGAGAGAACATATCACTAGACTTATAACATACCCTAACTTTAAAGTGTTATCATTGAACGACAGCCAGGAAAATTCACCCTTTTAATTTTCTTACACTTTGACATAACGAATGTTAAATTATATAATAATAAATCTGTGGAAAAAACAAGTGGACATGGCTGTTAATGAAATGGCACGAATAGTAACAGGGTACCTCAAGCCGACACCAACGGATAAACTATATCCAATCATCGGAATCGCTCCACCTCACATTCGACGAAGGACAGCCGCAGACACAGAGAGGTACAAACAAACCCACGACAGTAGACACCCCCTATACCACCACCAGCCAACGGCCTCGCGACTGAAATCCAGAAACAGTTTCATTAAAGTCACCTCCCCATTGACTCCTCACAACAACGAAGAGTGGAACTGTGGCGAGAGGATCTCCGAGCGAAGCCGTGGATGGACCCGCATGAGGGTATCCAAGTAGGCGAACATCTACCCTACTCCTTATGGATCACCCTCAACAGACTAAGAGTGGGTGTTACGCGCTGTAAAAAGAATCTCCAACGTTGGGGGTACCTGCCTGATGACAACATCCTCTGTGACTGCGGAGCGAGCCAGGACGACAGCCACCTACTAATATGTCCCCTGATGGGAGAGAGCTGCACCACTGGGGACCTGATTTTAGGGAATGACAAGGCGATGTCAAATTATCTGTGGTTTGCACTCAAATTATCTGTGGTTTGCACTCAAATTATCTGTGGTTTTGTATGGAAATTCCTTAGGGGTCTGCTTCCTAGGTGGTAATTGGTGGGATCGGACATGTATGTCAGGATGGAGATTTTTTATATATATTTTTTTTAATGTGTATGGCTGATTTGTTTTATGTGATTTTGTAATGACTATTTTTATTGTCTGTTTCAGGATTGTGAATGGTTTTTTTTTGTATCTAGGTGGTGCCTGATTTGTTTATGTGATTTTTTTGGGACTGGGTATTTTATTTTCTATGTCAAGATCATGATTGAATTATTTTATTTTTTATATGTAGGTATATGTCTGATTTATTTCATGTGATTTTGTTGTAACTATTTTATTTTTTTTGTTTGAATATTATGAATGATTTTCTTTTAAATGTGGGTATATATAGCGGATATATTTTGTATGATCATTGACTGATTTATATTATATTTTATGAATGATTTGATATTTGCGTTAGTGTCCTTCTTATTTTATATGACATGTTTCATGTATTTCTCAATTTGAATACAATATGTACCCAGTTTCATTACAGGTTTTGGATGCACATATGTGTGTTGCAATGTTTTTGGTTTATGTTTTGATTTACCTTTTTATTGTTACTATATGATGTATTTTGTACTAATGGCCTAAAAAGCCGTATATGATTGGAAATAAATAAATAAATAAATAAATAAATAAAATATTAAATATATTTTATCTATACAGTATTTCCTTTATTTATTTAATCGTGAAAACATATTTTTTGAAAAACAAAATAAATGACGACATTTTTTTGAAAGTACGATTACGAGTTGATAAGGGTTAGCTGGCAGAGATCGCAGCTTGCGAGAAGTCGTAGTGAACAAACGAAAAACAACAAATCTATTATTGTAAATTATAATGTTGACATATCTTTGTATTTTGCTCACCAAAAGTGTAAATCAGTAAGCAGAGATGTGCTTTATTTCAAATAAATGCATTTCTAGTGGAAATGCATAATTGGTATATCCATTTTGTATTTCAAATGCTTTTCTAAAAACCACTTTTCATTTCCATTTGAAACGCAAAAAGTACCTAGGTAAACAAATAAAGATTAAATCTACCAATTGAAAAGCGTTTATGATACAACAGTGCTACCTAAAGCAGACATATTGTGCACAGATAAAACAATTATTTATGACTAGCTTTTATGCTCGGCGGGCCGGCGGGCCTGCGGGCCTAGGATTCTGCTCAATCACCGCCACCTTGACATTTCTCTCTTTCTCTAGCCATGATGTAGGATTAATACGTATAACGTTATAGGCGAGGTTGCCATCACCGTCGCTAAGGAAATGTATAGAACAGTGATTCCCAAACTATGGTACGCGTACCACCAGCGGTACGCGATAATTGTTGAGGTGGTACGCAAGCAGCCATGGCCATCGGACATACACAGTAAATAATTAGATAAAACGTTTTTAAGCCAGATATTTCCTATCTTGTCTCGAACATGCAGCACCATTTTTCGCACTAAGAATATTGTATTTTTTTTCCTATAATTAATAAATGATAATGTTGTCATAAACAGTTGTTGCAGTTTTTATTACTTTACCATTTTGAAGATTTTTTTTAACGGTTACAGTTCAGTGGTACGCCACTGATTTATAATTTCGTGTGTGGTACGCGAAATTAAAAGTTTGGGAACCACTGGTATAGAATAACAGTCCCTTAACAACGAGTATGACGGACCACGTATAATATTCTGTTAGGAGATTTGACAGGAGTGGTAGTCCTGTTCGATCTTTATGCTATGTTGCCAACTGTTACAGCACGGCTAGAGTACCTACTCTAGGAGGCGGTGGCTCAATCGTTACTCAAAATATCTAGTCTGAGAGTGTAGCGTAGTGTAAGACTGATTCCTAAACATAGTCGATTTAGTATCTGTCCAACCTTATTAAAATACTGTAATGATTACTTCATTTAACCAAAAAGAATAATGTTTTTTGTACAAAAGCAATCCCTACTATAAACTAAAACCTAAAAACATGAAGGAATATTTTTAGGGTAGGTAATATTATTTAAATGGACGAAAACATTATTTTATTAAAATATCATACGGCCGTAACCTTTGATAAAAAAATCGTTTACGTTTATTTATAATATAAAATATATTTTCTATAGAATATTAATATTATTATGTTTATATAATCTCCTTACCCCCTCCCTCCCCTCACCCAACCCCTCCTCAGCCCTCTAGTTAAGCAGTACCTACACGTGCTACAGGTATTTATTCATTTTATTCTCTTTATAAAGTACTAGTAATAATGTAATACCTTTTATACAATATACCTTAAGTCATGGGCATCGTCAGGGGGGCAGGTGGGGGGCAGCTGCCCCTCTCTAGAGATTGGAATAGGTATATATTTTATCGTACTAAATGATGAAACCTCGCAAAATATCACATTATTACCACACGTTTTCTCATCATATCATAAATTTTCATGAAAATCCAAAATACAATTATGTCACATAAAAAAATTGACTGCGGCGCTATTTTTTTAAAAATACGTTTTTCATACATATTATTGCGCAAGGTTTTTACGCCAACATTTTCAAATAAACCAAACCATATCACGACCTTCTTCAGCGCTATTTTCGTTTTTTCATGCTATATCGAATTTTAAAATTTTTGTTGCCCCCCCCCCGCTAGCTCCGAGGCTGGCGACGCCCATGCCTTATGTCTACCTGTATCAGAATATTGTGAATATTTTATGTTATCGCTAGGTACGAATTTATTCATAAATATAGGTAAAACGTTAAAAGTAGGTAGCCATATTGTTATTTAAAAAAAAATCATACCCTAGATCTCGACAATCTTACTAAATATGCTTTGGAAAAAAATAAGGGTATACACATTTAACCTTTATCTAAGGAATGAGCGTAAAAGATTTTTTATATCTTGTTTAGATTTCTCAAAAAAAATGTGAAAAACATCTCTGTTTTCTTTTCCAAAAGACAGAAACTCGTTTCCCGAAAGTCGCGGAGAATTTTTTTTTTATATCGATGATATGCATTAAAATCTAGTTAATAAATAAATATATAAATAGTTTTTTATTGTTCTATTCTGCTCTATCCACTAACGTCACGTTCCTTGCTGGGTAGGCAGAGAGAACAGATTGCCAGACTTTCCTATCCTTACACACCCTTCGTGCTTCCGTCACATACATACAATTTGTCATACACACTCTTAAGATTCCTTTTAGTCAGAACACGTCCGTCCTCATTTTATCACTCATTATTTCTACATATCGTGACCATCAATGTTCACTTTCATTGTCCTATAAGATATTTTTATACTTTTTTTTATAGAATAGAATAGAATATTTATACTTTTTTGTTTCCAAAAGGTCATATCATCAAAACGGTGGATTTTTGGTCAAGAATTTATTAAACTTTTTTTTCACCCGCCTGTATCACCATAACTATATTACATTCGGAAGACAATAGACATTCAGTACCTTCATAATGATAACATTGTTTCACATTATCTTTCACATATATGTCACGTTATCTAAGACATACATAATTTATATACATCTGGAAGGTATAATATATGTTACAACACAATCACCTCACCTCACCATGTATTGTTCATGCATGGGGGTTAATTATTGTTTACCTGACAGACAGACACAGCCCCCCCCCATCCCCCTCCCCCCCACTTTGTATAGGACTAAGTTTATTTTGACAGACGGAAGCAAAACTTCAACTCCCCGAGACTTTTGACAAATGATTTGTGTTCTGTGACAAGCATTGTTCTCTATCTCCTGACACCTGGGATGTGTCGCCTCCTCCTGATGTATTCATTATATAATAAAACATAATGTAAAAGTTGTGTAGTGCGTGTATTAATGTAACGGAAGTAAAAAGCTCAGTTGTAAAGATAGGGCAGAAACTTTTATATTCTACCTAGTATCCTCATACAATTTGCAAACGTTCGGATAAGTGATCACCTCGGTGGATGCTGTGTGAGTGAGCTGGCGCGTGTAGTGGCCATCATATTTATACCATTACGCTCGACACTAGCGGCATGAACTGCGATCGACAGTAGCGGCGATATATTATATAGGGTATTTTTATCACCTACAGTACCTGTAGGTACAGTACAGTATATGTAAGTACATGGTAAGTACCTGCCACTTTGTAAACATAACCTGTAACTGGACTGGCGCTAAGGCGACAATAGTCGCTGATAAGCTGGTCCAGTTCATTTTTATACATAAATAAATAAAAATAAATATAATTACTGGTTTATTGAGTTTTTTTTAATACTGTTGAATAAAAAGTTGGTCACAATGAATATAAAAGACGATTTTTTATTATTGTCGTGTAATTTCAACCAGATAATCATATCTGTTTTCGCTCTCCAGAGATGGAGTACATTTCTAAAGCATCAACGATCAATTTTATAATGACAGTGACTCTACTGGGATTTGAACCTTATAACATCGTGAATATCACCCTCAACTAATGTGGTAAAAAAAAAATCTGTACAAAAAATGCTGCTTGAATACAACGAAACATGTCAGTCAAAGTCTTTCATTCTATTTCAGTGAAAAAATTATTCTGGCGGAAATATTTTCTCGGCATTTTTTATTCAAGAAAACATTTTCAAAGTAGTTGTAGGAATGAATTATGTATACTACAGCTATATAGCTAATATACATTTCCATTCAAAAATCTAACCTTAGAAACAAAACTTCTTGTCTTTGATATAAAGGGAAATCAGGGAGGGGGGAGGTAGGGGGGTTTCACTTAGGAGGATGAGACAGGAAGAGGAGGTGGATTCACAGAACATCAAGATAATAGAAAAGCGTCTTAGTTTTCCCTACGAATGTGAGAATGATAACATTATTTGTGTTTATATAATGCGAATTGTTAGAGTCCAGTCGTCATCATTGTCACCCCCACGAGGGATACAGTGGAACATAATCGAAAGTATTTTAAATAAACAAACATGAAGTTTGTATGTGCATGATTTCTATGTGCAGTATTTTACTGAGTTTGCGTTAGAAAAAGACGAATGTAAAAATAATAGGTATGAAAATTTATATTTCCAAATCCATAAGAGCATGGGTTTTTCATTTATTTTATGTGTTTTTCAGAAAAGTGTATTATAAATTTTAATGCATTTTAATTTATTTTATCTATTTTGAAAGCATACAAAGCGGTCTGGTAACGCGTTCGACTGTTAAAATCCAGCGGGCGCCATTCGATCCCCGATGCCGACCTACTCCCCTTTACGATGCAAGCTTTTCAAGCTTCCTGTGAAGTGTACAAAGGTGTATTTGGATAACCCAGATTCATTAAAAAAAATACATATACAATAAAAAAGGGACCTATAAGAAATAATAAAGCATTGTTCACTAGGGCGAACTTATGTATCTATAAGTTGCGATTTCTCCCAGTTAACCCTAACACTGAGTTTACACCTTTACAATATAACAATTGAGTAAAATTTACCTATGCGTAATATTTTTTCTACACAAATTCTAAGATTCTCTATAATATGGGAATATACAGGTTAATTATGTATAGAGGAATATACAGGGTGTTTGTGTATCTCTATATTATGTAGTAGGTACCTACCTATAGTTACTACTTTTATTATTATTATTATTTTGTTATTCTCAATAAAACTCTCAGAAACAACTACTACTCAACTCCCATTTCATTCTCAAACTTGTTTTTATTCCTCTCTCTCTCTATCTCTCTCTCTCCGACACAAAGTAGGAATCTGTTTTACCTACACACAGCACCCACCTTCCTGCTCGTGTCTGAAGACTCAAGCATTCTTGAAATCATTTCCCTATTTAATAATATTATTATTTCATACTGATTGTTAGTAAAGAATATTTGTTTTATAAAAAGGAATGTTTTGAAATTGTTTTTGTATCAAAGGGTGAGTTTTATTAATTACTAGCAGTGGCGTATATAGGCGGGGGGCGAGGGGGTCCGGCCCATCCGAAATGTAATAAAATATTATATAGAAAACGTTATTTTAAAACATTTAGGAAGACATCCAAGTTTACACTTCGCCCATTTTACAAAAAAAAATTGCCTGCGGCGCCACTCTTTATTTTTTTGTAGTTTTTGTACAACACAACCTGGGGTTAGCTGACAGAGATCGCAGCACTGCAATAAGCTCGCCCTAGTGAATGAATGTTGTGACTATTTGAAATGTTTAAATGTCTGTATCTCGTCCACCAAAAGTGTAAATAAATAAATAAATAACCTTTACTTTTTCATTCTCCTTCACGGAAAATTTTGCCTGCGGCGGTAATATTCGATTTGTGAAAAGTCGTAAGCGACCATCGAAAAATCTTCATACACCGTGTACCATTGTGAAAACCTTTATGACTATATACCCCTAAAAACAACTATTAGCAATTGGCACAAAGTACCTGTCAAATTACGGTGGACTGCCGAATAAAAAAAAATAGCATTAATAATATTCCTATGCCCACCCAATCCCACCAACTTTTACCTAGTAAGGAGAGCCCTAAGAAATTTCCATACAAAAACAGGGATAATTTTCTATTTATTGAATAAAGAACATCAGAGTGCCCCACCACCACAGCCAAAATTCATATGAAATGCAACATGCAGCTTACCTGCTCTAGGCGAAGATATTTGGGTACCTTACGTAAGTGAGCTGCGTGTGACAATTCATATGGAATTATGGTGTGGGCGTGCAGGAATAATATCTGTGTTTTTGTATGGAAATTATTTAGGGCTCTCCTTCCTAGGTGGAAGGAAGTTGGTGGGATTGGACACTAGACTCCTAATTTACTCTCATTAAATTTCTAGTGGGTTTACAAAGTACCAATGACAACTCATCCCAATGTTATTATACCTCTATACAATATAATACGTTACACACACGTGGGTGTGTGCGTGTGTGTGTGTGTCCTGCCATTGTCTCGTATTTGTATGCACGTTAGTTTTTCCACATATTTCTTTCACAATGAAAAATGTCGGTAGATAAAAAGGGCATTTATTTAATGATATTTCCCCTCCCTCTGTTCCTCCCTCCCCCCTTCCTCTCCTATCCCTACATCCCTCTCATCATTACCATCATCATCATCATCCTATTCCAGTTACTCTCAAATATTTAAATAATCATCTTAATTTAAATAAACAATCATAATCATCATTCTCACCATGATTTTTTCTGAAGAATACTGAAAAAAAATACGGTAAAACAAGGATTCGTTTTAAGAGTGTGCATACCGACATTTCAAAATTTTCTAAAAACGGGAGACCTTCTATCTCGACAACCGTTACTAAATATGCTTTGGAACAAAATAGGGTAGATGCATTGAACCTTTATCTAGAGAATAACCGTATTAGATTTTTTATATCTTGTATAGATTTCGCAAAAAAATATTTAAAAACACCTCTGACCTTTTTTCCGAAAGACGGAAACTCGTTTCCCGAAAGTCGCGGAGTAATTTTTTTTTCTTGTACTGATAATATGCATTAAAATCTAGGGAATAACCGTAAAAGTCGTTTGATAGTAATTATAAGACAAATTGAGTAAAAAAAATCCAATCCAGGTGTCAGGGGCACTAATCAAAGTGTAATTAGGCATATTTTTAACATTTTAATACAATTATGACGCCATCACATGTTACTGCCGAGTTGTTTCGAGATCGCGTCGAAAAAAGTATGTGACATATTAGTATTGAATTTACGTGGGTACTTAGCTACAAATCGAATGATTTTCAATGTGTTACGAACACTACAAAATATAACAACTGTAAGCAAAGCGTAATTAGGCAAATTTTTAACGAATTTATCATGAACAACATACACACCACATCCACACGACCTTTCATTGCAACTCAAATGTCAATGTCAAAACACGTAGAAACCATAGAAAAACCACGGAAATTGGCGCCAAAATTGTAACCATAAACAAATTTCTATGGAATTTTGCACGTTTTTAAGACATTTCTATGGAAAACAGTAGCAAACTTAACCGAAACCCAGCCGAAATCCTAGTAACTTCGCGATTAGTTATTTGACGGCTAAGTAAGGTTTTTGAATAAAATGTTTTTTATGTGTTACTTAAGCCCTAGTATGGCAACTGTTTTAGTTGATAAATACAAACGATTAAACACTTTTGTTTATAACCTTTATTCGTATAACATAAACTATAAACTATGTGATACAGTTCTTATAATAATATAATATAAACTATGAACTATGTGATCCACTATTGTGTGTCTGTATTCTCCCTCGCCATCTTGGATCTCCTCTCTTTTTTAGTGTTGCCATTATCATACTCCCAACATCCCCCTGTTCAAGTATATTAGTTTGGTGCTAAATATATATTATATAATATAATCTCTCAAATAAGCTGGTCGTACACTCAGACGACCAGATCTCGTGATGGTAGGTCCAGGTCCTCGGATGCTTGCATCAGTATGTTCTGGTTCACTAACTACACCACGATGCTCACTAACAATTGCAGACTGAGATGATGAGACTGGAGATGTTTGAGACTGTTGTTGGTGCTCAACAACTTGTTTTTGCGAAGGGTAATCAATGTAGGATCTGGTTCTATATTTGGATGTGTTTAATATCAAATGTTGACGGTTTCGTCTGTACGTGACACCTTCATTAGACTTAACATAATATGATCGAGGACAATTCTTTACTGTATCCAGTACTACCCCCGGTTCCCATCGACTATTAGCTAGTTTTTTAAACATAATATAATCACCCTTTGCAAAAGCAGAAAGACACTTTGTATTTCTATCATAATAATTCTTATAATTGTTTTTGTGTTTCTGCATTTTACTGTACATATCTTTTTGATCAACTGTCTTTGGTCTTAATAATTCAGTTTTAATTGGTAAATTAGATCTCAATTTTCTAGACATTAACAACTCTGCAGGAGATTTCATATACCCTTTCTCATTACTACGATAATGTAATAATGCTAGATAAGGATCAGTATTTTCATCATATGATTTTTTTAGAATATTTTTTGCAATTTTAACAGCTGATTCTGATTGACCATTAGACTGAGGAAAATTCGGACTTGATAAAATATGTTCTATATCCCAATTGCTACAAAAGTTTTTAAATTCAGATGAGTTAAATGGGGGCCCATTATCTGTTACTAGTCTCAATGGAATACCATGTCTGGCAAAAATGTTTTTTAATTGCGTAATGACATGTGTTGCACATGATCCTGTGTTCAATAAAGCCACCTCTATATATTTAGAATAATAATCTACTACCACTAAATGTTTTTTGTTTCTGACTTCAAATAAATCTGCACCTACTTTCTCCCAAGGCAATTCTGGTATTTCGCTAATTATTAATGGTTCGTGAGAATTTGCAGGCCTGTATCTTAAACATGTTTCACAATTTTCTATGATTTGTTCAATGTCTTTATTGATATTTGGCCAAAAAATGACCCCTTTTACCATATTCTTAGTCCTATTGACTCCCATGTGACCAGCATGAATCTGATCCAACATATCTTTGCGCATGACATTAGGTATAACTAAACTATTATTCTTAAAAACCAGATCATCTATTACATTAATATCCGCTCTGTAATTCCAGTACGATCTTACACAAAGCTCAGTTTTATCTTTATACATAGGCCAACCTTCTTGATAGTATTTTTTTAACAACTGTAATGACTCATCACTCATAGTTGCTTCTTTAATTTGTTGCAATTTAGATTGTGAAACTGACAGTGAAGAAATCAACATATTTACATGAATTGCTATGTTCTTGTCTATACTATGTTCTTCCATTTCTGGCAATGAAGCTCTGGATAAAGTATCTGATATATATAGCTTGCTACCTGGCACATAACATACATTCAAATCATATAACTGTAAAGTTAACATCATTCTTTGCAATCTACTTGGAATTTGATTCAATGATTTACTGAATATACTAACTAATGGTTTGTGATCCGTTTCTACATTAATTTTCTGTCCATAAACATACTGATGAAATTTCTGGCAGCCAAATAATATGGCGAACAATTCTTTTTCTATTTGAGCATATCTTTCTTGACATTCTGTTAAACTCTTTGATGCATACGCAATAGGTCTACCTTCTTGCAATAAAACTGCCCCTAAAGCTGACTGTGATGCATCAACACTTAAAGTAAGTATTTTATTATTGTCATAATGACGTAATACTGGAGCCGTAGTAATTAACTGCTTGAGTTTTAAAAAAGACTGATCATGATTTTCATCCCAATACCAATGGTTATTTTTCTTCAGCAAGTTTCTAAAAATTTCAGTTTCAACTGATAAATTTTTTATGTAACTACTCAAGTAATTTATCATACCTAAAAATCTCTGCAAATCTTTTTGACATTTTGGAGTTGGCATATCATTTATAGCCCTAATTTTTTCATCATCAGGACACATTCCATTTGAATTGAATATCTGACCTAAAAACTTGACTTCATTCACACCAAATCTACATTTTTCTTTGTTAAACTTTAAATTAATTTCAGCTGCTCTTTCAAGTACCATCTTTAAACTCTCATTGTGTGATTTTTCATCTTTCCCATAAACTAAAATATCATCTACATATATTATTATACCTGGAATATCTGAAAACGAGTCCACCAGAACTTTGCTGAATATTTCAGTAGAACAATTTAGACCATAAGGTAATCTAAGGAACCTATACCTACCAAATGGTGTATTGAACGTACACAAATCTGAGCTTTTTTCATCCAGCTGTATCATCCAAAAGCCTGAAAAAGCATCTAAGTGGGAAAAAACTTTTGCACCATGTAATCGCACTCTAATGTCCTCTACAGTGGGTAAAGGAAAATGTGAGCGTTTAATAGCTTCATTTAAATTCCTTGGATCTAGACAAATACGTAACTGATTATTAGACTTTTCAACTATAACAATTGAACTAACCCAGTCTGTTGGTTTTGATACCTTCTCTATAACATCCAGTCTCACCATCCTGTCAATTTCATCACACAATTTTTCTGTTAATTTAAAAGGAATTTTCCTTTGAGCATCAATTTTTGGCTGTACACTGGGATCAATCGTCAAATGACATTTCTGAGGCAAACATCCGAGACCCTGAAAAACAACATTATACATTTGTAATAAATCATTAATACCATTGTGTTTATTTACTTTCTCTAAAACAACATCGTTTGCATAAATTCTCTTTACAATACCAATCTCCTTACAAGTTTGTGCACCAAGCACCGACTGACATGGAATACCTACTATAATGAAATCAATGCTATATTCCATATTATTAATAAGACATTTTAATTTACAAATTCCTTTGATTGGTATTCTGACTCCTCCATAACCATACAATTTAAATTTACATTCCTTTATATTGGATGCAGACAGCTTTAACCAAGAAAAAGTTTCAAAAGAGACACAATTAGCCTTTGCTCCTGTATCAATTAAAAAATTTAATTTACAATTATTAATATGAACATTTATCAACCAATCTTTATCAAACTGCATGCTTGCACTGTATACCTCCGAGGAATTTATGTATAAACTCTCAATATATATCTCACCAACACCTGTGTTATCCTCGACATCTATCATATTGTTTATTTTGGAAAAGCACATCTTTGCAAAGTGGTTGAGTTTGCTACACTTGTTACATTTTACACCCTCTGCTGGACATTTGAAACGATGAGTTCCTCCACATCTCGTACAAATACTTGATCTGTTAGATATCATTCTTCCATTGTTTGTTCCTCTGTAATTAGTTTTATTAATAGGTCTGGAGTATGGTTTGTGTATAGCTGATACCTCCAATTCCTTATCCAAGCACTCTGCATTTGCACGAGATACTGTCATGCTTCTATATATGTTAATCATGTTTATTAGAGTCAATTCATTTTCCGACAGCAGTCTCTCTCTTATATATGAGTATTTCCTATCCATATTGCACACAAACATATCTCTAACAAGATCGTCTTTTAATGTACCAAACTCACATGTTGAAGCTAAGGTTTTTAAACTCGTTAAAAATGTATCTAGGCTGTCCAGTCCCTGCATATGCGTGAAGAACTTGTGTCTCTCTATCATTATGTTCTTTTTCGGAGAAAAATAATTGTCAAATGATTTCACCAGCGTGTTGTATTTTTGCTTCTCCTTTAGATCGAAATTGTTGTAAATTTCTATACAATCCTCACCTAGAAGGTGTAGCAATATGGCAATTTTTCTTTCATCTTGCTCCTCATCAAGTTTATTGGCCGTTAAATATATGGAAAACTGCTGTTTCCATTTTGCCCACGCATCTTTTGCATTTGATTCTGAGATCACAAGTGGCTTTAAGCCACTCGACAAGTTCGCCATTCTGTGTACACGTGCACTTTTTGTAACTTTTTATTCACACCTGACACCATGTTTTAGTTGATAAATACAAACGATTAAACACTTTTGTTTATAACCTTTATTCGTATAACATAAACTATAAACTATGTGATACAGTTCTTATAATAATATAATATAAACTATGAACTATGTGATCCACTATTGTGTGTCTGTATTCTCCCTCGCCATCTTGGATCTCCTCTCTTTTTTAGTGTTGCCATTATCATACTCCCAACAGCAACTAACTAAGTAACCTCTGAGATCTGTATTAGGCGAATCTATTGAATAAGGCTGTAAATAATAAATTTCTAAACAGGATTAGATAAATGGTGAAATAAAATATGCATAGTGGAAGCTTATTACAGAATTATGGCATTAGAGACGAGTTATTGTAAAGGTTGCTTCCCACTGTACGCAATACCACGGACAGTGCGAATTCACCTTAAGGCAGATTTTAAGACACAAATAAGTAGGATGATATTAACAAACAAAACAAAACAAACAAGCCAAAACTCCTTAGGATTAGGCAAAATGTCATGTAACATATTTTTGTAAACTTAAAAAAAAATAATAAATAAAAAAAAAAACATGTTGAGATGGTTGGGACATGTAGGAAGGATGAATAACGAATAAAGGAAAAATGCTTGGCTAAAAGAAAAGGTCTAAAAATGAAATAAAATCATTAGGGTCCGTGAAAAAAGACCCGAATCTAAAAAAAAATGTGTTCATGCTTAAAACTAGCAATGTTTCCGGCAAACATGCTTGCGCTACACTGGCGCTACAGCCCACTGTAACAAACATGCTACAAGGTAGCAATTGCTCAATAATAGCATGATTTCGTGCTACTTGGTAGCATGTCTATTTCCATTATGATAAAAGTAATAATGTATATAGGAGTTATAGGAGTGTGTAATATTGTTATATCTGTGTAGTGTAGTGTGTATAGATAATCTTTTATCAATAGATTCCTATCCCTACATATAATATAATAATGTATTTACAATAAGATATCCTTTATTACCTAACAACTTTATATTAATATCCCTTCATATTGTATCTTCCTACATATCTAATTATAGGGACTAGATCTCCTAATAAATATACGTGTATGTTGTGTATCACCAAACCACACAATTCATTCCATGGTTATAAGTTAGTATAATATGACAAAGAATTCTAGGACTAACATAAAGTTTTAGGGTTTCAATGATTCAACCTATGCAGTATTTAATTCATCATTTGTACCTATAATTTGAGTTGTATTTCGTTTGCCTTGGTTTTTTTGGGGTCCGATAAGTTCGTCCAAAATCAATTCGTCTAAAATCAGTTCGTCCAAAATCAATTCGTCTAATTATCAATTCGTCTTAAATCGGCGAATTGATCGTTAGGCAAATTGATTTTGGCCGAATTGATATCAGACGAATTGATAATTAGACGAATTGATTTCAGACGAATTGATAATTAGACGAATTGATTTCAGACGAATTGATAATTAGACGAATTGATTTTAGACGAGGAACTTACAGTAAACCGTTTTTTTTTTCATGTTAAATGAGATCCGTTGCTCCTGTATTTATGCAACTTCTGTTGCTCTACTGTAGGCGAGCTTTTTATCTATTAATATAATAAATATCACCCAGTGTTTTAATCTACCTATCAATATTTTTCGGGTTTCTATTCATTAGTACACATTAGTACTTCATCAAAAGATGCCTGTTTATTTCTACACTACCTGATCTACCCTCATTCCTGAAATTCATATTAATTTATTAGAATATGATAGGGAAATGAGTGACTGCAAGACTGGTGTTGTGACAAGAATGAAAGTAAACAAACTAAGATGGTTTGGGCATGTTGAGAGAATGAATGATGACAGGATGACAAAAAAGATATATTTTAATGAGCGAAGAGGGGTGAGGAAGCGCGGCCGCCCGAGACTGACCTGGTCCGATCATGTCGACCAGATCCTCAAGGATGGACGCGTTTTGAGTAAAAGGAATCGGAGAGCGTGTATGACTAATTGCATGAATGTGACGGAAGCTAGAAGTGTGTGTAAGGATAGGGCTGTCTGGCGCTCTGTCCTCTCTTCCTACCCTGGAAGGGACGTGGCGTGAGGGTATAGATAGATAGATAGATAGAATATGATACAATACAAAATCACAACACAAAATTTGTTATATCTGTTTGGTAAGAAGTTGTACTCGTATTAGAAAAAACTTACAACCTTATATTATATAGGTTGTATTTATGATTTTTTTCCATATTTATGTCTACCGTTATCAATAATATTTTACATTAATTCATACACACGGTATGTTATTGTAAATATCTATACATAATAATATTTATTTACCTGTGAAATCTGTATTCGACCCAAATACATAAATATCTGCGTTATTTTACTATAGAAAGACGTAAAGAAAACTTTACACACATATTGAAGACAACATTATTGTACATTTTATTTTGTTATTTTCATTTTTAAATATTATTATAATAAGACTACCTTACTTAACATGCTTTAAAAAATAGGGTAGATACATTGATCCTTTATCTAGGGAATAACCGTAAAAGATTTTTTATATCTTGAATAGAATTCTTTAAAAAAATGTGTAAAACACTTCTGGTTCTTTTTTCGAAATAAGAGACTTTTTCCCCGAAAGTCGCAATGAAAAAAAATATTTGATTATATGCATTCAAATCTAGGTAATGACCGTAAAAGCTTTTTCGAATGAAGCGAAATTAACCCCAAAAAGCAAAAAAAACGCTATTTTTAACATTTTATCCTGCGATTGTTCTTGTGATTTTGAACCTTAGCGCCGCGAGAAACGGCCGTGACGACATAGATGGGTTCCGAGCCAATGATTTAAATTTCCAGCATACCCTTTCGATGAAACTTTAAATAAATAATTAAATCTTTATTAGCCACAAACCAAATATAAATAACAAAACTTATTAGACACAGAAGTATGCCAAAGGGCGGACTTATTGCAAAAGCAATGTCTTACAGTCAACCCGAGAAAAGAAAAGAAAACTTATTTCTGTATTACCTTAGATTATTATTGGTGTATGTCTATGAATATACCATGATGTATGTATAATATATATTGTGTGGATATATGCTTGCAGTATATATCAACATTATATTATTTTTTCTACGCTGAGAATAAGGGGGTGGGGGTGGGCTGGGGGCCTGTGGAGATTTATACCCAAGGGGCTGAGGGAAGTTATTGGATCTGAAAATTTATTGCTTCGGTATTTCAATTTTTGATAAAGGCCTAACCATTGTTTCGGAGTGGCATTCATGCCTGTGTCTCTATTCCAAGTACTCGGTATATTACTTCTCATATACTCTGAGTAACATATGAGTAACATACGAGTAACGTAACCTTCCCACCTATACGATACTATATACCATACCCTCACGCCACCTCCCTTGCTGGGTAGGCAGAGAGAACGGATCGCCAGACTTTCCTATCTCGACTTTTCTACTTCTCTGGCACTGTTAATTGTTTAAAACTCTTTTTGATTGTTATAACTATGTAAATTTGACGAGTCCAAGTGCCCGACATTAGGGCCTAGGGACGATAATGAACAATAAACAATATCCTTACACACACTTCGGGCTTCCGTCACATTCATGCAATTCCTCACACACATTCTACGATTACTTTTACTCATAACACGTCCGTCCTTGAGGATGTCATGGTCATATGGTCCAGCCATGTGGTTCTTGCACGGCCGCGTTTCCTTACACCACTTCTTTCACCCAGGTAAATTTTCCTTGTTATCCTTTCATCGTTCATTCTCTCCACATGTCCCAACCATCTCAACCTTTCCATCTCCGTATTAATATTATGTCGAGTATGTAATATTTTGTTGGTAGATAAAATATACCTACCTATTTTGAGGTAAGAAACCCAACTATGACGTCACGGTAATTTCCCGCGGCATTATTAAGGTTCAAAATCGCATGGACAATCGCTTGATAAAATGGTAAAAGAAAGCGTTTTTTATGTTTTGGGGTTAATTTCTCAACATTGTTTTTCAAACTTGCGATGGAGGTTTAAAGATTATCAGCGTATTTTTTTCTTTTTTCAACTCGCAAAACTATCTTCCCTTTAAAATGATTTCTCTATTCCGCTCTGTAATATTTTTCGGCATTGTAGCTTTTTGTACACAAGTTGTGTTTGTGTACACAAGCCCAGGCCCCAGATCCTTTAAAATGTTGGTTTTCATAATTAATCACGATCCTAATTATGTACAGGGTGTCTCATAAGTGACAGTTTGCTTATCATAGAAAAAATTAGGCTCACCACCCATTCCGAAAATCACTTATGAAATAAATAAATAAATAAAACATAGCATAATGATCACATAGGACCACCACTCCTGTCAAATCTCCTAACATAATACAATGCGTGGTCTGTCATACTCGTTGTTAAGGGACTGTTATTCCATACATTTTCTTAGCGACGGTGATGGCAACCTCGCTTATAACGTTTTATGTATTTATCCTACATCATGGCTAGAGAAAGAGAGAAATGTCAAAGTGGCGGTGACAGAGAGAATGTTGTATAGGTATGTTTTTATAGACACAGTACCTATTTACTGTTAGATTTTAAGTCGATTAAAATATACGTACGAATGTTTGAGGAGCACTGGGCTACAGGATGAGAAAGTTATGAAAGTAAGCGTAACCTTTTTGGAAATATAAAAAGGTTGGTTGGTAAATATAAAATAAACAGCAAAGTAATCCCTGTATAGAGAAAGAGTTTTACACATTCATTCTATACGCTATACAGAATACAGGGTGTTGGGGTGGGCTGTATACAACTTATAATAGATCCGCTTTATTGCTACCTGCATACGATATTGTCATATCGACACTATATAGGGTGCCTACCCTCAATGTCTTATACAGGGTGGAATATTGCTACATTAACCTTTTTTTTAAATATTAATCTGGGTTAATCGAGAAAAATCAAAATACACCTTTGTACACTTCACAGTAAGCTTGAAAAGCTTGTGTCGTGAAGTGGAGTAAGTCGGCATCGGGGATCGAACCCGCGCCCACCGGATTAACAGTCGAGCGCGTTACCAACCATGCTACCGACCACCATAATTGAGATTTACATAATCCAAAGAATAACAATGCTATTATAGTTTATAGAATATGAATAACATTCAAATGTAAAGAAAAGTAACGTGACAGAGGTGTGGAGAGTCATGAAGGGGAGACAACCAGGCCCTATAAAATATGAAAAATGAGGTTTCAGCTACAAATGTTTATCTTTAGGGCCTGGTAGAGGTCTAAATGTTGTGTCATAATTAAAAACTAAATATGCAGTCTGAAACTATTGGTTAAGGGGGCATGCGCACTGAGCGAAAATCTTTCTATTTTTGCTTCAACATTTTCAAATTTTGTATGAAAATATTAGCGGGAAATATAAATAGCGTAAGAGACAAAGTGCGAATTATACCTTTTTAAAAGAAACCTGGAAGAAATTTAAAAATCTAAAACAGCCGATTTGCTCAAATTATAATTACCAGTATTTTGGATAAATTATACTTTTATATCTGAAAAACTGAATGGAAAATCCTCAGATCTCGTTAATTTCAGGGGTACTTCTGGAATATTTTTTTATCCAAGGAATTTCCAAATATTGTAATTCTAAAACAGCCAATTTGTAGTCCATACTTTCATCTATCACTGTCTTCAGTTTCAAGACGATTCTCTCAGTATTGACTGAGAACAATTCAGGGCGCTGAAGCCGGAATCTCTTGTGTTCCGATATTCGTAAAAAGAATTCTCCATACATTGACGAGTACACATACTATGTATACTGCTCGCAAATTGCTTGTAAAATTTTCGTTTTATTAAAATTGTTTCATATAGGAATTTTATATTACGTGGGTACTCTAGTACACCCTTCATTTCTCCGATAATCGAAATCAATTTTGTTTTTCGGGTTGGATTTCCATGCAAAGCCTCCAAAGGTTTACACAAAGCTCCGATCAGAAGCAGACCTCCCCCCTGGGCGCCAAGGGAGGGGGAGGGATGAACCCTTTTTATTTTTACCTACCTTTATATATAAAGTTATTATTATTTTTATTATTACAGGTAAGTCCAAGTGGCTATATACTCGTACATTATATCATGTTTGTATAATATATATTTTTTTGTATAAAAATGAATCTGGGTTTATTTCGATAAAGCCAGATTCATTGTACGTTTATCTTTCACAATAAGCTAGAAAAGCTTCTGTTGTGAAGTGGAGTGAACCCGCATCGGGGATTATTATACAAGCTACAGTATCTTACTATATTTACAAATATTGTCTAGGAAAGAAGAGGTGGTAGTATATTTTATGCGAATCGCGGGAAACATGTGGATGCAGCTTGTTCAGGATAGGGATCTATGGAAAGTCAAAGAAGAGACCTATGTCCAGCATTGGCATTGAAACGGCTGAGAAAGAAGAAGTAGTAAATATTGTAATAAGTTTTTTTTTACGCGAAGGCATGACTTTCCTAACACACTTCTCAGTATTATCAGCCAGAAGAGTCTACATATTATATCATTAATGATTGACATATAAACTCATCAGCCTAATACTGGGAAAAATTCATCTATCCAGATATCACGGATATCACAGGATTAGGCTCAACGCGGGGCCTAAAATATCAGTATTTAGAAATCGTATAAGTTTTATATGTATGTACTAGAAATGTAAGATATTAGTTATTAATAAACTTATTTGAATTTGGTTATAATAGTGAATAAAAGTTGCAGACACCATTCTATATTCTGTAATGACACCCCAGGGACAATACTTGAAATCTACAGTTACTTTTTACATATTCAGAATCTACACATGAAATTTTATTTTCCTGAACTAAAATAAACTCCAATTATTCCATCCTTTACTGTCAGTAGATCCGTGGGAATTTTGAAATACGTCCATTGCCAATATAAAGGTGGCTTCCCACGATCCGTGGTATTACGGACCGACGCATAATTTTGTAAACACTGTCAGAAATTAAGAGTGTGCATACCGACATTTCAAAAATTTCTAAAAACGGGAGACCTTATACAGGGTGTTTCCTTCCGTGTGTAAAATCTCTTGAGCGGCGATAGAGGATGAAAAAATAAGCAAAAAAAGTGTAGTGAATGTATGTCCGAAAATCAACCGTTTTGGAGTTATGGCCTTTTGAAAATTTAAGAGTATGAAAATTTCTCATTTTGTTTTTTGCCAATTACTCAAAAACTACTAACTGGATTTTGATAAAATAAAACAAAAATCATAGAAAACATTATAGGCTTTCGAAATACGTCTCAATTTATGGATTTTGCCTCATAAAATGGTGAAATTTTTGCACCCAAACTTTTTTTTACTGAAAAACTGAATATGTTTTCCAATAAACATCAAATTTCTAAAAAAATAGCCCTATTCAGTATCCTTTTTTACATTTTACAATAATTCCTTGATAAGTTCTCAATAACTTGAGTTAAAAAAAAAAACAATATTTCCTGACGGTGGGACCACAGCACCCGATCCAAGAATGTCCAATCGTATTCAAAAGAAGGTTAAGGTAATACCACTGAGCGATCAGTTTCAGATTGTATACGTCTTGGCTACCTTGGTACTTGGCTATAATAGGTATTTGTTTTTCATACTAAATGGTAAAACACATCATATCATAAACTGTAAGTTTCTTAAAAAAATAATTCTGGACTTAGTTATAAACATAAAACAACTGAAATATTTCCATAAAATTTTTATTTTCATTTTACAATAAGAAATCTCAATATTGAGGCAAATTTCAATGCAATTTTTTTATTTTATTGACAAAGGATCTGGGCTTGCATACACAAACCCAAATACATTCCTACGCACCTTGCACTAGGCTAAAAGCCTGTATCGCAAAGTGTGGAATACATCGCCAGCGCCGGGGTTTGAACCTGGCCTTCCAGCTTGAGAGACTGCCGCCTCAACCAACTGCGCCAACCATGTACTACTCGATGCACATACGGTAGATATGATATGGTGGATTTGGTGAACGTGATCTTGGGCACAAATTGATCACTTAAAATAGACATAGCCGATTCATAAGCATCGGAACACCTATTCATAATTGTATGTATACATGTATATTTACTCGTTTATCTACTATTCACTCATTATTTTATCAACTATTTATTTTTTATTTACTCATTTACTTATTTTTCATTTATTATTTGATTGAATTATTATTAAATTTCTTTTGTTCATTATTTGTTTGCTCATTTGTTTATTGTTCATTTATTGGTTTGTTATTTTATTAATTTGTTCGTTGTACGTGTTACTTACTAATTTATGTTCATGGTATTGTGGGTAAAATGTAGAATATTTACTGGTCTATTTGTTGTTGATATGTTGATTAATGTAAAATTTATTGTTGTGACTGTCTGATTCTGTAAATAAAATAAAATAAATACATGCTTGCGCAGGCGCGATTCTTTGCGACGCTTCCCTTAGCCGCGCTGGTTAATATCGCGGATAATTTTTATAGGGACATTATATTTGATTACATAGTAACGTTTATTAATTTATTTTAATGAATTACCGTGAAGCAATTTGCGGGCAGAAAGTGGAAAAATTGCATTAGATTATTATAATCATATACTATTAAACTTATTTTATTATCATCAGAGCCTACTCCAGGGGAAGGGAAACTGTGGAGCGCGTGCCGAGAGGGATATACTAGTAATTATTTTTATTTTTATTTTTTTTATTTATTTATTTAACATAAAATACATTCACAATTTACAATTATTAAATACATGGTAAGAATATGATTAGCAATGATCTTGTTACTCCCCGGATATGAGTATATTACTCGTATTAAAATAAATTATTTTCATAGACTTTATTCCCCGATTAGATTTGTCCCCTTCTCTCCTACTCATTATTCCCAATGCGAATCATAAAATTAATAATGATAACATAGCGATTCCAAAAGTACATTCGATTCGATTCGTACGATTCCATTTGAGTACATGGTTGGCGCAGTTGGTTGAGGCGGCATTCTCTCAAGTGGGAGGTGCAGATGTATTCCACACTTTGCGATACAGACTTTTACCCTAGTGCAAGGTGTACAGAGAAGTATTTGGGTTTGTTTGATGCAAGCCCAGATCCGTTTCATAATAATTAAAAATGAAAACAATACACACAGCGAAACGAAATTTAAAATTAAAAAATTAAATCTCCTAAAATCAACTTTCATTTTGTCAATAACGTTGCAAAATTGTAAAGGGAATGAGTATAAAACCGACTCCAATATGGCTTCCCCAGCAGATATCTTCATGACGAAATGCAAACTGAGCCCTTTACACTCTGTTTGCATTGATTCTACTTCTCTGGCACATTGTCACTGTTTATTGTTAAAAATTCCTTTTGATTAACTATGTAAATTTGACGAGTCCAAGTGCCCGAAAATAGGGCCTAGGGACGATAATAAACAATAAACAATACACTATTCTATTATGTTTTGGCTATCCACTCATCTGTGAGTGATCTTAGCCATTTCGCAAGTTGGAACGAATATGATTGCTAGTAAATAAACAGTATCTTTTGCGAATTCAAGGGGTGTCGTCACAATACTTTGGTTTACACAACAAAAGGTTTACTAGAGCTGGTATATTTTTATGAGAGTTTTAAAATATTATGAAGTTAGTCGGTCGAGTATGATTTATAGCCGGAGTTATTAAGACAGAGGTCGGAGTCGGGAGTCTGAGTATAATAATATGAATTATTATGAGCCAGCAGTCTGTCTAAATTATTCCCCATAATTCCAGTAGGTAGGACATTCTGCCCACACAGGATTGTGACCTGCAACGCCTAGAAACCTTAGACACAGCAAATGATGGCTGAGCAATCCTCTTCAAAGTCTATCCTTTGCTGTATAATTGTTGATATAACCAATCGTGAATAAATAAATCTATACCCTCACGCCACGTCCCCTGCAGGGTAGGCAGAGAGGACAGAGCGCCAGACACCCCTATCCTTACACACACTCTTAGCTTCCGTCACACTCATACAGTTTCTCATACACGCTCTCCGATTCCTTTTACTCAAAACGCGCCCATCTTTGGGGATCTGGTCGACATGATCGGACCAGGCCAGTCTCGGGCGGCCGCGCTTGCTCACACCTCTTCGTTCACTCAGATATATCTTTTTTGTCATCCTGTCATCCTTCATTCTCTCAACATGCCCAAACCCTCTTAGTTTGTTCACTTTCATTCTAGTTACAACACCAGTCTTGCAGTCACTCATTTCGCTATTAATAAATATGTAAACATTTTTTTAAAGCTAGGAGTCCAACTATCATTTCATTCATTTCTTACGGCATTAAGGTTAATCGCATGATTAAATGTTGAAAATAATGTTTTTTTTTACTTTCTAGGGTTAATATCGCTTCATCAAAAAAACCTTTACAGTCATTCCCTAGATTTTATTAAAATGACTTATTTTATTAAACTTAATACGAAAAAGAAATTTGCTTTGCGACTTAAGAGAATAATATTAATATCTTTTGAAAAAAAAATCGGAGGTGTTTTTCAGTTTCATTTTTGAGAAATCTATACATGATATAAAAAATCTTTTAGGAATTTCCAAATCCTATAATTCTAAAACAGCCGATCTGTAGTCCATACTTTCATCTATTACGGTCTTCAATTTCAAGACGATTCCCTCAGTATTGGCTGAGTACAATTCAGGGCGCCGAAGCCCAATGACAGCGTATCGGACCTTAACATCATTCTTAATGCTGTAACGTCACTGTCACAGTATATGAAATATGAAACATAGTAGCTAAGTTGAAAAAGGGAGCTTTTTTTTGGCCAAATATCATACGGAATTTTATAACTCCTAGACCATTTTTTCACTCGATATAAATTATGAGTACGAAAAGGGCGAAATATTTGATATTATAAAATAAATATATTATAGTATATGGATATGCTTTTACGTAGGTAGGTAGCTGTCAAAATATAGAGAAATGTAGAGAAAATCTAAAAAAATATATAATGTTATAAATAGTGAAATGTTGGCAGTGTGTGGAGGCATTTCACATTTCAAAGAGTTTAATAACTTTGATGTAATCATTTAGAAACCTTTCCCAGAGCGGCTCTCTGTCAATACCACGTGCCGTGTGGGCTGTGGGCGCTGTGAGCTGTGGGCCGCACCACCCCACGTCAGCCCCCGACAATCCACATAACGGGCAGCCGGCAGCTCTCCCGACAACTTCCATCAAACATTTGACATAAGCCAAAATGTTTCGGTTTATGTACTTACTAACTTACTATGTATTAAATATTAATGTACCTATTTTCCCATATTTATTATCCAATAGTTGAGAAAGGTGGCACCCCCCCACCACACACACACACGCAGCCCCCCCCCCCCTGCTATACAACCCTCGTCCAATACAAACTTTGTATAACAATTTGCAGGAAATTAAAAAGAAGTTGGAACCAGAACTGGAAAATACTTCCAAAGTCCTTACTATAATGGACTCGTATTTACTTTATGAATAGTCATATAAACTTTGAATATGTGTTTTTTTTATATTCCACACAGCATTCAGTGGTTATCCCACTATTGGAATATACCACGATATTATTAGGTATTGTAGTAATAGTGATAGTCACCTTCACAGAAAAATCTCGATAGTCATTGTTGGATAACAAGTATGTAGGTAAGGTTGACTGTAAGATATTGATTTTGCAATAAGTCCGTCTTTTGAGGATACTACTAATGCTTTGTTTTTAACTCTGCACGATTTATTATTTATTTATTTTATTTTTTATTTTAAATAAAAAAATGAATCTGGGTTTATCGAAATAAACCCAAATACATCTTCGCACACTTCACAGAAAGCTTAAAAGCTTGTGTTGTGAAGTGGAGTAGGTCGGGGATTGAACCCGCGCCCACTGGATTAACAGTCGAGCGCGTTACCAACCAGGCTACCGACCACCCCATTAAGATTGTTGTTATTAAGATTAGGCATATTATTTGTGACTTAGATCTCAACAACCTTACTCGTGATATAACGGAAGTAGATACCCTTACTAAGCCAGAGATCTCAGTCGGCCCTACAGATAAACTGACTGCCTTTTATTGCTTAGCCATAAAGTTATAATATTATTATTTGTATGAAGGATTCATTACACAATATACTACACTTATTACAATACAAATCTCTGTACTAACGAAATCCTAGTGAGAAATGCTTATATCTTATAGGAATGGCAAGGGAATTTCATTTACATCGAGTTGTTTTCAGATTTCCTATTTCATCGAGTCTACTGAATTCAACTTTTGAAATTGGACCTTGATCAATAGTAAAGAACATCGAAAAGATATTTCTGAAATATTTTTCAACGTAGTTTACTGTTTGTAAAATGCAGACATACGTTGGAAGAGAGTATGAAAAGATCTTTGTTGTTTTTCAATCAGAAAAAATATTGTATCCAATATATTTTTAAAGGATCTGAGCTTGTGAACACAAACCCAAATACTTTCCTGCACATGTTGTGTGGAATACATCACCAGCGCCGGGGTTTGAACCTGGCACCTCCCGCTCGAGAGACTGCCGCCTCAACCAACTGCGCCAACCATCTACTCTTATGTAATTTGTATTTTATATTTTACTATGCAAACCTTCGAATCGTTCCCCTGCTCAAACTAAAAGCAACAAATGATCGATGGATCGATGGATTGCTTGTCATTATTATTTACTAACATACTCATAGAAGAGTCCCTTAGTTTGCTTTATCATTAACTGTACTTTACTTGACAAGCGGTTTAGTAGGGTAGCTGGCTGTATCTGTATAGTCTGTGGCTATATTCACTATGCACATACACTAGGGGGCGGGGGAGAGAACAAACAATATAACAATAGGAGGCTGTACAGTGTACTTATCAGGAGACTCTAGATATCTTCTGTAATCCAACCTTGAACTCTAGGGGATGATCTCTCAGAGGATCAGGGATGTTTCTATTATTATTATTTCATTACTACCCTTACTTCCCCACTGTAGTAAGTGTTTGTAATATTTTGCATTTTAGATTTATTAGTTCCGAGCAAACGGTGTTCATGAATGAAAAGGCGTCAGCCGTCGGCTACGTATACGTCAAGACAAACATTAAATCCACACGCCTTTTTACTCACGAACACCACTCGGACGCGACCCATGACGATCATGTAGCGGGAGCATAAAATAAGAAAAATGACTTTTAGTGCTTTGTAATTTTAAATGTGAGGTTTGGATATAGAATTTTCATTTTGATTTTTTTGTGTATATATACGGTGTCTCCCGAGGTATGACTTAGACAAAATCTGCCTTAAGATCTGGATTTCTTTATCAATACCCTTTCATACGATATCAGACATGGCCCACACGACCATTGGATCCCTTTGAAACCCTTTACATCTTTTTGTCTTTGGAGTAGGCTGATCCAAAGTGGTACAGGATTGTATCGTCATCGACTTAACATATGTTTGCAAAGATTCAGGTCTTTAAGTCCAGATCGTGTGTCTCAGTGTCCGGATGCTAAACGCGCTTCCCAGAGAGTTAAAGTCACTGGATGATACGGCCTTCCGCGGAGGGGTGAAGAAGTGCCTCGTTGGCAAAGTGTTTTAAATAATTTATTTTTCATGTATGACGAAATGTCAATCAGAGCCCTTTACACTCTGATTGGCATTGATCTGATAATGATTATTGTAAAAATTGACGAGTCTAGGTACCTGAATGGGCCTAGGGATGATAGAAAACAATTAAACAATAAAAGTAGTCAGGAAGTGGTCGAAAAATCCATTACAAGATTTGCGCACAAGCCAAAAAATATAAACAAATATACTCCACAGAGAAGTTATATAAAATCTTACAAAAAAACATCCCCAAAATAGTTTATATTTACGACGTGACCGTTAGTCCAACTATGCATCTGGCTATAGGTAGGTACTATTCACAATTTACTAAAAAATGCGTTTAAATCATAACAAGTCTACGGGGATTTGTTAATGGTCAACCCAGATGTGTCAATCACTGTATTTTATTTGTTGTGCTTTTCAGTAAACGGAGATTTGGTTTAATCTGTGATGCTGTGAAATCAAAAATATCTACAAACCCAATAAATCAAAATTTCACTCATTGATGAACATGTTTGGCCCAATTGGTTGGGGGGCGGACTTATAATATGGAGGTGTCTGGCTCCAATCTAAGTGTTGACGATGCATTTAACGTTTTCCCACACATTTTCAGCTATCACCTATCTCAGGGATTTTTATTGCGGTTATTGGCTATGGTTCGAATCAGTAAATTGAAACCTTTTGCTTGAAAATTTCCAGCCTACATAATCTGTGAGTACAAATATTTAAAGGAAACACTTCAAAATAGGGTAGTTTTGTAAATAACGAGATTATTAAGGTCCCATCTACACGACGAGGTGGTCGGTACCCTGGTTGGTAACGCGCTCAACTGTTAGTCCAGTGGGCGCGGGTTCAATCCCCGACCTACTCCACTTCACAACACAAGCTTTTATAAGCTTTCTGTGAAGTGTGCGAAGATGTATTTGAGCTTATTTCAATAAACCAAGATTCATTTAAAAAAAAATGTGTAAAATATAGGTACTAGTGTTTGAAACTTTGATCACATTTTTCCCAAAATGTTGATCTTGTCAGTTATTATGGAATCTTGTTATTCTCGGTTGACGATACGGAGAATCTGATTTGCCAGATCATGAACACATTAGTAAGTATAGTTGTCTGATAGGTAAGTAATTCCAGGTATAGGTAATGCTGTTATATTGTTTATGCAAAGTAGCGTATCTAACTGCTCGTACTAACATCACGACTCGGTAGAGGAGCAGATCTCCTGGGAGCTGGGAGCTGATGCGAGTTAGTCTAGTGTCGTGTAGTGAATACTGCATGTGTATAATGTACTGAGTAACATTGTTACTAGATTAATACACTAATGGGGAGTAATTGGTTTAAGTGTAACTATTAATATGACACTAGAGGACATAACAACATATTAATACATACTAGATAGTTATATACTTTATTCAGTCATTTCAGTGTACATAACATAGATGGGTATTTCAATTCAAGTTATATCGATATTTATCAATATGTAAATAGTTTATCTACGTTTAAGAGCATAACCGTGAGTGAACTGGAGCTGATTGCTCTGTATCTCACCACATGGTATAAAATCTTCACAATAATACAATCATCACAGGAATAAGCAAACTACAATTCAAAAATGCTACTTAAATAAAATAAATCCAATCATTCCAAAGTACTATTAAAAACAATAGATCTAAAAGTTTCCAGATTTTATACTAATGCATACATTAGGAATAGTCTACAAATACAAATACAGATTTGCTGTATTGTTTGTTGTAGTTTATCATCTTTAGGTACTCCTGGACTTTTGGAATCGTCATTTTGGCCCGAGGTCCGGCCGCTAAAAATATCACCTACATTTCTGTTTTTTTTTTTATCGAAATGTAGTTTAAATTATAGCTTACACTTAGGTTCGTACATGGCACTAGTAGCCCAAGAGCCGGCCGTTAAAAATATGAGGTATCTATTATTTGAACGAAATGTGGTTTAAATGATAGCTTACACATAGGGTCACACATGGCACTAGGGTTGCTTATCAAAATCTGGTGACCCCCCCGTAAAGGTCCCCGTTCGCGGTTTTTCACATATTTTAGCAATATTGTAAGAGGTAGGAGCTAGTAGTCAATGACAAAAATAATTCTCACTAAAACTCTACAAAAATATTATTTACGTTTTTTCGCCCTAAACATCAGGTCGTGAGTTCGAATTTCGAACCTTAAAGTTGACGACAATTATTTTACGTTTTACGACAACTTACTGTGAAAATCTATGAGGAAAGTATTTGAGTTTATGTAGGGAAATCCAGATCATTTATATTATAAAATTTATCATACACGCAATCGCGCATTGCACAATAACTCCAAAAGAGAATAGAACAAAAATAATAAAGAGAAAGTAATAGAAAATAAAGAAAGGGGAGCGAACAAGTGTTGGCAGTTAATGTCAGATCCTAAAAATACAATGTACCTTTCTACTTACAGAACGGTTAACGTTTGAAATACACAATCATTTAGCCGGTTAAAATTAGTAATCGTGTGTAATGCTGTACAACCACTACATATTAATTTCGAAGAGGCTTCTTCAATACCGGTATTTTTTTAAGGAGTTCAAAATTGTATCGTTGGTAGCCCTGATTGTGGAATCTTGTCATAAGAGCTGTAATCGGTCCGCAATATTCTCACATTGTATCTTTAACAAGTAACCTACAATGCCGAAATTGTTACAGAGCGGCGCTAGAGAAATCATTTTAAAGGTAAGATAGTTTTGCGAGTCGGAAAAAAAAAATACTCCGATAATCCCTTTAAATCGCCATCGCAAGTTTGAAAAACAAAGTTGTCAGTTTATTCTAACAATCCAAAAATTGGCTAGTTTTCTTAAACAGCCGTTCTGAAATATAATTCGAAAGCAACGAAAAAACGTAAAAATAATTTAATGCTCACATCAAACAACACTTAAAGTCTTCTTTACTTATTACGGCTTTGCACCCGATTTACGGGTGATGCTATTCATATCAATTTTGCACCCGTGAGACTTTTGAAAAAATAAACAGACTGTACGTTCTTTTCCCATTTCATTCCTAAAATTTAATTTCTGGTTCAGAAATCGCTTGAATTGGATGCGTGTGAAAGGTATACGCATTTTGTAACCTAAATGTTTCTAAAGTGAGACAATAAAAGCGATAAAAATGAGATGATGTTCGGATAAAATTATAAATAATATCCGTACGTTATTATTAACCGGGGATTTAAAAGTAATATGTGCGGAATGTTAAGGATTTGTTGTGCAACCCTCTTGCGATAAAAATCCGTACTACAAATAATTAGTCTCCCCTTTGGTTGCTTTGTTTCTGTTCCAAGTACATACTCGTAGCTCCAGTATGGAGTACATATATAATGGCCGTATATTCTTCTGAAGCGGTATTTAATTGACGCGAGTGCCTCTTTATGGACCGGGGCGGCCATTAGAAGTGCCCGAATCCACAAATAATTGCGCTGCCACTGCCCCACACTACCCACTACCCACTAACCAATATAACATATACGTACATACAGAGACTTAAGAGTATGCATACTGACATTTCAAAAGAATCTGAAAACGGGAGACCTTTGATCTCGACAATCGTAACTAAATATGATTTGGAAAAAAATAGAGTAGATATATTGAACCTTTATCTAGGGAATAACCGTAAAAGATTTTTAATATCTTGTATAGATTTCTAAAAAAAATGTGAAAAACACCTCTGAAATTTTTTCTGAAAGACAGAAACTCGTTTCCCGAAAGTTGCGGATATTTTTTTTGTGTTGATAATATGCATTAAAATCTTGGAAATGACCGTAAAAGTTATTCGATTGGAGCGAAGTTAACCCCAAATAATGAAAAAAAGAACTCTATTTTTACCATTTAATCATGCGATTGTTCACGCGATTATAAACCTTAATGCCGTGGGAAATGACCGTGACGTCATAGTTGTGTCGCGAGCCTTAACGTACAAATGTTTTCTTAATGTGGCTGTGAGAGAAGGTACTTAGTAATGCTTGATGGTGCTTGTGGATATATTTCATCAAGGCAACAAGCTGTGCTCGTTCGGGAGAAGATAAAGAGATTTCGAGCTAATTAATCTAATATTGAATGTCGAATGTGCTTTGGGGGTTCAACCCCCCCCCCTAAAATTCTACAGCCAACCCACAGTTTTGTACATAGAAGAAATGAATGACATTATTACCACATCGTTTTTTCATCATGTCATGAATTTTCAATAATTATTGTGAAAATCCATTAAATCACAGTGTTGTTTCAGGAAAAAATAATGCGGCACTAATATAATTGAGCTGAGAGTTTCTTCACAAAAAATAAATCGGACTTCGAACGATTCGTTCGCCTACGTCGCTAGTCGTTTATCATGTTGTATCTCAGACATGTATCCAGATGCCTTACTAATTTACTATTGAAGGACAACTAGGTTTATCAATTCACCAGTTTTTGAAAAAAAAAATTACATACTCATTCTTACCTATCATTTGAGTTACATTTGGTTTGCGCCGGTCCTCTTTTTTTAGCATTCTCCTTTAGTATAGGTTTACGTTTTTATTTTTAAATTTTTATTTCTAAGTATTCCTCAGCGCGTGTAGTAGGTAAATCTTCACATAATTTATAAGCACCTAATATAATATTTAGAGTACTATATTACCAAATAAGGTATGTACGTATCAGGCGCGAAGTTACCTAAGAACACGATTCCCATCGAGTTACTTTTTGGATAAAATGATACTAATGATAGGTATAATAGTCTCTAATCTGACGTAGTTTCATAAGAAATGTTAGCTCCGGCTTCCCTTCTGTAGATATCCACCCTTCGCCACTTGTACGTATGTACAATAATATATAATATGTATATTATACAGTATGTAGACGTAGGCGTACCTCACAATTATCTATTATTGCCTGATGTACTACGCATTATTAACTGGAAATATATTGAGGCTGATATTATATACTGATATATACAGATAGATAGATAAGTACACAATTAGGATCCTACGTACATTATGTAATAATTAGGAGCAGCTAATGTATGATGCGGATTCAATATTGTTATTAGTACTGCTGTACCCGGCAATGTATCAAATCTGTCATTGTGTACAATGCCTATATAGTAAATGTAGGAAGACTTAATGAATAAAGCACTGCCTCATAGAGTGGGTACTCTAGCCGTGCTGTAACAGTTGGCAACATAGCATAATGATCGTATAGGACTACCACTCCTGTCAAATCTAGTACCAGAATACAATACGTGGTCCGTCATACTCGTTGTTTTAAGTATTGTCAAACATAATCTATACGTTTCCTTAGCGATGGTGATGGCAACCTCGCCTATAACGTTTTCTATAATTATTAATCCTACATCATGGCTAGAGAAAGAGAGAAATGTCAAGGTGGCGGTGAATAAAGCCATATACAAAACTTGACCGCCTCCATTGGCGCTACTAGTCTTTCCGCTAGGTATACGCCATTTTTTCTCAATGTAAAGTACGCTAATTTACCATTTAATTACATAGGTTTTATTACAAAGGTAATTTCCACACTGATTATACATAATGAGTCGCAAAAATCACTGAAATATCACCAGGTTCTATGCAATTGTGGACAACCAATATGACATGCAATCGTATGTTTGTAGCTCCCATGGCGTCCACCATAGATTTGTCATAGATCACAATAGAAAGGGCTCAATGTTCAACGGTTCTAATTCCCAATGCCTGAAGTCGGCAGGAAATATGTGAAATAAATTTAGTTTTTTGTATGAAGTTATGACAAATTATATTTTATATATTAACTTACTAATAGGTATATTAAGTATGAAATACACATTTTACTAGGAATTATGTACCTTTTTTTAAACAGGAATCTGAAATACATCAAATTATATAATTTTAAGTGCGACTCCAATTCACATGCAAAGATAAATAGTAGGTTCATCGGTTCGATTACGTTTTTATTCTCGGTTTTAGCTTACCTATTATTTTTTTGAGTTATTAAATCATATAATTCATAAGAAACGTGTTAATTAAAGAGCCCGTGGCAAATTATTTCACACATTTCCTAAGTTGACCCGGCATTGTATATATTACCTAGGATTTGTATCCATTTCCTAAATTTCATACATTTCCGGTAACACAGCTACCTACAGTACCTCCATATAACATCATAAGTCGATTTTAATTAGCATATTATACACAAGTACCTATCTGACAGGTATTATAAGTGGTATATTAACTATACCAGTGCTTCCCAAACTTTAGGGCCCAGGGACCCTTTTTCATAATCAAACTTGTCTAGAGACCAGCAAGTGAAAATTACAATTTGTATTTAATTCCTTCAATGGTATATAATAGTATCAAAAGAAGGTGTTCAATCAGCGCCGCAGGCAATTTTTTTTATGAAATAATTATTAATGTAAACGAGATGGTCGGTAGCCTGGTTGGTAATGCGCTCGACTGTTAATCCGGCGCGAGCGGGTTCGATTCCTGATGCCGACTTACTTCACTTCACGACACAAGCTTTTCAAGCTTACTGTGAAGTGTACAAAGATGCATTTGGGTTTATTTCGATGAACCCAGATTCATTTACCCAGAAAATTTATGATATGATGAGAAATCACTGTGGTACTGATTTGAGTTTTTTTATCATTTACAGCTAGAAGTAGGGATATATCTTTTACGGATCTCCTGACGTCGTTCAGGGACCCTCAATTCAATTTTATTTTACCACACGGAGAGAAATGTATTCTTATCCTCATGATGAATTATCATGTCTGATTAATAAAATATCACTTTCACGATAATCTACCCATTCAGCATCATATTATATCATTACGTTCCGCATAAAATAACATTATAATAATGCACGGACCCCCTGGAATCCTAGGGACCCTTGGGAATCGATAAAAATCACTTTAGGAACCATTGATATATACTAACTAGCTAGGCGTACCTACCATATGTATACTAGGTATCTACTCAAGATACAGGGTGCTTTTAACACGAGTCAGCACGCATAGACAATAGAACGCCAAAATACGCATAGTGAGCGAATCGCTCACCCTTTTATAATTGCTATAATTCTGTTATTAATTTACATATTACTACAAAAATCCACCAATACATACCTTAGAGTATCTACTACTAAACTGCATATACCAAAATTCTGTAAATTTCAACATACAATAAATAATAAATATAATGTGAGACCAATCAACTTTCACAAATATCAAGACACATTTACCTACCATGAACACACGCGTGGTGAGAGATTCCCCGCGTTTATTACTTTACTCGGAAGGGCTATCTCCAGGCAACATCGTGTATTCTCTATTGTTTCGGGCGCTCAATACATTTGGCGCAGGAGATTTTTATGCCGACATAGTAAAATAATAAAACAATCTGTGTTGTGCCGTGGTAGTATACTTTTATGAAGACTTCGAATAATGCCATCGTTTATGACTTACTTTTAGTAGTTGGAACAATGATAGATATTTGTATAAATACTCAATGAAACAAAAAATTTCAATGCAACCGACATTTCAAAAGAACATAAAAACCTAGGAGTAATAAATTATATTATTTCGTCGCTAATAAAAGTAATAAAAAAATAAATAAAGTCGCCTTGTTTCACTTTTGCAACTAGTAATTTTTTGTCGCAATGAGAATATCTATCCTCGTTTTATTATTACGTTCGCCTTAGAAAAATAAACAAAAGCCGTCCTAGAATCGGACCCTGCTGTATAGTTTTTATACCTAGAGGACAGAATAGTACCGTCGTGACACGCGTAGGCGGTGAATCTCCGCCGAAAAAATTAAAACTCGAAAAATACGTATAAATTATAATTATAATCAGCGAATTTCACGATAAACACATGTTCTATAGTAAAGTAGAGGATATCCTGAAATGACAAAGTGTAGGGTCTCGTTGTTTTAATTTTATATCAAAAAAAATCTCCATAGCGGCAAAATGCCGCTGACGCGTGCGAAGGAGTGTTAAGCATCCTTACTATGTACTTGTCTTGCTTGGAATCATGTATAATTGGATTTACAGACGTATCGATATAAATGGTTTACGGTAAGTTCGTCTAAAATCAATTCGTCTAATTATCAATTCGTCTAAAATCAATTCGGCCAAAACCAATTTGCCTAACGATCAATTCGTCGATTTAAGACGAATTGATCGTTAGGCAAATTGATTTTAGACCAATTTATTTTAGACGAACTTACCGGATACCGATATAAATACGTACTTACTCGTATCAATGATATTGACTAGGACGAAATGCCACAAAATATTGATTGGGTATATGTGAACCTAGAAATTATTTGTAGGATAAACATATATTATATATTTTCAACAAAATCAAAGGAGGAAGACACCTGCTCAATGCAATAGCAAAAAGACGTGCTAGATGGATCGGCCACATAGTGCGTCAAGAGTGTTTCCTATTTGAATTAATTGGAGGATTGAACGAGGGGACAAACTACAGAGGACGTCCAATGAAAGAATACTATATATATAATAGCTGTGCCAGGATATGGGCTTCGACTCATAATATAAAGAGTTGGAAAGAACCTCATATGACAGGGATGAGTGGAGAAGGAGACATGGGGCTTTGCTGCAAACCAATCGTAACGATTGAAACTGGAGAAGAAGATATATTTTTGAAATTCTTACCTGACATTGTTGAGGACCCTGCCGACTTGGTGAAGCAGCTTTGGGGCGAATCTTTTTGGATCCAAACTTACTATTACTGATGGCACTTTCGGAACCTGAAACAATGTAGATACAACATTATAAATTTGAAATAAAAATATTGGTGACGTTGAAGATGCTAACTTCACTTCACGAGACAAGCTTACTGTGAAATGCACAGGAAATTGTGCAAACCTACTTAAGAGTATGCATACCGACATTTCAAAAAATTCTAATAACCGGAGACCTTATATCTCGACAACCGTTACTAAATATGTTTTGGAATAAAATAGGGTAGATGCATTGAACATTTATCTAGGGAATAACCGTAAAATATTTTTTGTTATATTGTATAGATTTCTCAAAAAAAAAATTAAATACACCTCTGATCTTTTATCCGAAAGACGGAAGTTAGTTTACCGAAAGTCGCGGAGTAATTTTTCTTTTGAACTGATAATATGCATTAAAATCTAGGGAATAATCGTAAAAGTTTTTTGATAGACGCAAAATTAACCTCAAAAAATGGAAAAAACGCTATTTTTACAATTTTATCGTGCGATTGTTCACGCGATTTTGAACCTTATGCCCTGGGAAATAACCGTGACGACATTCTTGGTGCCAAGCCTTTAAATTATCCTTTCTATAATACCCATAAACTCTATAAACACCAAGTTACATGAAATAACATGAAAATACAATTCACCCCTTAAAAATAAATTGTAATTTATCTAGGGGGATGAATAATAATTATATTTTTCTATAAAAAAGACGGAGAAAAATTGATTTTCTTTGGTCGTTAATTTAATTTATTGCAAAATAATTACGTTTTTAATAAAGAATCTCGGAGATCCCAACGGATATCTCTGCATATTAAATTTCATCATTAATTGAAGGAAAAATCCCAGATTCTATAATCATTAAGAAAATATTAACAAGGTACTCATCTATGTACGAGTACATACTTTAATAAAACCATATTTTCTAATATGCAGTATTCCTACAACAGTGTAGAAGAATTAAGGATGAACATTGTTGGGCTTACGACCGACCTCGGCTGGCTTTAGTGATCATTTTACACTAAAGAAACATTCGTCATTTCAGTTCACCCCAGGTGGAATTCGAACCCAGACCTTCGTCTCGCATGGTAGGGATCTTATCCACTACACCACGAAGAGCGAAGCCTGTGTCTTATAATGTACAGACTTAAGAGTATGCATGTTGGCATTTCAAAAAATTCTAATAACGGGAGACCTTAGATCTCAACAACCGTAACTAAATATGCGCTGGAAAAAATAGAGTAGATACATTGAACCTTTTTCTAGGGAATAACCGTAAAAGATTTTTTATATCTTGTATAGATTTCTAAAAAAAAAAGTTAAAAACACCTCTGATGTTTTTTCCGAAAGACAAACTCACTTCTCGAAAGTCGCGGTAATATTTTTGTTTTTGTAGTGATAATACTGATAATATTCATTAAAATCTAGGGAATGAACGTAAAAGTTTTTTGACTGTAGTAAAAATTAATAACTCCAAAAAAAGAAAATGAAAAAAAAAAACGCTAGTTTAACCATTTTATCGCGCGATTGTTCAAGCGATTTTAAATCTTAATGCCCTAATAACATAAAAATAATACAAAACCACCCAAAAATATGTATTAGGCCCCGCGTTGAGCCTAATCCTGTGACATCCGTGATATCTGGAAAGGCTGATGAGTTTATATGTCAATCATGAAAGATAATATGCAGACTCTTCTGGCTAATAATACTGAGAAGTCTGTTGGCAAAGTCATGCCTCCGCGTAAAAAAAATCTTCAGTATCTCAACGCAGTAATTACATCATAATATGGAGAATTTCACAACACCACAAAAACCAGTACAGAATTGTATTGGATTACTACTACGTGTATTGGAGATTAATAAATAATCTTACTTAGGTATTATAATTTAAACTCCGAACTACATACAGTACATACATACATTATGCAATCAGCATAGATTGGGAATACAAGTTTACAAAACATCATAAATTACACCAGTGCAATGCCGGGTGGTTTCATCTACTCGTATTCTGTTTGTAGGTACCATCTAGATTAAGGTGCGCCTACATGAGCAATTTTTCCAGCAAGAATTGCGGCAATTCATCAAAATCGTATTGATTAACATTATTTCGCTATATACTTATAGCTGCAATATTTAAAGCGAGACAACGATATTGAGTGCAAACGAGAAATAGTTTTATCATGTTGTTGCTCTTTCTCTTTTTCATTTTTTTTTTTTTAAATAAACCTGCGTTTATCGAAATAAACCCAAATACACCTTTGGACACTTCACAGTAAGCTTGAAAAACTTGTGTCGTGAAGTGAAGTAGGTCGGCATCGGGGATCGAACCCGCGCCCACTGTATTAACAGTCGAGCACGTTAACAACCAGGCTTCCGACCGATTGCACGCAATATCGTTGTATCGCTATAAATACATCTTGCCGAAATAATTGCTATATATTGCGAAATAATGTTAATCGATACGATTTGTACGAGTTGCCGCAATTATTGCTCGAATAATTGCTCATGTAAGCGCACCTTTACACTCATATTGACTTGTATAGATAACGTATATTTTCACATAATACCTTACACACACTATATGAGTGCAATGTAGTTCAGTGACGTGCCCCAGGTTTCATAGCTAGGTAAACTGGTAGAAAGTCCCTAAAAATGCGTAACTTAAAAGCGTTAAAAATAATATTTCAGTGGCGTAAACATGTTTTATTGCGGTACTTGTATCTATACGTCAACTCAGGGGTGCATATTGTCTTGAGGTGAACAAAACGACCAAAAATAGTTAGATTGCGGAAACTGCAGTATTTTCCAAGATGTCAAATACCTACCTATACCTACCTTTTTGAACGAGCATAGAACGAAATTATTGTCTTCAAATTTTAATAACTTTCCAAGACCCAGTACCTTGAAATATTGTATGAATGTTTTAGTGATAGTGCAACTGCGGTACGAGTGGTTATTTTAAATTTATTTAAATTTTTGTTTCGGATTTGCATAATGAAATCAAACTGCTCCTTAATACACGCAACCTCTATAACCTTTCAATGCCCTGCATCATCATTAGATGGCGTACTCAATGCTGAAAGTGAAGTAAACTGGCGCCTATAAACTGTCAAATCGTATAGAGAATTTTGACATTTGGCAGGCAACGTTTTCGGAATTTTATTCTCATAGTTAAAAACTGCATTAGTTATAACGTAATTTAGGAATTAAGCGATAGTTTTAACGATGTTTTAGTTTTTATTATTTATATCTTGTTAATAGTGTGAGTTTTGCGACTCTGAAGTACCCAAAAGTGCCGAGCGTGAAAGTGCGTCACTTCTGTCTGTTGAAAATACATAGAGTCATCATAACTCTCAGATTATTCTATTACTTAGGTTATTAAAACACAGGTACCGATAAAGGTTAAAGATAGAAATGACTGAATATAAAACAGCACATTAACATTTAAGTTACATAAAAATCCGGCATGATATCACGGCACAGTACAAAAGCTAGTTTTGACATCACGGCCATTTTTCACGGCATTAAGGTTCAAAATCGCATGATAAAATGGTAAAAATAGCGTTTTTTTTTTCACTTTTTCGGGTTAATTTCGCTTCAATCAAAAAACTTTTACGGTCATTGTCTGGAATTAAATGCATATTATCAATACAAAAAAAAATACTCTGCGACATTCGGGAAACGAGTTTCTGTCTTTCGGAAAAAATATCTTTGTGTTTTCCACATTTTTTTAGAGAAATCTATACAATCTATACAAAAAATCTATACAAGATATAAAAAATCTTTTACGGTCGTTCCCTAGATAAAAGTTCAGTGTATCTACCCTATTTTTTCCAAAGCATATTTAGTAACGGTTGCCGAGATCTAAGGTCTCCCGTTATTAGAAATTTATGATATGTCAATATGCATAGGTACTCTTAAGGAGATTTTATTATCATATGGGATGCACGCCACTGCAGCACATATAGGTTGAGTATTGATTTTGTAGAGTGCAGATTGTTAATACCTGAACTTCTCTCTCCATACACTTGTTATTATTATCTGCTACTATATAATATACCTAACATGGGCGTCGTCAAGGGGGCAGGGGGGTAGCCACCCCCCTAGAGATTGGAATAGGTATTTACTTTTTCATACTAAATGATAAAACCTCTCAAAGAATCACGTTAATATCATACATTTTCTCATAATATCATAAATTTTCAAAAATCGGTATGAAAATCCATAAAAAAATTGCCTGCGGTGCTATTTTTTTTATAACTTTTCACGAAATATCATTTTTCATACATATTATTGTGCAAAGTATTATGTACATTTTTAAATAAACCAAACCACATCACGACCTCCTTCACCATGTCTCTCAAAATATTTTCGCCTGCGGCGCTGTTTTTACGCGTTTTCTATACTATACCAGTTTTTTTCCATTTTTGTTGCCCCCCTTAGCTCCGAGGCTGGCGACGTCCATGATACCTTATATTCTATAGAGTGCGGTGGAATGCATATGCAATATTCCAATACGTTTCAACAATTTTATTTACTTTGCATTGGTTGGTACAGCTGTAGTATATAGCTAACATATAGGTACACCTGCTAGGTATTTTGCATTCACAGCGGTTGTTTAATACATATATTGTAATGCATGCAGGTACGCATGAGTGCATTATTACCACGTAACAGGGATTTATTTATCTATACAAATCAGAATGTTACATAATTACATCAGTGGAGCATATAGGTTTTCATTTCAGAAAAAACTCCTGGGGAAGGCAATTGAAATTTTACCATAGACGTAGTTAAAAAATCAGTAATAGCGCCACCGGCGAAATTTTTTCGTGAAGGTGAGTGAGAAAGGTTGTGTTTCAGGTTGACATTATAAGTGTTGTGTTAAAAATGTAACAAGAAAGAAGCGCCGCAGGCGAAATTATTTGAAAAATGGGTGAAGTGATGAACCTGGGATCTTTCTATAGCAGATGGCACATCATTGTTTGACAGTTCGGGGGATATACGCCACTGATATACATGCCTATTTCAAAGTACCGTTATCATAATATTTTAGTCAGCTTGTATAGGTAGTACTACTACTATACCCCCACGCCACGTCCCTTGCGGGGTAGGCAGAGAGGATAGAGACACTCATACAGTTTGTCATACACGCTCTCCGATTCCTTTTACTCAAAACGCGCCCATCCTTGAGGATCTGGTCGACATGATCGGTCCAGTCCAGTCTCGGGCGGCCGCGCTTCCTCACACCTCTTCGTCCACTCAGATATATCTTTTTTGTCATCCTGTCATCCTTCATTCTCTCAATATGCAGAAACCATCTTAGTTTGTTCACTTTCATTCTAGTAACAACATAGGTAGTAATTACGTAATATTCGGGGCTTTGTGCCACTTTTTGTAGGTTTTTCGATGCACAAAAAAGGCAATATATTTTTGAAATAATGATTGTAATTAATGGATTGATTCGTTGCCTATGTAATAATAATTATTTGGAGCTAATAAAACAACACATAAGTGAGAAAACGGCATTTATGTGTGACACAATCTCATCTCATGGTATGGGGTGAGATTGTGACATGGAATTTTTTGGTACTTAGATATCTTAAGAACCAAGCTAGACTGAACAATCTAAACCGACGTGTTTTACACATTTTTTTTCTGAGAAATCTATGCAAGATTTTTTTAAATATAAAAATGAATCTGGGTTTATCGAAATGAACCCAAATACATATTTGTGCACTTCACAGAAAGCTTGAAAAGCTTGTGTTGTGAAGTGGAGTAAGTCGATATCGGGGATCGAACCCACGCCCACTGGATTAACAGCGAGCGCGTTACCAACCATATAAAAAATCTTTTATAGTCATTCACCAGATAAAGGTTCAATATATCTACCCAATGTTTTTCCAAAGCATATTTAGTTAGGTTGTCGAGATCTAAGGTCTCCCGTTTTTACTACTCTTAATAATCATAAAGTTTGTAACTTGTAATATTTTATTCAGGACCCATACTACCCGAAATGCTTTATTATTTAAACTAATTCAATTATACATAAGTCGTAAGAGGTTCCCGTGTTTTCATTACAAATTCATTATTTAATTATTTAATGTACGATTTTATTAATAAACTAGGCTTAAAAAGTCTGCTAATTTGACATTAGAGAAAAAAAAAATTGAGATATTACATCTCGACAACCTTTACTAAATATGCTTTGGAAAAAAATAGAGTAGATACATAGAACCTTTATCTAGCGAATGAGCGTGAAAGATTTACTATACCTTGAATAGATTTCTGAAAAGAAAAGCAAAAACACCTCTAATTTTTTTAAAAATTTTCGAATCTTAAAGGCAGCAATTTTTGACCGAAAGTCACAAAAGAAAAAATATTTTTTTATCAATAATTCGGCGACTAGTGTTCGGACACTTTCGTCCAATAAATCTACAACACTAGCCGCCCAATAAATCTAAAGTCTGTAGAAGAAACTAAATACTACGTTTTATTTTAATTATAGTATTCTGATGTAAAGATGGTTTTACTTCGTGAATTATTACTAATACATATTATATATTAATTTAATATTAACCCTATAGTACATGTCTTAGTTCTACTGACATATTTATGTTTTGGTTTTACATGTTACATTTTAAATGTTGAATAATAATTTTTCAGTGATGACGTTGTGATTTAATTTAAGAGGAGATATAAATTAATTGAGTGTTAGAGATGAAGTGATAATTTGGGGTGAAAAAAGAGTGCTGTGACTGTATAGTTGTGGTGATAAGTTTTTGAGAATGGCCTAACAAGGCGAAACATGTTAAACCAAAACACAAATATGTAAGTAGAACTCAGACACGTATTACTCGTATTGAACATTAAATTAATAATGGAGTTCTACAAAATAAACATCCAATCAATTAATATATTATATCCTGTGATACTCACCCTGATCTTGTTCACTGTGACTGTGTGTGTCTGAGTTGTCAGTGAGGAAGCAGTCTGAGGCGAGGGGAGGGGATGAAGCGATGTCTTGGCAGGGCGACGAGTCCAGGATGTCGAATGTGGCGGTGGCTGTGGCGGTCTCCCCTGAACCTGGAACAATGGACACAAAATAACTCATTACAATTCTGTTTCTAGTAAATGCAAAATATCACAACGTTACATATCAGTGTCTTTAGCATGTAAACAAAATACATCAGCTGAGTTTAAATAACGTCTTTTTGCATCGAAGAAAATAACTATTGTAGGGAGTATGAGCACCCCCTACCCTGGTATAACTATTTAGGTACACTAGATCCTAAGACATTTGTATTTATCCTTCTGATTATTATTTTATAAATCAGTCCTGAACAAACCTTGGTCCCAACAACACGCATTTTATTCAGCCTTCTGATACCTATAGTATTGTTTATTGTTTTCTAATCATCCGTAGACTCCATTTAATTAAGACACTTGGAATCGTCAGGTTTGCATATTAAACAAATAGTATTACAAAATCAAATGCGAGAAATCAATAAACAGTCACAGCAAAAAACAGTGAAATCAATAAATTCACGGTGAGGTGTGGTGTGTGAGGAACAGGTGTGGTTCAGTTCAATGCAGGTCTGGATGTAAATTGTCCAGAACTACATTACTTCAACGATGACTACAGAGTTTGAGAGAGAAATCAGTATAAATGGTCCAATACTGCATTTCGTCAACAAGCAATAATATCTATGTAAGTATTTGTAATTATTTCAAGATTTATGAATTGAATTCATGACCAAGACAGCAGAAGGTTCGTCGAAACGTCGGGAGAAATTACCTTCGACACCATCAAACTCGAAAACTCTACATTCATTGTGCTATGACTTTTGTATACGCGGAGGCATGACTTTGCCAACACACTTCCCAGTATTATCAGCCAGAAGAGTCTACATATTATCATTCATGATTCACATATAAACTCATCAGCCTAATACTGGGAAAAATTCACCTATCCAGATATCACGGATATCACAAAAATACAAGCATTTTGCCTGAAATATTAGTATTAAGAAATCGTCTTACAATATTGCAAGTATTAATAATGACCGATTTTTGCATTTTTATGAATAAATTTTCCGGTAAATCTAATTTTTTTAAAATTGTTTATTAGCGATTTTGGTATTATACCTGTAGCTGATAATACTAATGGGATTATATATACCGACCTAAAATGCCAAATATTTTTTATTTCACCTGCTAATTCTGTACATTTACGATTTTTTTCTGCAACGGTTGTTTGAATATTAAATGTATTTGGTACAGCGATGTCAATTAAATAAGTGATTTTAGTTTGTTTGTTATGCAAAACTACATTGGGTCTATTATGATGTATTATTCTATCTGTTATAATTGTTTTATCATAATAGAGCCTATAATTTTGATCTTCTAAAACCGATTCCGGGTTGTATTTATAATATGGAATTATATTTCTCGAATTTATTAATTTATATTTTATAGCTAAATTTTGATGGGTTATTTTTGCCACATGATTATGTCTATATGTATATTCAGTTTGTGCGAGAGTTGAACAACCCGAAATTATATGTTGTATCGTTTCCGGTTTTTCATTTGACTCAATTGACTTTTGAATTTATATATTGGGGAGGTTTCTTGAAATAAATAGGATTGAATTTTGCCATTATTTACTTCTATAATGTATCTTTACTCAAGTGTGACAAAAATTTTGTTAGTTAGTATTTAAATAACCAAGCGATTCAAACTAATCAGATACAATTTATTGATTGATGGAAGATTAACTTTATGGAAGGACATTGTAAAATTATTGTAAAATAAAACAGTGTTTTATTTTTACAATAATTTATTTAATCAGATACATTTTGGTTATATGCGACGGCGGAATCGCCGAGACTAGAAAATATTAATATGATATTCTACCTGACTCTTGGTTTCTCCTAAGAGTCTCTACTATTGTCAGAAGTCCTCGGTAGTTTAGGTCCTGGGGGAAATTCTTATAATTCCTCTGTTTTTTCTACGTGTATTTTTGCTTTGTCTAGCAACATTAAACAATACAATATTAAAACAATAAGTTGCGACAGGTAAGCCTTCAAGGCATAACATAATTCGCTTTGAATAAACAAGGGAGACAGGTAGGGGGGAGGGGGGAGGGAAAGGAAGTGGGGACCTACTTAGTTCAGAAGTAGCTTTCATAAAAATAATATATTAAATTTCACAATATTGAAAATATAACAAAATACCATAAAATCGATAACGGGGTCAATTCTGTAAAATTCGTACTAACTAAAGTTGAAAAATTTATAGAATTGGACCTAGTTTTAACTCGTTGACTTCCAAGTATTTGAGTTTGTCAAATATCTGTTCATTTATCCACATAGCATGACCGATACTTACAAAAATGAAAATTACCGGGCTTTTTGCATAGTACACTTACCTACCTAAAAAAATATGATGAATTTACTGGGTTATTTTATGTTCGATATCTGTAAATTCTGTAGTTTTCTTACTTTTTGTTAATAAAATTGTAACCACACACTGGTTGCCGCATTGGATATAAGCTGTGAAGCCAGCAGTGACCAGTGAAATGTTGTAATCACCATAATAAGGTTGCACATATACTAAATCGCCTGTGTCCAGGAAACAGTTATACACGGGAGAATTTTTTGGATAGGAAATGGGCTATTTAAAAAAAAGAAGCTAATAATATGTCTTAGAAAAATCCCAGTTTACCGATGTGGTATAACGAGCAGCTGCCTTAAAATGGAGTTGGGCAGAACACGTTGCCAGACGTTCAGATTGTAGATGGACCAAAAAGATTCTCGAGTGGCAACCTAGAACAAGCTAAAGGAGCATAGGAAGACCTCAGGCAAGATGGTCTGACGATGTGAGGTGAATCGCAGGAAGCAAGTCATGGATGCAGTATGCCCGGGATAGGGATCTGTGGAAAGTAAAGGGAAGGCTTATTTCTAGCATTGGAATTAAAACAGCTGAGAAAGAAGAAGAATAAGAAGATCTCTTAAGGTTAAAGAGAGAAATGCTTCTAATAACAAAACAATATGTATCCAATAGTCGTCCGCCGGGCACAACATTGAGTAATAAATAAATTTTTGCGGGGGTTTGTCTCACTTTGGTCGTGCTTTGCATTGCCCACCATTCCTATAGTTAAGTTTCAGGAAGTTTGTTAGCAATCAATCATTCCACTTCTGTTTGTTGTGACACTCAACTTGAATTTATTACAGACAACGGATTACAATATGAAGTATGGGGGGAGACTTCAGGAAAGGAGGGGAGAGACTTCAGGAAAGGAGGGGAGGAGAGGTCTTCATAGAAACATTAGGTAAATACTCTCCTCCAAATAACATCCCAAAATAACATCTTTACTTACTTATTTAAAAAGCATCGTATTTCATTTTAAATGGATTCCGAGAAATATTATTTAATATTACCTACTTTATAAATATTTAATTTATTAAAATCATAATGTGCTCTTTATATATTTTGAAAATAATAATATGTTTGAGAAACTGTGTTTATTTTGTAAGTAATGGGGTCTGTGTTACAATCGCTTGTCTGTTGCAGTTACGTTCACGATTCCATTCGAAAGTTTGGGATGATTCATAATTTTTTTTTTCGTAATTCTTTCAATTGGTTTTTAAACTTTCGTAAGTACGTGTACAATTATTTATCTCATTTTATTGTCACAATTGGATGGTTGCCAAACATTGCAATAAACCCGCCATTTGGTGTGATATTTTATATGCAATGAAGTTTTAATTTTTTTATTTATTTAAAAATTCACTTGAAGTGACACAACTTTTCAACAGGGTACCACTCATAAAACAATACTTCATTAATAACATAATTAAAAGGTAATAGAAAACATTCCATCTATTGATTTTCTTCTGAAATAAATGTCGCGGGTTGGGGAAATATCCATTAAGGTTCAAAATCGCGTGAGCAATCGCATGATAAAATGGTAAAAATTTTTTTTACCATTTTTGGGTTAATTTTGCTTCAATCTAAAAACTTTTACAGTTATTCCCCAGATTTTAATGTATATTATCAATACAAAAAATATTTTTTCTCCGCAACTTTCAGGAAACGAGTGTCTGTCTTTCGGAAAAAAGATCAGAGGTGTTTTTCACAATTTTATTTGGGAATACAAGATATAAAAAAATCTTTTACGGTTATTCCCTAGATAAAGATTCAATGTATCTACTCTATTTTTTCCAAAGCATATTTAGTAACGGTTGTCGAGATCTGAGGTCTCCCGTTTTAAGAAATTTTTGTAATATCAGTATGCATAGTGCATACTCTTAGATAAAATAGTTTCTATTTTCCAAGCATTAGTTTTCACAGTGGTGTGACTTTATTTGATTGCTAGTTTTGATTGCAAGTGGAGTAATTAATTTAATATTTGTACTTGGAGAGTGCTTACTCGTGTAGAGATGGGGGGTTATGTGAGGGGGGGGGGTGTAGGGGGTGTAATCAATTTAATTAATAGAGAACTCCTAGACTCGTAGAGAGCAAACAATGAAGAGAGTTGATGTCATAGCAATAAATATTATTTATGTGTGTTTCATATAGCAAGCAATGGAAGACATTACACCATTACACTAACAGGGGAGGTGTTATTGTCTTTTCCCTCCCTACTAACTGTTTTCATATTAATATAACGTACTTAGTAGATTCCTAATAATTGATAACAAAAATCTTTCAAAATAAAGATAAAAAAGGTGATCTATGAAAGGTATAGAGAGAGAGAGAGATTGGAATTGAATGAGAGATGATAGCATGAATCCGATTTATTACTATTTTGTTGTTTTTTTCTGTTAACAATTATGAAAAAAATTGCGTCATTGTTTTGTTGTTGATGTTGTGTATTAGAATTGATGAAAACCCCGGAACTCCCCTCCAATACACGAGGTCTCCTCACATTGGAGGGTAGTATGGAAGATGTCAATATTGTAATAAGTTTTTTTTTCTGTTTTTTCCTGGGGTTAACTGGAAGAAATCGCAGTTCTGCGATAAGTTCGCCCTAGTGAACAACGTTTTATAATCTGTACTATGTCTATTTTGTATATTTATATGTGTTTGTTGTTTACTTCAAGTTTAAATAAATAAATAAAATAAATAAAGTTTTATATGTATGCACTATAACTGTAAGATATTAGTTATTAATAAACTTATTTGAATTTGATCTATTTCGTCACTTAGGGCCATAGGGCAATATGACTACGTTACCAAACACTTAGTGTCAGAACCGCTGGTCACCTGATATTCTTTAGGTCTTCCCAACAACAGATTTTGAGGGCCCATCCTGACGTAACCCCCACATGAACGTACCGGAAAATATAAGTGAACTGAATGTTTTTTTGAGACTTATGGTATTATTGAAAATATGTTCCTTATTATGACTACATAATAACGTTTTCTTTTACATATTGTATGAAGTCTAACCTAATTCGGCGGCTTTATGGAGTTGCGTACTTTGTGTACCGCTTAATCGCCACTGGGTCTTCCTATATTAAGTTTTTTTTTTTTTTTTAAGTTTTTCCCCTCAACAGAGACGAGAAGCATCATCATTCACATAATGCAGCATTATGTGAACTCCCTTAGGGAGGAAGCAGGATGGGTGTTCCGACGCTTACGAGTCGGCTTTGGCTGGCTTAAGTGATCACTTTATGCCCAGGGCAACGTTCACCCATTCCACCACATCCTGCTGTCAATCGTGTAATTTTTGAAAGTTGTATATATGCTGCGGTTGGAAACTGTTTCACAATTCACCTTATTTTCGATGCTAACGCCATCTGTTTAGAAGTAGATGCAACATTTGCAACCACCTTTTTTGTGTGTGAGATGGAGTTGAACACTGTGGTTCATCTACTCCACTCTAGGCGGCGCAGGGAATACTATGATTCCACTTTGTTGTTGCTGTTACCGGCTGGCAGTTTGATTGGAGGTATACCTAAGCTATTTAGGTATGGAACCGGATTTATCTGTACTTACCTACAGACGGAATTACATTAAGTTTTTCCCCTCAACAGAGACGAGAAGCATCATCATTCACATAATGCAGCATTATGTGAACTCCCTTAGGGAGGAAGCAGGATGGGTGTTCCGACGCTTACGAGTCGGCTTTGCCCTGGGCATAAAGTGATCACTTAAGCCAGCCAAAGCCGACTCGTAAGCGTCGGAACACCCATCCTGCTTCCTCCCTAAGGGAGTTCACATAATGCTGCATTATGTGAATGATGATGCTTCTCGTCTCTGTTGAGGGGAAAAACTTAATGTAATTCCGTCTGTAGGTAAGTACAGATAAATCCGGTTCCATACCTAAATAGCTTAGGTATACCTCCAATCTTCCTATATTGAAGTATAGGTATCTAGTTTACCTGGCGCCATTTTGTATCCGTGTCCTTGTATGAAATGATATTAATAATGTCGACAGCTTTCTTAAATAATATAATAAATATATAATGATTCATAATGGTAGTAAAAATTAATTTCTGACCGCAATTACCCGGTGATTTAACTACCTACAAAGTTAATTGTTCAAGTTAGCTGGTGTAGTACGATATTCTATCACTAGGTGGCGCTGCGAACGATCGTTACTGTAAGTACTATTTTCACGACTCTCTCTATAATACAGGGACAAAACTTTTTCGGAAACGGAAATCGGTAGATAGGTACATAGGTACGTGAGACGCTCCGGTGGTCATCTGTCAAAAAGTATGAAAATATAATAATTTGATTTCATCAGGTACTTCGATTATATTGCGTTGATTTACTATATATAATCTTTGATTACGTCTGCGTGTTGCTGCCGTGGCGGTTCGTCTTGTTTTTGAGTTGCTTTGCCGTGGTGTTTTGTGTATTTTCAGTGTAAGAGACTCTTATATTGTATACAAGAGGAAGGCTTATTTCGTTTTTTTTAAAAACATTGTTGTGTGTTTTCATTTCGACTCGGAGACTTATATTTTGAGACAAAAACTCCTATACCTAGTTCTTTTGAAACCGTTCTGTGCTTTTATTTTGAGATAGAGACTCCTTTAGTTCTTTTAAATTAAATGGTTGTGCTATTAGACTAGTTTTTCGAAACCTTGTTGTGTTTTCATTTTGAGATACAGATGGTGAGACATGGGCTGCTTTTTCTGTTTCTTTTATTATTGTCATGGCTGCTTGTATAACGAAAAATGTAAAAAAAAAACTTTAATCCAAATGCCCGCATCAAATTAGACTGTGAAGTCTAATTTCCCAACAATGCTCAATTGAGAAAGCACTTAGAGACCAAGCACAGCAAACAAATGGAAGAAATTGGATTTTCCGACAAAAGAAGGTAAATAAACGTTTAAATTCATTAAGCACCTGTCTTATTTATTAGGAATTGTAATGGTAAATAACGGATCTCCCTATACCATTTAAACATCGACTCCGCTCTAGGAGGCCGGCTCATGGGACTGCCCTTCAATTAACTGAGGGTGGTTTTAATGGGCACTCCCAATGAGGGGAAGCGGCTGTAAAGAACCAAGACGGACCATCCAGCATATCATGGAGACGGGCCCTCGGAGAATGTTCTCTGACACGTATAAAGACATAAATAATGCCGCTCCAAATGTTTTGCAGAGGCTTGGTTCCTTGAATGCTGCTCTCAAGTGGCTCCAGGATATAACAAAAAACTCCCTTAAATCTCTTTATCTTCTGACAACAATGCCAAACGATAATAATTTTTATTTATGTATAAATAGGTATTGTAAATAAGTCCTGTTTTTTTTTCAGAATTCAGATCATGACTTTAAAAAATTGTTGACTGTAAATATATTGTAGCAGTTGGAACAAAGAGGAAAATAGCAGATGAAGAAGTGGTTCAATATATTTATTTTAATTGCTCTCGCAGTCTTATCAAAGGTAACTCATTCTTTAAATATTTAACTACCATAAGTGGCGTGAAAATGCTGTCCATTTTTCCCAAAAAGACTATTATCATTGTTCCCAAATACTTGTATTCTTGGCACTTTTCTATTTGTTGGCTACTGATATTTATTGGCGTTGTGTCTGTGCCAGGGTCGTTTAGGACCATGTTTTTTCCTGATCTCATTTCATATAATTAATGAGAATCATCGTCAAGTCCCCAGTCCCGGCAACTATAAATATAGGTCAGTGCATTATAATATTGTTGTATATCTATTGCAGATCCAATACTAGTTGTTTATCCATGAATGATAACTTAGAAAAGGAACATAACTAGAATAATTATCAACAACAAGAGGATAATAAGAAATGCCAACTGTGTGAAGTACAGGAACATACACTAAACAACAAATCATTGCTTTGAGCACTAGTCCTAAAGACGATCAACCGCAGGTAACATGTTTCAGAAATGAAAATAAAGTGAATACAAAAAGTAAGATCAATAAGCAAGTGAGGTTTTAAAATTCCACAAAAAAAAAGAAAAAAAGAGATTGAGCCTAACAAAAAAGAAACGCTGAGTTTATCACAGACACTGAAGACATCATCCGAAGTATTACATATCCACTCTGGATTTGACCATACTTACGCTAATTGAACATAACCTACATGCCTTTCTTTAAGCATCCGTTTCAAACTAGAAAGAGAAAATTAAATGTCAGACTTACGCATTTCTACAAATGCTTTTCCGTCACGGCCACACTCTCTTAGGGAGATTGAAAGTATACTACATAAAATCAAGGCGTGGTGAGTTTTTATTATATCTTATATATTTATACATAACATGATGTTTATTTTATTTGCTATTATATGTTACACTTACTAACTGTTCAATAACGGTGGAGGTACATTTTATTTCAAATTTATACATAATTTAATATCATTTGTTTGGTTTGCTATTGTAATGTTACACTTACTAACTTTTTGATAATGTGTTGAGGTCGTACGTCTCCACTTATATTTGTATATTGGGATTGGATTGTATCATGCAAAATTATCTTCATTCAATAAATATTGATATTCAATAATTGTTTTTGCCTTTTCTTTTACTACAAACATCTCTTTTACTTGATATTTTTGTAGTCAAACTTCTTTCTACTGCATCACAATATAAAATAGTTTTGAATAAAGGAACAAACATGCAATAGACGAGGCAACACACCATGTGTGAATATTACTAAGATTACTTATGCACTATGTTATCCAATCTGTCACACACTGGTGTGGATCCAGGATTATGTCCTACTACAATCCTATTTCATTTTATAGAGCAATATTTAAGTTCAGTATCACTAAATTGTGTCACAGATGGACATCAATTAAGAAGGCAGATTGGAGACTTTGAACGGGATGAAAGCAAGCCCCAAATCAGATGCTCTAACTCATATCTGAGAACCTGTAACAGTCTCGTCACAAAAATATCTTTATGTGTAACTATAACGGAATCAACGCTTGTGTTCAGTAGAAAAATGAAATTATTTAAATCTGAGAGTTGGACATGGTGTTTGTGTAAACCGGTTGCTTATAAGTATGGAGGTGTTCTGAGTATGATGAATTCCGTGAATGTGACAAAAGCAAGAAGTGTGTCTAAGGATAGGATAGTGTAGTGATCTGCTCTCTATGTCTATCTACCTATGAGGGGATAGAATTGAATTGATAATATCAGCTCAGATAATAATAGCCCACTACATTGAGTCATGTACTTAAATAACTTTTATTCAAATAAATGTAAGTACACATCTTTTTTTTTTGAAGTAGAGGTTTATCGAAATAAACCCAAATACATCTTCACACACTTCACAGAAAGCTTAAAAGCTTGTGTTGCGAAGTGCAGTAGGTCGGGGATTGAACCCGCGCCCACTGAATTAACAGCCGAGCACTTTACCGACCAACTTTTGCCGAAGAACCTAATATGCTGGAGTATGTGCAGTGCCCACACATCGAGAGAACACAATGTTAATTTGAGTTAGGTACCCTGAAAACAGTGGCGTATATAGGGGGGGGGGGGGGCAAAATGTTGAACAATTACTTAAAAAACGTTATTTTATAACATAAAAGTTACTCAAGTTTATCACTTCACCCATTATTATATATTCTTATTTGTATTTTCTGCACACAATATTAATACCAACCTAAAACACGACCTTTTTCACCTCCATTCACGAAAAAATTTCGCCTGCGCTTCTTTATTTTTTATACTGTACGTCTATGTTCAAATTTTTGTTGCTTCCACCCCCCAATGTCAAATATTAGATCGGGCCCCTCCGAAATGAAATCCTATATACGTCACTGCCTGAAAATATTATAGTACCTACTTAACAAAAGTATTTTGTGGATATGAAATATTTCATTCAATTCAATTTATTAATCATTAATATAATTAACAGGTATGTGTATCATTAAAACATTATTTATGCATATATTAAACAACAAGAATGACAACATCCCCAGTCAGCAAATATTTTCAGAATCGATTTGTTGATATCTTTGATTATTGGAGTACCTAATTAAATTATTTTCATGCGATATAAATGTATGACTAAAATAGATGTAAACCAATTCGGATCATATTCGGATTTCCCCAAGTTAATCCACGCGCGTGCGCATCGTACGCAATCGCTACGGTCCCAATGTTCAAAAATGGCGCCATGTTTTACTGATAAACTTCCCTTCGAATCTGGGGCGCTGTGATTGGTCAAATCGTTGCCTACGATATGACCAATCGTAGGCAACGGTCAAATATCAACCAATCGGGGCGTCTTCACCATTTTTTGTTGTACCGACTTCCGTTTCCGAAAAAGGTTTGAGCATGTATCGCCGAGGGAGTCGTCTATTTTCACTTTACCAACTTACTAATTTCATTACTTTAATTACTAATTCATATTTATACTTACTTAAGGTTCATTTTTTATAATAATATCCTTTATTTCAGTTTTAGAAACATTTAACAAATTAAAATGAACATTACAACTCAAATCAAAAATTCAGTACGATATTCCTTCCTTCTCTTGCATGGGCTCATTATTGTTCCTTCTCTCTGTCTTATTCAGCAAAGCACCCGGATTTGAGTGTTACATAAAGGATCGGTTGTAGGCATAAACTTATGAAGTGGCAACACACGAAATGTCTGAACATTTATTGGTCACTATTCTATTACACTATCAAGGTGAAAAAGGTCCATAGAAATAGGTTATGTTCAGTTGCTGATATTTGAACCTGTGACCCAGAAAAATTGTTGAGGTGCTTGACTCATTTCATGACTATGAGAGATTTCCCTTTTATTTTAGATTTTATCTTCTGAAGTTGCCGCCCATCGGTGGCAGAAGCCATACGAAATAATAATAATAATTTCCCAATGTGTTCCTTGTGCAAATGTTTTTTTTTGTATTCTGCATATGTGCTGTCTAAATTGTACAGTGTTATCTAGATTAAGATTTAGCACGTAGTAATACGTTATTGAAAGATGATAGTTTCTAACGAAATGTAGTAGTGTGTAGATCCTTGCAGTGAGAGTCTCCTCCAGGGAACATTAAAAGTGCTCAGAGTAGTACAGGGAGGGGTTTGTTGAGGGGAGCCCTTCCGGCGAACCTGGAGCCCTCCTTTGGAGAAAAGGTTTTTGAGTAAAAGACTGGATGACATAGGAGCTGAAGCTCCTGAAACTTCCAGGGGTGGAGGTGGGTTTACCCCTAACGTGTAAATGATTCTTGTCTGTCTTCTACTCATTAAATTAAGGTTGGATGTTCCTCTTAAGATGTTTACCACTTAAATTAAACTATTATTTTTATTACACATATTAATTAGGTACTTATTTATAAAATAAAGTAAATAGCGTGTACCTCCATTAGTACTATGTCAGTCTCATTCAATTAATATTGCGAGAAGAGGGGGGCGGGGAGGGGGAGGTAATAACGATAATAATAATTATTTATTTGATTCATTAATTAGGTAAGTGAATGGTAAATGTAGGGAGGAGGTGTTTACCTAATAGAGGAGACAATTTACTAAACTAATTACTCGCAGTAAATCATATTAATTACTGATGCTACTAATGTTGTTAAGTAGGACATATTTCGTAATTTTTTGTTAGTTCCACTACTTTTATGGTCACCCGAAATAGATAGGTTCTGCCGATAGACAAAAATGGTGAGAAAAATGGGATCAAATTTGAGATGCTCATATAATTTCGCAGGTTTTCGCGGTCATCATTTCGTCCTAAAAATGGGCGTCAGTTCGTCCTGAAGGTGGGCGTCAGTTCATTCTGAAGATGGCTCCAGAACGAGAACTGAAAGCTAGCTACTAAAAATCAATACACAGTGTACTTGAAAAACACGAAGAAAAGATTCATATTAGTCTAGACTCAAAAAAAGAAAAAAACTCAAAAATGGGTTTGTTTTGTAAATAACTAGTTACATATTTACAAAACAAACCCACTTTTGAGTTTTTTTTTGTTAGTTGTATTCGTAAATTATGTCGGCTTTGTCGGATGTAGTTTTCTGATGACAATATAGTGAAAATCGTGTGGTAAGAAAAGGCCCGATGAGGTCGGCCTTAAAAAAATGTAGATAATAGTAGTTGACGAATATCATATATTTATCAGTAGTTGATAAATATCATATATACCTATTATGATAAGACAAGAAAAAGAAAACTAAACGACCCTAGAAAATAGGTCTAGGTTGGGTTTCAATTGCTAAACTAAAACACCTATTTGAAAATAAGGAAATTCCAAGAATCTATTCTATCCCCTCACGCCTCATTCCTTGCGGGGTAAGCAGAGAGAACAGATTGCCAGACTTTCTTATCCTTACATATCCGTCACATTCGTGCAATTCGTCATACACATCTCTACTCTTTTACGATTTTTATTCCGTCCAAGATGTCTTAAATTAAAAATGTTTGACTCATGTATCTTGCACATATTTGGTCTGGAAATAACAACTTTCACATTGAAATGTACGCACGGGTCCACAGAAAGGTAAAGTTGAGTTTAGATGTCAAAAAATGCCATCTGCCACATCCCTAGTATGACGCGTATCGTTAAAGACTTATGAGTACCTAATGTATTGGTGTTGTTATAAATGATAAGATGAGGGATGAGGAGGCGAGAGAGGGAAGGGGGAGAAGGTAGAAGAAGAGGAAATGTAAGATGAAACGGAGGATAGGAAACGGATGCTCTTCATCAGAAGAACGCAGACAGGTAAAAAACTTTTACCTTCACTTGTATATGTATATTAGGGTGGAGCGTTTTTCTTTTTTTGGGAAATCCGGTTCGGCGCGGTGAGGAAAAGATGCCCTATGGAGACACAAACAAAAAGTTGTAGGGGGGCATTTTGATATTTCAATGTTAAGTACTGCCCCAACGAGGTCAAAGTTTAAAATTTTCCATATAATGTCCATTTTGAAAATATAAAAAAATAAATAAAAAACCGCAAATTATGTAAGCTATTAATCAAAATAATACACAAATGCCGAAGAAATAATAATTTGAAGTAAAATAAAGAAGTTGTACCCATCATTACATTTATTTAATATCACGCACCTGAAACAGCTTTAATTTTCCACATTTACTGGGACTGTATACTTTTCTTGTGCTTATATCGGCATTATTTGATGGGATTCTTAATTGACAGTTATTTTTAGGAATCATTTATAGGAAAAAAAATATTAAAAAAAGATTCTGAAAAAAAATATTTTCATACATTTTCAAAAAATTCATTGGCCTTGGGGCAGTACTTCCCGCCAATATTTTTAAAAAAATTTTCACATGGTAAATGCTAACATGACACTGCTTCTATTGCGCACCGCGCATAATCGATATCGCAAACTTTATTTTTTCCCATACAAGAGCGCTCCACGCTAATGTATATGTTACAGTTAAAGCTTAAACAGCCGTTAATGTATGCATTCACTAGTCAATGTACGCACTAACTGATGATTTTAGTCATAGTATTAACTCTGTATAAAAAATAGTGCTACAACTAGAGAGTGTATACATTCACTAGTCAATGCATGTATTGGCTGCTGTGGATTTGTTGAATCATAAATGTGAACCAACAGGTTATTTTTTATTAAGATGAATTTTTGAAGAGTATTCTAGATTAATAATATGAGAGTTGTCTTCGAAAATTGTGTATTTATTGAGGTAATCCTACTAATAATTTGAAGGAAAATCCCGCGGGCTTAAGGCCCTCCACATCCCCGGGTAGCTCAGGCGCATTAATAGCGACCTCTTTACCCGCACTTCTAGCAAAATATTATTAAGAGGTGGGCCCAGGGCCTGATAAGAATTATAAAATCAATCAATTTAACTCACTGACACCTGACAATAATGTGTATAGGATAACAGCTGCTCGCGATTGGCGGCCACTTTGCCCTCCGCTCAAAACATTGTGCACTTTTTGACTGAATCCCCTTCGTAAATGTAGGTATGCACTAACTAGTCAAGGCGTAAACTGGAATGATTGTGAACACATTAACTGAGCGTGTCAGGCAATGTATACATTAGCTAGTTAGTGTATGCATTCACTAAATAAACGCTTTAACTGTAACATATATAATACTAATCCTTAGTCCATAATATCTCCTGACTTGACAGTTGGAGCTGTGCCGAGCAGTGGAGCAGGGCGGACAAACAGGAAGGGATGAAGGTATTCTATACTGTTACTGTATAGGTATATGAAACTGTAATAATATCTAATGATAAGTATATGGACTATGTGAAGCAGTAAACAGGTCAATAAAAATACTCTTATATACACGTAGAAAACTTCTTCCTCTTTCGTATAGTACCCGTATGCATACCTTACTTACTTTACTTACTGCTGTCCAGGACAATTAGTCCAGTTTAGCATGGATCACTATGTAAGGATGTTATTGGTGTTATTATCTTCATGACGAAATGCAAACTGAGCCCTTTACACTCTGTTTGCATTGATTCTACTTCTCTGGCACATTGCCACTGTTAATTCTTCAAAATTGTTATAACTATGTATGTAAATTTGACGAGTCCAAGTGCCCGAAATTAGGGCCTAGGGATGATAATGAACAATAAACTTCTCGTATGGCGATTGGGCAAGATTCTTCACCGATTGTGGCTTCGTCATTTTCCTCTCTACGATCTCAAGTCCAGCCCGCTGCAGCCAGTCCGTAACATCCTGTCCCGCTCCGTGGAGGCTGGTTGGATCTCCTGGGAATCTTCGCAGTGGACACTCCTCGACAATGTGGCGGATTGTTTGATGTTCCGCGCCACAATCACACTGCGGAGACTCCCTCTTTCCCCATTTCCACAGGAGATACATGCCACATAATATGTACTACCATTATACAAGTTATCTAAGAGTCATCTTCTTCAGCCCCCTTCTTGGTCCCTCCAGAGCTGGAGAGGCCTCTTCCAAGAGTGTTCACTCCTCCATGTCGCTAGCCTTTCGTACTCCCTATCTACCAACTACCAAGGTCACGACGTCTGCCCATCTCTTCTGATGCCTTCCGATTTTTCTTCTGTTTGGCAATAGTATCCACTTTACGAGTCTGGGTGTCCATCTATTTTCGTCTTGTCTTGCTATGTGCCCTGCCCACTGCCATAACAGTCTCAATCTGGCCACATTCACACAGGGGGTGATCTCTCTTGTCCCTTTTATGGAGCAAGTATCCGCATCTACCGTGTTCGTTACGGATTCTATTTAAGATCGACCATTTTTGCGGGGCAGATCAAACTCTGGATTTTGACTGTCTTAGGTCTTGCACAAATTATGAAAAAAAAAATCGTGGTTCCAGTACATATTTCATATTAGCTATTAGACGACTTATATAGGGTGGACCATAAGTCTTTGCACTTTTGAAATGGCCCTAAAAATAAAAATACAGTTTGTATTAAAAAAATAATTTATTAAAAAGAACAACAATAGATGGGAAATTCATTGTCTAAACACAATATTATCAAGGTGTCCTCCATCTTGCTGCTGGCCCTCCTCATATCTGACCCCTAATTTTTCCAAAACTTTTCTATACAAAGCGTAGGTTTGTTTCGAAAATTTCAAAACCAGATTTCCTCTCGAATATTTGATTTCATTAGGAGTATTATCAATAGTTTATTTACGTAGACCCTATTTTTGAGAAAAGCCCATAAAAAAATAGGTGGGGTTGAGTCTGGGTTGCAGGGAGGCTATGGAATATCTCCTCTCCTCGAGATTATTTTGTTCTGGAACTTTTCTCACACTACTCTAAAGAGATATTCCATGGCTTCTCAACAGCCCGGATCTAACCCCGCCTGTTTTTTTGTGAGGTTATTTCAATAGTCAGGTCTACGTGAATAAATCAGCGACAATACTTCAACTAAAATCAAATATTGGTGAGGAAATTGTCAATACCTCACGATCTTTATTGAAAAGTTTTTGAAAATCTTGGAGCCAGATTTGAGCAACGTCAGCGGCAAGATGGTGGACATCTTGGTAGTATTGTGTTTAGAAAATGAATTTTCCATCTATTGTTGTTCTTATTAATAAATTATTTTTTTAATACAAACTGTATTTTTATTTTTAGGGCCATTTCAAAAGTGTAAGGATTAACGGTCCACCCTGTACATGAGACTTGAAACCAATGCAAATAAAAATAATTGAGGCTCCATTGCTATTCTATGGGAGTGATTTGTTGATCTCATAAAATGCCTAATAGGTTGATTATTAATTTTATTATGGTAAGATCGCAGGAAACCTAAGCCATTAGGATGTATAATGAATGTCATGTGAATCAATAAGAGGGAAATATAAAGAAAATGTTTAGAGAGAGGAGTGGGTGGGGTGGCCGGTGAGTTCGTCTAAAATCAATTGGTCTAATTATCAATTCGTCTAAAATCAATTAGTCTAAAATCAATTATTCTAAAATCGAGGAATTGATCGTTAGGCGAATTGATTTTAGGCCAATTGATTTTAGACGAATTAATAATTAGAAGAATTGATAATTAGACCAACTGATTTTAGACCAGTTGATTGTAGACCAATTGATTTTAGACGAATTGATTTTAGACCAATTGATTTTAGACTAATTGATTTTAGACCAATTGATTTTAGACGAACTTACCGTAAACCAGTGGGTGGATGGGGGGGGGGGGGGGGTAGGTAATATTTTGATTGTAATAGGATCTATTCTATAAAAGAAGAGAGGAAGGGGAGGGCGGGGAGAGTTGTTGTAAGGACGATGAGGTCCTTAAGTCGGATATAAATATCATCCCAAGTTCCTTTATGAGATGGCAGACCATTCCATACAACGATTATGGCCACTTCCCACTGCTAAGGGGGGCCCGTACTGCCCCATACCACCCCACAACATCCCACCCGAGATACACTGCACACAGAACAGAGGTCGCCAACATATTCAAATATTTTACCCTTTTAAAGTATGGGTTTATCCAATCCGGAATATCTGCGCGAATTTAAGTTATTTTCCCCTCAATCATACAACAGATCTCGTCAACACGTCTTATCCTCTCAGAGGCAGTACCGTTGCACACTGTCAGAATAGCAGGACAATTAATTTATTTAATGAAGTTGCGGGTAGTTTTGGTGTGGAAATATGCAATATTTATTTATTTATTTATTTTACAATCGTACACGGCCTTTAGGCCATTTGAACAAAGTATATTGCAAAAATCACACACAAAAAAAAACAATCAATAAAAACAGTCCAACAATTGTGCATTACACATAATTCATTAATTACAAATTAACATCATAACACAAAACCACATACAAAAAATAGTCAGCTCTAAAAAGGAGACATAGCAAACTGATTAAACTGTCATAAAATGTAATAACAAGTCATTCTCAACAAATAAAATCAATCGGGCAAGTATGCACTGTATCAAATAGGATCAGTGACAACACACCAAGTAAAATCAGCCAACAAACATATAAAACACAATCAGTCACATACCGCATAAAATATTACCAATAAGAATAACTGACCAAACAGAACATCAGCCACAGCACATAAAACAAGTCACAGCATCAATAATAAAAAAATTAAATTAAATTCAAATTCAAATACAATATATGTGACATGTTCAGTTCACTAGATGTAGTGGTATTTCGTATTAGGTATATACAGACGTAGGAAGCTAAGGGAAAGAAATAAGGAACACACTAGTACATTATAGTAAGAAAAGAATGCCACTATTTAAAAGTGGAATAACTTTGGAACCAATTACGCTAAATGAGTAATTCTTACATCATATGGTAGCTGATGAATGTAAATTTTCTTTGATGTATTATGATACAATGCGCTAGCGCATGCACAAAATGGCTGCGCAGTCAACAAAGTCAACCGACGCTTTTCATCTACCGCCTCGCAATGTAATGGTGATGCCCTCATTTTGAAAATGTATTTTTCACATACATACAAATGTACTTGCTGCTGATTTGTTGCATAATTTATGTAAACAGATATACCTAATTGTTCTCATCCCTTATATTTTGTATTTGTTCCATTGCGTCTGTGTCACTGTGTTTCGTTGGTTGTCGACCCCTGTTAAAGGCATCGCTACTGGGGTAGGTATAGAGATAGATAGATATCATCAACTCCAAATAGAATGTGTATTGGAAAACGTTTTGGATATAATGTTATTATTGTTTCTCGGCGAGTAGCGCGTGGCGAGCCACCCTCCTGAGCTATCATCATCTGCATTATATACATCACTTCAATATAATATTCTATTTCGTTTCATTCCAGTGGCGTACCTAAACAGACATTCCAGAGACGTCATATAAATAAATATTGAGTGTCCTCAGAGAGTCCGGAAGTTCGCCCACGTTAACTTTGCGTAAAGAGATATGTTCGTGTTTTTTATGCTTTTATATATCTTCTTCTTCTTTCGTATGCGAAAACATCCGTTGTACATCAAATGATCTGGGAGATCCGTGTCAAAATTTTTCAAATATTAAATTGCCCTTGACCTCATCTCATAGATTTTCCAAATATATTGTGTTGTGACTTATCCTAAAAAGGCAATACATACTAGGTAACACAATCATCTATCCATACCATGATGGCATTCCTCCACAGATAAGTGTGGCAACCAGCGACCGGTTTGTGGGATAGGGTTGCATTTCATCAAACCAAAAAAATCTGCACAAATACAATCCTGTAAACTTCACAGTAAGTTAAAAGATTATGTCGTGAAGTGCAGAATACATCGCCAACACTAAGATTCGACCTCAGCACCTCCAAATTGGAAGTACACCCTTCGACCAACCGCGCCAACCTACATACTCATATTTAATTCATTCCTTTCTAGGTATATTTTTTTCAGTGTTTCCCCATTAACTAGTTCTAACTGTTCTGGTATGTGACGTAATGTGTTCCCTTGGGTAGTATACTCGTTAACTTGTATGTTTCATTCCACTGCTAGGCAATATAGAGACTACAGCTAACTGGGTAGGAACCTACGAAGGTATACAAACACACAGTTACAGAAACACATTCTCAAGTCGGTGTATATTGCAGGTCAAATCTTATGACTTAGGGAAATATAGGTACCTACCTGCAATTATGTTTATTTTTAATATGTTCATACATTACATCCAGAGAAGGGAAGAGGATTCCGCTCTGAGGAGGGCAACGAACTGGTCAGTGAAAGGACCGAGAAAGGGAGAACGGCCAAAGAAGTCCCTTGAGGAGACCATCAGAAAGGACACCTGGAACTTACTCCAGAAGACTGTCTCGATCTGAATGGAGAAGTGTGATGAAAATGGAGAGAGAGGATCCGAGCTAAAACCTTGCGTTGTGAATAGTAAAATACATCGTCCGCACTGGGATTCGAATCCGGCTTCTCCAGATGAGAAATTCGCGGTCTAACCAACTGTGCCAACCATCATTATTATAACATTATGTAGTTTGCAGATATAATCATTTTATCCACCATCCTTACGTGGAATTAGCATGGAACATAGTCCACAATATTTAATAGTGACCCTCTCAACGAATAGCTATCTTGTTATTTTTCTTCAATAATTGAGTAGGTACATGCTTGGCGCAGCTGGTTGAGGCGGCAGTCTCTCAAGCGGGAGATGCCAGGTTCAAACCCCAGCGCTGGCGATGTAATCCACACTTTGCGATACAGGCTTTTAGCCTAGTGCAAGGTGCGCAGAAAAGTATTTGGGTTTGTGTATGCAAGCCCAGAACCTTATTATAAAAAATAGGATTCCACAAAGGACAAACTAATCGTTTTAAAATAAATCCAGACTCCTATTAAAAACTATTAATCCCAAGCTCAACTTAGGACTCCATAGATCCTAAGCACGACCCTGTATGAGAGATTGTGTGTGAATCTCGTATATATATTTAATAACAATTTTATTTAGGTCATATAATATTACCTACTCCCCACTGATACACACACACACCTTTATATAACTACATATTATATACCTGATACACAACTGTTGACTGTATATAATAATGTATGGAATGCATGTACATAGGTTATATTGATTTCCTCTCAGTACTATCATAAACTCTACCATACAGAAGTTGCTAACTTCTACAGCGTAGACCTTCTAGCAGATTTTCTGTTCTGTGATTTTCTTAATTTCGCATAAATTATTAGCGATCGCTATGAAACTAATAGCATCCTGCAAGGTGCGAACCTGCATTAAAAATCTTTATTAGCCAAAAATCATCTAGAGGTACAATCATCAATAGGTACCTACAGCAGTGTAGCTGTGTGGATTATGTTATTTAGTTATTTTATTAATGTTATTATTGTTTAGTTGATACCTACTGTGTAGGTTATGATGTAATGTTATATTATAATATTTCGATACTCCTCCCCCTTAACACAAGTTTTACTTTATAAGGGGGGGGGGGGGGTAAAACGTTTTAATATTTAGTTTAAGATCTATATACTCAAATGTAAATTTAATCTGTCTTCTTATTGTTTTTACACATGTTTTAAATAAATAAATAATACGAGACAAGAGTAGTCTGCTAAAAGGCAAAAGCAATATTTTCCAACATATTATGAAAGATTAAGAATTAAAACAATCTTTATTAAGTAGTTATCTCAACAGATACACAGCGAGGGATGGAGCTTGCATAAGGCTTATGGCTGAACATCGGTTGGTTTATTGTGATCATTGTTTATTGTGATTAAGTACATTTACCAATTGTTATTTAACTACGACATGTAGAAAATCCGACGTTTTAACAAAAAAATGTGCATCAAAAAACACGTATCGTAGAGTTTGTAAAACAAATTGCATAAATGTGTCGAAAGTAAGAAGTGTATCCAAGGGTAGGGATGTCTAGCGTTCTTCTGGCGAAAGCAACGTGAGAAGGTAGAATGGAACAAATAAAAAAATGTATGATATCGACTATTTTGCCAAAGTGGCTTAGGCAGTCGAAGGCTCATCTAATTTAGAATCGACATGAATATTCTGTGTGAAGACTGATGAAGTTTATCTGGGGTAGTCTGGGTAGTCCAGACTAGTCTAATAATAATATTTTATAGATAGATACATAAAAATAACCTGGGAAAACACTAAAATAAACAAAATAGTCTATTTGTCCATCGCAATGCCATGTTGAAATAATACTAACTATCTCCTATCTGTCTGTATGCTACAATATACAAACTACATACAATATACTCGTACATAATATAAAGCAGTTGCTTGTTTATTCAACAACTTTTGTGGTTAACAACTCTATGTATACAACTATACTTGGTAAACACAAACAGAAACAAATCACATCTCTACATGTTATGTTTATTATACCTGCTGGCTCTCATGCCCGGCGTAGCACGGGGAAATAAATATAAATAAATACTTAAATATTTTTTTATTGGCCAGTAAATATCTATAGTAACAAAAACAATACAATGCAGTGTACCAAAAGGCGGACTTATTGCAAAAGCAATATCTTACAGTCAACCCGAGAAAAGAAAGGAAAACTTAAATTACTATAATACCTAATTAAGTAAGTTAATATAAATATATACATACATAATATATACATGTAAATATACACACATAATACATACTAATAGATAATAAGATAAATAAATAAATGAATAAAATATACATACTGGCACTAATTTATACGGCGCCTAAATTAATTAAAAGACAATTAATGAATGAAGCAGTAAATTCGAATATCTTCGTTGTTGGTTCTTCGGGTTTCCTTACTGCGTTTAAAGTGGCTGAATGAGTCATTTCACCTTATCCTGAAGATGGCAGTAGTATCGCTGCCGAAAGCTCGGTCATTTAACCACTCTACACGAAGTAAGGAAACCCGAAGAGCGATCGTGAAGATTCTCGATCGCTCGGTGTCTTACGAGGCTTGAGTTGGACAAAAACTGACTTACGATCTGGATTTATTTTCTAACGCCCTTTCATACGATACCAAACACAACCCAACACGACCCTTGGATCACTCTCAAACCCCTTACATCTTTTTTGTCTCTGAAGCAGGCTGATCCAATTTAAAAGAGAATTATATTGCCACCGAGTTTACGTATGTTTGCAAAGTTTCAGCTCTCTAAGTGGTCAGGAAGTGGTTGAAAAATCGGTTACAAGATTCGCGCACAGACAAAAAAAAAACAAAAATCTAGTCAAAGCATTGAAAATAAAACCTTGTAGGTACGCAAAATCCATGATTTTATTCTAACTATATTCAGTGTATGTGTCCTAAAAGTTCACTGGTGTAACATAAAACAGTTTTATATCTATATTTATGTTACGAGTTGTTATAGTTTAATGTATGGAAACTGTAAAACATTTGGTTGGTGTGGGAATATGTTATTCAGAATATGTAATTGAATTGATTAATAGAAGTGGAATTAATTCATTAATTGTCTGTTTCCATTTCGACAAATTATTTTTCGGTGGAAATTCATAAAATACTCGTACAAACAAGAATAAAATATTTTATATAGGATGTTGTGGTATGTTATCCGAGTTGTTTTATAGGGTGTTCTGAATAGTAAAAATTATATAAAGGTGATGACCATAAAACATTATTAGTATCTCAAGAGGTATACAGCGAAAGATAACATTCATCAGGCGGACTGATTTTCGACTGGTTTAATGTTTTAAAATAAACTTTTACTATCTGCTACTAGAAACTGGGGTTAGCTGGAAGAAATCAAAGCTTTGTGGTAAGTTCGCCCTAGTGAACAGTTCTGTGTTATTAATTATATAAGTACCAAATTTTTATTGAGTACCTACTTGTTCTCTTGAAGAATAAATAAAATAAACATAATTTATCCCAATAATATTGTGGGGTAACCAGTAAATGCTGTGTGTATATAAAACACACAGTATCCTCTTTGCGAAAACATTTATATGACATTCAGTCAGGGTTGCGAATCTCATTGTTGAAAAGGATATATGAAATGTTTGGAATATCTTAATTTTTATTTTTTGAGAAACAACGGCTGCCCGAGACTGACCTGGTCCGATCATCTCGACCAGATCCTCAAGGATAGACGCGTTTTGAGTAAAAGGAATCTGAGAGCGTGTATGACTGCATTCATGAATGTGACGGAGGCTAGGAGTGTGTGTATAAAGATAGGGCTGTCCTCTCTGCCTACCCTGAAAGGGACGTGGCGTGAGGGTGCAGATAAATAGATAGAGATATTATTATGAAATGTTTTTTTTTATAACATTTGATTTGATTAAATCCTTCTTTATTGTTTTGAGAATGTGTTTTTGTTTAGCCATCAACTATCACGTACGTGGATAGATTGTCTCAGATAATCCGTACTCTGTTGTATTGGCATAGTTGTGAGATAGTTCCAGTAGTAGGTGTGTACATACACTGCACAGTAGATGGATATTATCAATAAACTAGTATTATTGGATCTGCCTTCCTCGAGTACTGTTGAGTACTTGCCAAATACTCTCTGGCCATTTAACTCAATGTCTTCTTTCTACTTCCACAATATTATTCCTTTATCTACTATTCCACTACACACTACCTCTGCTTGTACTTGTACTAAACTTACAGACATACTTTTGATATTATATGTTTGTCATACTATCGTCATGTGCAATTGACATACAATACTTAACTGTGTACTAGCTGTAGTGCCAGGCGAATTTTTTTTTTTAAATAGAAAGGATCTGGGCTTGCATACACAAACCCAAATACTTTCCTGCACACCTTGCACTAGATTAAAAGCCTGTATCGCAAAGTGTGGAATACATCGCCAGTGCCGGGGTTTGAACCTGGCTACTCCCGCTTGAGAGACTGCCGCCTCAACCAACTGCGCCAACCATGTACTCTTCGCATGCTTTTTATGCAACTTTATTGTTTACTTGATATTTTGTTTTAAAGTAGTTTTTCTAGTGATTGAATAGTTTGTGTATTTACTCAGTGAAAATACATGATAGAAATAATATGTTTAAATTATTCAATTACTTACAAAAATTTGAAAAAATGTGAAAAATATGTTGAATTATTTTTGGTTTACAAGTAATTCTTGTAAAGCGTTGGATTTTTCTCTACATTCCGTAGTATATATAATGTAGTATTCCACCTCTCCCTTCAAAAGTAAGAATGGCAACAATACATACATAGGTACTTAATGTATACGGAATTCGACAACACAGCCATCGCTCTTCGTGATGTAGTGGATAAGATCCCTACTATCCAAGTCGAAGGTCTGGGTTCGAATCCCAGTCGGGGTGAACTGAAATGGCGAATGTTAGTGTGGGGTGATCACATAAGCCAGCCGAGGTTGGTCGTAAGCCCGACAATGTTCATCCTTAATTATCTTCTACACTGTTGCAGGAATACTGCAATGAACCTGTGTTGTTTTTCTCTTTAAGCGTGAGATGTGTTTGATTTTTAATAGCTAGTCAAGATTGTGCTCTATTGTTAGTCGTTACTCAATATATGTCACAGGTCGTGATGCGCCCAAAATAAAAATAAAAAACAATAAAAAAAAAACTACCCAAGATGATTTCGAAGAAGACTTAGAAAAGGCCTTATAAGAAATTAAAAAATCTAAGTTGATTTTTAAAATTGTGTTTGATTTATATTTGTTAATTTTAATTAAACGTGAATTTCTTGAAAGTTTCAACAGTAAATATTGAAAAATATATTATTAATTCTTGTGTGTTTGAAACTTTGATCTCGTATCTCTCAACATTCTGATCTTACAACCAATTATTATTCTCGGGCGAATATGGTGTCGAGTAACTACTAATATAATAATAATTATGTATTGTATTGAGTGTTGCAACACCATAACAAAGATACAAATCCATTATGGTCAAGTTGCCGTGAACAGACTGTAGTGCGGTGTGGAAATTGGATGTTCCACAATGGATTGTTATTCCATGGTATAGTCTGGCCGCGCGCCAAACCTCGCCAGCCATCTCACGTAGGATCTTGCAATTGTCTCTCAACTCACACACAAGACAGCACGCCCTGGTGACCTGGCAATACTCAACTCGCATCCTCAATCTACCGTAACTACCTCCCCCATCCCCCAAACATACATTGTAGATAGTAGGAAATAACAAATCAAATGCAGTAATCTCCAAAACGATATTTTTCACATAAATCTTTCTATTCTCCTGACGCTCGTCCCTTGCGGGGTAAGCACAGAGAAAAGAATACCTGCTTTCCATATCCTTACTTAAACACACTTCTTGCTCCCGTCACATTCATTGAATTCGTCATGTATATTTTCTGTTTAATTTTACTCGAAACACGTCGATCCTCGACCATCTGGTCGACATATTTGAGTCAAGTAACTGTTGCTCGGGCAGGTTTCATCCATCATTCATCCTCTATACATGTCCTAACCATCTAAACATGTTCACTTTCATTCTAATTACGATAATATTCCTCGTGGGATTCAGGGGTTGCACAATTATAGGCCTCGATCAACTGTTTTTCATATTTTTTGGGTGCCCTGTAAAAGTTTGGTGTCCGTTAAACTTCAAACAAATAAAGTGATACTACAAGTTATATCTCAACAGATACACAGCAAAGAATGGACCTTCCATCAGGCTTATGACTGATCGTCGGCAGGCTTAATGTGATCACTTTACACTTAACTAACAATCACCAATCCCAGTCCACCCATCTGCCGTGGCTGGGAATCGAACCCAGACCTCCAACCTGACAAGCCACTATTCTACCGCTGTGCTATGAAGGCTGTGAAAGTGATACTACTTGCATTATGAATTTCTTCTCAGGTTCTAAGAGTTTTTTGTCAAGAAAACAAAGTTATGAACTTGCGTCTCTTGCAAACCTTAAGCACGCCATTGCATGAATAAGAAGAAGATGAGTTATTCCATAAATAATTCAGATACCAGCATTTAATTATGATTCGATAACTGTGACTAAATTATCATGTGATTGGATAATTTAACCTGTTCGGTGCTAGGGGCGACCGATAGCGTCCGTACGATATAGTAACCACACCGCACCACAACGCGACAAGACGTTAAACAAAGTGTCACGTACACAGGAAACTTAGAGAGTAATCCACGGTTATATGTCACGCTCGCTCTATGGCGCTCCTAACTCCCATCATCCTATACCATACTCTATACAATATACATACATATTACTTATTATTATATCCAATATCCATGATACCGGAAGTGTTTGAAATGCGTCATTGTATGCAGTTTCTAGGAAATTTATAATGCCTAAAGTCGATTGCATTAAAAGAAGTAGTTCTATTTGTTTTTATATGTTATAAAGGTCAATTGTGTGGTTCAGAATCCAAGTTTGCGACCGCCCCACCCTTGTGCGTTCAAGGCTCGCCCTAGTGAACGCACAAGGGTGGGGAGGTCGCAAAATTGGATTTTGAACCACAAGACTGACCTTTATAATATATCCAAAAATCAGAACTACTTCTCTCAATGCAAGGCAAAATCCTTTATTACTTGGACTTAATGTGTATTGTATGTTGTTTTGTCTTATTATGTTTAACTCTTAAGAGTATGCATACCGACATTTAAAAATTTCTAAAAACGGGAGACCTTATATCTCGACAACCGTTACTAAATATGCTTTGGAACATAATAAGGTAGATGCATTGAACATTTATCTAGGGAATAGCCGCAAAAGATTTTTTATATCTTGCATAGATTTCTCAAAAAAAAAATTGAAAAACACCTCTGATCTTTTTTTCCGCAAGACGGAAATTCGTTTCCCGAAAGTGGCGGAGTAAAATTTTTTGTACTAATAATATGCATTAAAATCTAGGGAATAACCGTAAAAGTTTTTTGGTAGACGCAAAATTAACCCAAAAAAATGGAAAAAAACGCCATTTTTACCATTTTATCATGCGATTGTCACGCTATTTTAAACCTTAATGCCGTGGGAAAAGACTGTGATGTCATTCTTGGTACCAAGCCCTTAAACTGTGTAGTTACAAGTTGTTGTTAAAGGCTTCTACCGTTAATGTGAGAAATAAATAAATAAATAAATTCCTATATTTCATACATCTCCGCTAACATCCACACTCCTCACCTACTTCACCACGTACCCGAGCATGTTTCCTTAAACTACACTACTACTACTAGCAGTACATAACACAGCAAACACATTATTACTATATTTGGCACGTAATCCAAACTAAGATTCAGTGTGCAACCATTCATGGTAATAATAAACAAATACTAACAGATGAATTGAGTTAACAGAATCAATCTTTACAGTTTTTCCTGAACAGAGACGAGATGCATATTCATGCACATAATGTATCGTTATGTGAACTCCCTTGGGGGGGAAGTAGGATGGGTGTTCCTACCCTTACGGGTCACTTTATGCTCAGTGAAACGTTCACCCATTCCACCACATCCTGCTGTCAGTCGTGTAATTTTTGGAAGTTTTATACTATGTGCTGCAGCTGGAAATTATTTCACAAATTTTTCATTATTTTATGAATTCATGTACTTACGCAAAATTCTGCCTAAGCAACAAATTACAATTTTCTCGTTTTTCTGGAATTGTTGTTAAATAACTCCTAAACCAAGCTACTCGAATTTATGTATAGCAAAATTTTGCTATAAATATCTTAGTTTAGAGAAAAAACGCTATTTTTACCATTTTATCATGCGGTTATTCATGCGTTTTGAGTCTTAATGCTCTGGAAAAAGACCGTGACGTCATAGTTAGGTTCGCGAGCTTTAAACTTTTAAAATTGAGAAAAATAGATAAGGCACCTTTGTGGTATTGTTTCTGGAACGCATCTCCGATGGCCGCCTATTATTTTTCCAGTGTCCATCAGTGTGTGTGATATGGACGTCGGTCTAGCGTCATTCAAAGTGAATGGAATTTGAAAGGCATACAATTGATTGTACCAATATACATGGGCGCCGCCAGCCTCGGAGTTAGGAAAGGGGCAACAAAAAAAAAAGATTTTGCATGAAAAACTCAGTAATAGCGTCGCAGGCGAAATTTTTTTTTGAGACATAGTGAAGAAGTTCGTGATGCGGTTTGGTTTATTTGAAAATGTGTTTAATAATTTGTGATTGTTTTTTTATGAAAAGTAATAAAAGAATGGCGCCGCAGGCAATGTTTTTTATGAAACAATTGTATTTAGATGGATTTTTATACTAATTTTAGAATATTTATGACATGAAATGTGAGAAATATGAAAAAACTTGTGGTAATAGTGTGATTTTTGTGAGGTTTTATAATTTAGTATGAAAAATTATATATCTATTCCAAATTCCAGGGGGGCAGCTTCCCTCCCTGCCCCCCCCCTCCTGATGACGCCATGGTACCAATATATTGATTTATTATGAAGGTAGATATATTAATATAGTCACCCATATGGAAATTTCTGTACGTGGGTAATTCGCAGAATAAAAATAAAAATGAAATATTATTTTCGACGAACGTTTCACGGAATAATTATTGTGCTTCGGAATTTAATCCAAACAATACCAATAATACAATAGATTCCATTTAATTCCTACCTACGGTGAGGCGGCCATGTTATCTGCTGGCCGCGCGATGCATGGAGATTGGAGAAGCCGCGTGCCCCATTTGTGTTATGCCCAGTGTTATATTTAGTGATGTGCCGGAACGTACTACATCCGCGGATACGGATCATTGGTGTTTAAATCCGCAAATACGGACACGGTTCTAAAACGAAATGTTTCCACTTGCACTGCGCGGCGCGTTTTTTATAGTATAGTGTGACACGTTGGTTAAAGTTAAAACATTTAATTATATTTTCGTAAAAAATGTCTACAAACATGTTCAGACAACAGAATACATATAAAAAGAAACAAAAAAACGTGGGATAATACAAACCCCAAATCAATAATAATGACTATTTGATTGCTGAAATGTTAGTTTTATCGGATTTTAATAGTGGTTTATTGGTATTTAATTTATTTATTTATTTAAGATAATTTACGGCCCACGGCCTTTGACAACATATGATTTAAAATATTCGATCACAATTCATGATAATAATAATGATCCGTAGGCCGTATTTAAGGCACTTAGAATCGACAGGTTTACATATTCATAAACAATTACAGCAAAAAAGAATGAAATCAATAAACACATGGTGACAAAACAAAACAAGTGTGGATCTTTAATGGAAGTTTGGATGTAAATTGTCCAGAACTACATTGCGAATAATATAAAAGATCCGTTCGAGATCCGCCTAATAACGGATACAGATACGGATCTTTCTGCTGCCACGGATATCCGCGGATACGGATACGGATGTCCGGCGCATCACTAGTTATAATACCATGGCATGTATGGACCGTAATATTGATATACTTACTGCTATATGGTGGAGGTGCGTACAGAAGCGGTTATATTCATATTTGCATTACGCAATGAATGTACCATGTACCGTAATATCATATATATGAATATCGCATGAAATTTTAGTATGGACGATCTACATAATATTTTGAAATGAGTAAATGAGGCACTCACTGGAACGGGCTTATTCATTTTTTTTAAAGGGGAACAAAGTATACGAGACAGTAGGATGGTGATTTGATGATGACGTCATCAGAGGTATAATGTTGTATTTAAGAGCTTGGTACCAAGAATGACGCCACAGTCATTTCCCACGGCATTAAGGTTCAAAATCGCGTGATCAATCGCATGATAAAATGGTAAAAATAGCATTCCTTCCATTTTTTAGGGGTTAATTTTGCGTCTATCAAAAAACTTTTACGGTTATTCCCTAGATTATAATGCAAATTATCAATACCAAAAAAAAATTACTCCGCGACTTTCGGGAAACATCAGAGGTGTTTTTCACATTTTTTTTGAGAAATCTATGCAAGATATTAAAAATCTTTTACAGTTATTCCCTAGATAAATGTCCAATGCATCTACCCTATTTTGTTCCAAAGCACATTTAGTAACGGTTGTCGAGATATAAGGTCTCCCGTTTTTAGAAATTTTCGAAATGTCGGAAAGCATACTCTTAAGCAGTTTGAATGACTGTAGCGTGAATATAGGATAGGATAGTAAGAAGGTATAGTAGGATACCTAATTAAGATGAGCTGGTCTGTCAGTCTAAGTAATTATAAGTTGATAATTAGGTCCCGAGTTGTTGGGAACTCTTGTACTAATCTAATATTGACTTGTCTTCACTTCATATTACTCCTATACAGTCCACATACCTCTATACAGTCCACACTATACACAGACTCTACATCTACATCTGATGCTAGCTGCCTTCATAACGAACTCTATCTGTAATTATAATTAGTACTGGATTACTTCTTCTGTACCGTTTTGTGACTACAACACCCTGAGCATAAGAGTATTAAGAGGCTATAACTTTTCATTGGGCTTCGGCGCCCTGGATTGTAAAGGAATCGTCTTGAAACTGAAGATAGTGATAGATGAATGTATGAGCTACAAATCGGCTGTTTTAGAATTACAGGATATGGAAATTCCTTGTATAAAAAAATATTCCTAAAGTACCCCTAAAATTTACGGGATCTGAAGATTTTCCGTTTATTTTTTCAGATATAAAACTATAACTTAGCCAAAATACTGGTAATTATGATCTTAACAAATCGGCTGTTTTAGATTATTAAATTTCTTCCCAGGTTTCTTTTAAAAAGGTATAATTCACTTTGTCGCTTACGTTATTCTTGTTGAGCGCTAACATTCTCATACAAAATTTGAAAAGGTTGAAGCAAAAATCGTTCTATTTTCACTTCAACGTTTTCAAATTTTGTATGAGAATGTTAGCGCGAAATAAGAATAACGTAAGGGACAGTGTGAATTTTACCTTTTTAAAAAGAACGTGGGAACAAATTCCAAAAGCTATGACAGTCAACTTGTTTACCTTATAATTACCAGTATTTAGACTAAATTACATCTTTAAATCTCAAAAACTGAATGGATGATAAAATATTGTTTTATTCAAGGAATTTACAAATAGGTATTGCAATTATTACAACAGCCAATACAACAGCCAACCTGTAGTTCATACTTTCATCTATCACTGTCTTTAAATTTAAGACGATTAAAAACACAGTATTGGCTCATAAAAATTTATGGCATTTGAAAATATCGTTACTTTGTATTTTTTAATACATATTGGTTATTTCTCATCTGTGATAGAAAGATTGTATCACAATATAGTATTTTTTCATAGACAACTCACTTCTTTACACATTATTTTGTGATAAATATTTTTTGTCTAGTATTTATTATTGTAAAAAAACTTTATATTATCATTCTTTTCAGCAAACACACCTGATCTCTGATGAATTTTCATCTGAATCAGAATGTATGTAGTGTGTGTCTTTCTAATATCACGTAGACAAACACTAGACACTAGACAGACTATTTATTAGTATTTTATGAGAAGTGTCTTGCTGGTTTACGTAGGAGGTGTTTGTGAAAGTACTAGCTGTAATGCGTTAAACATGACGCTGGAATGAGCAGAAAGAACAGATCACCAGACCCTATCCTTACACGTATAATTATTGTACGTTTATTCTTATGGTAAATTAAATTTTTATTTAGCATAGTATTTTCTGTTCTTTTTTCATTTTTTGGGGCTAATTCCGCTCGAATCAAAAACCTTTACAATCATTCCCTAGATTTTAATGCATATTAAAAATACAAAATAAAAATCGAGACTTTCGGGAAACGAGTTGCTATCTTTCGGAAAAAAAATCAAAGGTGTTTTACTCATTTTTCTGAGAAATCTATAAAAAATTCTTTTACCGCCATTCCCTAGATAAAGGTTCAATGTGTCTGCTCTATTTTTTCCAAAGCATATTTATTGTAAAGTGTTGAAATCATAAGGCCTCCGTTTTAAGATTTTTTTCAAATGTCAATAATGTATACCAATTCACTTTATGAAAATGTACAAATTTAACATTTCCGTGCTTCAAGACCCGTGATTTCTATAAATTTCAACATCTATCGATGAACATTGAAAACCTTTTCAAAACATTTTGCAGGCTTTTAATTATTTATGTCATTTTTTTTCCGATAAAAAGTACTTAGTATAAACCAAACACATTTCAACTGCAGCTGAAGGCATATAAGTGTTTTGAATTCAGTAAACTGGAAGAAATTGTTTTCTGCGATAAATTCGCCCTAATGAACAACAATCTTTACTATGTCCATTTTATATGTTTATATGTATTTCTTGTTCACTTGAAGATTAAATAAATAAATAAAAAATAAATACTCAAACAACTTGCAAAAGTTGGTACTCGATTACCATCAGAATTATGTAAGTTGATCTAATATTAAGACTTCAATACGATATAGTAGATTGTTATGTTTACTGAACTTCCTGATGGAATGATATCCCTGAAGGGTAATTTATTAGGAACATACAGAGTATTGTACTATAGAGAGCAGTGGCGTAACTAGGGGGGGGCGGAGGGGGCGGTCCGCCCCGGGCGGCGCATTTCAGGGGGCGGCAAAATGGCACAACATATAAAAAAACATCTTGATAAAACACACAAATTAAAAAATCTGTATTTTTTAAAATTATCATGAAAATCTATTAAATTACAATAATTTTCATAAAAAAATGCGGCGCTAATTCATCCTGTTCGCGTCTTAGGTACATAGATTCTTGATATCTTATGGCTAAAATTTCGTTACTTCTTGCATGATCGCTTCTACTGTACAATAGGAACAGTTTGTGTTACCTACTACAGAAAGATAACCAGGTTCATCATTCCACCCATTTGTCCAAAAAAATTCGTCTATAGGTACTTTAGGGGTCGGGTGGGGCGGCATTTTCAGAGTCTGCCCCGGGCGGCACTAATGCTAGTTACGCCACTGATAGAGAGATTGGTTGGTACTTTATATAATATCATCTGACAGTGACAGTGATGAATAGGTAATATTCTCTCACACTATTTACCTATACAGCCCACGTAATAAAAATATAATCTAAACTTCTCCCACACACAATATCGGATGTAAAATAATTTTTAGTATTTTTAACTATATTTAATTAGGTAATTTTAATTTCTAAATACTGATATTTCAGGCACGGTGTTCGGTAAGTTCGTCTAAAATCAATTGGTCTAAAATCAATTCGTCTAAAATCAATTGTTCTAAAATTAATTGTTCTAAAATTAATTCATCTAAAATCTGTTCGTCTAAAATCAATTCGTCTAAAATCAATTCGTCAAAAATCAATTTGTCTAAAATCAATTCTTCTAAAATCGAGGAATTGATCGTTAGGCAAATAGATTTTGACCGAATTAGACGAATTGATTTTTGACGAATTGATTTTAGACCAATTGATTTTAGACCAATTGATTTTAGACGAACTTACCGTAAACCTTCAGGCACAATGCTTGTATTTTAGGCCCACACATTTAGGCATTGATTTCGATGATGCCCCCTATGCAGTATTTAATTACTTACACATTTTTACACATCATCTGAGTTACATTTCGTTTGCGCCGGGCCTGTTTTTTTTCCATACTAATGAGCATTCTCATTTACTTACATTTTTTTAATGAATCTGGGTTTTATCGAAATAAACCCAAAAACATCTTTGTACACTTCACAGAAAGCTTTAGAAGCTTGTGTTGGGAAGTGGAGTAAGTCGGGGATTAAACCCGCGCCCACTGGATTAACAGTCGAGCGCGTTACCAACCAGGCTACCGACCATCTCACCTCCACATACTTACTACTGTTAGAAATTGGCTTAGACGATTTATTTTACGACATTTAAAACCGCTGCGAACGTTTTGCTGCGTTATATTCATACTCGCTTGCGACGAGAATCATGTAAGTGATTGCTTATTTGCACAGGTATTGTGCCAACTAAACAAAAAGAGAGTTTCAGTGTGCCTTGTATAAATGATTACTCGTTTAATTTCAGAGTTTCAAAGTTTCGTTTTACTGAGAAGCAATTAAAAGGAGTTTCAAAAGTAGAGGAAGTAAAGAAAATAATGATTCTGAAAATAAAAAAGCTACACTCACTACCACATGGGCGTCGCCAGCCTCGGAGCTAGGGGGGGCAACCAAAATTTATAAAATTTATATAGCATGAAAGCACGTGAATTGCGCCGCAGGCGAAATTTTTTGTGAGACATAGTGAAGAAGGTCGATATATTTATTTATTTATTTACGGCGCAAGCCTTTAACATTAACAATAGTTTTGTACAAGTACAATACAAGAACCAACAAAAATAAATATGTTATGGTAGGTACATCTGAAACATTGACAAATATAAAATATCAAATCAAATGTACATGAGACATGGTTTGTAAAGGCTAATTTGCAGGTAGATACAGACAGCCGACAATAATTTATATAATTAATTTTATTATTATTTTTTTTTATTTATTTAAGCTTAAAGTAAACAACAAACACATATAAATATACAAAATGGACATAGTACAGATTATAAAACGTTGTTCACTAGGGCGAAATACCGCAGAACTGCGATTTCTTCCAGTTAACCCCAAATTATATATAGTTTATATATAGTAAATATAGTATAAAATTATATATAGTATATATAAAAAAATATAGTTTAGTTTATTTGAAAATGTAGGTTTATAATATTTTGCACAATAGTATGTATGAAAGATGTTTTTTATTTAAAAAATAATAAAAAATAGCGCCGCAAGCAATTATTTTATGAAGTATTTTGATACTTTGAAACTAATTTTAAAAAATATGATATAATGAGAAAACGTATGGTAGTAATGTGATTTTTTGTGAGGTTTTATCATTTAGCATGAAAAAAAATATATCTATTTCAATCTCTCCAATCCTCGCTGCCCGTCTCTGATGACGCCCATGCACTACGTGCATAATATGCTGAGCGGAAAGAAATGCATTTAATTAAATTATATGGAAAGTTGTGATGGAAATACCTCTGTTGGGAGAGGGGAGGGGGGGAGAGGGGAGTGGGGAGAGGGGAGTGGGGGAGGAGCAATGAAGCTTCTCTAGTTCCAGTAGAAACTTTCAAAGAAGACTTTCCTATAAGCTCACCTCAAAGTGAAGAATCCTTCTTTGAATTGTTCCGGAAGACAGCGTCAGGCAGTAGCTTCCTCATACTCTGTGATGCAGAATATTACCTCCAACTAATAACTAACTAACTATTATAACTTAAGAGTAGGCATACTGACATTTCAATAATTTCTATAAACGGGAGACCTTATATCTCGACAACCGTTACTAAATATGCTTTGGAATAAAATAGTGTAGATACATTGAACCTTTATCTAGGGAATAACAGTAAAATATTTTTTATATCTTGTATAGATTTCTCAAAATAAATTGTGAAAAACACATCTGATCGTTTTTCCGAAAGACTCGTTTCCCGAAAGCCGCGGAAAAAAACAAATATTTTTTGTATTGATAATATGAATTAAAATCTAGGGAATTACCATAAAAGTTTTTAGTTTGACACTAAAAAAATAGAAAAAACGCTATTTTTACCATTTTATCATGCGATTTTGAATCTCAATGCCGTGGGAAATGACCGTGACGTCATAGTTGGGTCGCGGGCTTTAACTGCTATATAATATTATTGCCAAGTCTTATAATTCACCCACAGACCTTGTCGTGGTTAATTACACTCATTTTAATTGCACAGTTACCTTGTTAGGGATATTATTAAGGTCCTATGTACATGCTATCATTTGCCTTCGACGCCCTGAATTGTACTCAGGCTATACTCAGAGAATCGTCTCGAAACTGAAGACAGTGATAAATGAAAGTATGGACTACAGATTGGCTGTTTTAGAATTACAATATTTGGAAATTCTTTGAATAAAAAAATATTCCGAACCTACCCCTGAAATTTACGGGATCTGAGGATTTTCCGTTCAGTTTTTCAGATATAAAAGTATAATTTAGCCAAAATACTGGTAATTATAATATGTATTAACAAATTGGCCCTTAAAGGCTTATATGCAATTCAATTTCAATTCAATTCAATTTATTTTCAAAGAATATGGCTTACAAAGTATGTGTATCATTAAGAACATTATTTATATTATATTACTTCAAATTAAATTTAAAGCCCCCAGACAGTATAAGTTTACTGGTATAAGGGGGTCAATCATAAAACACATTAAATATCAATTGTAAAATAAGTCCATCAATAACATAAACACATATACAACAACTTGATCACTATTTATTGTCTTTTATTCAGGATTAGCTTCCTTAGACTCCTGGCGAAAGGCTTTGGTTGTGTTATCCTCTTCAGCTCCTCCGGCAAGGAATTATACACCAAAGAGGCAGTGTAAAGAAATCCATACCTGATCCTATTTGTCCTAGGACTTCCTTTCCTGATGTGATTTCTTTGTCTCGTGTATCTGGAGTGCACGCCACTATTGTGCAGCAAAGATATTTGTGTCTTGATTTGGCTGTTTTTAATCTTATGCAACATCTTAATTTTCTCTATACCTATTATTTCATCCAAATTTAATGAGTTTGTCATCTTATACAGTTCTGTGGTCCTGGTGAATCTATTTAGACTATAAACTATCTTTAGTGCCTTGTTCATTACTCTCCTTATTAAATCCTTCAATTCAACACTACATTGGGACCACACCGTTAATCCATATGTTATGTGAGGTAGAATGAAGGCATTGTAAATCATAATCTTTGTTTTCATATCAAACACATCAATTCTCCTCAGTACTCCTATCATAGGTCCCAATTTGTCCAATATTGAGTTTACATGTTCAGACCATGTCAACCTTTCGTCCATCATCAATCCCAAATATTTGACACACTCTGTCCGTTTGATCTGATAGTTGTTAACTTCAATTTCAAGATTAATATCCGGTTTATTTTTTTGTTTCATGATCATATATTTTGTTTTTTCTGCGTTAATAGTCAACGAGTTTTTGTAAAGCCAAGAAACAAAAATCTTCATATCATCGTTGATCATTCTCTGCAGAGAGTCACCAGATTTATCACTAAATATTATTACGGTATCGTCTGCATACACAAAATATTTGCCCTTTAGGTCACAATACCTCATGTTATCGATGTATAATAAGTACAAAAGAGGGCCCAGGATTGATCCCTGCGGCACACCAATATCAATAAGATTTTTCCCGCTGACATAACCTCCATTCCTCGTTTTACCTTCTCTACCATTCAGATAGCTCTTAATCAGATCCAGTACATTGCCCCTGAATCCCAGATTGCTTAGCGCTAGTAACATTGTGGAATGGTTCACCGTATCGAAAGCCTTTGACAAGTCGATAAACACTGGAACAACATATTTTCCCTCGTCTAGTTCTCTGTTTATATGCTCCATGACATCTATCAGTGCAATGGATGTATTACTTCCACTCTGGAATCCATATTGTTGTGGATCGAAGGCTCCATTTTTATTTATGAAATCCACGAATCTCTTATGCAAAATCTTTTCAAAAATCTTGCTCAATGTGCTTAATAAACTTATTGGTCTATAGTTGCCTGGCTCTTCTTTACCTCCTCCTTTATGAATTGGAATGATTTTTGAGGTTTTAAACTCGGATGGAAATTCACCAATTTCTATATGATGGTTAATGATTGTGGAGATGGGTTCAGCTACAAATTCACATAATGTTTTTAATTCCTTGGATGATATTTCATCACAACCACATGATGTAGTATTTTTTAGATTTTTTATAATGGTGGCAACTTCATTTTCATCAGTTGGTGTCAAGAACACACTGTTCATTGGTGAGGGTGGCATGAAATTTCTTTTCTCGGGTTGATCAATACTCTGTTTTAATTTATTTGCAAGATTTTTTCCAATAGTACAGAAATACCGGTTCATCTCATCGGCAATTATCTGACCATCGCACGTAGTACCATGATCTGTTTTCAACTCTTTTATTTCGCAATTTTTACTATTGTTTGTATTTTTTCCAAGACATTCGTTAATAATTTTCCAAAATATTTTTTTGTCTCCGTTTGCATTCTCTATCCTCGTTTGTATGTGTCGTCTTTTTGCTTTCTTTATTTCGTTTGTCACATTATTTTTACATTGCTGATAAAGATTTTTAATCCTCTCATTTGTACTATCAGTTTTTAGTAACGAGTATAGACTGTTGCGGCGCTTGATCATTTGCATAATGTTTCCCGTCAGCCATTCATTATTTCTTCTGGCACGATAAGGTTTGACTGTTGTAGCGGAAACTCTAGATTCGGAAATAATTGTAATCAGATGTTCAAAGGTAATGTTTTTGCCCCGTAGTCCTGAAATCCTGTCTCTTACATATTGTGAAAACAGTGCGTTATTCAACACCTTCCTTTCCGTTTTCTGCATTTTCATTTTTTCTTTAACTACATTATTTACACGTACATACAGTATCTTGTGATCAAGTTTCGGCCAATCACTCAGCTCTATTGTAAACTTGTTATTTCTGTCATTCAGAACGTGATCAAGTAATGTGGCAGAATCATTCGTCACTCGCGTTGCACATGATATATGTATTTTATTCATTATTTTGTAATTATTAGATTCAACAATAAATTTATAGTTATATGCAGTAGCATTTTTTGTGAGCAAGTCAATATTAATGTCTCCTACCACGATCATGTTCTTATATCTAGAAAGCAATTCATCAAAGAACCCAAGAAAATCCGTCATGCTGGCATTGTCATGATCAGGTGGTCTATACAATACACACATTTTTTTCTTTTTGTAACCATTTTTCGTATATATGTCTATTACAAGTGTGTTGTATTTTTCTGATTCGTAGCATAGTTTATATTGCATTCCTTCCCTTATGTATATAGCAGTACCTCCACCCCTTGACTTCCTGCAATTAAAGACTGCAGTAAAGCCGTTCAAATTAAAATAATTCACCTCATTTGAGTGGAGCCATGTTTCACACAACATCAAGACATCTACACCTGAGAACATCTTTATCATTGCTTCTACTTCGTGCACTTTATTTCTTATACTTACAAGATTTGCATACAAAATGTTAAGTACCGAGTCATTGCTTTTATCGTGACTACTTGGTCTGGTCACATCATCCCGCAAATGCTCCCCCACACCAGGTTCAACCCCATCAGTAGCTATAACAAGGACCAGTTTTAACAACATGCTTTATAGTCGGTGAAATCTCTGACTCTTCTGTCCATAGCCTGCCACATCGGGCATGCGTGACTAGTTGCTGGGTGGTTTAGATCATCTTTCTTCCCCAAGCAATTGGGGCAGGTCGGTTGTTGGCCAGCTTTTTTGACATCGCATTCTGCGAACATGTGGTCTCCGGCGCAGTACACACATCTTCTAGGATTGGTGCAGTACTTCTGCATGTGTCCGTAGCCCGAACACTTGAAACACTGAACAAGAGGTGAACTATCCTCCACCACTACTCTCTGGTAACCAACATTTGCCTTCCCAATATCAGTCAATATATTCCACGACTTCGCCGACACCTGACAGACAATATTTGACAATAGGCTGTTTCTGTTTCTCTTTCTGTATTTAATTTTCAATTTTTCACCTAACTGTATCCCTTTGTTTTGCTTTTCAAGTGATTCGTTAAGATCTTCCTCTGTCACTCCCTTGATTAAACCTTTAAACACTACAAAAGGATTTCTTTTCTTATTTTCCTCCATAGAGAAGCCAGTGAGATTTTTTATCTCCTCCTTCATCAATTCCCTGTCCCCTTCGGTAACACAGTTTATCTGAACTTTATCGTTTCCCAATTTTTTTATATTAACCACCCCAATTCCTTTGCTTCTAACATTTACTTTTCTCTTTAATATGCCTTCTATCTCGTCACCCGTCTTCTGACTCTCACTCACAACAAATGAGTGTGATTCCCTTATGTTATTATTTTTAGCCGTCACACTGGCATATGATCGACCCTGTTCAGAAATAACTTGGATGATTTTATTATTCTGTTCCTCTATCTTCAACCCCTGCTCCTCAATTCTAGTTAATTTTGCTTGTAGGCTATTTATAGTTTTTTCCATCTTAGTTTCTTTAATTTTATCTTTCGACAAATCATAACCCTGTTTATAATATAGAGTAAGTGCAGTTAATTCTTTTACCTTGTTCAACATGCTGTCCTTACTACCCTGCTTCATTCCACTCGCGCCGTTGATCATTGAGATAATCTCATCCTGTAACACCACTGGGTCAGTTCTTTTGTTGGTGGAGGAATCTCTAGAACATGGAGCAATAGTACTGGGGGACCCATCTCTAGATGACGGGTTTGATCTCGAAGAACTTCTTAATACAAGTTGATTCTTAGACGGTTTCGTATTTGGTTCCATATTGAATATTATTATGGAGACTTCAACGAACGGTAAACAAAACCCCAAGCTGCGGTAGTTTGTATGGAAAAAAATAGTGTAGAAGCCTATAACTTTTTAAACTCACAATTTACGGCAATTGAACAACTGACTTTTTTGTGTAATTTTATGTCCCGGTTTCAACTAAACACTTTTCACAATTAATAGGGTGCACCCGGAGGCTACGTATCATCCCTTATGATAAAAATGTCAAAAAACTACATTAAACACAGTATATTTTCAGTTAGACACCAGATACAAACAAAAGCGGCACAGATTCGTGATCACCGCAAAAAATCGATCCGGGATCATATAAAGCACAAGTTTTTCCACGATTTTCACACTTTCACTCGGTCGGAAAATCGGTTTTCCACCACTATAGGTTATATGTGGACATATGCACAGGCGAGGTTTTTTATAGAGTCAAACACGGGGAACACGATGGTGTCAATGAAAATCACAGAAACACTATACAGGATGCTACGTTTCACAATAAAGTCACAAAAAACACAACAATCACAGGAAAATCGTCGATTTTCTTTTTTCCAAAGACTTTTCGCGACGACGACAGAACCAACGTATAGAGCTCAAAAAACTCTATCACATGATATACTGCAAGCCAAGAATAGTTATGTATTTCCTATATTATTTATTTTTAAAACCGTGAGCGAATCAATACGATGTTGATAATGCGATACTCTGAATAGATTGAGACTGAGCACTGAGCAAAAATCGTTCAATTTTCGCTCCAACTTTTTAAAAGTTTATATGAGAATGATAGCGCGAAATAAGACTAACGTAAGCGCCAATGTGAATTTTTACCTTCCTGGGAACAAATTAAAAAATCTATGACAGTCAACTTGTCAACCTTATAATTACCAGTATTTTGGCTCAATTATACTTTGACATCTCAAAAACTGAACGGATAATCCTTGATTCCATTAAATTTCAGGGACACTTTCGGAATATTTTTTTGTTCTAGGAATTTCCTAATATTGTAATTCTAGGACAGCCAACCTGTAGTCAATATTTCATTTATCACTGTCTTCAGTTGCAAGAGGTTTCTCTCAGTATTGGCTGAGAAAATTTTATGTATTTAGTTCGTGTCTGCAGAATTGTACAATGGTAATGCAAGCATGTTCTTCTTCTTCTTATCGTGTCGGTCAGCACTCGATCAGATTGCCCTCCGCTCCCAGAAAGCCACAACCTCTCCCGCGTCATCGTCCAAGGGGGTGCGATCCGCGAGGCTTTCCCATGTGCACCAGCATGTTCTAAATAGAGCAGAGTGGCGTTGTGTACTCTCTGCTATACCATGAGGGACACAGCCCGAGAGTTTCATGGATTATTTTCATCCTATTGTATTATTTATGCTGTTTGAGTTACCTATGTACCTGTATACTTAGCACATTCACAATAAGGCTCGCATTCCTATTAACAGATTTGTCTTATACCCCATTTCTCCCTGCTGTGATTCTGTTAAGAGACTTTCAAAGGGCATCATTGGTAGTACATAATGTTAATGTGTGTTTATGCTGTATTATTCATACATACCATGGGCGTCGCCGGGAAGGGGAACAGATGCCCTCCCCCCCTAGAGATTGGAATAGGTATATATATTTTTTCATACTAAATGATAAAACATCACAAACAATCACAATACTACCACATATTTTCCCGTCAAATCAAAAATTTTCTAACATTAGTATGAAAATCCATAAGTTTGTAAAAAAAATTGCCTCCGGCGCGGCGCTACATTTCATTACTTTTTCTAAGAAACATTTTTCATACATATTATTGTGCAAATAATTATACATACATTTTCAAATAAACAAACTACACCACGACCTTTTTCACTATGACTCACAAAAAAATTTCTCCTGCGGCGCTATTTACGCGTTTTTTATACTGTATCATTCGGATTGACTGTAAGACATTGCGTTAGCAATAAGTCTACCTTTTGGCACACTACGATTGTATTTTTTGTAATTAATATGCAATTTATTTATTTATCATTTTTCAAAAACTTTGTTGACCCCCCTAGCTTCGAGGCTGGCGACGCCCTTGATACCTACCATCCCTTATATTTCATAAGTAGGTTAGGTTATCGCATCCACTCACAATACATAGAAAAACAAACAACAATATAGTCTTTAAGTTAACAATAACTTGAGTAAACAATAGGCTGTATACAAAATTATGTATTTATGTATTTAGGAGGCTATTTGAGATGAAATATCAACAAAACATTGTAAGTTATACATATATATTATGACTACCTACCCGTGACAATCACGGAGGCTTGCTTAAATATGTTTTTGTGTAACCAGCTATTACTACTCCACCCTTCAAAGTTCCTCGAGTAAACACAGGAAGATCACAAGGCTCTGTCTTTTCCCCGCCTCTCCAATATCGCCATAAAAGTCGTAAAACCAGATTCATATTGTCGACTTTTTTAGTTGGTACCCACCCTTTAAAGCCACAAAATTCCTCTTACATATTGGTTACCTACATACATAGGTACACATATAGATGGTGGGTACTTTAAAATGAGTTTGATTTGCAATCTCTACGTGTATTGTATAGGTACGTACCATATACCTAGTATGTATGAGAATTCCATTTTCATTTTCTGTCACGTTATATGAAATGATACTTGATTATTTCCACGAAAGAAATATGTCAAAACTATTTTCATTCATAATTTCATTAGTAGGTAAGGTACAATTCGATATTTCAAATTTTTCATTCGTAAAAGTTTATGTCTAGACACAAAAAGTGAGACTTCGACGAAAATTTCTAGCCACCCACGAAAGCGTCGCTGCTTTTAATTTACATACATATTCATAGAACTTGCAAATTTTTCCAATGTGCAAGCGTTACATACCTACATGACTCGGATAATACGAGTATTATGTAATGGAATTATAACTGTTGGGTTAGTACTAATATGTAATCGATTGTAGAGGGGTTGCCCTCAGTCTCCCCCAGCCCCTCAACCCCTCAACGCGAGTTGCAATCCCTCCCCCCTCCCAGCATCATGCCTCCCTCTCGTCACATTGATCCGATATGCTCTGTCTCTGTCGTGATGAGGATGAGACATGAGACCACCAGGTACTTCGAGTCTGACTCCAAGCTTGGAAGTCTCCACACCACACATTCCTGCTGATTGAATGAATTTACAGAGACAATAAGCGTACAACACACCGTCTACGTATGCTGGCACATACAGATTCCTGACTAATTATTTCTGATTCCAGGTAATCAGTTAGGAAGATATACCTAACTTGTAATAAGCCATGATAGAATCAGTAGAGTTTGAGAATTTAATTGAAAAGGGTATGTATTTATATCTCTACCTATGGGCGTCGCCTGCCTCGGAGCTAGGAGAGAACAGCAAAATTTAAAAAATTGTATGTAGCATGAAAAAAGCGTGAATAGCGCCACAGGCGAAATTTTTTTGTGAGACATAGTAAAGAAAGTCGTGGTGTGGTTTGGTTTATTTGAAGATGTATGTAATACTTTGCACAATAATATGTATGAAAAATGTTGTTACAAAATGGTAATATAAAATAGCGCCGAAGGTAATTTTTTTCTGAAATTGATAGATTTTCATGTATTATAATATGATGAGAAAATGTGTGGTAATAATTTGACTAAACATTGTTTTGACTGCATATTGCTACTGATTGCCTTGACTTTATTTTGTTTTTCTGTTTTTGTTTCTCTTTTTTTGCACTGACTGTTGTACTCTCATTATAATATTGTTTTATCTGCATTGACTAGTTGTGTACACATGTAATAGGGCATCGCTTGAACTTAATCTGTGTTGTTTTAGGTAGATTTCCAAAAGAAATTCTACCTATTCGTTTCTCCCGTGATGTCGCAGAATTGAAAAATTTCTACTCAGGATCATTAATTAGGACCAGGAGAACCCGAATCCGACCTTGGTTTAAAAGTTTATATATATAAGCCATATATATATATGTCCCTTTTCTTGTGCGCACGTTTGCGGTCAAACTATGCGTCGCAGAAACGTGAAACTTGGGTGGTAGATTTTTGGTAAGTGGTAGATGAACTGATATGAGATTGGTTGAAATCCATTAAGAGGAAGGTTCACTTTTTAAGGCTTTAAATACAAAAACAATAATTCTGAGGGGATCCAATGATTGTGAGGGTCCCTGTCTGGTATCGTATGAAAGGGCATTAAATAAGGAATACAGATCAATTTACAGATTTTGTCTAGCTCAATTCCTTGGACGACAATGATCGATCGAAAGATCTAGTTAAGTAGTTACCGCATAGGTACTTAGCGTGTTTGTTGTCTTAGAAAAGTGCTTCACGATACGAGTAGAACTCACATCTTTTTTTCAAATTTCTAGTGCTTAGGTACCGGTACCAATCCGTATATTATATGAGTGGAATGAAAATAATTTGATTATTATTTGATTAGGTACTTCGAAAATCAAAGAATAGACTACATCCATACTACTCATCACTTCGCTGGTTTATTTGGTGATGATATTGTGATTGTTTTTATTATACATATGTACAGATGTACTCTTAAAATTAATAAGATAAATAAATCACTTGAAATCTACCTATGCCTGCGGCGTGCCAAAGGAATTTTTTTGTTTGATTTGTGTTTACATGTGGGTGATGTCTGTTTGTGTGCCATGAATAAATAAATAAATAAATAAATGTGATTTTTTGTGAGGTTTTATCATTTAGTATGAAAATTGCTTATTGTTCAAATTGTATTATGTGTTCCCTAGGAAATGCTAGCAGACGTTCTACACTCTGTTAGCATTGATGTGCTTGTCTTTTCTTATTGCTCCTCTTGATTGTTAATAGACTATAACTTTGTAAATTTGACGAGTCCAAGTGCCCGAAATTAGGGCCTAAGGACGGTAATGAACAATAAACAATTGCACATCTCTAGAATCAACACAATGCAATGTTTTAATTACTTGGCTTCATAGTATAAACATTTTTGCAGCGTGTTTGCCATGAGAATGCTTGGTTAGTATCCCCCTGTAGAATACGTAGAAATAGTACATATATTTCCACTGCAAATATAATTTTGGTAAAATACATTCAGTAGTACAACCACATTACATTCATGTATGTGTGTGGATAGGTGTATACATATACAGATACATATAATCATGGGCGTCGCCAGCTTCGGAACTAGGGGGGGCAAATTTAAAAAAAATATATATGTAGCACTAAAAACGCGCAAATAGCGCCACAGGCGAATTTTTTTTTGTGAGACATAGTGAAGTGATCGTCATATGGTGTGGTTAATCTAAAAATGTACATAATGATTTGCACAATAATATGTATGAAAATTTATTTTTTATTTATTTACCTATTTATTTATTCAATCAACGCCTTTAAAGCCTTTTAAAAGATTATAAAACAATATACTTATTGTGCTACTCATCAAAAAAATCATAATATCATACCAATACTAAGACTTAACTCAAATACTAATATTATTAATAAAAATATATATAACAATAACAACAATACCTATACATAGTACCAGCTATATTTGTATATATAATGTATATAGAAAGTAATTAAAAAATTGCGCCGCAGGCAACATTTTTACGAAAAAATTGCATTTTGATGGATTTTTAATACAAATTTTAGAAAATATATGACATGATGAGAAAATTTGTCGTAATAATGTGATTTTTTGTGAGGTTTTACCATTTTGTATGAAAAATAAATACCTATTCCAATCTCTAGGGGGGGAAGCTGCCCCGCCCCCCTGACGACGCCCATGCATATAATGTGGTATTATACAAGTATGTGTGTTTGATTGAATTGACTGAAACAAAATAAATATTTGACAGTGCAAACTCAATTAATAAAATGAAATATTTACTCTGCTATATATAACTACCTATATACTGTACTATAGTAGGTATATAATGTACAAGGTATCCTACTACTTACAGACCCAAATATAAAATGGAGTAAAATAGAAAAGGCCTATCAAATGAGCTAATATTTGTCATCAAACAATTTGAACTTATAACTCTATGATCTACAAGAAAATCCTACAAGAATGTTCACAGTTCACTGTAGCATGGGCGTCGCCAGCCTCGGAGCTAGGGGGAGCAACAAAAATTGAAAAATTAAATGTAGCATAAATAAAGCGTAAATACCGCCACAGGCGAAATTTTTTTGGTACATGGAAGAAGGTCTTATGTACCAACTATGTATAAAGAAGAGTAACACAAAAATAGGGAAAAGTGATTAGCGCCGCAGGCAAATTTTTTTATGAAACAATAGGTGAGGTGGTCGGTAGCCTGCTTGATTGATAACGCGCTCGACTGTTAATCCAGTGGGCGCGGGTTCAATCCCCGACTTAGTCCTCTTCACAACACAAGCTTTTAAACTTTCTGTGAAGTGTCAAAGATATATTTGGGTTTATTTCGACAAACCCAGGTTCATTTAAAAAATATAGCATTTTATATTTTTTTATACTAATTTTAGAAAATTTACGGTATAATGAGAAAGTATGGTTTCAATGTGATCTTTTGTGAGTTTTATCATTTAATGAAAAATTAAATACATATACCATCACAAGGCATTTATGGAAAATAGAGCGGAACAAAGTCATACCCCATATATTATGCTTAGCTCAATAAGATGTATGTATGAAGTAGTTGTAAATAGTTTTGTATGGAGGAAAGACTTGAGTTTCATGTGACATATTGCTTGCGCTTTCTGCTTGTCTCAGCTCAAACTAACTTTCTCATACTTAACATACTAGATTGATACTACAGTCCATTTCTCTTTAGAGCCTCACGGAGCTAACTTGGTTAAGTGTTGCTTAATGCAATAATAAGATATGGTTACATTGCATCGCTATTTTCAAATTATATTTCAGTACTGTTGTTTCAAAAAAGTACTCGATCAATTTTTGGATTATTACAATAATTAGTATTTTATTCTTTTTCCAACTCGCAAAACTATCTTGCCTTTAAAATGATTTCTCTAGAGCCGTTCTGTAATATTTACGGCATTGTAGGCTACTTGTAAAATATACACTGTGAGAACATTTGACAGCTTTTATGACAAGGTTCGAAAATCAGGGCTACCAACAATACACTTGAACCCCACTTGCAGCTAACCTCCGCTGGCTGCCAAGATATAGAAAATGCACTGTACTCATATATGCTATGCACAGTATGCAGATATACTGAGGTACTATCACTACATATTATATTGCTGACTAGTAACTGAACTAACTTTACTGTGATTGTTGTTACTGGATTGTATTGTTACTGTAATATGTTACAGTAACAATACACCAATACAGATTGTACTGAACTGCTGAAGATGAACTTTCCTAACTACCAACAAACAAGACAGCTTTATGGAGCCATCCTGTACTCCGCATCTACATATTATACAGTATACATACATCTGTGTATTTTATGACATGGTGAAATATATATTTCGGTTCCTATTCGATATAAACATACTAGTTTCTAATGTGGCTACTACACGCTCGCCTATGCTCGTGTGAATGAGTAAAAAGACGTGCGGGCGGGATGGTTGCCCTGGATTGTATGCGTAATCGACGGTTAACGTCTTTTTACTCATTCACACAAAAAAAACGTCGAGGGTCGGCGAGCATGTGGATGAACCATAAGATTATTTTGAAAATCACAATTTATGTTTTGTGAGAACATCGGAGTTTTCTACATTTCCTAGTTGAATATAACAAGCAGTTATCTCAACAGATATACAGCAAAGGATAGACCTTCCATCAGGTTTATGACTGATCGTCGGCTGGATTAATGTTATCACTTTACACTCAATCGGTGAATATTGCTTGAGTGTAAAGTGATCACATTAAGCCAGCCTACGATCAGTCACAAGCCTGATGGAAAGTTCATCCTTTGCTGTGTATCTGCTAAGATAACTACTTGTTACACTAATTTCAGTTCAAAAAGTTGTAGAATTGGACCTAAAATCGACTTAGCCCGGGCCATTTAAACACAAAACAGCCTCTCGAGAGAAAGCTTTAGGCCGTAAGGGTAGTTGGGATTTCTTTCATTTAATATGTTTTCTGGGGTGCTAAATCCGAATGCGAGGATTGCCAAAAAAATCATGATCGAAAATGGCGAAAAACACGAAAAAGGGAAAATATTCTGTTTTTTGACGATTTTTAACTTTTTGTAAATTACCTAAAATGAAAGTAGATAAATGAAATTTCCCGCAAATTTGGCATATGAACAAACATTTTCCTTGCCTCAGAAGGATTGGAAAACGCAGAAGACTTTTTAAATGTTTCTTTTCATGCTAAACCCGCCTCCATCCCTGGATGACGTCATCCAGTCTTATACGCAAAATCTTTTTTTTTTCAAGATCTGCTCAAGATTAGCCGGAAGGGTTCCCCTCAACAAACCCCTCCCGAAACTACTCTGATGAAAGACATGGTGGAAACAATTTGCGTTTTAATTTAATAATCGTTATAAAGGAATGTAAGTGGACTCACCTGCAGCGTGTAACGTGGCGAGGAGGTCAGCCAGCAGCGCGGGGTCCTGGCAGGAGACGGCCACCTCCCCGGCCCCCCGCAGCTGGAGGGCCACGCCGCCCCCCTCGCCCCCCACGGGGCCACACATCAGCACGGCGCGGGGCCGCAGCGAACTCAACTCTAATCGGGAGCCTGACGACACCTGAAACAAGCAGAACAAAAATATTAGAGATGGTTTGGACATGTGGAGAGAATCTGTAAAGAGTAATAATACCTACATAGGGATAGGTTAAGAGATGAAGAAATTCGACGGAGAACCAAAGTTGCCGATATCATGAGCCGTGTGTCAAAACTCAAGTGGCAATGGGTATGACATATGGCCAAGCAGGGTGACACCAGATGGGCGCCACGAATATTGAAGTGGAGGCCATGGACAGATAGAAGGAGTGTCGGAAGGCCACCAAAGAGATGGACAGACGACATCGTCCAAATCGCTGGGGGAACCTGGATGCGAAAGGGTCAGAACAGAGATGAGTGGAAACAGTTGGAAGAGGCCTATATCCAGCAGTGGAGGGAAGAAGGCTAATGAAGAAGAATGTTTAAAATTCACTTGGATTGACCATATGAACCATGATTATAGTGAATGGATGCATGCATGTAGAACAAGAGAAAACTCAGAATCTTAAGTAGAATCCAAATCTTGGTGGTGGTCGGAATCGGGTTGGTAACGCGCTCGACTGTCAATACGATGGACTCGGGTTCGATCCCGATGCCGACATACTCCGCTTCACCACGCAAGCTTTTCAAGCTCACTGTGAAGTGTACAAAGTTATATTTGTGTTTATTTCGATAACCTTAGATTCATCAAAAAAAATATTATATGTCCAAGAGTGGATTGAGCATACAGAATCTACTCCTAAATGACGAATAGCGTGAACGTGATAGAAAAAAGGGATGTAGATTGATGGTATGTTCTAGTGCATGGCTCTGTACCTATCCTCTTTGTTTACCCTGCAAAGGATGCGTCATGATGGTACAGGTTGATTAGGTTGAAGTGTACTCAAGAAGATTAAGATGGTTAGGAGATGTGGAGATAATGAACGATGAAAGGATAACAAGGAAAATTTACCTGGGTGAAAAAAGTGGTGTAAGGAAACGCGGCCGTTCAAGAACCACATGGTTGGAACATGTTGACCAGATCCTCAAGGACGGACTTGTTTTGTGTTAAAGTAATCGTAGAATGTGTATAAGGAATTGTATGAATATGACGGAAGCTCGAAGTGTGTGTCAGGATAAGAAAGGCTGGCGATCCGTTCTCTCTGCCTACCCCGCAAGGGAGGTGGCTTAGTACTCATGAAACTATCAACAGTGAGCAGGTTAAGATCCTAACCAGCTAACAATTCATAAGTAGTATAATATACCTCAGGTAGGTTAGCTAACCATAGCAACCCCCCCTACATACCCAACCTCCCCCTACATGTCCCGCCCCCCTCACCACACACTTGATCATGTTAAAATGAATGACTACCTAGTTGTGCTGTACTTCAATATTGAAATACGAGTTTGGGTGCGTTCATAATGTAATGTTAGGGCCATTTTACTAAAGCACCATGAAACAAAATAAATTAAACTTAAAATTTAGTAAAATATTAATTATTAATTATTAAAATATTAATTATATTAAGTAACAAGTAGTTCAACAACATATATAAAGCAAAGGATGGACTTTCCATCAGGCTTATGACGTCGCGTCGGCTGGTTTAATGTGATCAGTGATCACTTTACATTTCAATAACATTCACCAATTCCAGTCCATCCATATGCCGCTTGTCCGATATTCAATTTTGATGTTCTCACAAAACATTAATTGTGATTTTACAAATTATTCAAGTTATAAAAAGTAATAAAAATAATTTAGATTCATCCTGAAGATGGCAGCAGTATCGCTGTCGAAAGCTCGAGACAATCAACAGACACGCAGCCAACACCCGAACAACCTTCCTAGAAGGAAAAGTAAAAATAATCTAACTTTTCTATACCAGATTACATGTAAATTCATTCGGGATCATTTCAATTAAGTATTTCCAATAATCCTAGGTCTCTTGTTGTTGATTGTCCATATAGCTATGTGCTTTTATATTACGTGGCAAGCTGCGGTATTTAGAAAACATGAATTACGGCATTGCTCTATGCACGCAACATTGCGATAAGTATACATTAGATGAAGTGATGTACTAAATACCTTAATTATAATATGTATCTACTTTATAGTTGTTAATATATTAGATGTATACAGTGTACATTATATTGTGTGGTAATGTATGCCTGTGTATACACATTACGTACAATTACTTACATTAACTATTTACTTATTAAATACTAGCCGAGTTACCCGTGCTCCGCAACGGCAAATTTGGCACACCAACCCACCATTCTCTATAGGCATGAGCTGGACAAAATGTGACTTGATCTGGTGTGTGTGACTTGATGGAAAGATCTGAATTTCTTTTCCAACGCCCTTTCATGCGATATCAAAAACGGTTCCACACAACCATTGGATCCCCTCATCATCATGGTGTCTCCTGGGGAAAGCTTTGTATCGAAAAACCGGCAACGTTTGAACACAGCCTATATTATCGTTTAAATTTTCGCAGCAATCCATCGTAAAATGCGGGAGTTATGCGAACACTTACAAAAATCGGACTTTACTTTATATATATATAGATTAGACATAGACGATCTACCTGTCCTCTTCTAGCATTCTCCTTTCCCTTTCCCTCTTCGCCCATCTCCTCCTGATCTCTCTTCAATTACAAGATGGATTCTTCTTACAACATAGGTATGTACTGTTGTTGAGTGGCTGTAAGACGAGCGCCAGGATGAAAGTTAATGAGTTGAGATGGTTTGGGCATGTGGAGTGAATGTCTCAAGGGCAAAATGACCTTGAAAAATGCTTAACACGTTAAACGCCATCGGAACAAAAAAAATTTTTCGGCATTTTAATGTGAAACGTACACATACGTGAATCAGGCGTAGGATTCCATAATAATAACAAAAAACTGTTTTGTTTATATTTTTCATAACTTAAAATGCGGCGTGGTGGATTTCCTTTCCCTGAATAGTTCATGATATTATATGCTATAGAGGTTGCATAGGTTTAGGAGTAACATTAGTATATGATTACTACAGTCTATTTTTTTTTCAGTAGTCTCATGGAGCAAACCTGGTTTAGTGATAATATGATATAGTTACATTTTTTCGCTACTTTAAAATTACATTTCAGAACGGTTGTTTAAAAAAACTTGCCAATTCTTGGATTGTTAGAATAAGCTGGCAACTTTGTTTTTCAAACTTGTGATGGCGGTTTAAAAGGATTATTGGACTATTTATTCTTACAGGGGCAATATGGGTGCTCCCTTTTGCCACATCTATGGAGGAGAAGGCCGCACCTTCCGTCTCCCGTTCTGATTCTGTTCAGGTTACACCAAACTCCTTATAATTTAAGCAAACCAGACGAAGTCGCAAGTTTTTAAACACCGCCCATTAACGGAGTGTGGCAAGCTTATGAAGTGAACATCAGACAAAAAATAATGTCTATAGTCTATTTCTAGTTACCTCTACTGGTGAGCACACGTGGAGGGAACGGGAGAGATATTGTAGATTGTAGAGGAGATCGTAATAGATTTATATAAGGGCAGTCGTTATAATAAATTTATCTTTATTGCAAACATAATAATTACCCGGGGCCGAAATTCCACTCCACCTCACCTCATCTCACATCCACGCAGTGGAGGGAGTTGGGGGACGTGGAGTGGAACCATCACCACCCACCACCTCCCATTCATTCGATGTGATTCCATTACATTACATTATATACCTACCTTGTACATTATATATCACTAGCTGTAATCTGTCAGAAAAGATGGGCCGAAGATATTGTCCCCGTCGCGGGTAGTGGGTGGATCCGGAAAGCCCAAAGACGAGAGGAGTGGAAAAAATTGGAAGAGGCCTACATCCAGCAGTGGAGAGATGGCTGATGAAGAAGAAGACTCCGTCAAAAGTGACGCTGTTTGCGTGGTAGGCAGAGTGAATTACAGATCGCCAGACCTTAACCTTATACGTATAATTAATTATTCTACGATTCTTTTGGTAAATTATTCTTTTATTTAGCGTAGCATTTTCTATTCTGCTTAATTTTGTACTATTTGTGGAGTGGCCAGGTCTGAATCCGATCGAAAACTCCTGGGCTACTCGTATTTCTAAAAAGCGGCTTATAAAACAAAAACCAACATAGTTAGTGCAGTAATTCGTGTTAGGTTTCATGATGATTAACTGAAAGAAAGCTACCAAAACTTGGTAAAATCTGTGACTTCAAAAGTGAAAGCTGTTATTAAAGCTAAAGAACAGTACATCCATTTTTAAAACCACAAGTGTACGCTATAAATGCTGTCCTTTTTTTAATCAATAAATCACATTTATGTAATATGTACCCCTTTTTCCAATTAATTCGTATGTCACTGTATTACATTTCCCAATATTATGTCAATGAAAAGTAGTATTACCCGAACACATTTCGACGCTGAAGGCGATCAAAAGTGTTTTGAATTCCGTACTTGCAAAAGTTGCCACGAACCTACGTTACAACCATACGATTTCCACCAGAATTATGTAAGTTTTATACTTAAATCCATAATATTATAACAGTTATGTTCTACGCATCAACATTCAACAACTTAAACATTCTGATGAGCTTTTATTAGACTTCGATGTTTTTGAAAGCCCTACATATTTGACGCATAAGTAACTTAATATTTTTAGATACTTAATCTCTTTAGTAAATGTGAATCCACTTTAGTGCCTACCTTTGTTTTCATTCATTTATTTATTTTAGCCCACACAGTTACCTTCAATGGAGGGAATGGCAGCTGGTCACAGTCTGCCATGGAGGTCAATGAATAGACTGAGAACAGGTGTCTTCCGTTGTTACAGTAACCTCAAAAGATGGGGCTACAGAGAGGAAGACACCTGTGAGTGTGGCGCCAAACAGGACTACAGTCACCTGTTTTCTTGTCCCCAAATAGGTGCGACATGCACGCCCGAGGATGCGCTACTGGCGAATGCCAGGGGTGTCCGGGTGGCTGAATATTGGGGGCGACAAATTTAATGGTGTTATAAAGTAAGTAGGTATTCATTTATTTATACCAAGAGAAATTTCATTAAAAAAAACAACATCACAGTAAGCTAAATTATGTCTTTAAGTGGAGCATGCCGATTGTCCTTGATTATAAATTTCTCCAGATATTCTGGATCGCGTGTTAGAATGTTACAACAATGAGTGACAAAATTATCTCTTTAGCCTTCTTTCCTCCACTGTTGGATATAGGCCTCTTCCAACTGTTTCCACTCGTCTCTTCTCTGACCCTTCCGCATCCAGGTTACCCCAGCGATTTGGACAATGTGGTCGGTCCATCTCTTTGGTGGCCTTCCGACACTCGCCTATCTGTCAAGGATCTCCACTTTAGTATTCGTGGCGCCCATCTGGTGTCACCCTGCCTGGCCATATGTTCTGCCCATTGCCACTTCAGTTTTGACACACGGCTTATGTTTTTAGCAACTTTGGTTCTCTGTTTAATTTCTTCATAGTGGTCGGTAACTTTGAGGTGGTCGATAGCCTGGTTGGTAACGCGCTCGACTGTTAAATAATGCAGACCTACTCCACTTCACGACACAAGCTTTTCAGTGGAGTGTACAAAGGTATATTTGGGTACGTTTCGATAAAAGCAGATTAAAAAAAAAATACTTCGACTAACACCGAGCATCTGCCGTTCCATGATAAAATGGTTAGGTTTGTTTGTATATTTATTAAGCGGTGCTACACCGGGATGTTCATTTAGATAATGAATAATCTCATAAGGTATCTACTTATAATATATAACTAAGTACATAGTACAGACAGACAAACTTGAGATGAAATTAAGTTATTTACTTAACGGAGTCACTGACCCGATAACATTATTATAATATTAGGTACTTACTTATTAGGTAGGTACTTACTCCATTAAAATGAAACCTAACTCACGCAAGATAATATTATGTATATACCCTCCAGTGCCTATTTAATAATACTTATATAACGTAAGCACATAGCCACTTTATATTCATTCTAGATATAAGTTACCCGTGCTTCGCAACGGCAAATTTGTGAAGTAGATCGACAGTATGACCCAAACCACATTCATCTGTTCTTTCATTTTGACAATTTTCTAGAAGGTTCCGCAATGTTCTATTAACTTCCACAACTTTATAGATCCTATCAATCACTCGGCGTCTCCCGATGGCTTGAGCTAGACAAAATATAGCTTGCGATCTGAATTTCTTTTACAATGCCCTTTCATATGATACCCCACACGACCCCACACTACCCTTGGATCCCCTCATCAGCAAAATTTCACAGAAGCTTCTGGATTTTCAGAAATTTCTACCATACAGTATTTGTTTCCAGACAGCAAGGTATTTGTATACCAAGTTTGGTCGAAATTGCTCCAGGCGTTCCAGAGTTATGGTTGAACAAACATACATACACACATACATCCATTTTTATTATATAATGTAAGATAACGGTATATAATAAGGCAGTAAGCCTACAATACGAGTCGAATCAATACGTAATATTGAAATGGAAACGCTTGGAATAGTCCTGTATCCAGATTCCAGCGAGAGACCAAGGCTGATGAAGAAGACGGGCTACCTAGTACCTATACTTATCATATTATACGCCTTTAAACCGCAATTGAAACTGTTTAATGCTTCTTTTACTAATACATTCATTTGACTCCTGTAAAACTTCGAATAGGTATTGCACACATTAAAAAAGCCATTGATTTCGATGATGCCACCTATGCAGTATTTAATTACTTACTGTTTCCTACCTATCATTTAAATTACATTGTTCATTGTATTACAGAATATAAATGTACACAAAAAATACTTATTATTTGTAGTTATTATGTAATTTAATCCTGGTCATGTTGCCCGTAGCTCAAACGAAAGATGGACCAAACGCCTCTTGTGCTGGCGCCCTAGAACATACCGAAGACACCCCGGACGACCCCAACTCCGCTGGAGGGATGACATTGTCAAATTTGCAGGTTGAACATGGATGCGGAGGGCGCAGGATAGGCACGAGTGGAGAGGCTTGGAGGAGGCCTACGTTCAGGAGTGGACGGTTCCGGGCTGAGAAGAAGAAGAAGAAGAAGATGTAATTTGAACCGCTCTCTAATATTATGTTATATACAACCCACTGAGATTGTTTTAGGAAATACATAATTAGTAAATAATAGATGGATACATAGACAAAGGGTTTTTTGTTGAGATTTTTAATAAAGAGCAACAGCTGTTGTTTATTCTAACGTTAGGAAATTTGTAAAGATAATTATTCCACTAATTTTCAGATTGTCAATTATTGGTAAGTTTTTTTATATGAATATCTGATACAAATATATTTTTTTTAATTCATGGGAATGTCTTTATTTTTCAGGACATGCTTTAGTTTTCCAAAGGCTGTCCAACCTAGTCCAACTCTTCCAGGCATTTTTCCCTTCTGATTTCCTTCCCTAATTTGATCTTATGTCCGAGATATATGTATAACAGCTTCAATGGTCTCGATATCCATTTTGTGATACTACTCATAGATTGTGGGCTATAAATATTTTTATTCAAAATTTCATAATCGCCAAATTTACCGGTTAGAACCTTTTTCTTCTCAAATGAGGAATGCAGAATACTGATATTTGAAGCTCATACCTTCTGCTTGGAAGACCTCGCTCAAACTAAATGCGTCAACGTACCAATTCTTTTACAACGACTGATCTCCTCATATCTAATTCACTAGAAAATATGAGATTTTTCTTTTCATTGCTTGGCGCTAAGATAACTGTAAAAAAAATCTTTTAAAAAATACTGACCACGTTTTAAAATACTGACAAAATACACACGACATCCATTTGCAAATGTCTCGGCATTAATTCGAACAATTTAAAATACAAAAATATCAGAAGAAAAAAACACAGGAAATGTTTTATTAAAAAGAAAAAAAAACAAATAATAATTTTAAACACCCGAGATATTTTTATTTTATTGATCCAATCTCAACTCGCCGTTCCCCTCATTTCCCTCCCTCCTCCCCCTCCCCCCGCCGTCATTTAATGAAATGAAACCCTTACTCCTGAGGGGCTCTTTAACTCTTTGGGACTCGCCGCCTGCATTAAGGCGACCTCCTCCCAGACTATTTATAAGATTATAACTAATTCATGCATTCATTCGCTTCTCTCACTCAGTTTCAACTTTCTTTATTAATTCTTATATTATCTCGTCACCATACTTCATTAAGGCTCCTATAACGGATAACAGATGAGGAGTGGTCAATTGAAGAAAATTTAGCTAATCAGGTGAAACAGCGCTGGTTTTTTACACATTCCACGTGAAATTTGACCAATGATGCTTGTGCTTTTTTTTTAAATAACAAAAAACGAATTAAAAAAACTTCATTGCAAACACAATTTTCACTGAGTTAGAACTTTCTATGCAACAAATCGAAAAAAGAGTATTTTTTAAGAATCTTCCAGCAAAATCTTTGCAAATGGAGTAAAATTCTTAATAGGCAATCATGTTTTTGGCGATATCCGATACTATAAAATATACGATACGATTAAAAATGTTCCTATTTATCATAGGTATAGGCATAAAGACGATACCACCAATAACAGTTGAGAAAAATACACATCTACCAATATCTAAAAAAGGGGAGAAGCACACACGTCACACATAGATACAAGACTCTGTTTAGAGAGTCTTAACAATTATCAGAGTTGTTCTGCTTCTGAAACTTGGAGGATATTAGTTAAAAGTGTCACAAGTAATGATCTCATATAACTTTTATTTAGAGTCATTAAAATAATCTCTTCTACAAAATGGATGTTAATTTAACAGTAGCTTACAGTTAAGTAAATATCAGACTGATAATGGAATAGAATACTTAACGAACAATCTCACTAACTACAGCTGAAATAAAGCGATCTTTCTTCAGACAATCTGACAACACTTCAAATAAACTGCTTCAAAATTAAGTTAGTTTTCAGTACATGTCATTTACAGTCAATCAATTCATATGAATGATGAATGGGGTTAGCTGGCAGAGATCGCACACTGCTATAAGCTCGCCCTAGTGAACTAATGTTGTGATTTATATTCGTAATGTTAACATATCTCTGTATTTTGTTCTCCATAAGTGTAAATAAATAAATGAGATTCATGAAAATTCATATGAAAGTTTGTCGAATATTCTGACTAACAACTAACCTAACTATTCTATATGCACGCATAAGGCTTACAGAACGCCCATCCTGCACTCTCCCCAAGGGAGATCATACAATTCTGCATTGTGTAAATGTAGATACCTCTGAGTTTTATCGTATAATCAATATCGAAAACTGTAATAATCTAGATTCACCCACAGTTATATCTTTCGATAGTTAATTCTGTATGTGTTCCAGGCAAAAGAAGTAGAGGTAGATCTCCTGCAAGGTGGTGCGACCAGATTAAGCAATTGACTGGGAGAGACTTGTGCTCGGCGGTGCGGACTGCGGAGAATAGAGAGGACTGGAGGCGCCTTGTTTTGTCCGTGGGTAGCTCCACAAATCACGACCCTCAGCAATGAGGAAACGATGAAAGAAGAGTTAATTCTAGTAATTGTTAACATAATTGGATGTAGTTAATATGAAATGATAATTTGGTGTGTTGGTATTGAAAGGATTAAATTCGTCAGGTATTTGTTCCCATTTCCCCGACTGACTCAACGATTCGCCCTCTAATTTCATTACCCGAATTGCAAGGAATAAGGTAATACTACCTCTAGTACATATACTACCTCTCTTTATAATAATATCGCCTATATAAAGCAGAGAAAGAAATAATACTACCTTACCTTGTACCTTGTACCCTGTACCCTTACCTGCCCTACCTGACTATACTCTATACCCTATACCACGGGTCACCTAATGGAGGACCGCGGTCCGTATCCGAACCCCCGGCGTATAGTGTGCGGATTCATTGATTCTTGTCAAAAAATAGTAAACCTCGTGTTTTGAGAAGCAGCATATAAAAACTTTAACTGCTAACATCTCAATGACGATCGTAGAATTAATATCGAAAACTGTAGTAATCTAGATACACCGGCAGTGTTATCTTTCGGTAGTTAATTCTAGTAATTGCAAACATAATTCGAAGTAGTTGAATACAGTAGAATAATTTTAAGAATATAAAATTAAAACAAATAAACATCGCATTTTTATCGTGTTAGAATTTTAAATTCCTAAGTAAATACTATGAAAATCTATTTAATGACAATGGTTTCATTTTTTTTTGCCTGCGGCGCTGGTTAAAATGTGGATTTGTTAGATGCATTACATTCTTCATAAGTATTTTTGTATCACGAAAAATAAACTGGAGTTTTTAACGACTCTTTTTTATCCATTTTCTTTTGTTTTACGACAAAATTTACTTTGTCTTTTTGGGAAATAACCCAGAAAGAAATACTCGTATATCCGGATGAGAAACTACCTACAGATAACCAGATTTATCAATTCAACCATTTTTCACATAAATTTCGCATGCGGCGTTATTTACTCGTTTTTATTGTATTTGGCAGTATTCCAGTGAAGTGAATTCCTGGCAACGACTTTGATTGCTTGTCAACAACTACAAGAAGGACCGCGACAGTCTTATAATTTTCTAAAACGGACCCCCAATGAAACTAATTAGTGATCCCTGGTCTATACCCTACTAGGTACAATACCAAGCCTCACAGAACTTAACAGCGTAGTATTGGTCTTTCTACGTCTTACATACACTACACTACACATTATCAGAGATAGGCATTTTATGACCATAAAAACACCATAATTTACATGCCTTTCATGACCATAAAACACTTTAAAATATGACCTTTATTTTTCATACTTTAATAGCGTAGTGACCTTCATTTGCGTAACGAAATTACTCTGATTTAGTCTGATACAAATGTTGCAATTATTTTATTTCAATTGGATACAAACAAGGAATAATCTTAGATTCATAAGCAATACATAAAAATACAACAAACACATTGACCAGTACCTAAAATGTGTCCTTAACATGCGCCAGAATCGTAAAAAAATAAAAATAAGTTTTTTTATAATTATAATCTGTCAAGCAGTCATCTCAACAGTCACACAGCAAAGGATGGACCCTCCATCAGGCCTATGACCGATCGTCGACCGGCTTATATTCAACTACGACATGTAGAAAATTCCGATGTTCTCACAAAACATAAATTGTGATTTTCAAAAATTATTATTATTATTTATGGTGATAACGCGTCATGTTAATGACAAAAAAGAAAAAAAAAATCATACTCTTTGAGAAAAATTTGTACGTTAATAATTGAATTGCATATTTTCTAAATTCGGCCAAAACATGACCTTTTTGACGCTGTCACGACATTTATCCAACTTTCCTGTGTTTCCGCACATGACCTACATTGTCTTATATACTCGCATTTGGTCCGGCGAAATTTAACATACTTTAGTTAAACTTTGTACATAAAAGGGATTTCCTGAAACTATTGGAATATTTGTTAAATAAAAAAGGGTTTTCAGCAAAGTATAAAAAAGTATAAAACCTATATAGTGTCATATTATTATTATAAGAACAAATTCATGTGGAACTATTTGTATTTTTATTCTGAATCGTCATGTTTACGATTTGTATAAAGATAGGAATTTCTTGTCTATATTTTCATCCATTCTATTACGTGATCAGGGACAGGTGTAGAGGTGAGCATTAGCTTTGATTACCCAACCGAAAATTACGTTGGTTTAAAATTTTGTTGTTTTGTCATTGCTTTGTTGTCTTCTTCTTCCTTCAGCTATCTCTCCACTGCTGGATATAGGCCTCATCCATTTGCTTCCATTTTTCTCTATCCTGAGCTTTGCCAATCCATCTTCTACCCGCGACTGGAATAAAATCGTCGGTCCATCTTTTCTGTTTTTTGTCTTTGCGCAAATCTTGTAATCGGTTTTTCAACCTCTTCCTGACTACTTAGAGACCTGAAACTTTTCAAACGTCCGTAAACTCGGTGACAATATAATTCTGTGTAAAAATGGACCTCAGATTTCTCCAGAGACAAAATAGATGTAAAACATTTTAAAGGAATCCAAGGGTCGTGTATTCTAATGCATATTATCAATTCAAAAAAAAAACTCCAAGACTTTCGGGAAACGAGTTTCTGTCTTTCAGAAAAAAGATCAGAGGTGTTTATCCCATTTTTTTTTTGAGAAATATATACAAGGTATAAAAAATCTTTTACAGTCATTCCCTAGATAAAGGTTCAATGTATCTACTCTATTTTTTCCAAAGCATATTTATTAACGGTTGTTGAGATGTATGGTTTCCTGTTTTTAGAAATATTTGAAATGTCAATATGCATCCTCTTAATAGGAGACAGATGAATAAGGCTAATAATATTACATTTCAAAATAAGGTTCAAGTTTTTTTATTTAGTATTTATTATTATTTTTTATTTGTACTTTTATTTCTCTTTTTAAAACTTATAATGAAGAAATAACAAACAACTTAGCAAGTATGTGCCGCGTATTTATAGGCGTATTATTTCTTATCGTTTAAAAAACTTAGGCTCTTTTTTAAAGTGCCTCTCGGGGGGTCCTTAACCCTTAATCCCTTATTACTTAACTCCTCCAGATTCATCTTAAGATTATATTTCAGAACGTACTGGGAAGGGGACGGAGGGGAGAACTGGGGAGGGGTTGTATTCAAATATAAAGTGGCCTTTAAGAGTTTCGGGTGTCGAAATCACTGAAATTTTACCAAGTGGGAATCTACATTCTTACCTGTTAGGTATACGTCTGGCATACGATCATAGAACCTGTATTAATTATATATTGTAATGAGCGAACTTTGCATCACAATTTACGGATACACAATAATATCTCTAATAATAAGCCAAAGTGTCCTGACTGACTGCATGACTGACTGACATACTCACTCACCATTAAGGCAGAGCCCAAATAGCTAATCCCAGAGAAGTGAAATTTTGAAGACAGATAGGTTTTAATACAAAACCTCCCACTAAGAAGGGATTTTTGGAAATTTCGCCCCTAAGGGGGTGAAAATAGGGTTGAAATTTTTTTAGAGTATACGAATATCTCGGAAACCAGACGTGGTACAAACTTGAGATTTGGCACATAGATTCTCCTATCAAAATTAGTAATAGGGTTATTAGTAAAAGTTATTAATAATATTTATTAAATTAACAAAAAAATAGGTAGGTATTTGTGTTTTAAAGTAGGTTTAATTCTATAGAATGTAGCACGTGCTGATTTGAGCTTAAATTTTATATCAAGCAATATTTAAAAATACATTTTTCTGTGAGATGATAATCTAATTAATCGCTCCAAGTCTAATTGACGCTTCGTCCGTTTATCCCATCATCAGTCATCCGGCTGAACTGCGGAGTGTGGATGCCAATTAATGTGATTTATAATATTATATATTGACAACGTATTGATGCCAGGAAGGGGGGACGGCTGGAGGGAGAGGGTAATCCCACCCTTTGATCACGTGATGGTGCCATGGCAACAAATAATAATATCATTATTTGATTTTCATTATAATCTTATAATCGCCAGATATTCCCTCCCCGCCGTGTGCTGGATACAGATACCTACCTAATATAATTTTTCATTATTGTGACATCCTTAATTCTTCCTAATTGGAGAGAGACTAACACTCCATGTCATAATACTTCAACAAAAATAACAGTTTTTTAACTCAAAGGTTTTTGATACACAGCCAGCAACGTCTTTGTATTTTATCAAAATCTGTCTACCTAGTTTGAATCGCTATTAATACTTATATATCATAGGACTACTTTTACATATATAGGTTCAATGTAAAAGTAGTACCAACCAAACACATTTTGACCGCAGCTGAAGTAAAGTGTTTTAAATTCAGTACATATTCAAACAACTTGCAAAAGTTGGTTTATTGGTTTTAAATCATCCGTAGACCTTATTTAAGGCACTTGGAATCGTTGGAATCGTCAGGTTTACATATTGAACAAAATTTACACATTGCAAACTTATAGATTGGAAAATTATAAACAGTTACAGCAAAAAATGAATGGAAACAATAATTAACAAAACAAAATTATAAAAAAGGTGTGGATTACTTCGATGCAGGTCTGGATGTAAATTGTCCAGAACTACATTACGTCAACAATAAATAATACTAATACAATAATTACGATGAGTCCAACCAAACACATTTCAACCGTAGCTGAAGGCATAATGCCCAATCCCACCAACTTTTACTAGGAAGGAGAGCCCTGAGAAATTTCCATACAAAAACAGAGATAATATTCTATTTACTTAGTTATAGAGTGTAAGTCCTGCAATAATCCATATGAAATGCAACATGCAACTCACCTACGTTAGGTGCCCAAATACCTCCGCCCAGAGTAGGTGGTAGTTGGTGGGATTGGGCATAAGTATTTTAAATTCAGTACATATTTATTCATTATTCAGTACACTTTTAAAAGTTGCCACAGGCCCTGCGTTACATTGTTACCCGACTTCCACCAGAATTATATAAGTTTCTTTTATGAACAGGTCCGGGCTGGATGAAGCCCCAAAGCTTTAAATATTAACTACACTGATTTCACATTATTTGATTCCTTCTATTGTATTCCATTTTGGTTTTCTCTATTCTCAAGTCCAAGTCTTATTTAAATAAAGGGAATCTTCTGATAATGAATTATAAAATATTTTCCGAGAATTCAGACAAAAGCCATGGGAGTGAACTGAAAATAATTTAGACATTTGAAATGTATAAGTCTTCCTTCAGTTGTCTCCTCCCCTTCCCTCTCATCCCCTCTCCCCCTCTCTCAATATAATTAAATTAGGTTTGATGTACAAATTACCTAAATGTCTAAATCAAATTTCATCTTGACTCCGATATTGTCTGTAACTGTCTCCATGGTACACACATTCTCAAATGTTGCTTCTTACGAAAATGAAAAATATTTTCATTCAATTTGACAAACTTTTTTTCTGCTAGATTACTGAATGTTGAGGACTCACCTCATACAAAAAACATTCATGTAAACCTACTCAAAGACAACAGACAAGTATATGAAATCACATATATTTTTTTTATCTAGGTATTTTAATGTTGAATTTTTACATTTACATATTTTGTTTTCCTAGGTTCTGTATTATTAAGTATATTATTTGTATATATTTTTAAATTGACCTATTTGTAAAAATGTATTTAAAAGGCTTTTGGTCGTTTGTAATGTAATAAATGAATAAATAAATAATAAAAAAAAACAGTAAATTCGCCTGTGGCGCTAATCACAGGTTACGCTCTTTTTAATATACATGTCATATGAAAGCCTATACAAAATGACTAATTGAGTTCCATTCGTTTCATTTCGCTCATGCTCGTAAAAAAAATTGTGAAGAGTTTTCCACATCAAGTTATTTTTTTTTACCATTTTTTTAAAAAGAAAAACACCTTTTATGGTTAAAAATCTCGGCAACCGATGAACTTCGAAGTTCGGTCCTGATTGTAGCGGAAAATGGTTTCCCAAAATAAAATAACTGTGAGTAACAGTGCTCGATATTCGTTTCTAATTTTATCATAATAAAGAAGTATTATGTCACCGGTTGAAGATTAAGAGCCGCTGATCTGCTGTAAGTCCATCTGACATTGTGAACAATTCAGGAAGGATTTTTATTTCAAATGAGATTGCGGGATTAACAAAAATATCTCAGAAATCAATTTCATAAAATATATAATTTGATAAGGAGACAGATGTGTCACTAAACGACGCGTTACTAAATTATTTGTGATATCAAGATTATATTTGAAAATCACAATTCGTACTTAAATTATTTTGGTTGCCAAATTCTCCTTGTAAAGCGTTGGATTTCTACATTCCGTAGTATACACAATGCAGTATTCCTACAACAGTGTAGAAGAATTAAGGATGAACATTGTCGGGCTTACGACGGACCTCGGATATGACGACCGTCCTTGGATATGATCCCTACTATGCGAGACGAAGGTCTGGGTTGGAATCCCGGCCAGGGTGAACTGAAATGGCGAATGTTTCTTGAGTGAAAAGTAATACATCGCACTAGGGTTGCCTATCAAAATCTTGCTACAACCCCCCTGCCCTCCCCCCCCCGCGGGCAGCGGGCTCTTGGGCTATTATACAGGTTAATGGGTAGCAAGAGAGGCTATGGAGTGGGCTCAATAAAAATACAACAATAAATAAGTTATGTTAAAAAGTTTCCAGACAGCAATTACCGTATAGTGTATAGGTAAATCAGAGAACTAAGCTTTTAAATTCCTAATCCCCTTTCCCTTCCGCCGCCCCCCCTGCCGTCCCTTAGGTTCCCTCAGGAGACATCATTTATTATTAAATAAGTATTATTATTATTTGAATAATATTTATGGAACCCTCCACCCTTATCAATCCCCATTATGGTTGACACTTACCCCACTAAGTCTGAGAAGTGTACCACTACCCCATGTATACTATACCTACACCAGACCTAACATACTATACTACCATCCCAAACTTATCCTCTCTACACACTAGAGTCTCCACCTGGAATCTTCTACGTCATTATCGAGATATTTCGAGAAACTTGTTACATTAATCGATATCACTTTAAATGGATAATAGACTGATGCTGGATTTCACCAACTTTTAAGGTGAGGAACATCGGAGATAGGAGCCACCTGGCACAAATTTTCTATTTTTTCATTTATCGTATGGCCAACATCACGCCTCTATCATTTGACATTCGTTATGTCAAAGTGTAAAAACATGCTAAAACCGCAGGGTGAACTGCTTGTCAGAGACCTAAATCTAGGTTTCTTATGTATTGTATTGCTTCGTCGCTAAGGGTTAGGAAGTCTGATGCATTGCCACTATACGCTCTGAGTGCACAAATTTTCTATGAAAAATAATGATAAGTGGCACCTATCTCTGCTATTCCACACCTAAGAAGTTGGTAAAATCCAGCACTAGAGGTCCATATATTCGTTGTTGGTTCTTCGAGTTTCCTAACTGCGCGTAGAGTGGTTGAATGACCGAGCTTTCGGCAGCGAAGCGATACTACTGCCATCTTCAGGATAAAGTAGTTTTTGCTTGTAAAAGGTCGTGAAGTTGGCAGTGGAATCGTTGCCGAAAGCTCGGTCATTCAACCACTCTACACGCAGTAAGGAAACCTGAAGAATTAGGCCATTTAAAGAAAGCATATCATAAAAAATCACAAAGGAGCAAACAAAAATAGCTAAACAATTGCGCATTACACATAATTCAATAAGGTCAATACAAATCAATATTTTGTGATACGTATGAATAATAATAATGATAATAATTGGATTATTTATGTTGCGCCGTTTTGTGGGTATTCCTACCTCAAGGGTGCGCTGCGTTCCTCCCTATGTTGTGGGGAAGGATTTCTTAAACAAAAATGTTTTTAATAGACCTTTGAACCCGGTTAACGTTTTCGCCTCTCTGATGTCTACAGGAAGTCCATTCGAGGCTGAAGGACCTGCCGCAATAAATGCGCGGCTCAAATATAATTAGTTTCGTGAAGGTGATATGGAACAGAACTTGCCACAATGAGAATCGAATTTCTCGAGAAATCTCTACTAAACCTGTCAATATCTATAGGTATAAGGCACGCATACAGTGGATGGGATAATATGGCCGATATGGGATACAGCCTAGGCATAGAAGTAGGTTCCCCAATGCCCATTATTATAATATTTTATTCTATCGCACAATGCCATCCATCTCTCCTTACAAGAATTATACCAACTAACTTACAGGATAATTTATGCTGGGATGGATATCACATTATACTCGTATCTACTTATTTATATCTTAGTTGGATGACTATAATACTCGTAAATATACTCATTCTTTAAGGAAAAATATCAAAAACTAAATATTTAGATTAAAAGTACATGGTTGGCGCAGTTGGTTGAGGCGGCAGTCTCTCAAGCAGGAGGTGCCAGGCTCGAACCCCGGCGCTGGCGATGTATTCCACACTTTGGGATACAGGCTTTCAGCCTAGTGCAAGGTGTGCAGGGAAGTATTTGGATTTGTGTATGCAAGCCCAGATCATTAAAAAAAACACAAAAAAGACTAAATAATATAAGTTAAAAATATAAATAATATAAGATTAAAATCCATGAAAATGACTTTAGATTACGCGACTAGTATTCGAGGATTTGCACCCTCATCATCAGGCGATTGTGAATAAATTAAAAATGTCTTTTTACTGTACTTTATTCACAATCGCCTGATGATGAGAGTGCAAGTCCTCGAATACTATAGTCGCGAAAGCTAGTCATTTTTCTGTGGATTTTAATCCGAATATTCGTTTCACATTTTTTTTTCTTAAAAATGGACTTCCACCAAGTAGCAACGGTCGAAAACATCGAGATTACTTATTCTTTAGTTATGAAAAATGGCAGTTTTGGGAAATCTTTTCACCATTTTGAAAGATTTCTTTCAACTAACCCAACTCCATTGTAATCGATGTTTAAATACACTCTTCATTCACACTATAGAAATAATGGAAACATAATCAAATCACACACGGAAAAATAACACATGGAAGAAGTCTCACATGCCACAATATCACAAGAAAAAATAACGCATTTTTATTCAATATTTATTATACGTTTTGGATATTTTGATAAAAGATAAAATTCATACTTTTACTAAGGGTAGATTATATAGATCTTTTTTTTTTGTTAGGCATTCCACCCATAAAGAACGAGTGATCTCTGCCGTGTACTATTTAAAAGCTATCAGGAAACGAAACATGTTTATAAAAAGGACCGGCCCCTCAAACAAGTTTTTGATTTGAGTTAAGGAATTTCAGAATGCAAAGGTAAATACCGATATCTCTAGTTGACAAAAGGAATTGTATACTCACCGGGAATGTTGTACACTTTCTTCTTATTTCACGCTCGAAATCAACACGATTCATCAGTGGACATTCGAAGAAGACATGGTTAATTGTTTCTTCCTCTGCACCACAAGCACAAGAGGGAGAGTCGATTACCTTAATTCTGTGGAGGTGGGAAGCCACCATATAGATCATTAAAATTAACTATAATATATCAATTACAGTGTCTTGTAAATCATTTATAAATTTTGATCAAAAATGTGTTAGGGTATTTCTTCTTGTGAGATTTTTCCCTTGATTTTTTCCTGGGTGATTCTTTCCACACAGCAAAAATAACGTGATGTCTATTCTTTACAAGCTTTTTAATGTTGTTTGTTATTTTGATCTATTTCAATAAGGCATCAGTAATCTCATTGTCGTCCGTATAGAGTTATTATTAGGTAAATAAAGAGAGAATGTAATATCTAATATTACAATCTATTTGGAGTAATCCTGTCCCTTTATATTTAGTCTCAGTCTCCCAGCCAACCAGTCATTGTGGGAGACCTTCCTGGAACTGATGACCACTTCATATATTATCTAAAGTACCTATCTACTAAATATTTACCATACAAAGAATGCCAAACTTGGGCTCCCTAAAATCCAAATATCGTTATGCAGAAAATAATGATACTTATGAATGAAAATAATGATATTTATGAAAATCACAATTTGTGTTTTTTGTGAGACCATCGGGTTTTTTCTACATGTCGTAGTTGAATTTGGTAAGTAGTTATATGTAGGAGGTCTGGGTTCGATTCCCGGCCGCGGCAGATGGATGGACTGGAATTGGTGAATGTAACTTAAGTGTAAAGTGATGAGATTAGGCCATCCGACGATCAGTCATAAGCCTGATGGAGGGTCCATCCTTTGTTGTATATCTGTTAAGATATAACTACTTGTAACGATACTTGATTTAAAGAATTTGTCTGTAGGTTTATTATTGTAGGTATTTCATTTAAATTTTGAATAACTAAGTGAGAGAATCGATTTTAGACCGAATATCAAAAAAAAAAAATCTGCTAGAGTCACTGCGTCTTATCAAACAAATTACACCATTATATCTAACAAACTACGGGAATAATTTCAAGATTCAGTCAATTTCAGATTGGAATTAGGTATATTTTATCAAGAAAATTTACAAAAATCAATTTTTTATCACTAGACTCACTAACACATATTGCGATTCATCCATGTTTTAAGTCTTTGGATGATATCATCAGTATTAGCTGAGTAATCTTCCTTTTCCCTGTTCTTTTTCATGTTCGGTGACTATATTATATAGTCCCGCTATACCTTTTAAATTATTGCAGTTTGAAAACCCTTGTCCCATATTTTCCCGAGGCTACCTTATATTGAGATGGGGTCTACATAATATACTCGTATACCACTACATTATATAATATACATGTATTAGTTGAATTGTAACGTTTATTATATGATGAAAACCTTCGGCCATTAGAGTAATTAATTATTTGACTTTTCAATTTAGATTTACCTCCACAGGTTCTACTTAACAAATCTAATATATTCTACCTCTCTCAAATTGATGATGATGTGGTCACAATCATGTAGATTGGTTTGTACCAAGCATTTTAGTTCTTTCTTTCCACCCTGTCCTGTCGCTTTCCAATCTCTTTACTTCCGTGTAGGTGCGACAGCGCACCCTCTCAATAATCTGGTCCATATAATTGCTTCTCGAGGGACCTCTCACACGATATGTTGAATAATTGATTTTATGTATGACGAAATGTCAATCAGAGCCCTTTACACTCTGATTGGCATTGATCTGATAATGATATTGTCTACGATACTTTGTTTGATGATATGCTGTGATGAAATGATATTGTAAAAATTGACGAGTCCAGGTGCCCGAATGGGCCTACGGACGATAGAGAACAATAAAACAATGACTGCCCTCTGCCATTCCTTCTGCTATGGTGATGAGCACTGAGCAGGCCGGGGTGCCTGATGTTATAGCCTATCCATCGTGGTCCCTGTTGCGAAATCTTATTCAAGATTTGTCTTGTCTCTCCAGCCTTCCTCAACACTTCGCTGTTTGTGGGGTGATCTGTACAGTGAATCTTGAGCGTGCGTCTGTAGCATCAGATCTCAAAGGCTGAAAGACGTTCATACACAGTAAAAGTATAGAGGTATATATACGCGGAGACATTACCTGTAATTTTGGTTACGAAATGAAATCCTTTCGTATCGAGGCAGATTGTTCTAGGTACAGTTCTGAAACTTTTCGAGCTTAAATATGTATGTTTTAAATGTAAGTACTTTATCTTATTTTTCATTCTTATTATATCTTATAGAATCGGTCATATAGCGTGCCACGTGAAAAAAGTCGTGTTTGAAAGTGAACGAAAAATGTGAAAAACCTTAAATTCTCATTCATCAAGATAACAAGGTTCTGAGTTAGGGTGCTGCATGTAGCTTTTTGGCAACCGTAGTGGCAACACTAATTATATTTAATAGAAATGTCTTTGTTGCCAGCACATAAATTAGAGGACGATTATTTATACAAAGGACATAACACTAGATATACCTAGTGATCATATCGATAAATCCATGGTCATAGGGGGGATGTTGAGCGAAGAAGGCTTCGTGGAAAAGCCTTCTTCCTCAAACATGAGGCACAGGAGGATAGAGCCAGAGGGTATATACGTACTATATAAAGTTATCAAGGTATTGTCAAGTAATTATATGTTTGGTTATTATTGATTTCTGTGGAGATGTAATATTCATAATATACCACTTTATATGTATAATTGTTTATCAGGAATCAATCCTTATTAGTAGGCAGGCACTCTACACTCTACAGCCTGCGATATCACTTACACCTGTGTTCATAGTAGATACCTACTTTGCTTTTCATTAATATTAAGCTACTAACTAAGCTTTCTCTCAACGAAACCACACTAGTTCTCCCCCTCCTCTCCCAGGATCCCCACCACCCACTCCCCTGCCCTCTCATCTCATTGGAATCAATGGTTCAAGAATAACACTACTGAAGGCAGAAACACAATATTGTTTTGCTCGATTTTGAAATTAGAAAATTAAAAGTAGGCATATTGACATTTCATGAAATTTCAAAAAACTAGATCTAGACAACCTTACTAAATATGCTTTGGAATAAAATAGAGTAGATACATTGAACCTTTATCTAGGGAATGACTGTAAAATGTTTTATTTCCAGTATAGATTTCTCAAAAAAAAAATGTGAAAAACATCTCTGATCTTTTTTCAACTCGTTTCCCGAAGGTCGCCGAGATTTGTTTTGTATTGATAATACGCTTTTTTAATAATTTATCATACGATTTTTCATGCGGTTTTGAACATTTATGCCTCGAGAAATGACCATGACAACACAGTTGGGTCCCTAGCTTTAAGACCTAATCGAAATGGTCTCTGTCTATGTAGAATAACAGAGTTATTGATAAACACAGTTCATTGATAAGCTACTAGTAACAGGATCAGATCCATTCATATGAATAAATAAATAAAAAAAATACAATTTAATATATTACAACAAGAACGAATACAAAGGAATTTTGAAAAAATTAATGCCCTGCACAAAAACTATGGAATATGACAGCTGGCATGTTAACCTTCCAGATGCCTGTTTGTTCGTTAGGTTGCTTTTAAAGCACTAAAAGGGTCTTTTCAGACAGCTTAGCTGCGGGTGGTAACATAATAGTATAATTTTCTCTCTTGTTTCTATCGATCTAAAATAACAAAATAATAATATCTTGTTAAAATCTGCTGGTAACACAAAGAGCCATGGAGAGGAGAATGCGGGGTATTTCGTTGGGAGATAGACGGACAAATGAATGGATACGAGAGAAATCCAAGGTCACCCACGTGCGAGCAGCTGCTTTAAAATGGAGTTGGGCAGGACACGTTGCCAGACGATCAGATTCTAGATGGACCAAAAAGATTCTCGAGTGGCAATCTAGAATAAGCAAAAGGAGCTTAGGAGGACCTCAGGGAAGATGGTTTGACGATGTGAGGCGAATCGCAGGAAGCAAGCGGATGCAGCATACCCAGGATAGGGATCTGTGGAAAGTCAAAGAGGCTATGTCCAGCATTGGAATTAAAACGGCTGAGAAAGAAGAAGGTAAGCAAATAATATGTCTCCGTTGGTAAATTTATATTTGTGATTTTGTATCGAGTGGTTCATTATAAGCGTGAAGCTAAGATTGTAATATAAGCTTGGAGCTCGCTTGTGTTATTTGCCTGTGATTATTAGAATAGTAACAACCCACCGCAACCAACATATATGTATAGCTTAATATACAATATACATACATGATAACTTTCACAACACATGTTTGTCTAATACAACCTAATTGCCTACTCCCTCTCTTTCTCCCTATCTCTCTATCTATTACAATAATATTTTACTAAGGTTGTAGATACGGCCTTCCGCGGAATGGTGAAGAGCTTTACTGTATTGACGATATGTTGAATAATTGATTTTATGTATGACGAAATGTCAATCAGAGCCCTTTCTGATAATGATTATTGTTTTCGATATTTTTTTTTTTTTTTTTTTTTTTTAATAATAATAATTTCTTTATTCATCTCATCAATAAAGTACATATTATAACATAATTGAAAAAAAAATAACAAATATAATTAAAATCACCCCTCAAAATTGAGTAATGCTCGTGCTTTGAGGGAGAACACACACACACATGAAGCAATAAAAAATAATAAAGAAGATAGATATTAGTTAGTTAGTAAAGATAGTAAAGAAATACAAAGAGTAAAATATAATAATAATAGAATAAAAAAATAATAATAATAAATAAAATAAAGTGAGATTAAAACAGAATCAAAAGATAGACCAAAAATAATAAATTACAATATAAAATAAAAAAGCAAGAACAGTAGAAGAACAAAGAGTAAAAGTGTAACAACAAAACACAAAAATAAAAATTGTAAAAAATAAAGTAAATAAATAAAGTAAATAATGTGAGACTGAATCAGAAACAACGATACAATTGAAACAACTATATACATACATATACACATTCATACATGTTTACATAATATATGTACACACACACACACAATAATTGAATAATTTAATAATTTAATAATTTAACATTTGTTTGATAATATGCTGTAATATTGTAAAAATTGACGAATCCAGGTGCCCGAATGGGCCTGCGGACGATAGAGAACAATAAAACAATAGGTCTAAACTCTAAAATTTTCTATGTCCAGGAATCAGTTTTACACAGGAGAACTTTCAGAGTGCATATTTTGACTAACATTTTCACAACATGGGCATAATTTTCTGTGGCTACAATTTTTGTAGAAAATTTTCGCCTGTGGCGCATTTTTTGGTCATATTTTGTGAGGAAACAATTGTCATACCTATTGAACTAAACCACGAAAATTGATAGTTTTTTGTAAGTTTAGTTTTTGGTAAGGAGGTGTCACGGTCGGCAGTCCGTCAATTATTGCACCCCTATAATGTAATGAGTAATATTTGACCCTTCACTGGTCCATTTGCTGTCAATGTTTTATATTTGTGCTTCGTTAATAGAGATATATGGAGGAGTACGGGGGCCTATGTTCAGCAGTGGACGGGGATGGCTGGATAAGTAAGATAAGTAAGTAAGATAGAAAATTGAAATGTTGCGTTAGAGCAGAATCCTGGCTAAGACAAGGCTATTAAAAAAAGCAAATATGTACCTCTTTAAAAAAGTTTTATGTAATAGTGGTTGCATATAACCTGAAAATTCAGGCGCAGACATGTCGGGCACAAAAGCTAGTATTCAATATTGTGCTCTATGATTATAGGTAAATACTATATATATAGGTATATTGTATACAATATAACCACTTTCTAATAATATACACATATACTTGTATATAAATTAATGATTCTAATTAGAAATTAGATAGCACTTCTCACACACCAAGGAATATGAAAACACTCAAGTGTTTCAATATTGTTTCAATCAATTTCTAACACATTATTATCATTTATTTATTTATTTACATACTAACGATGTATAAGTGTTTGTATATTCATATTTATTTGTGGAAAACCTAGTTCAGCAGCTTAGTGTAATATAACTGAAAGATATCGAACACAAGATTGGCGCTACTGTTGACCGGTGACCAATGACATCGCGAGATTATTAACAGCATTACCTTGCCGATATTTTTTTGTTGATATTAATATTATGCGCAGGAATTTTGCTTAGATTTATTTTTATGCGTTTCGTTAGAATAATTACAAACTGACTCTGGTATTGGCGTGGATTAACATTAGCAGAGAATATACTTTTGTGTCAACAGTATTGACGTGTTTAATAAGAAAAGCTGTTGAAGATTAACTGTTGACGATTATTGACACAGCTCTACTGTTGATCAAAATGCAATATTGCAATAAAATAAGATGTTTGAATGGCATTTATAAAACTTGTGTAGGTACGACCCATTGCGACATACGGGATCGACTATAGGGCAGACACCACGGTGACGAAGAACGCGCTGAGAGTCTCTGAGATGAGGACCCTCAGGAACATTGCAGGGAAGACTCTCAGAGACATAATAAGAAACACGAAAATCAGAGAGATGTGTGAGGTCGAAGATGTCGTCAGATGGGGAAGGCAACGGAGCAGATATTGGCACGCGCATGTGGGGAGAATGGAACCATCCAAGCTCCTTCATATTGTGCTCCATGGCCAACCACAAAGTAGGCGACCCCCTGGGCAGACCACCAAAGACATGGAGTAACAGCTGGGAGTTGACCTCGCAGGAGGCTAACCGCTCTTAAACAACAGACCATGAGGCCTACATTAAGATTAAGAAGAAGAATAGTTCATCTAATGGGCGCTCTTAACAGAATGTGATGCCATGTATAAGTATAAGTATATTATAGTATATATTCCACCTACGCGTGAAGCTAATTGAAATTGTTAAGATCAAAGAGAGACACACCTGAGTAGAGTACCTATATTCGTACAGTAGGTGAGTTGTGTGGTGGAGTTAAGTATAAGGAGAAGAATGTACTAGTCGTATGTAATCATATAGCCTTGTACTTAATCATTATGTTGTATTGGAGAGAGAACTTCATACTTATTATGCTCCTTATGTAATTCAATATTTGACACAAGTAGATACCTGCAGTGCGTACCTACAGGCAGCAGGCGGAGGTTAGCTGCAAGTGGAGTTCAAGATTATATTGTTGGTAGCCCCGATTGTACAACATTGTCATAAGAGCTGTCAAAGGTCCGCAATATATATATTTTTTAAATATAAAAATGAATATAGGTTTATCGAAATAAACCCAAATACATCTTTATATACTTCACAGAAATCTTAAAAGCTTGTGTTGTGAAGTGGAGTAAGTCGGGGATTGAACCCGCGCCCACTGGATTAAAATTCGAGCGCCTTACCAACCAGGCTACCGACCACCTCGTCTAAATTAATTCGTCTAATTATCAATTCGTCTAAAATAAATTGATTATGGACGAATTAAAACAAATTGATTTTAGACGAATTGATAATTAGACAAATTGATTTTAGACGAGTTGATTGCGGAGCGACTCAGGACGTCAGCCACCAACTAAAATGTCCCCTGATGGGAGAGAGCTGCACCCCTGGGGACCCGATTCTACGGAATGACAAGGCGATGTATGTCCCCGTATATTGTAGTGGCAGGGTATGACCCACCCGGACACGTACAGTAAGTATTATAAATATGTTTTAGAAATAAATTTAGATAGTGAAATAAAAAAATACGTAGGAACCTATTAAGGTACACCTACATAAGAGTCTGAGCCTGAGTGGGTATTACAGGCATCTAATTATTTAGGAGTTACCTACTCGTTATAAGGTCTTCCCAAGTAGCTGCCAGGTATACACGGAATACCTATATCATTATTATTATTGGGTAGAGTACCTATTATTATATGTAGTAATCATCCCCTCCCCCCTGCCCCCCCTCTCTAGCCCCCTCCACCCCCACCCCCGGATCCTCGTGTAAGATAATAGCGGGCTTTTTAAAGCTTCTTGTCTGATATTAAATTTACATTATATACATGCCTACTTATATATTACCTACATATAATATATACCCGTGTTATTGTATGGAAATTATTATTAAATTAAACTTAAGTAGCTGTAGATAGGTATCAACTTACATAATTCTGCTGGAAATCGGATAACATAATGTAACGCAGGCCCTGTGACAACTTGTGCAAGTTGTTCGAATACATACGGAATTTAAAACATTTCGTCACAGCAGCTCTCTCATGTACAGTCAATTCTTTTTTTCGGGTGATGCTACTTTCCATTATCAAAATGTTGCGGAGCCGGCAAAATGTTTTGAACGGTTATCGATGGGAGTCAATGTTTTCAGAAGTAGCGGGTTTAGAAGCCCGGGAATGCTAATTGTATATTTATAACGTGATTTGAACATACTACGCTGAATGAAAATTTTCATTCCCATAAAAATCTACGCACAATAATTATACGTGTAAGGATATAAGTCTGGTGATCTGTTCTCTCTGCCTACCCCGCAAACCGCGTAATTTTTTACGGGTCTGAGCTAGTATAATAAAAAATAATATGACTGTACAACAGGTGCCTACTAATAATAAGAAAAAATGTAATTAAAATGGAAAAAAAAAAAAAAATGAGAATTTGTTCAATTTTTTTTTTGCAAGATTCCACACGATATACCTACAGCCCAGCATATTATATGAATTTAGAGTTTATGGATAGACCAGTTGGTCAGCGCGCACATTTCTTATCAGGGGGTACCGGGTTCGAATCTTAGTACTGACGATGTTCTCCACTAAACGACACAATCTTAGCTTACGGTGAAATATGAAGGATAGTAGGTATCTCAACAGATATACAGCAAAAGATGGACCTTCCAACAGGCTTATGACTGATCGTCGGCTGGCTAAATGTCATACTTTATACTTAAGAAACATTCAGCAATTCCAGTCCACCGTCATGTCAGTCCGTTGACGAAATGCAGTTTTGGACAATTTACATCCAGACTTGCATTGAACTAATCTACATCTGCTTTAAGTTTTGTTTTGTAACCATGTGCTTGGTGACTTCATTCTTGTTTTCTGTAATTTATGTATCGCATTTTGTTTAATATGTAAACCTGACGATTCCGAGTGCCTTAAATGGGGCCTACATATGATTAGAGAACAATAAACAACAATCCATCTGCCGAGGCCGGGAATCGAACCCAGACCTCCAACCTTTGAAAGTAGAGAAGTAGAAGAAGCATTATATCACCAAAAATATTGTGTTTCGTATAAACCTGGTCGTAGAAAGTGCATCGAAAAACTAAAAATGAACATTTAAACTTATTTGTCAAACGGGTTTACAACTAGACAGTATATGCTATACATAAATATTATTCTCCTATGGAAGCTGTATTGTGTACTGTACTGTTCTCTCTTCGTTTATTATTTAAGTTGACTATTAAGCTCGTTATTGTAGGTATTATACCTACTGTAAGAAGGCTGTGTGCTGTAAGTAGGTTAGGTTAGGTTGTATAAAGCATAGCGTCACGCAGTCTCCCAGCGTCGGCGGCGGCGTCGCGAGGTCATCAATAATGGACGTTAAACGTTCCTGAAGCTTTCCTGAATATTATTTTCTCCACAAGACAAAGTTCTACATAATTCTCTACTCTGTGACCTACCATTACCTCTCTGTCTCTACCTTTACCTTTAATTAACTACAATTTATTTTGTTTACCGCACATATAAATTAGACTACATTATTTATCACTTTATTTCTCGGGTGTATTCATTATGGTGCCATTATCATAACATTATCTAATTAAAGGTTGCATCAATTTCTATTATCAGCTTCAGGTACAATGCAAATACTGCTAATAACTGATTTAGATTCCTCTTTTTCCTTCTTTCTCCAGACATGATTTTTATGTACATGATACTGCTCTTAATTTTAACTTAATGTGTGGATGGAAGAGGTAAAAATATATATTTGCTCGAACAAATGTTACCATTGCCATAAAACAGGACATAACCAATAGCAATAGAGTGTAATCTTATTTGTTAGATATAATATTCACCTATGTGTCTACTGCCCCAGAACAGACTCTGGCCTAGTGGGGCAGTACAATTTCCCATGTATCTTGTTGTCTTATGTATGTTTATTTTTTATTTTTTTTTGTGTTTATATATTATGAGTGTGTATATGTATATGTATATGTATATATGGGAAATAAATCTTCATTCATTCATTCAGATAAATTAGACTGCGAATAGCTCAAAGAAAAATGGAGAGAATAGTGTTGGGCATTAAACTGCAAGACAGGAAGAGGAATGACTGGATACGCAGCCAGACTAAAGTGACTGATGTGGTTGAGAGGATAGCGGTGCAGAAGTGGAGATGGGCGGGGCACATTGCAAGAATGCAGGACAACAGATGGACGAGGAGACTGCTGGAGTGGAGACCAAGGGGTGGTAAAAGACCACAAGGGCGACCACCTACCAGATGGATGGACGACATCCAGAGGTTTGCCGGACCCCAGTGGATGGGAATCGCACAGGAGCGGGAGAAGTGGAGGAGAAGAGGGAAGGTCTATGTCCTGCAGTGGGCAACCGCGGGCTGATGATGATGAAGATTATAGAACAGTGTTTCTCAAGCTTTTTTGTGCTATGCCTCACCTAAGCTTTCCTAAAAAAATTAGCACCCCCTACGTCACGCTGTCGCGACAAAACCATCAAAATACGAATGACATTTCGTTGTAAATTATTTTTAATACTAAAAAATCGAATTATTGTTAATAGGTAAAAACATATAAAGAGGAACTGAAATTCACATTTTTCTATTTTAAATGCCTAATTATTTATTAAATTTAATGAGATACTCGATATACTCGTAAACCACAATATAGTATATAGGAATACGGTTAACCTATAATAAACTGCGAACGAGATAATTTTAGAATAACACCCTGTGGGTGTGGGCACCACGTTGGGAAACACAGATTTAGAACCTTCCGATTTCATTATATATTTTCAAGCACCCTGTGAAGTGTAGGTGGGTACTTAATGTATTTCTAAACAGTTTATATGTACATACTTTATTCTATTAGAATTATTTTATGAAAAGCTTCTAAAACCAATGAAGGATGAGATCATTAGGCAAAGTAAAATCCTTTCAGAGAGGAGCTTTATATAGGCTTGCCTGAATCATTCATGTCCTGCCCCCCCTACCCCTCCCTCCTAATTCCCTCTCCCCCCCACACCTACATGTCTGCACCCCTCCTCTCCCCACCTTCATGGAGATACACACATTATAATATATTATTAAGTAAGTCTACATTTATTTATATTACATGTATTTCTGTATTTTGGTTTTTATTTTTTTCTCGTTCAATCGTAGTTTTAAGATAAACTAACGTTTCTGTACATCATTTAAAAAAGCATAAAGCAGAGAGGTTTTTTTTACCAGTTTTTTATCGAAATAAACCCAAATTCACCTTTCTACACTTCACAGTAAGCTTTAAAAGCTTGTGTCGTGAAGTGGAGTAGGTCGGCATCGGGGATCGAACCCGCACCCTCTGGATTAACAATCGAGCACATTACCAACAACCCTACCGACCACCACCAATTAAATAGACTGAAAACATACTCAACTAACAGCAAAGAATGACAGAATTAAGGGCTTATATTCACTCAGCAAAAATCGTTCTATTTTTGCTTCAACTTTTTAAAATTTTGTATGAGAATGTTAAAGCTCAGTAAGAATAACGTAAGCGACAAAGTGAATTATACGTAACCTGGGAAGAAATTTAAAAATCTAAAACAGCCGATTTGTTAAAATTATAATTACCAGTATTTTATTACTTTTATATCTGAAAAACTGAACGGAAAATCTTCAGATCCCGTAAATTTATGGGGTACTTTAGAAATTATTTTTTATTAAAGGAATTTCCAAATCCTGTAATTATAGAACAGCCGATCTGTAGTCCATACTTTCATCTATCACTGTTTTCAGTTTCAAAACGATTCCCTCAGTATCAGTTGAGTAAAATTCAGGGCGCCGAAGCCCCCTGACAGCATATAGGGCCTTAAGAAGTCAACTTTCTTTACGATGACATTGGGGTAAAACAACTTGAGTAATTCGATATTATTTTTGTCAATAAAAAGTGAAAATCTAGAATATCTCGAAAACCGTAAGACTTTGGACTAAGCTAAAAAATAAGTCTTTAATTCTTACCTAAATAAAAGTAGGTCCAGGTAGAGCAAAGACCGTATAGACCCACTAGACAGCTAGACTCACATACCTTACAATTCTTTATCTTCTTAATTGCGAGAAGATTTTTCACAGAATGTCTGCCCTTTTCCTTTGCCAGTATTTTTAAACCCCAGGCACATTTATCACCTAGGGATGTACCTGAAGATATCACTCTGCCTAAATGGGGTCGTCGTGGGTTCTACTCCTGTTGAAAAATAAGTGTTTATTTCCGTAATGCGCTTTTAGAATCACACAAATTATTTTCCGATTTTACTGAATACGGTAGAAAAAGATCTTTCAGGGCATCTAAAATACTATTTAAAAGTACGCATATTTACATTTCAGAAATTTTTAAAAACGGGAGACCTTAGATCTCAACAACCTTACTAAACATGTTTTGGAAAAAAATAGAGTAGATACATTGAACCGTAAGGGAATGACCGGAAAAGATTTTTTATGTGTTACAGATTTCTCTAAAAAAATGTGTAAAATACCTCTGATTTTTTTCCGAAAGACAGAAATAGATGGCGGGTGTGTTAAAAATACCACCCTCTCCCTTCAACAGTTAGAAATGCAACAATACATGGGTACTTAATATACATGAAATTTGACAACACAGCCGTCGCTCCTCGTGGTGTAGTGGATATGATCCCTACTATGCGAGACGAAGGTCTGGGTTCGAATCCCAGCCGGAATGAACTGAAATGGCGAACGCTTCTCGAGTGTAACAGCCAGCCGATGTCGATCGTAAGCCCGACAATGTTCATCCTTAATTCTTCTACACTGTTGTGGGAATACTACAGAAACTTGTTTCCCGAAAGTAGCGGATAATTTTTTTTTGTCCTTCCTACTAATGTGCTTCGCTGGCTCGACGGAGTGACGGCTGATTGCAGAGCGCTGGGTGTGAACTGGAGGACCGCTGTTCTGGATAGGAGAGGATGGCGACGGATTTTGGAGGAGCCACCAAGGGTTGTAGAGCTATAGAGAAGAAGAACTAATATGTATGATTTGATATTGATTTATTATCCTATTTTAACATATCAATGTTATTATAATAATAAAATAATGAATGAAAAGACAAGAATGTTTGCAGTAAAACTTCAACAGATGGAGTAGGGGGGCAATAAAGATTTTAAACTGTCGTAACTCCGCGAGGAATAGAATGGATCGGTGCTTAGAGTAAAGTGAGGAGAGAATATACTAAAGTAATATAAAGTTACCAGGTGCATGACTGTGAGGAGAGAATATACTTAAGTAATATAAAGTTACCAGGTGCATGACTGTGACATAAAATCCCAAGTATCTCTCTTAAGTATTGCTTAAGTAGACGTGATTCCATGACGGAATGTTATTGTCTGCTTGTTAGTAGCTAACTCTAGAATATAATCCACCCTTCACTTTACGATTATAAAATGTTACGCAATAGAATTATGCAAAATTAGGAACAAGGTCGTAGCAAGGAATTCATTTCAGGGGGAGGGGTTCGAGCTCTGGAAAATGTAATATCGCCCAATGTAATAAAAAATACTTTTTTTTTCGGTAATTGTTGAATTAATTAATAACATGCGTCCGTCCCATCATGACATATGGGATAGAAATGAGAGCCGACACCAACCTGACAAAAAGTCTTCTCAGAGTAGCCGACATGAAAACCCTACTTTCCATCGCGGGCAGAACACTTAGAGATAGGATCAGAAATGAGGCTATACGCTCTGACTGCGATGTCGAGGATATAGTAAGGTGGGGGAAAATAGAAGACGCTTCTGGAGGGACCATGTCGACCGAGTGGATGACACCAAAAAACGGATAACGCCACTGGAAGTATATTACCCGGAAGACCACGCAAGAGAGGACAGCTGGACCTCCTCATCCCAGGACAGCCTGCCATCACAAACAGGTCACCCGACCTAATGCAAGAGGAAGAAGAAGAATTAATAATATTATAATGAATTACAAAAACGATGTATAAGCAATAGTGGTTACATAAAATCAAGGCGTTATCCCTTCAGGTACGAAAGTTATAAAATGAAACAAGGCATAATAAGGCAGAATGCACGTGCCACAAAAATATATCTAAATAGCTGTGTGTACCTACTTTCCTACTCATATATTTTATATTATCTTTCTATACCTCACGCTGCGTTCCTTGCAGAGAAGACAGACAGCCCTATCCTTACGCACACTCCTAGCCTCCGTCACTTTTATGCAATTTCTCATACACGCTCTCCGATTCCTTTTATTTAAAACGCGTCCATCCTTGATCTGTCGACATGATCGGACCAGGTCAGTCTCGGATGGCCGCGTTTCCTCACCACTCTTCGCTCACACAAATATATATTTTTATTAAATACATAATATATGGTATTCCACATAATGTTTGTTACATAAACAACTGTAAGACATATTAGAAAATAAAACCAACATCGCCATGTCATAAAATATCAGAGTTTTTATAAAGAAACAAAAAGTGAAGGAATTATTGAAGCGAATCTTAAGATAACAATTACCACACCAACTATACTTCATCCACATTAGGTACAGTAACTTGTATCGATGATGCGCATGCGCTCAAACTTTACAAACTATCATACAAAAATTAATATAACTATAGTTGTGTCCATAATATTCATAGTCGATAGACAAATTGAAAGAAATAAGGCAAAATGGGGTATTTGTATATCTTAATGGCGAAAATTCTTGCATACCGTCGTGTTTGGTATCTCACGAAAGCGCTTGTAGGGAGTATGAACACCCCTACCTATGTATACCTCTTAAGGTACATTAGATCCTAAGACATTTGTATTGTATATATCTTTCTGTTTATCATTTTATAAATTAGTCCACAATAAACCTTGGTCCCAACAACACGCATTTTACTTATAACAACCTTCTGATAACTATATAGTATCGCCTTACACTAAAGTGGAGACATCCCGACGTGATATACAAAAAAAAATGTCTACCTGCTCGATACCTACTCAATACAAGTGTGACCGTGTTCAATGTGTTAATATATCGATCAACATAATACAAAAATGTGTCTTGAAACTAATACTGACGACAAAATTCACGAACAATGCCAACGACCAAGTATAAAACTTCTTCGGGAACGCCGTGCCAACATTAACGACAAATTAATCTTGGAGGACTCCACGGTATCTGAAGAGTGATGCGACCAACATCCTCTCAACTTCCCGGACCACAACAAGCAGACGAACCAACATCCAACATGACATCAGCCTGCTTCATCAGCACACTCATCAACGTGCTTCAACAACTCAACATTCTCAATTCGTCACATCGACTGATGAACAACAGCATCTACAGCATTTTCATCAACTCTTTGAAGATGGTCAACACCATGACAATGGTCAACGCCACGACGAACATCATTACATCAAACGAAGATCTTCATCAGCACACTGGAATGATTTGGAACTTGTACGGAAGGCTACGCAGCCACGCTACACTCCAGTCACGACCACGGCAACTAGCCGGTCGGCAACTAGCCGGTCTATCCAGCCACTGATGCATCATCATCACACTCGACAGCATTTGCGAAAGGCATGCTCGTCACCATGCGAACTACGCACAACAACGTCTGCAAATCAGACAACAACAAAACACAACGTCTGCAAATCAGACAACAACAAAACAACAACGTCTGCAAATCAGACAACAACAAAACAACAACGTCTGCAAACCAGACAACAACAAAACAACAACGTCTGCAAATCAGACAACAACAAAAACAACAACGTCTGCAAATCAGACAACAACAAAATTATGTGCAAATCACATACAACAACGTGTGCAGATCACACGGCTCCATCATCTCAAACCAGCTCACATCAGCTGCATTTTCGCTTCGAGAAAACACTGTTCAACAAGAACGAAGAAAGGCTCGAGAAGAAGACGAAGACTTACTGATGCTAACTAAGCAAGAAAATCTTCACTTTCATCATGCCTCAAATCATATAACGAAGCAAGAACTACGACGTCCAACGAGGACATTTTGTTTTATTTTATTTCATACAATATTCAAAGTTCTAACTATATCAACTCATATCTTTTTTTGTATACATAATATGTTAACCAACATTTTTATCTACCTAATATTAATAATGTTAACTAAAATGCTTATTTCCTAGTATCTAACTCAGGATATTGTGCAACCATATGTGAATTATTATTATTATTACTGACCCTTATTTTTGTCAACGTGACCAAACCATATGTCCTTTAACATACGATATAACTATACCTACGCATTATGTTAACTATTATACACTGATATATTATACACCATTTTTTTTATGTGCAATTCTTAAAATTTGTGTATCGATTATATAATTTCATTTTAACTATAATTTTAAATGTGTTATGTTACACTCAACGATTTTTTGCTATTTTGTTATATAAATCAATTTGTTTTTGGAAGGTTGCAAAGACCACACATATGTCTTATGTCTTTACAAAATAATGTTATAATTTGACCATTCTTGCCTCAATGTAAATCTTTTCAAGTTATTTTTTTGCCATGTGTTACAAATACCTACCTACATTATATTTTTAAGACCCTTAACATATGATTTCTTATACTGAATATTTTGTTTCAATGGTTTATCTTCGAATTATTTATTACCTACTATGTTTTTCGGATCTCAAATCTATATGTTATGTACCTATACGATATCAACAAGATGTTTTATTATACAAATATGAATGAACTAAACAATGTATTATGATAAGTTAGTTAGCTTATTCTTTAGCGACTAATATTTCATACAATTTATTTTATAATCATGCTTTTTCTAAACTTTATGTAACGCTATCACTAGGCAGGGAGGATTGTAGGGAGTATGAACACCCCTACCTATGTATACCTCTTAAGGTACATTAGATCCTAAGACATTTGTATTGTATATATCTTTCTGTTTATCATTTTATAAATTAGTCCACAATAAACCTTGGTCCCAACAACACGCATTTTACTTATAACAACCTTCTGATAACTATATAGTATCGCCTTACACTAAACGCTTCAGGAGTAGAACTCACATCTTTTGACAAATTTTTCATTCCGACTATTCTTGGTGGGAGGCGCCATTAAATGAAGGAATCCAAGAACCCCTGGTATTTGGTATCATTTAGAAGAACGTGAAAAACAGTTCTAAGATGTGAAGTCATAAAATCTTGTTTTATTATTTTCTTCATTCAACGAAGCACAGACAGTCTGACAAACAAAATATAAATATTTTCAAAAATCAACACCACTTGGACTAGTTAAGACTCAAATATTCTCACTACGTATAGCGCAAACACAAAACTGTGAAAACATCATGAAAGTTTAACGAATACCGGACTTTTAAAAGAAACTAAAAAAAACACTTCATATCCTAAAATCATTAGTAATAGATATCCACTCCTTAGCAGATGGCGTTAGCATCTGAAATATCTAAAATAATTTCCAGCTGTAGCATATATACAACTTTCAAAATTACACAATTGACAGCAGAATGTGGTGGAATGGGTGAATGTTGACCTGGCAAAGCCGACTCGTAAGCGTCTAAACACCCATCCCGCTTCCTCCCCATGGGAGTTCACATAACGCTACATTTTTTTTATTTATTTATTCAAGGTACACATACAGGCATTACTTATGAATTAATTACAATATTAGTATACTACATGTAGTGTTCAAGTAACCCCCAGTTATTAGTGTACACAATTAGCTAATCGGTCAATAGTAATTACAAACATTATGTGAATGATGATGCCTCTCGTCTCTGTTGAGGAGAAAACTGTAATAGATATATTAACATTGATACATTCTCAACTTGAACGTAGTATACTTGTGTTTTATTATTGTGTGGTAACATTTTATTTGTATTAATCTTACAGGAGCTCTCCCCTCACCCCCTCTCTCCCCCCCAACCCCTCCCCCAATCACTTCAACAAAATACCAAAGTAAAAGAAGTAATGTAGAAAAGCTCCATTTAATAGATCAATGTTGTGAAAAAACATGTTGTTTGGATTGGATGGAGAGGGGAGTATAAGTATAAGAGTTCAGTTATAAAAGGATGAATGTTTGTGTTCAGATCGTAAAGCTAATAGTTGGTGTATTTATTGATTCCATCTGCCAGGATTTATGACTTTGTTTGTTTGTCTTCTTATTGTACTTAAGTATATATACCTATGTATACTACCTAACATATATATTATACGTGAATTGTTTACTACATAAGTATAATACCAAATAATACTATGTAGTCCAGTATGACAAACAAATACATAATAGATATTTTATATTTATTAGATGTTTTTAACCAATATATTATTATATCAGAATATACAGATATACGTCATATACTAGAGTGTCCGGTGTGGCTCAAGTAATTCTCAGATATACAAATAGTACAGTTTTTACTGGGTACACTGCTAGTCCTACGAAAAAAAATATGGAACATTTTCATCCAGAGATAATTTAGTATGAATTATCTTTGTTCTTTGATTTTGAAGGTTTCTTTATTTTGTGGCGACATTATAAAATTAAAACAATATCACTTTGTTTACACCACTTTTATATTGACCAGAGTCAACATCTTTCGAGAACAAAGTTCCCTTCTTCAGGACTAATACAAGAATTAGTCAGTAGAATTGTATTAGTCCTGAAGTAGGGAACTTTGTTCTCGAAAGATGTTGACTCTGGTCAATATAGAAGTGGTGTAAACAAAGTTATATTCTTTTAATTTAAAAAAATATATTATTACCACCCATTTTCTCATCAATCAAATCTCATAAAAATTGTTCTAAAATAGTTATGAAAATCCGTTAAAATACAATTAAATAAGAAAATCGATTTTGAACCTTAATGTCGTGGGAAATGACCGTGACGTCATAGTTGGGCTCCTAACTTTAAAGATAGGTAATAGGTTATATCGATAATATGCATCAAAATCTAGGGAATAACCGTAAAAGTTTTTTGAATAAAGCGTAATTTTATTTTATTTTGATTTGATTTTTTAATTTTAAAATAAATCTGGGTCAACGGGGATCAAACCCGCGCCCACTGGATTAACAGTCGAGCGCGTTAAGGCCACCGACCACCTCAATTAATCAACCCCAAAAAATGGAAAAAATGCTATTTTTTCCATTTCATTATGCGATTGTTCGTGCGGTTTTGAACCTTATAATACCGTGGGAAATGACTGTGACGTCATAGTTGGGTCGCGAACCTTAGTATGTACTCCCAACCGATGCATAGCGTACTACCGGTTGGATGTATTGTAAATACCTACATATATAGGTTATAAGTTAATCAATTAATCTGGACTACACAAAAAACACTTCTTAAATATGAGAGTCTATTTTTTATTTTTTTAGGTTATTGCTCCCGTAATTCGCCTAAGGATCAAAGAAAAAAACTTGAACAAAACTCATCAATAATTTCATAAGTAGCTATCGATCAAGAAAACCTGATAATGTATAAAATATAATATTGGTAATGAATTTTATATGAGGTTATTAGGAGCCACCCCCGGGTAGGTACTTTCAATATTATTATTAGAGACCGGATTATATGCAACTTAAAATGGTTGAAATATGCATGCAAATATGCATCACAAATGCTCGAAATATGCAACATTAATTTAAATAAATACATCAAATACTACAAGGTTATATTGAACTTAATTTTTATTTAATTTATGTTTGGTGTCGTTTGGAAGACCGCAAAAAACAGTTCTACGATGGGAAGTTATAAAATTTTGCTTTAAAAAAAACAATTATCAATTAGGTATTTTTTTATTGAACTACTTTATTTACCCAATAGGTGCATTTTCAACTAGACACCAACATTTTTGTTTTTGAAACGTTTAAATTTTACAAACACAGTTAAAATTTAAGAAAATACACTTAAATATGCATGATCCATCGGTTGAAATATGCAAAATCCTGAATAAATTGCCAAAATATGCAAATGCATATGCTAATATGCAAATCCGGTCTCTAATTTTTATCCTCCGATCTTCAAACAAAATGTAAGTACACCCGAAGTTATAAGAAAAAAACAATATTTTCCTATGAAATTATACCTGAAGACTGAAGTCTGTAGTGAAGTGTTACTCGCACTGCAAAGTTCAAAAGACGTTGTAGAAAAATCGATAAAACTTTATAAAATAAAAGTTGCCTTAACAAGTTTGAAACATGAAACGAAACTGAAAAAAACTCCTACAGATTTAGGAACTCAGCTGCGCGACTCACAGACGTGTGCACTGTGCAGTGAGTGGAATATACAGTGTGGAAAAATTAGGCGGATTCGATTTGAATTAAACTTTGCCGAGTTTTTAATCGCAAAATTCTAAAATTGCGAAACAACTGCAAGTCAAAGAGAGTCTTTTGAACGTCGGTACATGGTGTAAGTCCATTTTTAAGGTAAAATGAAAATATTTAGTTTAGAATCCACAAAAATGACTTTACATAGATTACGCGACTACTGTTCGAGGATTTGCACCCTCATCATCAGGCGATTGTGAATAAAGTAAACAGGAATATATAGAGACAGTGACTATTTACAAGAATTGAAACAATATATTGGGAGAAGCCCGTTATTAAGAAATGTAAGAAGGTAGGCAGTTTAGAAAACAAACAAAAAACTCATTATATCCTTTCTTCGTCAAAAGAAACTTAACCAGTTGTTATGAATGTGTCGAAATTATGCTTCTTTTTCGGTGGATGCAAGTTGTAAACTGATATTTCGTATGGGATTGCTTCTCTAGTACCTACAATTCCTCTATATGCTACTGACACTCCTGTTTGTTCTCCATTTAACAGTTTATCGATTGAAATTTCAGTCTTGATATAAGATCCATGATCTCTACAATTCTGGTGCTACGTCTGATTTCCTCATTTCTTATTCTGTCCTTCATACATCCACTAAGCACTAAGCGATAGTTTATACAATATAAGTAATACATATAATAAGAAACAGTGTACGCAAGCAAGTAAACACAACAAGGATTAGTACTTCCCAAGTTCACCTTCCACGCCGCATTGTAGACTCTACAGCTACACTAACACTACAATACACAAATACATACTAAGTATTAAAGTAAACCTAAGTCTTTAACTTCCTTTAGCAGGAAGGATAATATATACATATACATACATAATATAAATGTAGATGCAAGTATAGCACGACGAACACTAGATGGATGCAAATAGAGGCGCTAATGGATCTCAGAATCAGGTTCACTAGAGTGCCAATCCATGAACAATGTATGCAGTAGACTGAGATGTAATCCTGTCTTAGTTTAGAGTACCTATGCAATTATGCATATTGAGATTTCATCGATTAAAACGGGAGACCTTAGATCTCGCCAACCGTTACTAAATAATATCTTTATAATAATAATATCTTTATTCCAGATCTGGAGGTGGGATGTGCAAGCCTCTCAGGTCCATATTATGATACATATTCATATTCATATAAAAATACAAAATACAAAATAAAATATAAAAAATTGGTTAAGTCACAACATACTCAATACAGTATAGTTAATACATATTCAATACGGTATAGTCAAATCAAATGTAAAAATTGGTATGGTCAACAGAAAAGACATAATAGGTATAACATCTACTAGGCATAAGGTATAAAAGCATATAAAAAATACAAAGGAAAAAAAATATATAAAAATTGGCATAGTGAATACATATTCAATACGGTATAGTCAAATCAAATGTAAAAATTGGTATAGTCAACAGAAATACTTTGGAAAAAATAAGTAGATGCATTGAACCAAAATTAACCCCAAAAAACGGTATTTTTAGCATTTTATCATGCGATTTTGAACCTTAATGCCATTGGAAACGAGCGTGACGTCATACCTAGTTTGGTCGGGAGCTTTAATATCTTAGATGTTTTTTCTCTCATGAAATCGTTAATATTATCTTTTCGCTTTTGTAAACATTGTCTTTGTTTTAATTACGCCTATTTTTTTAAGTTTGTTGTAATCTCGCCGTCGATTAGCGATCGCAGCGCCATCTACAATGAAATTAGAAATTAATTATAGCCTATCAACTCATTCTCTCTCTTCTACATTATCCCTCCATTTTCTAAACCCATCCCTTCATTCTGTTTATTCTTCCCTATGTAATATTAATTTTTGCTACGGATTTTTGTACACAGCTACGATTCTACGCCTATAAGTTGCGTCGGGAGTCTTAAACCAGCATTTAATATAGGATATTGGGAAGTAACCTTTGTCAATAGGTTCTATTTCCCACCGTAAGTCACGTAATTTAAGGAAGTTTGTTGTTGGTGTGGGATATGGCTGCCTGGTGTCAATATACCTACACGTGTGTGTATTGGAAAGTAGAAGTAAATATGATTATATAACAAAGTTGGATCAAACAAAATTGTCAAGTTTGTGAACTCAATTATCGCGCGGTGCTGTTCCTAATCCCGCCCTGGTGTTGTAATCTACTTACATAATTCTGGTGGAAGCTGGGTGAGTGGGTACGCATGTGATGTAGGAACGTGGCAAGTCGTTGGAATACAAACGGAATTTAAAAAACATTTCAAGATTGCGGGGCTTTCAGCTATTATCGAGAATTATTCGGTTAATTATACCACTTTTTTTTCAATGAAATAATATTGCTTAATAAAATCCACAACACTTGACATTACGATCTTACAAAATGTTTTGAATTTTTATCGATAGATGTCGACATTTTCAGAATAGATTAAGTTTACCAGGTAAACATTAAGCTCCGTTATGTTCAATTTGTTTATTCTAATTTGTAAAGTGAAGTGGTAATTATTGTAAATCAAATATGTTTAAGTAGAATAGAAAATACTATGCAATTAAAAAAAATTGCACCCGAATTTACGTTCAATAATTATACGTGTAAGGACAGGGGAGTCTGGCGATTAGTTCTCTCTACCTACCCCGCAAACCGAAGGGTGTTTCGTGTGTCCTGGACAGAACATAGAACCAAGGAGTCCATATTACGGGAGTTCCGCATAGATAGTCGGCTCTCCACAATATGCCAACAACGGATACATCGTCTTTTTGGACATATATCAAGACGCGAAGAGACCAACCTAGAAAGAACGGTAATGCTAGGCAGCGTACAAGGCAGGAGACCGAGAGGCAGATCGCCGATGCGTTGGAGCGACCAAGTAAGAGCAGCCACAAATACCACTCTACACGAGGCCGCACATCTGGCCATGGACAGAGACTCATGGAGGAGGATCGTCAACTTCGGGAGTGAGAGTCGCGACCCTCAGTCATGAGCATAAATGTCACCAGCAAGTATAGGAGGTTAATGATATCTGTTCTCACTGCCTGCCCCGCAAACCGCGTCATTTTTGACGGGTAACAGCTAGTATAATATAATACTGTGTGATGTACAGTGTACACCACCTCCACCTGCCAACCATGATCCTGTAGTGTATACAGTGTATACATAGTGTACACAGTGTACAACAGGCGCGAAACTACCTAAGAACACGATTCCCATCGAGTTACCTTTTGTATAAAATAATAGGTATAATTGTGTCTAATCTGACGTAATCCGAAATAAGAAATGTTAGCCCCGGCTTCCCTTCTGCAGAAATCCACCCTTCACGACTGGTGTACAATGATGTACATACATCTTATAATAATATTAGGTAAAAGGAATCACAGAACTTCTCTCACGCAGCTCTCTCCTACAAGATGCCTACCAGTATTACCATTCTTTTCTCTCAACCTATCCCACAAAGGACGCGGGGTGGGAGGATAGACAGATATATATAAAAAGAAATACTTTCCAAATCCTTGCAGGTGTTCAATCACCTTGTTCAGCATTCTAATAAAATTGATTCTTACCTGAAACAAAGAGAAAATAACTAATTAGTTAATTGTAGGTGAAAAATGTGTTGCTTACCTATGTTCCCTGGAGGAACGATATCTTTAAGATTTCTAAGTAAGACCAACTCATTTGTTTAAATAGGTAATATTATAAAAACATAAGGCTTCATTCTAAAATGTAAAAATGAATACATTTTTGGACAAATCTTTAAGTAAATATGATACTTTTATTAGAAAAATTTCTTTTTTTTTTACAACAAACATGTTTATTAACAAAATTTTCACTACTAATGCAAAAGTCACAAATTAAGATCTTTGTCGAAAACCTAAATTATTTACTTTGAATTTTGGATTGTTTCGTCAAAATTGAGTAAGTAGTTTGAGAGATATTCTGAAGAAACCCAAATGAAAAATGCTTATTCTCCTCAATTTTCTAAATAAGGGAATATCTCCAAACCAGCTGATTTTTAGACATGCATCTAAGTATTTTTTTTTTCATATTTCATTCATCCTCTATCACCTCTCCAAATATTTGATATACAGAATCAATCATCCTGTATAAGGATTTATGGAAACTGATGAATTAGGAGTATTTGTCATTATGCTGAGACTAATCTTTAAAATATACATGGTGTTGTCATCGCTCAAAACATCACATGTTAAGAAGGGTTAAGTGGGTGTGTTTTGTTTGAGTGAGACAGAGAGATGGTCCCTCTCAGTTTTAATATATTGCCCACCATCCTTCCATTTCTTTACATCTGTTTTTATAGCAGCGCTTCTCACAAGACGAGGATATAAATACATTCCCATTCCCTTCCCATTCCCTTTACGCAAACCTTTCCTCGGCTTAAACTGCTTTTTACATAAACGTGTACTTAAAAATAAAATAAAAATGGCTTTTTTATGTTTATATCGTCGCAGTTAGAATACCAAATGTCGGCAATTTATGAAACGCCTGTATTTTTTATTGCGAATGAAATCTACTTACAAATGGCATTAATCTCCTTATGCATAAATTGACTGCAAACTTATATAATAAATAAAAAATATTGCTTATCTCTTCAGCCTAATGAAAACATACATACATATACTACTAATTTTGTACCAATATATTCCAATAATGTTATAACCAGTAAAATAAAAACACACATAACATTCTCTTCGCGCACATTAAAATGACATTAAAAATGGATAACAAACCTCATATCCTATTTATACTTTTGGTGAACAAAATAGAGAGACATGTTAACATTACGAATATAAATCACAATATTTTTTTATTAGGCCGAGTTTCTCGCAGTGCTGCCATCTTACTTTCACTGAACACACAAGAAGTATTGAAAAGACCGCATGGCAGCACTTGTCGTAGTTTTGAATACATTAATAATTAACATGTAACTAATTAAGTGAGTTCTAAGTAAAATAAGACGTTCTTTTTTCAGTTATTTTATAGTAAAGTGAATTCAAAACACGCTTATTTTAGTTTGAAAAGTTACAGTATACATACAGGTATCAATCTTTTTAATACTTAGGAATTATTTATATATAGCGCTCCCACAATATGTACATTAAACAACATGTTTTATTCATCCATCACCTAGCAGTCATAAGCACACAGATAAACCATACATAAAGATCAAACATTCATACAAAGCACACATTACCCAGGTTATTGTATAGAATGCCTTATAATGGCAGGTTGTCAGTAACATTAGCGTGCACAGTTGTTTAGTGCCTAGGTGGAATAGGTGTAGTTTAGCTGAGCATGCTTTAGCATGTATACTCGTATGTTCCTGCACCATGTTGTATGTTTTGTTGTATTTATTTATGATTTTTTTCTCTCTCGCAGGATTTATTGTTAGTTTCAACACGTCCTTACCGCGGCACGTGAGGGGAATACTTGGTACTTCTTAGTCTTCGTCTTACACTTCTTCTTCTCTTCCAAACCAATACTTTTTTTCTCCTAATAATATCGATTCCCATCTCCGAGACAACCTTCACAACATTATTATCCGCGATATTATCCCGCCAGAGGGAGCTAGTAGTGTCCTGTCGCTAATATTAAGGGCTTGGCACTAAGAATGACGTCACAGTTATTTCCCACGGCATTAAGGTTCAACATCGCGTGAAAAATCGCACGATAAAATTGTAAAAATGGCGTTTTTTTCCATTTCTGGGGTTAATTTTGCGTCTATCAAAAAACTTTTACGTTTATTCCCTAGATTTAAATGCACATAAAATTGTAAAAATAGCGTTTTTTCCTTTTTTGGGGTTAATTTTGCGTCTATCAAAAAACTTTTACGGTTATTCCCTAGATTTTAATGCATAAAATCAGTACAAAAAAATATACTCCGCGACTTTCGGGAAACGAGTTTCCGTCTTTCGGAAAAAAGTTCAGAGGTGTTTTTGTCAATTTTTTTTTAGAAATCTATACAAATATGTATTAAAAATCTTCGGTTATTCCCTACATAAATGTTCAATGCATCTACTCTACTTTTTTCCAAAGCATATTTAGTAACAGTTGTCGAGATATAAGGTCTCCCGTTTTTTAGAAACTTTTGAAATCTCAATATAAACTTTTAAGTCGCATTTGTTCATATGATTGGCAACATTCTGATCTATTGATTGTAGTGTTTCTGGCTATGTGTGTAACTTACTAACTGTACGCCATCTGTGTATAACTCCACTAAACACACTTTGCTCTATCAACCTACATATTATTGTATTATGATATATAGACCCACCCTACTGTATAGACTTCCTAAACAAACACAAAATATGAAGTAAGTATATATGTGGTGTAGGGGAACACAAGCCTTCGATAAAGTTGCAGTTAATATATTATCGAGTTCATGATTGTATTGTTGGTAGCCCTGATTGTCGAACTTTGTCATAAGAGCAGCTGTCAAAAGTCCCCAATATTCTCACATCGTATCACATCGCAGGAGGCTAATCCATCTTCATAACAGGCCACAAGGCCTATTTTAAGAACAAGAAGAAGAAGATCTTTTACAAGTAACCTACAATGTCGAAAATATTACAGAGTGGCGCAAAAGAAATCATTTTAAAGGCAAGATAGTTTTGCGAGTTGGGAAAAGAAAAAATACTCAGATAATCCCTTTAAACCGCCATCGCAAGTTTGAAAAACAAAGTTAATAATAAATAAATAAATAAAACTTTATTGGCCAGTAAATATATGTAACAACAAAAACAAAACAAGATAATACAGTGTGCCAAAAGGCGGACTTATTGCAAAAGCAATATCTTACAGTCAACCCGAGAAAATAAAGAAAAACTTAAATATGTACTATAATAATAAAGTACGTAAATATAAAGATACAAATACATAATATATACATATAAATATACACACATAATACATACAAATAGATAATATGATAAATAAATACTAAAAAATAAGAACATTTAATAAAAATAAATAAATACGTATGCACACAGGAGAGGGAAGAGGAAAAGGCGGGATGGGGAACAAGGGACTGCTCGTTGCAGACAGACCTGAGGTCGACGACACAGAGAAGAAGAAGCCGGTAAGACTAGCGACCAATGATCATCCTACGAAATGAATACAGGGAAGAACAAGTACGAATATTAGCTGGGAGCTGATTCCACAGTCTTGCGCTGTGAACCAGTTGCCAGTTTATTCTTTAACAATCCAAAATATGCATGTTTTTGTGAGTTTTTAATTTCTTTTATTGTGAAGCAAAATGCAGAAAGTCATAATGTAGATAGTTTGGTTTATTTACTTACGCACTAAAAAGTAACGCCGCCAGGCGAATTTTTTTTACAATACATAAAAATACGGTATTGTTTATTGTTGTTTCTCATCCGTAGGCCCATCCGGACACCTGGAATCGTCATTTGAACATACATATCATGTGAAAAATAATTATATATAAACAATAGTACATTAGTATATGAATTATACTAATGTACTATTATACCTATACTTTGCTCAGTTTTGTTATTTGTAATTTTGATAAGTTAAACTGTTGTCACGTAATATAAAATATCTACGTGCATGCTGTGGATTCTCGTAATTGGGGGGTTGACCGGAAATTTGTGTTTGATGTTTTTAATTTATGTATATCTGTTAATCCTCTGTGAGTGTCTCAATAAATAAATAAATGAATAAATATATAGAATTATACATAAAGAGAACAAAAAATATGATCCAAGATCAATGCTGATCAGAGTGTAAAAGGTTTCGACCAGCATGCAGTCAATTAGTCAATACAAGTCAATACAAAGAACAATAATTAATTAAATATCGCAATACGATGAATATAATGAAATCGAATACCTACTGAGTGTAAAAGTTTCCGGCCAGTATTCACGTCAATTATTAGTAGGTGTTGCATATGTTTATTTAGAACTGCACTACATTGTATGTAGCATTTAACATCATCATTCTATGAGACATTACGTACCTAATTAATGTAAAGATACCTACATAATATAAGTTCTATTCTGAGAATCCTAAATGAAACATTGATGCATGTTAGTACTGTCAGAATACTCCACATATAAACATGCGTAGGACGATGTCGTGTACATGTCGTGGTCCCATCGTAGAATTGGTCACTTCATGATGTGCCCAATCATTTCATGAAATAGTGGCATTTCATGTAATGTAACATTGTTGGTTGGCCACATCGTGATGTGCCCAGATGTCCCCTGGACAGATCGATGAATAGTTATCGTTTGTCGATATTCCTAACTAAACGCTTGGTCACTTCATGATATGACCAAAATTCGACTAGTCATATCGTATAAGCATAGTTGCAGTAATTATCGCTGTGGCGCTGGCAGCGCTTCGCTTTGTTTTTGTTTACATCTCGTTGCAATGGCGGTCGAAAACAATATCAATGTTTCGGTTTTACAAACAAATAATCACTATGTTGAAGAGGAAAATACAGTTAAATTTAATTACATGTTTTATTTTTTAATAAAAAAAACAATGAAAAAAAAACAAGTATTTCAAATTACATTTTAATTATACCTATTATGGAAACCCATACGGCCAAACGTGAGCTGTCAAATCGTCAAACGTTGTGTGTTGGACGATATGCCCGATATCGGTTGGTCATTTCATGAAATGCCACTATTTCATGAAATGAATGGGCACATCATGATGTGACCAATTCTATGATCGGACCACGACGTATATTTACCTATACCTACATTATACTCTGTATACACACGTGAAACTATTTAATTCATAACAAACTAACGGTAAAAAATGTTGAAACGGTATCTTATTAGATAAATGGGATGATAACAAGAGATATCAATCATAGAACAACTTAGGACCACTACAGTATAGCAGTATTCATTCGAGATTCGCAATTTTTTATGATCTCGTAAAATATAAAACAAATCACTTATGTTCGTACTTTTTATCAGACGGAAATTAAATTTAATTAAGAAAATAATGTCGTATCACTCATGGCCATTGATTTTATTTTAATGACTCATTAAAGTTTGAATTAGTACTGATCTTCTTCTTCTTCTGGTGTCGTGTCAGGTCCCCCCAACCTTGACTATCACTCGAGAGAAAGTGCTCCTGTCCTGGGCAGTTCGAAACAGCTCTTCAGCACTCCTTATTCCAGTCCAGTCTCGTATATTGCGGAGCCAAGAAATCTGCCTTCTTCCAACTCCTCTACGACTCTCTATTTTGCCCATAATGATCAGGTGGAGTAATTCATATTTTTCTACCCTGCGCACATGACCCAAATATGATTCTTTCCGGACTTTGATATTTGACAGCAACTCTCTATTGATCTCTATTAGTACTGATAGTTGAATTAATTATGATATGTCAGAATCAGTACTGACTTCAGTAAAGGGATGATTGGGTAGAAACAGGTGAAGATGTAAGTGGAGAGGTTTGTGAAACCTTTTCACAACTCTGCATCCTGCATGTCCTTAAAAGGCACGTGTGGACTGTAAACAACGATAATACACCAAAAATCCTACAATTTGCAATTCTTCAGGCGGCATTAGATTAAAAATAAAAAAGTTCCATTAAAGCATTGAATTTTTTTAAAATCACTCTCAAAGCTGTGATATCGGATCGTGTACACAAACTTTAGATGTTTGGGGCTTTTTTATATCGAAATTAGTACTTCAGCCGTAGATACATCTCTTGCAATTATAAAAAGTTTGAATTTCCATACGCATCTCCTATTTGAGGAAAAAATGAAAAACAAAATATTTAGATTAATATGTACATATAGTCCGAGAGCCCGCTGCTTAATTTATGACGTATCTGTTTTTTGATCGAAATGTGGTATAAATGATAGCTTACCAATAGGGTATTATATCGCACTAGGGTTGCCTATCAAAATTATGCCGCAATCCCCCCTGCCCCCCCCCCGAAAAGGTCCCTCTTCGCGGTTTTTCGCATTTTGTAGGAATATGGTAAGAGATAGGAGAAAGTAGTCAATGACAAAAATAATTCTTGCTAAATTCTCTACAAAAAATGTTCAGTCAATTTTTTCATAGGACTAGTAGTTTACCCGTAATGGCCGGTCAAAAATCAGGATATTTTTTAAAATAAAAAAATAAAAAATTACATTTTTTTTCTTTAACATTCTTCCACCCATTATCACTAACATTTTATGGAAAAAAAAGTTGGCCTGCAACGCTATATCGCTGGTTATTTTATGAAAAACTAAATTTTAAGAATTTTCGTCACTGAGTTTTATTGCAATAACTCCGAAATTATTAGATGTATGAAAATAAGTTATAGCTCCTTTTGTAGCTAAGACTATGGTAATTAATTCGTTCTCTGACTATTTTCCTGTGGCTCTTATCAATGTTCAACCAATTTAGTTTAAATACATTTTTTTAGTATTTTAAATGAATTTCGGTTTTGGACTGGCCATTGCGGGTAAACTGCTAGTTCTACGAAAAAATTGACTTGACATTTTTTATAGCGAATTTAGCAAGGATTATTTTTGTCATTGACTACTTTCTCCTATCTCTTACCATATTCCTACAAAATGCGAAAAACCGCGAAGAGGGACCTTTTCGGGGGGGGGGGGGGCAGGGGAGGTTGCGGCAAGATTTTGATAGGAAACCCTAGTGCGATGTAATACCCTATTGATAAGCTATCATTTATACCACATTTCGAACAAAAAACAGATACGCCATAAATTAAGCAGCGGGCTCTTGGACTAATATATGACTTTGGATTTCGCGACTAGTGTTTCTTCAAATTCAAAAACGCCTGATGATGAAGGTGCAAATCCTCAAATACCAGTCGCGAAATCTAAAGTCATTTTTGTGGATTTTAATCTAAATATTTAGTTTTTCATTTTTTCCTTAAAAATGAACTTTCACCAAGTACGACAGTAAAAAACATTGAGATAAGAAACTCCTATTTTCCAACCCCCGATTCCACGTAAGGAATTGTGTGGACAACACTAGATGTTTTTCACAATTATCATAGTTTCAACTTTATGGCTCATACGCGGTTCTTATTTAGGAAAGTAAAATACTGAATAAACTCATGAAACCATGGATTCAGTGATGTCATAGACAGATTAATACCATTAGAATATTATATGCAGCAGTCGGACCATCTGTTTCGTTCCAAAAAAATAAAACTGAAAGTGTGTTGGCGGTCATGTTACTAAAATCATTTTTACCATTTTATATTTGGCGCTTTGACAAAATTCTACGAGAAATAATTTAACAAGAATGTGTTTAGTTCAGATGTAATGAAGCTGTGACGTAAGCGGATAAAAGTTAACATGAAAAACTATAAGTTAACATGAAAAACTAAGCGGATAAAAGTTAACATGAAAAGGTATGATATATAAGTTAACATGAAAAACTAAGCGGATAAAAGTTAACATGAAAAACTATAAGTTAACATGAAAAACTAAGCGGATAAAAGTTAACATGAAAAACTATAAGTTAACATGAAAAACTAAGCGGATAAAAGTTAACATGAAAAACTATAAGTTAACATGAAAAACTAAGCGGATAAAAGTTAACATGAAGAACTATGAATGAGAAAGAGATTTGTATGATGTAAGAATGTGTATTACTAGCTCAATTACCCGTGCTTCGCGACCCTAAATTTGGTTGATGAAGTAGAACAATTTCAATGTTCTATTAAGAGTATGCATACCGACATTTCAAAAATTTCTAAAAACGGGAAACCTTATATCTCGACAACCGTTACTAAATATGCTTTGGAACAAAGTAGGGTATATGCATTGAACCTTTATCTAGGGAATAACCATAAATGATTTTTTATATTTCTCAAAAAAAAAAAATTTAAAACACCTCTGATCTTTTTTCCGAGAGACGAAAATTCGTTTCCCGAAAGTCGCGGAGTAAATTTGAGAATATGCATTAAAATCTAGGGAATAGCCGCAAAAGTTTTTTGATAGACGCAAAATTAACCCCAAAAAATAGAAAAAACGCTATTTTTACAATTTTATCATGCGATTGTTCACGCGATTTTGAACCTTAATGTCGTGGGAAATGACTGTGACGTCATTATTGGTGCCATGCCCTTAACTTTAACATCTACGGAGATGCATTTAAGAACTTTTAGTCAAGACTGTAAATTTCAGATTCTTGCATAATTTATTCATAAAGAAGGATTAAGTTTAATACTGAAACATAATAAACTAATATGTCTGTTTGTTTGATCACATTTTTTACAAATAGCAGCAGTAAACACTCCTAAATACGTTTGGTAGGTATTATGATTGACACTATGGCGGACATTTTTGCTTCAGTACCTAAATGTCAAGTTTGAAAGTAGAACATTACTCTGTTTCAAGTAATTTTTACTCTCTGTTAAAAATAACTTGTCCACTGGATACTTGATTCTCAGTAGTTATTCTATCTTAGTAGAATCCACGGAGACCCGTCAGACAATTAATGTGAAACGGAGAGTACGTGATACGAATAAATAAATTTACGGACTAAAATATTTATGTGGGATTGTATGAATTGTAGACAAGAAGAAATAATATAAAGTGAATATACAAGTAATGTTATGTCAGTGTCAGTATAATATAAGTTAATATAAATATAAGTGTTTTGATTTTAAATATTGTACTTTGTTTGTGTTTGATCTGTTTTGTGTTAAACATTTGATTTCCCTGGTGATGATATGATCATATCTTAAACATTTTTGTGGTGAACATTATTGGACTAACATATAGAACTTCCACCGTGGGATAAAAGGTTTGTCGTAGATATTCTTTTCTTGTGTGACCTTTTTCCCATATAAATTCTTATTTTTCTTAAATTATTCTGTCGGGCAAAATTTCGTTGAACCAGCCACCTTTTCGATCTTTACGCTGGATAGCTGGCGTTCCCATAACCATTGGTATTATTATTATTATTGTCGGCTGTCTGTGCCTGCAAATTGGTCTATACAAAGAATTTCTCATGTACTTTTGATCTGATATTTTATGTTTTTTTTTTGTTTTGTCAATGTTTCAGATGTACCTACATTAAGTAACTTATTTTTGTTGTTGCTTGTATTGTACTTGTACAAAACTATTGTTAATGTTAAAGGCTTGCGCCGTAAATAAATAAATAAATAAATATAATATAAGTTAATATAATATAAGTTAATATAACGTCACACCGACAAGGAATGAAATCACGTCTTTATTAATAGAGTTTGACGCGTATTACTATACAGGGAGCAACATTCCTTTGTCAGCTTATATTAAACAATTCCCCACAACGATGCATCGTCGAAGATTATTCCCAGGAGACCCAACCAGCATCCACGGAACGGGACAGGATGTTACGGACTGGCTGCAGCGGCTGGACCTGAGACTATAGAGAAGACAATGACGCAACCACAATCAGTGAAGAATCATGCCCATATGCCATACAAAAAGTAAAGTAAGTATACTTTCCCAGATTGAATCTTGAATCCCACCTTGAAACATTCAGAATGAGGAACCCAACACGTTGTATTATTATGGTAAGTAATGGAATCGTTATGAGAGCATTGTGTGTGACGTGCCAACTTCCATATTGTACCTAGGTCTGCCAGATATGTTCAACAAAAAACCGGACAATTTATGATTCCCCCCCCCCTCCCGTATTTTCTTTCCCTCAAACCCATTCTTACACAATTTGCGCCGCTGGCGAAAATTTTGTTAGTAATGAGTTCAAAAATGAGAATAAAAAATATACTTACGTAAGTAGTTCAAAACAGTGTTTACTAAGTAGACGAATTTTATTTTATGAGAAAATGCTACCTATTTAAATACTCGGGTTTTCTCAAGTAGTTGCCTGATTAATATAGGTACGTACGAAAAATGAGAACATGATGGAAATAATCAAGGAATATATTCCCTTGAGGAACTTTGTTAAAAAGTGTGTTGAACTTCTTGAGGTCCGATTGAACAAACCGAACAGTCCATTGTCCGATTTACCAAGATTTTTTCGACCGGACAGATGAAAGAAAAACCGGACTGTCCCGTCCAAAACCGGACATCTGGCAACCCTAATTGTATCACAACCACATACAATATAATGTAAAAGTAAAGTATATACAAGTTAAATATTTATACTTGGAGGAAATTTCTTTATTAGAATCACTAGACTGGGTATATAGGTGTGTAGGTGCCTGCTAGGTGTGTATTACATCGATAGGTGTTATATTGATAGGTGTTATGTAGGTATACTCCGACTCCCATTCATAAAACATTATGACTGACCTTGATACTAAAGCAATAATTCTCTATTTCAATACACAATATGTAATCAATAATATTAGAATTGGATCTATCAATAACTTATTATTATATGTATGAAAGAAATACGTACAGGTTTGCCAGTCTCAGATACATCGTTGTACGTATGTATGAATATTCGGAGAAAAATGTAAGGCAGATTCTATTCTAAACTATGTATACGTGTGCTTTGGAAATAAATTAATAAATTTGACAAGTCCAAGTGCCTGAAATTAGAGCCTAGTGACGATGAGCAGTAACTCTGATGCAGTGAAAGAACGTTGGAGGACCTGACAAGACACTATGGAAGAAGAGTATAAACCTAGTATAAATAAGAAATCGTATTTTTTATAAAAACATAATTTTATGACTTCACATCGCCTATAGATCCGTTTTTTACGATCCTCCGAAAGATACCAAACACTCTTTACCGAAGCGCTTGGATCCCTTCATTCCGATATGGCGCCTCCACCCAAGAATTGACAGATTCAAAATTTGTATAAAAATATGAGTTCTACTCTCGATCGCTCGGTGTCTTCCAACAACATCAGACTTAGGATTTGGATTTCTTTTCCAACGACCTTTCATAAGAAACCACACATGACCCCATACAACCCTTCAAACGCTTTACATATTTTTTGTCTCTGGTGTAAGCTGGTCCAATATAGTAACAAATTGTATTGTCACCGAGTTTCAGGCTAAATAGTCTGAAAGTGGTTGAAAAATCGATTACAAGATTTTGTCACAAACAAAAATAAATAAAAAAAACAACAGAGTGAAGTTATAATATAAAATACAGTCCAACATGGATATAGCTATCACGGGTACAGTGAATTCTCGGCCATAGCGAACAAATGCTCGACATTCGTTTGAATTTTTGCATTTTGTACGTAAATCGTCACGGCTATAACGAAGACGCTTCACGGATAGAGCGAAAAAAATTTAAATGATCGGAACAATTTCTCATTCAACAAACCCAAAAAATCTTATAATGATCTGTTATTTTTGTATAGTAAGCGTAAAGTAAAATCTTGTAAAAAAATACTCGTATGTTAACCCGAGGTAAAGTGTCTACATATACAATGTGTATTGTACAATGAATACAAAGTGTATACATGTATTATAGTAATGGTATGAAATAGAAACTTGAATGTTTTCTTTATGTTATGTTGACTCTATACTCCATTCATTACTGTTTATCTCATCTGAATCTCCACACCCACTGCTCCATTGCTCTACACTCTCCTCTAATCTCTAGACATTTCCTTTCAATCTCCATCTTGTTATGTTCCCAGTTCCTCTTCCCAGTCACTCTGTGTTCCTACTCCTTCTCCCATATTCCTCAGAGTCTCCATTGTTCCACTAACTTCAACAATGCGAGATCTTTTCCCATTTAAACTTATTACATTAATTCTTTATGTCTATTGTCTAATCTAATTATTATTCTTTATATAACTCCATTTATTGTATCTTAGTAATTTGATTCAAAAACTTATATTATACATTCAATATAGTGTAATGAATATATGTATCTTCAATTCGCCCCTGCAAAGCATTTTTTGATTACCTCATAAGAAATTATAAATTTTCACTTAGTAGATAACAATCCGAGGCAAAATCCAGAGAGAAATGGAGACGAATGCGGGAGACTTATATCCAGAAATGGAAGCTGCAGGGCTCGTGAAGAAGAAGAAGAAGATAACAATATGGATCATTTATATTATTTAAGTCTAATATGAAACATAAACATAACAGATTTTACTGTTTTTAGTATAAAGAAATAAGAACATTTATACAAAATGTAAGTTAGGGAGGGGCGTAAATAGCGCCGCATGCGATTTTTTTTTGTGAGACATAGTGAAGAAGGTCGTGATGTGGTTTGGTTTATTTGAAAATGTATATAATACTTTGCACAATAATATGTATGAAAAATGTGTTTTTTAAGTAAGTAATAAAAAATAGCGCTGCATGCTATTTTTTTATGGAACAATTGTATTTTGATTATACTAATTTTAGAAAATTTATGATATGATAAGAAAATGTATGGTAATAATGTGATTTTTGTGAGGTTTTATCATTTAGTATGTAAAAATATATACCTATTCCGATCTCTGGTGGGGGGGCAACTGCCCCTCTGATGACGCCCATGGCTTTAGGCCTCTGTGAAGTGTGCCGACGTTTAAGTTTACGATCATGTGTTCACTGTTTGTTCACGCCCAGATTCCAATTATATTTTTTCATTAATGAATAATGTCACGATTCCTTCCTGGTCGCGGGACTTTATAGTGCGTGTGAGTCAACACTGAAGTCTCTTTGATTTGTAGGCGGGCAGGTAGATCTATACGTGATACATTAGATGGCATCCATGTGTCACTTTATAACATCCGTCACCTGTCATATTGTAGGTGGGGAATTTATGTTACAAATAAACTAATACAATATAATATGCTTAAGAGTAGGCATATCGACATTTCAAAAAAAATTTAAACGGGAGACCGTAGATCTCAACAACCTTACTTGGTAAATATGCTTTGGAAAAAAATATAGTAGATAGAACCTTTATATATCTATATAAAAACTGTAAAAAGTTTTTTTTTTATATCTTGTATAGATTTCTCAAAATAAATTTTGAAAAACGTCTCTGATCTTTTTTTAGAAAGACAGAAACTCGTTTACCGAAACAGGAAGACATTTTTTTTACACTGATGATCCTTATTAAAATCTAGGGAATTACTGTAAAAGTTTTTTAATTGAAGCGAAATTAATCATAAAAAATAGAAGAAACGCTATTGTTACCATTTTAGCATGCTATTGTTCATGCGATTTTGAAACTTAATGGCGTGGGAATTGACCGTGATGTCATAGTTGGGTCGCGAGTTTTAAATATAAATAGATGGAAGAATAGATGGAAGTGTAATAGATTAGTTGACCATGAAGACAGAGTGATACAAACAAGATGCGTTTAGTTTCTAAATTCTAACTAAACTAATCTAAAATGAGTATTACGGACTTATATTATTTTACACAGTCACACATTAGGCGACATACTAACATCATATCATACAGAGTGTGGAGTTCCATAACATAAGATACTTTAAAATCAAAGGAGAATGCTGAAAAAACCCAGGCCCGGCGCAAACGAAATGTAACTGAAATGATAGGTAAGAATGAATTTAATACTGCATAGAAGGCATCATCGAAATCAATGGTTTAATGTGTGATTTTTTTTTATAGAAATGAATCTGGGTTTATCGAAATAAACCCAAATACATGGAGGTGGTCGGTAGCTTGGTTGGTAACGCACTCGACTGTTAATCCAGTGGGCGCGGATTCAATCCCTGACTTACTCCACTTCAGAACACAAGCTTTTAAAGCTTTCTGTGAAGTGTGAGAAGATGTATTTGGGTTTATTTCGTAAACCCAGATTCATTTTATTTTGAAAAAAAAAAAACATCTTTGTACACTTCACAGAAAGCTTGAAAAGCTTGAGTTGTGAAGTGGAGTAAGTCGACATCAGGGATTGAACCCGCGCCTGCCAGATTATCAGTCGAGCGCGTTACCAACCAGGCTACCGACCACCTCAAATCCCTAGTTATAAATAACAGGGGTGGTACATTCTAAGGTTTCTCACCCGAAACACGCAGATAAAATGCAAACTAAAAACGCAATTATGTACGTGTTTTGGATGAGAAAGCTTAGAAATTACCGCCCCAGTTTTCGTTTAGGTATAATCAAAATTTCTCTTTGTCCAAAATAATATTATTTCCTAAACAATGGGTGTGATGAAATTTCTGAATGTAACACCCTGTATCAAATGATCGTACGGGTGACTTGTCAAAGAGGTATTCGTATTTTGTAACAAATAAAACGCTTTTTGATGTTATTAACTGTGACGACACACATACATGCATTGATATATTATTATAGATAGACACAGTGGCGTACACACTAGGCTGGTAGACAAACATCCACTTTGGACATTTGCCATATCAACAACTCTACTCTCCCATTATTGTAACGCCATGTCTTTCTTGTGGGACAAACAACAAAATATACGATACTATACAAATGTCATTTATTATTATTTTCAATTCTTATACACCCACTACTACTATACAACGATAATCTGAATTGTTTCCCTATTGATCGGAAAAACATAAAAAAATATGAAATAGTAGTAGGTATGTAGGTATCTACTAAAAACAAATAAACACTTCCACAATTAAAAGTAGGCATATTAACATTTAATAAAAAAAACTTTTTGCACATTTTTTTTGAGAAATTATTACGGTTATTCCCTAGATAGTTCAATGTTACTCTATTTTTTTCCAAAGCATATTTAGTAACGGTTGTCGAGATCTATATAAGGTTTCCGTTTTAGGAAATTTTTGAAATGTCAGTATACGTACTCTGAAGATTTAGTAATTGTAAGATGCTATTTTCTAAGAAAATGTAGTAGTGTGTTGAGAGAGTCTCCTGAGAGATTTGCCGTGAGAGTCTCCTCCAGGGAACATTAAGGGTGTTCAGAGTAGTACAGGGAGGGGAGCCCTTCCGGCGAACCTTGAGCTCTCCTTTAAAAATAAATGTTTTTGCGTAAAAGACTGGATAACGCAGGAGTTGAATCTCCTGAAATATCCAGGGATGAAGGTGCCCTTATGGTACATTAAACTTCAATTCGAACTTCGAGTCTTTTCTTTTGGTTCCAGTAGAACCCAGTTTGACACCATTGTCTGCTGACCAAGTTAGCATATCTAACAGAAGCTAGGATGACTGCAACCCAGAAGAATTTATATGTTTCCATTTTGAACTGGCGCTGCGAATTGATTTGACTCATCTCAAAACAAAAATATCCTCAAAATATCCCACGTTATATTAGATTATTGTATTTATATAAAGAGTACGTGTAGACACATTCTTCTATCTCAAGTATTATACAGTAAGTGGTATAAATATACCAGGTAGTCAGTAGCGTAACGCAGGGGGAGCAATCCGCCCGGGTGGCACTTTAGGAGGCAGCATTTTGTGGGGAAAATTTCAAAAATCTATTAAATCACAATTGTTTTGATTAAAAACCTGCACTATAGCAATATCTAAATTTTAGTTGTCCCACTCGAAAAAGCTCTAAAACATATTTGCAAGTGGCGCTATTTCATCTCTTATGCCATGTCAATATGCTTGCCCTCAAGTTCTTTATTGGATATTCATTATTCAATTCATTTTATCTAATTTATTCTTTTTACCTACATATAGGTATGCATATTTTTTTTACTTGTAACTATTTTTTGAAATTTAATTTGTTTTTCGGTGTTTTCATAGTAAAATTGGGGTAAAATCTACGGGCCTTCACTGGTTTGCTTCTGTTTTTGTTGAATTGTTTGATATGTCCTGTTATAACTGTTTGTGCCCATGTGACTAAATAAATAAATAAATTCCTATAAATTTTGTATTTATGTCCCTAAATAAGGGAAGCGGCGGATTAGACTTCCGCCCCGGGCGCGGGCGGCAGAGTCCCACGCTACGCCACTGCATGTAGTCTAGTGTAGTGCAGAACTAATTATAAGTTTTCTTCTGATACAGTGACCCACTGACAACTGACTTAATATGAAATAATTAAATGCGGGGAGCTTTATACAAAGACTCACTAACATAGAGTATCACTATACCTACTCGTATATCAACTAGACTAGAGGAATTCATACCACAACAACTAACTATTATAGTCCAAGAGCCCATCGTTGAAATCATGACGGATGTGTTTTTTGATCGAAATGTGGTTTAAAAGAATGTTTAGACATAATATAATACATTGACATAGGGTTGCCTAGCAAAATCTTGCCGCGAGTACCTTTACTATGATGATTATTGACACCAATTTTGAAGCGAATCGCACCCATCTGTTTTTTAAGTAAAATTAGCACCATCGGAAAGAGGACGATTTGAAGATATAGAAAAACATGGGTTGCCTGTCCTCAGTCTGCCGCAACCCTAGGCAACCCAGGCCCAAAGATGCCATTTTTCGAAGTAAAATGCACCCATCTGTTTTTTACACGAGTGACACATCAAATTGAAGCTACTGTCTTCCTCGATACGATGAAATAGGGTTGCCTCCCTAAAACCTGCCGCAAATTAGGGTTGCCTGCATTTGAATGATGATATTTGAATGATGATGACCTAGTGAAAATGTGGTGGCATATCCAGGAAAATACTATATTTGTATTTTTTTTGGTCATTTCTTATGTTTTTTGGGGTGCTGAATCCGAATTTTGACTTTGCAAGCTCCTACCTGTAATGATTTTCGCGAAAAATGCGAAAAACAGAGAGAAAAGTGTTTTTCTTAGAGACTTTTTTCAGAACTCGAAAAGTATGCACTTGAGAGCAAAAAATGTTAAGACAAAAATAATCTGCACTAAATTTTCTATAAATTTTATTACGTTACATTTTTTCGTCAGACGCATGGTTTAGGAGCTATAACGCTTTAAAACTTGATGAAAATCGGAAAATTGTTCCAAATTTGTACTTTATTTAAATTTCTGCCTACAATAAAAAAAGCTGCATACTTTTAAAGAATGAATTATAAAAGAAAAATGAATTCCCTACGATTATGTCTTTGGGTACTTTTCGCTCAGATGCACCATTTAAGAGATAAAGGGTGCCAAAGTTTGATATAATAATTCAAAATTAGTATTTTCATACATTACGTTGCATTGGTTGATCTGTCGGTAGGTAGGTATTTCACATCATTACTAATACATACAAAGGTATATTAGCGCGAGTATACTATCAGCTAGCGAAGTTTTATAAACAGTCAAGACACTACGTAATAAGAGTAATATCATTTGAAAGTCATTTGTTAAATTATGATGAAAATAAAATAACACTTTTTATAAAAAAACCGTGAAATATTAATATTTGTTTCAATTCTTGAGAAATAGTATGTCAAGCGTGGTTAGTATATAATGGTGGTGTGATAAAAAAATACTGCCAGTAAATAAAATTATTAATTATTTTATGGATGTTAATTATGGATGAAAAAACATAAAACTGAGGGATTTAGGGAGGGGGGGTCGAATTTCACTCGGCTCGGCTGCGGGTGGAGCCGTGCGCGATAAAACATTATTTGCGCTTGTATATTTCAGCTACTCTTCCAGTACCCATGTCGCAACTTTGGTGGTAATATTTATTGTAGGTACTTGGCATCACCCGCAGCCGAGTGAAAAAAGTTATAGCAAAATGACAGTGGCCTGTCAAATTATTTTTTATGAAACCGCCTAAAGGTTTTTGGATCGGCTCGGCTGCGAGTCTTTCTATTTTACAGGCCACTGTCTTTTGCTATAACTTTTTCCACTCGGCTGCGGGTGATGCCAAGTACATATAGTAAACATTTCCGAGTTATTAAAAGAGTTTTTCTATTTTACAGGCCACTGTCATTTTGCTATAACTTTTTTCACTCGGCTGCGGGTGATGCCAAGTACCTACAATAAATATTACCACCAAAGTTGCGACATGGGTACTGGAAGAGTAGCTGAAATATACAAGCGCAAATAATGTTTTATCGCGCACGGCTCCACCCGCAGCCGAGCCGAGTGAAATTCGACCCCCCCTCCCTAAATCCCTCAGTTTTATGTTTTTTCATCCATAATTAACATCCATAAAATAATTAATAATTTTATTTACTGGCAGTATTTTTTTATCACACCACCATTATATACTAACCACGCTTGACATACTATTTCTCAAGAATTGAAACAAATATTAATATTTCACGGTTTTTTTTATAAAAAGTGTTATTTTATTTTCATCATAATTTAACAAATGACTTTCAAATGATATTACTCTTATTACGTAGTGTCTTGACTGTTTATGAAACTTCGCTAGCTGATAGTATACTCGCGCTAATATACCTTTGTATGTATTAGTAATGATGTGAAATACCTACCTACCGACAGATCAACCAATGCAACGTAATGTATGAAAATACTAATTTTGCATTATTATTATATCAAACTTTGGCACCCTTTATCTCTTAAATGGTGCATCTGAGCGAAAAGTACCCAAAGACATAATCGTAGGGAATTCATTTTTCTTCTATAATTCATTCTTTAAAAGTATGTAGCTTTTTTATTGTAGGCAGAAATTTAAATAAAGTACAAATTTGGAACAATTTTCCGATTTTTATCAAGTTTTAAAGCGTTATAGCTCCTAAACCATGCGTCTGACGAAAAAATGTAACGTAATAAAATTTATAGAAAATTTAGTGCAGATTATTTTTGTCCTAACATTTTTTGCTCTAAAGTGCATACTTTTCGAGTTCTGAAAAAAGTCTCTAAGAAAAACACTTATCTCTCTGTTTTTCGCATTTTTCGCGAAAATCATTACAGGTAGGAGCTTGCAAAGTCAAAATTCGGATTCAGCACCCCAAAAAACATAAGAAATGACCAAAAAAAATACAAATATAGTATTTTCCTGGATATGCCACCACATTTTCACTAGGTCATCATCATTCAAATATCATCATTCAAATGCAGGCAACCCTAATTTGCGGCAGGTTTTAGGGAGGCAACCCTATTTCATCGTATCGAGGAAGACAGTAGCTTCAATTTGATGTGTCACTCGTGTAAAAAACAGATGGGTGCATTTTACTTCGAAAAATGGCATCTTTGGGCCTGGGTTGCCTAGGGTTGCGGCAGACTGAGGACATGCAACCCATGTTTTTCTATATCTTCAAATCGTCCTCTTTCCGATGGTGCTAATTTTACTTAAAAAACAGATGGGTGCAATTCGCTTCAAAATTGGTGTCAATAATCATCATGGTAAAGGTACTCGCGGCAAGATTTTGCTAGGCAACCCTATGTCAATGTATTATATTATGTCTAAACATTCTTTTAAACCACATTTCGATCAAAAAACACATCCGTCATGATTTCAACGATGGGCTCTTGGACTATTATGTTGTGTGTAATAATTGTTATATGCACTCAAATATTTCTGTATGATTATGACTGAAAATTAACTTGAACCGGTTTTGAAATTTTGAGTAAAAATGGTATTGTTTTAAGTATATTTTTATGTAAAAAACTTTTACGGGCATTCCCTAGATTTTAATTCATATTATCAGTGCAAAAAATGCTACGCGACTCTCTGAAAACGAGTTTATCTTTCGGAAAAAAGATTAGAGGTGTTTTTCACATATTTTTTTGAGAAATCTATACAAGATATAAAAAATCTTTTACGGTCATTATCTAGATAAAGGTTCAATGTGTCTACTCTGTTTTTTCCCAAGCATATTTAGTAAGGTTGTCGAGATCTATAAGGTCTCCCGTTTTTAGAAACTTTTGAAATGTCAGTGTGCGTACTCTTAAAGAGTAAATAAATAAATTATTTTAATGGATATATACCTACATATATCTACAACATACGTATGTATATTATGTATATGTAGTACATATTATGTATATGTATTGTTGAGTGTATTAGTGTATGCGTATAATACACTTATGTAGGAGAGCCTCTAAGTATAATTTCTTACCTAACGACCCGTAAAATGACGACAATATATCCTGCTTAATACACGAGGCTCGTTACACACAGACAACTAAGTGGTATTATATTAACTAGTGTCCGACCGAAACTAGATTTTTAGCCGAAACCGAAACCGTAACCGAATATTCGGCTCCCCTTCTAGTTTCGGCCGAAACCGAAACCGAAACCGAAACTTAAGAATTTCAGTTGTAATTTTGAAAAAAAAAACATTATAGGTACCCTGCTCTGATGTAGTGTTTCCCTACGATATTTATTAGGAAACAACTTCATTTTCGGAACTCAATGTAAGCACAAAAGGAAAGGAACCCATTAAACAACAACTTATATCATCAGTAATCTAGGTATCCATGACTAGGAGGGGGCATAAAAAATGCAATTTTTTTCGGGAGTTAAGTAACGGAAGTTGTGGTGCAGTTTGCTAATATGTCTATTCATGGGCGTCGCCAGCCTTGGAGCTAAGGGGGGGGGCAAAAAAAATTGACAAAATTGAGATAGGATGATAAAGGTGTAAACAGCGCGCAAAATTTTTTGTGACATATGGTGAAGAAGGCTGTGATGTAGTTTGGTTTATTTTAAAATGTAAAATTTGCATAATATTATGTACATAAAATGTTCTCTGTAAACAGTAATAAAATATAGCGCCGCAGGCAATTTTTTTGTGAAACAATTGAGTTTTGGTGTATTTTTCATACTGAGTAATTTTACAAAATTTATGACATGGTGAGAAAACGTGCGGTAATAGTGTGATTTATTGTTAGGTCTAATCATTTAGTATGAAAAAATATATACCTATTCCAATCTCTAGGGGGGAGGGGGCCAGCTGCACCCCCTAGAGATTGCCGACGCCCATGTGTATATTATCTTTGAACTTAAATAGGTATATAGAATACAATAATAATTATGAGTATTTTTCCTAAAAATGCACCAAGAAGTAGCGCCGCAGGCAAATTGTTTTTTTTTTTAAATGGGCGAAGTGATGATTCTTGTTGTAGGTAAGTAAAATACTTGGTTATGTTGTATCAGGGAAACGGCCGCCTAAGTAGCGCCGCAGACAAAAATTTTGTCATAAGACATAATTTACGAGTATGTGTATAAAAATGGGTAGTGAGAGTGATCTAGTTCACTTTTGTAAAATAAAAAAGGACTCTAGTGTACAGAATACAAACACAAAGTGTGAATCTGTTCCGAAGATTTCCGACAATGCTCGATATAATACGGATGCTAGTTTCGGTTTGGCCGAATATTCGGCCACTTTTTGGCCGAAACCGAAACTGGGGCCGAAACCGGCAATTTTGGCCGAAACTGGCCGTAACCGAAACCGAAACCGAATATTCGGTCGGTCTCTAATATTAACTATGTAATTATACAACACTACCGCCCTCTATAAACAATCACTAGACTCACTGTATTAACTGACAATGTTACAAAATTCAATGATTTGTACAAAAAGGTCTTCTGAAAGCTGCGGAGAGTAGAAAAATAACTGTGATGAATAAAGCAACGTTCAATGGACAACGTCTTTCAAGTTCATCAGATAGTTAAGTATTCTTTGTTCAAGATCGGAACTTGCCATTGTTAGAAGTGTTTTGCTGGCGAACAAGCATGAGAACGTGGAAAATACTTTTAGTAAATTCGAAAATATTATGCTGCCCAGCACGCTAGGGTAGAGGCCGACGTAATATTCACGACGTCACATAAGATGGTAAGAAATGTGTTGGGGAAAATATTCCATATGCTAAGTGTTTATCACCAGGACAAGGTGACGTCACAATAGTTGATGGTTGCCATTGGAATGTTATTTCAGTGTCACGATTTAGATAAAACGAGGGTTTCGCTAGGGTACCTGCCATAAACAAATCCTAGATATATAATTATCTATGAAACATCAATTTTGTCGTGTGATTTTCTATTTTGTTGTTTGTCATATCAGTACTAACCGAGTAGCTAGCATATTTATTTTGGAGCTAAATGCAAAATACATTCATGTGTAATGTAGCTGCAAATAAGGTGCTTCATGAAATGACAACTTTCGTTCATTCAACGTCTTTCGTATGAACAAGAGGACAATTTAAGATAAAACTAAATTGAAATAATATTTAAGCGTATACTGACAAGTCTTGTCGTAATCCTAGTATGGCTTTTCTGGGTCAATATGTACATATGAGTTTTAACAAAAAATAATAGACCTTTTCCGGGTCGATGTATATGAGTTTTAACAAAAAATAGTAGACCTTCCTTACATATGCCTGTGTAGTACTGAGCCTGTATTATCGTCAGTGAAAAGTTAATGTTATTAAAAGAAATGAAAACGATATATCAAGTGTATGGGGAGGGGAGGGGTGGGGGTGACAGGGGAGGGGGAGGTATATTTTGGAAATTTTAATTTGAGACAAATGTCGTCTCACCCCCCTTCCCTCCTTGCCCGCCCTCCCCACCTCTCCCACCTATAATGAAGCTGTAACTCCTCAAGAATTAGGTAGGTACCGAAGAATATATGGCATATTGTATGTATAGATATCCGTATCGAGGTGTAATGTGGGATAATAAGCGACAGCTGTGCGGGAGAGGATCACTTATAAATTCAAATATGTAGGTTAGGTTAGGTCAAAAAGTATGAATGCCCCCCCCCCCGTGGAATGACCGTAAAAAGGTTTTTTGAATGGAGCGAAATTAACCTCAAATTATTAAAAAATACGCTATGTTTAACATTTTATCACGCAATTTTTAACCTTAATGCCGCGGGAAATGACCGTGACGTCATATAGTTGGGTCTTTAGCCTTAAAGTGTTTTGCTGAAGACGAATTGTGTTTACAATAAAAATATTGAAATAAAGAATTATCTGTGAGTGGCTGAACCTGACTTGGAGTTGCACTGCAAGGATATAATAGAACAGTAGAGATAATGTGAGGAACAGTCCCGCTACAGGCTACAGAGTACAGGCTATAGACTACAGGCACTTCCGCTCCACCATGTACCACGTTGTATTCACGGACACGGGCCGGAAATGACGCCATTTTGAATGTAACTTTCTGTACTGAAAGGAATGTGGTGTAATCATATTGAATCATCGATATTAATAATGCAACCACATATCTAATCAGTAAAATAATAATTCAATAGATAATGTAGGTACTAAATCATTTTCCCCGTAAAGGATCCCCGAATTGTACAAGAGGCTGGTACCCTTTTTTGATATTTTTTTGAGTATCCTGCAAAAGTCAGATGTTCGTAAACTCTAATGATATAGAAATATGTTAAAATTTAAAGCAATAATAAACCACGAAATATGTTCACTAAGGTGAGCCAATTGCCATCGTTTATTTATTTTATTTTTTTTTATTTTGACATATAGGGCTTGGCTTTAAAATGCATTACAATAACAAGATAAATTCAACGTAAAACAAAAAAACTACAATAAAATTATACAAAATTAATATAGCATGCACCTATGCCCTATGGCCATACAAACGTCGTTGTAATCTTTTCTAGCTAACCTAAGTATATATAATATCGATGCTAAAATTCAGTACTTATCTATCTACCTATATCTACACCATTGCATTGTTTTATGAGTAGAAACATTCAGAATGGGCAGTAAAACTAATTACAAAACTTTATGAGACATAATGAAATCTCTTGCATTTTCAACCACCTATGAAGGGTACGTAGTAGTCATCGCAGCATAGCGTCAGTTCATCCTGAAGATGGCAACAGTATCGTTGTCGAAAGTTCGAGACAATCAACGTACACGCAGCCAACACCCGAACAACCTAGAAGGAAGAGTATATATACCATGCTGCGAAAACCTACAACATCATTTTACTTAGTAGTAATTAATATATTGCGATGAAATAATTACAAGTCCATTCACTAAACCTCGTTTATAATCTGAAGTAATCTCTACGTGTCTATGTGCACCCCTAATGTCTCTACTCTAGTAGTAGCCGTAGTAGCAGGAGCAGAGATGAAGAATGATACTGGGGGTGGTGGTTGCTGTGGGGGGAGAGGGTGGTGGGGGAGGGCACAGAGAAAAACATTTTCACCCCAATAATAATAATAACATAAAGAATAACAAGTCTCTGGGTTAGGCGGGCACCTACATATTATTATACGTCGTGGTGTGCCTCCCCGCCAGACAGAGAATAGTCCTGTCCCCCCCAGCCTCCCCCCACACACACAGTTACCCCACATCCTATGTAGGGCAGGGGCATCGATTGTCTCATGTAGGTAGGTACTATAAGGTACTACTCCTCTACTGCCATCCCATCACTATACTATACAGAGTGTAATGTCACCTACCTACCTCACACCATCTCCTACTAGACATACAAGTGTCCTGCATGAATTCTACTTATATTAATAATGTTCGGTTTTATAATGCAAAGGCGTACATGTAAAGTTTTTACTTTTGCTCTTCTTTTAAAATGTTAATCTGTGACGCGTTCAACTTAAAGAGGACTTTTACATCGACTCCCATGCACAAATTTATTTTTTATTTATTTATCTTGTTACTCAATATTCTGTATCCATTGAGAAGTAACCAGAGAGACAAACTTTGCAAAACTTCCCCCAATGATTTATGTAATACATATATTCTTCTTGCTTCTAATGCCATCACAAGTGGAGGATAGTTCTAAAACCAATTTAGGAGCTAAATTGTACCATTCAATCTTCGTCAAATTCGTCATGAACTTTTGACGATTTCTTTGCTCAATACGAGGTGGTACTTTAGAATCTTGTCACGAAATTACAAAGACTCCAGTGTTATAAGACGACCACGTTTCTTTCGTGTCCCGAAAATATTGCCAAAACGAACGAGCAGGCATAAAGTCACGGTGAAAAACAATGTATTAGTTCATAATTTCGGAGGTTTTCACGGTCTTTATTTATATTCTTTTTGTATTTCTCTGGTATACCGTATGTGTCTTGTATTAGTCCTGAAGATTGCCTCATTACGGGAGGCGAAAGCTCGACATTATAAACAAGAAACATAATATACCCAAGAAATACGAAGAGTATAAATGTAGGTATATTTCTACTAAGTATAATATATGAAGCAGGGGTAGGGGCTATATAAAAAACAAATAAATTATTTAGCTTGTTCTGAAAGCACTCAGCTCAACGAATAGATCTGTTTGTAAGAATATAAAAATAATACATTTCCTCTCCCTCATCCCCTATGGAAGTATGTACTGTGTGGAGACTAGAGCCATAAATATAAGTTGTTTGTAAACAGTGGAACGATTATTGAAATCAAACACCAAATTTAGTAGAGGGAACATCTTGTATGGAGGAAGATGCGACTAGAGAACTACTCTACGAAGCGTCTCGTCGTGGCAGTCTGTGGGAGATCAGACGCTCGCACGTTCGTATATTAGGGCTGTCATACGTCCCGGTACACCAGGACATGTCCCGGTTTTGAGGTCCGTGTCCCGGTATCCCGGTCAGGGATTTCTTAATATTGATTGCTCAATAAAACGATTCCCGGAGAGTTATTACGAAAATCCATTATTTTACCTATTCTTTTACATATTCTGCGTTCATATCATCAGTACCTACCTACTTATTTCTTATTTCTATAAAATTGTAAATATTAATTAATTTATTTATTTATTTAAACTTAAAGTAAACAACAAAAACATATAAATATACAAAATGGACATAGTACAGATTATAAAACGTTGTTCACTAGGGCGAACTTATCGCAGAACTGCGATTTCTTCCAGTTAACCCCATAACAATATTTCGCCTGCAGCTACTTTTTTTAGACATATTTTGTGAGCAGACAATTATCATGCCTATTGAACTAAACTACCAATATTCATAGTCTTTAGAGTTTTGGGGAGAGGGGGGAGGTATCCCGGTCGGCAGTCCGACAATTATGGCAGCCCTACCGTAGATGCTACGCCGTAGTCTCGTAGGGGGTGGCTGCATACTATACACACTACATACTACGACTATTTGATATTCAGCGTAGATATAACATAGAGTTATACATAATATGATGGCTTGTTATTATGTATGTATGTATGTACTTACATAATGTGAAAACACATCGCGCCATATGGTCTGAATAGTTGTGGTGGATTCATATATCTTCACAATAATTTGTTTAAAAGATTTCTTTGTTTCTATGAGGATCAGGGGTAGAGCTTTTGAATAATAGTCTATAATGATATAAATATTACCTACTTACCTCATGGATTTCAAACTATGTATATATTTTTAAATTTGGCTAGTACCCCGAATTACTCAAGATTTACCCCAGTATCTTTACTTACGAAGCTACTGGGGTAAATCTTGAGTAATTCGGGGTTTTTAGATAAAAAGTTAAAATCTCGAATAACTCGAGAACTGTGCGACTTTGACTAAGCTAAGTTTGGCTCAAAAGATCCCAAATGACCTCTACTATCACCCCTGAAGATATATACATCCATCTATCAAACAGCCAGTATACAAGATATAAAAAATCTTTTACAGCCATTCCCTAAATAAAGGTTCAATGTATTTACTCTATTTTTTCCAAAGTATATTAACTAAGGATGTCAAGATCTAAGATCTCCCGTTTTTCGAAATTTTTGAAATGTCAGTATGCCTGCTCTCAAGTGAATTTTAAACTATGCAGTACCTCCTACTAGGCTCACACCGTTGATGTGAATAAATAAATAAATAGACTTTCATTTTTACCTTTATGGTAATGTACCTAAGTATAACACAGCCTGGTATCAATTACCTAAGTATATAATTACATAGTTATATTCTAACTACTACTTAGCTATGTGAATGTAGGCATATAGTATGTAATATGTATTAGGTACAATATAAAGCATGGTTCACATTATGTAATGACGTTATTATTTTATCATTTGCACCAAGTGTTGTGAACGTTACACTTAACCCTACTTGTATATAACAGAGATATTCATACATATGTGTATATTGTATTTAGTTGTACCAGATGTAATGTAATGTAATCGCAAAGCAGTATACATCTCTAACTAACATGTCTACATTCTGTATACATAATATCAAAGTATTTTCATGGAACTCAGCTCGCTCCTGGCTAAATTAAAACGTCTCTTAAGGACTGACTCTAAACAAAATATTATGTTAACAGGGGTGCCAATACTCTATAGCGCTACAACCCTTAGTGGATCTTGGCTGCCTCTGACATTCCGTTAAGGGTTGCTCCCTTCCACTTACCCTGGATGATGAAGGAACGCTAGTTCCTCTAACATCCGTCGCCATCCTCTCCTATCTAATGCAAGAATCCATCAGTTCACCCCCAGCCCCAGAACTCTGCAATCAGCCGTTGTCACATCAAGCCAGCGAAGCTTTGGCCTTCATACACGCCACCTTTCCACTTCCCACTGAGGAATACGATCAGATCAGAAATGAGGAAATCAGACAAAAGTTGCCGATGTGACGGATCGCATTGCCAAACTAAAATGGCAATGGGCAGGTCATGTTACTATACAGGGAGTGGACAGATGGGCACCCAGAGTACTGAGATGGAGACCATGGGACATGAAAAGAGGAATAGGCCGGCAGCAGAAAAGATGGGCCGATGATATTGTCCCCGTCGCTGGTAGTGGGTGGATCCAGAAAGCTCAAAGAAGAGAGGAGTGGAACAAATTGGAAGATGCCTATATCCAGCAGTGGAGAGATGGCTAAGAAAGAAGAAGAAGAAGATCTTCCCACTTTGTACATTATAATTCGAAACTCTTCATGAAATTTAACTTCGCTTTCCATTATTTTTATGAAATAATTTGTTACTCCGAACAAACCCGACTTTTGAACTTATTACGTGAAAAAGTTTTCATCTGTGTCCACTGTTTGTACATCTTAAACAAATACATAAAGCAACTGCCACGTCTCATATAAGCGCTTCAAATAAAATACGATTTGATGATCCTTGGATGTGCTCGGAATATTTGATAAATGGGATTATGTCTAGAAGAGCGAAGGATGGGAGGATAGAGGGTATGGGGGAGAGATTAGGAGACAGCTGATAAGACTTGATGATGAATGTAGTTGGGAGTGTGGTGCTCTGGTTCGCAGACAAATAAGATCCTTCATTTTGGAGATTAATAGACCCACTTCCTGTTACTAGACAAGACATGTATGTATAATCAAACTATTAAAATATCAAGATAGCTATAGATAGATTCTAGGGGTCCTTAGACGGCCCTTCTAAGTTGAGATTGGGTGGGTCTTGACTCAGTTAGTTGTAGCGAGGATCCTAAGGATCTTTCCATCAAATTCCAGTCTCAGCGCCGACGATTTATTTATTTATTTTATTGCTTGCTTGCTATAAGGTACATGAAACTTTTTGTTTCTAATGGAAATGAATCTAGTTTAATCGAAACAAATTCAAATACTTCTTTGTAGGTATATATCACAGTTTTCTTGTGTCGTGAAGTAGAGTAATAGTCCAAGAGCCCGCTGCTTAATTTATGACGTATATGTTTTTTGATCGAAATGTGGTATAAACGATAGCTTACCAATAGGGTATTACATCGCACTAGGGTTGCCTATCAAAATCTTGCCGCAACCCCCCCTGTCCCCCCCGAAAAGGTCCCTCTTCGCGGTTTTTCGCATTTTATAGGAATATGGTAAGAGATAGGAAAAAGTAGTCAATGACAAAAATAATCCTTGCTAAATTCTCTACAAAAAATGTTAGATCCATTTTTCGTAAAACTAGCAGTTTACCCGCAATGGCCGCTCCAAAACCGAAATTCATTTAAAATACAAAAAAAATGTATTTAAACTAAATTGGTTGAAAATTGATAAGAGCTACAGGAAAATAGTCAGAGAACGAATTAATTACCATAGTCTTAGCTACAAAACGAGCTATAACTTATGTTCATACATATAATAATTTCGGAGTTATTACAATAAAACTCAGTGACGAAAATTCTTAAAATTTAGTTTTCCATAAAATAACCAGTGTTATAGCGCCGCAGGCCAAATTTTTTTTCCATAAAATGTTAGTAATAATGGGTGAAAGAATTTGAAAGAAAAAAAATCAAACTTTTTTTTAATTTTTTTCAAAAAATACCCTGTTTTTTGACCGGCCATTACGGGTAAACTACTAGTCCTATGAAAAAGTTGGCATAACGTTTTTTGTAGAGAATTTAGCAAGAATTATTTTTGTCATTGACAACATTCTCCTATCTCTTACCATATTCCTATAAAATGCGAAAAACCGCGAAGAGGGACCTTTTCGGGGGGGCAGGGGGGGTTGCGGCAAGATTTTGATAGGCAACCCTAGTGCGATGTAATACCCTATTGGTAAGCTATCGTTTATACCACATTTCGATCAAAAAACAGATACGTCATAAATTAAGCAGCGGGCTCTCGGACTATAAGTCGACATCGCGGATCGAACCCGCGCCCACCCGATTACCAGTCGAGCGCATTACCAACCCAGCTACCGAATAGGTACCGACCACTTCGAACTACATGAGTTTAGTAGGTGTAGGTATCAGTGACGAAGGGTGGATTTCTGCAGAAGGGAAGCCTGGGATAACATTTCCTATGGGATTACGTCAGATTAGACACTGTTATACCATTTTTTTTCCAAAAGGTAACTCGATGGGAGCCGTGTTCTTAGGTAGGTTCGCGCCTGGTAGGTATATATGTCCAAATATTTTTTTCTTGAAATATTACCCAATTTTATAAAAACTCTAAACTATATTTAGTCTCGAAAAGCAATCAGAATATTCAGAAACTGGTCGTGAAAGTCTGACTTATATTTATTTATCAAATCTCCTTAATAATTGTGGATTTTCGGCAGCGTTGAGTATTTGACAAAACGCCGTCACAATCACATCAGAACGTTATTTTGAAACTTGTATATATACTGTTTACAAAAAACATTTCGCATTGCACCTAATTTAATTTTGTTTTAATTATATACGTACAGTACAAAAAGTAGATATTCGTATACGCCACTGACTTTGCACGAGATTGTATTGATATTTTAGATAAAAATATGTGCAACAAAGGGAATTATTGATTTATAATGATTTTTTATTTCATTTCTGATTTTATAAAACATCACTACCGCCATCTATGAATCATAAATAGCTCGGGAAAGAATCTGAAAAAAATGACGATTCGCGTCCAGAGTAAACTCTAATACCAGACGATTTTAGACATCCATATATTAAATAAACTTACAAATGGAATCTCGGCAACAACATAGGCTACAAAAAATATGTGATTTGTGTCATGGTTTGGTAAAATTATCAGTTTTCCCAAGGTACTAAGAAAGTATTATAACGCGGAGTAAAAAGTAATTTAAAGTAGTCCGATGAACATGGTTTTTAAAATTGTTTGTGTCGTTACATAATCTAGAATTTATTGCATCTTTAAGGATTATTTTTATACAATGTTTTTGCTCTACAAATACTGCTGTCTAACTAAAAAAATGTGACTATAAGAACATTATAATAATTACAAAATAGTTTTGTCGCAATATTATTTCGCCCGCTCAGTCTCGCGTCGTATTTTGTTTACACTCCCGTGACCCAGTGGATACCGCACTTGACTAGCAAGCAGATAAGTGTTCTGTGGGTGTTGGTTCGATCCCACGCGACACCTAACACTTTTTTTTTCTTTTTTTGCTTTCTTTTTGTGAAATATAAATTGTGTAGAATCATATATACATAAAAAATAACTTTACTAGGTAAAAAAAAATATATGATTTAGTTCTAGCTCCGTGGTAAAGTGTTGATTTCGTACATTGGAGGGCGGAGGCCTCGCGGTGTCAACACAAATTTTGCCGTTGCGAAGCACGGGAAATACAGCTAGTAAGTAAATAAAATATACTCAGTTGAGACTCTTATCTCCTCACGTATTGTTCCTAGCAATATAGAAATAGTTTACAAGGAATCATTAAAAATGAATAACGCTTCTGAATTGAGGAAAAAGTCTCTCTCCTGTTTAGTTACTAAACAATGAGCCGCACGTGAGTTTCCTAAATAGAGCCACTTGGGAATCATATGTATTATACTCGTATATGTGTGTAGTATGTACTGTGCTATGTATTTACTATTTTATCCCCCGTTTTCACCAATTTTTACCTAAGAAGGAGACCCCTAAGAAATTTCCATACAAAAACAGAGATAATATTCTATTTATTGACACGCAGGCCTACCAAACACACCCTAATTCCATACAAAATGCAACACGCAACTCACCTACGTTAGGTGCCCAAATATCTCTGCCCAGGCTAGGTGAGTTGCGTGTTGCATTTTGTATGGAATTAGGGTGTGTTTAGTAGGCCTGCGTGTCAATAAATAGAACATTATCTCTGTTTTTGTATGGAAATTTCTTAGGGGTCTCCTTCTTAGGTAAAAGTTGGTGAAAACGGGGGTATATCTCTCGTAGTAGGATAGATAGATAAATACTTTATTCAGTCATTTTAGTGCACATACAAACATAGATGGGTATTACAATTCAAAATATAGCGACATTTATTAATATGTAAATAGTTTGTAAGAGCATAACCGTGGTTGAACTAGAGCTGGTTGCCCTGTATCTCACCACACGGTATAAGATGGAACATACTTTCACATAAATAATCCAAACTATATACAATACGAAAGGTAAAAATGAAAGACTACAGGTTTGGGCATGTTGAGATGAATGAAAGATGACAGGATGACAAAAAAGATATATTTGAGTGAGCGAAGAGGGGTGAGGAAACGCGGCCGCCCGAGACTGACCTGAACTGAAAGCTTTCTCACCCGAAACACGCAAATAAAATTTAAACTAAAAAACGCCCTTATGTAAATCGTTGTAAGGGTCATTTTCCATAAACATTTTATCTGCGTGTTTTGGGTGAGAAAGCTTACAAAGTACCACCCCTGGTCCGATCATGTCGACCAGATCCTCAGGGATGAACGCGTTTTGAGTGAAAGGAATCAGAGAGCGTGTGTGACTGCGTGCATAAATGTGACGGAGGCTAGGAGTGTGTGTAAGGATAGGGCTGTCTGGCGCTCTGCCCTCTCTGCCTACCCTGCAAGGGACGCGGCGTGAAGGTATAGATAGATAAATGGACCAGATTCTCAAGGACAGTTGTGTCTTGAGTAATAAGGATCGTATATAGCGTGTCTACCCCGCTGAGACGTGGTGTGAGGACTGAGGAGGGGATATGATAGAAAAAATATTTATTGTTTTTAGTGAATAAAAAAGTTTTACTAAAGTTAACACAATGGATTCTAAAATGTACAGGGTGTTTAATTTCCTCTATTTCTTTTTAAAAGGGCTGCTACGGCGACATGCTGTCGGAATTTATTTATTTAATAGAACCTGCGTTTTTTACGTAGAGGCAAGACTTGCCGACACATTTCTCAGTACCTATTTACAGTCAGTATAATCTATATTATACTGATTGATATATTATATACCCATAAGCCTAATACTGGGAAACATCTTCATGGATATCGAAGGTATTAATTTTTTATTAGCGTTTTTGGTATTATACCTGTAGCTGATAACACCGACATAGAATGCCAAATATGTTTTATTTTACCTGCTAATTCTGTATATTTACGTTTTTTTACTGTTTTTTTATACATCATATAATCTCGATGTTTTCGACCGCTGGTACTTGATGGAAGTCCATTTTTAAGGAACAAAAATTAAAATCTAACATTTAGATTTAATCCATAAAAAAATGACTTTAGCTTTCGCGACTAGTTTTCAAGAATTTGCACCCTCATCATCAGGCGATTGTGAATAAAGCTTGTTGTAATAAATGAGGGTGCAATTCCTCAAATACTAGTCGCGAAAGCTAAAGTACTTTTTTGTGGATTTTATGTAAATATTTAGTTTTTCATTTATTTCCTAAATATATAATATGTTTCATAACTTTATGCTTGATTAAAATGAATCACCCTGTATAGTCTCTGGCCATAAAGAAGACTATAAAATATAATTTTAAAAGCGAAGTGAAAGAATAGTGATTTATGAAGTTTTCCTTCCAGTCGTTACTTTGTGCTGAGATTAATTAATTATAATGAAATAAATCTGAATATAGCCTCAACTATTATATACTCGTAATACATAACGGTGGGGAGATAATACATAATTAGGTATTGTATATAATTAGTATATAAGGGACGGTGAAAGTAGCATAAGTCAAATCAAAGCTCAATGCTAAAACCTATCATTGCTATCAGTAAAGATCTAGATTAAAAAAAGTATGTTAAATCGAAAAACTTTTCTTCTTCTTTCTCAGCCGTTTTAATTCCAATGCTGGACATAGGCCTCCCTTTTGACTTTCCACAGATACCTATCCTGGGCATGCTGCATCCACTTGCTTCCTGCGATTCGCCTCACATTATCACACCATCTTGCCTGTGAGGTCTTCCTACGCTCCTTTTGCTTGTTCTAGTTTGCCACTCGAGAATATTTTTGGTCCATCTAGAATCTGAGCGTCTGGCAACGTGTATGCCCAACTCCATTTAAGGCAGGTGCTCGTTTTACCACGTCGGTGACCTTGGATTTCTCTCGCATCCATTCATTTGTCCGTCGGAAAAACATATCGGTGTAATAATTAATTGGATTAGGATTTAGTTCATTCGAAAATTTGAGGAAAAGAAAGTCCTTAAGGCAAAATATTGAACTAATTAACTAATTAAAAGGTTCAATAATATAAAATTGAAATCCATCAATGGATTTCAATACAAAGTTATTTTAAAAATATAATCTCAAGTTTGACCGTCGGTAAATGGTGGAAGTCCATTTTTATGGTAAAAATGTATATTTAGTTTTTACGCAACTAGTGTTCGAGGATTTTTACCCTCATCATCAGGATTTTTACATAAAAAAAAAGTTATTGTCAAACGCTTGATGATGAGGGTGAAAATCCTCGAATACTAGTCGCGTGATTTGAACCTTTAATATGGACTAATAATCCGGTGAAATTAAACACAAAAAAGTTCCTCGATGGAAAGTTGTGGGGTAGTAGGGATTTCTTTCATTCTACACGTTTTTTGGGATGCTGAATCCGAATCCGAGGTTTGCCAACAAAATTTCGATACGGAACATGGCGAAAAATACAAAAAATGGCGAAAATAACAGTTTTCTGGCGATTTCTTTATAAGAACTCGAAAACTGCCAACTTTCGTAAATTATTTTTCTACGCAAAATGAAAGTACATAAAATTTACTATAAAAATTCTATATAAAATTTTTCTCTAAAATAAATAGCAACGGAGCTGTCAATGTCCAAAAAATGGCCAAATTTTCTTATTGTTTTACATTACGAGAATCTAAAATGTATTGAAAAAGTTCACCTTGTTGCCTTCATAAGCAAATTTCAACAAGTTTTCTTTAAATTCGTGAGTCACATTTTACCTCGTTGAAATCAGAAAACACAAAGAAAGCTATTAACGAGATTTTTATTTAAAAACACCGTGAAATATTTGAGCTAGACCTGCTTAAATAATCTTATTTAAAAATATAGTAATTTATTTAGGCTAAAAATGTTGAAACCTTTTTAGCTTAAACATTTCACTATATTTTTAAATAAAATTTATCATGAAAGCTTTTCTCATGTTTTCTGATTCCAACGAGGAAAAATATGTCTCTTAAATCTGAAGAAAAATTCTTAAAATTTGGTTATAAAGGTTACAAGATGAACTTTATCCATACATTTTCTATTCTCACACTTTAAAATGACAAGAAAATTTGGCCAATCTTTGGAGCTTAACAGCTCCGCTGCTATTTATTTTTGAGAATAAAATTATATATCAAATTTGTAGGAAATTTTATGTACTTTCATCCTGCTAAAAAGATAACCTACAAAAAGTTTTAATTCTCAAGTTCATATCCAGAATTCGCCAGAAAATGGAAATTTTCGCCATTTTTCCAATTTTTAGCCTTGTTCCGTCACGAAATTTTGTTGGCAAACCTCGGATTCGGATTCAGCACCTCAAAAAACGTATAGAATGAAAGAAATCCAGACTACCCCACAACTTTCCATCGAGAAATCTAAAGGCACCGTATTATAAATATAGAGTCTTTTAATTTTTACCTTATTTTAAAATACGTACAAATTTTAAAAATGATTATTTTTGAAAATCATAATTTGTGTTTTGTGAGACCATCGTAATTTTCTGCGAGGAACCTGGATGCCGAAGGGTCAGAACAGAGACGAGTGGAAACAGTTGGAAGAGGCCTATATCCAGCAGTGGAGGGAAGAAGAAGCAGAAGAAGATTGTCACTTATGCCCTTTGTACTTTCTTCCCTGGAATTATTTATTCGGAAGAATAGACAGAGAGACACTCGTGTTGGATGTAGATTTCAGTTTAAATCTATGGTTTGGAAAATAAACTCTTAATCTGTGATGAATTGTGACAGAATTAATGACTTCTACAGCAGTTGGCTGGAATCTGCATGGGGGCGAGGGGGGCGGGGGGCAAGGGGATAAAAAAAACATTTGTTATTAGACCTACAGAATTTATTTCCTGTTAGGAAAACTTAAGTTTGCTGTGAATACAATAGGAAGAAAAAATACTTTGTGTAAAATAGTACTTATTGTCGATAGAATGTTAATGACTCCCGTACCCAACTGTGACGTCACGGTAATTTCCCACGCCATATTAAGATTCAAAATAACATTATAAAATGGTGAAAAAAACGTTTTTTTTTTCAAATTTTTGGGGTTAATTTCGCTTCAGTTCAAAAACTTTTACGCTTATTGCTAGATTTTAATGCATATTATCTTCTTCTTCTTCTTATTTAAATATGGCACGCACCCGTCTGCGATGAATACGAAAAAAAAATCTCCGCGTCTTTCGAGAAACGAGTTTCTGTCTTTCGGAAAAAAGATCTGATAAATCAAATAATGATCAATTTCTCTCTCTGTATACTCCGACAGGGATTACAAAGAGATGCAATGTACTGAGTATTATATACCCAATGTTAATAACGTATACGTTAGCGTGCCTATGCATAACTTATGTATGTAGGTAATATGTCTATGAGAGAGTATATTTTTAATTCAAACTAGATTTATGTGAATCCAGGTCAAGAGCACTATACTCTCTATTATATGCCGCGTGGTGTATAGGAATATTATATTCTATGCCCACCTACTTGTAGACCTATATTCCTCTCTTACGGTGATTTATTATATACCTGCCTATAGATATATAACACAGTGGGTAGGCGCTGAAAGCAGCATTTCATAAAGAGGTGAGTGTTACCTATTAAACTGAAAACTGAAAGGAATTCAAGGCGCTAGTCTCAATCTACTGAAAATCATGACGCAGGTATGCATAATGTAACCATTCAGTCTTTTACTGAAAGCGGGACATCAAATATCTGTTTGCTATATCTTGGCAGCCAGCGGACGTTAGCTGCAAGTGGAGTTCAAGACTTTATTGTTGGTAGCCCTGATTGTCGAACCTTGTTATAAGAGCTGTCAAAGGTCCGCAATATTCTCACATCGTATCTTTTACAAGTAACCTACAATGCCGAAAATATTACAGATCGGCGCTAGAGAAATCATTTTGAAGGCAAGATGCTTTTGCGAATTGGAAAAAGAAAAAAATACTCCGAAAATCCCTTTAATCAGCCATCACAAGTTGCCAGTTTATTCTAATAATCCAAAAATTGGCTAGTTTTAATAAACAACAGTTCTGAAATATAATTTGAAAGTAGCGAAAAAATGTAACCATATCTTATTATCACATCAAGCAACACTAAACCAAGTTTGCTCCGTGAGACTTTTGGAAAAAAAATAGATTATACTGGATATTTTTTTTGTGGGGGAGTACAAAATAAGTTTGTGGAGGCTCTTAAGGAAATCCACATGGTGACGTCAAGGGCAATAGACTGAACAATATTAACGCGGAACTATGACGAAAAATATACGAAAGAATGTAGCGAGCATTGATTGTCATTTTATTATGAGAGTTGTGAGTTATATAGAGTAATTCCCACAAGTGTACCAGGCAGGGCAGATAGTGGGTATAGGTATAGGCAGGCAGTAGTAATGTTATACTCGCCAACTTCCTGTGCAAAGACCAAACTTGTGGAGTGAAAAAATAATAAGACAAAATACAGCAAAGTTAGAAAATATTGGACTCGGGCCAAACAGAATTATCTTATTGTTTTATATTTCCTACTAAATCTATTCTACTTATTATTATCTATCTATCTGTGTATACACACCTACACACCTATACACCTATATACACACACTCCTACTTAATATCATATTTTATTTTTGTCAAACGAACGCAAAAAGTGAAAATAATTGAAATGCCAATGTCAAGTGATCTATTTAAATACAATATTAGACGAATGGCACAAATAATGTTGCGTGTGTGCTCTCATCTCTCTCTCTCTCTCTCATGCCGCATCCTTTGCTGGTTTTGCAGAGAGGCCATAATCACGAATTATTTATTTTATTTTAATATAGATACATAATGAACACTTAAAACGAAGTACACAAAATAACTTTATCAAATAACAAAACAATATACCCTTATTAGAAAATAGGACGCATTTTTTTTGTGAATCAGAGTTTTTCGTAATGACATAAACTTATGGTACACTTCACAGTACCTAAGCTAGAAAAGCTTGAATCGTGAAATGTAGTAAGTGGAATCGGGGATCGAACACGCGCTCATCCGGTTCAATCCAACCCAGTTATCAACCATGATAATTCTCAACAAGTATTTAGTTAAGTTATTTGTTTACTCTTCAAGTGAACATTTAATAAGTACAAGTTTGTAAACATTCATATATTACCACATTTTCCTACCAAACACATTATATTATTTTTATATATTCATCTCCATAAAGTCTCGTGTATCTCTGTACATCTTACCTTTCACATTTGGATTCTAATCACAGTCACTCATCTCTCCAACTACCTCATTACATTTTATTCAATCTCTCGATGTTTTCCAATAAAATTATATTGTATTTATTAACCCGAGCTATCCAGGGCATACGAGTTAGCGTGAAATAAATTAGCTACACGTTTTTATAAGTCTTGTACGGCTGAGGGATTTTCATGAACATCAAAAATATTTATTTCTGGGAACCCCCCCGAGCAAGAGAAGTTTGTTTATTATTTTCCAAACATCCTATACCTACGTAGTACCTACCCACACACAATATAATATAATACTAGCTGAGTTAACCGTGCTTCGCAACGGCCCGGTGTCTCCCGATGGTTTGATCAAGTCGTGACTTAAGATCTGAATTGCTTTTTCAACACCCTTTCATATGATATGACAAATAAGGTGAAACGCAGTGCAACATTCAAAACATGGATGTGTATGAACTGAAAACTTACTCTACTCTTCATAAGATGGCGTTATTGGAGTTTCAGTACCAAAATGTACGCTTCGCTACATGGCTAAGTTCATGGATTAATAATTGCTATCTGTGGTCTGCGACATCATCTGTTTGGTTTTTTTAAGGTTGGTACTAATTACCGTGTATGGTCTCTGATATTAGACATCGCCGTGTACTAATTATAATCTATGGTTTAACATGACACATATTTTAAAGTTAAATATCTCTTAAATTTTTTATTTTCAAAAAATGGCGCCGTTAAAACCTAAAGGGGATCGGTAGAAGTGTTTATGTGAATTTTCACAGCAATCCATCGTAAAATGCGCGAGTTTTGCGAACACTTACAAATTATGACTCTCCAATAGTATATAGATATTATACATCGCCCGGGGGGTAGGCAGGGTAGTACATGGAACTCACAGACAGGTGAGGGTATATAATAATATGATTTGATATTATGTTGGTGAGGTTTCTATGGCAAGTAAGTCTTTGCAAACTCCGAGGAGGTATTTATGAAGTACTTACAATATAACCTATATAGTATATATTATACCTAATGTACTCTGACACGCTTTTCAGGAAGATTTCTTACAAACGGTATCACAGTTATTAAGAACCATTTCACTGAAGATCTGTGATTTAGGGGTTAATCATTAATGTTTTTGTTTGTAATTTTATTCACATTTTTGTGAATTTCTTATATTATAACCTTATACTATTTATATACTCTCTCCATGACGAAAAATAATTTGATTAGGTACTTCAATAATCTAAGCTCTCTCCTAATAGGTGTACGAGTATACATATATACCTACTGTATCAATTAAGAAAGGCACACGAAGGTATATTTATACCTTTACTTAAGTAGCGGTTTGACAGGAAGGTTTTGCTTTTGAAATAAATTATTGTTTTTTTGTGATTCTTTTCTCGATTCGTTTTTATATTAAAGAAATTATGTATATTATGTGCAATTGTGGAGGACGATGTCCTGGCTGCGGAATATAAGGGAATGGACCGGCATCCGGAGTGTAGGGGAGCTATTCCGAGCGGCGCAGGACAGAGACAGGTTCGCTCAAGTGATGGCCAACGTTGAGGTGATAGAAGATGTGCAATTGCGCATTGCCATAAAATAGAGAGAATACAATTATTATAAATAGGAATGATGAAGGACAGAAAACTTCAAATACTTGTTTCATTAATTAATGTTTTTCTTCCTCATTGTGACACACGGTGTCTGATTGTCATGCAACTTATATAGTGTATACATATTATAAGTATAAGTCATATAATATCCCTCCTAGCCTAGAGAGAGAGATTGGACAACAATAACAGCTGTCTGCTGACATAAATCATCATTACCTACTAATATATACAATTATACATACGCTATACAGAACCATACGTAATCTACATTAGATTATCATATACATTCACTAGTCTACATATATATATATTATCTTCTTGACATTATTTCTTCGCAACAATATCTAATCTTGATGGAATCTCATTGTCTCACGCAATATTTTATTTTTGATCAATTTTGTTCACGACACAGTAACTGAGTTAAACATGACACTTTGGTACTATTCAGCAGAGAAGTTAGACATAAGATTAGAAGTTATAGACATAATAAGACCCTGATATCATTACCCATATTATGAGTAGTAAGAAAAAGTTTATTGAGACGACATATAGACAACACTGTATTATAGATTTACAAAATACTATTTTTTTACAAGAAAACAAACAATATGGTTAATACGAAGCAAGTGGATGCAGTATGCCCAGGATAGGGATCTGTGGAAAGTCAAAGGGGTTGAAACAGCTGAAAAAGAAGAAGTAAACACAGGGAAACGCTATCGACTTCCACAATTGCCTATAGGATTTCTAAAGGATAGGCACGTTTTAGGTATCGGAATCCTTAAGAAAAACTGCATGAATTCTAGAGAAACGAGGGTTGTGTGTGAAAAACGTAAAATGTTACGTTAAAGGTCCAGCAATCAACTACACCGTGACCGTGAAAGTCTACTCTATGTATATGAAACAGATGATAGTACTAGGTATCCTATAGGTTTACGGTAAGTTCGTCTAAAATCAATTGGTCTAACTATCAATTCGTCTAAAATCAGTTCGGCCAAAATCAGTTTGCCTAACGATCAATTCCTCGATTTTAGAATAATTGATTTTAGACGATTTGATAATTAGGCGAATTTATAATTAGACGAATTGATTTTAGACGAACTGATTTTAGACGAATTTATTTTAGAGGAATTGATTTTAGACGAACTTACCGGACACCATCCTCTATAGTGGACTGTAATGTTGTGTTAGGCTTGGGTTAGGTTACGTTAGGTAAGGTGTAGATACTACATATGTAGCTATGCCTGCTCACACACAATGTAGTTGTATCTGGATACACATTAGGCCAGGGGTCTTTATTTATTAGGGCGAGTAGGTAGGTAGGTGGGTAGCCAAACACACACACAATTAGTGAAATTATATTATTAACATGTTGGTCAACTGAAACTAAATGTTACCAGCAATCTCCTCTATTGTACAAATATGAAGATGACCGCCTAATTGTCACAGTAACCGCTTTAAATAAGTGACGTATGCCCAATCCCACCAACCTAGACACCATACACCATACAAACACCTACAAGAGCATAAATTCTCTACAAATTCTTATGCTTATCTCTGTTTTGGTATGGAAATTATTTAGGGGACCCCTGCCTAGGTGAAAGTTGGTGGGATTGGGCAATAAACAACGCATTAAGGCTCGTGACCCAACTATAACGTCACAGCCATTTCCCACGGTGTTACGGTTCAAAATCGCATGAACAATCGCATGATATAATGGTAAAAATTGCGTTTTTTTTTCCATTTTTTGTGTAAATTTCTCTTCAATCAATGAACTTTTACGGTTATTCCCTAGATTTTGTTGCACATTATCAACACAAAAAAATATTCTTGATGGGATGGTGATAGTGGATAATTCATGTCGCGCCTTTTTGTGAGTATTCCCATCTCAAGGGCGCAATAGGCCTTTGAACCCGGTTAACGTTTTTGCCTCTCTGATGTATACAGAAAGTCCATTTCAGGCTGAAGGACTTGCCGCAATAAATGCGCGGCTCAAATATCCAGGTTTTGCGTTTAGGTTTACGACTTCTAGCTTAGGGTCACTTGGAAGAAATTATCAACAGGCGCCCATTTGTTTTATGTCTGTACTGTTCAGTTTCCCAAATTTAGGAAGGTAGATATAAAGTTATGGCATAATAGAGAGAAGATTAACATTCTATACGTGATATATTAATAGGTCGGTACCTGTAATTCGCATTAACCCAATTTCGCGGTAATTGTGAATTGTTTCCAGTTTGCACACATTGACCGTAACGTAAACATTATACGCCTATTATACAGAGATCTATTCTTAATCCTGGAATGTTTTCATATAATACTTATACTATACAGTGTGTATCTTACCTAATTACAATTGTTATTACTGTATTGCATTGTGTTGGTCCACACCATCATGGGCGTCGTCAGACGGGGGCGGGGGGAACAGGGGGCAGCTGCTCACCCCCTTAGAGATTGGAATAGGTATACATTTTTTCATACTAAATGATAAAATCTCACAAAAAAATCACATTATTACCACACTTCTTCGTCATGTCATAATTTTTTTAAATTAGTATGACAATTCATCAAAATACAAAATTCTTTTATAAAAAAAAATTGCCTGCGGCGTAATTTTTTTGTCGCTTTTTTTAAAAATCATTTTTAATACATATTATTGTGTAAATTATTATGTACAATTTCAAGCAAATCAAACCACATCACGACCATCTCCAGTATGTTTAAAAAAATACGCTTTTTTCATGCTATATCGAATTTTTCAATTTTTGTTCCCCCTCCCTAGCTCCGAGGCTGGCGACGCCCATGGTCCATACTCCACACTGTATAGTGTACACCTCTACAACTTGACACCCACACATACAATACACATTAGTCCACTGGGCTTATACAACATTATACTATACGCCTATCCCTCTAATGTGCAGTGTACTTTATTGTATTGTTATTATTTTGTCTCGACTGGATTGTACGTACAATGTATGTAGGTTCCTTTCTACTTAATAAAGGAACATTTTATGAAAATACAAACAATATTATGACATTTAGTATTAAAGAAGAAGATAAAACGTTTTATTCCATGAAATTTATTAATAGTAAACATCCTTTTAGTATCTTCCCATAAATTCAATTTAAAATTTAGCGAAAGCGTTATGCTTCATCCACAAATGCTCGCCGACCCTCCACGTTTTTTGTGTGAATGAGTAAAAAGACGTTAACCGTGGATTACGTATACAATCCAAGACAATCACCCCGTCCGCACGTCTTTTTACTCATTCACACAAAAAACGTGGAGGGTCGGCGAGCATGTCGTAGAGGCATAAAAAATCTTGTTCAACCGTATAGGTGCTCTTAAAATCGTATTAAGTACTTAATTAAAATTATTTCGCAATATGTAGCAATTATTTCGGCAATTTTAAAAGCGAGACAACGATATTGCGTGCAAACGAGAAAGAGAATTGACTATAATGTCCGAGCACATTGGATATTCAGCAGTTCGTGTCGCCGACATCACGATAAATATCTTTCTCGTTTTCACGCGATACGTTGTCTCGCTTGAAATATTGCCGAAATAATTGCGATGTATTGCGAAATAATGTTGATCAATACGATTTGTACGAGTTGACGCAATTATTGCTCAAAAATTGCTCGTGTAAGAGCACCTTAAGGTATGGGCGTAGAATCGTAGCTGAGTACAAACATCCGTACCAAAAAATAATGTTACACAGAGGTTCGATCCCCGATGCCGACCTACTCCACTTCACGACACAAGCTTTTCAAGCTTACTGTGAAGTGTTACAAAGGTGTATTTGGGTTTATTTCAATAAACCCAGATTCATTTCTTTAAAGAAAAAAAAGAAAGAGGAATAAACATTAAACAGAATGAAGGGATGGGTTTAGAAAATGGAGGGATAATGTAGAAGAGAGAGAATGAGTTGATAGGCTATAATTAATTTCTAATTTCATTGTAGATGGCGCTGCGATCGCTAATCGACGGCGAGATTACAACAAACTTAAAAAAATAGGCGTAATTAAAACAAAGACAATGTTTACAAAAGCGAAAAGATAATATTAACGATTTCATGAGAGAAAAAACATCTAAGATATTAAAGCTCCCGACCCAACTATGACGTCACGGTCATTTCCCAGATCATTAATAAAGTTCAAAATGGCATTATAAAATGTTTAAAATAGCGCGTTTTCCATTTTCTGGAGTTAATTTCGATTAATAAAAAAAAAGGTCATTCCCTAGATTTTAATGCATAATTATCAATACAAAATATTTTTTTCTTCGCAACCTTCAGGAAACGAGTTTCTGCCTTTCGCAAAAAAGATCAGAGGCGTTTTTCTCATTTTTGTTTTTGAGAAATCTATACAAGATATGAAAAATCTTTTAAGTTAATTTTCTAGATAAAGGTTCATTGTATCTACTCTATTTTTCCCCAGAGCATATTTAGTAACGGTTATCGAGATCTAAGGTCTCCCGTTTTTTTTTTTTAATATCAATATGCCTACTCTTAAGAGCGGCCATATTGTACAATACGAAATAACAAAACATAATTTTAAACGCTTTATATTTTCAAATTCTCCAAGAGACAAAAATAAAATACAGTTTAATATCCTTGAATTCTCTGATTAAATAAATATATTATCTTATCTACGAAAAAAATAATATTATTATTATAAAAACACTGTGACATTGTAAAATATTAAATACAAAGACGTCATTCCATTCCGCTGATGTTCTCTACAATTTCCCGCCAATTCGCCATGTTGGATGTTGCCAGGTTGTCGTTAGTGTTGCCCATAGACTTTCAAACATTAAGTACCCTAGAGGTCTGACTCCAGCATTTTCAATAAAATGGAAGTGAAGCAATTTCACGCTTGGTACTTTTTGGTATTTTAGAGTCGCAAAATTCACACTATAAACAAGATATCGATATTCAACACTAAAACATATTTAAAACTATCGCTTACTTTCTAAATAACGTCATAACTATTATAGTTTTTAACTATGAAAATAAAATTTCGAAAACGTTGCCTACAAAATGTCAAAATTCTCCATACGATTTGACAGATTGTAGGCACCAGCTTACTTCACTGCTAGCGTTGAGTACGCCATCTGAGTACTTAAAAGTATGCATACCGACATTTCAAAAATTTCTAAAAACAGGAGACCTTCTATCTCGACTACCGTTACTAAATATGCTTTGGAACAAAATAGAGTAGATGCATTGAACCTTTATCTAGGAAATAACCGTAAAAGTTTTTTGATAGACGCAAAATTAACCCCAAAAAATGGATAAAACGCTATTTTTACCATTTTATCATGCGATTGTCACGCGATTTTGAACCTTAATGCCGTGGGAAAAGACTGTGAAGTCATTCCTGGTGCCAAGCCCTTAATATAAAAGTCTATGGTGTTGCCAGTCGTATTAACTAGAAGCATAGACAATAGGGATGTGCTGTACAGGGTAGGGTAGGGGGGGGAGGGGTGCCTACCTACATTACAGGTGACGTGGTAATCTCCTTTTAAAAGCGAAAAGATCATCCTTGTATTATTTTATTTTTATTAAATGGAAGAAATGAAATTGTAGACAACAGAATTTTCTCTCGTGAAAGAAATATGAGATCGATTCGGGCGGGGCATTATTGTGGTTGTGCTATATTTTGTAATTCCGCATATACATATGAAATAATTCCTTTCAAACTACAAGAAGGTATTATAAAGCCTGTCAAAAAACTAATTAATTGTTATTTGATTAGAATGGTATATGTAGCTTTTTGGGAAACACAGTAGCAACACTTGTAGAATTTCAAGAATAATATCATTTTTGCCGGACAATAAATATTTAATTAAAAAAAAAATACACAAAAAATTTCAGTTCGCTGTCTATACCTTTTAAAGTCAGATGAACACTGCATAATATGCATAGATACATTGAACTAAGATTAGATAAAATCCGTAATGAATATATCAGAGGACCTATGAAAGTTGCCCCGATTGACCTAAAAGTGCGAGAGGCCAGTTTTCAGTGGTATGGACACGTGCAGAGAAGGGGCGAGGGTTGCGCTCTGAGGAGGGCAACAAACTGGTCAGTGGAAAGACCAAGAAAGAGAGGACGTCCGAAGAAGTCCCTTGAGGAGACCATCAGAAGGGACATGGAACACCTGGAGCTTACTCCAGAAGACTGCCGAGATCGGAGAAAATGGAAAGAAAGGACCCGAACCGCCGACCCCAAATAAATAGGATATGGTATGGAGATGAAAGAACATTGAACTATAAAATTGATGATGGTTAGAGAATTTGGGGTCCCAGGTTCAAATCCCAGCAAACCGCTTTTATGAAAGGTCCAAACCAAAGTTTTTATATGGGTTTTGCCTTGATGGAAATTACACATCTCCTGAAGTAGGTACAAAAAGGGGAGGAGCATTGTGGGAGGAGTAGTCATACAGGTACCGTGGAAGGGCCCTTAATGACTAATTACATATTATTATATAGGTAATTCTTATTACGACACTCGACGTAGTTAGCATATTATCTCGTCTAGTGGCAGTCTCTTTATATAAATATGTCTGTATGTATGTTTGTATATAATTATTTAAGTTATGTGTAACAGGTGTCTGTGTCTATGGCCGCTATTAGAACATTGTGAGTATATTGCAATATTACTGTGTGTTGGGTTAGCTATTAATAACATATTAAATACACGACATACAGGAGACATATGGAATTAGTTTGGGAATATAGAAACTAGAACATTTTGTTGTACGCTAAATTCTATAATGAAATAATGTTCCCATACCAACTGAATAATTAGTTCAAGTCATATTAACATTTATACAATCCAACATGGGTGTCGCCAGTGAAAATGTATACAGGTTGTTCGGTAGAACGTTAAAAAAACTGATATGGTATATAAAGAGGACCATTTGGAACATTTTACGGGTACTCAGAAATTATATAGAGTGCTCCCCTTTTTCTTAAGAATTTTTGAATTAAAAATAATACCTGATGTTGACGAAGTCCTAAGAAAGGATAGAGAAAAGAGTTAACTTCATTTTTTGGTCATTTTTAGAAATATCCATAAAAAAGATTGGGTCTTACAAATCTTCTAAAAACTTCTCCGAAATATCCTCTTTCAAACGCTATACAGCATGTGTGTATTGTGTGTACAACGTACCTAAAAAAGTAAAAAAATGAAAACCAAACGATAGTCCCTCTCTCCAGTAAACTATTTTCAATGATATCATCCATTGTGAGTACAGTATAATACAGTATTTTTCTCACATCCGATTAAAAATTTATACTTACATATTTAATTTATTTCGTACACAATTATTGTATGTTATTTTCATTAAATTTATTGTTTAAATTTGTACTAATCAGGATAATGCGTTTAATTAAAATTTTAAAACTGAAAACTTTAAAGTTGAATTCCTTCTTTTGTAATAACTCCTCCAGAAATTCTCTAGGTTAATATGAAAGAATTTACTTGTTATTGTTTCATACGTATCATTACATGAGTATGTATACTGTGTATGTATGTGTATCCACGCTATGTGAAACTTCAGCCATTTGTCTAAAAGATAAAAGAATGAATTGGCGTTACATATAACACATTATTTAATTACTTAGACATTTACTATTTATATTACTTTACTTTACTTTATTATATTACTTTGTTTCTTGTAATAAATTCACTGAATAATACTCATTTATTGTAAGTATATTGACGTCACGTCTGCTTGATGGAAACTAAAGAACATTGGTAGAAAGATAGTTTTACGATATTATTAGCCTTATTAAGCCGTTGGTTATTATTCATGGTTCCGAGTCCTGGTGCATCAGACTCAAAGATCAAAAAAGTTTGCTGACATTTGAGAACAGGATATTACACAAAATATTAGGGCCAAGACCTGTAGTTGTAGAAGGAACCTGGAGACTGAGAAGCAATGAGGAAATTCGTAAATTGACGGGACAATAATTAATCACCAGCGAGATCAGGTCCAGGAGACTGGCCTGTATCGGACATGTCGTCAGATCGGGAGAAGAAAAAGCCACAAAACATCTCCTGCAAAATAAATCTGTGGGAAGGAGACCTCTGGGCAAACCAAGACAGAGATTGATGGACAATGTTACCCGAGATGTTTCACTTTACGAGTAAGATTCTGGAACGAAGTATACTCGTTATCAGAGGTTTTCCTGTACTTCTAGCCTCTAGTCTAGCCTACGGCCATTCAATAGATTCATAATGATACCTATACCTACATGGAACCTTAATACATGGAGGACCAATGATAAAAAAAACTCATTAAGTTTATTTCATTGCTTAAACGATACATTTTTTGAAAAAGTTTCAGGTCGGAGAGCTGATAAAAAATTCATTTGAAATACCGAGAACATAGAATACAGAGAAACACAAAAAACACGTTAAAAAATTCATTGAATGGAATAGTTAGGTAGGTACCTATTACATTATGTAATGTCAGATCTGTAAGTACATAACCTAACCTACGTACCTACATAGACAATAGACATACATTCATTTTACTGACAGAGGTGTGACGGCGTCAAATAAAAGTTACAACTTTTGAAAGGAACTCGACGTCGACGTCACGGCGTTATCATGAAAAATACTAATATTCATCGAGTGTGTGCTCTTTGCTGGTTTTCAGTGCGTGTATTTTTGAAAATACCTTTAACCTGAAGATGGCATCAGGACCGACGCTTAAAGATCGAATCGTTTCGACCTTTAAAGCTCGATTCGGAAGCACACGCATTGGACAAAGAACAACCGATGAATTTATCACGCTACAAAAACTTTCACGAATATTTCCATCAAACACGAGCATTGCTCAATATTGAGGGGTGATTTGAATTATACCTATTTGTTTTTCTGGTAAAATTGACGGGCCTTTACTGGTTTGCTTTCTGTTTTTGTTTAATTGTTGATATGTGCTGTTATAACTGTTTGTGCCCATGTGATTAAATAAATAAATAAATAAAAAATAAATAAAAAGAATTACGGAAACCAATACAACTACAATTTTTCTTAACTATTCTCCTCGTGGCATTCCACTACATTTCTTTAAGATAAAGTGTAGGATTATTTGCAGCCTTTTTGAGTTTACTTTAAAAAAATTTTTTGAGCATTTGCTTTCTTTGAACATCCCCGTGGTTACTATACAAAATACATATTGTGTTTAAAATATTGCTTTTTTAGGTGAATATGGATAGAAAACGTCACTGTGTTCTGTGAGGTAAATACAAATGTAATATTCTAGACAAGTCTTCAGTTGGGGCGGGAGGGGGAGGGGGGCAGGGGGAGGGGCTGTCTGTCTAATGGATGGGACAATCAAGGAGACAAAAGAAATAAAAAAAAAAAAAATTCCTTTGGCACGCCACAGGCATAGGTAGATTTCAAGTGATTTATTAATTTTATTAATTTTAAGAGTACATCTGTACAATAAAAACAATCACAATATTATCAGCAAATAAACCAGCGAAGCGATGAAGTAGTATGGATGTAGTTTATTCTTTGATTATCGAAGTACCGTATGACGAAAAAATATTTGATTAAGTACTTCAATAATCAAAGGAAGTACCTAATCCAATAATCAAATTATTTGCATTCCACATATAATATGGATTGGTACCGGTACCTAAGCACTAGAAATTTGAAAAAAGATGTGAGTTCTACTCGTATCGTGAAGCACTTTTCTAAGACAACAAACACGCTAGTACCTATGCGGTAACTACTTAACTAGATCTTTCGATCGATCAGTGTAGTCCGAGGAATTGAGCTAGACAAAATATAACTTTTGATCTGTATTCCTTATTTAATGCCCTTTCATGCGATACCAGACACAGACCCTCACAATCATTGGATCCCCTCAGAATGATTGTTTTTTAATTTAAAGCCTTAAAAAGTGAACCTTCCTCTTAATGGATTTCACCCAATCTCCTATCAGTTCATCTACCCCTTACCAAAAATCTACCACACAAGTTTCACGTTTCTGCGACGCATAGATTGGCCGCAAACGTGCGCACAAGAAAAGGGACATATATATATATGGCTTATATATATAAACTTTTAAACCAAGGTCGGATTCGGGTTCTCCTGGTCCTAATTAGTGATACTGGGTAGAAATTTTTCAATTCTGCGACATCACGGGAGAAACGAATAGGTAGAGTTCCTTATGGAAATCTACCTAAAACGGATGTAAAACGTGTCGTAAAGTCAAATCTCGTAATAAACGTGGTGTCTGAGGGGTCAGGGGGAGGGGGGGTAGAGGGGGGGCAGAGCTCCGAGCTTTAATATTTAATAGGGGTACAAGTAGTAGACAAAATACAATTTGATTTTGAACACGTCAAATCGTGATGTAGTGGGAGAGAAAATTGCATTAATGAGGTACCTGCCTGCCTGCTGGAAAAATCCAAAATGGAAAATACATTAGGTACTGCCTACTCTAGGTGTACTATAGGTACCTATAAATCAATTTTTTGAACTTATAAACCTGACACAGTATGTACGGGAAAATAATCTCGAGGTTTTTGACCGTCGGTACATGGTGGAAGTCCATTTTTAGGGTAACATGAAAGACTAAATATTTAGTTTAAAATCCACAGAAATGACTTTAGCAAATCCTCGAACACTAGTTGCGTAATCTAAAGTCATTTCTCTTGATTTTAAATGAAATATTAAGACTGTCGAACCTTGTCATAAAAGCTGTCAAAGGTCCGCAATATTCTCACATTGTATCTTTTACGAGTAACCTACGATGCCGAAAATATTGCAGAGCAGTGCTAGAGAAATCATTTTAAAGGCAAGATAGTTTTGCGAGTTGGAAAAAGAATAAATAATCTAATAATCCCTTTGAACCGCCATCACAAGTTTGAAAAACAAAGTTGCCAGTTTATTCTAACAATCCAAAAATTTGCTAGTTTTTTTTAATATATTTTGAAAGTAACGAAAAAATGTAACCATATCTTATTATCACATCAAGCAACACTAAACCAAGTCTGCTCCGTGAGACTTCTGAAAAAATAATGGACTGTAACATTTATATTAAGACTCGAAAGAATGTTTTTACAGAGGAATATGACGTCATCTGATATTCTTCACCTCACGCCTCCCTTAATAATTCCTTATTCCCTCTTTATGTCTCATTTTGTTTCTGTTTTGACGTGCCTTGGGCCTGGCGCTCCCCGGGGCCCCCATACTTCACTTTAAATATTATTTATTTATGTGTCTGCTGGATAATAATATCATACTCCATACTGGCAACATTCAAATGCCAAGTGAATGAAAAAATATTCCTCATACTGAGTTGTAAGTCGAGAAGACGCGGTCCCCCTTCCTCCATGAGGCCTGCTCCATTGGGACTATCAAAGTCAAAGTAAATCTTTCTGAGGAGAAATATTGTATGGGAGGTACATTACACATTCTCTATATACACTTGCATAATATATCATCATGCCATAAGTTACATAATGCGTGATACATACATCATTCATAAGGGCTTGGCACCAGGAATGACGTCACAGTCTTTTCCCACGGCATTAAGGTTCAAAATCGCGTGACAATCGCATGAACCAAAATGGTAAAAATTGCGTTTTTTTTTCATTTTTTGGGTTAATTTTGCGTCTATCAAAAAACTTTTACGGTTATTCCCTAGATTTTAATGCATATTATCAGGACAAACAAAAATTACTCCGCGACTTTCGGGAAACGAGTTTTAATTATTTTTTTTTGAGAAATCTATACAAGATATAAAAAATCTTTTAAGGTTATTCCCTAGATAAATGTTCAATGCATCTACCCTGTTTTGTTCCAAAGCAGTTTGTAACGGTTAACAGTTTGTAAAAAGTTTTAGTAACGGTTGTCGAGATAGAAGGTCTCCCGTTTTTAGACATTTTTGAAATGTCGGTATGCACACTCATAATCAGTTTTCTTCACTGTGTCTTCATAGGACAATATGTAGGTAGCTCCAATCACTTCTCACTCACTGAAAATAGCTGATGTCAGGCATTAGTATCCGTACTATCACTAGCGGATCCAGGGGGGGGCTAGGGAACTGAAGCCCCCCCCCCGCCCCCGCCCCCAAAACCATGAGTGACAGTACTTTATATACAACTAGTTTCTGAAGAATCAACAACATCGTTTTCTATCATGTGATGATTTTCTAAAACTGCGAAGTATTAATACGGTGCTTTTAGATTTCTCGTTGGAAGGTTGTGGGGTAGTCTGTTTTTCTTTCATTCTATACGTATTTTGGGGTGCTGAAACTGTATCACTTAAAAGAGTTTTCTAAAAAAAATCGCCTGCGGCGCTAATTAAGCCTACTACGTGTTTCATACCACTTCAACCATTTTACTAAAAAAAAAATTAGAGACTTTATAGAGGCTGAGATAAAACTCGTGAGTCAAACCCGTGTGTGCAGATTGATTTGTAAAGAATTATTTTTATATTGTGTTTTTCAAATAGCTATACCTACGTACATACATGTAGCAGGTACCTACAAATAATTGACCCGTGAGCAAGCAATGTGTATAGAAAATAGTACAATAGATAATGCGAAATATTCAAGTCACAACATATTTGAGTTAATAGAGTTTGTATTCATGTCATAACTTTCATGAATCACAGTCCAACTTCACGTATCTGTACTCAGCTAATGATGGTAATATGACGTATCGTACATGGTACAGGTATACAGCAATACAGCTAGTAATATGTTTGTATTGTATCATCATGTTTGCCAACTGTTGTATGGGTCGGTGGAGTTTGGCATGCTTCCCAAACCACGTGGCGGGACGTCTGCACGGTGGACGGTGTACGCTGCCGGCCTGCAATCCATCTCGCGGATTACCACACAGCCTGATGAATCATACAATATATTATACTAGTGGGTACCCGTGAAGATTATTCACTTTTTTATTAACTAACTACTCATACTGCCACTCTACCACGCCCTTCAAATTTCTTAACGAAGGAACATACCAGAGATGGTCTTGGTCTAACCTACTTTCCGTACTAATTCTACATGTGTATGATTACTAAAAGAATTCGAATTGCATTCTCTATCAATAATATAATAGGTACGTATGTATGTATTTATCAGGCGCGAAGCTACTTAAGAACACGATTCCCATCGAGGGACCTTTTGGAAACAATTATGGGTATGATGGCGTCTAATCTGACGTAATCGTATAAGAAATGTTAGCCCCGGCTTCCCTTCTGCAGAGATCCACCCTTCGCCACTGGTATGTATGTAGTACTTTTACGCCGAAAATTATTTTCATTCATAATTTCCTTAGTAGGTACAATTCGAAATTTCAAATTTTCATTCATAAAACTTAAACCAATATTTTTTGACCGAGTTTAAAGGCGCTGATGGTATAGTGAATTCAATAAAATTCCATACATTCAAACAAAAAACTGATTTTAATTCCATTATTTACAACGTGCCCATTCGATTTCATCAAGCTCTGCAAACATGCGACACAAAAAGTGAGACATCGACGAAAATTTATAGCCACATGAACGCGTCGCTGCTTTACATTTACATACATGTTCATAGAACTTGCAAAATTTGTCAATGGGCCAGCGTTACACACATACGGGACTTGTATTTTACCAGTATTATGTAATGCAATTCTATTATACCTAACACAATCTATATAAATATTAAATTAATATACTGATGACCACAAACACAACTATTCTGACATCTTGCGGATTTCGGACTGCCATATATTTCAACACTAGTCATTAATATTCTTCAATCATTTGATAAAGGCACGTGTGGTGGTATGCTACACTAAAGAAACGGTATTCTATCATCCCGAATCGGTGTTTATTTAATTATTTATTTATATGATATGTGACACCCACACTCCACAGAGACATCAACAATACATGAATACATTATCATACAAAAAATAAAAACATCTCATGTCGACTCTCCATTAAGGGCGCCCGCAGCATACACCGACAACAAAGGCTGTCAAAAAAACTAACTAAAGATAATCAGTGCTCGCAAAAATATCACAAAACAACGAAGTCACTATACAACAAAAAAAGAAACAATACCAAGTTCATGTTATAATCACGAATATTTGGGATGAGTGGGGGAATCTTAATGTGAGTTTTTTTTATAATTTCAAATGACGATTCCCTAAGTCTAGCTAGATCAGACATGTCAAATTCAAAGTCACTAGTGGGCCAAAAGCATGAAGACCATAGACTAGGTGGGCCGCAAAACCTAATCTCAAAGAAGACAAACTACTGAAAATCTTAACGAAAAAAATACTATTATAGGACAAGTATATTTATTATATGTATTTCCAATAAAAAAGAGTACAAAAAAGTATTAAACATAAATTTTACAGGCAAAATTTCTGGTTTCTTGGTATTGAACAGGCAAGTACTTCGATTTTTAACACGCGCGGGTCGCATTATCTGGCCGTTTTCAAAATTTATTCGGGCCGCAGGAAAATGCGAGGTGGGCCGCATGTTTGACATGGCTGAGCTAGATGGACCAATGGGCGATAAGCCACAATACATGAACAATAAAATAAATATATACATCATCGGAAGGTACCAATGTTTTTAATTAATTCGGCATTTTACCCAAACAGAGAGTTATCCAAACAGTTTTATGTAGGAATCTATCCATGTATAGGATATTTGATTAAATTTTAAAAATTAATAATTTCGTAGAATGAACTTTTGTTAGCATTTCATTTCATAATAAAGTGATGTTCATGTCAGATAGGTAATTCAGTATATAGTATAATTAGGTTTATAATTTGGAGTGAGTTTGTTTCATAACAAATTGTATGAAATACAACCTACATAATTCTGGTAGGAATCCGGTAACAATATAAGGGAGGTCCTGTGGCAACTTGTACAAGTTGTTCAAATACATACGGAATTTAAAACACTTCGTGATAGCAGCTCTCTCACCTACAGTCGAAATTTATTCGGGTGATACTACTTTTCATTGACAAAATGTTGCGTAGCATAATTAGGAGCTTGCAAAATGTTTTGAACGGTTATAGATAGATGTCGATGTTTTTAGAAGTCGCACACCCGAACGTTAAATTTGTACTATTTGATTTATAATGTAAATTGGTATAAAATGTAGTACAAATATAATTAAGTAGAATAGAAAATACTTCCATAAAACTGTACGCACAATAATTATAAGTGTAAAGATAGGGTCTGTTATAAGTCTGGTGATCTGTTCTCTCTACCTATGCGTCAAACCGCATCATTTATGACGGGTTACAGCAGCTAGTACGAGTATAATTCACTGAAATGAAATCAGGTTGTTGTTGAACAATACAAAACTATAACTCTCCTCACAATAATTCATATTATTAATTTGTCCAAATTGTAATTATTTCATGTTTCCGTAATGAGGTATAATTTTATACATAGTGATAGTACCTACCTACTTCAGGGTCTCCCAGTCTCTTCCTTTCAGTTTCTCTGTATTTCGTTCATAGACTGAATTTGAGGATCAATAGAATATACTTATGACTTATGACTGTTTAGATTCTACATAGTGTTGAAGTTAAAAAAATTACAGAACTATTAAGTATCTATCTATACCCTCACGCCACTTCTTAGTCTTGCGAGACTTGCAAAGACAAGACCAAGACTGTTTTTTCGCTGCAAGACCAAGACCGAATTTGCAAGACCAAGAGTCTTGCATGACTGGGTTGCAAGAGTCTTGCTAGTCTTGCAATATTTTATCATAACACATTAAAGATTAGGTACTGATAGGAAGCATAATAAGTAACAATATTACAAATTATGAACCTGATAATAGAACTGATAATTCATAACGCATAAGCTTTTACATTTTAAACGGCGTCAGTTTTTATTTTTTTTAATAAAATTAAAACCTTGCTATTACTATAATTTCGAAATTTAAATATGGTAGTCGTGTTGCATATCAAATTGAAGGTAATTCAGAATAGATTAACACTAATTTGGGCTCTGTAGATTGAATGGTTTTAGAGCGATGGCTGTTGGAAGACTACTGAATGTTAAAAATATATTTTGCAAGAGTCTCGCAAGACTCGGTAGTGTGTAACGTATATGAATTAATAAATAATGAATTTGAATATAAGTAGATAAATAAATAAATAGTGGGATAGTATACTCGTAAGATAAGAAGATGATGTTGACTCCTCGCAAGTTCTACTTAGAGTACTGAGGAAATTAAGCAGACATCCCTGGGGAGTGGGGAATACTTCAGGTCCCCAAACAATTCGTTGAGTAATCAAATTGTAACGGTCAGAATATGGACTCATTGTGTTTAGTATGGCATCTAATAAAACCATATGATTGTGAGGTAGAGAGCTTTATACGTATTATTATATAATGGTCAGATGGAGTTATTGTGTTTAGTATGGCATCTAATAAAACCATATGATTGTGAGGTACAGAGCTTTATACGTATTATTATATAATGGTCAGATGGAGTTATTGTATTCAGTATGGCATCTAATAAAACCATATGATTGTGAGGTACAGAGCTTTATACGTATTACTATTATTATATAATGGTCAGATGGAGTTATTGTATTCAGTATGGCATCTAATAAAACCATATGATTGTGAGGTACAGAGCTTTATACGTATTATTATATAATGGTCAGATGGAGTTATTGTATTCAGTATGGCATCTAATAAAACCATATGATTGTGAGGTAGAGAGCTTTATACGTATTATTATATAATGGTCAGATGGAGTTATTGTGTTTAGTATGGCATCTAATAAAACCATATGATTGTGAGGTACAGAGCTTTATACGTATTATTATATAATGGTCAGATGGAGTTATTGTATTCAGTATGGCATCTAATAAAACCATATGATTGTGAGGTACAGAGCTTTATACGTATTACTATTATTATATAATGGTCAGATGGAGTTATTGTATTCAGTATGGCATCTAATAAAACCATATGATTGTGAGGTACAGAGCTTTATACGTATTATTATATAATGGTCAGATGGAGTTATTGTGTTTAGTATGGCATCTAATAAAACCATATGATTGTGAGGTACAGAGCTTTATACGTATTATTATACATATAAAGCTCTCGCTAAAGCCTTTGTAACTTTACTATAAGGTATTTATAGTATATTGTAATGTGTAGCATGGGCGTCCCCAGCCTCGGAGCTAGGGGGGGCAACAAAAAGCTTGAAATTCCATATAGCCTTAAAAACCCGTAAACAGCGCCGCAGACGAAATTTTTTGTGGGACATGGTGAAGAAGGTCGTGAAGTGGTTTGGTGTATTTGCAAATGCATACATATACTTTACACAATAATATGTATGAAAAATGATTTTTTTATGAAAAAGGTATGCAAAATAGCGCCGCAAGCGTGTGTATTTTGATGGATTTTAATACTAATTTTATAAAGTTTATGACATGATGAGAAAACGTGTGACAATAATGTGATTTTTTGTAAGGTTTTTTCATTTAGTATGAAAAAATTATACGTATTCCATCTCTAAGGGGGCAGCTGTCCCCCTCCCTGACGACGCCCATGATGTGTAGTACCTACCCTACCTGGTTGGTAATATTAGTTCTATTAGTGAGGAACACAAAGCGCCGAGTAATTAATTCCTCTATATAGTTTGTCTATGTCTATGTGTATGTGTCTATGTGTGTATATGTACAACCATAACCATGTACACCGCACAGCACAAACAGAAAATAACTTCTAACCATCTATATATACCTAATATATTTATGTAAGTACATAATAATATTGAGTACATAATCCTTCCTACGTGAATGCAATATACCTAATGGCATTTTGAAATTATGATTATTTTGAATACAAAGTGCGGCAACATTGAAATAATGTAACCTATTTTTTTCAACCTCTGATAATTAATAAGAGTAGAAATCCCCAGGGCAGACGACTCCCGGGCAGACCACCAAAGACATGGATTAATAGTAAAGTTGTGAGTCGACATCGCAGGAAGCTAATCCATCTTCATAACAGGCTACAAGGCCTGTATTAAGAACAAGAAGAAGAAGAATAAATCCCTGAAATCTAGTCGCATGCAACTGTATTGGTTTATTGGTTTTTATTCATCCGTAGTTACTGAAACTGGTAACGTATAAACAGTTACTGGAAAAACAAAAGAATGGAAACAATATACACATGGTGACAAAACAAGATTATAAAAAAGGTGAGGATTAGTTCAATGCAGGTCTGGATGTAAATTGTCCAGAACTACATTACGTCAATGACAACAGTACAACCCTCATACGAGTATATTTTTTGTGTTTTTTTTTTTTAATATTTATTTACTCGTATTAATGGGTACCTACTCTAAACGAACGAAAAAACAGAAATATGTTAATATTTGAAGCACTAAGAAACCATGACACTTGGTCACTAGGGTGAGCTTATCGTAAATCTGCGATCTCTGCCAGCTAACTCCAATAATTCAGTCATTCTGAATGATTTAAATGGCAACAAAGTCTCGTGGTGTTTCGAAGTTGATAGCATATTTTTTAGAAAATCTCATATATTTTTTATACTGGGCTCTTGCAACAGTCAACGTAGATACGTAGATTGTAAATATATAATTTGGTTTTATATGGACAAAGTAGTTTACCATTTAAATGTGTTTTTACATAAAGGCAATGTCATAGATTACTCTAGCTAGGTGTATACTGTAGTGTATGTACAGGATGTTGTAGATATAGGCAAGTATATATAGAGGGTGTGTAGATACATAAGGTTGTTGGTGTTTCTCTCCTACAAATGCAGTCATTGGAGTGTAACAAAGCAAAATAATAAATCTTTATACCGCTCTTTCTACACCCCTCCCCCACACACCCTGCCCCCTGCCCCCCTCCTACATCTTCCTGTTTTTAACAAAACGCTTTCAGACTAGATGCAATAAATAATATTGTGTTTTCGGAAATATGAAAATATAGATTTTCGCTTCGAATATTTTTTAACGAAACGCGATCTAATATTAGCGATACCAGTTTTTTGCCTTAAATAGGAGGGTATTTGAGTTTGTGTAGATGTACAAACACATATCCTTTTTCTTCAAAAAATTCCAAGCAATATTAGTAGTGATGAGTCGTGTGCTGTGAAGTGTCTGCATGATATGTATTTGCAAGTTAAGTATGGAAATATCAACTCATACCAACATCAACGCAAGGTCGGTCTTGTGGTTCATAATGCAAGTTTGCAAACTCCCCACCCTTGTGCGTTCACTAGGGCGATACAAAAACCGACGAAATGACGGCCGTTTTTTCAGTTTTATAATTATAACTTTTTACAGGTGCATCCTATCCTACAAAAAATATTCAAATGATAATTTATTTTATTTTATTAATCTTATAGAGTGCATACAGTTATTACATACAATATAAACAATCACAATATCACCTGCAAATAAACCAGTGAAGACTCAAATAATTATATAATTATAAATTTCCTATAATACTTAACTTTCTCTAAGTTTTTTCGTAACTTTAATTGTCATTTGTTTAATTGCCTTTTTACTTTTTAAGTAGTATTTTATAAAATAGTTAAAACATCACATGTTTAGGTAATTGTAATTGGAATAAGAAATCAATCTTATAATATCATAAGTAATGTGTCGCAAAGGAAATAGCTAATTGTTTATGTCACTGGTCTATATATATCATGTGTGTCTCTGTATGGTATAGGTATCATACTCTACATATTATATGTAATTATTTATTGTATTGTGTTGTTTAACAAGTTGTTATTAGTGAGAAGTTGTCACTGTGCCAGATAGTCTGTGAGTTGAGAGTCTAGAGGCCAATACTACTAACTAACTAACTAACTAACTAACAAACTAGAGTATACAGTGTACAGCGAAATAATGCATCGAGGCAGTTAACAAAATGATGTTTTTGAACGCCCTGTTGCATTCGTGCTAATGGAAAAGTTTCAAAATCATTTGGAAACAAATCACTAATTAAACAATACTAATATTATTATACTAATTAACATTTATTAATTGACTGCAATGTATAATGATCATTACACCGACTGACTGACATTGCATGGGTGTCGCCAGCCTCGGAGCTAGGGGGGGCAACAAAATTGATAAAAAAAATGATGTGGTACAAAAACAGTAAATAGCGCCGCAGGCGAAATTTTTTTGTGATAGTGAAGAAGGTCGTGATTTACTTTGTTTTTTTGAAAATGTATTTAATACTTTAAAAAAGGCAATGAAAAATAGCGCCGCAGGTAATTTTTTTTTGTGATATTGATGGATTTTCATACGAATTTAAGAAAATTTATAATTATGTTATAAAAATGTGTGGTGGAGTAATGTGATTTTTTGTGAGGTTTTTATTAAGTATCAAAATAATTTCTAACGATTTTCCTCGATATTGAGGAAATAAAATAACGCATGAGATCACGCTTTACAATCGCCAGAACCAACGATAAAATGAACTCAATATAACATTATTGGAATAAATTCATGTATTTTTATTTCCATTTATTAAAGGCAAATGAAAAATGCTTAATGTGGATTGGATGTTAAATAATAAAAACTTTATATGTATGTGTGTGTGTGTGTGTGTGTGTGTGTGTGTGTGTGTGTGTGTGTGTGTGTGTGTGTGTGTGTGTGTGTGTGTGTGTGTGTGTGTGTGTGTGTGTGTGTGTGTGTGTGTGTGTGTGTGTGTGTGTGTGTGTGTGTGTGTGTGTGTGTGTGTGTGTGTGTGTGTGTGTGTGTGTGTGTGTGTGTGTGTGTGTGTGTGTGTGTGTGTGTGTGTGTGTGTGTGTGTGTGTGTGTGTGTGTGTGTGTGTGTGTGTGTGTGTGTGTGTGTGTGTGTGTGTGTGTGTGTGTGTGTGTGTGTGTGTGTGTGTGTGTGTGTGTGTGTGTGTGTGTGTGTGTGTGTGTGTGTGTGTGTGTGTGTGTGTGTGTGTGTGTGTGTGTGTGTGTGTGTGTGTGTGTGTGTGTGTGTGTGTGTGTGTGTGTGTGTGTGTGTGTGTGTGTGTGTGTGTGTGTGTGTGTGTGTGTGTGTGTGTGTGTGTGTGTTTAAAAAAATATATAAATACTTTTTTTTAATTCATCTTCAATATTCCATTTTGGAATGAAGTGTTTGAGGCTCCCCATCCAATAATGACCTCATTTCCCATGGCATTAAGGTTCAAAATCGCGTGATAAAATGGTAAAAATAGCGTTTTTTTTTCATTTTTTTGGAGTTAATTTCGCTTCAATCAAAAAACTTTTACGGGTATTTCCTAGGTGAATGTATCTAATACTCAATTTTTTCCAAAGCATATTTAGTAACAGTTGTCGCCCGTTTTTAGAAATTTTTGAAATTACAATATGCATAGGTAGTAGGCAGTCTTAATTTAGGGTATAAATGGGGGGGGGGGCGAAACACAGGTTAGAGAACCTCTGATTTAAGCAAAGCTTCACAATATTGAAATAGCAATAATTATATTTCAATTTAAAGCAGGGGTAACCAAACATTCAATGAAATGTCATTTTATATCTAAATGTCGGGGTCAGGACTATTCTTTAATTTTGATTATTTGATTCTTAAATAAGTATCGCTGTCAAAGGCTCGGGTATTCAACCACTCTACAGGCAGTAAGGAAACCCGAAGAACCAACAACGATATGGATTCATCACACTGCGAAAGCCTACAAGATTATTTTACAATAATATTCATTTTTATTGTCATTTAATTATTTCTTAAATAAAACCCTAAAAAAACTGAAAATGTGATCGACTCTTTCAATCAACCACACCCACACAAAAAATGTTACAGAAATTAGTAACAGCTTCATGCTTTTCATTTTATTACTTTTTTCATTCTCTCAAATACCCCGCGGGTCTACCAGGTACCTAATGAGGTATTTGCTGTCTTATTCAATGTTAACGTGAACTTGAACCGTTTTCAGTAAATGTGGTAATAAGCAGAGTGGGTGGAATGTTGGAACAAATGCTTCAGGCATTTGAATACCTTACTCTGCCCCTGATAACCCAAAATACCTACATGAGAATTCTCTTGACATAGGCGTCGTCAGGGGGGCAGCTGCCTCCCCCCCTGCTCCCCTAGAGATGAAAATAGGTACATATTTTTTCATACTAAATGTTCAAACCTCACAAAAAATCACATAACTACCACACATTTTCACATCATATCACGTATTTCTAAAAGTAGATGAATTATGATATGCATGAATTAGAATTATGAAAATACATCAGTTTCACAAAAAAATGGCCTGCGGCGATATTTTTTGTTATTTTTTTTTTTTGTAAATACATTTTTCATACATATTATCGTGCAACAAAATATTGTATACATTTTTAAATAAACAAACCACATACCGTCCTTCTGTATAAAAAAAAAACGCTTTCGGCGCTATTTACACATTTTTATGCTATATCATGTTTTTTTTAATTTTTAGTTTTAGTTAACTTAGCTGGCGACGCCCATGTCTCTTGAACCTATTTTCTTATAAAACTAAGTATTGTAGACCAAGTTTCAATTACTTATTGAACCTAAACATTACAATATTACAATATGTATTGAGTTGTTGCGAAATTATTGGCATTTCGCGGTTTACCTTTTCCGAAAAGGTATAATAATTTACATCTACCTAGAGAAACAGAGTTTGGGCGTTTTCTATGTGTGCCTTGCGTAAATAATTATTTTCTGTCTAATTTAAACACATACTATTTATTTATCGTATTTTATTTATTTTATTTCTTGACACTCAACGAATCGGCGACCGAATATTTGAGAAACAATACTTTTAATGTTTAATTTCTGACAATCAAACATGAGCTCTATTATTGTAAATTGATGTGATGTACCATTATTGACCATACAATAAATAAATAAATCGTATAGTCATACAGTACATCACATCAATATAATAACAATACATAATAATCAGACAGACACTCCATGTATATTGCACAATGAAAACTGTTTGTCAGAGTTGGAAATCGAGTGTCCTTAGGTATGTCGTCGCCGCTTCATTTAGACACATGAAGTCTGATGTTTCACCCCCATATGCCCTGAGAGCACATTCAGACACGATATGGCTCACAGTCTGCCTCTCCGCTCCACAGTGGCATTCGGAAGAATCCAGCCATTCACATTAAAAAAAGAAATTGGCACATCTGGCACAACACATACTGATAATATTATTTCAATCGTCTGGTAACTATTATCTGAGATGAATACAATTTTGATGAATATGTTTTTTTACTTACGCCTTTTATACAATCTCTGTCTGCTACATAATGTATGTGCAATAATATAATATCGTATGTTATTCATCACTCGTTACACAAATAGTAGGTACATAATATATTAATATAAATATACTACCCCCAGTTCATTCCATCTCTCTTTGTGAAACCAATCAAATCATTTATATTAAAAATTCCATTCCAATAATGCTTAATATACTCGTAGAGTACCGTGCATGGGCGTCGTAAGGGGGGCAGGGGGATTGGAATAGGTATATAGCTTTTCATACTAAATGATAAAACCTCACAAAAAAATCACATTATTACTACCTACACATTTTCTCATCATGTCATAAATTTACTAAAATTAGTATGAAAATCTATACAGTTGTTTAATGAAAAAAATTGCCCGCGGCGCTACTTTTTTATTACTTTATGTACAAAACATTTTTCATACATATTATTGTGCACATTATTATGTATATTAACAAATAAACCAAATTACAATAAACCTTCGCTTAAAATTCCTTACAACAAACCTTAAAATTCGCCTACGGCGTTATTTTCCCGTATTTCATGATTTATCAATTTTTAAAATTTTTGTTGTCCCCCAAGCTCTGAGGCTGGCGACGCCCATGGTGCTGTGCCTACATACCTACATCGATATACTCTCTACCTTACAACTCACCCACTGCCATACACAGGCAAACATACTTACAGCACATATGTAGCAACACAACCGGTGGATCAACCGAAGCAGAATGATAGAGGACCTCAATATTCATCAATTTTACCCCCATGTATGTTCAGTTCAGCGATTTTTTGTAGTAGTTTTCGAGTTATGAATTTTTTCCGTATTTTTTCGCCAAACCCCGGATTGCAAGACGTTATTGGTCACAGAGACACCAACTATTGAGGTATATACTTGATTTTTTTTTTCTAGAAAAGGTGAATAATATACCTTGTAGATACAAAAAAGATTATGGGCCTATCTGATACTATCATGCAATGAAAAAATTTTGAATATCGAAATTAGTCACAATTCAAAATTTTAATATTTTTTGAGAACGTTTAAAAAAAATAATCACAGAATAAAAATTTACGTAATCATTTTCAAAAACTTTCCAATTTCATAAACTATTTACCCTGTAAATTTCATTGAGCAATCTCTGTGACCAATAACGTCTTGCAAGTCGGGATTTGGCGAAAAAATACATAACTCGAAAACTACAAAAAAAACGCTGAACATAGATGGGGGTTAAATCAATAGGTATAGAGGTCCTGTATCATTCTGATTCGGTTGATCCACCGGTTGTGTTACACCGTGTATATTCATAGGTACATACATACCTACCTGTACCGAAGTATAGGGAATTCTGAGAAGATTGCAAGGCAAAAACTTTACAAAAAAAAAGAAAAATTCGTTTGATTCCGAATTTCCGAGATAATTAAGATTGTAATGTGAAACCTCGTTACGATTTCCCCAAACTTATTCGCCAAGGCGACAGCTTGAAATCATCAAATCATATGTTTCAATTTCACAATATTTTCTACACTCTCCAACCAGATCTGTATTTGTAGGAAATTACAGATAACAGTTCCAAAGTTCAAACTCACGACTTACAGGACTAATGCTGGATTTCAACAACTTCTTAGGTGAGGAATAGTGGCGATAGGAACCACCTATCATTATTTTTCATACAAATTTGTGCCAAACTATCTTTGGCAGATGGTTTGGCACAAATGATGGACGCGTTTTGAGTAAAAGGAATCGGATAGCGTGTATGACTGCATGCATGAATTTGACGGAGGGTAGGAGTGTGTGTAAGGATAGGGCTGTCTGGCGTTCGGTCCTCTCTGCCTACCCTGCAAGAAACGCGACGTGATGGTATAGAGAGATATATTTATGCTAGGTGGCTCCTATCTCAGCTATTCCTCACCTAAGAAGGTAGTGAAATCCAACATAACAGTCTAAAGTAGGGCTCGAATCAACCAAGTGCCTAATTATACTACAAGTTCAATTACTAAACACAGTTAGTCAGGACATGACCTAACAGTATGCAGTATGAAATAATTGTGTATGATAGTACATAATCATAGTTTAATATTGAATATGTATTATAAATGTGTAAGTATGATTGTATAGACTCACCGAGTTGACCGCAGCCATTTCACCTCCGAGCCGATCACCTTGCTCCGCTATGTCGTCATTCTGCAAAGTAAATAAACAAAATATATTAACATTAACCTGTCATGGAACGGCAGATGCTTGGTGTTAGTCTCCGGGATAAGTTAAGAAACGAAGAAATTAGACGGAGAACCAAAGTGGCCGATATCATGAGCCGTGTGTCAAAACTCAAGTGGCAATGGGCAGGACATATGACCAGGCAGGGTGACACCAGATGGGCGCCACGAATATTGTAGTGGAGGCCTTGGACAGATAGAAGGAGCGTCGGAAGGCCACCAAAGAGATGGACCGACGATATTGTCCAAATCGCTGGGGGAACCTGGATGCGGAAGGGTCAGAGCAGAGATGAGTGGGAACAGTTGGAAGAGCGGCATATATCCAGCAGTGGAGGGAAGAAAGCTAATGAAGAAGAACCTCTCTAACTAATGTATAATGACAAGAGTTACGGATGGTATCTATCTCATGGTAAATTGAATATTAGTACATTGAGTACATTTGCTTCTTAAGGAATCATTGATTCTGCCATTAACGAAAACAACCAGAGAATTGGTGGAACTGGAACTAGGGTTAACTGAAAGAAATCGTAGCTTTGCAACAAGTTCACCCTAGTGAACAATCCTTCATTATTATTTATTTATATTCATTTTTAATAAAAGAGTTTATTATACTATGTATTACGGCACTTGAGTTCGATAGACAACGCTACCGCGGTTTCAACGCTTGAGCGTCATTAACGAGCGTAGATTATAAACTAAAAACAAATACAGATAGTTTAACTTAAGGGATGATAAGATTGATAGGCGGGGGAGGGGGTGGGGGTGGGGGTAACGAAGGACGGTGGAGGGAGCTACCAGGGATAGGAAACATTGTTAATAAAGGTGATTTATAAGGGTTAGTGGTTTTATTAACTATATTATTACCTAAATTTAAATTCTTATTGATTTCTAATGTTTCAAAAGCGCATAACCTGAAATAATTGTTAACTATTGTATGCTTAAAACTAGAATTTAATTTATTAAAACTGTGATCGTTTTCTATTATGTGATTAGCAAATTCAGAGTAGTTGTTATTTTTCAAGCAAAGTTCATGTTCGCGAATGCGAGTCTTAAAGTTCCTTTTTGTCATACCAATGTAACTAGCGTCACAATCATTACATTTTAGAGTATATATACCATTTTTATCCAAAGGTTTCGTGACATCTTTATTGTTGGTCAAGTTCTTTATTTTATTATTGGTGTAAAAGGCTGGAGTAATAGACTCGGGAATTTTATTGCAAAGTTTAGGAGATATACTACTCATGTAAAGAAATTTTCTGTAACACTTACTGTTATTATTATCACTAATGGATGATCCGCTGTATATGTATTGTTTAGTTATAATTTTCAAATGTTTTTTCTCTACTAATTTATCTACTATGTTTGGATCAAATTTATTATTATAAGCTATTTGTTTAATTGTATTAATTTCCTTCTTAAAATCCGAATCACTTAAAGGAACCTTAAGTGCTCTATAAATCATAGAATGGAAAGCGGCTAATTTATGTGGAAGAGGATGCTCTGAATTTGCTGGTATGACTGTATCAGTGTGTGTAGGTTTTCTAAAAATATCAAATTTACATATAGAGTTGCACACAGAAATACTTAAATCAAGATAGTTGAGAACATTATTGCAGTTATGTTCGACAGTGAATTTTATATTAGGATTAATATTGTTAATATGTGATAGAAAAACATCCAGTTGTCGATCACTGCCTTTCCAAATTACAAAAATATCGTCAACATATCTATACCAAACAAAAACGTTAGACAAAAGAGAATTCCCCGACTCAAAAAGCTTGTTCTCAAAATTATCCATAAAAATCTCGGCAAACAACGGACTAGCGGGATTTCCCATAGGGAGACCATTAGTTTGTTTGTAAATAGAGTTGTTAAAAGAAAAATAATTTTGATTTAGGCAAACTTCTAAGAGTCGGGACATTTCCTGTACAATACCATGATCTAAATGTGATTTACTTAAAATATCTAGAACTATTGTTTTACAATCTTGTGTGGGGATACTAGGAAAAAGATTTACAACATCAAAAGAAACTAATTTGCTATTTGGGGGGACATCAAGGTTTTTTATGTTATCTACTAACTCAAGACTATTTTTTACAGATCGTTGTGATTTGAATAAATTGTGTTTTTTGAACATGGATACAAACTTTGTACAAATATTATAATTGGGTGCGGAATACGAGGGAACAACAGGTCGTATGGGGATATTATCTTTATGAATTTTTGCTAAACCATATAATTTAGGTGGTTGGGGGTTACAAACAATTAAACTATTAAATTTGGGTTCACCACAAATTGTTGGACAGTTTTTAATGGTCCTCTTAACCGTTTCTTGAAACTTTGTTGTAGGGTCCTTTTTAACTTTTACAAACACGTCGTTGGAGAGGAAGTTTTCAACTTTTTCGATGTATTCTGACTTATTCATGATGACTATGGTGTTTCCTTTATCAGCCTTTGTTAATGTGAGATTTTCGTCGGAGAGGGTTTTTTGATGGAATTCATGGTCTTCATGTCCTCGCTGATAGTGTGATCTATTTTTGGGGCTTGTTTTTTTAAAATCTCAGCACTCTGATGTTTTAAGGTTTCTGGTTTCTTATACAATGCTAAGTCAGCATCCACAGCAAGTATTTCTAAATTGTCTTTAGAATTATTCTTCACATTGTAATTTAAGCCACGAGAGAGTAAGTCTATTTGTTTGGTACCAAAATTGTAATCTGACAAGTTTGTAAATCTATCGTTGAATTTGTGGTTAGATATTGAAGAAATTTTAGATGGATTATTATTATTATTGGATTTATGAGCTAAGATCAAATTCTGAAATTTTTTATTAACTGTTTTCTTCTTTTTATAAGCCCTCTCACTTGCAATTTGTCTGACTTTGTCTTCAAACAAGTCCCATACTATTCTGTGAAGCTTGTGAGTAAGTTCACTATGTAACACTTTCAAATAAACTTGAATATTATCACGAATGATGAACCAAGACTTGATTTCTTCTTTAATCCATATTTTCTTGGCAAAATTTATTGATTTAGAAGCGGATGAACTATTATTATTGCACTTTATATTAATATAATTCGGGAACACGTGATTTTTAACACATTTTTGATTAAAATAAATGTTTAAGGACACTAATCTGTATTTGCAAAAAAGTTTTAAATACATTTTGCCTTGGTCAGCTGTACTAGCATTAACAATTTCACTGATTTTTGTGGCATTTACTATGTGCACGTTTCTAGACATTTTTAATAAAAGAGTTTATTATACTATGTATTACGGCACTTGAGTTCGATAGACAACGCTACCGCGGTTTCAACGCTTGAGCGTCATTAACGAGCGTAGATTATAAACTAAAAACAAATACAGATAGTTTAACTTAAGGGATGATAAGATTGATAGGCGGGGGAGGGGGTGGGGGTGGGGGTAACGAAGGACGGTGGAGGGAGCTACCAGGGATAGGAAACATTGTTAATAAAGGTGATTTATAAGGGTTAGTGGTTTTATTAACTATATTATTACCTAAATTTAAATTCTTATTGATTTCTAATGTTTCAAAAGCGCATAACCTGAAATAATTGTTAACTATTGTATGCTTAAAACTAGAATTTAATTTATTAAAACTGTGATCGTTTTCTATTATGTGATTAGCAAATTCAGAGTAGTTGTTATTTTTCAAGCAAAGTTCATGTTCGCGAATGCGAGTCTTAAAGTTCCTTTTTGTCATACCAATGTAACTAGCGTCACAATCATTACATTTTAGAGTATATATACCATTTTTATCCAAAGGTTTCGTGACATCTTTATTGTTGGTCAAGTTCTTTATTTTATTATTGGTGTAAAAGGCTGGAGTAATAGACTCGGGAATTTTATTGCAAAGTTTAGGAGATATACTACTCATGTAAAGAAATTTTCTGTAACACTTACTGTTATTATTATCACTAATGGATGATCCGCTGTATATGTATTGTTTAGTTATAATTTTCAAATGTTTTTTCTCTACTAATTTATCTACTATGTTTGGATCAAATTTATTATTATAAGCTATTTGTTTAATTGTATTAATTTCCTTCTTAAAATCCGAATCACTTAAAGGAACCTTAAGTGCTCTATAAATCATAGAATGGAAAGCGGCTAATTTATGTGGAAGAGGATGCTCTGAATTTGCTGGTATGACTGTATCAGTGTGTGTAGGTTTTCTAAAAATATCAAATTTACATATAGAGTTGCACACAGAAATACTTAAATCAAGATAGTTGAGAACATTATTGCAGTTATGTTCGACAGTGAATTTTATATTAGGATTAATATTGTTAATATGTGATAGAAAAACATCCAGTTGTCGATCACTGCCTTTCCAAATTACAAAAATATCGTCAACATATCTATACCAAACAAAAACGTTAGACAAAAGAGAATTCCCCGACTCAAAAAGCTTGTTCTCAAAATTATCCATAAAAATCTCGGCAAACAACGGACTAGCGGGATTTCCCATAGGGAGACCATTAGTTTGTTTGTAAATAGAGTTGTTAAAAGAAAAATAATTTTGATTTAGGCAAACTTCTAAGAGTCGGGTCATGGTATTGTACAGGAAATGTCCCGACTCTTAGAAGTTTGCCTAAATCAAAATTATTTTTCTTTTAACAACTCTATTTACAAACAAACTAATGGTCTCCCTATGGGAAATCCCGCTAGTCCGTTGTTTGCCGAGATTTTTATGGATAATTTTGAGAACAAGCTTTTTGAGTCGGGGAATTCTCTTTTGTCTAACGTTTTTGTTTGGTATAGATATGTTGACGATATTTTTGTAATTTGGAAAGGCAGTGATCGACAACTGGATGTTTTTCTATCACATATTAACAATATTAATCCTAATATAAAATTCACTGTCGAACATAACTGCAATAATGTTCTCAACTATCTTGATTTAAGTATTTCTGTGTGCAACTCTATATGTAAATTTGATATTTTTAGAAAACCTACACACACTGATACAGTCATACCAGCAAATTCAGAGCATCCTCTTCCACATAAATTAGCCGCTTTCCATTCTATGATTTATAGAGCACTTAAGGTTCCTTTAAGTGATTCGGATTTTAAGAAGGAAATTAATACAATTAAACAAATAGCTTATAATAATAAATTTGATCCAAACATAGTAGATAAATTAGTAGAGAAAAAACATTTGAAAATTATAACTAAACAATACATATACAGCGGATCATCCATTAGTGATAATAATAACAGTAAGTGTTACAGAAAATTTCTTTACATGAGTAGTATATCTCCTAAACTTTGCAATAAAATTCCCGAGTCTATTACTCCAGCCTTTTACACCAATAATAAAATAAAGAACTTGACCAACAATAAAGATGTCACGAAACCTTTGGATAAAAATGGTATATATACTCTAAAATGTAATGATTGTGACGCTAGTTACATTGGTATGACAAAAAGGAACTTTAAGACTCGCATTCGCGAACATGAACTTTGCTTGAAAAATAACAACTACTCTGAATTTGCTAATCACATAATAGAAAACGATCACAGTTTTAATAAATTAAATTCTAGTTTTAAGCATACAATAGTTAACAATTATTTCAGGTTATGCGCTTTTGAAACATTAGAAATCAATAAGAATTTAAATTTAGGTAATAATATAGTTAATAAAACCACTAACCCTTATAAATCACCTTTATTAACAATGTTTCCTATCCCTGGTAGCTCCCTCCACCGTCCTTCGTTACCCCCACCCCCACCCCCTCCCCCGCCTATCAATCTTATCATCCCTTAAGTTAAACTATCTGTATTTGTTTTTAGTTTATAATCTACGCTCGTTAATGACGCTCAAGCGTTGAAACCGCGGTAGCGTTGTCTATCGAACTCAAGTGCCGTAATACATAGTATAATAAACTCTTTTATTAAAAATGTCTAGAAACGTGCACATAGTAAATGCCACAAAAATCAGTGAAATTATTTATATTCAGTTATAGTATATACTATATCCACTTTTATCGTACTTTTAAAGTATATATATACTTTTTTCACTTAGCAAATAAAAAAAATTCCTTTGGCACGCCACAGGCATAGGTAGATTTCAAGTGATTTATTAATTTTAAGAGTACATCTGTACAATAAAAACAATCACAATATTATCAGCAAATAAACCAGCGAAGTGATGAAGCAGTATGGATGTAGTTTATTCTTTGATTATCGAAGTACCGTATGACGAAAAAATATTTGATTAAGTACTTCAATAATCAAAGGAAGTACCTAATCCAATAATCAAATTATTTTCATTCCACACATAATATGGATTGGTACCGGTACCTAATCACTAGAAATTTGAAAAAAGATGTGAGTTCTACTCGTATCGTGAAGCACTTTTCTAAGACAACAAACACGCTAGTACCTATGCGGTAACTACTTAACTAGATCTTTCGATCGATCAGTGTAGTCCGAGGAATTGAGCTAGACAAAATCTAACTTTTGATCTGTATTCCTTATTTAATGCCCTTTCATGCGAAACCAGACACAGAACCTCACAATCATTGGATCCCCTCAGAATGATTGTTTTTTAATTTAAAGCCTTAAAAAGTGAACCTTCCTCTTAATGGATTTCACCCAATCTCCTATCAGTTCATCTACCCATTACCAAAAATCTACCACCCAAGTTTCACGTTTCTGCGACGCATAGGTTGGCCGCAAACGTGCGCACAAGAAAAGGGACATATATATGGCTTATATATATAAACTTTTAAACCAAGGTCGGATTCGGGTTCTCCTGGTCCTAATTAGTGTTACTGAGTAGAAATTTTTCAATTCTGCGACAACACGGGAGAAACGAATAGGTAGAGTTCCTTATGGAAATCTACCTAAAAATTGGTAACGATACTCCTTCTGCCTTAAGTCGAAAACTTTTTACTCCGCCCTCGTATAAGATTCTTCTTCTTCTTGTTAGCCTACCCCAGTCCACACTTGAACGAAGGCCTCCTCCATCCCCTTCCACGTCTATCTTGGGCTTTCTGCATCCAATTGACCCCAACATACGTGACTAGGTCATCTCGCCGTCGCAGCATTCCTACCCACCAACCTCAATAAGATTAATAAAATGAAACTAGACATTCATAAATGAATGGCGGGATGGTAAGTTGTTTACCAAGTTTGATTTTGGTAAATTTACTCCAACCTTGGGCCTCAATGCTGTGTAATGTTGTGATTTTAAACCAATATGTAATTTTGGTGTAATATGAAAGTTGTCGTTGAATTCCAGTACATTTACGCTGTCCCCGTCGCACATGTAAACGACTATGGCCTTTTCTAAAATGTATGTCATCAAAATCACCTCAAAAATTTCAGCATAGTTTCCATCTGACTTTACAGCATCAACGTAGTCAGCAAAACTTGTGTCAATGTAACCCACGCTGAGAGGAATTTCATTGATAAAATTTTCATTGATAGCCAAATGTTGAGCTGTAAGTTCCCTCAGTCTGACTGTGAGTGACTCATTTCCACACAAAAGTTGGGAGATGGCATGGTAAAAACAGTTTCCATCGGCGGAGGTGACAATCGGATGAAAACTTGTTTTAATTTCTACAGGCCATGTGCTGAGATCTTCTTTACCGATTGATATGACGTTTGGAAATCCCCGGCGAATGGTTTCTAGAAAATCAGATTGTTCTTTTTTGTCCTTTTTTGTCATTCTTGGCGGGAGATGGGTTTGTATAGGGGAAGACAGTGGTTTAACCCTTTGAATATCAGATACCATGGTGTTCGTAGTTCTTAATGGAAAAATAGCCGGGATAGAGGAGCAATCAACATTCGCAACGGCTGCATCGTCCGGACATCGGTCAGGAACCAAAATTAATTGCTTATGATAGCTGTACAATGTTTCGCTGACTCTAGAATAGCATGGGAAGGAGCTATATACCACGTCTATCCCAGTGTTTCCATTAGTTGTTGAAGTACCAGCTGGCAATTGATTTATCATCCCGAAGTTTTGTAGGTCTTGAAAGAGAAGATGGTTACCATACTGCAAGCAGTCGACGTTGAAGTCAGCTACAAATACAACTTTATTTGTTTTTTTGTAGGCAAGACTGAGGGCCTTCATAAGATGAGTTCGAACGTCGTTGTATGATGTCGACGGTGGCTTATACCCAGAGCACACAGCTACGTCATCTTCAGTCAGGAAACACACGATGCAACATGCTGATTTAGTGACGTCATTGTGATAACTGTGCAGGTTTTGCAGAGTGATTCCAGTTTTTGATAAGACCAGAAGTCCATTGGCATGCCGAGTTCTAGGAACATCCAAGCGAAATATTACGTTATACCCATTTATAGTTAAATTATCGGTTGACAATGTCCATGTTTCCGCAGCAATAAAAATAGTCGGTTTCGTGATTTTCAAGAAGTTCTGGAAATCACGCCAATGAGCAGAATTATTTATGCTCTGAACATTTTGATATACAATAGTGGTATTGCCTTCGAAGTCTGCGGCAGTTTTGTTTAAAAACTTAACTGGACACGATTGCAGCCGCAATACTTCCAGCACCACCTCGTCTGTTGGTAGTGGCGGTTTTGGCGGAATAAACGTTCCCGTAATATACAATCCAGACAACTGGGTGCACCGACTTAGTGCGACGTATATCTCACTCCTTTTCATGCCTGGTTTAAGGTGCGCGGCCACATAGTTGTATGTGCCGCCTTGGCTTTTACATAAAGTAATACTTTCAGCACAACGAAGAGGGAACTGCTTCCTGATAACATAATACTTGCTTTTGGAAAGTCTTAAGTTTCTATTTACCTTTTCAATGGCAGTAAGATTATCATCACTTCCATGGGTGATTTCTCTCCGTCTCTTTCTTCCAACTTCACTTTGTGGGAATTTCATCCAAACCCGCAACACTTCTCCATTATGAATGTCAATATCTTCAATAGTCCCAATGGCTCCATTCACTAAACCATCCCCGACGTCTATGTTAACTGTTATCATGTACTTTACGGCAAGGCTAATCTTAAGTTCGTATGAAAGGCCTTGAGTTTTTTCAGGGGGACTTTCTTTTGCTAATTTAAGTAGCTTAGTTTTTGTCGCGTCATTGGGTTGACCAGAAATTTTATCTGTTGCATGTACCACAACCTTATTTTTATCTGGATCAACTACACTATCGTTGTACGTATTAACCTCATTATTGCTCCTGTATAGTCTCAACGCATGCTTGGGGATAGCCTCTTCATTTACCACGCGGTTCTGGAAGAGTTTAATTTGACTGCTGTCGAGACATCCACGGGCCAGGCTGTTTAGTGCTTCCGCGAATTCAGCGTCATCTCTTTGACGCATAATTTCTGTTAAAGTGAATGATGTGAATAGGTTCCAAAGAGGATTGATGAGAATTTTTCTGATCTCTGATTTCTTGGGAAACTTGAATATATAGCTGTCACCAATGGGTCCTAGTTGATTGAAGTCACCAAAAACTATAACGGACAATCCGGCAAATGGTACGTCATCGCGTTGAAAAATTTGCTGTAATCTTTTATCTACGTTTGATATAAGTCTCGCTCCTACCATACTAATTTCATCGATAATAATTAATTTCACATTCCTCAATTTGCTGTATAAGGTGTTTTTTGTAGCTGAACTCAAAGGCACCTGGTCTGATGAGTTTTGAGTCACGGCTAGTGCAAAAGCAGAATGTAATGTAGTACCCTTTATGCCGAAGGCGGCTTTACCAGTAGGCGCACAAAGTAAAACTTTCAAGGTGTCCATGGATCCTTCTGTTGTGTTTAGGTATCTTGTTATAGCTTGATTTATACCTTCTATGAGACGAGATTTTCCCACGCCAGCTCCTCCCATGAGACAATGGTAAATTGGCATTTGATTGGTTTTGAAGCAGTGTAGAACATGTAACAAAAATTTCCTTTGCTTCGCATTTAATGTACAAACAATGTCGGCATACTCATCATCGGGTAAAATATTAGGCACAGGGATATGTACAATGTCGTCAGGTTGTTCTGTGCCTTTATTCATATGTTTCTCGACCTGCATGTCGGGGTCGCTTGCATTGTCGATGTCGGAATCAGCCGCACCCAATATTTCTAGACTGTGTGGTCGTGTTGGCATGTCTTCATCATCATCATCATTGTTCTCAATTTCTCGTCTTGCTTGAGCATTCACAATTTCGGTCATGATTTCCTCGTTATAGACATATCTCGCTCGATTAGCCTTTATTTCTTGAATGTGTGTCTCAAAAGTCCTCTCAACATGTAAGATCATGTCATGTTCCTCCCTCCAAGGGTAAAATAACATGACATTTTCACGTTTGTAATCGTCATGATTGTCATTGTAATTTACGAAACGTATTATTTTAGCTCTTGAGCGTCGCTTGATGAAACCGGCATTTTCCATCAAACGAATAGGAGCTTCTGACCATTCTGAATCACAGTCATAGTCATCGTCATTGTCATTGTTTTCGTCATGATTTTTGCTTTGCATTGCAGTCTTAGAATAATTATACAATGCCACAAAATCGGCGAGGCATATTGATTCCATAGAGCTTGGCCGTAACGCGTATCGCTCAATGTCATTACTCGCATATACATTTGTAGAATCTGGATCAGTCTCGCGCATTTTTTCAAGTTCTTTCTGAGGCTTCAACATTGCAACCCGTTTGTCTGGATGATTGGTGTTGATAAATACAGTTGTGCGGGAACAGCGGGAGAGCGGCAGCCCTAGTATGTAATAGACTGCCTCTTGCGCACTAAACTCGCTGCCGTTTAGAAAACTACTACCAAGAAGTTTGAATTGTTCGGCCATGGAGTAGTTGCCGCTGCGAATTTCGGCTTCAATATCACGTAATAATTTTGACATCGTGTTATTCGATTTATTTAAGTAATCCAAAACGTAAGTCGCGCACGAATAAATATCGGTTATATACATAATATCCATATTTGCCTCGTGAAGTTGGAGAAGGTCTGGATTATAAAAATTAATCATAGCTTCTTGTGGTGTTCGCTGTAAGTAAACAGTAACTCTTTTCAGGCCGCTTCGAATGATTAAAATATATTCATCATACGAAATATTCAGTTGATGCAGAAGTTCATCCAAAGTAGTGGCATCCTTATTTTTTACAATGATACATAGTTTTTCTTTAATATCTCGCCGGCGTGCTTGCAATTTCTTCTTGCATTCGACATCCATTTCATCTTTTGCCACTGGATGCAATATCATAGTTTCCTTTAGAGGCATGAAAGGAATGTCGAATCGGCACTTGTCATTTTTTGTTCCTTTGCATGTGAATGTATGCCGATGGGATTGAAGTTGTATGTGCTCCTCTGGCATGAGAGAAGAACATGAAATAAAATCATCAATAAATTGTATGCATTCAGTGTTGTCGCCCGCATCGGAATACTTTGGCGCGTCTTTTAGCCATAAGATGCAGTGCACGTGAGGTGATCCACGTTGTTGGAACTCTGTCCTTATGTAAAAATCTTCGACGGGGTGATCCCTGAACACGCTGCCAGGCTTTTTTAGTATGTTGAACAAGCATCGCATTCTGTACTCAAAATACCTTGCCACTGTGACTGGGTCTGATTTTACTAACCTCACTCTTTCAGGATAGGGTAGGCTGGCTGCATCTTCGGAAGAAATATTTTCTTTGTCCAAAAGCAACTTGAGAATTTTCAACAGTTCCCCCCAACGAGTTTCAGCGGGTGACAATGTTAAAAATATTGAGCAGGGACCCAGCTGCCGAATCATGGCAAAAACCTAAAATAATATCAATGAATACATATATTAAATTTTTATACCCAAATTAAATTATTGTACTAAAAATTGTAATTAATATGGGCTAAAGAAAAGAGACCTCTTTCTTTTTGGCTTCCCAGAAGGCAGGAGACCCGCGGTCGCCTGCAAAAATCTTGAAACCGCTGTCGTGTATCTCGAGATTCCTCAAAAATTCGGTGTTCAAAGCTTGCTTGACGGTTACATGTGCAATTTTGCTTTTTGCCTTTCGCATACAAAAATGGATTCCGGACGCCACTTTCGAATTTCTTAACTTTAAGGCAACGAAAAACAGGAAAGGCACGTCCGCACACCTCCTATCCTCCCGCATTATAAGAGATTTAGACCAGTTTTGAAAGCTAATTCCATCTGGGGCTTCGATAAGTTCCCCTCCGAATATGCGAAGGAAACTCTGTGACTCGACAAATCGACTGAACAGAGATTCTGGTTTATTCCCCTCACCTGGGGCAAACACTGTAGCATTAGCCAACATAGTCACGTCATCGGCCACATTAACAGGTTCATTTTCTTCATCATCATCTTCAATGTTACCAACATCATTATCATTCGTGTCATCGCCATCAATTACAATGTTAGTGTTATCTTTTGGTAGGTTAACATATTCCTGAAATCGACTAGAATCAAACTTTATATCGCAGAACTTGTATAAAGGCGAATTTACAAGGTAATTAGCTGCATCCTGAACAATCTTGGGTCTCACATTTTCAAACGCTACATTACTCTTAAAAGCCCTCTTTCTTTTAAAACATATGGGGATACATTCGGATTCGCTCATGGTTCTAGGCAAAATTTTAACAGAGGTATCTACGTTAATTGGAATGTTTATAGCGCGCCCTTTTACAATGTATTGCTGGTCACTTCTGGCCGCCCTAATAGCCATGAAAGGGATCCTCGGAGAGAGAAAGCGACTCTCTAACTCTGTTAGCTTTTTAATGGCTTCAGGAACATGAGGTAATTCCATACCACGATTTATTGAAAATGTTGGTAACTTGTGTTTCTTGATAGAAGTTGAACAATGGCTGCACAGCTTGACAGTATCTCCTTCAACTAAGCCACATGCAGCAACTAGCGTAGCGTGATGAAGTTTTGTTACATCGTAGTTTCGTACTGATGATTTAAACCAAAGCCTTCGGCAGCAATCGCAAGTTATCGAAGGTCCAAGCTTCTTGTCACAAAGGAAAGCTTCATAAATTTTCTTGCGACTTTGTTCAGACTTGTCTTCGTTTCTTTTTCGACGAGATTGTAGCACTCTGCTGATATGAAGGATTCTTTGAATCGGGTCTTGCAATTTATTTTGTTGCGCCTCGCGAAGTCGCGCAAGATGTTTGTGGCGTAGAGATGCCAAGTTCATTCGAATTTGTTGATTGTCTCGAAGCTTTTGTAGATGTGCTTCTCTTTGTAAGGGGTCACACAACCTCTTCTTCTGGCACTCATTTCTTCTCATTTTACTAGCCGGACCCCGTATTGGACTATCATTACGGCGTTTCCGAACTATTTTTTCTCTTTGTCTCTGCTCTATACGTTTCGCAGGATTAGCTAGTCGTATTTTTTGACACTGACTTATTCTGATCCTGTGAATTGTCCGTTGTTTGGGATCGGCAAGTCTGGTAGATTGACACTGACGCACTCTGGCCTTGTGACTTGTGCGCTGTTGTGAATCAGAAAGTCGGGCCGCTTGATATAAGCTATTCCTTTCATTTCGTTTTTTCCGACCGTTATCACAAACCTCTTGACATTTATTTTTTTGGCTATTTTCCCCCGACGCTCTCTTATTCTCGAGTCTTTTTCTATTTTCAATGTTGCGCTGCTTAGCACTCATTGTCTTTCTACTTATTACTCGCGGCATTTTTTGTGGATTTCCAGTTCTAAAAAATGAACAATTATTATTTTTTGTCACAATACCAGGATGAAACTGTTAGTAGTACCTATGTATATTTCATTTCATTTATTTATTATCCAAAGCTTTACAAAGTAAAAACAAACAAACAAAAAAGTACTGGATTTTATTGCCCCAATAGGCGATAGCCTTTTCCGGGGCAATACTAACCACAATGTAATAGCTCAAGGTTACCTACATGTATGTACAAAAAATAAATAACATAGTGACAGAATACTGGGTGATAAGCAAACGATTCAAATTGATTCGATTTCGGTTCGATTGATCGTGTGAAATTATAATTTATTCAATTTAAGGAATGAAAATTAGTAAGTAAGTAATTACTTACCTACTTATTTTATATTATGTTGCGTACAGGTTGATTTATCTGTGATAATTATACTCAACAAGACTATTTGAAGCAAATTTGTGGAGATGTCCTCTGCGAGTCGTATGCAGAGCTAAAAAGAACTGCAGAGGACCGAACGGACTGGAAAACGAGACATATCTGCTTATAGGTCATTTATTACAAAATGGATATTTATATACCTATGAACTTTTGGAAATAGTAATTACTTACCTACTTCTTTTATATTATGTTGCGTACAGGTTGATTTATCTGTGATAATTATACTCAACAAGACTATTTGAAGCAAATTTGTGGAGATGTCCTCTGCGAGTCGTATGCAGAGCTAAAAAGAACTGCAGAGGACCGAACGGACTGGAAAACGAGACATATCTGCTTATAGGTCATTTATTACAAAATGGATATTTATATACCTATGAACTTTTGGAAATAGTAATTACTTACCTACTTCTTTTATATTATGTTGCGTACAGCTTGATTTATCTGTGATAATTATACTCAACAAGACTATTTGAAGCAAATTTGTGGAGATGTCCTCTGCGAGTCGTATGCAGAGCTAAAAAGAACTGCAGAGGACCGAACGGACTGGAAAACGAGACATATCTGCTTATAGGTCATTTATTACAAAATGGATATTTATATACCTATGAACTTTTGGAAATAGTAATTACTTACCTACTTCTTTTATATTATGTTGCGTACAGCTTGATTTATCTGTGATAATTATACTCAACAAGACTATTTGTAGCAAATTTGTGAAGATATTATGCGTACGAAATATTTGTTATTTTGCGATCAATATTCGTCGCTTCTATGATAAAAACTTTCTTCTGTCAAATGTGATGTAGTTTATTACAATAAACTTTGAATTTGTTCGAATCCAGCCATATTCTTTTTTTTTGATCTGAATATTTAATATTTGAAATTTGGTTTTGATTCATGGTACGTTGTATGTGGATTTATGACATAATATAAATGGGTACCTAAGCGCTTTAGAAATTTAAAAAAGATGTGAGTTCTACTCGTATCGTGAAGCACTTTTCTAAGACAACGAACACGCTAGTACCTATGCGGTAACTACTTAACCAGATATTTCGATCGATCAGTGTCGTCCGAGGAATTGAGCTAGATAAAATCTGTAAATTGATCTGTATTCCTTATTTAATGCCCTTTCATACGATACCAGACACGGACCCTCACAATCATTGGATCCCCTCAGAATGATTGTTTTTGTATTTAAAGCCTTAAAAAGTGAACCTTCCTCTTAATGGATTTCACCCAATCTCCTATCAGTTCATCTACCCCTTACCAAAAATCTACCACCCAAGTTTCACGTTTCTGCGACGCATAGTTTGGCCGCAAACGTGCGCACAAGAAAAGGGACATATATATATATGGCTTATATATATAAACTTTTAAACCAAGGTCGGATTCGGGTTCTCCTGGTCCTAATTAGTGATCCTGAGTAGAAATTTTTCAATTCTGCGACATCACGGGAGAAACGAATAGGTAGAATTCCTTTTGGAAATCTACCTAAAAACAGCATGTAATACAAATGATCAGAAATATGATTTCTTTCGCGAAACAGCGGTTAAAAACAATTTTTTAATATTACAATCTGTGGAAAACTTCAGAAACAGGACAACATGGCTCGTAACATTTTAGATAATTATTTATCTTAGGATAACCTTAGGTAAAAATATGTTGTCCTGTTTTTTATTTATATTAATTATAAAAATAATAAAAAAATAAAATATACATACAAACCAGCTCAACATTATGACGCCCTGATTCATGGCATCTTATTGTATGAGTAATCCAAAGGAAAGAACACTTCACTGACCACTGAGTGATCCAGCTGATCTACTATGATCTATTATGATCTATAACACCACATCATGTCCACTCTACATTGCACAACACATGTAATAATCCATCGATCATTCATCTATCAATAATAACATCAATTAATTAAGCGATTATTTTTAATTAAATCACAATTTACGTTTTGTGAGAATGTCGGAATTTTCTACATGCCGTAGTTGAATATAACAAGTAGTTATATCTCAACAGATACACAGAAAAGGATGGACCCTCCGTCACAACTGGACTGGAATTGGTGATTTTAAGTGTATTTATTTATTTATCGTATGGCCAACATCACGCCTATATCATTTGACATTCGTTATGTCAAAGTGTAAAAAAAGTTAAAAGCGCAACTGCTTGTCAGAGACATAAATCTAGATTTGTTATGTATTGTATTGCTTAAGTGTAAAGTGATGATATTAAGCCAGCCGACGATCAGTTATAAGCCTGATGGAGGATCCATCCTTTGCTGTATATCTGCTGAGATACAACTACTTATCAATTAATTTCACATAGATTTCACGTAGTTACAGATTATTTGAAAATATGTATAAAATATTTATGGTGAAAATGTAATGTCTCCTCTTGATGAGAGCTGATCAACTGATACATTTAGCAAATCAGTTGAAAGAACGCTGGATCTTTCCGACTCAAAACTCAATCAATGGTGGCCCATTGAATATTTCTAAATACTTGTTTGATTTCATAATCATTTTTTTCAAAAAGGGGATCGAGCGTAGAAAATACGAGTACTTGTTTTTTTGTTTTTAACAAGTTGGAGCTTTTTTTTGCTCATGTTTAACAAGTTATAAAAAGCAGAAAAATTCTAGGAATTTACTGAGGTATCTTTTTAATAAATAATTTAACAAATTTATTCATACTGTTAAGAGAAAAATTAATTCTAGCTTTTGTAATAATATAGCCAGCATGGGCGTCGCCAGCCTCGGAGCTAGGGGGGGGGGCAACAAAATAGTATATAAAAGATGTGTAAATAGCGCCGCAGGCGATTTTTTTTTTGTGAGACATAGTGAAGAAGGTCGTGATGTGGTTTGTTTATTTGATAATGTATATAATACTTTGCCCCATAGTATGTATGAAAGATGTTTTTTTATAAAAAAGCAATAAAAAAAAGCGCCGCAGGCAATTTTTTTTAGAAAGTGATGGATTTTCATACTAATTTTACAAAATGTATGATATGATGATAAAATATGTGGTAGTATTGTAATTTTTCTGAGGTTTTATCATTCAGTGTGAAAAAATATATACCTATTCCAATCTCTAGGGGGGCAGCTGCCCCCCACTGGCGACGCCCATGATAGCCAGGGAGGTAATTAACTAACAAGTGGATGTGTAGGTGCCTACTACCTACCAACTCACTGTATGAATATTCAACTGGTAAATTTATTCTTTTAAGAATTTCACGCGCATAATTTTTGCTAATATATGGATGTACCATGTACCACGGTACCAGTGAACGTACTGAGAGATGTGGGACACTGACATGAGACTACCGTACAAGACTGTAACAACACATATTAATATTTCTGCATCTAAAATAGATACCTTGATAAGAGAATGGCTGCTCGTCCTAGTGAACACAAGTAATGATTTACATTCCTAATGTTAACATATCTCTGTATCTCGTTCACCAAAGGTGTACTTAAATAAATAAAAAATGTAAATACTCAATACTATAAAGAAATAGATTCGGATTTGCGGGGCTCATAAGCGATACACATGAAAATGGAAATGGCTTTAGCTTAGCTTTGTGGCTTCATGCTGCACTGCTACGTGGATTACTTAACATATTATTATACCTAATTATACCTAATCAATATTCAATATATTATTATAAGGTTACTGTGTATGTTTATATGATTACATACTGTTACACAACACAAATAGGAAATTAATTACTGCGTCCTGTACTACGGGACAACTGATTAGAACTCTCATTTGCATATAATTAACAGCAATAATTGGGTCTAACAAATTATTCACTAGTATCTATACTAGTTAGTATCTAATAAATAGGTAAAATAAGGGATGGATTTGTATAATACAATCCAAATAGACAGGTTTTACACTAAGTGTTTCGTATATTACTCAGATTCTAGATGGACTAAAAAGATTCTCGAGTGGCAACCTAGAACAAGCAAAAGGAGCGTAGGAAGACCTCAGGCGAGATGGTCTGACAATGTGAGGCGAATCGCAGGAAGCAAGCGGATGCAGCATGCCCAGGATAGGGATATATGGGAAGTCAAAGAGGAGGCCTATGTCCAGCATTGGAATTAAAACGACTGAGAAAGAATAAGAAGTTACTGGTATCGTAAAATTTTGTGTTCAATAAGGCAAACATAAGCAAAACACATCATGATGGTTGACATATGAGTATAATTGACATTTACTTTTTTTACGCGGAGGCAGGACTTGCCAACACACTATCAGCCAGAATGGTCTAAGTCTACATATTATCATTCAAGATTGATATATAAACTCATCAGCCTAATACTGGGAAACATTCACCTATCCAGATATCATATAATAATAGTGGACCATTTATATAGTGCCGATTTGTGGGTATTCCTACCTCAAGGGCGCTCTGTATTCCTAAGACATATTTGTTGTTGGGAAGGATTTCTTAAATAAATAATTATGTATGATATCATGGATAACAAAGGATTAGGCTTTATATGCGCGTAGATAGGACTTGACAGCTAGGTAGGACTTCTCAGTATTATCAGCAGAGGTGGGCACCGTTAATCAAAAAGTTAACTTCGTTAATCGATAATCCGTTAACTAAAAAGTTAACTTCGTTAATCGTTAAAGCGTTACATTTTGAAAAATGTAACGGAAGTTAACGTTAATCCGTTAAAGTGTTAATGTAAAAAATCGCGGTTAAATTGCATGAAATAGAACTACATAAGTACTACTACTATCACACTATCGCGATGTATCCCAACAAAGTGGGTATACAAATACATACAATGTGCCTGCAACAAATAAAACATACAGAATGGGTGGCGAGTCTCAATATTGAATAATAATTAAATGTCTTATAGATATTTTACAAACACCTAGGTACATTTTTTATTACACTCGCCCATTGACGTCGCTAGCTTCACAGTTTGAAAGGCGCCGCAGCCGATTTTTTTTTTGACAAAATTTGACTTTCGATCTGAATTTCTTTTCCAACGCCCAACTCATATACGACACCACACATAACTCCATACAACCCTTAAATTATCTAATGCCAGCACAGCCAGTGGTTGATGTCTATGCAAACAATAAAATATTAACGGACTTAATTAACGGAAGTAAAATGTAACGGAAGTTAAATAATCCGTTAACTAATTTTGGAGGTGAGAAAAGCGTTAAATCGTTAACCAAAATGTTAACTTCGTTAATTAACGATTAACGGATTAACGCTTTTCTGCCCAGCTCTGATTATCAGCCATCAGAGTTTACAAATTATCATATTTGTTTATACCTAAATACATCTTTATTAGCCACAGATCAAATACAAATAACAAATAAATCTTATTAGACATAGAAGTATGCCAAAGGGCGGACTTATTAGGTACTTGCAGTTGATTGTAAAATTACTTTCCATTATTTTATTTACATAAGTAACTGGCATAGTACTCGTATAGGATGGAGGTTCTATATGTGTTTGTATATGAGGTGGGAGTAGGGCTGCCACCTCTCTGGATTTGAATAGTGTTCTCCGGGCTCCGGGTTAGCATTGTATATCTCCGGGTCAGACCGGGTGGTGAAAGAGTGGCTTAACTATATCACCGGGCAGTCCCATCCTGACATATATGGAAATCCGTTAAAGTTCATTAAAAATTAAACTATTTCATCACAAAAATATCTCAGGTAACGAGGACCCCAAGTTTTAAAAAAAATATTTAAAAATCAAGCGGGTCGTATCTAGCAGCACTGTTAAAATTGTATTCAATCTAATACGGTAAATAAATTATTCCTCCAAAAAATGCATTATATCGAATAAAAAATACTTACAATATTTTCTGAAATTATTATTATTATTATTAAATAAACTAAAAAACTCCACTCTTCGGCATGACAGCTTTTAGGCCTTTGCGCCGGAGAATATGTAGACATGTACAAAAAAATATAAATACTCACACACACATCAAATAACCAATAAACAAGGGATGAACACATATCAACTACCCTCATAATATCTCTCCAACAAGCTGCCCCAGCACTGTTAACAATGAGGGACAGTAATTCGGCTTCAGTGGTACTCCATTAATTTGACAAATCCGCCGTAGCTAACGGCGAAAATCTCCGGGCCTATCCTTTTTGAAAGTGGCAGCCCTAGATGGGAGACAGACAAAAGCTGGAAGACACGTGAATTAAATAATATAAGGGAGGCACCAGTACCCTGTACCCTGTACTCTATACCCACCTCCACACATCGTGTAATATTATTATCCCACACCACAATGGCTGCCATCACAACCTACTGTAACATTTCATAAAAAATAAAGATGTTGACATTGTTCTAGCGATGGCTGGAGGCTAGAGGGGGAGGGGGGGGTGAATGAGATACATCTGAAAGGGTAGGAAGAGGGTGCGGATATTAGGTTTGTTCCGCAACAAGAAATACGTAAATGCAACCCCAACAAGCCCTCCCCTCCCCCCCCCCCCCCCACAGCCCCGCAGGCTTGACTGATGGTAGATGTGATATAATGTGATGGTATTCACTTCGTTAGGGAATCTTATCATTCTGTCTGTTAGGAAGTTATGCTCCCACTTTCCATTGCAGCCATGAAATTCACGCAAAATATTTCAATCCCACATAAATATTTTAGTCCATAAATTTATTTATTCGTATCGCGTTCTTTCCGTTGCGCATCATTTGTCTCATGGGTCTGTTAATCCGGCGGCCACGGGTTCAATTCCCAGTGGCGACTTACTCCATTTCACGACACAAGCTTTTCAAGCTTACTGTGAAGTGTACAAATATGTATTTGGGTTTATTTTGATAAACCCAGATTCATTAAAAAAATGTTGTCATTTATATTCATTGGGTTCATCTAATCCTCCGTGAATTTTCACGTAAATTATCTAGTATTAATGAAATAAATTAAAATATTTGTGTATTTTCTGCAAATGTCTAAACATTCTTATAAATATTGACTGCTAGATCTTGTGTGTGCGATGATCCATTTATATTATTAGCTGATGATTTGGAGAACTAAATATAGATCAGTGTATTATATAGATCATTATAATTATAGAAGATCTACCTACCTACGCTACATAAAGCGCCATCTTTTGCTAATTATGTGTGAACGTGTTATGTATTATGTACCTACTAGCTGTGACCCGTCAAAAATGACGCAGATCACCAGGCTTATAACAGACCCTATCCTTACACATATAATTATTGTGCATATATTTTTATGGTAATTGAAATTTTTAGTCGGACTTTATTTTCTTCTTTTTTTTACTTTATTTTCATGCCAGATAGGGGACAGAACTATGGACTCCCAGAGTTCTAAGACGGAGACCGTGGGGACAAAAAGAGAAGAGTAGGTCGGCAACAGAAAAGATGGGCCGACGATATTACCCCAGTCGCGGGTAGAAGATGGACTCGCCAAGCTCAAAATAGAGAAAATTAGTGGAAGCAAATGGAAGAGGCCTATATCCAGCAGTGGAGAAATGGCTGAAGGAAGAAGAAGTAGTATTTTCTATTCTACAACATTTCGTACTACAATATTTAACAATTCACATTATAAATAAAAATGTATCTACAAATTTGACATTATCGCCGTTCCAAACCCACGAATTCTAAAAACATAGACGTCTGTCGATAACCGTTCAAAACATTTTGCAGGCTCGAAATTATGTTACGCGCCATTGTGTCAGTGAAAAGTGGTATCAACCGATTTTTTTACTATAGGTGAGAGAGCTGCTATCACGAAGTGTTTTAGATTCCGTATGTTTTGGAACAACTTGCAAAAGTTTATTGTTCTATAATCATCCGTAGGCCCCATTAAAGGTACTTGGGATCGTCAGGTTTACATATTAAACAAACGTCACAAAATAAAATGCGATACATCAATAAACAGTTACAGCAGAAAATAATGAAATCAATAAACACATGGTGACAAAACTCAAAACAGGTGGGGTTTAGTTCAATGCAGGTCTGGATGTAAATTGTCCAGAACTACATTACGTCAATAACAGAATTTGAGAGAGAAATAAGTGTAAAACAGAGACATATTATTATTCAATGCAGGTCTGAATGTAAATGGTCCAAAACTACATTTTGTCTACAATTAATGTCACTAATACAATAATTACGATGAGTCCGACAACATCTCTTCAATAGAATAGTAAGATTTATCAACAAGGTAAGTTGTCACGGCGCTGCGTTACATTGTTACCTGATTCCCACCAGAATTATGTAAGTTGATAGTTTATATATTAGTTTTGTATAAAACTATTCTTAGTTTACTTATTATTTATTTACTCTGAAGAATAATCGTAAAAATATTTCCACTCTTCCGGCCACCTGACCTCCAACATTATATTTTAAGTATGCGAAGGAAACATTTAGAGAAATATTCATAAAGTATGGATGAAATATTGCAAGAGTACTGCAGTAAAGTGTTTACAAATCTAATTATAATATCCACAATTCTTACGTTAATATTTTAACGTATACGTATGTAGATTGTAGTTCGGACGAAGAATTTGTACTAAAAATAATGTTTTTTGTGACAAATGGTAACCCCCTTTCTGGTGCTGTCTTCACGGCTAAACAACGGCGTCAGGACTTTTTTCAGTTTTGAATGTTAAACGCGTTTTTTTTATTATAGAAATATAAATTTCATTATAACACTCTTCAAAGCTCCCGACCCAACTATGACGTTACGTAATGTCAATAAAAAAAAATCTCCTCGACCTTCGGAAAAATAGTTTCTGTCTTTCGGAAAAAAGATCAGAGGTGTTTTGCACATATTTTTTTTGAGAAATCTATACAAGATTTAAAAAATATATTTTACGGTTATTCCCTAGATAAAGGTTCAATGCATCTACTCTATTTTTTCCAAAGCATATTTAGTAAGTTGTCGAGATCTGAGGTCTCTCGTTTTTAGATTTTTTTGAGTACATGGTTGGTGAAGTTGGTTGAGGCGGTAGTCTCTCGAGCAGGAGGTGCCAGGTTCAAACCCCGGCGCTGGCGATGTATTCCACACTTTGTGATACAGGCTTTTAGCCTAGTGCAAGGTGTGCAGGAAAGTATTTGGGTTTGTGTTTGCAAGCCCAGATCCTTTTAAAAAAAAATTGTCAGTATGCATACTCTTACGAGTAAGTCGGACATTTTAATTTGTGTTTCATGCATCATTGTTTATAATAAACTATGATTTATTATCTCATCTGGACTCATCTCTTACTAATATTATAATAGAGAGAATTCTATCTTATGATGGAGCTAACCTCAAACTTCATATCTGAAATTCTTAATTGATTCACATGGAAGTTATGTGGAATAAATATTTCTTGAATGAACTGAAGATAATGGAATGATTTCCAGTATAGTTATTGATCTTTCACGTTGATTATATCAACACAGCATACTGCGAATCGAATGATCGAAATAGATCATTGTTTGTGTGAACTGTGAGTGCATACATCAAGATCTATAGGTCATACATATCTACATTGATCGTGATGATAACATGCGCGATCTAATACTTAATCGTGTTCTATGTATGTAATCACTTGTGTTAACTCTTTCTGCATACTTTCCTACAATGTGTGTTAAGAGAATACAAGCAAAGCTAAATAGGTATACATAATATACAGAATACAGAATATCAATGCAGTTCGCCCTATTCGTTAAGTTTCCTTTAAAATTCTTGGATTTACAATTATTATGCATACCTGTGACGTTCACCTAATGAAAAGGTAATCATTGCACATAGTGGCAAATAATCTTGATCATGTCAATCGGTTTCTATTGAGAGTGAAGACGTAGGTATATGTACATTAGAGCAATCTGGATTTCTGTTCTCTCTGTCTATCATTGAAAGACTGCGATGTGCAATGATCTGTTCACCACATCAGTACAGAAACAATATAACGTTTTACTAACACGACAGACTCTACACGATGAAACTTGAAAAATCAACAAGAAATATTTGTGTTAAGCTTTGGAAGTTTAGCAATAGTAAAATATGACAAAGAAAGCTTGTTTTAGAAACTTCCATTAATGTGTATATCTGTACTAAGTGGAGTTAATAGAGGCATTATTCATTGTTTTATGTGAGGAGAGACATGTTACTGCCATATATCCGCCATAATGACTCAATATAATGACATATCAACACATCTACTGTATAGGAAACACATTAACTTTTACTTTACGTAACCCTAAATGTATTTTGTCGAACAACAGATTACTTATTTTTTATGACATTGTGTTTCCAAGAGGAAAACTCTAGAAGCTTACCATTTTATCATGCGATTGTTCATGCGATTTCGATCGGGAGTCTTAATGAAATATTCATATTTTTCTCCTCTGAATTCATTACAGAACGATTAGTCTTAGTTTCCAACACTTTAATTCAATAAAATTGATCAAATACTACGGTAGGTATGTTACATATGTAGGTATACGAGTATTAGTCCAATGTTGTAAATCTGAAGGAACTGTTTTGAAACTGAATCGCGATAATAAAACGTTGTATAGAAATGAATAGAATTGTAAGATAAGTTACCCATACTTTGTGTAATCAATATAGAACAAGTAGGTAATGAAATATCATGAAATACGTCTGATGTTTCAGGCGTAGGTGGTCGTAAATGTTATTATTATTATACTAGTATTACAGCCCCGCTATTTATTTATTTATTTACACTTCAAGTGAACACAGTACAGCAGTAAATTAAAATGACAAGTAAAGATTAAATATACCGTGTGGTGAGATACAGAGCAATCAGCTCTAGCTCACCCACGGTTATGCTTTTAAACGTAGATGAGCTGTTCACATATTGTTAAACTTCTATAATTTGAATTAAATGCCTATCTATGTCTATCTATCTAAAAAAAAAGATGCTTTAACATTTTTTCACTCTATAACTTATCGCAGTTATGCGAGATCTACCAGTTAACTTCCAGCTAACCCCAATTAAAGGTGAAAAGCGTTGAAGAAACCGAGAATTGTAGATTCATCTATAAACGGTGTACCAATAGTGAACCTAACTATGGTATTATTTTAGTAATTACCTATGACAGTTAACATCTGCCATCTAACGATTTTTTCTGTTTTTTTTTTTATATGGGCATACTCGTAATCTTTGATAATGCAACATGCACCATTTAAATTAATACTTTTGAAAAAGGAAAAAAATGTAATCGCTATCTATTTAAAAGTTTTCGCAGCTGGTCGACTGTAAGCAGAGCTTTTTTTGTATGAGATTATGGAATTCTTACCCAATCTTATTATATTTACATTTCCAATATAAAACACTGAACAATTATTGTCTACAGGGTGGATAAATTATTTATCTATTCTTTCACTTAATATAAAATACTACAAGGAAACTCTCCAAGTGCACCCAAAGTAGGTATCAGTTTAGATAATAAAAACACTAAATTACCATTCATACTTTACACACTATTTAGCTTTATTACGTTGTTGAATAATTGCTTTGATTTTAATACTATGAGCGCCAGACTGATCTATCTCTACGCATGATTCTTGCTTCGCCACGTTCATGCAATTTATCATACATCATAGTTATTGAAAATTTTACTTAATTCGCATAACTGAAATACATGTCAACGTCAAAAGCAACAAACTCGAATGTACGAATGTATGAGGTTGAAGGACGTATAGGTATTTAATATCGAAATTTTGCCTGCTTTAATAAATTTGAAATGTTGTCAATAAGGAAACAAACACCCTGTATCTGTTATTTTGTCTGCGGCAACTTTTATTGCATCAAGTGGATAAAATTGGAGTTCGGTTTACGGCGTTCCAGCGATCGGTCGTGCCTAACGTTGCAATACACTTTGAGTGTTTTTTTTTTCTTTTCCGGTGATAATAATAAATGTTTAATTCTTTATTTTTCTGTTTCGTATTTCTAAATTGAAGAACATATTATTCGTTGTGGATCAATCAACTATTTTTTTTCATTTTTTTTTTTTTTTTTTTTTTTAATAATAAATATAACTATATATCGTTATTAATAAAATCCATAGTACCTTTGGTGCCTCCATGATGGAGATCATGGAGGTACCCCCAGATCCTCCGGATGCTCGGAAGCGCCCTCGCTCCCCAGACGCAACTAATGACAAACCCAGCAAAATCCCGTCCTTCCCCCAGAATTCCTCAATCTCTCCCACTCCTCTCCTGTATAAGCAAAATTCTCTTGGCCCCTTTACAGTGATTGTACAATACCAGGACTCAAAAGCTATTCACCCTCTGGATTTTGGCAAAAAACTTCATAGTTCGAAAATTTCAGGTATAGTTTCTGGAGGCATTAAGGCTGAAGGTAAGTACCGAATTTCTATTTCTTTCAGAACTCCTGAGTTGGCGAATTCGTTTATCTCTAGCAATTTTGTGGAGCAGAACTCAATGAAAGCATTCATCCCATCTTACAGGGTTGTGAAACAGGGAGTGATTAGAGGCGTAACCCTAGATATTTCCCCTGAAGAAATCCTGGAATATGCGGAAATCCCAGAGGAATACGGCAAGATCATAAAAGCACGACGTTTAAATAGAAAGGTTAATTCCCCAGAAGGCTCCGTTTGGAAACCTTCCCAAACGGTTGTCCTAACCATTCAGGGACAGGCTCTACCAGAATATGTGTACTTGTTCCACAATGCCTTTCGCGTTGAACAATATGTGTTTCCCACAGTCCTTTGTTTCAACTGTAGTCGCTACGGGCACACCAGGACGCAATGCAACTCTCCAGCAAGATGCTATAAATGCGGTGATGCCCACTTTGGAGCTGATTGTCAGGCCACAGCGTTGAGATGCGTTAACTGTAAGGGGCTTCATGCAGCCTCTGATCTATCTTGCCCAGAACTTCAGAGACAGCGAGACGTTAAACGTACCATGGCAGATAAAAATATATCGTATAGGGAAGCTCTTCTAGCTCATCCACAAAAATCCTCCGTGTCATATTCGGAGAAGGTCCTTTCACCTCCTTGTCCATCTACATCTTTCAGAAAAACTGTCTTCTCTCCTCGTCGAAATTCCAATTCCCACGTTGCTCGTCCTACTCATGACAAGAAGGAATATGAAGATTGTTTGATGTTTCATAATGGTCAAGCTTCTTATTCCCCTAATGGAGTTGCGCTTATAAATAGGGAATCTTCTGATCCGAATGAGAGGGACCCTAATACTTCAATTGACCACGGAAACTCCCTTCGACCCCTGATTGAGAAGATCTCCCTCCTTTTATTACAATTGATATCCGGTAACAATGTCCCTCGATCCATCGTTGCTCAACTATTAAGCGTTCTCTCTGAACCACACTTTTCTGATCTCAATGGCAGGAACGAATAAAAACTTGATTGGCGCTGTAGACCTGGCGTTTCTTCAATGGAATGCCAGGTCGGCGGTATGCAATAGAGATGATATTGTTTATTTACTGAGAACCCAAAAGATTGACATAGCTGCAATTTCAGAAACTTGGTACTCCTATAATTCGTTTTCTTCATTCCCGGGCTATTCCTGTATCAGAGACGACCGTTATGATGGCTGGGGTGGTGCGGCCCTGTTGATTAAAAATACACTCCCTTTCAACGTTATACCTCTATTGGGAGACGATACAATGCAAATTGTGGGCGCAGAAATACTGGGTATATCGGTCATATCAATTTATGCTTCTACTCCTAGAACCGTTTCAAACTTGAGATATTGGAATGATGTCATATCTAAACTGTCTAAATCGTTTATAATATTAGGGGATTTTAATGCACACTCACCTAGTTGGGGTTTCGCTCTCACAAACTCCTCGGGTAAGGCTATCCTTGAACTGGTCGATAACCAACATTTGTGTATTCTCAACTCCGGTCAACCTACACGCATTGCTCGCCCCAACCAAAATCAAAATGCTGTCGATTTGACAATATGTACCCCAGACATTGCTCCACTAGCCTCATGGTATCGCTTGGATGATACTTTCTCAAGTGATCACTTTCCTATTCTTGTTTCTTTAAAAAATAATTCAAGGCTCACCTGTGACGCAAGTGGAAGGGAGAGATACTTAATTAAACGTGCCAACTGGAGATTATTCGAACAAGCTATAGAAAATGATTCAATGTCTCTCCAGCTAAATGAAACGTACCATGAAACTAATTTATTTGTAGAAAAATTATATGACATCATTACTAGAGCGGCGAATAAGTCAATCCCCAAGCCAAACATAAAAAAGCAATTTAGGTACTCTCCTCCCTGGTGGGATGATGAATGTCAAACGATGGTCAAAAAGAGGCGTCAGGTACTCAGAATATACAAAAGAAATATGTCCCAAGAAAACTTCTTGGAGGTCCGTAAAATACAGGCTCAAACAAAAAAACTTCTAAGGAAAAACAAAAGACAGGGCTGGAGTAACTTCTGTTCAAGTCTCTCTCCCGATACACCCAGTGGCGAGGTATGGAATTCTATACATAAGTTTAGGGGGGCTTATTCCCCAAGATTGAACAATGCCAAATGCGTGGCCTGGGTTGAAGACTTCGTTGATAAATTGGCCCCTCCTCACGCTCCTTTTATTTCTGAGTTACAAAGATCCCCCTCTCACCCCCGACAAGATGGTTGCTTCTTGTCTGCTAACTTCACATATGAAGAATTCTCGTCTGCAATAAATTCTGTAGGTGACTCCTCTCCGGGCCATGATCAAATCCCATATGCTTTTTTTCGCAACTTTCCAGAGAAATTCCTATTAATCTTTTTAAAGTTATACAACCTAATATTGGAAACTGGTGGGGTCCCAGACATTTGGAAACTTCAATATATAATCCCTATACATAAATCTGGTAAAGACATATCTCTTGGGTCTTCCTATAGGCCGATTGCTTTATCCTGCTGCTCTTTAAAGATTTTAGAAATCATGATTAAATGCAGAATAGAGTGGTACTTGGAAAACGGTGGTCTTTTGCCCGAGAGCCAGTTCGGATTCCGAAAGGGTAAGAGCTGTATGGATAACCTGGCAATGTTGGTAACGGATGTACAACTCACTAGATCTAAAAAGATGGAGACGGTAGCTGCTTTCCTGGATATCAGCAGTGCATATGACAATGTGTTGCTCTCTTTACTATACGATAAAATGTTAGCTTTGGGTATCCCGGATGGGCTCTGCTGCTTGGTATTCAATATAATGTGTGAAAGACGACTATTGATACAGACTCCCGTCGGCGATATATCGAGGTGTGTTTACAAAGGTCTCCCACAGGGTTCTGTCCTGAGCCCTCTCCTTTTTAACATCTACACCCTGGACTTGCATTCGCGTCTAGACTCCCAATGCACTTTGTTACAATATGCGGATGATTTTGTACTTTATTGCTCCCATAAATCAGGCTCGATAGCCGCTACTATAATACAGAAATCGCTGACACAAATCAGCAACTGGTGTAGCTCTCATGGGTTGTCTCTCTCACCTTCCAAGAGTCAAATAATGTGCTTTTCGAACAAACATAGGATCCCTAATATAGAAGTAAGATTGGAAAATGCGTGCGTCCCAGTGAAGGACTCTGTACTGTTTCTAGGGATGAAGATTCATAGAAAACTCTCTTGGAACTTACATGTCGAAGCAATCAAAACTAAATGCGAAAAAAATCTGAACATCCTGAGGGCTGTATCACACGTCTGGTGGGGATCACATCCCAGTACCATGAGATCCTTATATGCGGCCCTAATTCGTAGCGTTATTGATTACGGATGCTTCTTGTTGGAACCATTGCCCAAGTATCTAAGTACCAAGCTGGAAAGAATCCAAAACCAGTGTTTGAGGCTCATAGTCGGTGCTATGAGATCATCCCCGATAAATGTGCTCCAGGCAGAGTGCGTAGAGATGCCCCTTTTTCTGAGACGGAAATATTTAGCTTCCAAATTTCTTGCAAGGAGATTCTCCCAAAGTTCCCACCCCATTTTTAACCAGTTATCTTCTTTGAGGGATATATGCCTAACACATCGCTCCTGGCGTACCAAAATTTATCCCCTATTGGTTTCTGGCTGGGACTATCTGTCCCACAATTTCTCAGATTCACTTTTCCCTCTTCTACCAATTTTCTTTATTCCTTACGCTTCTGTGATATACAATCCAAACGTCTCTATGTCAATGGGCATCGATAAAGCTTCTGTCTTAAACCGTCCACCTTCTTCCGTGAACCAACTATTTTTACAAAAAGTAAATGAGCGTTGGCCTTCATCCGTTCATATCTTTACCGACGGTTCTAAAATGGCAAGCGGCGAAACTGGTGCAGCCTTCTATATTCCATCAATTAACGTAGAAAGAAAATTTCAACTACACCCCTGCTCTTCCGTATTCACTGCTGAATGCGTGGCACTTCGTGAAACATTATTATATGTTGTCACTAATTCCATCTCCCCTGTGATTATCTTCTCTGACTCAAGAAGTATCGTCAGTAAGCTAACATCTGTTCCCAAGTCGTCAGCTAATGACCATTTGATATGTGATATCAAGAATTTTTTCCATATGGCTCTTTTGAATAAATTAGAGATTTCGTTAACATGGATCCCTTCCCATGTGGGTATATACGGCAATGAGAGGGTTGATTTATTGGCTAAGGAGGCTTGCTCTTGTGGAATTCTTCCATCCTGTTTTGCTTTACCTTTGGGAGACATTCAAATAAAGATAAAATCTGCAATATTGACGGAATGGAACGAAAGCTACAGAAATTGTTTGACTGGATCGCATTATAAATCTATTCAGAGTTCAGTCCCTTCCACCCCATGGTTCACTCGTCTCAAACTGTCGAAACTAAAAGTTTCCTTACTATGTAGGTTAAGAATTGGACATTGCGCAGTGGCGTCCCACTTGGCTAAAATAGGCGTAGTGCAATCCCCAATTTGTGCGTGCGGACATCAGGAGGAAACCATCGATCATATTTTTTTCAATTGTCCACTTATGCCCAATGACGAATTCATCAGTGATATTTTGACCCTCGGTATCTCTCTTCCTACCCATATAGCTTACTTACTATCTTTATCCAATTTCGATATTAACAAATGCATCATTTATCACCTTATAAAATATGACAAAAAAATTTAATTTTTTTTTTTTAAACTTGCCTATATATCTATTTTATTGACTACGATGTGATTAAATTATCATAAATGTGAAAATCATATCTACTTTAATTCGCATGTATTTTGATTAATGTTAAAAAAGACAAATTTAATATGTAGATAATATTTAATAATGTTTTATTATATTGAATGCCCCCTTGTTTACAATTTTATTTCAGTCAAATTCTAAGAAATTCTTTTGTTCTATTATACTGACTGTTGTATTATAATGATGTCTATAGGATTGTTGTTTATACTATTATTGTACGCCTGCATACCTAAGTGATGATAGAATATGCATCGGTTGTAATTATGTATATATATAGCAGGTAAGAATATGTACTGTGTGTCAACGGTATAATGGCAAATATTGAGTTTGTTTTGAATTAATATTGTTGTATATTGAATTTTTTGTGTATACCTGTTTATGTTTGTCTGCATATAAGACCCACTGGTTTATGAAACCATTATATTTTTTTTTACTTATAATCGATTTACTTTCGCTGTAGGCACAGTGTTGTTTTTTATTTTATTTATTTATATACTTATTTATTTATTGTTGGTTGATAATTAGTGCATATCTTTGCTTTCGTCGGCAGCATCACCCGCAAATCGGGTGCAATGCCGTAATAAGTAAAGAAGAAGAAGAAGAAGTGGATAAAATTAACAGAGAAATGCAAAACAATCCTACTTACATTCAATATACATACAATATGCATACAATATACATACAATATACATACAATATACATACAGTATACAATATACATACAGTATACAATATACAATGTTATGCATCACTTTGCTGTAATAATTCTACATACAAATGTATGTCATGTTTACAATCTGTAGAGTGTACAGTGTAGGTACTACAAGACTACACTTCATGACACAACCCACTTTATTCCTTTCTATGAATATCCAAGAAAATATCTGTATTTAGACACCACAACGTTCTCTTTGCACAAAATTAACGTGACACTCAGAAAGGGTGACGAACTTTATTGCTGGATAAGATGAAGAGCTTCTAACCGAACGGATAACTACATGTCATCCAACTGGCAACTACGGCATGTAGAAAATCAATTATGTTTTTATCAAAGTATGAATCTCCCCAACCCAACAAGAAGAAACCCGAACACATATTTCTCCACTTAACAGTAAGTTTGAAAAAGTTGTGTCGTGAAGTGGAGTAAGTCGGCATCGACGATGGAACCCGCACCCATCGGATTAACAGTGGGGCGCGTTAGTAAGCCAGCTAACGACCACCTCGTTGTATCATAAAACATAATATTGAAGCATGAGAAGAATATAATATGCCTGACATTGTGTAAACAATAGTGGGGGCTCATCCTACAACCCAAAGACCAAATTTTGTGTCAATATTAATTTTTTTTTTTATCAAGTTATGAATTGTAAAGTCACACCATTCCTGACACACTTCTTGTTCTGTGAGAACAAATCCACCTCTCGGATACCATAATGATTGGTTATCAGCGGCTATTGAAATATTTTCTTATACTTATTAACCAAAGTGAAAAACAATATATCCAGGTATGCTCCTAGCGTAGCAGAAAAGTAAGTCTTTAAATGATCAGTAGGTATACCTATTACCTATTGAGACATTACATTTTCAACTAATCATCGAATATTTATATTCCTACATACTCATAAGTTAATAAATCATCATGAATATAGCAACACTTCACATGTTTAATAATCAATAAACAATATTCACTGGTTTGTTTCATAAATCCCATTTATCAATAAATTGACGTTCACTTGTAAGACACAACATACAACGAGCGACACTGTGGCAATTCGTCGAACTAAAATTGATAACTTAAAATCATTATGTTTTTTTTTGTATTTTCAAGTTATTGTTACTAATATTATTATTTGAGCGAACTTATTGTTAAAGTTTTCCGACGCCAAGTTGCGTCGTCGCGGCGCGCGTAGGACATCGCGACGTCGACATTGGCACACTGTTACAAACTTCGTGGTGCGATCACTGAGTAACGCTGTACCTACATCATCTCATACTAAGATGCGTTGTATTATATTATGTACTAGTGGGTACCCGTGAAGATTATTCACTTTTTTATTAATTAACTACTCATACTGCCACTCTATCACGCCCTTCAAAGTTCTTCGAAGGAACATATCAGAGAGGGTCTTGGTCTTACCTACTATCCATACTAATTCTACATACGTACTATAGGTACCTACAGTAAGTATGATTACTTAAAAGAATCGAATTGCATTCTCTATCAATAATAATACGATAGGTAGGTATTTATATGTACTTGATTATTACAAAATTATTTTCATTCATAATTTCATTAGTAGGTACCTATAGTGCGAAATTTCATTCATAATATAGTGATTTAAAAAAATCCATACATTCAAACAAAAAACTGACATTAATTCCATTATTTAAAACGTGCCTATTCGAATTCACCAAGATCTGTGAACATGCGACACAAAAAGTGGGACTTCGATGAAATTTTTTAGCCACCCATGAACGCGTCGATGGTGCTTTAAATTTACATACATATTCATAGAATTTGCAAAATTGCTAAAGGCCCAGCGTTACGTACACGCGGGACATGGATTCTACCAGTATTATGTAATGGACTTCTATGTGGGTATGTATAGTATTAATGTAATATAACCACACTCAAAAGACGTCCGCGAAATGAGAATCTGTAGATAAAGTAATATATTTGTATAGAAATATTACTAGTATGTTCAACATGTGGAGATAGACAACTTTACTACATTATTTTAATACTAGTTTCATATTGCTCAGTGAAGCTCGGATTTCTATTCGTGCCCCTCTATCACTAATACTAACTAAACTATTAGAGACTTTTTACAATTCAGTATACTTAATATATTCAAAAGATAAATAAATAAATCTTTATTAGCCAAATATACAAAACAATTTAATCTTATTAGACACGTAAGTACGCTAAAGGGGGGATAAAGATACTCCTATAGAATCCAAAATATTGTTATTTTTCGATAATTTATTAGATACAAAGCTCCAACCTACTAAAATAATGTTTTCATCGAGTGAAGTGAGTCAATAGGTCAAATTTTACATATTAGATCCCTTTTTTTATAAAAAAAATAACAAATCGAACAAAATAACACTTATTTCAACGCCCGTTATTGAACTGATTTTAGGATTAGTTACAGTCCAATCCATCAAGCACATTGTCGAAGACTGTCCTCTGAGAGCATTCCCTGGACCATATGCAGATATCCACAATGCCACACCCAATGCCCTTGAATGGCTTGGAAGCCTGGATGTTGCTCTGTAGGGTGCATGTCTCCTATATGAAACAGATTGCATAATTCTCTTATCTTCTGACGTTGCCGCCCAACGGTGGCAGAAGCCAAACGAAATAATAAAATTATAGTATTAATAACGCCTGTTTTTTCTAACACCTGTACTGAATTGTACAGATTCTCATATTTTCCAATAGCATTTCAGTTTAGTACTCCTGAGATAGAGACCGTGGGACATGACGAGAGGAATAGGTCGGCTGCAGAAAAGATGGGCCGATGATATTGTCCCCGTCGCTGAGCGGCGTAACTAGCATTAGTGCCGACCGGGGCGGACTCTGAAAATGCCGCCCCGCCTGACCCCTGAAGTACCTATACAAGTACAGACCTACCCATTGGTGTCTGCAGCTTTGAAGCTAGGCGAGAGCAACAAAAACTTTAGTATATACGTGGCATAACAAAGCATATAAATAGCGCCGCAGGCGATTTTTTTTAATAAAAATAAATGGAAATGATGGTCGTGTTGTAGTTTTTCTACTTTCTTTAAATAAAAATATAGAAAATAAGTACGCACCTATCACAAAAAAAGATGTAAGTAAAGAAATAAAAAAAAGCGCCGCAGGCGAAACTTTTTAGACAAATGAGTGAAATGATGAACCGGGTTATCGTTCTATTGTATGTAACACATATGATTAGAGGTATTGTATACGGGAAGCGCCCATGCAAGAAGTAACGAAATTTTAGGCATAAGATATCGAAAATCTAACTTTTTTGAGCACCTTTAAATAATATGTAACTAAGACGCGAACAGGATTAATTAGCGCCGCAGGCAAAAATTTTTATGAAAATTATTGTACTTTAATAGATTTTTATAATAATTTTAAAAAAGTCAGAGATTTTTTTTTAATTTGTGTGTTTTATCAAGATGTTTTTATATGTTGTGCCATTTTGCCGCCCCCTGAAATACGCCGCCCGGGGCGGACCGCCCCCCCCCCCCCCCCGCCCCCCCATAGTTACGCTACTGCCGTCGCTGGTAGTGGGTGGATCCTGAAAGCCCAAAGAAGAGAGGAGTGGAAAAAATTGAAAGAGGCCTACATCCAGCAGTGGTGAGATTGCTGAGAAATAGAAAGAAGAAGCAGTATGACATTCTAACTACTAACAACGTGGATGTACATACAAATATACAAAGTTAGAGAAATATTATTCGTCCCTACAAAACATTTTACTACTCTCTGGTAGTATAGAGCATCGCTAGTATGATCTGCATTATATTAATAAAGATCTATATAACGTGGTATGGAATGATCTAGGTATGATACATCACAAGAATAGACAATAATAATTTTAACACGCACCAAAAACAACAGACGTACTATGATGATGCGTTTGTATTACAAATATATTTCCATTTTACATTTAATCAACACACCGGGCAGCCATTTTTACTCATTTATAGAAAATTCAACTCAACAGTTTCAGATTGATTTTGACTCAATTGTATTTCAATTGAAATAAGTATTTTGAAGTTATATTGTAAAAATAATGAAATATTTATTTGTCTAAACTAAACCCTATTGAATATTGAGAGTATTAAACAAAATTAATTTAAATTTAATAATTAAAATTTAATTGAATAAAACTTTTATGATAACAAGGTACAAAAAATAACAACTTTACAAAATCACTGTTTTGTGTATTTTATTCTAAAGGTAAAGTTTTCTAAAATAATAACTGAAAATTATTGAAACTTAAGACAAAGATTATCTACCTGCCCGAAACACTTTCCACCCGTTATTATAACTCCTGAAAATGGAATTTGTCAATCAAAAAGCAATTAAAAGTAGTTCGTGATAACTTTTATTATTAGCAGATATTGAGTCTTCGCAAGCAGTAAGGTACAGACCTCAGAGTAATTATAGTATAGAGATGACATGGTTAAGTGGCCATGAGTAAACTCGTGCTTTCTCTATTTAACTACTACTAAAAATACGCCATGCGAAAGAGACAAACATAAGTTTCACTAGTTGATTAAGATCGTCCTCTGTCCCAGTAAATTTGAGAAAGAGCGGAGAAATTGGAAGAGGAATGTTATTATTATGTTGCCAACATGTTACCACAAGGTTGCCAACCTAACGATTAGAATGTATGAAATTCCTAGCAATTGTTGCGGCATTTGCGGGAACTTCGGTCTATGCCTTTTTTCATAGACAAATTTAATGTCTCTACTTGTTTTCATAGAAAATATGTGAGGGGAAGTGTGGGACATTTTGAAGACCTGTCGACCAGTCTATAGTATCCATGGTCTGAGGTACAGGCGATATTACGAGAAGTTTACTTGAAACATGTTTTGTTTTCGAAACAATCTAATTTGGTAATGAATGGTTATTGTAACATAGTGTGATTGGAGAATGCCCCAAATATCTGGCAGTTCGCCGCTCCATATGAACTCTCCTCTACCTAACTAACATCACATCACATCTATGCAGATATATCTGTGTAAATGTTTTACTGTTACGAAATACCACCACCAACCAAACACGTCGACTGAAAATACACTACAAAATCAACAACTTTAACAAAATGTATAATCGCCCACAACGTGGAGCTTCATTTACATTGGAGCTTGACCAACACCTTGTTGCATAGTGTCTTCAACTGATGCTGCGAATATTATTATCCTATGAGATAATAATTATCATAGAAGAAAATTCAAGAAAATTACAGGCACTTTGTAGAAAATCTTTCATTGTCTATCTACCACAAAGTATATTACGTACTTGTGGATGAGTATTTTGACTATTTCTCGTTTATATTTTGTTGTTAGTATGTGTGTAGTATCGGTTGATGTTGATTTATAGAGCAACAATGTTTGCATGAAATAAAAATTGTCATTGAGTTGAACTAAAAATAAAATGGAATAAAAGAATATAATATGTTAATTACCTACTTGGTTAACCTAGACAACTTGTAATAACATCAAACGTTAGATTCTCTCAGTTCTTAGTAGAGAAATGTCTCTTTACTTCAAACAACTCCAATTAAACTAAACTTGCAACTATACCCAAGTATACTGAAGCACTAATTATACCACGAATTAAAGAAGTTCATTTCTATAATTCAAGGGTGAAAGATATAATTCCAAGTAGTTGAATATGTCATGTGGCAAGGCAAAAGGACGGCAGATGGACCCCCAGAGTACTGAGCTGGAGACCCTACGACAAAAAACGAAGTGTAGGGAGACCATAAAGGAGATGGGCTGATGATATCATCGACTCGGTGAGACATGGGTGGAAGCAGAGCGCCCGAAACAGAGAATTATGGAAAAGACGGGAAGAGGCTTATATCCAGCAGTGGAGGGAAAGGGGCCGAAAACAAGAAGAAGAAGTTGAATATATTTAAGGAATCCTAAGAATAGGTAATTAATAAAGGAACTATTATGGCATCAAATGTTGGCAGAAGGAATTAAGAGGGTGCATTAGGGATGACACTACATACTCGTAATTTGCAAGGATGAAATTTGGAATAGAATATTTATAAACATTTTTTTATCAAGGTTAGGCTCATACAATTCAGAAGGTGGGGGAGTTGTTCCAGTGGCCAGAGTGATAGCCGACGTCGGCGTCGGGGGGACCTGCATGGCACTCGGAGAAGAAGAAGGCTTATATATCAATCATTATTACCTAATTTGATTAAAAACATTTTAATCCGTTATTGCTTCATATAGATTGCCTACATTTGAAATTTAATTAACGTAAGTGATGTTCATTCGTGGATTAATTATAATGAAATTCTTTAGCACAAATCACTCGCCATAAAAAACCCTTTGATCAGATGAACGAGTTTACCTATTGATGATTTCATGTAACATTGTACAATGTTTAGTATGGAGGTGAGTCTATAAAGTAGTAATGAAATAAGCTATAGTGGTGAAGGTGAAGTTATTAAAGTGAATGATGGATAAAGTAATATAATATTTAATGTGACATTAAACACAACAAGATGGTGAGACGATGTTACTCATGTGTGGAATATTACTTACTGACTGTATACTGTATAGTGTAAGTGTAATACTACTTCATATAATCTTACAATAATAATGTGATGACAAAGCTTCTTATACAGGTGCAATGTGCATTCTCTACAGATTATATACTCGTACAACAATGTATGTAGGTACTATACACAATATACGGCATTATACTCTAAAAAATACTATGCCATAGGGTTTCACCCACTGCCACGTTTCATCATTCTGGGCTGCGTTTTTTGCCGTTAATTTTCACTCAGCGAGTCAACGGGCGATTATCACACGAAGACAACGTATTTGGGTGATTGTTCCAATTGAAATTGTCAAACAAAGATAGAGATATGAGAATACTAGTAAGAGTGAGTTGATAGATATACATCGAGATAGTAGCGATATCACTGCACTCTTCTTTGGTAGAAAGGGATAGACATGCATGTTAATAAGATTGAGTGAACAGCACGTGCGGACCACTCTATTATCTATGGCGAGCGAATGTCACCCAACCAAATAGTTGGGTGTTATTCGCATCAACCGAGCTTGTCAACTATTCACATAGAACAGGTTGAATCGCACAACCGGTTGACCACCGGTTGACTCGCACCGATGATAGGACGGAGAGCAATGGAACCATGAACAATCGGATAATAACGGACCCAGGACGGACCCCAGGGGTTTTAATGCGGTCCATCTAACAGCATTCTACATTTCAGGACTGGGTAAGGTTAAAGAATGTATTATTATCTGTATTGATGTTGATGTAGGAGTAAAGAGGGTGTCTGTTTAAACAGTAGAAACGTATTGTTTGTGTATATAGGTATAATACGTATACTCTTATATGAATACAATGTATGTATCACAGGCCAAACGCAGCAATACATACTATACCTACATCCCTATATGATGTCATCCAATCTCTACTCAGTGACACAATAACTAATGTCGATAGAAATCTAAATCAATCATCACAGAAGAGTGCTGACTTGAGTTGAAATATTAAACCACTCGGTGCATCCCTAATTACCTCATATCTCATTAAACTCAGCAATGAGCTTAACCAAATGCCTTTATTCAAAGTGCAACGAGGTAGAGTTGCATGGGCATACCTACACTTGCTACACGTCGCTGGTTGTCCCACAGTGGGAGAAGCCGTAATAGTATATTATGTATGTATTTACATAGATTTTGAATTAAATAAATTGTTATTGAAACTATTCTACACCCTACCGCTAAAGAAGTCCCCTATAGACCTCTAGACCTCTCTATAGACCTCGTTGAAAGATCTTTTTACTCTGTCGACGAAATGCTGGAATGAACCAATTGCATTCACCCCAGCATTGAACTAGTATAACTATATCATAAATTGTTTATTGTGCTTAATTTATATAATTATCTTGCTTCATACTATGTTACTGTCTCTGAGGAAATGCTAACAGAGCCCTTTACACTCTTTAGCATTGATATTGTACATTATTACTATTACTTTAATTATTATAAAGTACATGGGTTGAGTACATGGTTGGCGCAGTTGGTTGAGGCGCTGGCGCTGGCGATGTATTCCACACTTTGCGATAGCCTGGTGCAAGGTGCGCAGAAAAGTATTTGGGTTTGTGTATGCAAGTTCAAATACTTTTTTTTAAAAAAAAATCTAATTATGTATCTGACGAGTCCAAGTGCCCGAGATAGGGTCTAAGGACGACAAACAACAATAAACAATAGACCAGCAAGGCTTTTCATATTACTAAATGTGTTGTTGGTGTGTATATCACTGGGTTGTGGTGTATGAGTGTATGTTGCAGTGTATCTCATATTGTATAGTGGATATTATTTTGGGCCAATGTGGGATTAGTATGTGATGCGATGCGATGCGTCCGTTGTGTTAGTAATTGTATTGTATTTATTACACGCAAAGGTCGTACACTGATGTGATTTACTCTGCGTCCACTGTACGCGTAGTATAGTGTATACTGTATACTGTATAGTATACCACACTACATGACATTACACGCAACAAGAATACGGTGGTTAGCTTTAGAAAGGTGATATTATCAAAGTGGACTGTATTTCAAGGGAATGAAGGAATGTTACCCAGTCGCTGGTTACCCGTTCTTTTGGACATCAGGAGACACCACAGAAACTACACATCATAATCAGGAGACACTCCACAAGAGCTTTAAAGCACTTACAAACTTGCACTGATTATAAGAAACACAAACGTCACACAATACATATACCCGTAGTATTTTTCATTTTTTTTTTTTTTTTTTTTTTGAGGCAAAGCACCCGTTGTCGAGTGATACATGCCTTGTGTTAATCATAACATAGCTTGTAGAAAAATTTTGTTAGAGTAATTATTATTTTATATGTAGCAAGTAATAACACAACGAAGCAATCATCATATAACGGCAAATACAAACAAAAGTATTCACATTACAATATTACTATCCTGTGCGGGTAAATCATAGTTACCTATAGCCACACACACGAGCTACGGCATCACTTCGTCACAGAAACTACAACAATACATCACTTGATTATATTCGGCAAAGGGCCGTTTTTTTTTTACAATGCATTCCTGAAGATAAGTACGAATGTACGAGTAACGAAATTATTAGAGTATTAAACTTAGATATTAAGAACAGTGAGAATTATATGTAAGTTATACGTTTTTTTGGTTTCTTTTAAGGTGATTGATAATATAACTATTAATTTTTGGGTTATTGAGTGCTAAAAGAGATTGGATGTTAACTGGAAGGGTCACGCAAACACTTTTGATATCAGCAAGAAATATGGAATTTGGGAGCAGGCGACAGTTAAAAAATATGTGGTCGATTGTTTCGTCATCTTCCCCACATTCGCACGAAGGGTCGCTGACTACTCCAATTCTAGCGAGATGAGAAGCCAGAACAACATGGCCGATTCGAAGGCGGGCAAGTAGTGACACGTTGAGTTTTGGTATTTTCACGTTACTATACCAGGGATGGGAGGGGATACATTGTTGGATCGCTCGATAATGTGCTCCGGTGGTAGCTTCGGAGTAAGCCGTGTTCCACTCCTCTCTAATTAGTCCTTCCACTCTGTTCAAACAATCTGATATGGGAAGTATAAAGGAACGGGGTTTGGTTCCGCAGGTACACGCTTCTTTGGCCAATTCATCTGCCCTCTCGTTTCCCTGAATACCTACGTGAGAAGGAATCCATGCGATTGAAATATTTACGTTTTTTCCTTGTGCTATGAGCAGGAGATCTATAATTTCTCGTATCAGATGGTTGCTATTTGACACTTTAGAATTATTACGTATGTTATCGGTTAAGCTAAGTGAATCGGTCAAAACCAGTGCATATGATATTTTTTGGCCTATAATTTCTTTCAATGCCTCTCGTAAAGCTACGCACTCTGCGGTAAAGACAGAGGCGCAACTTGGTAACTCAAATTTACTTTCAATGTTCAGCAGAGGAATGCAAAAGGCTGCCCCGCACTCTCCGGAGGAAAGTTTGGAACCGTCCGTAAATACGTTTACATGGGATGGCCACTTTTCATTTACGATTTGAGAGAATATTATATTAACCACCCGGGGACTAAGCCTCGAATAAGATTTGTCCAGGTCAATTGATCTGATAATAACTGCTGGGGGTGAGGAACCCACAAATGGAACTGGTAATATAGGAGTCGGGGGAGTCGACATTTGGTCTGAGAAGTTTGCAAAGGAAAAATCCCATGCCAAGGTCAGCAGTGTAGGGGTTTTGGAGCGGGGACGGGTATATTTTTCACTTAGAGTATGTAATTTGGAAAGGATTGGATGATCACTTATGTGGAGACGTTTGATTAGAAACCGAAATGCAAGGGATTTTCTTCTTAGGGAAAGGGGCATTTCTACGCACTCTGCCTGGAGAGCAATTATAGGAGATGATCTCATAGCGCCCAGGATGAGTCTCAAGCCCTTGGATTGTATTCTTTGGAGTTTAGTCTCGAGGAATTTTGGTAAAGGATCAAGAAGGAAACAACCGTAATCCAAATGGCTACGGATTAGTGCCGAGTATAATATCTTCATAGTGGTAGGGTGGGCTCCCCACCACACTCTAGATACTGCCCTGAGGATATTGATATTTCTCTCGCATTTGGCCGAAATATATTCTATGTGCAAATTCCAAGATAATTTTCTATGTATAATCATTCCCAAAAATTTTACCGACTCTTTAATGGGGATTGGAGAGCCATTATATTTTATCGAGATATTAGGTATGGAATGCTTATTTGAGAAAACAACAATCTGACTTTTGGAAGGGGATAGTTCAAGACCATTATCATTAAACCACGAATTAACGGATACTAACATTTGCTCCACATTTTCTGCAGTCCTTGTAATGTGTTTCTCTGATGAATAAATAACAAAATCGTCCGCATACTGTAAAATGCTACAATGGGGAGGGATCGCTTGCTGGATGTCCTGTGTGTAGATATTGAAGAGCAGTGGACTGAGTACGGAGCCCTGTGGGAGGCCTCGGTAGACGGATCTTTCTAACGCTCCCAGCGGTGTTTCTATGAGCAGTTTTCTTTCGCACATGATATTGAAAATTAACAGACACAGCGGTTGAGGAACACCCAGGAAAACAAGTTTTTCGAATAACACAGGGAGCAATACGCTGTCATAGGCGCTGGAAACGTCCAGAAAACAAGCAATCGTATCTCTGTTTTCTGTCTTGGATAATTGGATATCGGTTACCAAAGTACTCAGGTTATCAATACATGATCTGCCTTTACGGAATCCGAATTGCCAACTCGGCAACTTACTATTACTCTCCATGAACCATTCCAACCTAGTCTTAATCATTCTCTCGAAGATTTTCAGAAAGCAGCACGATAATGCTATCGGTCTAAAAGATGATCCCAATGAAAGATCCTTTCCAGGTTTCGGTATTGGAATAACCGACTGACGCTTCCACGACTCAGGCACAGATCCCGACCTCAACATCTCATTATATATTTGTAATATTATACGAAGTAAAGGCTTGGGAAAGTGTCTAAAGAATGAATAGGGAATAAGATCTGGACCCGGAGATGAATCCCCGGCTGAGTCAATAGCTGACGCAAGATCGGTTAGAGAGAAACAAGACAACATGTAATCTTGCCCTAGCTGAGAAGTATCTGAATTCCTTGCGAGCTCCAAGACGTTGGGGACATACGAAGGAGATAACTTTCCCACAAACCCCTCAACCCAATCCAGACACTTTGCCAGATTGGGGCGTGGTGTCAGAGAGCCTCGGAAACGACCCACCGAGTTCCATACCTCTGAAGTATTCGTTTCAGGAGATAGGGATGAACAAAAATTGAACCATCCCTGACGTTTTTTTTTCCTAAGGAGCTTTTTTGTCACGGCCTGAGCCTTACGAACCGCTAGGAAATTTTCTGGAGACATGTTCTTTTTGTACATTTTCACTGCCTTACGTCTCTCCTTTACCGCACCAGAGCAGTCTTTATCCCACCAGGGGGGCGAGGGCTTTCTAATTTTAGGAAAGGATTTGGGAATGGCTATATTCGCCGCATTATGGATGATATTAGTAATTTCGTTAGAGCGCTGATTAATATCATTTGACACTACATTTGATTCCATGCTCTCAACATTCTCCTCCAAAAAGCTTTCAAACTGATCCCAGTTGGCATTTCTAGTACTGAATCCCTTTCTAGCATTCTGGTTATCAGCTTGGCGAGGCTGATGGTTAACAGAAAGTACGATTGGATAGTGATCGCTTGAGTAATTGTCGTTGAGTACTTTCCAAGATGTTAAAGAAGCTAAGCCGCTAGTGGAGATTGATAAGTCGACAGCGCTAGGATCTTCATTTGGACGAGAAATTCTTGTTGGTTGTCCGTTGTTGAGAATAATCAGATCGGAAACATCCGCAAAATTAAGTACATTTCTTCCCGGAGTGTCCCATTTGACACAGCCCCAAACAGGAGAATGCGCGTTAAAATCTCCCAAAATCAGAAAGTTAGGGGGAAGTTTACTTACTATGTATCTCCAATAAGATTGATCAAAATATTTTCCGTAAGGATAGTATACCGATACTACTGTAATATCCAATATTGACGCAGCCACAATATGCATATTAGGATGACGGGGGAGAGGAATTATATTGAACTGTAAATTATTCCTTATTAACAGGGCTGCTCCTGCCCAACCATCGGGGCGGTCATCCCTTAAACAGCTAAATCCGTGGAAATTGTAAGAACGGTCTACGTGAAAGTGTGTTTCTGATAGAGCAGCGATATCAACGTTATGTTCTTTTAGCAAGAGAGAGACATCATCCTTGTTGGAAACTGCACTACGGCAGTTCCATTGAAGGATGGAAATATTCCTAATCCGTAGTTGGTGAGGAGCCATTTTCTCTTATGAATGATTGAAGTGAAGAAATCAAGTAAGCTGCGTTGGTCGGTAGGTTGTTTTGGGTTGATGAGAGTAAATCAATTAAAATATTTATGATATTCTTAATGAAATCAGAATTGTCGGAGGAAAGAGAGCTTTGTAGTTTTTCTGCTTGGGATGGGTTAGTTTCACTGTTATTAACGTTAGAAGGGTCCCTTAAAGCACAACCATTAGGGGACTGAGAAAGGGACGAACCGTCATTGAAATACAGGAGGGATTCTGGAGGTCGCATATTTTTCATGTAAGAAGGAATTTTGTAGGTGAATTTGCCGCGTGTGGTGGGTTTTTTAGTCACTGCAGAGTTTAAGTTGAAAGGGGGAGGAGGAGGATGGGCGGGTGATGAAAAGGGGGGATTTGAGAAACATAGACGGGAAAACGAAGAGGGAGTTGGCGGTGGAGGATTGTTTTCTGACACTTTTTTGGCGGTGACATTCGAATAGCTATTGTGTGCTTGCGGGTGGAGGGCCGCTGCTTGAATATATGACAAGTTTCTACAAGCCATCGTTTGCTTGATCGCCTTTTGCCTTTCATATTCAGGGCAGGACTGGCTTATAGCTTTGTGGGGGCCTTTGCAATAAAGACACCTGATATCCTGGCCAGAGCATTCGTTTGCTAAGTGGTTGTCGCCGCAGTTGTAACATTTGGGTGTAGACCGGCATACGCTTTTCGTATGGCCGAATTTACAACAGTTGTAACATTGAACCGTTGGAAAGAAATAAGTCTCCACATTGAATGAGTTATACAAAATATACAAATGGGTGGGGAGTGATTGGCCTTCGAATGTTACGACCATTGATCGAGACGGTTTCCAGACCGCCTCGCCATTAGAAGTATCTTTGTAGTTTAATCTTCTAATTTTTACTACCGCCCCAACATCTGGATTGGATTCTTCGATGGACTCTTTGATTTCTTCATCTGTCACATCCGTCGGTACACCTCTAATAATCCCCATACGGGTGACGTTGTAGGAAGGGATAAATGCTTTGTAAAGCCCGTTTGATGTAATGAAGATATTTTTAATAAAGGCGTTGGCTGCTTCTCCTTTCTCGAATTCCATGGTAATTTTGAATTTTCCCTCTGATCTTACAGAACCGTTCACAATCCTATGTATGTTGTTGATGCGTAAAAATCTGCCGAAGCTCATGGGGAATATAGCTTTTCCTTGCTCAGTCATTTGCACATTTACAACATATGGCCCTAGTGATTTTACGGAGTACCAATGTTCTCTGAGGGGCATTGTGAATATTTGTTTGGCATTGGAAACATCGTCAGGTGGGGGTATATCTGCAGCAGCTACATTCCGTTTTCGCGAGTCGGGTGGGTCCGGCAGAGGCGGAAACGGCGGATCGGGATTTTTTAGGGGAGGGTCGAGATCCATCTCGACCTTCGCGCTAACAAAATTTCAGTACAAACGAAAAAAAATAAACAAATGTGTATTTTTATAATACAAGATAAAATAATAAAATAACTCTAAATAAAAAACTGCCCTTAATGTAGGAACAGAATAATGTTAATAATAAAGAAAAAAGATACAGCTCACGTGGAATATGTAGGTAGCAAATACAATAACACTGCAGCGAAGGAACACGTCTCACTGTCACAATGTCACAATATCGACAGTAGTATTTTTCATTTCGTGGTAACAATAATATCCAGTGATGGCAACATAGGGATGTGAAACAGTCTATGGATGGAGGGATCGCAGATAATAGATGCATGTCCAACACTACAGGTTTTTCAAGATCTTGGGACCCTCATTCACTATACACCGTGCTGTCCCAATAGGGATTAAGGGGTCAGGAAGGCACAGCAATTCCAATTAAATGAAAACTTGTAAAAAGCATTTCTATTACTTATCGAAAGAGTTACCTCCATACATGCTTAGGTAATTACCTACCTATTGTGCAATATGCAATGTGCATAGAAGTTATACGTTATGGACGATACTGGTGTGTGCAGAATAGTGATACTGATATAGTTAACAAGATATTCATATTACTGTACAAGATGAATAATAACCTAAAATAAATGTGATGGATTCCATATCAAATATCAATAGAGAAAAATTCAGTAGTGAATACAGATAGACAGAGATATCTTACTCACTCGCTTTATAGAAAGGCACGCTATAAGTAAATAGTTCAAAGAATATTATTCTTCAGGAAATAACTGAATACCAACTAATTTTATAGCCGGTATTTTTTACTTCTTTTATTACATCAAACCAAATAAGTATTTTCCTGCACACTTCACAGCATGGGCGTCGTCAACCTCGGAGCTAGGGGGGACAACAAAAATTTAAAAAAATGATATAGCACGAAAAACGCGTAAATAGCCACGCAGACGAATTTTTTTGTGAGACATAGTAAAGAAGGTCGTGATGTGGTTTGGTTTATTTGAAAAAATACATAATAATTTGCACAACTAAAAATGTTTTTCATAAAAAGTAAGGCAATTTTTTTTAATTGTATTTTGATGGATTTTTTATACTAATTTTAGTAAATTTATGACATAGTGAGAAAATGTGTGGTAATAATGTGATTTTTTGTGGGGTTTTATGTCTTTAGTATGGAAAAATATATGCCTATTCCCCCTTCACAGTAATACAGTATCAAAATAATTCCTTTAAACTGACTAATGATACTTTACGAAGATTCAGGAGTATCATTTCATCGATGCTTTCAGACATTTTCATTGCTAAATCCAGTAGATAATAAAATTCTGTATAATTATGTATAGTAACACCCACTCTGTTGTGTAGAATTATTTACACTGTCGGATAAGTGGATTAATTTGACTGTTTGTTTATAAGACACAAGAGTTATATTCTACAAGTGATGTACTATAAGTAGAGACCGGATTATATGCAAATATGCATTTGCATATTTTATCAATTGTTTCAAGATTTTGCATATTGCGACCAAAATGTACCTACTGATAATGCACATTGTTTTTTTTTTAATTAAAGGCAATCCACCGGTCAACGAGTGATTTATGAATACTGGGTATATTTTCTTAAATTTTAACTGTGTTTGTAAAATATAAATGTTTCAAAAACAAAAATGTTGGTGTGAAAATATAGTAGGTAAATAGAGTAATTTATTAAAAAATGCCTAATGCAAATTAAAAAAACATGATTTTATGACTTCTCGTCGTAGAACTGTTTTTCGCGGTCTTCCAAACGATGCCAAACATAAATTAAATAAAAATTAAGTCAAATAAATTATTTTATTCGTTTAAATTTATCTTGCATATTTTAGTACTTTTTGGTAATTTTGTTGCATATTTCGAGCATTTATGATGCATATTTGCATGCATAATCCGGTCTCTAATTATAAGTGTTTATTCTACTTCTGTACCCGTCTTACAATAATCTGCAAATTAAAGCACATTCTTGTTGGTTCCCAAATAACCAAAATATTTTAGAAGGACAGTATGTTTTTGTATCAAACTATCTACCAAAAAAAAACTATCCATTCAGAAGGTCACTTATTCCTATACTCCTATTGTCCTCTAATTCTGGTTTCACATTAAACTAAGATGTCTTTGGCACTGCAAACTTTTGCACCCATCCACTCATCTCGAAAATGCATGCAACATTAGTTTTTTGAAGATATTCACAATGTTTATATATTATCCAACTAGGCTTTGAGCAAGGATTGCCTGTATCTATGTTGGATCTTTGTTAAGTCCAACAATTATATTTCAATAAGAGGGATTAATAAATATTATAATGAGACATACTCGTAGCGGAGTGGTTGGAAGACTTCCAAATTCCACGTGGGAATAGGGAAAGGGTTTAACATACAATTGCCCTATCATTATAATCATTAGCTATAATATAATTATCTTTATGTTAACAGATTAGATTATCAACTAAATTTAATTTGGTAGCGACACAATACAAAAAGTTTATTTTTAAAGAACGTTTGTAAATATCACTATAATCAAATTATTTTAAACTGTCGAACGCAGTAATAAAAATGTGACAGAGAAGGGACGACTACCTGCTTTATTCGCACTTCAGAGCCATAAGATGTGAATAAAGCAGGTAGTCGTCCCTTCTCGGTCAAATTTTATGACTGGGTTCGACAGTTTAAAATAATTTGATTATAGATGCTTAGTTTAATCAATTAATACTACTAACTAAGAATGTATTTTTTGCAAAATTATAATGTATAGAACGAGGTTATTTAAAATATGAACACGCGGGTACTGTAACTAGAATGAATATAAATAATCTTATATATAGATGGTCTGGGTTTGTTGAGAGAATGAATGACGATAGAACATGTAGGTAAAATAAGAGGTGTGTGGAAGCGCACCCGTTCAAGCTGGAACCTATTTAGATCAGTCGTGTCAACCAGATACTCAAGGATGGACATGTATAGAATAAAAGAAATCGTAGAGCATTTATGAGGAGTTGCATAGCGTGACGGAAGTGAGGAGTGTTTGCAGGAATAGCACTCAGATTCATGTGAAGTATTGTGGTGTTACAAGTATATCAATCTTTTCACCTAGGGTTGCCAGATTTCTTGGAAGTCAAACCGGGACAAACGATTTATTTAAAAACCGGGGGGGAGGGTTCCCAAGACAAGGAGGAAAATTAAAAATATTGAACAAGGAAAAGACTTTGAACGGAGGGGAGGGTGGAAAATATTTTTACTAATTTTAAAAGTGATTTTGAAACATCTACCATGACGACGAAAAAATGAACCGAGAGGGGGCGAAGTTTGTACCTAATAAAAAAGTACGAGCCGCCAATGCGTAACTTCATATTTTTGCATGGTTCCTTATTTTGTTCATAAAAAATAAAAATGATTAAAATTCAAAAAATATACGAACGTTTCCGAAAACGGAAGGAAAAAGAAAAACGGAAGAAAATTTCCGAAAGGAGGCGTCCCAAAAGGTTTTCTCGGGACACCGGGACACGAGGCGTAAAACCAGTGACAATACCGGTAAACCGGGAAGTTCGGCAACCCTATTTTACCCCTAGTGATGTTATTTTTATAGGATGTTTACCTATATACATAAACACACAGCTATATTTCCTCTTTATATTCACAATGATAACAATAAAATATAAACATCTTTCATTCTACTACATACTTTCTCTATGGTCTACCTCTCCCCTCCCTACCCCTCCGTTCCCCTCTCTACCCCTCTCTTATCCTTTAAGTAAAATACTTTCCACGTAACATTTTAAACCGCAGATAGTCTGGATTCCTGCTGAAGAAATCTTCCTTCTATAAATACAATGTGGATTTATATAAGGGTCAACTCTACATGTAGTGATGGTCCACTGTAAGCTGACCAAACTTCTGACACTAAAGAACTCTACATTCAGAAACTAGACATTGTCCAAAATGTCATGTTTATTCTAACAATCCAAAAATTGGCAATTTTTTTTAAACCACAGTTCTGTAATATATTTATTTATCGTATGGCCAACATCATGCCTATATAATTTAACGTTCGTTACTGTAATATAATTTGGAAAAATGTAACCATATCTTATTATCACAACAAGCAACACTAAACCAAGTTTGCTCCGTGAGACTTCTGAAAAAAGTGGACTGTAATTACCTGGTGATGCTCGGGGCTTTGTCACCTAATATGATTTACTGTTAATGTTTTTGTCGATTCCAAACAAAATCCTATTGAATGTCCCTAAACATTAAAATGAGAGTAATCATTTATCAAGAGTGTTTGTAATGAGTGTGAGTGAAATAGGTAGTCTCACCTCTCTGTCGCACTTTTATATCCCAGAATCTCACCACAGCGCGTAACATAAAAATCTGAATAAAGAAAATTTAGTAATAATAATTTTCCATTGTTTTGCATTTTACTCGCAGAGATATTTCAACATTTCCCCATAAAAGAAGAATATTTGGACAATTTATGATGCCAGGGGACCCCCCCTTACAGCCACCCCCTCCCCCCCCCCCCCAGTAAAGTGCTCTGTTCTTTGTAGATACATAAATCTTATTATTCTTTACACATCCATTCACACACACAATACATAAACATATACAAACATATTATCATACATAACGTACATACCTACATTATTAGTCCCTAGTTTCTAGAATAAGCTTCCACTTTTTAATGATTTTTTTTCAAGTGTACTGTAAGAATCAGGGATTTTTTTAAATAAAATGAATGAATTCAAACAAAAACATTTTTGTACACTTCACAGAAAGCTTAAAAGCTTGTGTTGTAAAGTCGGGGATCGAACCCGCGTCCACTGGATTAACAGTCGAGCGCGTTACCAACCAGGTCAAACAAAAAGGTGTTATGAAACTTCAAAGTGTTTTTCAGTAACTTTTAGTAATTTCAGTTTTTCAGTAATAAACTATATCAATAATGGGATATACCATGATGTCACCTATATACCAATAATGGGGTAACCAGTGAATGCTGTAAGTAAAACAATCACAACATTATCTGTGCGCAAACATGTAAGTACCTCTATGTATGTACTTATGTGACTTTCAACATGGAATTGTTCTACAGACACCTTAATTTTACGGACCCCAAAAAAATACCACAAAAGAGTAGGGAGTCCAGGGATATAATATGCATGGACGTATGTCTCAATGAGATAAGAATTGCAATAACACGGATATTATTATTCATATTACGAGAATATTTAAATGAATATACTTTGATTCTAGCATTATAGTGTAGGTACGTGTATACTGTATATGTATGTAATGTATGGCCCTCCACTCCGAACCTTTGCCCCTGATGATAGTTGGCCGCACTCCAAGTAGTCCGCCCCATACTCCATCCCCTACATATGTAGCTTGTACTCTCATGGCACATCATCAATACCTTCTCTGGTACAGTACCTATCCTATCCTCTCCTATATCCACAGCTTTAACTTTATCTCCTTAAAATAAAAACTATAAACTTATAAATTTCTAATAAAAATACAATGACTAAATTTAATACAAAAATTATGGCATATCAGTTTTAATTGTGACTAGAATATAATATGCCCTGAGGTACTTTTTCGAGTCGACAGTTCGACAAGAGTTGAGTTTTCCTAAAACCTTTACGACAACGTTCTTTCATTTTGCTTATTCTTCAGTATTTTGTTACCATTTTTTATACCTTGAACTATATTATATTGTGTTTAGTATTGCCCCGGAGTATTCACCTAGTGGGGTAATAAAATCCAGAACTTGATTTTTGTTTATATTTTACTTTGTCAAAAGTTCTTTTAGATATTAAATAAATGAAAAAGAAAATAGTTGGTACAACAAGCGCATTATTCGTGTTGTCCAAAGTAAGAATTATAGAAGAGAATACAGAGAGAAGTGATAAGAAGCAGAGACCTACTGTAAGACATTACTGTAAAATGCATTTACTCAATGTGAATTGGAAAAGGTTTATAGGAAGACTTAGGTAGGTACATATAGTAAGGTAGTTGTGAAGGATTTAACAATTGCATTAGAGGGAAATATTCTCAGAGAGAGGAGAGCGGTTGGTAATACTTTGTAAGATGAATGTTGGTAATTTAGAGCAATTCTTCTGCTCCAAATGTCTCTTTATCCATCATACTGTATAGGTGCTCCTCCTATACGACTACACTACCATACACAAGTCTATCAACACATAACCTTAAATACTATTATTAGTATTACACAACTACTACTTATTACAAATACAAAGACGTAAAGGCTTTAAAGTAAGGGGACATTACTACCTCATAGGAACATCGATTCTCCTAATGAATTTATATATTTATTCTGTAAGTGAACAAGAAATACATATGAATATAAAAATATGGACATAGTACAGATTATAAATCGTTGTTCACTAGGGCGAACTTATCGCAGAACTGCGATTTCTTCCGGTTAACCTCATCATCGAATAAAATCATCGAGTATTGTGGATATCTTCTCTATACGTAACTTCTGAAATGAAACATGATTTCATTGCAGCACAGCATTATTATGACAGATAAATAATTTCCACTTGTAACGTAGTATATGGCTTTTGGATTTAAAACACACGATATACTGTACAAAAAATGTCGTTTATTGAAAATAACGGGTCCTTTACACAAGTACTATCATCTCAATCAACTACAGCAACGGCTCAACACATTGAATGCGTTGTATGTAATACAATCGGTGAATAAAAGAAGAAGAAGACAGTCCAACTCTATTGGGCGTATCTTCGCTTAGCACGAGTATTCTGGTTTGAGGGAAGCATCTGTACTACAGTCCAACACATTGGGCGTATAGTGGTTAGATGTTCACTCTACCAGAGTTCGCACGGAACTGATCTCTTGGTTGCAGCTCCGTGCCTTTTATTTGATTCTAGCTGGCGGCCATCTTGAAAAGGGGCTTGTGTGAATGAGACGGCAAGTCTCAGAGGAGAGCGGAACTATGTTGGTTTGTGGGTTGGAGAGAGAGACGGGACGAGGAATGTTAGAGTAGATAAGCACTAGGATATTCCTGCCGTGCGTGTTACACACTGCATTTTTTTGTTGATGAGTCATGGTATAAAAAAAAAATTAAAGTTTCATATTTTGTGCTGACCTAATATATTAAGTTTAATCTAACATATTTTTATTTACCTATCCTAACTTAATATTTTTAGAAACACAAAATTCGCACAAAAATTATACAATAATGTTGTATGGAAATCATGAAACGTCTTCAAACATTTCAGTCTCTTGTAGATATACCATCAACTAACCATCGACTTATTATTAAACATAGATTTTGAATATTAGTACAAGATTTGTTACTAAATTCGATGTAGATATGTGATTGTCTGCATCCCTTGTTGTTCTACTCATAAGCAAGAGAGTAAATAGCACTTGGATATAATGAGTTTTTGATTGTTTTGTCACTACGCCCCCCCCCCCCACCCTCCCCTCACCCCCTATGCCCCACTAACCCCCTCCCGCCCTCCCATAATATTGTCATCTTGACTCCACATATTGTGAGTCTATATATCTCTCTACACCAATTAGTATCGATAGTTCCATCAATTTTATTCTCCAATAACAGATACTAGGTACAATGATCTTGACTTTTAACAAAAAATAGGAAAGGAGCGTCCTTTTTGTAGTTCCGGGTTGCACAATAGGATTTTATCGAGTGTCCAGGTTGGGGTTCGTGAAAATTCCGCAAGATATTTTTCAGTAATAAAATTTGCCAGCCATTCTGAATGTCATGACCAAAGTTTGAACTTCATGAAAAGTGTACAAGAAAGTTCTTGGGTTTATAGAATTCATTTCAGATCCTTTTTTTACATTTGAAGTGTTGAAACCAGATACTGTGTATAAAATAATATTCCCTGGCGACATAAAGCTAACAGCAATGCCTTAGGCCTATCACACACGTCCGTAAAGTTAGAATCTAACATTCGGGATTCGGATTCCTTTGACATTCGAATTTGACTACTCTCCACACACGTCCCGAATGTTAGTTTAACCTGAATGTTAGGTTGATCTGTCAGAAGTCAGAGCACACTGACCTTTTTATTTTTTAGTAACACGCTTTGCCAATACGGGTGTAAAGTGAATGCAGCGCCCTTGCGGTTCGGTCCAAAACGTACGATTCGTACTAATGTATGTTCCCTTTAAAAAGACAAAGATATTATGTGAAATTTTATAACTCTTTTACGTGAGATTACGAAGTAAAACACACTGATATTTGACTATAAAAATCTATATAATGACATTGTCTATGACTACTGCAATATAATATTAGTATATGGTAATCTGATATTAAGTCGGCTAGCCACACACGTCCGGAAGTTTAGAAGCTAACGTTCAGCAAGCTGAATATTAGCTAGTGTGTGATGGACCTTACACTTACTACCAGTAACCACTTACATACGCTAGTAATGTGTGTAGTACAGTAGATACAATAGAAAGGACTACCTATGTTATTATATTGTGTAGGTGGGACCCTATACTCCCTACCCCCTACACATAATACGGGAGAAATCTTTTCCTAATATTTCTTTTTCTTTTCTTTAAAAATAGTAATTCCAACCGAACGAACGCTGGGACGCAGAATTGACTTTGGCATCACCTCGCCTTGTGATATATTATTCATGCGAGTAGAAGACTTGACAAGAAATATATTTTTTCTTACTTTTTTCTTCCCCGAAAAGTGAAAAGGTGGAAAATCTCTTTGTCATGAAACCTGAATTCTAATAATAAATCAAAACAACAAGGGAGGGGGAGGGGGAGGGGTGAGGGGAGGGGCGGGGGCGGGGGGGGTCCATTAGACGAGAGGAAAGGGAATATTATTAAATAATGCGATTTATGAGAAGGAAAAATATATTTCAATGAACTTAATGTTGTGTCGTACTGTAAGCCATACGCCATTACAGATAGCAATATTTATTTCATCTTAAGAATGTATCAAGGAACGCACAAGCTCCCTCCTCCTCGTAGTTCATCTTCCCCCCTCCTTCCAGACGTGCTTGCCTACATATACATTACATAATACTGGTAAAAGCCAAGTCATGTATGTTTGTAACGATGGCCCTTTGGCAAATTTTACAAGTTCTGTAATATGTATGTAAATTTAAAGCAGCGACGCGTTCGTGGGTGGATAAAAATTTTCGTCGAAGTGTCACTTTTTATGAATGAAAATTTTAAATATCGAATGTACCTACTAATGAAATTATCAATGAAAATAATTTTCCGCGTGAAAGTACTACACACATACACACCTACCAGAAAATAATTTGATTAGGTACTTCTATAATCAAAGATACCTACCTAATATATTATTGATAGAGAATGCATTTCGAATTCTTTCAGTAATCATTAATAGTAAGTATAGTAGTTTTAGAATTACAATATATGGAAATTTCGTGAATAAAAAAATATTCCGAAAGTACCCCTGAAATTTACGGGATCTGAGGATTTTCCGTTCAGTTTTTCAGATATAAAAGTATAATTTAGCCAAAATACTTACTGGTAATTATAATCTTAACAAAATGGCTGTTTTTGATTTTTAAACTTCTTCCCAGATTTCTTTTAAAAAGGTATAATTCACATTGTCACTTACGTTATTCTTATTTCGCGCTAACATTCTCATACAAAATTTTAAAAAGTTGAAGCGAAAATAGAACGATTTTTGCTCAGTGCATATACCTAAGCCCTTAATAGACACAATTACTATTCATATGATTGTATGGAGTTGATTACTTTACTTGGGGATTATAATCATTACTTCTAGAATCATTACAATTTATATAATCAATGGTTCTATCTAGTTCTCTGTTATCCAAACACTTATACATCCTAACCCAGTAGTCCGAGTATACTGTATAGTGTGTAGTCTATAACCCAATTAATAAAGTGACCCTTGGAGAGGCTCTCTAACTCTGCAGGGTTTTTGCTTCAGGAGGGATGGAGTGTCTGTACTCTACAGAGGGTAGAGGGTGGAAGGGATGTAATATTATTATAAATGATTACTCATCCTGGTGTGTAAGGAGTAAGGACTCTCCTGAAATACTTAATTGTTGTAATGGGAAAAGGGCGTCGAGTGGGGAGAGGCTGAGGTCCAACTATAAATTACTTATATTATTATTATAGGACTATCTCCACTAGTGGGTGGTCCCATGGTCCCATGCCCCATGCCCCATGGTCTAGTGGTCTGTAATATTTCGTTTGATTTAAATCAACGGGGTTCCTATTCCCTACTCCTACCCTTACTACTTGTTTTTTGGAAATTCTCGCAGTGGAATCTAATCATTATTATATCAAATAGCCTACAGGAGGCGTGAAAAATCGGTTAAACCACGCAACAAACTGTTAAACGTTTATTTTTACTATTAATAGGTAGTTAGGAGACTTGCAGAATTGCAGGGAGGCTGTTTTAGTATAAATTAATTTTAAAATACTGTAGTTTTTTGTATGTTTACTAAACTATCTACCTTTTTACATTTTTTAATTACGGGCTTCTCCCAATATATTGTTTAAATTCTTATAAATACTCACTGTCTCTGTATTCCTGTTTACTTTATTCACAATCGCCTGATGATGAGGGTGCAAATCCTCGAACACTAGTCGCGAAATCTAAAGTCATTTTTGTGGATTTTAATCTAAATATATTTTTTTGTTTATTTTTCCTTAAAAATGGACTTCCACCATGTAATGACGGTCAAAAATATCGAAATAATTTAAAAATGATGTTCACATAAAAAGTTTAGAAAAAAATAATAAAAAACACCAGTAAAAATTACATCTAATGCTCGGACATAGAAATATTCTACAGTCTTTCAAATGAGACTTTCTTATAACTTGATGAGTATCTCTATCTATGGTCCTTCGTATAATATGTTAGTTACGATTCAGTAGATACATGTAGTAGGTAGTAGGAACCTATAGGTAGGTGGAACTAAAATTCTCCCTAAAAGCCTGACCTAGATATTTTCTTTTACATACATCTACTCTGCCATGCATTACTCCCATATAGGTTGGTGCCCACTGCCTACCTACTGAGTCTTGTACTAGATATATTGTGTGTAGATATTTGGTATTAATAACGTAAAGGTAAAGAACATGTACCCACGTGTGTAGTATATACCAATACTAAATATACATTCAGAATGGGTGACCTAATGAGATACCTATTCAATGGGGGCGTATTTTTTACCACTCACTAGATGGCACTTCAATAAATGGAGGTCTTCACAACTGTCAACGCTGTCATAACAAAACAAACCATTAGTTTATTATCCATAGAATAATTATATATAGTACATACTGCCGTATCTATGCGGACCCCCATTTACTGCAGCGCACTCTGGTGGCGAAAAAATTCGACGACGCCACCATTAAAGCAATGGCTTCAAAAGATTTGAAATCTCTCATGGAAATATTACGAACCCTTCCTGACTCTTACAGAACACTAGAATAGAGTGAGAGTCACATTACTTAATACTTCTCTGGTCATCAGATTACAGAGAGACCATCCAATACTTTGCATTTACATCAAGTGGGAGTGGCAGTGGGAGCCTCTGGTATTGAATATAATTTGGTTCCCATTGTAGGCGGTCTGATGAAGTCTCTAGAGTATAGTCTCTCCTCTCTGTGGGTCCCATTAATTATCTAATATTCCCCAAGGATACTCTTAAATAAATTACACCAGCCTCCGCTATAGGACTTGTACGATGTACTACTAGCGCCCTCTGTACTTCCATGACTCTACACACCGCAACCCCTTCACATTCTATCAATATTGACTTTATTACATCTGCCTCTGTGGGTACTTCAGTACTTCAGCAGCAGCTATCTCTCCATACTCTGGTACTACATGACACTGACGTTATAACAATATTGAATGTAAGTAAGTACCTACTACATGATTTAATCAAATGAGAGAAAAGATTGTTGAGAAGATAAGATTTCAAGCGAACGACTTTTTTTTAAAGAATCTGGGCTTGCAACCACAAACCCAAATACTTTTCCTGCACACGTTACACTAGGCTAAAAGCCTGTATCGCAAAGTGTGGAATGCATCGCCAGCGCCGGGGTTTGAACCTGGCATCTCCCGCTCGAGAGACTGCCGCCTCAAACAACTGCGGCAAAACCATGTACTCGAGTTAGGTAGATATAATAAAATTACGGAAGATGCCCACACCTTATGCATCGATGGGGGTTTTCCCCGAGCCCCGACTGTGAATGTGGTCGCCGCCAGACGATGGGCCATATAATTGAGTGTCCAATTTTTTAAATTCACGGGGTCACTGCTGACGCTGCCAATTGGCTAAGATATTTACCTCTAAATTTGTAGTTTTCAGGTCTTTTGCCATATGCATTATAAATAAAATTACAGTTAATTACAATAAAAATACATCACACGAAGTTATTTTTCTGGGGCAAACTAAACGTACCTAATGCCGCAATTTCTTCCAAATAATCATCCTACATCCAATTTTCTTACTGAAGGTAGAACCGAATTAAAATTTTGCCACCCAATTGACTTTATTTTTCTTGTGTGAATATTTAATGGAAGGAGGAATATGTAAATGAGTTTCACTTGGAAATAATTTAATGAATTCATTTCAACTGAACGATTCTTGGAGAAATGAAATAATACTTTTTATTATTTTTATTTTACGATAACAATTCAAGAGTCCGGAACAAATACAACGGCGACTTGTGAGTTACTCAGCTCCTGCCTATAGCAGCATTAGGCATTATTATTTAACATTAATAACTCAGTACATTTGCTGTGAAGGCTTTACGTTTTCTTGTATAGCCTCAGGACATAACTTTGTTACATAAAAAACGCCTGCTGTCTGTAAGTTCCGTTGTGGAAAAAATCATTAGATGTCGGTGGGTGTCTGTCGCTATAAATATTAGTCCCGTGAAATATTTTTTTTTTAGTTTATTAGGAAAGCATGTCTATATTAATATTATTAAGTAAACCTTCTGTTCTGTCTAACTAATAAACGTACCTAACTACATTATATCATAATATAATCTCGATGTTTTATTAAGTAAACCTTCAGTTCTGTCTAACTAATAAACGTACCTAACTACATTATATCATAATATAATCTCGATGTTTTATTAAGTAAACCTTCAGTTCTGTCTAACTAATAAACGTACCTAACTACATTATATCATAATATAATCTCGATGTTTTATTAAGTAAACCTTCAGTTCTGTCTAACTAATAAACGTACCTAACTACATTATATCATAATATAATCTCGATGTTTTATTAAGTAAACCTTCAGTTCTGTCTAACTAATAAACGTACCTAACTACATTATATCATAATATAATCTCGATGTTTTATTAAGTAAACCTTCAGTTCTGTCTAACTAATAAACGTACCTAACTACATTATATCATAATATAATCTCGATGTTTTATTAAGTAAACCTTCAGTTCTGTCTAACTAATAAACGTACCTAACTACATTATATCATAATATAATCTCGATGTTTTATTAAGTAAACCTTCAGTTCTGTCTAACTAATAAACGTACCTAACTGCATTATATCATAATATAATCTCGATGTTTTATTAAGTAAACCTTCAGTTCTGTCTAACTAATAAACGTACCTAACTACATTATATCATAATATAATCTCGATGTTTTATTAAGTAAACCTTCAGTTCTGTCTAACTAATAAACGTACCTAACTACATTATATCATAATATAATCTCGATGTTTTATTAAGTAAACCTTCAGTTCTGTCTAACTAATAAACGTACCTAACTACATTATATCATAATATAATCTCGATGTTTTATTAAGTAAACCTTCAGTTCTGTCTAACTAATAAACGTACCTAACTACATTATATCATAATATAATCTCGATGTTTTATTAAGTAAACCTTCAGTTCTGTCTAACTAATAAACGTACCTAACTACATTATATCATAATATAATCTCGATGTTTTATTAAGTAAACCTTCAGTTCTGTCTAACTAATAAACGTACCTAACTACATTATATCATAATATAATCTCGATGTTTTATTAAGTAAACCTTCAGTTCTGTCTAACTAATAAACGTACCTAACTACATTATATCATAATATAATCTCGATGTTTTATTAAGTAAACCTTCAGTTCTGTCTAACTAATAAACGTACCTAACTACATTATATCATAATATAATCTCGATGTTTTATTAAGTAAACCTTCAGTTCTGTCTAACTAATAAACGTACCTAACTACATTATATCATAATATAATCTCGATGTTTTATTAAGTAAACCTTCAGTTCTGTCTAACTAATAAACGTACCTAACTACATTATATCATAATATAATCTCGATGTTTTATTAAGTAAACCTTCAGTTCTGTCTAACTAATAAACGTACCTAACTACATTATATCATAATATAATCTCGATGTTTTATTAAGTAAACCTTCAGTTCTGTCTAACTAATAAACGTACCTAACTACATTATATCATAATATAATCTCGATGTTTTATTAAGTAAACCTTCAGTTCTGTCTAACTAATAAACGTACCTAACTACATTATATCATAATATAATCTCGATGTTTTATTAAGTAAACCTTCTGTTCTGTCTAACTAATAAACGTACCTAACTACATTATATCATAATATAATCTCGATGTTTTATTAAGTAAACCTTCAGTTCTGTCTAACTAATAAACGTACCTAACTACATTATATCATAATATAATCTCGATGTTTTATTAAGTAAACCTTCAGTTCTGTCTAACTAATAAACGTACCTAACTACATTATATCATAATATAATCTCGATGTTTTATTAAGTAAACCTTCAGTTCTGTCTAACTAATAAACGTACCTAACTACATTATATCATAATATAATCTCGATGTTTTATTAAGTAAACCTTCAGTTCTGTCTAACTAATAAACGTACCTAACTACATTATATCATAATATAATCTCGATGTTTTATTAAGTAAACCTTCAGTTCTGTCTAACTAATAAACGTACCTAACTACATTATATCATAATATAATCTCGATGTTTTATTAAGTAAACCTTCAGTTCTGTCTAACTAATAAACGTACCTAACTACATTATATCATAATATAATCTCGATGTTTTATTAAGTAAACCTTCAGTTCTGTCTAACTAATAAACGTACCTAACTACATTATATCATAATATAATCTCGATGTTTTCGACCGTTGGTACTTGGTGGAAGTTCATTTTTAAGGGAAAAGGTGTAAATAAACTTTATTCACAATCGCCTGGAGATGGGGGTGCAAATATTCGAATACTAGTCGCGAAAGCAAAAGTTATTTTTTTGTGGGTTTTAATCTCAATATTTAGTTTTTCCATTTTTTTCCATATCATTATATAATTTCTTAGTTATCTATATTCAAACTAGATATTAAGTTCCTCGCAATCATTGCAATCATTGTGGTTGATCAAAATGATTAACTCATCAGGCTAATTTATTTTTAAGTTTTCTATAAAAATGACATATCTGTTATCTAAGAAAAATTCGGTTTGAATGAAAATTTACATAAAAAGTGTGGTCATTATAGAAGATATTGCCGAATCACCCCCTGGGCGCCCGCGGTTTTCACGCATTTTTAGGAACATGGTTAGAAATAGAAGAAAGTCGTTAATGACAAAAAATAATCTCTACAAAAAATGATCTGTAAAAAATCCTTTCGACTTACCGATGCTTTGAGAGTCCCAATGCCAGTCACATCTGATGCCAGGGTTGAAATCTTCCAGTCACTCTGCTTCAATAATCAACACATCCTGACGAGGCCATGACACAAGATATTTAGTAGCAATTATTTTAAAACATCACAACCAAGATTATTAAATCATATGACAGAGAAGGATGACTACTGTTCATAAATAGGAGACTGAAATTGTTATATTTAATATTTATTTGTTTTTAATTTAAATTAGTTTAATTTATTTAATTAACAACTCAAAAGAGACTCAGCAAATATTAACAAAAAACAAATAAAAAAAATAAGCTCTTAAGTATTAATTGAATAACCTGAGATATTAATTTTTATAGGATATCCTAAAAGCTTTGTAGTTTTCCTGCAAATTTATTTTAGGAGGAGGCAGGACTTGCCAATACATTTCTCAGTATTATTAGCCAGAAAAGTCTACTTAGCTATAACTAGGTAGTAGGTACACCATAACGGTATGTGGGGTAACCAGTGACAACTACATACACAACATTCTCTCTTTTATAAAAGTTTACCATTCACCAGGAAGAGGTCAAAAAGAGTGAAAACTTGAAACACGGTTCGGAATAATTTCCACATTGAATTAACATGAACTCCCGGTAGTGAAATACTAAACTAAGTAGAGATTCATATAATCTGCTTTGTTATGAAGAGTTGGAATTGGATTAAGCTTTCGTATTAATTAATTAATTCTAATTAATTATTTGTTGAGGAGAAAACGTTAAATTATAATTATATTAATTAAACAGAGAATTTTTGATCCGCGGATAAAACGCAATCATACCAAATAAAATGTTGGGTTAGATGTGTAGTGTGTAGTGTGTATATTACATTCCTAACATACTTTTTATTTCTCTTTTGTCTATCTATTTATCTATCTATACCTTCACGCCACGTCCCTTGCGCGATAGGCAGAGAGCGCAAGACAGCCCTATCCTGTCCACTAACAAAGTCGAATATTCTCATGTAAAAGGGGAAACCTGAAATATTTTTAGATTGGTTGTGGATATCCTAGTTGTTGCAAAGTTTTTGGCTAATTATAATATGGGTTCATGTTTTATTGCATTTCACCGCTCTTAACTATGTTTGTGTTAGTGATCTCATTCTGGATCATGGATGCGCAGGAGTCAAAACAAAGACGAATGGAAAGAGTTGGAAGAGGAGAGGCCTATATCCAGCGGTGCAGAGATGGAGGCTAGAGAAGAATGTGGAAATATTTTAACTATAGGTGATATGTGTAGAATAGGTACCTACTGTGGGAAAATACAATTGTAATATTATACTGATTAATTATATTATATGGTGTGGGCCATGACATGTATCCAGTCTTTTTCCTCACGTGTTTTTGACTGACCCTGTGTGTCCAGTGACATGAATAATTAATGGATGTTGTTGCAATACTGCACTCTGTGCACAAACTGTTTCAGTGTCTACTGCCTCGGAACAGACCTCGGTCTAGTGAGGCAGTCAAATTTTTTTGAATAGTTGAGGCAACTTTGTGCCACATTGATGATTTGTTTATGTGCATATGTATTTTTGTGTTGATTGTTTCTTTGTTATGTGTATATATTCTGGAAAAAATAAATTATTTCATTCACTTCATTCATTCATAATACTTGTAGTATACACAACCGCACACCTCACACTGGTGACCCCATACTGCAGTGGCGTATATAGAGGGGGGGGCGAGGGGGCCCGGGCCCCCCCCGAAATGTTGGACAATTCTTTAAAAAACGTTATTTTAAAACATGAAAGTTACTCAAGTCCACATTATTCAAAAAAAATTGCCTGCAGCGTTATTCTTCTTTGTATTTTCTACACACAATATTAATACCAACCTAAAACACGACCTTTTTCAATTACATTCACGAAAAAAAATTTGCCTGCGGCGCTATTATAGTTTTTATACTGTACGTCTATCTTAAAATTTTTGTTGTCTCCACCCCCCAAAGTCAAATACTAGATCGGCCCCCCCCCGAAATGAAATCCTATATACGCCACTGCCATACTGTAATGGTACGACTGGGTAGATGAATGGATTCTTTCAATGTTCCAGTCAGTTAATGATTTGGTATTTTAATTGAGATGTTATTACTAACGAAACCATTTTGAATGTTAAAATAATAAGAGAAAAATCAACCCAAAGTCCATGCAAATGCGTGTTATAATGAAAACTCGCTAGGAGTGCTGCAGTCACAACCCAAACGCAGGAAGTACAGAGTGGAGGAAGTCAGGTGACAGGAGATGCAGTAATGAAAAGATATAAAATGTATGCAATTAAACATAAATGCAAGTGGCAACAATAAACCAAACACGTCTTGTATATTGTAATGATATAAAGTATGAAGAATTCAAATAAAATGAATAAGACGCACAATGCACATAGAGGAGAAGTAGATATACATATATATAATATGCAGGTAGGTATATATGTATATATATATATATTTACATCTTACTATCAATGTGGCGTCCATACTTAGAAACCGCAATAGGGCGTCCGGTGGGTATTTTTTCCACAATCCACCCTTACGGCGTCCTTTTAAAGGATATACTTTGAGGCGTCCATCTATATACGCGAAAATACATTCATTCTATGATAGAGCGTCCGGCGACGTTGCCATTGCATTCCATTGAATTTGCTTCAGATGGTTACCTAAACAAATGGAATTTGCCATTATTGTCAAGATGGTCAGGGGAGAATAAAAGGGCGCGCTCGACGGCTAATAATAATAATAGTATCTACCTACTTAATAATTCTTTAGCGTGTACGCATTTTTTTTATCTATTTGGGGCCAGATGACATTCTGATCTTTTGTTTATACCATAATACTTACAGTGCATGATTGTTTCGCATTCCTAAAGAAATAATGAATACAAATAAAGCAAATCGGTTTAATTTTGCTATGTACATATTTTTAAATAATATATTATTAAATACGATTTAAAAATATAGTTAATTTTATTTAGACTAGATGATTGTAACACCATTTTAAGAAAAAAAAATCTTCTACTATTCAATTCCCTCACGCCGCATCCCTTGCGTGGTAGGCAGAGAGAACATATCACCAGACTTCCCTATTATTACACACCTTTCTTGCCTCCGACATATGTAATCGGTTTACACATTCTACGATTCCTTTTACTCAAAACATGTCTATTCTTGAGGATTTGGTTGACGTGATGGGGACAGAAGGATCGCTGCTCTAGATAGGAGAGGATGGCGACGGATTTTTGAGGCAACCAAGACACACCAAGAGTTGTAGTGCTATAGAGAAGAAGAATCATATTGTATGATGTGACTGCTGCATTTCTATAATTAAATAGTAACGAAAGCAATTAAACTTTACATGCAGATCAGTTTCAATTATTGAATGCAGTCGTAAAACAGAAGAAAACAATTTGACAAGATTAATTTTCAAATAAAAGTGTGCACATTTTTCTATAAGTACGCGAAATACTGTTAGTAGGTTTAGCAGATTTTTATTAAGAGTGTGCATACCGACATTTCAAAAATTTCTAAAAACAGGAGACCTTTATATCTCGACAACCGTTACTAAATATGCTTTGGAACAAAATAGAGTAGATGCATTGAACCTTTATCTAGGGAATAACTGTAAAAAAAAATTATATCTTGAATAGATTTCTCAAAAAAATATATTTAAAAACACCTCTGATCTTTTTTCCGAAAGACGGAAACTCGTTTCCCGAAAGTCGCGGAGTAAATTTTTTTTGTACTGCTAATAAACATTAAAATCAAGGGAATAACCGTAAAAGTTTTTTGATAGACGCAAAATTAACCCCAAAAAATGGAAAAGGAAAAAAACGCTATTTTTACCATTTTATCTTGCGATTTTGAACTTTAATGCCGTGGGAAAAGACTGTGACATCATTCTTGGTGCCAAGCCCTTAAATTTTAAATACTATTTTGATTATAGGTTATTTGATATAAAAGATTTTGCAATACGTCCGCCTTTTAGCACACTACTATTGTTTTGTTTTGTAACTCTTCATTATGTTTGGTTAGTAAAGATATTTTTTTTTATCAAATAAATCTGGAAAATACAATATCATCTAAGATTCTAAGCAATTAAAGTTAAATAGCCAACTATACTGTACGAGGGAATTGGCGAATTAAAAGTACCAACGAGTACATTGAAAAATATACATATTATATCTTTTCTTCGCTTTTCTCGAGTGTTCCGTGTGTATTTTGACGATGTTGTCGAGCTTTCAGCTCTCTTGCTTAAGCCATATTCAGGACTAATGTGACTGTAATGAATGCCTAAAATTAAAAAGGATAAAATAAAAAAAAAATTAAAATACCTTAAAAAAAACCCCGCTTATATTCAATGTGCTTTAAAAAGAATAAAATAATTTGAAAAAAAGCGTGGGGGCTTCCTGTATTCCCTTAATTGCTCATTCTTCCGCAAAATAAGGTCTAATAATACATGCTTCTATAATAATATATGATCTAATAATATAAATATAAATGGCGAGCGTCTCAGTAACTTACGGTTCGAGACCAGAATGATGAGTAACACAGAAATATCCTATCCCGTCCAGGTAAATAGAGTACAAATCGAAAGGGTGGACAAATATGTGTACCTCGGACATACTGTGACGCTAACAAGAGAAAACCAGGAGGCAGAAATATACCGAAGACGTGGCCTTGCCTGGGCAGCATTCGGAAATCTCTCATACATCCTGAAGTCCCATAAATATTCGCATTATTTAAAAAAGAAGCTCTTTGATGCATGCATTCTCCCAGTACTCACCTACGGTTTAGAAACATCGGTCCTAACAAAGCGAATAATACATAAGCTGTTAGTGACACAGAGAGCTATGGAGAGGAAGATGCTGGGCATTTCTTTAAGGGACAGGGTACCAAATGTTCGTATCAGAGAGAAAACCAAAGTAACCGATGTGGCGGAAAGGGTCGCTAGCCTTAAATGGAGCTGGGCTGGTCATATTGCCAGGTGCCAAGACTCCCGGTGGACCAAGAAGATAATAGAATGGCGGCCAAGAACAAGCCGAAGAAGCGTCGGGAGACCCCAGGCAAGGTGGTCTGATGATATTAGGAAATGTGCCGGTGGTGGATGGATGCAGTGTGCCCAAGACAGGAAGCTGTGGAGGACCAAAGGGGAGGCCTATGTCCAACAATGGACCTGAGTGGCTGCAGAAGAAGAAGAAGAATATATGCTTCCAGTATAATATCATTCTTCCCTATAAGAAGCCCCCCCATGCTTTTTTTTCAAATTATTTTATTCTTTTTAGAGCTCATTGAATATAAGCGTGTTATTTTAAAAGTTTTTTTTCTATTGTTTTTCGATCAGACCTTTCTGAGTGATTTCTTAATCAATTGAATAATAACTGACGATCATCATAATAAGGGATCTCTACTCAAAAATTCGTTGCATAAAAGTGCAAACATAGGTAGATAATTATGAATACCTACCAGGGGCGAACGATGGATTTCTACAGAAGGGAAGCCGGGCTAACATTTCTTATGGGATTACGTCAGATTAGACACTATTATACCTATATTTTTTTCCAAAAGGTAACTCGATGGGAATCGTGTTCTTAGGTAGCTTCGCGCCTGATACCTACATACCTACATTCTACATCGTAAGAAGTTCTTTAAATACAGATATTTCAGGGACAATGCTTTTATGCCATCACTCTCTTCAACCTCAGACTTGAACATGTCATACGTGAGACATAGCAGAGGAACACGAACTGTAACGTTTACTTCCAAAGCAGCCAGATAGTCGGATATACAGACGACCTCAATATAGTGGGAAGATTCTTGACACCCGTAAAAGAAGTCTTTGAGCCATTAGTAGTAACAACCAAGGAGATAGGATTGGAAATATATATTTTGTATATAAAAAAGAAATCTGTCTTTATCGAAATAAACTCAAACACATCTTTGTACACTTCACAGAAAACTTATGCTGTGAAGTGGAGTAAGTCGGGGATTGAACCCGCGCCCACTGCATTAACAGTCGAGCGCGTTACCAACCAGGCTACCGACCGCCTCCATGAAGGAAAGACAAAAATATAAAAACAATCCAGGAACTCAACAAACAATCCTCAACCGACTATTCAGTTTATAGACAAATATAACTTCGAGTTGGTCAACGAATTCGTTTACTTAGGATCCACCATAATAAAAGAAAATGAAGATAATATAGAAATCAAAAAGATAATTGCAACTGAAAATAGAACATTCTTATCTCTTCTACCGAAACTCAAATCAAGAAGTGTCCACAGGTTCCATGCCTATATTCATGATCGGCCAGGTTATTCATCAGCTAGATCAAAAAGTAATCATAAAAAGACTTTTCAAAACCAATGTTTTATGATTTCGCATCCTCATACTATTTTTGGTGACCTTCCAAACGACACCAAACAAGCCCTTAGGCCCAAACAGGCCCTGCTGGGATTCCCTCATTCCGATCATATCCGATGGAATCTCACACTAAGACTTGACAGATTCAGAATTTGTAAAAAGATATGAGTTCTGTTTGTGAAGCACATTTGTGAGATACGGTGGTATGTGGTGACTGGATCCTCATCTTGATCGCTCGATGACTTCCGAGGCTTAAGCTGCACAAATCTGACTTACGATCTGGATTTCTTTTTCAACGTTCTTTTATACGATTACGATACCACACATGACCCCACTCGACTCTTGGATCTCCATGAAACTCTTTACATTTTTTTTGTGTCTAGAGAATGCTGATCCAATGTGGTACAGAAACGTATTTACTGTCACTGAGTTGACGTACGTTTGCAAAGTTTCACGTTTTAAGTTGTCAGACAATGGTTGGGAAGATGATTGCAAGATTTGCGCCCAAACAAAATAATAAAAAAAAAACAACGGACTAAAGTTACCCAAATAAAATCTTATTTATTATTATTTTTTTTTTAATTTATTCATGGCACACAAACAGACATCACCCACATGTAAACACAAATCAGACAAAAAACAACACAGATTAAGTTCAAGCGATGCCCTATTACATGTGTACACAACTAGTCAATGCAGATAAAACAATATTATAATGAAAAAAGAGAAACAAAAACAGAAAAACAAATTAAAGTCAAGGTAATCAGTAGCAATATGCAGTCAAAACAATGTTTAGTCAGATTACGGAAGTCAGGCAGAAAATTGAAGCAAATCATTGAATACAATAAATAAGGTCAAAAACTGATGCAAGTCATAAACAATCACATGGAATTAGAATATTGCAAACAAAAGAAAGTAAAATAAAAACAAAAAATAAATAAAATTAATCTAAAAATACTACACTACAACCTAAGCAATAAAAAAAGAAAGAAATATACCTATAATAACTTTTCGCAAATCCTAGTATTGTACCTACAAGTAGGTATGTAGGTACCTACGTCATACGATATTTTTCAACAATGAGATTTTCCACCCAATTTGAATGTCATGCAAATATTTACACAGTTCTGTCGGGCAGCATTCACTGGTTACCTCACTACTAGTATGTACATTGTACATGGTATGTACCAAGAGTACTAAGTATAATAGTTATTATATAATATTAATAAATATCTATCTATCTATCTATACCCTCACGCCACGTCCCTTGTAGGGTAGGCAGAGAGGACAGAGCGCCAGACAGCCCTATCCTTACATACACTCCTAGCTTCCGTCACATTCATGGAATTAGTCATACACGCTCTCCGATTCCTTTTACTCAAAACGCGTCCGTCCTTGAGGATCTGGTCGACATGATCGGACCAGCACCAATAAATAATAATAAGTAAGTATAGTTCTGTTGTTCTAGTATAGATAATAAGATAATACTTATAGAGAAAAAAAGATTCAGTTCTATTCATTATTCATTAATACTAGGTATTGTCTCATTATGTAACAAAGGATAAACATTTTCATTGTTTACAATTCGAAAGTTATTTATTTTTTATGACAGTGCACTGCAGTGGTTATTTTATGAAATTTAAAAATCATCTGTTCCATGTAGTACAATGCAGTTGAAGAATTTAACCCTTGATATTTTAAAATAAAAGATGTCATAAATTACCTATTTTAGAACTTGTTGTTACAATATAGTATGGTAGAATGTTTCTATGGAATAATAATATATTTTATCCTTTAGAAGTGTTTTATGCCCACTGTCAATGCCTTCAGTTTCAGATGAATGACTTATTGTATTAACCCCTAACTGCTCTTATCCGGCTGGGGAAGCCGGTAGCAATTTCAATTAAATATTTTTGGTTCTTAATGAATAGTAATCTCCATGCGCTTTTCAGTAATCTATAAGCCCCATGTGGACATTATAGGCGAGGAAAAAAAAGTTTTGAAAAATTGTTTTTTTTTCATATATTAGCGTTTTTGTAAGAAACTCAGTCAAATGATCCGCTCCGGCGGCAGTGGCCGGGATAGAATTCAGTACTTCTGTGACCTTTTTAGCATTCGAATGTGTTGTTAATTTACAAAATTGACATCTGGCAGTATTTTAAACAGTATTAAATTGAATTTGAAAGCTTATTCTCGTGTTTAATTAATATTTTTAATAGTTTTTGGACCAATTTTGGACTCTTGTCGTGAAATATAAATAATATTCATAAAATAATAAATACTTTCTACAAGAGTATTTATCGTGCAAATTGTCAAGTGTCAGTGTTTTCGTATTATATTTTTTTAACTATTTTTTTTTATAAAAATGGCTGACGTGTATCAGAGACGTCTGGAAAATTATAAGTCATTACAATCAAACTAAGGGTGGAGCTGATCTCATGGACCAGATTATTAAGAGTTATACGTGTAAAAGAAAGACAAAGAGATGGCCAATAGCATTTTTCATGAACTTATTGGATGTTATTACTTTTGCAGGCTATATTACTTACATATACTAATGTTTATGAAAAATGAATGTAGGAATAAACGACCGAACTAATATTTATTTGGAAGCAGTGAACGAAGAATTGATTCAACCTTATTGTCAAGAACGTTTTCAATATTTGCGAAACAAATCTCTAAAAAGAACTCTTGTTTCACTGCAGGATTCCTGTATGACGAAGAAAACGAATCCCTCTTCTGAAAATAAAAACGTCATGGACAGTGTTATTTATGTGAAAGAGAAAGAAGAATACAACAGTGTTGTTCCAGGTGTATGAAAAAAAATTGTAAAGAACATTAAAAAACTGTATGTGATAATTGTTGTAGTCTGTAATCATATTTTTTTGAGCTTAGTGCAATAGTGTTGAATTTCACAGTCACTATCGTTAATTACCTATAGGATTGTTTATTAAAATATTTCAGTTAATCTGTATAATTAGTAGGTGAAAGTATGTATATTTTGTTATTTGTTTTTGTACTAAATTGCAAGTCATAAATCGTAAGATTATCGATGCCATTTATTTTGAGTTCAACAATATAATGAGTAATTACGACAACAATAGCATTGTTTTATTGGTAGTACCTACACTCATTAGCCAAGACGCTAAATAACTATAATCTCTAATTTGGATTTACCACCTCCACTTCGAGACTTCCAGGAAAGACCCATTAGCGAATGACTTTATGAGAGTGATTTTTATGAAAGAAAACCATTAAAATAATGTAATTGTTTTAGTATAGGTATGTACATATTTTGAAGAAGATTTATAAGTCCCATTATAAGAACAATAGTAAGGAAATACCTAAATATGGTATAAAATCCTTTAATAGGTAAGTGTACATTATTATTTTTAATATTACACATCAACAATAATGAATATTTGTAAAAAGAGTACTGAAATACCGCATATTTATACTACCGGCGGGCGAAGCCGCAAGGGAGCATATAACTGACTAAATGTATGGGAGCAGTAAGGGGTTAATATGTACTATAATTATTAATTAATAATTATTTAGACTTTTTTTCAATGGAGAATTTTACGAAACAAAAAAAACTGTAAAGTAGTTTGTATAATATAGCCTAATCGAAATAAATTTCTATTGTAGAGATTATATTCTATTCTATCCCCTCCCGCCACATCCTTTGTGGGGTAGGCAGAGAAGACGATTCATTTTACTCAGAGCACGTGTCCCTGTTCGTCCTTGAGAATCTGGTCCACATGGTCAAGCCATTGTGTTGTAGAAGTGTAATGTGCATTGTCTTACACGACACGACATATACTTATGAGAAATAAAAGACTTGTAATACACTGTAAAGAAAGACATTCGGAATGGGTGTTGAACCTTATTTTTCTAAATGTTTTTGGGTGGTGTTTTTTTGATTTCACGCCTTAAACAGGACACTCAAAAACAATATGGAAAGAGTGTAACTGAAAGCGTAATAACGCAATATGTTAATATTAATTTAATTATAGTATACATTAACCTGCTAACACAACAGTGTGAATTAATCATTACCTTCATCCACTGGGACGAGCTTTAGGCAGTAACGCGATTCTTTTCATAATCCAAGACATTGAACAGGAAGTAGTTACATAATGGAATGCACTTTTAATCTAAATAATATGTACTAAACAACTTAAAATGGCACGCACTCTTGTAGATTAATGAATATTATGATTAAAACATCGCACCATATTGGTATGTGATGGAAACGAAAGTTTTTTTATTTATGGTATCTGCAGTGATGTCCGTATGGAGTACATAGCGCCAAACTAGCCTATTCTTACAGAGATTCCTTACTTCCGTCACTACTTATTTATTTATCACATATAGGTAAGTACATACCTATAAGTCCTGCTGGTCCCGTGAGATTCTTTATTTAATTACTTATTGTATAGAGAATTTGCACTAAAAACGTAAAACAATATACCTACCTTATTACCTACTTAAAAACATATATTTCAACTTTCAAGTAACGCGTTTTAAGAGCATGGCACCAAGAATGACGTCACAGTATTTTCCCACGGCATTAAGGTTCAAAATCGCGTGACAATCGCATGATAAAATGGTAGAAATAGCGTTTTTTCCATTTTTTGGGGCTAATTTTTCGTCCATCAAAATATTTACGGTTATTCCCTAGATTTTAACGCATATTATCAGTACAAAAAAAATTAACTCCGCGACAACGAGTTTCCGTCTTTCGAAAAAAAGGTCAGAGGTGTTTTTAATTTATTTTTTTTGAGAAATCTATACAAGACATAAAAATCTTTTACGGTTATTCCCTAGATAAAGGTTCAATGCATCTACCCTAGTTTGTTCCAAAGCATATTTAGTAACGGTTGTCGAGATAGAAGTTCTCCCGTTTTTACAAATTTATGAAATGCCGGTATGCACACTCTTAAATACAATAACAGTAGGTACTTGTTTCGTAATAATAATAAGTATTTAAACAACAAATTATGGCACTTCACCATAAAATAACAATACATCTTTATAATCATTATTAATCAATAAATAATTATACTATTTTTTCAATAATACGACTATTGTATTAAGTACTTAAAATTGGCCCCAACCTTATACAATAGCGCGGGCCGCCTATTATCTCCAGATGTTTGTAGGTAGGTAGGTACCCACTATGCATTATTTGTCTACAGATATGTGTTGTCCACAACTCGATAACGCAAATAACATTTCAAAATACTAATGTAGATTATTATTAATTTCAAAATGCGACGTTGCCAACTCGAGGACGCCGTATCATCGGCTGCACGTAAAAAAATATTCACAGCGGACGCCCGATCATCGGCGGAATGTAAGTGAAATATACGAACAGTATATAGACAGAGCGCCCCTATCCCACAACGCTCAAAACATAAAATATACAATGATATACGAAAAAGTACGTGCAGGTTACTTTGTGGCGTCAAAATTTTTTTTGCTGATATTGATTCCCTGTGATGACGTCAGCTGCCTGGCAAGAAATAACATTGATTACCTTAGAGCGTCCGTATACGGACGCCGTATTGTACTGGACGCTCTAAAGGCGTATATTTCGCAATGTACGGACGCCGTAAAGTAAGTAGGATGTATATATATATATATATATATATATATATATATATATATATATATATATACATATATATAAGTAGTGGAGAGAAACTCACAATGCTTGTAGGAGAGAAAGGTGTAGTGGAGATAATATTATACACTTGTTTATATAACATTATCCTATGTAGAGACAAGAAAACATTATTCTCTTTGAGAAACATCACAAACACATATATATACCAGATATATATATAAAATATAAATAAATAAATTAGAACAATCACATAACACAATCAACACACACACAACACGTAAACATAGATTTATTTATTAAAATATTTTATTTATCAATTAGTTTTTTTATTAGGATGGATTCAAATGTATTAAAATGTCAATATGTCCTCCATTTCGCGTTACGTATATATATTTTATTAGCGTATACGTTCATGTATATATATATAACTTAAATAGGTATTAAGGTAATGTGATTTAATATATAAATAGTTTAGTGGTAAGTATTATGTATATATGGGGTATAGTATATGATTTATATATTTGTATACATAATATACTTACAGAATATAAGTAACAATCAATATCTATATCGATCCCTGAGCAATCAAGTAGAATTAGGAGTGAAATAAAGTTCTTCACGCGACACTCCAGGCCGCGAGATATTTACAAAGGCGAATATAATAATTATTTTTTAAATATATCAAATATATTTGTCACAATAGAAATTCACAACCGTTGAGGAATATCACGGCGAGAGATAAGTGAATAAATAAATAAATAAATAATATATGTACGTATGTAGTATCTAGTTATATGTTATATGAATATATATAATTGAATAATGTGTAGTATGTAATGTAATGTAATGTAATATAAAGGTAATGGGATTTTATAAATAAAGGTAATTCGACCGACGCGACGCGCCGCTACGCCTGGCGACTGGCGACGTAATGACGCATGGTGGGGGGCATGGGGCAGGCGGGGAGGGCGGGGGTGGAGCGGGGGATGAACAGAGAGGCGGGATTACTCGGAGGCTGTATGCTGGAGTGTGTTTCACACTAGAGTGGGACGGAAATACAACTATTTATTTTTTAAACTAAATTGTATTACAATCAGTCGTAGTAAATTTATAATAGATATGTTTATTATTAAAAAGAAACTATCAACTTAATAGTACCACAGCCAGCGTGGAGAAATGATGTCAACATAATTTTTTAAGAAGTTATTTGAATGAAGTAATGACGAACCGATGCAGTCACTGCGTTGTTTAATATGGGTAACAATAACTATTATTATAGCATGTAATAAAAAAAATTGTTGATTTCTTATTATTTCCCTAACAAATCATGTTTTAGTACTGTCGATTACTTTAGTACGAGTTACTGATGTGTATTGAAGTGAATTTCATAAAATAATTTTATTTTCCGCCCACCCTGATTTCCACGTAGTGCCATCTCGTTTTCTCACTTTTCGTGTTTTCCCGCCCGCCCCTCCCGTCCCCCGCCCCCGCCCGCCGCCCCCCGGCCCCCTCCCACAGCACCACGCACCCTCTGACACAGTTACCAATTAACGGCGTTTTTGGGTGAAAGTAAATACGAGTATGGCCACTGAATCTGATGATTGTTGGGAAAAATTCCCAAGATTCCTAATACCTTTATTACTATTGTTACATTGTACGGTGCCTACCTACAGTCAGTATATCTATATAGGTAGATACCTGTGCAGTGTACACAGAACTGCGCCCTAAAGGTTCTCACAGGAGTAGAAGGAAACTGTCTCCATTCACAATGACTTCCGTCTGAGGTCTATTTATAGCGGAGGGCAGAGGATCCCACCATACAAGCACTACACATACACGAATGTTTTACGATCTATTTAATTCTCATTAATAACTTTTTTAAATAGCACTTCTTCTTCCTCTTTTCAGCCTCTATCTCTCCACTGCTGAATATAGGCCTCCTCTACGTCATTCTGTCCTTGACGCTTTGAGCTCTAGAAAAAGAACCTATTCTTAGAAAAATTAATGCAATAGATAGTTTTCTCTACAGATGTCAGTGGTGGATCCAGAAAGAAGCCGAAGTCCCCCATTCCCAAACTATGGGGGTGACAGAATCAGCATAGAGTAGGCACAGAGTACTTTATATATTCAAATCAACAATTTTGAAACAGTCCGGCTAAACCGACCCTTTTAGCTCCTCCCGAAAATTAATCCTGGATCCGCCACTGTCAGATATACAGCGAAGTATCAGGCTAATTGCGGATTGTCGGCTGGCTTAATGCGATCACTTTACACTTATGTAGCATTCACCAATAAAATAAATAATAATATACTGTTTCAGTTAAGAGATTTTATGAAATGCATTGGATTATTTATAAGCCTCCACATTACAGTCCGCAATACACCATGGCTTCCTTATTCTATAATAATAATGTGTCATCTCTCATGTTAGATAAACAAATATATTATCAGAGAGGAATCCCTTGCAGCTGTCGCTGGTTACCCCAATATACTGGGAACTGCGTAATAATGGAATCAACAAATCATAAGTGGATGGAATCAATAGTCAATATAAAGCATGGCTCTCTTGGGAAATTGGGATAATTTCTGGGGTGCATCGTTGTTTATTTTATTTATATTGTTGTTCATTGTCGTCCTTAGGCCCTAATTTCGGCCACTTGGACTCGTCAACTTTACATAGTTATAGTCTATTAACAATCAAGAGGAGCAATAAGAAAAGATAAGTACATCAATGCTAACAGAGTGTAGAACGTCTGCTAGCATTTCCTAGGGAACACATAATCCAATTTGAACAATAAGCAATATTAAACAACAAATTCGATGCTGAGATGTACCAATAGTCTCATGCCAGCATCTCGCCCTGAACATTTAATTAAAAGAACATTAACAAGAAATTCTAATTACACAACGTTTAATCGGGAAAGAGTGGCAGGTACAAGAGTGCGGAGAGATGTGACATTGCAACGCAGAATACAATAAAAAGATACAAGAACAGCAAAACAGTGACAATGTACCAGAGAAGTAGAATCAACGCAAACAAAGTGTACATGGCTCAGTTTGCTTTCATCATGCAGATGATGACCCACAGTATTGCTGCAGATTTATACTCCAGACAAAAACGGAGGGTGACCTAGAACCCCTAACAATTCGGGATGTACATGTAATTATTGTCACGTTCTTCTAATAATGTACTAGCTGTACCTGCAATTCAATGATGTTGCATTGTGCGTGGTATACATGTATATGTAGGTGTGTATTTATATTATGTATCTATATGGGTATATACTCGTATTATATATTCCACAGTGAAGCTTCTAGAAGCGGAAATCAAAACACAGTTTGTCTATTAACTGCACAACAAATAAATTCATCTGCCATCAAATATAAACACTACATTATGTCTGCTGTTATATTACTGTAATATAGATTCAGGTGATTAAAAGACTTGATAATCTTGACGACGTTTTTATTCTAATCTTTACAAGACGAGAACCAGACAGGAAGTGGTTGCTTCCAACCATAGACAATTATTAAAACTACTTAATGTTGCCATATACATTAATTGTCAACATGCTAATACAACATCCTCCTTCTTAAGTTAGATGTGGCAGTTACATAATATATTGACATGGTTTTAAACATTTACAAAATTACATTTCATCTATTAGTCTATCAGGCTTTTTAGATACCCTACCAGATTTTGTTACATAATGATTATTACTAGAACTAACAATTTCATCTTCTTTCGGATCTTCCACCTGTCTGTCCACGGTGTGAGAATTGGATTGTATGTCAGGCAAATTGTTATACATGTTAAAACTATCATTATTAACATTATCATTATTTCTAAACCTTAAATGTATTCTATTTCTTCTATACCTATTACCAAACGTATCTTCTATAATATATGACCTTTGACATTTTAATCTTTCAATAATGACACCTGACATCCATTGAGAATCAGGTTTTTTCTTAAAGTATATTTTATCCCCCTGAGAAAACAAACATAAATCTTTTTTATTTTTATTATAATAATGAGCACTTTTTTCCTGGTTTTTGTAAAAACCTTTTTTATAATCTGAAAATTTGACTACTTTTGGACTTAATTTCTTATTTGTAATTGGCAAATTCATTCTCAAACTTCTTGACATTAATAATTGAGCAGGTGAGGAAAAATTATTTTTTGGAGTATTTCTATAATGTAATAAAGCAATATATGGATCTGTATTAGACTCTTTACATTTTTTCAACATGTTTTTTATAATTTTGACTGAACTTTCAACTTGACCATTTGACTGAGAATAATAAGGAGATGTTACAATGTGTTCAATATCCCAATCATATAGAAATGATTTGAATTCTACTGACTGATGTGGCGGACCTCCATCTGAGACTAGAGACATTGGAATACCATGACGTGCAAATATAGACTTTAAATGAATTATTACATTCTTTGCATTTGAGTTATTATTCAATGAAGCAATTTCTATGAACTTAGAATAGTAATCTGTTACCAGAAGGTAATTACAATTATCAAAATACAAGTAATCAATACTGACTCTTTGCCAAGGAAATTCAGTAATCTCATAACTTTGCAATGTTTCACTTTGATTTGACGGTCTGAATTTATCACAAATTGAACATTGCTCAATCAAATTTTTTAATTCACTTGACATATTAGGCCAATAGACTGTTTCTCTCGCAATTCTTAGACATTTAGTAATACCTTGATGACCTGAATGAATTTTTATTAACATTTCCTTTTGCATTGACTTTGGAACAATTAATCTATCATTTTTAAACAATAAATCGTTTATGACGTGAATTTCTTCCTGAAAATTCCATAATGGTTTTAAAGACTGACAAACTTTGCTTTTACAATTAGGCCAACCATTAAGACAATATTTTTTCAAAATCTGTAAATCAAGATCATCATTTGTTGCTACTACTAATTTTTCTTTGTACTCATCACTTATAGCTAAATTAGAATAAATTAAATTGACATGACATGACAAATCTGTTTCATAATCAGGAATGTACTGCTCACTCAATGGAGCTCTGGACAAAGTATCAGATATAAACATTTCTTTACCTGGTACATGAATTACATTTATATCATATGCTTGTAAGGCTAGCATCATTCTTTGTAATCTTGCAGGTACATCATGCAATGACTTTTTAAATAAATACACTAAAGGCTTGTGGTCTGTGTGGACCGTTACTCTATTGCCATAAATAAATTGATGAAACTTATTACAACCAAATTGAATTGCAAACAACTCTTTCTCAATCTGTGCATATCTTTGTTGAGTTACAGTTAAAGTTTTAGAACTATATGCAATAGGTTGTTTATTTTGCATGATTACAGCACCGACTGCAAATTTGGACGAATCCACTGATAAGACTAATGGTACCTGAGGATCATAATGTGCTAATACAGGCGACTTAGTTATAATAAACTTTAAATTCTGAAAACATTTTTCATAATTTTCATCCCATAACCAAATAGAATTTTTCTTTAACAGATTTCTTAATATTAAAGTGCTTTCTGACAAATTTTTAATAAAAGGACCTAGGTAATTTACCATACCTAAAAATCTTTGGAGTTCTTTGACATTTGTAGGTGAAGGCATATTGACAATAGCTTTGACTTTTTCTGGATCGACTTTGACACCTTCTTGACTAAAAATAAATCCCAGATAACATACTTCAGTTACAAGAAATTTACATTTTGACTTGTTTAGCTTTAAATTGACTTGTCTAGCTCTTTCTAAGACTTTTTTCAATCTTTGATTATGAATTTCTTGCGTTTCACCGTACACAAGAATATCATCAATAAAAATAATAATACCTTCTATGTCTCCAAATAAATCAATCATAATTCTATTAAAAATTTCTGACGATGCAGTAATACCATATGGTAATCTTAAAAATCTATACCTCCCAAAAGGAGTTTGAAACGTACAGAGATCAGAACTCTGACTATCCATTTTCACCATCCAAAAACCAGAATATGCATCAAGATGAGAAAAATATACAGCACCTTTTAATTTTGAACGAACTTCATCAATACTTGTTAATGGATATTGTTCCTTAATAATAGACTTATTTAAATTCCTAGGATCTAGACATATTCTTAAATCACCTGACTTTTTGACAGTTACAACAACAGAATTTACCCATTCAGTTGGTTTTGTGACCTTTTCAATGACATTCATTTTTGACATACGATCCAATTCTCCTTGTAGTTTATCATATAAGGCGAACGGAACCTTCCTCGGAGGGTCGACACATGAAACAGCATCCGATTTCAATTTTAGGTGACAGACAGGTGGTAGACAACCAAGACCCTGAAAAACATCATTAAATTCTTTTAATATCATGTCACAGCTCTCATTTTCTAGACGAAAAATTCTTTTCAAGACTCCTATACTTTTACAAGTAGGTAGACCAATTACAGTAAGACAGTTTATACTTGTGACACAAAATGTGATATTATGTTGGATGTTATTATTTATAGTGCATACGAGAGAACACTTTCCCAAAATAGGAATAGCATTGCCTCCAAATCCACTGACATTGACATTACAGGTTAGAATATTTGACATAGACAAATTTAGTTTTTTATAAGTTGACACTGACATCATATTTGTATCTGCACCCGTATCTATGATGCATTTAATTTCAAAATTATTAACAAAAACTGACAGATACCACGAATTCTCAGTAGAGCATTCATTCATTGAATCACTTGACATTGTACCAACAAAATACTGCTGTGTTTCCTCAGATTTTTCATCATTATATGAGTCTAACTGTCTGACATTTTTCTTATTTTGAAAACAATACTTATAAAAATGATTAAATTTTTTACATAACCTGCATTTTACTCCATCTGCTGGACATTTATAACGATGACGTTGACCACATCTTCCACAGACATCTCTGGAACTGGAATTATCACTGCGATGTTGACTGACATTACGCTGTGTTGACTTTGACCTCGGTGACCTTGATTTTGACCTTTTGATGTGAAGTACCTCTGCATTACTCCTTTCCATCTTCATGGCGTTTTCCTGAGCTAGGATGACAGTTTTCGCTATGGATATTACTTTCTGTAGTGTAGGATCTGTCTCTTGAAGAAGACGTTGACGAACATGTGTGAATTTTGCATTCATATTTGCAATAAATATGTCCCTTACAAGAGATTCTCTCAACGTGTTGAATTCACATTTATTACTTAAGTTTTCTAAATCCGTTATGAAATTATCCATGCTTTCTTCTTCACTTTGCCTTCTTGTGAAGAAACGATGTCTCGGCATTGTTAAATTTTTTTCTGGCTCAAAATAATTGTCAAACTTATCCTTCACTTGCTGTAATGATGCATTTTCAAGACTTATATTGAACGAATTAAATATTTCTAAACCCTTTTCTCCCATTGAATGTAGCATGAGCGCGACTTTCCTTTTTTCAGGCGCATTTTCTAGGTTAGATGCATAAATATATATTTCAAAGTTCTGCCACCACATTTTCCATTCCAAATTATTATCTTTTACTGAATTTATGCTTAGCTTTGACAGATGATTGACTAGATTTATATTTGACTCACCCATTGCCCTTTGTTCTGACGGCATGTTTATTGGTTGACTCACAGGTTGACTTTTTGACTTTCCTTCCATATTTGAATTTATTTTTGAATTTATTTATAGACGCGTGTTTCTTATGACACATTAACACTTGACACCATGTTATATTACTGTAATATAGATTCAGGTGATTAAAAGACTTGATAATCTTGACGACGTTTTTATTCTAATCTTTACAAGACGAGAACCAGACAGGAAGTGGTTGCTTCCAACCATAGACAATTATTAAAACTACTTAATGTTGCCATATACATTAATTGTCAACATGCTAATACAACATCTGCAAGTAACGTTTCTATAAGGAACTCTTATTATAAACTAATTGTAGGAATAATAGAAAGGCTTGCCTACTTGGAAATATTAAATAACCTATAATAGAGATGCAGAATATGTACAATTGTACATTGTCAATAACGAGATTTGAACCCATTGTGATTTTAAGGCACAAACGTTGTTTCAATCAACTCAATTAATTACTCGTTACAATACGAGTACATTAGGTAGCAGGCGCCAAGCTACCTAAGAACACGATTCCCATCGAGTTACCTTTTGGATAAAATGATTGGTATATTAGTGTCTAATCTGACGTAATCCCATAAGAAATGTTAACCCCGGCTTCCCTTCTGCAGAAATCCACCCTTCGTCACTGTTAGGTAGGTATATGAGGAACATATTTATAAGTATGTATTTATACTAGGTCTGAGTATAAGAAACTGTATTGAATATAATATATGTCAGTTATGACGACCTTCCTTCTGTATGTTACGTTATATTGGATCCGCAAACAAACAAAACTCACCATACATAATAATATATTATACAGGGTGTTCTCTAGTCTCTAGTATACACTGTATAGTGGAAACCAATACAAATAACATACTGTAACACTTTCATACTCCTCTTGGGAACACAGGAACACATCCTAGCCTAACGAGTATAATGCAGCTGATGTAACACCTGACAGAAATAATGTTGTCTGAAATATTCGCCTAATTTATTTATTCAGTGACTCAGACATATCAAACAATTTAACAAAAAGCAGAATGCAAACCCAGTGCAGGCCCTAATGAAGGAATGAACTCATTTTGTAATTGAGGAAGGTCTGCACAACTTAAAAACTGCAAAAACATTCAGATATCTCAGTGGCGGATTATGCGGTACGGAACTGTCTAGGGCCCCACAGGTGGCCCCAAAATTAGGTCCGACTTCAATATGTAATAAAATAATCCACATAACAATGCTTAGTTCACATATTTTCAATAATAAAACAAATCAGGTACATTTTTTGAATACAAAAGTTAAGGTATGCGTTTTTTTCAATCATTATTAAGGTGGTGGTGGAGCCCCAAAATCTGTTTTTTTTCGTAGGGTTCCCGGATGTATTAATCCGCCACAGTCTGTCCCCGAAGTTATGGTAATTATATAAATTTTGAAAACAGTACCTTCTGAGGATCGTGGACTACATGACCTCCGCCTAACCTCCTTTGTATTATTAGTTGGTCATATAACTACTTCTTCATTCTGTCTTCAGTTAGACTGGCCAGGCCATGTGTCCCAATACACAATCAGTGGGTGCGTGTGCGTGTGATATTAAATAAGTGGATACACTCAAATCTCACTAAATGACGAGACGGGTTTATTATATTTTTGTTTTTAAACAAGAAATACATATAAACATAAAATAATGGACATAGTACAGATTATATATCGCTGTTCACTAGGGCGAACGTATCGCAGATCTGCGATTTCTTCCAGTTAACCCCAATATATCTATTAGTGTATATAAATACTATGGGAAATAAATAGGGGTGAATATACCTAATAATTTTAGTATTGGGGTGTCTTAGGACAGAGTTTTAGGATTCCACAATATATTTATGTGACGAATGTCTCTGCCTGAAATATGTTTATATTATTACTATTATTATTATTAGGAATAACTCAGACAGTGGGAAGGGTGGGGGTGGATACATGGGGGAGGGGGGAGGGCAAATGAAAGATGGCGGAAAGTGAGACTAGGGTTGTGTAAACAATACGAATACCTTATTATTGAATATTATTTCTACTAAAATAGAATTTACAGTGATTGGTATATTATTGCTTCCTAGAAGTTCCTACCAAGTAGCCACTGCTACCTTATTAAATATGTAAGGCTGTTTTATTATTGAAATGTGAATCTGAGAACTCACAATCCTAATACATGTATACCTACTTGAATTATTTTAAAAATTGTCTCTAGTAAGTGGATAAGTACCTACATGCCTATATATAATTTATTAAAATAACAATATGCAATTACTGCCGGTCTATATCGACCCCCAGGGATTGATTTGAGGTCCAGGGGGTCTATGAAGGCGAAGAAATAAAATTAAGAGTCTATGAGACGTCCATGGAGGTCAACGAGACGTCCATGGAGGTCAACGAGAAGTCCAAGGGGGTCTAAGAGAATGAATCTCAGCAGGTCGTCTGCTTTTAATTAATAAAAATAAAGCTTAAAGTCCGTTTTCTTCCTTTCTCACCCTAGAAGAGTGATTTTTGATGGTGAGACTCGGACGATATGGTGTCTTAGAAATTGTGTTGACAAAAAAAATAAAAAATTAAATAGAAAATTGACGGCGAGGAAAAAGAGTGAAAAGTAGGAGGGGGGTTCTACCGAAAACAAAAAACCTGTCAGGAGGTCTACTAAAGTTTGGAAACTTCTGCGTTGCAGACTTCTGATCTTTCTATCTACCCCGCAAAGGAACAGAATTATATCGTTGCAATCACTATAAAATATTTTTAGACACCTATTATAGGATTGAGACATTGGACTTCTACGTGTAACTTGTTCACATCAGACTGCCAACATTAAATAAACAACTACATAGAATAATATATTTTAATTTCATAAATGAAACTTTTTCTAAAATGAAGTTGAATCATTTCATAAAATGTCACCCCTGTGCCTGTGGAGTGAAAACAGAATGAAACTAGGTCGTGGGTCTGAGGCGAGTCTGGAGGAAAGGACTCGTGGAAGCAGGGGGTAGGTGTGTAGGGTGTAGGGGAGGGGGGGTAGGGAGGGAATCGAACCGGAAACGTAGTTCTACTACTACTGGTATAGTTCACCCAACATTGTGACACCAGAGGGAGGGCGTAACATTCACCTTTCAAGAATACAGAGTCATCCTAAATTTAAAAAAAATATAACATGAAACATATTAAACGAGTGATTCTTGCACTGCGTGGTAACTGCAGGGGCAGATTTGCCAAAAGGCCGAGCAGGCCGGGGACTATAGGCGGAAGAGAGTCAGGGGGCGGCGGGCGGCCACATTTCACGTATTCTGCTAAAAAAAAATAGACTGCTAAAATAAAAAAAATCATTAAAAGGGGGGGGGGGCAAAAATGTCAGGGCTTAGTACCTAGCGCTGTCGTTCTGAAGGTTCTGATCTCACAACCTCATTCAGGAATCAAAAAAGTGTAGGTACTAGAAAACATTCAGTTCGTGAAAAAACGTATCTACAAATAGTTGCAGTTTTCTCCGGTTGTCGCGTCATGATTGTGAAAGTATAAGGGCTTAGAAGCAGTGAGTATACCAACTTTCTTATAGGGATGCTGTGTGTGTGTGTGTGTGTGGGGGGGGGGGGGGGAGAGGTCTCAGGTGTTTGTGTGTGTCATCACATCTCTGTATTGTTGTCGCTGACAGGTGAGTTCTTAAGAGTTATGATGGATGTCCCACCAGAAGGGGTGCCAACACTGCCAACATCGATGTTAAAGAAAACATCGCCGTAAAAACATTATAAAGGTACGGCACCTATTTAGACACGATAGGAAAAATGACCTTCAATTCACGTCAATATGACGTGAATTGAAGGTCGCCAATTTTCAAATGACGTGATTGTGCATAATCGACGTCATATTTGACGTCATTTTTTTACCTGTGTCGACATTGGTCAAATCTCGACGTCATATTTAACGTCATTTTTAGACGAGTGTCGACATCAGTCAAACCTCGACGGTATATATGACGTCATTTTTTGACGTGTCTCGACATTGGTCAAACACAACGTCATATTTAACGTCATTTTTAGACGAGTGTCGACATCGGTCAAACCTCGACGTCATATATGACGTCATATTTAGACGTGTCTCGACATTGGTCAAACCTCGACGTCATATTTAACGTCATTTTTAGACGAGTGTCGACATCGGTCAAACCTCGACGTCATATATGACGTCATTTTTAGACGTGTCTCGACATTAGTCAAACCTCGACGTCATATTTAACGTCATTTTTTGACGAGTGTCGACATCGGTCAAACCTCGACGTCATATTTAACGTCATTATTTGACCTTTGTCGACATCAGTCAAACACAACGTCATATTTAACGTCATTTTTAGACGAGTCTCGACATTGGTCAAACACAACGTCATATTAAACGTCATTTTTAGACGTGTTTCGACATTGGTCAAACACAACGTCATATTTAACGTCATTTTTAGACGTGTCTCGATATTGGTCAAACCTCGACGTCATATTTAACGTCTTTTTTAGACGTGTCTCGACATTAGTCAAACCTCGACGTCATATTTAACGTCATTATTTGACCTTTGTCGAGATCAGTCAAACACAACGTCATATTTAACGTCATTTTTATACGAGTCTCAACATTGGTCAAACACAACGTCATATTAAACGTCATTTTTAGACGTGTTTCGACATTGGTCAAACACAACGTCATATTTAACGTCATTTTTAGACGTGTCTCGACATTGGTCAAACCTCGACGTCATATTTAACGTCATTATTTGACCTTTGTCGACATCAGTCAAACACAACGTCATATTCAACGTCATTTTTAGACGAGTCTCAACATTGGTCAAACACAACGTCATATTAAATGTCATTTTTAGACGTGTTTCGACATTGGTCAAACACAACGTCATATTTAACATCATTTTTAGACGTGTCTCGACATTGATCAAACACGACGTCATATTTTACGTCATTATTTGACCTTTGTCGACATCAGTCAAACACAACGTCATATTTACCGTCACTTTTTAACGTGTTTCGACATTGGTCAATGCTCGACGTCAAATTAAACGTTATTTTTTTACCTGTGTCAACATTGGTCTAACATAACGTCATATTTGACGTAATTTTGGACCAGATAACCGAAGTTGAGAAGTATTGAAGCCGATTAATACTTGGATGGGTGACCGCTTGCTATTTGATTTTAATTCTAAAAAACATTATAGCGAAACGCATTTGAGGCAGGTCGTACAAAATCATTGGGCATTTTTAATTATATAATTCATATAGAGATTGTGACAGGGATTGCTTCCATTCCACCGACCGCTATAGTACTTACCTACTCTCTGGGTACCTACTCCCTGCTTTTCTTACCTAATTAAATTTATTAAACATGCCGTAATTGTTTTATTTTTTTATGTAATTATCACGTGTTTAATCTAATTAGAATACAGTGTTCCAATTCCCATAAAAATCTAATAAGAATATCGCTACCAGTACCTACAATGTCTTTCGCAGTATAAGAGTAGTGTGAATATGCAACCAATAGTGACAGATATCGCTTTTCGAGTTTAGTTTCGACTTCATCGACATTAAATTTTACAACGATCTTTTTCTAAGACTTATTGTAATAGGTACATAGGTATTTTTGTACACTCACAAATTTATTTTTAAATATCACTCGATATCAAGTGAATTGTCCGAGTAATAATAGAAATTTATTTTTCATAATATACCTACCTACCTACTTACATACCTATTACCTACATATTTAGTTTTTTGTGTAATATTTTGGTTGATACCGTATTAATTCAGATAATACCATTATACCCATACCCAAGTTTATGAGTGTGCATACCGACATTTCAAAAATTTCTAAAAACGGGAGACCTTCTATCTCGACAACCGTTACTAAATATGCTTCGGAACAAAATAGGGTAGATGCATTGAACCTTTATCTAGGAAAAAACCGTAATAGATTTTTTACATCTTGTATAGATTTCTCAAAAAAAAATTAAAAACACCTCTGACCTTTTTTCCGAAAGACGAAAACTCGTTTCCCGAAAGTCGCGGAGTAAGTTTTTTTCTTGTACTGATAATATGCATTAAAATCTAGGGAATAACCGTAAAAGTTTTTTGATAGACGTAAAATTAACCCGAAAAAATGGAAAAAAACCAGTAAAAAAACGCTATTTTTACCATTTTATCATGCGATTGCCACGCAATTTTGAACGTTAATGCCGTGGGAAAAGACTGTGACGTCATTCCTGGTGCCATGACCTTGATAACAATAACTAATTCCACGTTTTTATATGGTTAAAACAAGAATTTTATGCGCGAAGAACCCTAATTTTGAAGATTATTTTCATCGTGTTCTAAAACGCAACAAAATTTGTTGAGGGTTAAGGAGATATTTATATTCTTCTGAAGGTTAATTTATATACGATAAAAAATACGGTTTCTCGAGATACCCTATTTTGGAAAAAGTAAAATCATCATTCCTGTCTTTTAAATAGGTATACTAAGTATTGTTTATTCATCAAAATCCCGAGCATTGCCGGGTACCAAAACTAGTATGAATTCATGTTTACCATGTACCTAATAAAACATCTCTTCCTAGATGCATAGTACGTACATATTTTTTTTTCAATTATTTATTAGTTTCGATTATAGAGAATAATTACTCCTACCAGATACCTATGTAGCTCATGCATCAGAATAGGTAGGATAGGGAAAGATTTTTTCATGGGGTAAGTTGTATTGTAACAGCCAATATAATTAGTCTAAATTTATATACTTACTTAAATATTTGTTTGTTTGTAAGTATATACGAATGTCGAGTAGGTATGTATATTATTTATGCTTGTCCAGGATTCTCATGAAAACCATAGTATTGTCATCTCTTATTTTGTCAAAGTTACTTTGAATATATAATCTAAGCTTTGAATTGAATCAAAAGAGTGTCTAACATATAGGGTGGGTAATGGGTATATAAAATTTCAATTATTGCTATAAGTGTAAAACACAGCTTCTCATACAAACAGCTACTAGGCGGCAACGATGTCCTTGAGTTTTTCTGCACAATATAGAATATAATTCGGGTTGACTGTAAGATATTGCTTTTGCAATAAGTCCGCCTTTTGGCCCACTGCCATTGTCTAGTTTTTGTAACTATGCATGTTTTCTCTGGCCAATAAAGATTTATTTATTTATTTATTGTAAGAGACGCTGACAGATGGTTGACAAAACATTCACAAAATAAAAATCAACATAATAATCAGGCCAACCCTCCAATTAGGAGTGTCTACAGCATGTACATACATGGGTTGACTATTGAAAAAAAAAGTATATAATACTACAACAAAATACTGAAAACACTTAAAATTTATAATTACTGATTACATTCATTTCGTAGATAGTAGGAATCTACGTACAAGGTACATGCCGATATCGTAATTATGACGCAACGTTCGCATACCCGTACTTAGCTGGGTATATCAAGTTAGTATGATCCAGCCAGATTTTGTGGATCAACAGTGTTTTTTGTTTGTTACTATTTCTAAGAAAATCATTGACACTGATACATATGGTGAAGGCCTTGTGAAGGCCAACATAAAAATATGGCAGCAATCTTAGCAACTAGCAAACTTTCTATTCTCTCCTTCCTGTAGCAAACAGTATATAAGACTTAACAGGGCCGTTTTCGGTGAATAGAGAAGTACGATACCAGCTCTCTACTTATAAAAAATAATAGGTCCCACTCCCAATTATTTAAATGCTCACGTAAAAATGGGAGTAGCCATAACCATAAAAAAATATTGATTGGCAAATTACAAAACGGCATAATACACAAGTAGTACATTAATTAAATATCATGTTTTGGAATTTATTATGTTAATTAGAAAGATTTGTGTAATTTATTCGAGCGTCAATTGAAAACAAAAGCACTGTAGACCTCATATTTTGTAAAAAGGTAGCAATGAACATTATTTATTGAAAAGGGACATCTGAGGTTCAGTCCGTAAAATGGGGTGTTTTTCAAAAGACAACATCCCATTTCTCTGCGTGACCAGCCCTGGTCATTAGATATACGTATTGGATATACGTGAGTTGTATTTTTGTCAAGTTATACAAAACCCAAAACAAAGGACAAAAATCTAGTATTCTGTATCAGATCAGATCTCACCAAATGACATAAACATAACACACACAATAAGTATGTATTTACTAAAGCTTATTCACTCTATATTCATTCATTAATCATTATTACTTGGTTAGCATCGCCGCATAATGTAAATTAGAATTGGATGAATATAATATGTAGCATGCTGTAGGTAGGTACTAAGTAAAAGAAATTGACGAATAATTTACCCAGAGATGCTTGAGGGCTTAGATTATATGTTTAATAATTCTATAAAGTTATAAAAGATCCAGTATTTTTTAGTTTAAAAACACAACTGATGACACAACTGTTACCTACTAATTGCTACTATTTTCTATAATCTAAGTTAATATACCTAAAACAACTATAGTAATTTATACCTACTTACCAAACTGCTTGTCTGGGACTAATAAAAGGAAAAGGTTTGCTATTCTATTGCCATTCTGAAAAAAAAAATGAAACTAATATTTACGCTAATTTCAGTAAGCATATAGTAGGTAGTAGCTGCTTAAATTATGACGTATCTGTTTTTTGATCGAAATATGGTATAAATGATAGCTTACCAATAGGGTATTACATCGCACTAGGGTTGCCTATCGAAATCTTGCCGCAACCCACCTGCCGCTCCCCCCCCCGAAAAGGTCCCTCTTCGAGGTTTTTCGTATTTTATAGGAATATGGTAAGAGATAGGAGAAAGTAGTCAATGACAAAAATAATCCTTGCTACATTCTCTACAAAAAATGACAAGTAATTTTTTTTCTTAGAACTAGTAGTTTACCCGCAATGGCCGGTCTAAAACCGAAATTCATTTAAAATACTAAAAAAATGTATTTAAACTAAAGTGGTTGAAAATTGATAAGAGCTACAGGAAAATAGTCAGAGAACGAATTAATAACCATAGTCTTAGCTACAAAACGAGCCATAACTTATTTTCATACATCTAATAATTTCGGAGTTATTGCAATAATATTCAGTGACGAAAATTCTTAAAATTTAGTTTTTCACAAAATAACCAGCGGTATAGCGCCGCAGGCCAAACAATAAAAAAACAAAAATAAATAAATGAACATCAAACAATTTTTTTGAGTTTTTTTTTATTATTTTATTTCCCATATAAGTAGTAGACAAGAACGATTTTAGTAAATTTTATAGCATATTAAATTTTCAACAGTTCTAAAAACTTTTTTGCATTGGACTTAATAAAAAAAGCGTTATGCTTCTCTGAAAATTTATAAGGTCAATATTCAGAATTCAGACTAATTTCGGTAGCGTATAGGTATAGTTGGGAGGTCAGAAACCTAAACTCTGTAGCAGAAGATCGGATTATATCAACAAGATATAAAAAAATCCTGAAGTTTGTTGTTACTTTGATAATGATCATACCTACTCTAATGAAATTAGTCTGCTGAATATTCACCTTTTATAAATTAACAACGAAAAGGTAAAAAAGTTCGACACAATTTTTATTTGAAATTTAATATCCTACAATATTCCAAGAACCCGCTGCTTAAATTATGACGTGTCTGTTTTTTGATCGAAATGTGGTATAACTGATAGCTTACCAATAGGGTATTACATCGCACTAGGGTTGCCTATCAAAATCTTGCAGCAACCCCCCCTGCCCTTCCCCCCCCCCGAAAAGGTCCCTCTTCGCGGTTTTTCGCATTTTATAGGAATGTGGTAAGAGATAGGAGAAAGTAATAAATGACAAAAATAATCCTTGGTAAATTATCTACAAAAAATGTCAAGTCATTTTTTTCATAGGACTAGTAGTTTACCCGTAATGGCCGGTCAAAAAATAGGATAGTTTTTGAAAAAAAAAGAATTGATTTTTTTCTTTCACATTCTTCCACCCATTATCACTAACATTTTATGGAAAAAAATATTTGGCCTGCGGCGCTATATCGCTGGTTATTTTATGAAAAACTAAATTTTAAGAATTTTCGTCACTGAGTTTTATTGCAATAACTCCGAAATTATTAGATGTATGAAAATAAGTTATAGCTCGTTTTGTAGCTAAGACTATGGTAATTAATTCGTTCTCTGACTATTTTTCTGTAGCTCTTGTCGATTTTCAACCAATTTAGTTTAAATACATTTTTAGTATTTTAAATGAATTTCGGTTTTGGACCGGCCATTGCGGGTAAACTGCTAGTTCTACGAAAAAATTAACTCAACATTTTTTGTAGAGAATTTAGCAAGGATTATTTTTGTCATTGACTACTTTCTCCTATCTCTTACCATATTCCTATAAAATGCGAAAAACCTTGAAGAGGGACGTTTTCAGGAGGGGCAGGCGGGGTTGCGGCAAGATTTTGATAGGCAACCCTAGTGCGATGTAATACCCTATTGGTAAGCTATCATTTATACCACATTTCGATCAAAAAACAGATACGTCATAATTTAAGCAGCGGGCTCTGGGGCTACAACAAGCCTACAACTTTTCTAACAACATTTTTCTCTACTACGTACCGTTCTGGAGATAAAAATTGAAAAAATAAATGTGTAGTAGGCAGAGAGGACAGAACCCCAGACCACCTTATCCTTACACACACTCCTTGCTTCTATCATATTTCACATCACTTCTATCATAAAAGGCGTCCATCCTTGAGGATCTGGTCGACATGGTCGATCCAGGTTAACCTTTTTAACCCCACTTTCTCACACTTTTTCGTTTACCCAAATATATCTTTTGAGTCATCATGTCGTCATTCATTCTCTCAACAGGCCCAAACACCGAAGTTTATTCACTTCATTCTAGTTATAACTATATAGGATGAAGTTCATTTTTATCCTTTTAAGAATAGATAGATGTACCTACGAAAATTGTAGGTTATTGGGTAAACGAAAAGGCACTTCAAAATATGGCCCCAGAGTATATTTCAGAGCTCTGTCTCCGACAAACCATAAACCCACTCGGACAAAACCTCTAAGCTAGAAGTCGTAAACCTAAACGCGAAGCCCAATTATTTGAGCCGCGCATTCATTGCGGCAGGTCCTTCAGCCTGGAATGGACTTCCTGCAGATATCAGAGAGGCAAAAACGTTAACAGGGTTTAAAGGTCTATTAAAAACATATTTATTTTAGAAAATCCTTCCCAACAATAAGGGATTAGGAACTCAGAGCGCCCTTGAGGTGGGAATACCCACAAAACGGCGCGACATAAATTGTCCATTATTCTTATTATTTATTATTACAAAATACTATAAAAATAAGCCCCTTAGCCCCCCCCCCAAAACATTGAGTGACAGTACTTTCTACCATGTGACGACATTAAGCCCCCCCCCCTCAAATTGAATCCTGGATCCGCCACTGAATCTTTCTCTTCGTTTAGGTATATTCAGTATAAACGTACCTACTTATTAAGCAATTAAACGCTTCAAAAGTTATTAAAAATTTTAACAATTCAAAAGCATAACGATATTTGAACATACGAGTAGCAGTGGTGGACTAAATAAATCTTGAACAATCATTTTCATAATAATCACTAGATTGGCGTAGATATTTGTGTTTAGAGTCAATATAGGTACCTACTCTAGTCAGGTTAGGTAACATACTCGTATACCTATAAATAAAATCAAGCAATTTTTATATTAAAAGATGGCCATTTACTCACCATTTTTGGTTTTGAAGCCGGAATTTGTAAACAGATGATTTTATGAATTATTTATGAAATGTTTTATGAGCGCAAAAGGTACTTATATAATAGGTATAATATTAAGATTTTCGACCGACAGTACATAGTGGAAGTCCATTTTTAAGGTAAATTAAAAAAAACTTATGTACTTAGTATATATGTAAGTATGTAGTTTAAAATTCACTTAGTCATTGAGTTTAGATTTTAAACTATATATACTTAGTACCTACTTACATATTCATTAATTTTTACCTTACTCATAATATGTATAATTGTATATTTTATTTAATAATGCCCTCCACTCGCCTGATGCGGTTTAACTTAGCTAGCCTCATACTAATACAATAGGTAAGTATAACAAGAAAAAACTTTTGCTATGTTATGTTATATTATAATGAAAAGCAAGTTTTTTCACTTGTATCTTTGGACAATAACTATTATACGAATCTTCAATATGGACGAGAGGCATGGCAAACTTGCGGTCCGCATTAGGTAATTTTATTTGTTTATCTTTAAAAGTAAACCCTAAGACCTAGCTAGAGGTTCATAATATCATCTGCTTTCATGTCCAACGTCAGTAATATGTATTACGTAAAACAATTGAGCTTCACAAAGTTACTTCTTCTTTTTCTCCCGCCAAGATGATCCCGCGATTTCTGTATTAAGCCGGTATTTCGATTTTTTACTATTATTATGGATTTCTATTAAGCATACTTAAAAAAAATGAACTTTATATAATTTCCCAGTAACTACATCTATGCCCAAACAACAGTTTATTTTGTATCGTATACGTAACGTATATCTACATACGTAATGCACGTAATATACAAAAAAAATAATGTAAAAAACCTATGTAACGTAACGTACAAAAAATTGCGCCACGTATGTCTTCTGCATTTTACATCTGTGTCGCAATTCGCAAACCATGATACTAATAATGGAGCTATGAAATGTAAGTATGTAGGATTGTCATGAAACTATCATTATAACCGTCTGTCTTATGGAATGATCAGGACCACGTGCTCGATGCGGCCCATCTGTTTGGCATGCCATCGTCTGCATGTGCCTAGTACAATATCAAAAAACATATGTTTGAATATTCTCTCCCTGTCTCTCCCAGACTATTGGTCCATGAAGATAATAAGTCTATGGCCACACTGCACATAAGGTGACCATATTTTTTTAAAAAAAAGGAGGACAAAAAAAATCAAAAATACCTAAAGTACAGCCTATCATGGGCGCCGCCAGAACTAGGCGGGGTAGGGGCAACAAAATTAAAAAAATTGATACAGCATAAAAATGCGTAAATAGTGCCGCAGGCGAAACTTTTGTCATAAGACATAAGAATGTACCAAAAAGGGCCGTAATATAATATAAAAATCTAGTTTATTTTTTGTTAAAAATAAAAAACACAGGTAAACCTACGTAATTAGCGCCGCAGGCAATTTTTTTATGAAACAAGCGCATTTTAATGTATTTTATACTATAGTACTAGTGAATTCATGGTATGATGAAAAAACGTGTGGTTTTGAGATTTATTAGTTTGAAATACAGACTATTTAGTTTAAAATGTTAAAAAGTAGAAAAGGAGGACAAAAAGGAGGACACTTTTGGAGGGAGGACAGAACCTAGAAAAGGAGTACTGTCCTTCCAAAAGGAGGACGGTTGGTCACCTTATTATACAGCTGTAATATTTTCGAATACAAATACAATATTATTCTCTAGAAAGTTGAAACAGTTGGAACGTTTCAAGCGTGAACAACGCCTGTTTTCGCGCCTTTTTGTTAATTCTATTCTATTTAAGGCCCTCCACTCGTTTGCGAGTGATCTTACTTTTTTGTTAATCAATTAGTGAAAATATCTGTGTAAAAAATCTGTTATTTTGGCCGAAGAACAATGTACGGAGGGAGGGTGCGAGGCCTGCGCCTGGCTAACGCCAACAGAGGCTTTCTGCCCTAGCACAAAAATATGGAATATTTCATAAATCCGTTCATCAACATGTAGAAAGAAGAGGATGTTTTTGGAGACGAGTAAGTACCTACCTTAATTCTAATACATTTTTTCCCTAGAAACACTCCTTACTTTCTGTTCATGATTTTTTATACTTTGTTACAGATTATTTGAAGGCTTGGAAGGAAGGTGTGGAAGCAGATGGAGGATGCCTTCGTCCAGGAGTGGACGGGAGTAGGCTGAAGAGGAAGTAGAGTTTCTTAACAACTTGACGGATGAGGAAGGAGAAGACACCTCAACCGTAACAGCCCTGATGATGAAGAGAATATCTTCAATAAGAGAAGCTTTCATTAATTGAAAATCCAATTGGAAATTAATAGTGTTAGAATAGTGTACCTACTTAAAATACTAAATGGATCGCGTCACCCTAATTTTGTGTCTAATTATAAGACATCACACGAACTAGTAAATTATTACAATTTCTTCCCATAATTTGCAAGTACACGGTGAATAGTGATTCTAATTTCTATATCTTCACATTATTACATATAAATTTTAAAATTATTTGGGAATATATATCCTATTAGATTCCAATAAAACAGTGAAAAAATCCAATACATAAGTATGGATGTGCCTTAATCAATGATTATGTTTTCTATCAGCTAACTCTATATCGATGTGATGTTCTGATTGTAATTACATTATGTTGTACGTTGTTCTTGTGATATTGTATTTGATTCAGATATGCTTTACTATAAATATATGTATTATGAATTATACAATTTTTCTTTTGATATGTACCTTAAAAAGACGTCAATAATGACGTTAGATTACCCAGTAAATGATGTCTAAAATCACGTCATTTATTAGGTTATTTACTGTCACTAACGACGTCTCGTTAGGTCATATCATGACGTCATTGGCGACGTGCCGATGTCACAAATTATTACGGTATAAATCACGTCATTTATTACGTAATTTACCGTCATTAGTGACGTTAAAATAGGTAATAAATGACGTGATTTATCCCGTAATAAATTGTGACATCGGTACGTCGTAAATGACGTCATGATATGACCTAACGAGACGTCGTTAGTGACGATAAATTACATAATAAATGACGTGATTTATCACGTAATAATTTGTGACATCGGCACGTCGTAAATGACGTCATGATATGACGTAACTAGACGTCGTTAGTGACGGTAAATTACGTAATAAATGACGTGATTTATCACGTAATAATTTGTGACATCGGCACGTCGTAAATGACGTCATGAAATGACCTAACGAGACGTCATAAGTGACGAAAAATTACGTAATAAATGACGTGATTTATCACGTAATAATTTGTGACATCGGCACGTCGTAAATGACGTCATGATATGACGTAACGAGACGTCATTAGTGACGGTAAATTACGTAATAAATGACGTGATTTATCACGTAATAATTTGTGACATCGGCACGTCATAAATGACGTCATGATATGACGTAACGAGACGTCGTTAGTGACGGTAAATTACGTAATAAATGACGTGATTTATCCCGTAATAATTTGTGACATCGGCACGTCAATGACGTCATGAAATGACCTAACGAGACGTCATAAGTGACGAAAAATTACGTAATAAATGACGTGATTTATCACGTAATAATTTGTGACATCGGCACGTCGTAAATGACGTCATGATATGACGTAACGAGACGTCATTAGTGACGGTAAATTACGTAATAAATGACGTGATTTATCCCGTAATAATTTGTGACATCGTCACGTGATGTATGACGTGTTTCTGGACCAAAAAATCACGTCATTTATTACGTCACCTTGTTGCTTGGGTTGTAGATTAATGAATATTATGATTAAAACATCGCACCATATTGGTATGTGATGGAAACGAAAGTTTTTTTATTTATGGTATCTGCAGTGATGTCCGTATGGAGTACATAGCGCCAAACTAGCCTATTCTTACAGAGATTCCTTACTTCCGTCACTACTTATTTATTTATCACATATAGGTAAGTACATACCTATAAGTCCTGCTGGTCCCGTGAGATTCTTTATTTAATTACTTATTGTATAGAGAATTTGCACTAAAAACGTAAAACAATATACCTACCTTATTACCTACTTAAAAACATATATTTCAACTTTCAAGTAACGCGTTTTAAGAGCATGGCACCAAGAATGACGTCACAGTATTTTCCCACGGCATTAAGGTTCAAAATCGCGTGACAATCGCATGATAAAATGGTAGAAATAGCGTTTTTTCCATTTTTTGGGGCTAATTTTTCGTCCATCAAAATATTTACGGTTATTCCCTAGATTTTAACGCATATTATCAGTACAAAAAAAATTAACTCCGCGACAACGAGTTTCCGTCTTTCGAAAAAAAGGTCAGAGGTGTTTTTAATTTATTTTTTTTGAGAAATCTATACAAGACATAAAAATCTTTTACGGTTATTCCCTAGATAAAGGTTCAATGCATCTACCCTAGTTTGTTCCAAAGCATATTTAGTAACGGTTGTCGAGATAGAAGTTCTCCCGTTTTTACAAATTTATGAAATGCCGGTATGCACACTCTTAAATACAATAACAGTAGGTACTTGTTTCGTAATAATAATAAGTATTTAAACAACAAATTATGGCACTTCACCATAAAATAACAATACATCTTTATAATCATTATTAATCAATAAATAATTATACTATTTTTTCAATAATACGACTATTGTATTAAGTACTTAAAATTGGCCCCAACCTTATACAATAGCGCGGGCCGCCTATTATCTCCAGATGTTTGTAGGTAGGTAGGTACCCACTATGCATTATTTGTCTACAGATATGTGTTGTCCACAACTCGATAACGCAAATAACATTTCAAAATACTAATGTAGATTATTATTAATTTCAAAATGCGACGTTGCCAACTCGAGGACGCCGTATCATCGGCTGCACGTAAAAAAATATTCACAGCGGACGCCCGATCATCGGCGGAATGTAAGTGAAATATACGAACAGTATATAGACAGAGCGCCCCTATCCCACAACGCTCAAAACATAAAATATACAATGATATACGAAAAAGTACGTGCAGGTTACTTTGTGGCGTCAAAATTTTTTTTGCTGATATTGATTCCCTGTGATGACGTCAGCTGCCTGGCAAGAAATAACATTGATTACCTTAGAGCGTCCGTATACGGACGCCGTATTGTACTGGACGCTCTAAAGGCGTATATTTCGCAATGTACGGACGCCGTAAAGTAAGTAGGATGTATATATATATATATATATATATATATATATATATATATATATATATATACATATATATAAGTAGTGGAGAGAAACTCACAATGCTTGTAGGAGAGAAAGGTGTAGTGGAGATAATATTATACACTTGTTTATATAACATTATCCTATGTAGAGACAAGAAAACATTATTCTCTTTGAGAAACATCACAAACACATATATATACCAGATATATATATAAAATATAAATAAATAAATTAGAACAATCACATAACACAATCAACACACACACAACACGTAAACATAGATTTATTTATTAAAATATTTTATTTATCAATTAGTTTTTTTATTAGGATGGATTCAAATGTATTAAAATGTCAATATGTCCTCCATTTCGCGTTACGTATATATATTTTATTAGCGTATACGTTCATGTATATATATATAACTTAAATAGGTATTAAGGTAATGTGATTTAATATATAAATAGTTTAGTGGTAAGTATTATGTATATATGGGGTATAGTATATGATTTATATATTTGTATACATAATATACTTACAGAATATAAGTAACAATCAATATCTATATCGATCCCTGAGCAATCAAGTAGAATTAGGAGTGAAATAAAGTTCTTCACGCGACACTCCAGGCCGCGAGATATTTACAAAGGCGAATATAATAATTATTTTTTAAATATATCAAATATATTTGTCACAATAGAAATTCACAACCGTTGAGGAATATCACGGCGAGAGATAAGTGAATAAATAAATAAATAAATAATATATGTACGTATGTAGTATCTAGTTATATGTTATATGAATATATATAATTGAATAATGTGTAGTATGTAATGTAATGTAATGTAATATAAAGGTAATGGGATTTTATAAATAAAGGTAATTCGACCGACGCGACGCGCCGCTACGCCTGGCGACTGGCGACGTAATGACGCATGGTGGGGGGCATGGGGCAGGCGGGGAGGGCGGGGGTGGAGCGGGGGATGAACAGAGAGGCGGGATTACTCGGAGGCTGTATGCTGGAGTGTGTTTCACACTAGAGTGGGACGGAAATACAACTATTTATTTTTTAAACTAAATTGTATTACAATCAGTCGTAGTAAATTTATAATAGATATGTTTATTATTAAAAAGAAACTATCAACTTAATAGTACCACAGCCAGCGTGGAGAAATGATGTCAACATAATTTTTTAAGAAGTTATTTGAATGAAGTAATGACGAACCGATGCAGTCACTGCGTTGTTTAATATGGGTAACAATAACTATTATTATAGCATGTAATAAAAAAAATTGTTGATTTCTTATTATTTCCCTAACAAATCATGTTTTAGTACTGTCGATTACTTTAGTACGAGTTACTGATGTGTATTGAAGTGAATTTCATAAAATAATTTTATTTTCCGCCCACCCTGATTTCCACGTAGTGCCATCTCGTTTTCTCACTTTTCGTGTTTTCCCGCCCGCCCCTCCCGTCCCCCGCCCCCGCCCGCCGCCCCCCGGCCCCCTCCCACAGCACCACGCACCCTCTGACACAGTTACCAATTAACGGCGTTTTTGGGTGAAAGTAAATACGAGTATGGCCACTGAATCTGATGATTGTTGGGAAAAATTCCCAAGATTCCTAATACCTTTATTACTATTGTTACATTGTACGGTGCCTACCTACAGTCAGTATATCTATATAGGTAGATACCTGTGCAGTGTACACAGAACTGCGCCCTAAAGGTTCTCACAGGAGTAGAAGGAAACTGTCTCCATTCACAATGACTTCCGTCTGAGGTCTATTTATAGCGGAGGGCAGAGGATCCCACCATACAAGCACTACACATACACGAATGTTTTACGATCTATTTAATTCTCATTAATAACTTTTTTAAATAGCACTTCTTCTTCCTCTTTTCAGCCTCTATCTCTCCACTGCTGAATATAGGCCTCCTCTACGTCATTCTGTCCTTGACGCTTTGAGCTCTAGAAAAAGAACCTATTCTTAGAAAAATTAATGCAATAGATAGTTTTCTCTACAGATGTCAGTGGTGGATCCAGAAAGAAGCCGAAGTCCCCCATTCCCAAACTATGGGGGTGACAGAATCAGCATAGAGTAGGCACAGAGTACTTTATATATTCAAATCAACAATTTTGAAACAGTCCGGCTAAACCGACCCTTTTAGCTCCTCCCGAAAATTAATCCTGGATCCGCCACTGTCAGATATACAGCGAAGTATCAGGCTAATTGCGGATTGTCGGCTGGCTTAATGCGATCACTTTACACTTATGTAGCATTCACCAATAAAATAAATAATAATATACTGTTTCAGTTAAGAGATTTTATGAAATGCATTGGATTATTTATAAGCCTCCACATTACAGTCCGCAATACACCATGGCTTCCTTATTCTATAATAATAATGTGTCATCTCTCATGTTAGATAAACAAATATATTATCAGAGAGGAATCCCTTGCAGCTGTCGCTGGTTACCCCAATATACTGGGAACTGCGTAATAATGGAATCAACAAATCATAAGTGGATGGAATCAATAGTCAATATAAAGCATGGCTCTCTTGGGAAATTGGGATAATTTCTGGGGTGCATCGTTGTTTATTTTATTTATATTGTTGTTCATTGTCGTCCTTAGGCCCTAATTTCGGCCACTTGGACTCGTCAACTTTACATAGTTATAGTCTATTAACAATCAAGAGGAGCAATAAGAAAAGATAAGTACATCAATGCTAACAGAGTGTAGAACGTCTGCTAGCATTTCCTAGGGAACACATAATCCAATTTGAACAATAAGCAATATTAAACAACAAATTCGATGCTGAGATGTACCAATAGTCTCATGCCAGCATCTCGCCCTGAACATTTAATTAAAAGAACATTAACAAGAAATTCTAATTACACAACGTTTAATCGGGAAAGAGTGGCAGGTACAAGAGTGCGGAGAGATGTGACATTGCAACGCAGAATACAATAAAAAGATACAAGAACAGCAAAACAGTGACAATGTACCAGAGAAGTAGAATCAACGCAAACAAAGTGTACATGGCTCAGTTTGCTTTCATCATGCAGATGATGACCCACAGTATTGCTGCAGATTTATACTCCAGACAAAAACGGAGGGTGACCTAGAACCCCTAACAATTCGGGATGTACATGTAATTATTGTCACGTTCTTCTAATAATGTACTAGCTGTACCTGCAATTCAATGATGTTGCATTGTGCGTGGTATACATGTATATGTAGGTGTGTATTTATATTATGTATCTATATGGGTATATACTCGTATTATATATTCCACAGTGAAGCTTCTAGAAGCGGAAATCAAAACACAGTTTGTCTATTAACTGCACAACAAATAAATTCATCTGCCATCAAATATAAACACTACATTATGTCTGCTGTTATATTACTGTAATATAGATTCAGGTGATTAAAAGACTTGATAATCTTGACGACGTTTTTATTCTAATCTTTACAAGACGAGAACCAGACAGGAAGTGGTTGCTTCCAACCATAGACAATTATTAAAACTACTTAATGTTGCCATATACATTAATTGTCAACATGCTAATACAACATCCTCCTTCTTAAGTTAGATGTGGCAGTTACATAATATATTGACATGGTTTTAAACATTTACAAAATTACATTTCATCTATTAGTCTATCAGGCTTTTTAGATACCCTACCAGATTTTGTTACATAATGATTATTACTAGAACTAACAATTTCATCTTCTTTCGGATCTTCCACCTGTCTGTCCACGGTGTGAGAATTGGATTGTATGTCAGGCAAATTGTTATACATGTTAAAACTATCATTATTAACATTATCATTATTTCTAAACCTTAAATGTATTCTATTTCTTCTATACCTATTACCAAACGTATCTTCTATAATATATGACCTTTGACATTTTAATCTTTCAATAATGACACCTGACATCCATTGAGAATCAGGTTTTTTCTTAAAGTATATTTTATCCCCCTGAGAAAACAAACATAAATCTTTTTTATTTTTATTATAATAATGAGCACTTTTTTCCTGGTTTTTGTAAAAACCTTTTTTATAATCTGAAAATTTGACTACTTTTGGACTTAATTTCTTATTTGTAATTGGCAAATTCATTCTCAAACTTCTTGACATTAATAATTGAGCAGGTGAGGAAAAATTATTTTTTGGAGTATTTCTATAATGTAATAAAGCAATATATGGATCTGTATTAGACTCTTTACATTTTTTCAACATGTTTTTTATAATTTTGACTGAACTTTCAACTTGACCATTTGACTGAGAATAATAAGGAGATGTTACAATGTGTTCAATATCCCAATCATATAGAAATGATTTGAATTCTACTGACTGATGTGGCGGACCTCCATCTGAGACTAGAGACATTGGAATACCATGACGTGCAAATATAGACTTTAAATGAATTATTACATTCTTTGCATTTGAGTTATTATTCAATGAAGCAATTTCTATGAACTTAGAATAGTAATCTGTTACCAGAAGGTAATTACAATTATCAAAATACAAGTAATCAATACTGACTCTTTGCCAAGGAAATTCAGTAATCTCATAACTTTGCAATGTTTCACTTTGATTTGACGGTCTGAATTTATCACAAATTGAACATTGCTCAATCAAATTTTTTAATTCACTTGACATATTAGGCCAATAGACTGTTTCTCTCGCAATTCTTAGACATTTAGTAATACCTTGATGACCTGAATGAATTTTTATTAACATTTCCTTTTGCATTGACTTTGGAACAATTAATCTATCATTTTTAAACAATAAATCGTTTATGACGTGAATTTCTTCCTGAAAATTCCATAATGGTTTTAAAGACTGACAAACTTTGCTTTTACAATTAGGCCAACCATTAAGACAATATTTTTTCAAAATCTGTAAATCAAGATCATCATTTGTTGCTACTACTAATTTTTCTTTGTACTCATCACTTATAGCTAAATTAGAATAAATTAAATTGACATGACATGACAAATCTGTTTCATAATCAGGAATGTACTGCTCACTCAATGGAGCTCTGGACAAAGTATCAGATATAAACATTTCTTTACCTGGTACATGAATTACATTTATATCATATGCTTGTAAGGCTAGCATCATTCTTTGTAATCTTGCAGGTACATCATGCAATGACTTTTTAAATAAATACACTAAAGGCTTGTGGTCTGTGTGGACCGTTACTCTATTGCCATAAATAAATTGATGAAACTTATTACAACCAAATTGAATTGCAAACAACTCTTTCTCAATCTGTGCATATCTTTGTTGAGTTACAGTTAAAGTTTTAGAACTATATGCAATAGGTTGTTTATTTTGCATGATTACAGCACCGACTGCAAATTTGGACGAATCCACTGATAAGACTAATGGTACCTGAGGATCATAATGTGCTAATACAGGCGACTTAGTTATAATAAACTTTAAATTCTGAAAACATTTTTCATAATTTTCATCCCATAACCAAATAGAATTTTTCTTTAACAGATTTCTTAATATTAAAGTGCTTTCTGACAAATTTTTAATAAAAGGACCTAGGTAATTTACCATACCTAAAAATCTTTGGAGTTCTTTGACATTTGTAGGTGAAGGCATATTGACAATAGCTTTGACTTTTTCTGGATCGACTTTGACACCTTCTTGACTAAAAATAAATCCCAGATAACATACTTCAGTTACAAGAAATTTACATTTTGACTTGTTTAGCTTTAAATTGACTTGTCTAGCTCTTTCTAAGACTTTTTTCAATCTTTGATTATGAATTTCTTGCGTTTCACCGTACACAAGAATATCATCAATAAAAATAATAATACCTTCTATGTCTCCAAATAAATCAATCATAATTCTATTAAAAATTTCTGACGATGCAGTAATACCATATGGTAATCTTAAAAATCTATACCTCCCAAAAGGAGTTTGAAACGTACAGAGATCAGAACTCTGACTATCCATTTTCACCATCCAAAAACCAGAATATGCATCAAGATGAGAAAAATATACAGCACCTTTTAATTTTGAACGAACTTCATCAATACTTGTTAATGGATATTGTTCCTTAATAATAGACTTATTTAAATTCCTAGGATCTAGACATATTCTTAAATCACCTGACTTTTTGACAGTTACAACAACAGAATTTACCCATTCAGTTGGTTTTGTGACCTTTTCAATGACATTCATTTTTGACATACGATCCAATTCTCCTTGTAGTTTATCATATAAGGCGAACGGAACCTTCCTCGGAGGGTCGACACATGAAACAGCATCCGATTTCAATTTTAGGTGACAGACAGGTGGTAGACAACCAAGACCCTGAAAAACATCATTAAATTCTTTTAATATCATGTCACAGCTCTCATTTTCTAGACGAAAAATTCTTTTCAAGACTCCTATACTTTTACAAGTAGGTAGACCAATTACAGTAAGACAGTTTATACTTGTGACACAAAATGTGATATTATGTTGGATGTTATTATTTATAGTGCATACGAGAGAACACTTTCCCAAAATAGGAATAGCATTGCCTCCAAATCCACTGACATTGACATTACAGGTTAGAATATTTGACATAGACAAATTTAGTTTTTTATAAGTTGACACTGACATCATATTTGTATCTGCACCCGTATCTATGATGCATTTAATTTCAAAATTATTAACAAAAACTGACAGATACCACGAATTCTCAGTAGAGCATTCATTCATTGAATCACTTGACATTGTACCAACAAAATACTGCTGTGTTTCCTCAGATTTTTCATCATTATATGAGTCTAACTGTCTGACATTTTTCTTATTTTGAAAACAATACTTATAAAAATGATTAAATTTTTTACATAACCTGCATTTTACTCCATCTGCTGGACATTTATAACGATGACGTTGACCACATCTTCCACAGACATCTCTGGAACTGGAATTATCACTGCGATGTTGACTGACATTACGCTGTGTTGACTTTGACCTCGGTGACCTTGATTTTGACCTTTTGATGTGAAGTACCTCTGCATTACTCCTTTCCATCTTCATGGCGTTTTCCTGAGCTAGGATGACAGTTTTCGCTATGGATATTACTTTCTGTAGTGTAGGATCTGTCTCTTGAAGAAGACGTTGACGAACATGTGTGAATTTTGCATTCATATTTGCAATAAATATGTCCCTTACAAGAGATTCTCTCAACGTGTTGAATTCACATTTATTACTTAAGTTTTCTAAATCCGTTATGAAATTATCCATGCTTTCTTCTTCACTTTGCCTTCTTGTGAAGAAACGATGTCTCGGCATTGTTAAATTTTTTTCTGGCTCAAAATAATTGTCAAACTTATCCTTCACTTGCTGTAATGATGCATTTTCAAGACTTATATTGAACGAATTAAATATTTCTAAACCCTTTTCTCCCATTGAATGTAGCATGAGCGCGACTTTCCTTTTTTCAGGCGCATTTTCTAGGTTAGATGCATAAATATATATTTCAAAGTTCTGCCACCACATTTTCCATTCCAAATTATTATCTTTTACTGAATTTATGCTTAGCTTTGACAGATGATTGACTAGATTTATATTTGACTCACCCATTGCCCTTTGTTCTGACGGCATGTTTATTGGTTGACTCACAGGTTGACTTTTTGACTTTCCTTCCATATTTGAATTTATTTTTGAATTTATTTATAGACGCGTGTTTCTTATGACACATTAACACTTGACACCATGTTATATTACTGTAATATAGATTCAGGTGATTAAAAGACTTGATAATCTTGACGACGTTTTTATTCTAATCTTTACAAGACGAGAACCAGACAGGAAGTGGTTGCTTCCAACCATAGACAATTATTAAAACTACTTAATGTTGCCATATACATTAATTGTCAACATGCTAATACAACATCTGCAAGTAACGTTTCTATAAGGAACTCTTATTATAAACTAATTGTAGGAATAATAGAAAGGCTTGCCTACTTGGAAATATTAAATAACCTATAATAGAGATGCAGAATATGTACAATTGTACATTGTCAATAACGAGATTTGAACCCATTGTGATTTTAAGGCACAAACGTTGTTTCAATCAACTCAATTAATTACTCGTTACAATACGAGTACATTAGGTAGCAGGCGCCAAGCTACCTAAGAACACGATTCCCATCGAGTTACCTTTTGGATAAAATGATTGGTATATTAGTGTCTAATCTGACGTAATCCCATAAGAAATGTTAACCCCGGCTTCCCTTCTGCAGAAATCCACCCTTCGTCACTGTTAGGTAGGTATATGAGGAACATATTTATAAGTATGTATTTATACTAGGTCTGAGTATAAGAAACTGTATTGAATATAATATATGTCAGTTATGACGACCTTCCTTCTGTATGTTACGTTATATTGGATCCGCAAACAAACAAAACTCACCATACATAATAATATATTATACAGGGTGTTCTCTAGTCTCTAGTATACACTGTATAGTGGAAACCAATACAAATAACATACTGTAACACTTTCATACTCCTCTTGGGAACACAGGAACACATCCTAGCCTAACGAGTATAATGCAGCTGATGTAACACCTGACAGAAATAATGTTGTCTGAAATATTCGCCTAATTTATTTATTCAGTGACTCAGACATATCAAACAATTTAACAAAAAGCAGAATGCAAACCCAGTGCAGGCCCTAATGAAGGAATGAACTCATTTTGTAATTGAGGAAGGTCTGCACAACTTAAAAACTGCAAAAACATTCAGATATCTCAGTGGCGGATTATGCGGTACGGAACTGTCTAGGGCCCCACAGGTGGCCCCAAAATTAGGTCCGACTTCAATATGTAATAAAATAATCCACATAACAATGCTTAGTTCACATATTTTCAATAATAAAACAAATCAGGTACATTTTTTGAATACAAAAGTTAAGGTATGCGTTTTTTTCAATCATTATTAAGGTGGTGGTGGAGCCCCAAAATCTGTTTTTTTTCGTAGGGTTCCCGGATGTATTAATCCGCCACAGTCTGTCCCCGAAGTTATGGTAATTATATAAATTTTGAAAACAGTACCTTCTGAGGATCGTGGACTACATGACCTCCGCCTAACCTCCTTTGTATTATTAGTTGGTCATATAACTACTTCTTCATTCTGTCTTCAGTTAGACTGGCCAGGCCATGTGTCCCAATACACAATCAGTGGGTGCGTGTGCGTGTGATATTAAATAAGTGGATACACTCAAATCTCACTAAATGACGAGACGGGTTTATTATATTTTTGTTTTTAAACAAGAAATACATATAAACATAAAATAATGGACATAGTACAGATTATATATCGCTGTTCACTAGGGCGAACGTATCGCAGATCTGCGATTTCTTCCAGTTAACCCCAATATATCTATTAGTGTATATAAATACTATGGGAAATAAATAGGGGTGAATATACCTAATAATTTTAGTATTGGGGTGTCTTAGGACAGAGTTTTAGGATTCCACAATATATTTATGTGACGAATGTCTCTGCCTGAAATATGTTTATATTATTACTATTATTATTATTAGGAATAACTCAGACAGTGGGAAGGGTGGGGGTGGATACATGGGGGAGGGGGGAGGGCAAATGAAAGATGGCGGAAAGTGAGACTAGGGTTGTGTAAACAATACGAATACCTTATTATTGAATATTATTTCTACTAAAATAGAATTTACAGTGATTGGTATATTATTGCTTCCTAGAAGTTCCTACCAAGTAGCCACTGCTACCTTATTAAATATGTAAGGCTGTTTTATTATTGAAATGTGAATCTGAGAACTCACAATCCTAATACATGTATACCTACTTGAATTATTTTAAAAATTGTCTCTAGTAAGTGGATAAGTACCTACATGCCTATATATAATTTATTAAAATAACAATATGCAATTACTGCCGGTCTATATCGACCCCCAGGGATTGATTTGAGGTCCAGGGGGTCTATGAAGGCGAAGAAATAAAATTAAGAGTCTATGAGACGTCCATGGAGGTCAACGAGACGTCCATGGAGGTCAACGAGAAGTCCAAGGGGGTCTAAGAGAATGAATCTCAGCAGGTCGTCTGCTTTTAATTAATAAAAATAAAGCTTAAAGTCCGTTTTCTTCCTTTCTCACCCTAGAAGAGTGATTTTTGATGGTGAGACTCGGACGATATGGTGTCTTAGAAATTGTGTTGACAAAAAAAATAAAAAATTAAATAGAAAATTGACGGCGAGGAAAAAGAGTGAAAAGTAGGAGGGGGGTTCTACCGAAAACAAAAAACCTGTCAGGAGGTCTACTAAAGTTTGGAAACTTCTGCGTTGCAGACTTCTGATCTTTCTATCTACCCCGCAAAGGAACAGAATTATATCGTTGCAATCACTATAAAATATTTTTAGACACCTATTATAGGATTGAGACATTGGACTTCTACGTGTAACTTGTTCACATCAGACTGCCAACATTAAATAAACAACTACATAGAATAATATATTTTAATTTCATAAATGAAACTTTTTCTAAAATGAAGTTGAATCATTTCATAAAATGTCACCCCTGTGCCTGTGGAGTGAAAACAGAATGAAACTAGGTCGTGGGTCTGAGGCGAGTCTGGAGGAAAGGACTCGTGGAAGCAGGGGGTAGGTGTGTAGGGTGTAGGGGAGGGGGGGTAGGGAGGGAATCGAACCGGAAACGTAGTTCTACTACTACTGGTATAGTTCACCCAACATTGTGACACCAGAGGGAGGGCGTAACATTCACCTTTCAAGAATACAGAGTCATCCTAAATTTAAAAAAAATATAACATGAAACATATTAAACGAGTGATTCTTGCACTGCGTGGTAACTGCAGGGGCAGATTTGCCAAAAGGCCGAGCAGGCCGGGGACTATAGGCGGAAGAGAGTCAGGGGGCGGCGGGCGGCCACATTTCACGTATTCTGCTAAAAAAAAATAGACTGCTAAAATAAAAAAAATCATTAAAAGGGGGGGGGGGGCAAAAATGTCAGGGCTTAGTACCTAGCGCTGTCGTTCTGAAGGTTCTGATCTCACAACCTCATTCAGGAATCAAAAAAGTGTAGGTACTAGAAAACATTCAGTTCGTGAAAAAACGTATCTACAAATAGTTGCAGTTTTCTCCGGTTGTCGCGTCATGATTGTGAAAGTATAAGGGCTTAGAAGCAGTGAGTATACCAACTTTCTTATAGGGATGCTGTGTGTGTGTGTGTGTGTGGGGGGGGGGGGGGGAGAGGTCTCAGGTGTTTGTGTGTGTCATCACATCTCTGTATTGTTGTCGCTGACAGGTGAGTTCTTAAGAGTTATGATGGATGTCCCACCAGAAGGGGTGCCAACACTGCCAACATCGATGTTAAAGAAAACATCGCCGTAAAAACATTATAAAGGTACGGCACCTATTTAGACACGATAGGAAAAATGACGAATTTTAGTTTTTGAACAAGTTGAGAGTTACGAATCATTAATTTTTTTTTAGTAAATCGATAGGAAAAATAAAGATAGGTACCAACTAAATACCTATCGGTGCATTGAATGCGGCGATACTTTTTCATTGAGATACAGGAGAGTTGCCTAGAATAAATAACTTTCTGTATTTTAGCGTTTCACGTAAATTCCAAAAATAGCAAAATTTGTTGAAATTGTAAATTCTGAAATAGCAAAAAAAATAGAAATTGTCAAATTTAGGAAACGCGCTTCCTATCCCGTAGATTTAAATACTGGATATCCATAATTTTAACGAGAATTGTTTAAGCATCATCCGGGTGTATGTGTATAAATATAAATACTTATTTTAGAACAGATGTACCCATGATGGTACTCGATGGTTTATTTCGATGTAAGATTTGCCGTCACTAATATAAACTGTTCAACTTTGTATTATAAATGTGTACAAGCATGAAGGAGGTTTAATATTATTATTATTATTTACATTTAGTTGCGTAATTAATGTAATATTATATGTATTAACATACTCGGAAGTAAAAAAAATGGAAATTGCGTAACTGAATAATCCACATGCAAAGTGCACACCCAATAGTATGACTACCTAGTAGACTATAGTGCGGCAGGAACTCAACAAGAGAACTCTAATGACTCATACAATGCGTAAAATTTGAGTAGAATCTTGGCTCTAAATCTTATACTTAATTGCTTAAGGCTCGGGACCCAACCATGACGTCACGATCATTTTCCACGGCATTAAGGTTCAAAATCGCGTGAACAATCGCATGATAAAATGTTAAAAAAACATATTGAATAAGGTTGTCGAGATATAAGATCTCCTGTTTTTAGAAATTTTAGAAACGTTCAAATGCCTACTCTTAGGCTCTCCACACACGTCTGGAAGTTCAGTTAGCTGAATCGACCGTTTGCAAAAAGGCTCCGACCAAACCTCTTTATGAATTCAAAATCTGAAATTCAAAAAACACTGAATTCAGAGAGAAGTTTTGGTCGGAGCTTTTTTCCAAACGGTCGATTCAGTTAACTAAACTTCCGGACGTGTGTGGGGAGCCTATAGGTAGGTAATAGAAAAGTTGAATATCTAATAATATTAATAGGGAAGTGAAGTAAGGGTTGTGTTGTAAAGTTTAGGGATGAATTCATTACATTACAACTCTCAATATTCACTCAAGCGACTATAAGAAGATGTGCTGCACCTACTATACTTACTTATTCATACTGTAGCCTCAGCTGGTCAGAGGGACTAGGGTAGGTATATCCTGTTTATCTTGCTTGTCTATGTGAGGGTCTGTGATACAAAGATCTTCTGTTTCTTTGCACCGTTCCAGAGAAAGAACCAGAAACTCTGATCGCTGAATCTTCACAGCAGCTGATAATCAATTAAAGCTATGTGCAAGTAAGTTTAAAAGTTCTTTGGTGGCGTTAGTAATTAACCAATAGGTACTACTAATAAAACCGTATGTGAATATGATACGCAACCCTTAAGGAACTACAACTCATTCATTTCATTTTTATTTCCTACTAACATGATTAACGAAATTTGAAGAAAAGACCAAATTAACCACATTACTCCTATAATTATGCAACCACTGTAACATAATATTCCACTGTATTGTATACTTTATATGCTGTGCTGGACAAGTAAGCATTTATTTTTATTTTAGCGTCCTCCAACTTTCGCCTCCAACCACTTCTGTCCTCTATCACCGTCTTCCATCTCTGGACCTGGAGAATTTGCGCTGCATCTCTCTTGACCTCATCTTCCCATCTTACCCTTGGCCTCCCAACTGTTCTTCTTCCCCCTGGGTGACCAACAAAAATTCTTTTGGGTCCGCGCAAGTCTGGCATTGTTTGTACGTGTCCAGCCCATCTCAATCTAAGCAGCTTGATATGCGTTGAGATCCAGAGCTTTGGTACAACGTATACGTATATTACCCACACGTAAGAAAATTATAAGAATGTTTTTATACAATGTTAGGACTTTGAATGTGTCAGACATAGAGAGGATATAGACATGGATGTACCTACCTACATATATGTGTTTGTAGTGTGTAGGTATAACAACGCAACGTGTACTTCCTAGTGATTGTAAAGGGGAGTGCCCCAGCCCAGCCCCAGCCGCAATGAAATCTGATGAACAGCGGCTCTACAGTTCGACCCATTTCATGTCCTCTAATTGATTCATGAGCTCCCCCCTCCCCTCTCCCCTCCCCCTACATCGTGTTACTGAATTATATTATGTCGACACGTACAATACTACTCGTTATATTCTTTCCTACAATTACACAATCCCATATATTGCAGCATCTGTGGAGACAACATACACACCATAATCAGTCTACAACATTGTATAATCATTTACTTGTTCTTCAGTATTTTTGTTGATTTTTTGTCCATACATGTAGCCTGGAACTATTATATTGTAGTTAGTATTGCCCCAGAACAGGCTTTCGCCTAGTGGGGCAAAAAATCCAATAATCGCGTTTCTTACTCATATTTTTTTACTTTGTTATATTGTGTGGATATTAAATAAATGAAATTAAAAAATGAAAGATATTATGTAAATAGGTACGTACCCGAGTAGTTACGTTCCGACAGATATACAGCGAAGGCTGGACTCCCCATTAATGAAGATTACATATTTTCTGTAGGTAATATGTTGTTCAATAGTAACATTAGTGTAAGTATGTGTAGTGTATGATATAGGTAGTAGCACTAGCGGATACAGGGGGGGGGGGGCTAGGGGGCTGAAGCCCCCTCCAAAACCATGAGTGGCAGTCCTTTATATACAACAAATCTAGGGGTTTCAGCCCCTTAGCCCCCCCCCCCCCAAAACGTTGAGTGACAGTACTTTTAACCATGTGACGACATTCAGCCCCCCCCAAAATTGAATCCTGGATCCGCCACTGGGTAGTAGGTACCTACCTGCCTATTGTTCCACCATCATATTAATATACTTATAGAGGTATATATACATATATAACTACATATTGTACCTGCAATGTTTACAGTTGGCTGAATTAGTTATTGAATCATCTTACAGTGTAGTGTGCTCCAGGTTCCTGTTCACAGCACCATGAAATAATACTAAATACCTACCATATGTACTGTTGGTGATAGTCACCAACACACACAAGGGTTTTTTCAGAAAATTAAAACGCATATTTAAAGACAAGTTTATTTATTATTTTTCACAATATTATTTGAATAGCTATTTTCAAAGAGGAATTTGTTTACAATATTATTTGAATAGTTATTTTAAAGAGAAGTTTTATATTATTTTTACTCGCGCCCGGCGATCTATAGGAACAGGTGAATTCAGGAAGGATCAGAAAGGAATTTATCCCGACCAAATCTACGTCTCCAGGCTGAGCCCATACATTTTGACTGGTCAGAAACAAAAATATCGCCAGATTGTATCTGAACTATTCAAAGGAAGGAGAGGAGGCTTGGGAAGGAGTGCTTCGCTGTCAGTACTACTACCGCCTTTACGTGCCAGTCACTAACCATAATACCAATGGCTCCGTGTAGGCCAGCGGGAGAACTTCGAGCTTAGCAGGACTGGGGCCGGAGCCCCAAAAGGAAGGGTGCCAGACAATTCTCACAGCTAACCTATATCATATTTGGCACCATCGTTCGTGTGCGAGATGAATAGTCTACTAGAGACATCTATGACATTTCTACAAAAGCACTAATCTTTTATAAATTTTTCAACAGAGTTACTTACAAATATTTTTATACTACAACTAATACAGTACTTAATTACTTAAATTAATTACTTAATTAAATACAATGAATATATAATAATAATAAGGGTGGGTTCTTCATCGCGTTGGCAACATACCCCCTCTTGGCGCAGGAAAGCGGTTCTTCTGCGCCTGAATATGCAGTAGGCAATGCGATGACTCTGCTGGATCTACTCTTGGTTCCTACTTGGACGACTCTAACCCTTCCGTCTTCGTTTTGTATTGTAGAAGCAAAGGTGCTTGTAACTCTCGCTTGCTTTACATCTGAATATCTTTGGAATGTGAAGTCAGTTTGGATGACTCTTGCCATGCCAAGCAAGTACAATATTGAATTCTTGTACCAAGAATAGAGAATCTGTATTACATCATACAGTATACACAGCTGTTTTGACCATTGTACAGTGAGGATAACAATAGTTGACAATCCATCTATAAGTGTGTTGAATGTGAAGCGTCGTAACTTCTTAGCTCTCTTGTACTTGTACTCACTGTGATCTTGGTTTTCTATTATTTGATTGTATAATATCTTCTTCACGTATACTGACATTACATATTGATATTTCATCTTTGCTGTAACATACTGAAGTAAGTAATATGCAACCCTTAGAGGTAATGCACATGCAAACATATTCTGATTCAATTCTACAGATTTACTCTTATTATCACTATTGTGTTCATGTAACCCAACGTCATGATTTAAATTGCTTTCTATTGCTTGTATTCTTTGTAATGAGAATCCATACGAGCCGTTGATGTCGTATGAACTCGGCTTGGGAGGCATATCAACCTCGGACCTTCCAGGCTCATCGCTGGACCGGTCTGCATTGTAATGCTTTTCACATAGAATCTCCTCTTGTCCGGGAGACTGCTCGTAACTTTGTTCTTCCTTCTTTGTTTCCCCGAAGCTGCAAGCTCCTAAGAGAAGTTCTGAAGTATCGTCTGCACTCTGTAATCTTTCTTCTGTGACGCTGTTCTGCGCTGGGCTGTGGACCTGCATGCCAACACCTGTGGTAGACACCAGCGTCTCACCTTTTCCCAGAGAAGACTGAAGAGTTTCACTCGCACATATGGATGAACTGCTCTTGATACTGCTCTGCGCTGGACTGTGGACCTGCATGCCTACACCTGTGGTAGACACCAGCGTCTCACCTTTTCCCAGAGAAGACTGAAGAGTTCCACCCGAACATATGGATGAACTGCTCTGCGTCGGGTTGTGGACCTGCATGCCTACACTTGTGGTAGACACCAGCGTCTCACTTTTTCTCAGAGAAGACTGGAGAGTTCCATCCGCACATATGGATGAACTGCTCGCTCGGATCTCCTCCCTGTCTTGCGATAGTTGCCTCTTACTGGCTCTTGAAGACTTGACTTTGTTGAACCTTTGCTCAACCGATAAACTTTTGATAGTTTCACAATTTTGTAAGAACTGCGAATCGTCGCACATTGGACATTCACTTTGCTCAACAGGTGTGTCTACCTGTACTTTATCCTGCTTGTTCTCGTGGAATGTTATGTGTACTCGCATGTCATCATGCTGTTCAATCTCAGGTTTGATCCATGTGCATGCAATCACTTTACTTGCTTGTTCATAATTTTCTATTTCTTGGCTTTCATTTTGATCTTGTGATACAGCCGGTACTTGTTGATCGAAGTGGAGTAACCAGTGATGAGGTCTATCACATCCGTTTATGCCACAACTTTCCGCTCTGCAGCTGACGCAATTGTGTTTTCCTATTAAACATCTGAAACACACTTTAGTTTCTTTTGCCCACGTCCATCTTTGGTCTAGAGTTAAATTCTTTATCTTAAAACACTCGTCTATGTTGTGGCTTGTGTTTTCGCAATAACTGCACAACATATCTGCTTTTTCTGTAGTCACAACATTGTTCAAGTAACGGTTATTATTATTATTATTTGCAAAATGGTTATTGTTTCTAAAACTGTTATTATTTCTAAAACTGTTATTATTAACATAATTTTTTGACAATGTATCAGTTGGTCCGTAGCGTAGCAAACGATCTGCTTCACGATTCAGAAATTTAGAAACTTTTACTAAATTTGGTTCATTTATATCACTGTCAAATGCAAAATCAATCCATTTGGATATTAAAGTTACTGTTAATTTATCTAAAATATTATTAAAAAGTTCTGGGCTATGCAAATATCCCACATTCGAAAGTGATTTAAGTATTACAACACAGTTTTCTATTTTAGATGCAAACGTTATCAAGTCTTTAGTATTATCGCTGAGTTTGGGCAACTTTTTCACAATGTTCACTTGCTCAATCACGATGTATTCTGGGCGACCAAATCTTCGATCTAAGGTATTCAAAATATCTACTGGATCATTTGCGGCGTATAATAAGGCGTTTACTGCTTCTTTTGCTTCACCACGCAAACATATGCGAAGACGCGATATATTTTCTTGTTTTGTAAACGCGCAGAGTGTTGTAGATTCTTCGTACACTTTTTTAAAATGCAGCCATTCCAAACAATTACCATTAAAGAGTGGAAGTTCTTTAGACATTCTTGAAGTATTAGAAATTACGGTTTTTTGAATCGATTTTTGTATAGCATCTGCTAATTTATCGTAACTATTACTGTTATTACTGTCTGCACTTTTATTCATATCATTTTCTTCATTCAATGTATCTATTTCGTTCTTTGAGTTATCATTGATCCATTCTCTTACTCGTTGTCCTGATTGAGTGGTAACTGGTTCCTCATCACACTCAGAATCCGATATCATTTGAAGTTCTAGCTCTAATTGATCTTTTATAAGTTTTTCCTTGATTTCCGCGACTTTTTCCAATGCTTTTAACTGAGCCTCGATTTTTCTGTTGGAGGCACTCGTTTTTGAAGATCTTCTTGAAGTTGTTGTTTTCCCTGTACATGACGACGGTTTATTTGACGATAGATTCGTCAACATAAACTCCTTCGTGCTGTCTGCATCCACTTGATGCAGTTGTGTGGCCCCGGTTTTCCTTACACATGACGACGGTTTACTTGACGATAGCTTCGTCAACATAAACTCCTTCGTGCTGTCTGCATCCTCGTGATACAGTTGTGTGGACCCGCTTGGCATTTCTGGATCGTAACAAACTCCTTCTGTCATCTTCTCACTGTCTCCGTTAAGTGGAACCGTCTTCCTCTTGTTAGACTGACTTCGTGTTGTCGGCATTTTTACTGAACGTTTTACTTTATTATTATTAAAAGAAGACTCCTCATTTTACAGACATTTACATAACTCGCGTCATAGGTATTTTTACAAAACATTTCGTTTTGTTATTTAAAATAAACACTTAATATTTTACAGACACTTATTTTAATATTTTTTGCTTTACTCGTTACGTATTTTTAAACAACATTTCATTTTGTTATTAAACTGTTTTACTCGTTAGGTTTTTTTAAAATAAACAAACACTTTTATTTTAGCAAATTGTTTTTCAGATACACTTATTTGGCTTACGTAAGTCCATAATTATTTTTTAGATATCTTATTTTTCGATTTTGTTGTTAAAATAAACACTTTTTAGATTCATTTATCCGGCTCGAAGGACCAGCTTATGTTGGTGATAGTCACCAACACACACAAGGGTTTTTTCAGAAAATTAAAACGCATATTTAAAGACAAGTTTATTTATTATTTTTCACAATATTATTTGAATAGCTATTTTCAAAGAGGAATTTGTTTACAATATTATTTGAATAGTTATTTTAAAGAGAAGTTTTATATTATTTTTACTCGCGCCCGGCGATCTATAGGAACAGGTGAATTCAGGAAGGATCAGAAAGGAATTTATCCCGACCAAATCTACGTCTCCAGGCTGAGCCCATACATTTTGACTGGTCAGAAACAAAAATATCGCCAGATTGTATCTGAACTATTCAAAGGAAGGAGAGGAGGCTTGGGAAGGAGTGCTTCGCTGTCAGTACTACTACCGCCTTTACGTGCCAGTCACTAACCATAATATCAATGGCTCCGTGTAGGCCAGCGGGAGAACTTCGAGCTTAGCAGGACTGGGGCCGGAGCCCCAAAAGGAAGGGTGCCAGACAATTCTCACAGCTAACCTATATCATATTTGGCACCATCGTTCGTGTGCGAGATGAATAGTCTACTAGAGACATCTATGACATTTCTACAAAAGCACTAATCTTTTATAAATTTTTCAACAGAGTTACTTACAAATATTTTTATACTACAACTAATACAGTACTTAATTACTTAAATTAATTACTTAATTAAATACAATGAATATATAATAATAATAAGGGTGGGTTCTTCATCGCGTTGGCAACATGTACTATACTAACTAACTATACCTAATGTTCACAAACAATACTATATATAGGTATCTACAGTACATCTCTGCCTTTCCTAAGGCAAAACACCCGATTACACGGCCACATTCGTTACTACTACGTATAGTTAGATACACCAGTACTGAAACTTTCTAAAGGTTTCTCACCCGAAACACGCAGATAAAATGCACACTAAAAACGCCCTTATGTATATCGCCACAAGGGTCATTTTCCATAAACATTTTATCTGCGTGTTTTGGGTGAGAAAGCTTACAAAGTACCCCCCCTGGCCTAGCTAGAGAGGTCTAGTCCATACCCCCCCCCCCCCCCCTCCTCTCTCTAATATAGAATGAACTGAGGGAATGAAGAAGCTCTTTAGTCTCCATATGTTCTCTAACTAAAGTAACATTGAAGAGGATATTATCACCTAACCTAACATTGTTAATTATTATTGGTAATAGTTGGTAGGCACCTACTACTTATTTATTTAATAAATCCAGGACTTGAATTAAGGTCTATAGGCCTATAGGTACAGTCTGTTAAAGAAGAGTTGGTCTCATATTAAATTGGAACTACAATTTTATTTGCTGGCAATGAGGAATTCTATTGAAATTATACAAGTGTTGCCATTATGGCTGGTATAAAAAGCTACATGTGGCGCCCTCATTGAAAACCAACTATTTTTTGACAGATTGTACCTACGTATCTTCTTCTGCATATGGGGGAACCCCATGGGAACCCCACTCTATAACTCTGTGGTGTTGAAATATCATATGCACGCAACATACTCGTACCTATACACACTACTCCATACGTAGTAGGCGCATGAAATCGTAGTTTATATTGAAACAGACGGGGCATCAAAATAAAACGCTTTTAGATAACTTTAAATTTGTATTTTCATAAATTTAATATATAGCATCAATTCACACAGTGGCGGATTAAGTGTTGAGAGCGCCCCTAGGCAAGCACCTCATCGGCGCCCCTCTAGCGTCCATATTATATTATAAATTTTAACTAGCACTTATACGAGGGCGGATCATTAAGTACCCGTGTTAGGTATGAAGTTTTTTCCATTTTTTTTTTCTTTTTTTCAACGTCATCTTCTTTTAGGTCGATTCACTTATCCCAACACCTCTGCCATTTATTTAACCGCTCCAAAAACGCGATCTGCTAAACTCCTTAAAATAGACCTCTTTCTCGGGAAAAACCTCCTCTTTTGAGCTGATTTTTACCCCCCGAGCCATGTTTTCATATGGGTGACCGGAAAATTATTCGCAGAAAGCCAGGTTGGAAGAATATGATTGGTGCGGCAGCAATTCGCGGCGTATTTCATCCAACTTGGCCGCGACAGCCCCGAAGGAATGTGCTGGTGCATTATTGTGGTGGTAAAACACTTTTTTCTTAGTCAACTAGGGCCATATCTCCTTCAATTTTCCTTCAATTTCTCATCGAATCGCTCAAATAATTCACCGTAATACTGTCTCATGATCGTTCTGCCTTTTTGCAAAAATACCGTGATAATATTCCCTTCGAATCCCAAAAAAATCGTGGTGGTGGCCTTTCCGGCCGATCGGACCGTCTTTTCCTCCTTTGAAGGAGATTCACCCGGATTAATATACTTTTTTGCCCATTTCTTGGTCCCTGTCGTATAATTATATATCTAGATTTCATGAACGGTGACGCTTGACGTAAAAACTCCACCGAATCTCGCTTAAAAAGGTCCAGAAACCGCTTTGACTTTGACACCTGTATCCGCTTGTTGTTCAAAGAGAGCAATTGTGGCAGCCATCGGCCCGACACCTTTTGCATACTTAACTTGTTCTGAAAATATTAATTGCCGTTTCGTACAGCATGCCTATGGCCTCAGCTACTTCACACACTTTGGTTCGGCGATCAGCAAGAATCATCTCGTGGACATTTTCAAAGATTTCCTCGGTAACCTCTTCTGCCAGGCGACCTGGCCGCTCCTCATTAAAAACAGTTGCGCGACCCGTTTAAATTCGTTGAACCAAAATTGTATGTTTACAAAAGATGGTGAACGGTCTCCATAGACAGCATCAAACTTCACCTTTATTTCATCGCGTGTTTTTCGACCCAAAAATGAGGAGCCAAATTCGGATCAATTTTGTTATTTTTTAATTTTTTCGAGAAACACTCAACAGGGGTCATTAAACTGGCTGCCTAAAAATAACTAATTCACGAATCGGTCCGAAATTCTGTACGGTCAGGATGGTTCCACACGATAATAATATCATTTTCCCTCAGCACAGCCACATTTCTTCAAACACGGGTATTTATTGATCCACCCTCGTACATACTATAATAACTATTGCTGCGCCACACGGCTTAACCCATCGTGATGCCCTATCCCGTGGGAATTTTGGGATAAAATGTGTAAATCTGTGTCTCCACCAATCTACATACCAAGTTTCATTAAAATCAGTTTAGTAGTTTTTTTGCTCATGAAGAATCTTACTAACTTATATTATAAAATCATGCGATGTAGAAATAATCATGAAGGCGGAGCATGCTTCGGAAAATCTACATCTCTATAGAATTATATAATCTTTTATATTGTGTAAGTAGGTGCATATTTACTTACAAAACTATTTTTTTGTTTTTGTTTAAAAACTTCATCGCGCGGCTTGCGCGCCCCTTTGTAACCTCGCGCCCCTAGGCACGTGCCTACTTTGCCTTATGGATAATCCGCCACTGAATTCACATCTATATAACACATCTACTCTCAACAAATGCCATCCGCCATATTGTCAAGTGCCGCCATGACACCTCCACATCGTGTCTCCAATGGCAAGTCCAAAGGGCCGACACTACCCACAGTTTCGCACCCTTCACAATAATTTGAAACCTGCCTATAATAACTAATATTTTACTATAATTATATATATTGAAATACTGCGACAATGTAATTAGGCAGGTACCTCTGTTGCTATTAATAGGTAAGTATTTATGTTTTATATTATCTGGTGACAAGATAAAGATTATTATCTGATGTTCTGCAGTGTTATTCCTTTATATACATAGGTAAGTGTACGTACATATGTAAATACAATAATACTACTACACACCATTGTACATACATAATCTACATGAGATGACATAAACGGTATACATATATGACGCTTATCAGAAAGACAGACATATTATTATTACTACTATATACGGGTACCTGGTACCTAGTAGGTAGTATATAATAAGTATAGTATATAATAGTAGGTAGGTAGCTATTTTTTAATTACGACGCAAAACAGATATTTTGATACTTAATTAATCTGGTCTTGTAAATAAACCTAAGTACTTTCCTGCTTAGGTAGGTACCTACTACAGTAAGATAAGAGCTTTTGCTGGAAGATGATTTGTATTTTCCAAATTCAGAATCAGTATAGGTCACTTCATACTATGCATGGTCTCAGTTTATTATTTGTTAAATATAGAAATAAGCAAACAATCATAAGAATATAATATTACTATATTAGGCAGGCAGGTATATTGACTCAACTATAGACAACAAGATTTCAATTAGTTTACTTAGGGCTTCATTTAGCATATCTTAATATAAATATATGCAACTCACTATCTTATCAGTAGAGTAGAGTATAGAGACTATCAGTCATTATAATATGCAATATGCAAACTCATAATACGTGATTGCATATTAATCACACCTGTACTACACTATACAGTATACACCCATCCTAGCAATTAATAAGTAGACTCTGCAAGAACCTTGAGTGTTGCATCCTAGTGGCCTAGTCACATGGGACATGATTTAAATTCCTAACTATATTACTGACTACATGCAGTAGGTACTTAATATCTTACATGACATGGAGGTGGGAAGTGATACAGCAATTGACAAATCATATCCAGTGTGAATTTAACCTTCGACCTTACTACCAACTAATTGGATCATAAAAGTCTGATAAAAATCACATTAGGTATTTGTTACTTAGTCCCCATGTTGTCTGTTGTGAATATCTCTTATTAAAGGAAGCAAGCAATAATAACTCAATCAATATTATACAATACAAGTACCTACCTACCTAGATGTAAGTAGACTTTAACAACAACTCATTTGAACTAAATACTTGTGCATATTTCTAGTAGTTAAAGTTTGAGGAAAGGAGTTTAGCTAAGGAGATACTAGCTAACTAGTTACATCAGTAGATAGAAAAATGATACATAATCGTATTATCTTATTTCCATCAGACAAACTCATTAATGTTCCACTTGTGTTAAAACTTAAAATAACACTTTGTGCATATTCCATCTCACCTCATCAACCTTCTCCATAATGATGACATGACATAGTGTAATCAGTTGAGTTATATTGTAAGATAACAAGAGATAAAGAATAAGTGTTTGTTTACAAATTGTTATTATTCAAAGTTATTATGTTTTGTATTGTGTCTCCAGTTGTATCCGAGCCAAGCACCAAGATGGAGGTCACGTTAGTGTTGCTACTCCTTCTTGTTGTATTACTGAGTGTCCTGTACTTGAGGACTCAATCACGTTATGTATCTTACTGGGAGGACAAAGGAGTGCCAGTTCCAATCAAACCTAAACCATTGGTTGGTAATATGTTACAAGTCCTAATGAGGCAGAGGACAATGGGATACTTCCTCTATGAATTATACAACAAAACTAAATCTCTGCCATACGTAGGAATATATTCATTAATGGGGAGATCGATTGTAATAAATGATTTGGATTTAATCAGGACTGTGTTGACTAAAGACTTCCTCCATTTTACGGATCACAATCTCCCCATGGACAAGAAAAGAAATCCCATGATGCATAATTTATTCAGTTTGACAGGAGAGGCTTGGAAGAATATGAGAATAAAGTTAACACCGACATTCACTACGTCCAAAATCAAATATATGTTTAATACTGTGGCTGAGTGTAATGTGGAGATGTTGCAGTATGTAGACAAGATGCTAAATGAAGACAATAATGTAATTGATTTCAAAGAACTGTTTGCTACTTTGAATACAGATGTGATAGGCTCCTGTGCCTTTGGTATAGAATGCAATAGTTTTAAAGATCCAGATAATAAATTCAGGAGACTCGGAAAAGAAGCTCTTCAACTTTCCACTGTTCGGATAATTCTCCAGTTTATAATAATGTCTCTACCAAATTACTTAAGGAAACGTCTCACTTTAAGTAGAAGAGAACAATTTGATTTCTTCTATAAGTTAGTAGAGGAGACAATAAGATACAGGGAGGAGAAGGGAATAGTAAGGAATGACTTCATGCAACTCCTCATAGAGTTGAGACGAGATGGAACTCTGGATAAAGTGGGTGAGTCATGTAATGTAATGTGTTATGCAGACCCTGGGGCCTGGTGCCTGGTGCCACCACTGCATGCAGCTACAACTACATAATATAATAGAGACTAATAAGGAAGCTATTCCCCTTTGATTTTCAGATGAAGAAATGAAACAAAAGGATTCTACTCTCAGCATAATGGAGATTGCAGCTCAAGCGTTTGTTTTCTTTATTGCCGGCTTTGAGACTTCATCCACTGCAGCTAGCTTCACTCTGTACGAGTTAGCTCTCAATACGGATATCCAACATAAGGCGACAGAAGAGATTGATCATGTTCTGAAGAAACACGGGGGTAATATTACCTACGAAGCTCTGGGGGACATGTCATACCTCAGTATGGTTCTCGAGGGTAATTCCATTTCACAATCACATAATACTTCATATGTTAGTAGGTAAGTAGGTAGTTACCTTACAAAACAGGCGTCTAATAACTTTATCCCAAATCTACAAATGTCAGTTATTGCTACTTCATTATGTTACAATGAAACGTCACCCACAGATTTGTTTCACCTTCAGAATCATTAAGGAAACATCCACCTGGCGCAACCCTAACTCGAATTTGCACCAAGCAGTACAACATTCCAGGGACTGACATTACCATAGACAAGGAAACTGCTGTCTTTATATCGGTCCTGGGGATCCACAGAGATCCTAACATCTACCCGGATCCCATGAAGTTTGATCCTGAAAGATTTACACCTGAGAACAAAGCTTCCCGACATAACTTTACTTATATGCCATTTGGAGAAGGACCCAGGCAGTGTATTGGTAAGTGCTGCAGAACTTAACATAATAATATGTATGTAGGTACCTGCCTAGACTAGGCTAGGTAGGTGAACCACTGATGTGTGTGTGATACACTTAGGATGTTATAATGAATGACAATTGAACATTTAACAGGAAACAGATTTGGTTTGATGCAGTCCAAGTTGGCTCTGGCGTCCATTCTCTCCAAGTACCGTGTGGAGGTGTGTGAGGAGACACCAATACCAATGAAGTACGACATGAAGGCGCTCGTCCTGACAGCCAAGGGAGGAGTGAGACTCCGCGTGATACGGAGACACAATCAAATATAAACAATAAACTACCTACTTACACTCACATGAAGTTTATTTAATATTACGCATACTCGGGATTACGGGTGGTGAGACAGAGTGGCTTAACTATCACCGGGCAGATCCCTGTCCACCTTTATATCATGAAAATCCGTTAACTCTCATTAAAAATTAAACTGTTTCATCAGAAAATTTTCCAGCGACGCTACCTTTTTGATGCATTCAGTACTATTTTTACATCTTATAGAAAATAAATTAGTTTAGGCCACGACTTTCTTCGCTCAATTTCACAATAATTTTCCGCCCGCTGCGCTATATACAAGTTTTTCTTCCACATTTGTACTACAATAAAAAATAAGATATACTATGAGGTGATGTGAGGACATTATGTTAGCCTAGTTTCTCTGTATATTATATACTTAATACATTACATACAACTTACTCACGGGACAGTCTCTCCACAATGAAATAATAATGCAATATGACAATAAATATTCATTGATTATTAATCTACAGTATTACAGTGTACTAAGTATTTACATGACAGTGTGGAGTCATATGTCATCATCATCATCATCTGTGATGTTCTTATCAGTCTCCTTGATTTCATACGTCTTGATGTCCGTGATGTCCAGACCAGTAATCCTCATGACTGTCGCATTCTTCATCCCCAGCAGGTTGGCCCACCTCCTCCCTGCAAATACAATCAGTATGTTGAGGCTATACCATCATGGTTAGGATTGAGGGACACCTTAAAGTCCCGGTTACAAAAAGGGATTACACCGGGTTTTGTGCCTCGTGTCAAACAAAACTTTCGGGACACCTGAGAGTCCCGGTTTTCGAAATTTTCTATTATGCACACTTTTTAAGCATTTTCATAGAAAAGAAAGTTAGTACTTTTCGATATTTTTGCGATCATTTTGTAGTCATTACTATTTTTTGGTATTCATATTATACTATTCTTAAGGGGTTTTTTCTTACTCAGGGTCATCAGTTTTAGTCTTTAGCATCGTCCCGGTTTGACTTGCAAGAAATATGGCTACCCTAATCATGGTACATCCCAATAGTGGAGTTACCAGTAAAGTTAATTCGCTGAATAAGTAAAAGTAATGTGAAGTATGTTGCCTGGTGCTGGGACCTGGTTGTATGTAACAAGTAACAAGAACATTACCTGGTGGTTGTTTCTCGTCTATAGTATTATTTACATAGCTCTGGTGTTCCGCTTTATTTACAACAGTTTTGTAAACTACGTACAAAAATAAATTCATAGCACTGAATGCATAAACAGCACTCAAATTTTGCCTCCATTTCATCGCTACATCTGAGTCTATGGGTTGAAAATTGCGTCTTATTAATCGTCTAAGCCAGATTATAGGCATATTTATTTAAAAATAATTGTACTCCAACACTTGACCAATAAAATTATAACGGAGAAATAAAATTATAACCTATAAAACTATCTAGGCAAAGGCAAAATGTCAAAACAAAAGAAAAATCTATGGAAAGTGTTGCCATACTACTTATATTATTAACTTCACACATCTCGAAAATCTCTCCAATTTTATTAAAAAAACACTTGAGAGAACTTGGAAAATTAACAAATTAATATAGTTTTTACTTAATTCTCGTCACAAAGGCTTCTCTTTTTATTTATAACTATGATTTACTTTAGTATTAGGTAGGTACAGACCATTTCGCGTTAAAAGTCCCCTGGTGCAAACTTGGTTTAGTGTTGCTTGATGTGATAATAAGATATGGTTATATTTTTTCGCTACTTTAAAATTATATTTTAGAACTGTTGTTTAAAAAAAATTGCCAATTTTCGAATTATTAGAATAAACTGGCAACATTTTTTCTAACTTGTGATGGCGGTTTAAAAGGATTATCGGAGTATTTTTTTCTTTTTCCAACCCGCAAAACTTTCCTGCCTTGAAAATGATTTCTCTAGCGCCGCTTTGTAATATTTTCGGCATTGTAGGTTACTTGTAAAAGATACAATGTAAGAATATTGGGAACCTTTGACAGCTCTTACGACAAGATTCGACAATCAGGGCTACCAACAATACAATCTTAACTCCACTTGCAGGTAACGTCAGAACGGTGGTCAAGACGGATGGTACCATGGATCTATAATACTATTCTAGTAAACTGGATGGAGAACATAGGTGTTTGTCTATACATTCTGTATGATTCTGGGGAAAATGGCCAGTTAGGCAAAAGAAGCAAAATGGAGGATTTTCCATACTAAACGGGCTATAGGAAACTGCGGTTTTCACATGGATTTTTGATTTTCACTGTTTATATTTTAACCGAAAATGAATTATGGACATCATATTGTCATAATTAAAGGATCAAGGGATGTAAAAAGTCCATTAATCAGAATTTATGAGCAATTTTATAACACAGGAAACGGCACACGATGGAAGTAAATTAAATTACTTTTATTTATTTTTCTTATTCTTTTTTCAGATTTCCCTTTAAGAATTAAACCTTTTGCATAATTTAAGAAAAAAAAATTGTGAAAAAATGAGTTTTCAGTAGTTGCCTATCACTAATTATGATATTGAATATCACGGATGTGAAGACGTTTTAAATATATCATTTATTATGTAGGAATTTATTTTTTCATATTTTTTGTTATTTAAAGCTAATGTGTATGTATTTATGAATTTTTGTGCAATGTTTGATTTATGTTGTAATTAATGACAATAAAATAAAAGTTATTTAATTTACTTCCATCGTACGCTGTTTCCTCTGTTAAAAAAATTGCTTATAAATCCTGATTAACGGACTATTTACATCCCTTGGTCCTATAATTATGTCAATATGATGTCTATAATTCATTTTCAGTTAAAATATAAACAGTGAAAACCAAAAATCCATGTGAAAACCGCAGTTTCCTATAGCCCGTTTAGTATGGAAAATCCTCCATTTTGCTTCTTTTGCCTAACTGGCCATTTCCCCTAGAACCGCAATAGTCGGCCAAGAGATGAATCCAGTTTACTAGAAGTATTATACATCCATGGATGGTACGGACAATAAGTACATATTTTTCGTTTTGATATTTCGTTTTCCCATGTTTTCCATTGTCATTGTGTTCTGTTATCTCTATGATTCATCGTTGTGTTATGTGTTTTTCTATGGTCTATAAAAGTTGAAAGGCATGGCGTGATGTTCCCAATAATTATCGAATTTCTAGTGTATTTTGCGTTAATATCACCTGATTTTATGAAATTAATGTTTGTTTTCGACAAAAATTTTGTTTTTAATCCATGTCTTCACGATGGAATGCGGGTAAGTGCTGAACAAGGCCTAAATTACATGTAATTAATTGCTGTCAAAAGTAACAGTACATAAGTAGTTATGTTGAAGTGTAACTTTCATTGTTCTCATTTTAGAAGTTCCTCGAAAGAACAATGTGATGTGACGGAGGACGAACACAGTCGCTGTATAATTCACATCGATATAGATTGCTTCTACGCGCAGGTGGAGATGATAAGGAACCCAGAACTGAGAAGTCAACCCTTAGGCATCCAACAAAAGAATATCGTAGTGACCAGCAACTACTTAGCGAGGGCGCGGGGAGTGGGGAAGTGTGTTCCTGTAGTGGAGGCGCTGCGGGCGTGTCCCGAGTTGGTGTTAGTGCGCGGGGAGGACCTCCAGCACTACAGGAAGATGTCTCAGGAAGTGCACAACATCCTGAAGACCTGGGGGGGCACTGTGGAGAGACTAGGACTGGATGAGAACTTTATAGATGTCACGGGACTGGTGGGGAGTATGGCAGACACCCAGGAGGTACGAGGACACCTGTGGAGCCAAGGGGAAGAAGTTTGCAACTGTAGTAGTATGGCTAACCTAAGCAAAGCATCTCAAATAGCTGAGGAAATGCGCATCAGACTAAAGGAGCAGCTGGGGATCACAACATGTGCGGGAGTAGCTCACAATAAACTCCTGGCTAAGTTGGCCACAACGTTGCATCGTCCCGACCAACAGACTACAGTCCCACCCTGGTCCGGACGCGCTCTGCTCGCCTCTCTGCCTTCCCCGCGTCACATCCCAGGTGTGGGAGCTAAGACGGCTGAGACCCTGGGCTCCCTAGGGCTCCACACAGTTACACAATTACAGGAGTGTCCCGCCACAGTGTTGAGGAACACATTCAGTGACGATGTTGCCAGTAAGCTAAAGAGTTTAAGTGTGGGGGCTGATAGAACAGAAGTGAAGGCCAGTGGGAGGGCGGCCAGCCTGGGGCTGGAGGAGAGCTTCAAGGTGGTGAGTGTAGAGAGTGAAGTGAGGGAGAGATTCTTGGCTCTGCTGCGTCGCCTGGTGGCCCTCCTGAGTGGGGAGGGGGGCGGCAGGAGGCCCGGGGGGTTGCGTCTCACCCTGAGACACCACGCCCCTCCTCGCACTCCGTGTAGAACCACTCGCCATCTCTCCCTGCCCCCTTCTTTATTCCGTTGGGAAGAAGGAGTGTTCCGCGTGTCTGAAGAGGCGACTAACAAGATGATGGAACTCATAATGAGATTATTCCGCAAGCTGGTGGACCTCAACAAGCCCTTCCATCTCACCCTCATAGGATTAGCCTTCACCAAGTTCCACAACATAGCGGCGGGCAAAAGCTCCATAGCGGGTTACCTCATGAATAATGACGTGTCCGTGCAAGCCATCATGGATTTGGAGAACGATGCCGAGTGGAGCAATTCTTCTATGGAGTGCTCCCTGGAGGAGGGGGGGCACAGCTCGCCCGCAGAGGGGGGCGTGGAGCCCTCCCCCAAGAAGCTGTGTGTGGGGGAGCTGCGCCTGGCACACCTGCGCCTCTCGCCCCCCCCTCCCTCGCCACCCCCACACGTGGACCGTGCCGTGTTTGAGGAGCTGCCCCCTGACGTCCAGCAGGAGCTGCGGGCATCCTGGGCATGTGCGGCGGCCCCCCCTCGCCCCCCCTCACTATGCCTGGAGTCTCCCCTCACTGCAAAGAACAAGAGTAATCCAATCACCAGATATTTCATTCCAAACAAACAATGATCCTCCACTAGACATAAGACTAGGTAAGGTAGTTAGTATGTTACTGTGTGTGGAGGGGAGGTGTTATATTACTTGTATAGAGTAGTAATGAGATGCTGTACTCCAGTAAGAGAACTTGTTACACATCAACAATTGTTCTGTGATTATTTCTTTTCAAATATAATTCAACTCTCCATGTGGGTAGGTACCTACTGTCCTGAGATTATCAGAATGTCCCTATGATCGTAGGTATACAGGAGTCAGGACATTATGTTATGTAAGCTAAGATAAAGTATTAGTATACTCTGTATATATTGTTATGTTTCTCTGACATGAAATGACAATGTAAAGTACAAATGATGAAATGTCTGTATTGTCTTATGATTGTATATTGCCTACACCTGCCTGGGCTACTCCAGTGGCACGCCTCATGTACCTACAGTACCTACTCTTAGTAAAGAATACTTTATTTTATGAAATTATATTTTGAGATAATATTTACTTACTATATTGAACTATTGCTTAGAGGCAGATATAATACAGCCTATGTGTTGTTGCTTCTGCTCTGCTGTGTTGTACAAAGGAATAACAAAAAGATAGAATTTATATATTTTTTTCAAAATTCTTCCAATATGGGTGAATAAAATATGTAGTACTGCTGTCCATAAGTGTTTGTTATTCACTGTGTAGTGCTAATGTACCCACCACACACCACACTATATTTCATTATACATACTTACATAATATTGTTATATGACAAAAGATATATTTCTCTCTAATGTTTGTATTGCATACAGTTAGGCCACTGCACTATGTATGTTAGATGTATATTATGTATTAAGATTATGACAATTAATCAAGAATTGTTTTATATAATAAATAATCTTCTATTTTTTTATCCATTTTAATTTATTTTTCTTAATAGTAATTAATAAATGTAATATTTTTTATAGACTTTCATTTGTGATGAAAACATGTTGAACAAATAGTATGGCATCTTACAATATAGTAATGTGTTTGTAAATATTTAGTTGTTGTAAGTTTATATAAATATGTATTGTGTTATATTCATGTGTGTGTGTTCTGCCAAAACGTTTTAATGCAATGACTGGGGCTCGGTTGCTCGAAACACAATAGGAACAGTAGAATACCATTACTGTTACTGACTAGTGAATGTATTAAATGGGTTACTCCAAAGCACCGATGCGTAAAAAAAAGCTAACAATATTAACACGCACAGACATTTTGTTTGCCGTTTCGCTTTTTGTTACGCGCGCAATCAAAATGGCAATATCAGGTAAGAGAGAACGCATCTACTAGTATAGTGCGTCAGTACACCTCGGTACATTAAGTTTACTGAACCTGGGGGGTAAACGGATAGAAAGAAATCTTACGATAGCATTTTGTTTTGGGGCAACGATTTCTGTGTCCTTACCATTGCCAACCAACAATACTATTCGTCGAGCAACCGGGCCTTAGAGCTGCATTCATCTTATTACACACTGGGCACCTTCATAATGAAATTAATTGAAAAAAGCAATCTGTTTAGTGATTCCTGGAGTGCATCTTGTATCAGGTGAACGTCTGTTGTAAGTTCTCACTGTGGGAGTGTGTAGTGTGGGACTTACAGGCAGCAAGCACAACCACATAATACTTGATGTATACTAAACTACAATTAGGTTATACTATGTAGTTGTACAGTGCAGACTGGATTATATATGGATGCCAAGTGGACACATCAGTGTAGGAGGCAGGAGGCGGGCAAACACTAACCGGGAGGAACTCCTTATTAAATCATCTTCTGTTCAACCTGAGCGAGCTCCTTGTCAGTTGACTCCAAAACATTTGTCTAGCATTATATGAGATGTACCATGCAGTGTGTAATATAATCCAGTCTGTATGTAGTGCTAGTGATGTCTCCAGCTAGTGTATGTATGATGTCAGGCTGACTTGTCTGTGATGGAAGCAATGGTGGTGTGGCGTATACAGGGTGGTTGGTTGTATTGTATGTGCTAAATATAAATATGTATTATGATTAGTGTTGTATTGTGTTGGTACCTACCTAACATGTTATATTATATTATATGATCATCCAAATATATTTTTGTCAGTTTTTTTACAAATGTTTTGTCTTATTTCCAACTCCTCAGCGGTCAGTAGTGAGACCCCCCCCCCATGCTGCACTGAAAGGAACGGGGAATATAAGGCGTACTAAGTAACACAGCTGAGGCTAAGATGTTTTCTTCTGTAATGTAACTCATTGTTATTTCATATATAAACTGCAATAAAACGTCCAAATAAGAATGTACATAGTTTGTATGTAAGTTTATTTAAAAGCACTTCAGACAATAAGTCTGTAACAGTCTTATACAAATCTCTGTAACATTATAACATATATATCCCTTTACAGTCATTATAATATAATAGTAATACTATATAGTAACAGTATAATATAATAGAACTGAGTCGGGATATATAACAATAGATACCTCCACACTCCATACTAAGCATAGGAATGCAATACAAGTGTATAACATGTACAATTACTTCAGGTAAACACAGAAACACTCACTTTATATACTAACTCAACCACACATGACTGGTGTTATCAACTTTTTGAGAAATCTTAATTCTGTGGATTTAAAATTATATAAATTTAACGTTAGACTCTCTCAATAAAAAATATAGCGTATTTATAAAACATTAAAATAGACTTTAACAGAAAACAGACCATTCAACATTATAACTAACTAATGCATAATACGTAGAACTACATAATAATATGGTGTAACAAAATAAAACCTTAAAAACCCTACAATACTATAGTCTCATTCTCTTTGGTCAGTTATAATATAAGTCACATTGTACATATATTGATCCGGCCTGTATACTTCCAATTCCTTATAATATAATATGGTGTTCTTATAAAGGTTCTATGGCACTGTATACAATAATATATAATCACATGGAAGCCCTGGTACATGCTGCAGGGTAGGAAATATTCATTAATGGAATGTATATATTTATTTAGTCAAGGCAACTGTCTCATCATTGGAATGTAACCCTATGTATTATACCCTATCCCCACAAGCAATGCCTTGTGCAATGTTCAATAAGATTCACACCATTTGATATAGCGGCAACTCATTACACAATGATTCTATTCATGATACAACTCTATACTACCTATCTCCTACTTGTCCTTCCATCTCTCCATCCTTATACCTAACATAATACTATCCTATATCAGCTCTATATTCCCTAAGTATAAATGATATTTCTTGTAGAATATACACTAACACTTTGGCATCTATATTATTATATTACTTACTAGTATACTATATATAATACTACAGTCGATGAAGCAATTTTGCCAACATTAAATCAGGTAGTCGTGAATTTTTGGTATGTTATGTAGGACAATGAGGTAGTTAAGAATCCAAATTTGCACAATTTTTCTCCCTCCGCCCCCTTCACAACCTTGAAAAAACCTTAAAAAATCGCCACTTTTTATATATTATGCACTATAACTTAGTTATTTCGCGTTTTAGGTCATAATGAGTTATTTTCTAATTTGTACATTATAAAATTTCCTACAACTTTTGTTTTCAAAATTGGTCAAAATTCTGTATTTTTTTCAATTTTGAGTTTTTAGCCACTATACATCACAATATCTTCGTTATGGCTTATTTTAGCCAGAAAATTTTCTTTTCATCCTATAGAGAATTCAATTAGCTACAAAACGCGTATAGCATTATCGATATTGTGCTTAAAACAAAGACGAAGAGATAGATTTAGAAAAAAACAAAATAGTGTTTTTTATGATTTCCTATACATTTTCTAATTTCACATACCGTTCGAAAATGTATGAAGAAAAGTTGACTTAATTAAATATACATTTAATTATATCGATTGGTCTTACAATTTATGATACATATTTTACCTTGTTGGAATCAGCAAATATTTCGGAAAATTTTAGGATAATTATTATTCAAAATATATAGTGAAATATTTAGATTAGATATGTTCTAACAATTGAAAAAAATTTTCTGAGAAAATTTAATTCGCAAATAATCGTCATAATTCCTTCAAATAGAAAACCATGCCTTAAAATGTTTATAGATTGAGTACCTATATCCTTAAGGAACCCACCTGATAAAAAATATAATTAAAATTGCTTTAGGGTTTTACTCAGTCGAACGAAAATTAAAAGATAGTCCAATTCATCGACAATAATGAAATGAGCTTTTTTAACACCCTGTATCGTTTCCAGAATTCGACATAGGACACTCTGTGTATATTCTAATGATAGATATTTGAATGTATTTTCGTCTAATAATCACATGATTTCAATTTAGGTTTAGGCTGAATGATACACTGTGATAAACAAATTTCCTAAAATTTACTCCACTTTATAGGTTTTGAAATACAGTGAAAAAACCTGAATATTTTTTTTAATTTATTTTCTTCAGCAGAACTCAGTAGAGATGTGGGTACTTAGTTTTAATACATTTTAATAGAAAATGTTTTTTTGTAAAAATTTTTTAAAAGTTTTTTAATAAAAATGTTTTGTAAAAAATAAAATTACAATGTTTCCCAAAATAATATTTTTCTGGAATTTTTGACAACTTTCGAAGACCTATAGCCAAAATATTTCACTATATTTTTTGTATCTTATTTATCTTAAAGACTTCCGTCATATTAGTAGATTCCAAAAATGTAAAACATTCCTCATAAAACTTATCAATAATGGACAAAATTAAACTAAAACTTAAAAAAGACAACTTTTTCCCATACATTTTCAAAAAGTATGTAAAATTCGAAAACGTGTGGAAAATCATAAAAATCACTATTTGTTTTTATTCTAAATCTGTCCCCACTCCGCTATTTTGAGCATAATATAAACTTTGATATACGCGTTTTGAAGTAAATTAAATACTCTATAAGATGTTATAAGAATTTTTGGGCTGAAGTTAACCATGACGGAGTTTTCGTGATGGTTCTTGGCTAAAAACTCAAAATTTTAAAAATACTGAATTTTGTCCAATTATTGAAGCTTTAAAGTTCGGTTGCTATTTATTTTAGAGCAAAAATTTGTGAAATGAAGTTATAGAAAATTTTATGGTGTACAAATCGGCAAATAACTTTTTTGACCTAAAACACGAAACAACGAAGTTATAGTGCATAACATACAAAAAGTGGCGGTTTTTTCAAGATGGTTAAGGGGGCAGAGGGAGGAAAATTGTGCAAATTTGGATTCTTAACTAATTTATTGTCCTACATGACATACCAAAAATTCACGGCTACCTGATTTAATGTTGGGTCTCCATACTAACGAATCTTAGATCTACTGGCCTATAAGTATAATGATTGTTTTGTACTAAGAACTGATTTGCTTTCACATTAACCCAGTGCAGTGTTATATATGTAGTATAGACATGCTTACTACTAGTAGACTATATGTATAATACTATAGTATGTAATATCACAATAACTCATCAGTCATCACATCCTGTAATATAAATCAACATACAATTAACATCAACACACATCAGATCAGAATAGTATTGCTATTTCAATATAAACCTCCGAGGTGAATTCTAAGTAAGATCTCTCAGGACATGCAGGTGATGCTGTGTGTGCTCTGACGTACAATCAGGTTGTATAGGGAGTGCACACATTACATTATTGCATTATTAGTGTTGTGCATAAAGTAGATAATATACGAGGGATAGAATTCATCATCATTAAACTTGACTTGCACGTGACCATTTGGCTTCTGACTTGTATCGTAACGTATTAGTTTCTCTTTATTATAATAAGGAGGTACAAGCATTGTGCTGCTCCCATCACAAGTGTTACACATCAGCACTCGAGCTGCAAACATTACTTTGGTTGGCTCCGGATCTTTACAATAATGACTGGCATATTTGGATATTGTAGAGAAATTAACTCCGTGTCCAAATTTCTTCTCATTATTGTAACATCTCCAATTGAAGTTATTGTAACAAATACTTTCTCCATTCACCTTAGAGGTTCCGTGAAATAACAATTTCTCTTTAACATTCTCCTCTCCATACACAATACTATATTCTTCCTTCTTTAACAAATACAAACTAAGAAGCCATTTATTAATCACTTTAACTAAATGAATCACTCGATAGTGTGACTGTGTGGTGGACATGAAATGCTTCACAACTTCCTGGAACTCCACACTGCCTGGTGGCAGCACTTGGTACTGTGTGTTATCATCCAGTGGCTGGTAAGTAAGATTGTTATTCAAGAAGACTCTGGTACTCAGTGGAGCCATGTACTGAAGTTGAGGTTTAGGATCGTGAAGTAATCTATGTGGATAACTCACGAGTGGAGTTGTGATGTATTCACTGTTTGGATTACGTTGTACACTGGAACAAGGAAACATAATAATCTAATACCTCCAGCATATAATGACCATACTCCATACAATATGAATACCAGACAACTTACAACTTAATGACTCCAGGCATCACAGGACATGCTGGAGGCCTCCACTCCTTGGCATGCCGCCCGTGTTGAGGCCCACAACCAATCTGCTTGAGAAAGGATCTAGGATCCTCTGAATTGTTATTGACTCGGGAATTTTTCTTATTTGGGGGACTCTTCACACTAGGTGTGACATTAACAACTGGGAGCGCAACATTACCCAAGGAAGGGGTAACATTATCTACAAGTGGGGCCTTGTTAATAGACGTAGGGGTAGCATTACCTACAAGAGGAACTTTGTTGTCAGAAGCTGGGGTAACATTACCAACAAGAGGAGCTTTGTTGTTAGAAGCTGGGGTAACATTACCTACAAGAGGAGCTTTGTTGCCAGAAGTTGGGGTAACATTACCTATAAGTGGGGCCTTGTTAATAGACGTAGGGTTAACATTACCTACAAAACGGGCTTTGTTATCAGAAGCTGGAGTAACACTACCTACAAGAGGAGCTTTCTTGTCAAAGACTGGGGTAACATTACCTACGAGTGGGGCCTTGTTAATAGACATAGGGGTAACATTACCTATGAGCGGGGCCTTGTTAATAGACGTAGGGGTAACATTACCTACGAGATGAGCTTTGTTGTCAGAAGCTGGGGTAACACTACCTACAAGAGGAGCTTTCTTGTCAGAGACTGGGGTAACATTACCTACCAGTGGGGCCTTGTTAATAGACGTAGGGGTAGCATTACCTACAAAACGGGCTTTGTTATCAGAAGCTGGAGTAACACTACCTACAAGAGGAGCTTTCTTGTCAAAGACTGGGGTAACATTACCTACGAGTGGGGCCTTGTTAATGGACGTAGGGGTAGCATTACCTACAAGAGGAACTTTGTTGTCAAAAGCTGGGGTAACATTACCTACAAGAGGAGCTTTGTTGTTAGAAGCTGGGGTAACATTACCTACAAGAGGAGCTTTGTTGTCAGAAGTTGGGGTAACATTACCTATAAGTGGGGCCTTGTTAATAGACGTAGGGGTAACATTACCTACAAGAGAAGCTTTGTTGTTAGAAGCTGGGGTAACATTATCTACAAGTGGGGCCTTGTTACAAGAAGCTGAGGTAACATTACCTACAAGAGGAGTGTTGTTAATAGAAGCAGGGGTAACATTATCTACAAGTGGGGCCTTGTTACAAGAAGCAGGGGTAACAATGATTTTGGGGATAACATTACCTACAAGAGAGGCTGCTTTAATTGTAGGGGTAATATTACCTATGAGAGGAGCTCTGTTAATAGAAGCAGGAGTAACATTACCCACAAGAGTTGTAGGGTGAATTGAAGAGGGAGTACTTGCAGGAATGGTAACATTGTTGTCATTTGATAAAACATCACCTAAATCTGAAGATGATACATCACTAGTTACAGTTATAATAGGAACTACATTAATATTTATGTGACAAGAAAGTATTGGAGAGACTGAGGGATCATGAGACTCTGTAACTCCACTGGGTTGTGTGATCTGCACTTGGCTTCCACTTCCATTGGCCCCAGAGAGATCTCGGCACAGCTTCTTGGAAACACTTGTACCAAAGTAGTCAGGACATTTCCTCTTTCCTCTGGAGCAGTTCTCCGCAGTCTGTAGGGAAGTGTGTGAAGTGATGCTGGTTGTTTCAGTTTCTATAGAACAAATGGATTCTCTTTGTATTTCACTCACGTAGTCGGGTGTTCTGGAATCAAAGGGCAGAAGGAATCACACACAATGGCTCCCATGCAAGAAGGAAGGAACACAGGTAATCAAATAGCAGGATTGTTCAGGGTTGCATAACAAAAAATATAATTTAGAATATGAAATTTACAAAATTGCAGATTTTTACTAAGATCATATTTGGATATTCTGGTCAATTATGATTTGGTCTATCACCTCCTATAGCATGGATTACAAGGTAGTCTTACAGTCAACTAAACTGATAATTTAACAATAGGTACTAGGTAGTTGTACTAAATTTGTAGTTAATAGAAATGGACATAACAAATACCTCTAGAATACTCTAGATATCAGATGTGTGCTTACAAACCAAAACCATTCCTCTAGATTACATAAGGGCATAACAAGCAGGTAGGTACCTCTGAGTAATGGATGAATCCAGGCTCTTGTCTTCTGAAGAACAACAACAACCCATCTTGTCTGGGATGTGGGGCCGGGGCCAGGGTAGGGGAGGTACTGTCACTGTGGGGGGAGATTATAACACTGATGTGATATGTTATGATTATTCTTCAGGGGAAGAATCATTTACACAATGTATGCTATTCTTCATATCGCGGATGACCCAATGTCCCAGCCATGTGAAGTTGTAGTCTGCGGATGGCAGTTATTTTATTACCTATTCAAATACATGAACACTTGTGTACCACGCTGCGTGCAAATTGTAATATTGGCGCCTACAATGCATATAAACATAATATAACACATCGTTATTCTTATTAGATACTATACCGAATTACTAACTGTAAGATATTATTATAATAAACTACCTACCTAATAATGAAGCCACTACCATTTCATCTATTTTAATATAGTGCAACTATAGTTCAAAATGATTGTCGTAAAAATGCATTATGATTCGTCCAGTGTGGACATGGTGTGGACAGATATTTAACATTAACATTATATTGTTCTTTGGTGTAAAATGATAACAAACATATATAAGGGAATATAATCAAGTCAATAAAGTAACTAGGTAACTACACTATGTACACTTCCAGCACCAAAAGACTTGAGACACAGCCGCCATACAGCCGCGAAAAGAAAGCCCCCAAACTAACTATTAAAAAAATGGTTCAAACCGAACTTCAACAATTTTCAAAACAACAACAGCCATTTTTAATTTTTTGTTCAGCCCAAAGTTCAGCCGAAGCCTGCGATAGTAGAGTACAAGCCTACATCCTCAAGTTCCATCACCGCCACGAGTGGTGACGTCACCTTGTATCGGTGACGTCACCTTGTATCGGTGACAAACAGTTTGTCTCGGTGACAAACACATGAACTACGGAATATTTTTTCCCATACAATTTAGATGGCGTAATCATCGTCAAATGTCAGTTGGGCCCGGCCTCCATAAACAATATGGCGGCGGCCTCGGTTCAGCTATTCAGCTTCTTTCAGCTTGGCTTCAGCCTTCAGCCAGGGTTGCTGTATTTCGTTGGGGTTGCTATTGTAAATATTGCATTTGCATACTTGCATTTTTTTTATCGTTCAAAAAATATATATAATCGATAGTTCTACTCAGGTACGTTCATCTTTGAACTCCGAAACGGGAATAATTTCGCTACAATGAGTGCGAACGAGATAGCAATATTATTTTATTAACAACAAAAAGAGACAGAAAAATTATCACTCTCTCTTCAATTCACAGAATTGTCAAATAATGACATTTTCACATTTTTTCGTGGTGGTGATGGAAATTCGAGGATGTTGGCTTGTACTCTACTATCGCAGGCTTCGGTATGGAGGAATTGGGGAAAGTGACGTCACAATATGGCGGCCAGTCAAAAACCTGTTTTTGCGCTAGAATCGAATATGAGACTTTATTTTATAAATATATATCCACAAAGACAGAGAATTAAAATCTCAAATTTTCGGAAAACCTTAATTTATAGTTAATGTACCGAAAACCAAAATAATAAAAAAAACATGCAAGGACCCTATTTAAAATGAAGTCCACCATCCAAACGAGACCAAGTGAAGTTAGGTAGGTAAATCGGTCGCAAGCCGCAATATTATTAATAAAAATAAATAAAAAAGGCTGAGGAAAAGTCAATCTGGATGAAGGAAACTAGAATATTCTGTACCCGGTACCTACGTACCGTACTGATACCTACAAGAAGATGCTAGATGGTCACCCAGCATGATTTTGCAATGGCGTCTCTGGACGAAAAGTAGAAGTGTCGTCAGACCTCCTAAAAGGTGAGGACAATAGGACATATTAGTTCTGTTGCATGCATAGGTACTAGTCCAGCAAGTCGGAAGAACCTGGATGCGAAGGGGGAAAGACTGAGATGAGTGATGGAAGGGGCCCCATCAGTCCATCCAGCAGAGTGGAGGATGGCTAAAGAAGAAGAAGATTTATTACTGATATTTGCTGATATTATTCACACCACTTGCAAATAAAGCAGTGTTTTAAAATTGGTATTTCCAACGTTATTTTGGCCGTCAGTTATTTTGCCAAGATTCAACAAGACTACCAACAATATGATCATACAAATGTTACTTGCAGATAACTTCCGACTTGCCAAATTATAGTGAGTGAGATATTATTATCTATGAAATGTCAACATCAGCTGTCAGCAGCTGTCAGTTTGTCACGCATTTTTGTTGGGACACCTTACATACACTCGTTTATTTCACGGAGGATGGCGCCATTTTCAAATATGATACTGATAGTATTTTCGAGGTACTTACATTTTTATTTCTTACAGCATTAGGAACACACTTAAATGTTATGTTACAGTGTCCCCCGCATTATTTTTTTTACGAATCTCGAAATAAACCTAAATACATATTTGTACACTTCGTAATAAATAAGCTTGAAAAGCTTAATTGTTGTGGAGTAAGTCGCCATCGGGGATTGAACCCGCGCCTACTGGATCGAGTCGAGCGCTTTACCAACCTGGCTTCCGACCACCTCATTTGCGTTATTTTGTTTTTACATTGCAATAATGAACACATTATTGCAATGTAAAAACAAAATAACGCCGCTTATCTCTCTAAATACATAATACAATTGTTAACGAACTTCATAAATAGCTTTTATCATTAATTTCACTTCGATCGTAAACATAGCACTGTTTCGATTGTAAAAAGAAATTTAAATGATAGGTACCTAGTAACATTTTAAATAACAAATACATATCTTACTTTGCACTATTCAAGTAACCTGTACAAATGAGGTGGTCGGAAGCCAGGTTGGTAAAGCGCTCGACTCGATCCAGTAGGCGCGGGTTCAATCCCCGATGGCAACTTACTCCACAACAAAAGCTTTTCAAGCTTATTTATTACGAAGTGTACATATATGTATTTAGGTTTATTTCGAGATTCGTAAAAAAAATAATGCGGGAGACACTGTAACATAACATTTAAGTGTGTTCATAATGCTGTAAGAAATAAAAATGTAAGTACCTCGAAAATACTATCAGTATCATATTTGAAAATGGCGCCATCCTCCGTGAAATAAACGAGTGTATGTAAGGAGTCCCATTTTTGTTCGGCGAGAAAGTTTGGTCCACCTTTGATCGAAGTTTTATTAGTTTTTCCTTGAATTGTTGGAATGCGTTTAATTTATTACTCTATTACAACTTTATTACCGCATAGTGATTTTCCAGTAACACAACATTTTTAAGGTTAGTAAGAATCTAAATACCTGTGTGTTATTAAATTCTGATGTTTTCCTTAAAAGTTCAAACATAATTTCGACTGAATGGTTAAGTCTCTTACAAAATCATGTATAAATTAAAGACTTTATAATTATGTATGTTGATTTCACTGTGAGTATATAGTATATCATGCGTGTATATAATCGCTAAGTGTACCTAACAATGTGACAGAAGCAGTAGGTGTGTGTGAGTATAGGAAAGTCTAGTGATCTGTTCTCTCTGCTTACACTGCGAGGGATGTGGCGTAGGGGGGGGGGGGGGGGGGGTGTATAGGGCTGCTACCTTTCGGGTTTGAATGGTGCATATCCGGGATACGGGATAACAAAAAATTGTTTAAAAAAAACAACCTAACAAACCGAACACAACAATATTGCCGGCGAATTATTTGCTTTTTCCATAGTTCCTATGTCACTTTTTGGTATATCTATGGTTGGGGCTCCAATTGTACAATAGTACCGATTTTTCTTTTTAATTTCTGTAAAAATACGCTATATTCAGGATGCAGGAAAATGCTTATCTAAGCACACACACACACACACACACACAGCTTTATGACCTTAACTTGCAGCCTCAAGCATTATGGTTATGTTATCTGGTTACATATGTTACACTATGAATCACAACTAGGCTCATTTCCATTTCAAATAAAGCACATCTCTGACTCTGTATAATATTAAGTAGGAGATATGATCTAATGTGTTTTGTAGTACCTACCTACCTACTTATGTATGGATAGGTATGTATAGCACTTTACTTATTTTTTGTGCTATGAATTCATCTCAAAGGTTAGGTTAGATCCCTCCCTGCGTACTGTGCAGAGTACATGATTTGTTATTATTATTAGTGTTGCAACTAATACTGTACTCAGCCTCAAGCCGAATACCAAATATTTGGCCAAACTATTCGGCCTGATTAACGCACGTACGACTTTTGACACTCAAATCACATTATTCCAAGTATCGCACATCCTGCTCTCTGACTGGCCGGCTTAAACAAATCACCTAAAACATGCCAATATTTGACTGTTGAAAACTAATATTTATATCGGTAATTTAAATATTTAGTCTTTGATAAAGAATTAACAAAGATACATTATTTACATAATCAATCACATCACGAATATAAATTTAGCCAGATATGGTGTACCGCCTAAATTTGAGTGTTTTTACTATTTCTTTCTCCTGTCTGTAGGTATTTGGTATTTGGCCGAATACTGAATATTCATTACATTTCTAATAATTATATTATTGCTACATGTTTGCATTTGTTAATATTACCTCAGCCTGGCTTCATACAGACATACAACCCAAATGATTAACATTCCCTGACTGATTCCTAGTGCCTAGTACCTACCTATGTACATGTATAGTGGAGTGAATATTAGTTTCTATAAGATGAGTACTTCCCTTTTGTATTGTGGAATATGTCTGCTGCACTCTGTGGAGATTATATCTCACACTAGTCACTAGTGTTATCTCAGTGTCACCATCTCCATACATACATACATACATATATACTCGCACAGGTAGGTCCCACTACACTCCACACCACACCACTGAGTACACTCATACATATGTTACAGCAGACATGATGCAGACCTCTAGTGTACTATGCTGCCTACTGAGAGGACCGGGACTCTCCCTGCCACGGAGACTCCTCTCCACAGCCACGCCTCGGATGGATCCTATTCAGGTAATTGCCTACAACATATAGTACATATTGTATTATATTGTATACAGAGGCACACTGGAGTGATGGTGCATTGTGACATTGCAGGAGGCGGCCCTGGACCGAGAGAGATGTATCCTAGTGGATGAGCAGGACCAGGCGGTGGGAGCGGCCTCCAAGAGAGTGTGCCACCAGGTGGACAGTGACGGCACCCTCCCCCTCCACAGGGCATTCAGTGTCTTCCTCTTCAACCCTCGAGGGGAGATGCTGCTGCAGCGGAGGGCCAGGAAGAAGGTGACCTTCCCGGGGGTGTATACCAATGCCTGCTGCAGCCACCCGCTGTGGCTGGGGGACCAACAGGAGGACGTCATCACGGCTGCGCAGCGGAGGCTCACACACGAGCTGGGCATCCCCTCCCACCAGGTGCCTCCCCACCTCCCTGCCTGCATACTACATGTTGTTATGTACAATCCCCCCATATTACTTATCTCCCATATTAAATTCCAGATGACAGACAAGGACTTCACTCTGCTGACGCGAGTGCATTACTTCCACGCAGGAGACGGCAAGTGGGGAGAGCATGAGATGGATTACATGCTGTTCCTACAGAAGGACTTGTCCCTGGAGCCCAACAAGGATGAAGTGGATGAAATACTCTATGTACCAAAGAATCTTTTACACCAGTGAGTATATCTGCCTCCCTGCCTACCCTCCTAGTACACACATGAGTCCCTGCATACATAATATTATTGTTTTATAGAACTCTCTCCAAGTTGGACGCCCCCATCTCCCCGTGGTTCCGGTTGGTCCTGCAGCATCGCCTCATGTTCTGGTGGGACAATCTCCACCAACTCCACTTGTGTCAGGATAACTTCATACATAAGTTTACGTGACATGTTTACATACTGTGTATTGTGTGTATTTCATTATATGACAGGGAAGGGAAGGGAAGGGATATTGGTTATGGGACCTCAACATGTAGGTAGGTACCTTCTCTCTACTACATGCATATTATAATTCTTATTGCATATTGTTTATATTTTTATACTCCACGTTGCATCCACCCTGTATAGTGATCCTTTATACAGGGCGTCATGCAGGATGGCTTGAAGTTTTATTTAATAAATGTGTTAATTATTTGAAGAGTCTGTTTATTAGTCTCACAAACAATAAACAACAAACAATGAATAAGTGTGGAAGGATTGGCATCCACTGCGCTAGTGTATTGGTATATTACAAGGAGGGATGCTGAATAGCAGAGATTGGTAACAAAGGGAATGTATTTTCCTTATGAGGTGACAACCCCAGATTCTGTAGGTAATATAATATGCAGTGAATGCAGTACTGTGTGATTTATATTAGAGAATCTCTAGAGATAATGCTCTCCACAGTAGTGTGTGTGTGTGTGTGTGTAGGGGACATACAGATAGTAATGTATACCGAGAGATTATACTAACAAGACCTACATATTGTGTCTATCTATATAAAAATAAGTCAGTTATTTTGTAAGTGTTCGCGTAACTCCCGCATTTCATGATGGATTGCTGTGAAAATTCACAAAAACTTTCATACCGATTTGCTTTACGTTTTAACTTCGCCATTTTTGAAAAAAAAAACTTTAACTAGAAGGTACCATAATGATGAGGGGATCCAAGGGTCATGTGTGGTATCGTTTGAGAGGGCGATGAAAAAGGAATTCAGATCTTAAGTCATATTTTGTCTAGCTGAAGCCATCGAAAGCTAGAAATAACCATAGAGTTATGTAATTCTCTGTATTGTATGTAGATTGTATGTAATACAAGATGAATGTGCTTTCTTCTTATAATTTGTTAGTTATTAGATGGGATGCTGTGGTGTCATCCTCGGGATATAATGAAATAAAATTACTATTGAGAACTCATTAAGGCTTCATTGTAGAATGTAAATATGGACACATTATGGGACATTTTTTTAAGAAATTTGCCATTTATCATAAAAATTTCCAATGTTTTTCCCAAAAATCATGTCCATTAACAAAATGTTCACTACATTCTAAGGTAAAACCCACAAATAAAGACAGAGTTGGTACCTTCACAATTCACATTTATATTTACACTCCCTTCATCCCATATAACCTACGCTCGTAGCATTCCAGATAATGTGTGAAGGCCTATTGTTCTGTATAAGGAGAATATTATATGTGGATACATTGTATAATAGAATAAGGGAGGAGACATGGAAGTCATTGGGAATACACTGGACAAAGTAAAAGATTCAATATCTGTTCTCCTTTGTAATTAGGTAGGTACTATAAAGATAGGTTTATTTGTGTTGACAATGTATACACATACAATATAACACACACATACATACGAGTAGAATACAATATAAACAATAAGGCTGATAACAAGATTTGTTGTAGAGAAATCAGTTATCTTCTCAGTTAGAGACAGAGAGATCTCAGTGAAGTTATATTCACACTAGAGTTTAGTATTCACCTGCAAATAGTGTAGAGAGAGAGAGTCTCTCACATTATACAAGATGGCTCTCATAACAAGTTGGTGGCTGGCTGACTTCCTCCTGGTGGGAGTCACTGTGTTGGTGCTGGTGTACCTGTGGTTCCACAGGAGATACACGTACTGGCAGCAGAGGGGGGTGTACAGCCCCCCCACCACCTTCCCCGCAGGTAACATTAGTACCTTACTGAACAAGAGTGTCCACATAGGACAATGCTTCGAACAACTCTATTATGAAAACAAATCTAAACCCTTCTTCGGTATTTATATGATACACAAGTACGCTCTGGTGGTCAATGACCCGGAGTTAATCAAGACTATATTAGTGAAAGAATTCATCCACTTCACCGACCACGGCTTGGTTCATCATGAGGAGAGTGAGCCACTGGAGGGACATCTCTTTAATATAAATGGAAACAGATGGAGGAATATTAGAGTGAAGCTCGTGCCAGCTTTCACCTCGGGGAAAATGAAGAACATGTTTAATACATTAGTGGAGTTTGGTAAATCTCTACAGAATTATATACAACCTGTGGTAGAGGCTGGTGGCCTGGTGGACGTGAAGGATGCCCTGGCCAGGTACTCCACGGACATCATAGGGAGGTGTGTGTTTGGCTTGGAGTGTCACAGCTTGGAGCGCGGGAAGGAATCTAAGTTCAGGGAAGTGAGTGTAAGATCACAAACACTTCCATTCTTCAAGTCCCTCATTCAGACAATGTCCCTCATGGCTCCGTGGATCGTGGAGCGCCTCAGGGTGAGCATGTACCAGGAGGAGGTGAATGAATTCTTCGCCGAGGCGACCAGGGAGACTGTGAAGATGCGCAAACAACAAAACATGGAAAGAAATGACTATCTCCAGATCCTCATCAAACTCTGGGATGAGAGGAATGAACTGAACAAGGCGGGAAAACAATTTGGTGAGTAATACTATTACTATTATAAGCATTTACATCTAGCCTAACCTCACCTAGTCTAACATTGCAGTGAGCTCACTATAGGTAGTCTGTATAGGTACCTACTCAGCTCTAGACTAATGTTATATTGTGTTGTTTAGTTGAAGATGAAGATGGTACAATGACTCTTGGTGACTTGGCGGCACAGTTCTTTGTATTCTTTGTGGATGGAGTGGAGACATCATCTACGGCTGGTAGCTTCGCTATGTTTGAATTGGCTCGCAATCCTCACATCCAACAGAGACTGAGGAGAGAAATAGATGAGACCCTAGCAGCACACGGGGGCGAGCTGACCTATGAGGCTCTCTCTGATATGAAATATCTCCAGCAGGTGGTGGAAGGTAATGTAGTATAATACTCTGTTGTTATTGTATTGTATAATAAGGGAGGCCAATGCATGTTGTTGTCAAGTATTGTATGAATGTGTAAGATTGTGTTTAATCTATCCCTGTTGGTTGTGTGCCTCACTGGAGATAAGAAGGGTTGAGTTTGTTGTCACTTTCAGTAATACACCTCCACCTCCATAGCATGTCACACAGATACAGAATACATAATTTGTTACAGAATCCCTGCGGATGTACCCGCCCCTCCCCCTGGTGCTGAGGGTGTGCACTAAGGACTTCAGGATCCCCGACACGGATGTTGTGATTGAGAAGGGCACCTCCGTCATGATCCCCATCATGGGAATACAGCGAGACCCCGACATCTTCCCCCAACCCATGAAATTCAACCCTGACAGATTCTCAGCTGAGAACAAAGCCACCAGACATAAGTTCACTCATCTGCCATTTGGAGAGGGCCCTAGGATGTGCATGGGTGAGGCAGCTGCTTGTTTCCTACTCTCACCTCATCTCGCCTCATGGAATATATTTATATAATTAGTATATGAATGTTGATTGCAGGAACTCGCTTTGGAATGTTGATGGCTAGAATGGGACTAATTCACGTGGTGAGGAAGTATGAGATATCATTAGCCCAGCATGCGGAGCAAGTGAAGCCATTCTCCTACAAGACTAATGCCTTTATTCTCTCACCCCTCGAGGGCATCCACCTGCGACTCACTAGGAGGAGCTAACTCAACTCATCTTACTGTAAGATCACATACATATTATATGCAGGAGGATAATGGTATAACACTAAATAACTGCTGGGGTGTATGTAGAATATTATATTCATGTATATACAATTACATACCTACATGTTAGTAATTAGTAGATAATATAAAATATGTTTCATGTACCTACTATAATAATAAATCCTTAGAGGTATCTATATGTTATATTATGTATTAATAGAGCCATGTATCTCCACTCTGCAGTATACTATAAGGTGGTACTACTAATATCAGATGAGTCCAGCAGCCAGAGAGATCTCTTATTATCTGATGGGAGTCTCTAGTACAAGGTATGGTAGTTAGTATATTAAGTAGGTAATATTAAGTAAATATATGTCAATCACTTGGTAGTCCTGGGAGTTAACTTCAACCAAACTCCTCCTTCCGCTGAGAGAATGAAGGATCTGTTGTCATACTTCATTGGTATTGGTGTCTTCTCACACACATCCACACGGTACTTGGAGAGAATAGAAACCAAACCTAGCTTTGTCTGCATTAAGCCAAATCTACTGCCTGGAAATCAATACATATTGTATTACATTATAATATTACTTACTCAATATACTGAATGGAACTCATGTACAAGTTAATGGCAACTCTTTACTAAAGAGAATTATATTCAGATATTTATTTTATTTATTTATTCATAGATATGATTACTTCACAGTACACAGCTGATACAATATTCCTACAAGTAGTAATCATTAAACAATCACAATGTATGCAACATTCTATTTGTTACTTCATTGTGAACAATTTACTCATCTCAGGTTGTAATATTCTAGTATTGTCAACATTGTACTGGTGGGTAGGAGTAGGAACCCCTTTAGGATTGTATTGTACATTGTACAAGTATACTATGGGATGGCATTGCAGAGAGTTGAGTTGAGGGGAACAAGTTGTGAATGTCCCCACTGTGTGGTTGTACTGTCACAATTATTAATACTAACCGATGCATATCCTGGGTCCTTCCCCAAATGGCATATAAGCAAAGTGATGTCTGGCTGCCTTGTTCTCTGGCGTGAATCTCTCTGGGTCAAACTTCATGGGGTTAGGGTAGATGTCTGGGTCCCTCTGAATGCCCAGGATGGGAATCATCACGGGAGTGTCTTTCTCAATAGTGATGTCTGTCCCTGGGATGATGTAGTCTTTAGTGCAGATCCTGAACAACACAGGCAGAGGTGGATATTTCCTCAGCGTCTCTAGAATAATTACTTTATAGAGTACTTACTTAAGTAGTTAGGTGTAGCCATTAGACAATATGTGAGAGGACCTACCATCAATCACCATAGACAGATAACTCATCTCTCCCAAGGAGTCGTATGTGACGTCTCCTCCGTGTTTCTCCAATACTTCATCAATCTCCTTCCTCAGGATGTCCTGGATGTCTGGGTTGAGTGCCAACTCGTACAGAGCGAAGCTCGCCGTAGTGGAAGAAGTCTCAAAGCCAGCAATGAAGAAGACAAACACCTGAGCAGCAATCTGCATTGTGGTGAGGCGAGTTCCATCATCATGTTGTACTTCCTTATCTGGAACAGTAGGAGTGACAATACAATGTAATGAGTTAGTGGGTGAGGTGGGGTGGGGGCCTGTGTAAGGGAGACTAGTATAATATTCCCAGCACCAGATTAGGTTGTGTCAGTACCTGCACCTGTCCCTGCAGTCTCCTCATCATCCTCTCCATCAATGCAATTAGAATGTCGCAGTTGTATTAGAAGTTGTAGGAAATCATTTCTTTGTATTTTATTGTCTTCCCTGTGTTTAATTGTTTCCTCTACAACTTTATAGAAAAAGTTTTGTAGTTTGACACTAAATCTAGCTCTGAAGCGAGTCAATAATTTGGGTATAAAGAAATCAATTGTGTTGATGAGATTCTCTATGATGTCGGGTTCAAATATTCGTCTCCCCATCTTGAGGAATTCAGTATCTGGGTTTTTGAAACTATTGCAAGAAATACCGAAAGCGCAATTTCCAATAATATCCGTATTAAGTCTCGCTAACAATTGTTTGAAATTAATAACATCGTCGGAATTCTTTAAATAAGACATCATTTCCTTGGCACAATTATCCAATACCTCGAACATGTTTTTGATTTTAGTGGAAGTAAAGGTCGGTGTGAGTTTTACTCTCAGCTTCTTCCACTTCTCTCCCGTGAGATTAAACAAATGTCCAGCGATTGGTTCGAGTTCTTCGTCGTACAGGAATCCATGATCAGAGAAATGCACGAAATCCTTCACCATCATACTTCTAATCAACTCTAGATCATTCACTACTAGAGTAGGTCTGTGTAACATGAAGACTCCCGCGGTGTTGTTCCCCTTAGTTGCGGAGTATATGTGGGAGAAGAGTTCCCCGATGTGGCGCCGGTTGAGCACCACGTCCCCCATGTGGCCCAGGGGCACGGAAGCCTTGGGGCCCGGCACACCCTTGCACTCCCAGTAAGTGTATCTTCGACGGAACCAAACGTAGAGTCCGGCTACAGCCAGTGTAATGTACAGCAACACGTCCCACACAAGGGATGAGAATATGAGTGCCATGTGAGCGTGTAGTGGTGCCTGAGTATAAGACAAGTAATTGAAATGACTAAAGGTGATTCCTGTAAGTGACTTAGGTCCATACAAGTAGGTATACTGGTACCTACCTACATGTACAATCCTTTGGAAGAATCTTGATAAGATTGATACTACATGTGTTGTGTGGTGTGGTGTGGAGTATATAATCGTACAGTACTATGGGAGTGGATGGCGGCCCTCGGAGATGAAATGGAGTGAATTGTTAGGCACAAGTTGGCAATGGTTTCTGACTTAGTATTAGACACGACTATTACAATACATGAGTGTTGGCAGCTGTATGTGTATAGTGTGTAGAGTAGATATGATTCTTTATGTAGGATTTAGTTTGCAGATTTGTTGATAATAATCTTTTGTATTTCAAATGATGGCTGTTTATCATATGTCTCTCTAGTACCTGCCTATGTCTGCCTACTATATCCTAGCTTACATTAATTCATATTCCAGGCATACTACATATGTATTGTATATGTATAGATATAGAGGTACACGTAATTCAGTATGGAGGTATTGGTCTAATATAGTCAGTCAGTAGTCAGTATTGAATATTAAGTAAGTATAATATTATTGGTAGTAAATTTGTTATGAGGACAGGATGTATGGAGGCTAACTTCTCTATAAAGTTGTTGTTGTTATTCCTAAGTAGTATAGTATACCTAAAAGTAGTATAGTACATCACATCACTAGGAACCTACCTACCTACACTATCACTCTATACATAGTAGGTCTACTGGGTAGTATTGCAGACTGAGGGTTATAAGATAAAGGGAGGACACTAGATAGTGGTACTATGTATCTTACCTCCCCCCTCCTCCCCCTCCTCCTGCAGGCTGCTGGAGTGCTTCAGTTGTATGAGGAGCTGTAAGAAGTCATTCCTCACTATGTGATTCTCCTCCCTGTATTTGATGGTCTCCTCCACGATGTTACAAAAGAAGTCCTTCACCTCATTACCAATCACCCTCGCCCTCAACTTCTGGAAGAGTGGCACGTCTGGCACCAGGAAGTCTAGTATATTGAATAAGTCTTCCTTAAAGGTTGGCTTCAGCACTCTGGCTCCCATCTTACGGAACTCCGCGTTGGGATTTTTGAAACTGTTGCAAGACAAACCAAACGCACAACTCCCGATGACATCTGTATTCAGCTTGGCGTATATTTCCCTAATGTCCACTTGTATGTTACTCGTATTATTGAGGACTTCCTTCTTCAAGTATTGCATCATCTCATTAGCGCAGTCATTCACAATACTAAACATATTTCTCATTTTATTGGAGGTGAATGTTGGAGTTAATTTAGACCTGAGATTCTTCCATTTCTCTCCGGTGATATTAAACAGATGTCCCGCCAGAGGATCTATCTCTTCATTAAACTTTACTAACCCGTGATCGGAGAAGTGCACAAAGTCTTTAGTGAGAATATCTTTGATGAGAGAGATGTCATTCACTACTAGCGTTGGTCTGTGCAACATGAACAATCCAATGTATTTGTGTTTCTTCATATGGGGGTTAGTGTAGTAGTCGCAGAAGTTCAGTCCAATGTGATGATCTCCAAACACTACATTAGTGATGTGGCCAAAGGGGAAGCTGGCCTTAGGGGAGAACACACGGCGCCTCTCCCAGTAGGAGAACCTCCTGAGGAAGTACAAGTAGAGGCAGGCGCACAGGACCAGCAGCAGGAGGGCCACCTCCCCCCACCACCCCGTGCTAGGGAATATAAGAGACATGGCTCCCTCTCGTCTCCTCCAGCTATATATAGTGGCAGTGTACTAGTATAATTGTATTGTAATGTAAGGGAGACCTGTGTGCTGTAATATGGCAATGTAGGCTGTAGTATGTACACATAGATGATACTATATAGGTACCTACCCAGTTAGTTAGACTTATGTTTACTTGCTACATTAGTAGAGGTGCGAGTATATAATATATTACTATTTACAGTGTGATGTGTGTGTTAGTGTGTAGTGCCCCTATATGTATATGTACAGAGGTATGTATGTATTGTAAGGCTCCCTACCTGCCACTGCCTCATCGTCAGCAATAAAGCCTTCCTTCTTGAGCTGCATGAGGAGTTGCATGAAGTCATTCCTTACTATTCCCTTCTCCTCCCTGTATCTTATTGTCTCCTCCACAGTCTTATAGAAGAACTGATTCAATTCACTCCCCACAATACTAATACCAGACTTGGACATGAGCTTTGGCATGAAGAATACCATCATCTGAAGGATAGATCTTGCAAACCCCAAGTCAAATATCTTCCTTCCCATCTTCCTAAACACGGCGTCAGGGTTCTTGAAGCTGTTGCACTCTATTCCAAACGCACAGGAGCCAATGACGTCTGTATTGAACATCGCCAGGAGATCTTTCACGTCGTAGAGTCTCTGGGTGCTCTGCTCCGCCAGGTACACCTGCATCTCCCGGCTACACTGCTCCACTGTACTGAACATATATTTAATTTTGCTGGTGGTGAAAGTAGGAGATAGTTTGTTCCTCAAGTTCTTCCACTTCTCGCCGGTTAGATTAAACAAATGTGCAGACAGAGGTTCTACCTTCTCATCAAACTGGAAGCTGTGATCCGAGAAGTGAACGAAATCCTTGACAATAATATTTCTTATAAGTTCTAGATCATTCACAAGGAGAGTTCTTCTCAGGAGCATGAAGCAACCAACGTATGGGAGTTGCTTGGTGTCGCAGTACATGTCTGTGAATATATCTCCTAATGACTTCCTCAGTACTAAAGTCTGGCCAAGGTTCCCGACAAAGAAGGAAGGCTCCGGTCCTGTGATCCCCTTCTTCTTCCAGTAGTTATAGTTCCACTTGACCCACAGATACATAATCCCCAGTAGAGGGAGCAGGCACCACACCACGCTCCATAGGATCGTCATGTTCCCTGTATACTCGGAGTATATCTAGACACTAGACACTAGAGGGTGATGTATTGTATGAGACGTACAGTGGGTTGGGTAATATGGCTAGTATGTTAGAGTGCCTGATGAGTGATGGGCAGTGGGCAGATATTACACGGAACTATACATATATATATATACCTAGTGCCTACTTAGTACACTATATAGTATATACCTATACACTACACGTCATGATGATATACAATATGTATTGTAACTCTAAGTAAGTAATTATCTCAAGTATAATAGATTACTATACTTAAGATAATAAATTAAAATAGGTAGGTACCTACATAGTATCACCTAATGTACCCCTAGCACCCTACATAATATAAGCACAGCACAGTAGGCAGTAGGCATATTGTATATTGGCTTGTCACGTCTGCTCTGACCTCATCCCATGCATAATGCGCCTAAATAATATTGTACTAGTGCATATATAGTACATACACAGGAAAGTTCACAGTAGAGGATAGGTTTAAGGTTCTGTTGTTAAATAACTATTAGGTAGGTACATATATGATGTAATATTATAGGCAGGTACCTCTACATATACACCTATAGTTATACATACTATATGTGTTTATTATAGGCAGGTACCTCTACATATACACCTATAGTTATACATACTATATGTGTTTATTATAGGCAGGTACCTCTACATATACACCTATAGTTATACATACTATATGTGTTTAGAAGAGTTTGTTATATTATATCAGCAGGAGCCCAGGAGGAGGAGGAGGTAGTATATTCCTATAGAGAGTTGGCTCTGGCCTCTGGGTTGTACTCCATAGAGTAGAGTGGAGATGATATGAGAGCATGGGGACTGGGGAGGTCCTTGTGTATATTAGTATTTTAAAACATAAATTCATTGTGAATGAGGGAAATTTAGTTTCAAATTTCGCAATTATAAAATGATCAGAATCCATAAACCAATATGTGTAGGTAATATAATGGGTGGGTCTAGGTCAAAGACTAGGTATAATAAATAATATTATTATATAATGTCATAGGTCTAGGTATATAAGGTACACCCCCATATGAGTAAGTGAGTGTATAATGTAGGTACCGTATGATATTATGTAATGTGAGTACTACAGCCTGCACTATGTGTAGGTATATGATGTCAGATATGATACACTATATGCAGTACGCACTATACACACAGTAGTAAGTAACACCTCTTGTATTGTATTGTATGAACACTAAGCACTACACACAACACTACTCAGCAGATGTATAAACTGCAGACTGCGGAGTGTACAGTAGACTGGACCACACTTCACATAACATATGGCTGCTGTGTGTCCACTGCCGCTCCCTGTCAATAGTCCCATACTATACACACACACACACATCATATTAGATATACAGAGTGATTAGAGGATCTTACAATCTACAGGATGTAATAATACCAACAGTACTATCCTATCAGCCATCAGATATATAGTGTGCACTACACAGTACTGAACAGGGATATGTGGAGTGGAGTGTGAAGGGAGTTTTAGAAAGAAAATACATACAACTGAATTAATTAGTCATTATGTTAGGTTATAGGTAATGTATCAGGGCTGATGGCTGTACCTAACAATCAACAACACCAAGGTGCCTGGAGCCCCTGGAGGTTAGGAGATGCAGAGAGTAGAGGACATGAGATTGTCCCATCCCTTCCTACCTCCGTTACAATATCGGTGTCATAGTGTCCTGTAGTTCTTTCTTGTCTGAAACCTGCGCCTGCATTGGGTACCTACTACAGTACTACCTATCCGCAGCCCGCTACCCCCGCATCTACCGTCAATTAAATCAATGTTGAAATAATAAAAAATGTTGAAACTGTAAGTTATAGGTTTATACAACTGCCTTTATATAGCAGCGTCGGACTCGGTTTGTGATAGATTTTTTCCAGCTTCGAAAATCTTAATTTTGGGAGAAAAATGTCCCAATCATCCTGTATATGTAGGAGTAGGAGTACCTACCTGAGAATAATTGAATATCAATATCAAGTCAATGAATAAACAAACTCTATCTAATATAGTCTCTACTCCGCATATATCTTGTCTTATCTTATCACTTATCATATAGTTAGTATAATATTGTATGATGTCTGCCTAGTGCCTAGTGCCTAGTGGCTACACTACACTACATGGCGCAGGATATTATAACTATAGGTACATGAGGTAGGTACTTACTGCCCTCCCCCCCCTCCTCCTCGTGTAGCTGCATGAGGAGTTGCAGGAAGTCATTCCTCACTACCCCCCGCTCCTCCCTGTGTTGTATAGTCCGCACTACTATACTGTAGAAGTATTCCCTCTGCTGGTCACTCATGAACTTCAGGCGCAGCGCCCTGGCCAGCCGAGGGGAGAATAGTATTAACATTCTCTGCAGGAAGATACTAACACCCGGGTGGACGAAACCTCTCCCCATTGTTCTGAACTCAGCGTCGGGATATTTGAAGCTGTTGCATTCTATACCAAAAGCGCAGGATCCTATGATGTCTGTGTTGAGACAAGCGAACAACTCCTTGGTGTTGAGAATGCAGAAGCCCCCGCCCTCTAGTCTACCCCGCAAGTGATGTATCATCTCCACATTACACTCCACCACCTTACTGAACATGTATCTCATCTTGGAGCTGGTGAATGTCGGAGTTAATTTGTTGCGTAGATTCTTCCACACCTCTCCCTTGAGATTAAACAAATGCATCAGCAATGGATCGCGTGACTCGTCTATTTCGAGTCCGCGGTCGTGGAAGTGAATGAAATCCTTTAAAAGGAACGATTTGATCAATTCCAAGTCGTTGATCAGCAAGGTCTTCTTGAGCATGGTGTAGATCCCCGCGTAGGGGAGGTGCTTAGTGTCCTGGTAGAGATTATGAAACATCTCTGATAAGCTGAGGCGCTTGAGGAAGAGATGAGCGGTGTTGCCTAATAGGAAGAGGGGCTTGGGTCCCTGTATCCCCCGCCTCCTCCAGTAGCCGTAGTGCCAGCACATCCACATGTAGAGGCAGGCACCGCCACATAGTGCCAGTGCCAGTATGATACAGCAGATGATGTACATTGTGTCGCGTCCACTCACCACTCACAGACTGGAGACTGGACTGTTGTTATGTTGTGTGAGAAGGTATAATAACAATAATATTGTCTTGTGTGGTGTGGTGTACATATGATGATAACACTATGCGAGTGGTATGGTGGTATACTAGTATTTAAATATATGTAGATATGGTATCTATATGATGTGGCTCCACTCCACTACACCTACATATAATATACTCTACTAACCTAAGTATAATAATTTGACAACAGGAGTTCTGCTCATCTGTAGGTAGGTACATATTGTAAAATATACGAAGTGAATATATAATCAAGTCAACATTATGCTAGCTGGGATGCTGTCAGACCACTGTGTATATATATATACCTACACCTACTATACATTAGAGTGGCCCAGCCTGCAGATACTCTTCCTCTACAATATTTACTACGCAGTCTGTAATACACGTATGTTTATAATTCACATAATGTATTATAGTGTATATATATAGGTAAGTACCTAAGTATATTAATTAATTATCTGGGATACAGTTTAACACCGCACAACTGTCAGAGGACATAGCATAATATATTGATAGTATAAGGATATGGTGTGCCCTAAGGGTGTGCATAATATACTGCCGCCCTGGCCTGGGTGGGGATATAAGGTAACTTTAGGTAGGTATTTTGAGAGTGTTATGGAAATACAAGTGAGTGCTGAGTAGGTAGTGGGTAGTACCTATATATAGAGTACCTACCTACTATACCTAATCAGGTTTGGATGCATAACATTATTTGTTTTTCCTAATAATTATTTTAGTTTCAACTTTTCGGCTCTTACGCTCTTCATATAATATTCTACTATATAGAGTATGTATATACATACACATAGTATATGTATATTATAGGTATACAGAATGACTGGCATATTATGAATTAAATGTTTATCTAGTAATATATAATATGTAGGTAGGTATATATAACAAAACAATACAATATTTAAATATCATCATTATACTTGACTTCACACTATACTGCACTCAGCACTATACATAGTACAGTATACACAGTACAGTAGTATAGCAGATATATTATTATATAGTGAAGTCATTCAGGGTAATTAACAACACATAGTAGGTGTATAGTATATATATATATATGGATAGGTATAGTAATTAGTCTACATATAATAAAGCATGCAATATTATTACTAGAGCCCCCCCCCCCCAAACCTTGAGGAGATTTATTTTAGAAAAATTGATGAAATGATGAACTTAGTTTTGGTTTTCTTTATTTGGTAGTGACCATGTAAGTAGCGCCCCAGTCGAAATTTTTGTCATAAGACATGATGTGTAGGAGGTAGGGGTACCTGTCCAGTGTAAAACTTATGTGTTTAGTTTTATCTAAATAAAAAATAAGCAGGTACCTACTGGTGATTGAACGTAGAATATGTAAAAGAAAAAGAGGTGCAATTGGCGCCGCAGGCAATTTTTTTATGAAAGAATTGAATAATAATGGGTTTTTGTAACAGCTCCCCAGGAATTATTTTATTGAGGAATCAATATTAAGAAATCCCTGACCAGGACAAATGACTCTTAGACCGGGACACAGACCTCAAAACCGGGACATGTCCCGGTGTACCGGGACGTATGGCAGCCCTATCCTAATGTAATGTATTGTTGTATTATTTCGGTATGTTTTTGGTTTAGGTTTGATGTGTTGTATCTATATACAGGGTGATTGGTTCCGCTATTCAGATATTTTGAGAGGTGATAGAGGGTGTTCTAAAACGTAGATCTGCCATAGGGATGTCATCCCAATTGTTAAGGGTTGCGGAGTTACACCCTTTTAAAAAAATTCCACCCCCGACATCGACCACCATCACATTTCACTGAATAACTCTGATGCTATGAGTCCAAAATTAAAAAAAATAAATTTTATGTCTCGTAATAAAACAAGCTTTTAATTGATGTCAAAAATATTTAATAATAATAATAATAACTTTGCTAAAATTTCTAAAACTATTAAATAATAACTACAAATTTTCATTTTTTTTTGTTGAAAGTTTTGATATCTTTTAATTTTTTTTGAATAAAAACTATAATTAACTAGTACTTTTTTTTCTTTTAATAAATACATTAGACCCTTGTGAATAAAAATGCTGAACATTATTTATCCATATTTTGAACCAGTTTTTCAAAATCTTCGATTTTGTAAGTACATATTCAATAAGAAATTTATACTTCGCTACTGATTATACATACCTCTTTAAGTACTACGTACCTACTTAAAGAGGTAGTCAGTAGCGAAGAAGTATTTTTTTATTGAATATGTAGTTACAAAATCGAAGATTTTGAAATACTGGTTCAAAATATGGATAGATAATGTTCGGCATTTTTATTCACAAGGGTCTAGTGTATTTATTAAAAGAAAAAAAAGTTCTAGTTAATTATAGTTTTTATTGAAAAAAAAAATAAAAAATGTCAAAACTTTCAACAAAAAAAAAAATGAAATTTTGTTTTTGTGTTTAATTTTAGCAAAGTTATTATTATTATTATTTAATATTTTTGACATCAATTAAAAGCTTGTTTTATTACAAGACAAAAAATTTTTTTTATCAGTTTTGGACCCATAGCATCAGAGTTGTTCAGTGAAATGTGATGGTGGTCGATGTCGGGGGTGGAATTTTTTTAAAAGGGTGTAACTCCGCAACCCTTAACAATTGGGATGACATCCCTTTGGCAGATCTACGTTTCAAAACACCCTCTATCACCTCTCAAAATATCTGAACAGCGGAACCAATCACCCTGTATAGGCAGTGTAGGGATATTTCTATAAGGTGCGGGTGTGTCTATTAGCAAGCGTGGATGTCTGAACTCTCTGTTGTGATATGGATGTTTCTGTTCCAAGTTCCAATATAGTTTGTGAGTTTCATTTCATTGTAGAGTACTGCCTGTGGTGAGTAGCCCCGGAGTACTAGGGCGGTGGACTGATTATTAATTTATTATTATTATGTAGGTACCTATAGTTTCATCAAAGTACTCCACTATAAACTCTTATCATTCTTACTGGTATAATCAGTAATGGTACCTTACCTTAGTCTTATGACTATACATTGTATCAACTACATATAATACATTATACCCTAAGGGACTCACCTGTGATCTCATCTACAGTTCCATCTCTCTTGAGATTAATCAACAGCTGCATGAAGTCATTCCTAGTCACGTGGTTCTCCTCCCTGTGCCTGATGGTGGACTCCACCAAGTGGTAGAAGAACTCCTCCAACTCCTTCTCGGTGGCGGGGACGTACTTCTTGAATAAAACGGGAAACATGGTGGCCATGTAGCGGAGAATTACTCTACTAGCTGAAACGTCAAATATTTTCTTCCCCATTGTTCTGAACTTGGCTTCCGGATCCTTGAAGCTGTTGCACTCTATACCGAATGCGCAAGATCCTATGACGTCTGTATTGAGGGTAGCGAATAGTTCCTTCATATCCTCTACATTGTTAGTGTCTCCACTAGCAGTTGTACCTTCCAGATATTTTAACATTTCCAAGTTACACTCGGCGACAGTTTTAAACATAAACTTAATTTTGGATGTAGTGAATGTCGGAGTTAACTTTATTCTCATGTTCTTCCATTTCTCTCCGGTTAAATTGAATAAATGCATTTGCATCGGGAGCTTCTTTTCGTCCATTTTCTTATTATGATCAGGGAAGTGAATGAAATCTTTAGTGAATACCAACTTAATTAATTCTAAATCCTTTATGACGAATGTCGGTCCTCTGACAGAATACACCCCGAAGTATGGTAAAGACTTACTGGTGCTGAAATATAAATCGCTGTAGAAATGCCCGAAGGACTTGTTCATGAGGACAACATCCGCCACATTGCCGAGGATGGGGAGGGGTGTGTGGGGGACCACCACTCCCTTCTTCTTCCAGTAAGAGTAGTAGGAGAAGCTCCTCATACAGAGAATATACAGCAAGACCAACACCACTGCCGCTAATATCAAACTCACTTCACTTATCATTATACTGTTATATGTGTATGTATGTAGGTATATGTAATGACACTAGCTGAGCACAGTACAGTACTGTAGTTGACTGCTCTGTGAATATATCTGGCTGTAGTGAGTGTAGTACCGCGGGCTTACATGACAGCTGATATCACTTAACTAAACTATACATAGGTCATATAGCTGTATACCTATAGGCTATGTGTTGTGTTTGTCTTGTGAGATATCTTTACTTTGTTAAGATAATATTATAACTTATACTGGTATCTAACTACTAACAACTTGCAGAGTGAGACAGTGGCGTAACTAGCATTAGTGCCGCCCGGGGCGGACTCTGAAAATGCCGCCCCCCCCCCCCCCCTTACCACTAGAGTACCTATACAAGTACATGTGTACCCACCCAGTGGTGTCTGCAGCTTTCAAGCTAAGCTAGAGCAACTAAAATTGTAACATAGACGTATCACAATAAATCATATAAATAGCGCCGCAGGCGAAATTTTTTTACAAATTTAAAAAAAAATAAGGTCGTTTTGTAGTTTTGCTTACTTTCTTTAAATAAAAATATAAAAAAATAAGTACGTTTAACAAGGTAACATTTGAAAATGCCATAAAAAAAGCGCCGCAGGCGAATTTTTTTAGACAAATTGGTGAAATAATGAACTTGGTTATCTTTCCATAGCAGGTAACTAACACATATGGTTATAGGTATTGTATAGGGGAAGCGACCATACAAGAAGTAACTAAATTTTAGTCATAAGATATTGAAAATCGAGCTTATTTATCGTGAAATAAAAACTGAGACACCTATTATAAAGAATTCGTACCTGACACGCAAACAGGTTTTATTAGCGCCGCAGGCAAATTTTTTTAATGAAAATTATTGTAATTTAACAGTTTTTCATAATAATTTAAGAAAATTCAGAGATATTTTTTAATTTGTGTGTTTTATCAAAATGTTTTTTTTTTATATGTTGATCCATTTTGCCGCCCCCTGAAATGCGCCGCCCGGGGCGGACCGCCCCCCCCGCCCCCCCTAGTTACGCTACTGGAGTGAGAATATACAAATACATTTTTATTAGCCAGAAAATGTTCACGAGTTACAAAACAAGAAAATAGTACCTAGGGTAGGTCAGTATAAGACGCAATGGTTTCTATTTACTTTGCTAGATTGTGTCTCATTAGATATTTTTGTTGATAACTTAAGATTCCAGGTAAGACAAAAAGTTTTACATCAACTTTTACCTTTTACAAAACAAACTAAAATATTTAGCAGCTGTGTAAAAAAAACCTTTTTATTCTAGAGCATTTTTAATTAATTAATTTGAATTACTTATCATGTAATTATTTAATTATTTATCACTCCTATACTAAATGGCTGCAACACAAAGTTGTCGAAAATGGAAAAAATGAAAAACTAAATAATATTCAGATTAAAATACGCAGAAAAAGGATTTTAGATTTCACGACTAGTATTCGAGGATTTGCACCATCATCAGCGATTGTGAAAAAAGTTTTAAAACGAAAAAAAAAAATTATTCATTGATGTCTACTGTGAGAAATGAAATTGTCCCAAAAAAAAAGATGAAAACAAACAAATTAGAAAAAGTTTTACTAAAAATCCTATAACCAAAACTCATGCAATTATTAGTGCGCATGCGCACTAATAAGGTGTTTTTTTATGATTACTTACCTAATTAGATTTTTTTCTAGGAAATTCGAAAGTTGGAAACTGTTTTAATCTCTTCATTAACATGCAAAGGTTTCTTGAAGTTTGCACCAATTTTCAGCTTGTGCTAAGTACAGGATGTCCCAAAAACCAACCCAACCCAAAAAAAAAAATTGTTTTAATTTTTCACTAACAACTCCCAAACGAAGCATTCTAGGAAAATGTTGTTGTCCCGTGAATTAAAGTAGATAAAAAATTGTGTCTAAAAATGAGTACTCGACGTTGATATAAGTACATAAGATATATGAGTGCATATGAGTGGGCATATAGTAAGTCTTAGTAAAGTTGGTTGTACATACTTGGGACTATCTTTTTTATGAGATTCCTATGGGAGTTTTATGCAACCGATTTGGCACTTGTGATAGTATAAAAAGTAAGTTTGCATAAATTCAGGAGTTTTGATGGAAAATTGTTAAAGGAAAAGAAAATAAATTGTTAATAATACGGTGCCTTTAGATTTCTCGATGGAAAATTGTGGGGTAGTCTGGTTTTCTTTCATTCTATACGTATTTTGGGGTGCTGAATCCGAATCCGAGGTTTGCCAACAAAATTTCGTGACGGAACATGGCGAAAAATTAGTAAAATGGCGAAAATATTCCTTTTCTGGCGATTTCTCTATAAGAACTCGAAAACTGTCAATTTTCGTAAGTTATTTTTCTACGCAAAATTAAAGTACGTAAAATGTACTACAAAATTGCGATATACAATTTTTCACTCAAATAACTAGCAGCGGAGCTGTCAAGCTCCAAAAATTGGCCAAATTTTCTCGTTATTTTAAATTGTGAGAATGGAAAATGTATGGAGAATAGGTCACCTTGTTAGAAATATCACCAAATTTTGACAATTACTCTTCAGATTTATGATACATATTTTACCTCGTTGGAATCAGTAAGCATGGAGAAAGGTTTCAGGATAAATTTTATTTAAAAATATAGTGAAATGTTTACGCTAAAAAGGTTTAAACATTTTTATCCTAAACAAATTACTATATTTTTAAATAAAATTATTTAAGCATGTCTAGCTCGAATATTTCACGGTGTTTTATAATAAAAAAATCGTTAATAGTTTTCTTTGTGTTTTCTGATTCCAACGAGGTAAAATATGACTCATGAATTTAAAGAATAATTGTTGAAATTTCCTTATGAAGGCAACAAGGTGAACTTTTTCAATACATTTTCGATTCTCGTAATGTAAAACAATAAGAAAATTTGGCCATTTTTTGGACCTTGACAACTCCGTTGCTATTTATTTTAGAAAAAAAATTTATATAGCAATTTTGTAGTAAAATTTACGTACTTTAATTTTGAGTAGAAAAATAACTTACGAAAGTTGTCAGTTTTCGAGTTCTTATAAAGAAATCGCCAGAAAAAGAATATTTTCGCCATTTTACCAATTTTTCGCCATGTTCCGTCACGAAATTTTGTTGGCAAACCTCGGATTCGGATTCAGCACCCCAAAATACGTATAGAATGAAAGAAAAACAGACTACCCCACAACTTTCCATCGAGGAACTGTTTTGTGTTTAATTTCACCGGATTATAAAGGCTTTTTACGTTGATGTATATTTATACAATAATAAATAAAACTAAAAAATGAGAATACATGGAATTTTGGCGGGAAATTACGATAGGTTACATGTTATGACGTTAGGTTAGGTTAGGTTAGGTTCCAGTGAGGGGTACGGGTCCCCCATCGGGCGCCTCCCCAGGTGGTGGATAGGGGAATGCCTCACAGATATGTGTGGTACCGGGGAAATCAAATACCCGGGGCGAACAAAACCCAGGCAGGAACATGCCTTAGTCTACAGTCAGACATGTTCTAAGGGACCTCACCCCAACAGAAAAGGTGGCAGGAATCTGTCAACACCCACTTGTTAGTGGGAGATTCTAAGGGACCTTACCCTAACAGAAAAGGTGGCATGAATCTGTCAACACCCACTCGTTAGCGGGAGATTCTACAGGAGCTGACCTAGAAGAAAACAGCAAAAGACTCTTCATGAAATGTCGAATGCAAACATGGATATACCCCACGGGGGTACCGCTGCCTCAGGCAGAGGAGAATCCCCCCCCCCGATTTTTCGGGCAGCCCCTCAGATTCTGGGGAGGGCAAACATCGATTTAGCGTGAAAACTGACGACCTCAGAACGACTATGGTCTTGACTAAGGATCACACAACGGCGGATAGGAACGTATTAGAAGAGAGGAGGATATTTGCACGCAGGGATTCCCTACGTAGAACCCCACCCCCAGGCTCACCAGTCGTACCTCCCGCCATTAGCCTAGAGACGACACCAGGTGACAGGGTGCCAAAAAAGAGAAAGGTTGCCCCCAGCCCTGACCAGGCACCGGGAATTGAAGGGCGCACGGACAGTAAAAAGCTCCCACCTAAAGAGCTAACCAGACTTAAAAGCAAAATAGAAGAACTCTCCCAGTATGTGAAAGCGAACAAAAATGTCCATAAGGATATCAAACAGATGACTGCACAGTTAACGGGATTGATGTCCCAATATGTCACTAGACAAAAAGCGGACGATGAATTGCTCGAGGAGAGGATGTCTAACCTAAACCGAAGATTGGACGAACAAGAGAAAAAAATAGGGACTTTAGAAGTGGAGCTCTTAGCTCATAGAAATAAAGGCAACAACACATGCCCCAAATGCTCAGAGGAGGTGAATCCGAAGACTTTCGATGTATCGGAATACGAATTCGCAAGCTTCGAGGACTTTGAAAATCACTCCCAGCAGAAATGGAACAATAAATGTTTCAATAAAATAAATATGGAATACGGAAATCTACTGAAGGCCCACGATGGCAGACTAGTATACTTCTGCAGAGAAAACGAACGGACGACTCTGGACGAAAAAATGTCCCAAAGATACCCGGAGGCCATAGACGGGGAAAAGATGCAATGCAATAGAGGAAAATACACGGATGTTACACACGCCATATCGTGCATGTCCGAGAATGGTCAGGTTACAAAGAAGAAATACATGACAACCTTTTTTGAAGGCCCTTCAATAAACGAAGAGAGCAGAACGGCCTGGCTCTACGACTGTCTCATTAAGGTTAGATGCCTGGCCGAGAGCGAGGGAGAGGGAAACATTACCATCATCTCCCCAAGAGACGTAAAGGTTGACCTGGTCAAAAAAATGGTGGCGGCAATAATGCATAAAACGGACCGCGAAATCTATTTAAGGCTCCCCGCCCAAGAGAAGAACAGAGGGCGAGCGGCGGCCGCGGAGAGTAAAGACACGTTTGTGGTGGAAAGTTCACCGGAAACATACGCGGCGACATTAAAAAATATATTAAGAAAGGGCTCCAAAAAGAGGAGATAGACACGATTAGGTTAGGTTAGGTTAGGTTAGGTTAGGTTAGGTTAGGTTAGGTTAGGTTAGGTTAGGTTAGGTTAGGTTAGGTTAGGTTAGGTTAGGTTAGGTTAGGTTAGGTTAGGTTAGGTTAGGTTAGGTTAGGTTAGGTTAGGTTAGGTTAGGTTAGGTTAGGTTAGGTTAGGTTAGGTTAGGTTAGGTTAGGTTAGGTTAGGTTAGGTTAGGTTTTTTTTTTTTTTTTTTTTTTAATTTGTTTATTGTCTTTTATATTTTGCCTTGCTTGCAAAGTACAAGGCTTATTACATGTCATTTGTGTGCCTACTTACAATTTTTACATAATATTATATCTGATTGTACATATTCTATTCCATTTAATTTTTATCTTTAATTTTTATATTTTATCTACTACACTTATTAGTTCTATTCTAAATAATATTTTTTTACATAATTATCTATATTCTATCTTATCCAGATTAATTTTTCGGCGGTTAATCATTTTCTTGTATTCTTTATTTCTTCTTTATTTTTCATATATGAGTTCTTTCTTTTCTATTTGCTTCTTCTGTTTTTAGTTTCTTACTATCTTTCTTCACTTTATTCGTCTACCGTTTCTGCTTGAGTTGCATCTTGTTGGTTTATTTCTCTTATTTTTCTTGCTATGTTAGTTAGAAATCGGCAATACTCTCTGCTGGATTCTTTGTTCAAAAGGATTTCCCCTCTATTTTCTACTTCGAGTCCTATGCGTCTGCATATGTGCTGAATCTCCCATCGTTCCTTTTCGAATATTGGGCATCTGGATATCAGGTGTTCTACAGTTTGTTCCACTTCTGTATCACATGGACAGCCTGACGTCTGAGTGATATGAAATCTTTTCAGATATTGTCGAAAAGCACCATGTCCTGTCAATATTTGCGTCATTTCATACGTTGGTGCGTTCATTTTATTGTATCTCAGACAGTCTTTAATATCGTGGAAAAACATTTTTGTTCCTTGTCCTGTTGTTGAGTCCTTATATCTCTTGTTCCATTCTGCAATACACCTCTCTCGGGCTATTTTCTTAGCATAACTCAGAGGGAACTTATCGTACTCTGGTTTAGTTTTCTTGAGGGTTGCCTCCCTTGCCCCCTGGTCAGCTATTTCGTTGCCCTCTGTGCCACAGTGTCCTCTAATCCAGGCTATTGTGGTTTTTTGCCCTCTTTTTTCTAGGATGGTAATGTCATGCCTAATGGCGTTTACTATTGGGTTCACCGAGTTCCTGTAAGTTATTGCCTCCATTCCAGATTTGCTATCCGTTAATATTTTGATTTTATCCCACTTTTCCTTTGGGTGGCCCATTACATATTTTAGCGCCCTCTCTATTGCCACCAGCTCTGCCTGGAACACCGAACAATAATCCTCTAATTTTATTTTGGTTACTTGATTCCGGTTTTCGCCGTCAAAAGGCACGTATGCCGCCCCTACTTTTCCGTTTATGAGGCTCCCGTCTGTGTATATATGTACCTCTCTTGGCTCCATCTGTGGGGATTCCTTGTCGCAGTATTCTGTTCTGACATTGACTCGTTCCGCTGGATGAGGCAGGGATGATATACTCACCACTCCTTGATATATTCTGTCCTCTGGTAGACCTAAGATATGACCATTTTTTCTTGTATTGTATATTTCAGCTACCTCTTTAATCTTTAAGTCTAGAGGTGTGAATCCTGCAAGGGCCAGCGCGGATGTGGCTGATATAGTGCGATATCCCTTACAGGCCCTTATTGCTACCATCCTCTGTACTGCCTCCAGCTTTCTTACGTTAACCTTCTTTCCGACTGCCTCCTGCCAGACACTTGACGCATAGGTGGCGATGGGCTCCACTGCACCATGGTAAATTTGTCTCACGATTTCCGGAGATGCTCCCCATGTCGGTTTTGCTATTGTCATTAATTTATTTGAGACTTTTGCTATTTTCTTACACACGTAGTCTACTTGTCTACCCCAATTAAGTTTGTCGTCTATTATGAGTCCCAAGATCTTAAAGTGATTGACGTATGTGAGTTTATTCCCCCTCATGGTAATTTCCGGTCTTTCTATTTGTCTCCTCGTGATAAACAGTGCATTTGTTTTTTGTTCGGAAAAATGTAGTTTTGTCTTTTTCTCCCATTTCACAATTCTTTCCAGTGCGTCATTTGTTATTTCTTGAGCCTGCTCTCTTGTGTCTGCAATCACCGTCAGTAAGATATCGTCCGCAAAAGCCACTACCTCCGCTCGTTCTGGGAATTCTTCTTGCAGTAAATCGTCCAGTATGTAATTCCAGAAAAAGGGGCCACAAACGGACCCTTGCACGCATCCCTTGCTTGTTTCCTTTCTTATTTCGACATCATGGTGTCGCAGTAATACCTCTCTCTCGCAGAAGTAGTTTTTTACCATTCTATAGAGATTTCCTGGGCAATTCTTTACCTGCAGCTGCCTAAGGATGAAGGGCCACCATGCGTTATCAAAAGCCCCCTTTATATCCAATGATACTGCAATTGCCATCTTTTTCTTTTTAAGCGCTTCTCGTATTCTAGACACTGATGCCATTAGCGCATCTTCTGTTGACCTCTGCGGAGTGAAGCCATACTGCTTTTCACTTAATTCCTTTTTGCTTCTGAATTGCCACTCCACTCTTGATATCAGCAGCCTTTCTAAAACTTTTCCCAATATTGGCAGCAGTCCTATCGGCCTGTAGGATCCAACATCAGTCCAGTCATCCTTTCCCGGCTTAGGGATTGTCAGTATTTTTGCCAGCTTCCATCTCTTTGGGAACGTGCCCAATTTGAGGCACAAATTATATATACTGAGCATAGTTTCCGGTGCCAATTCAAAGAACTTTTGACAGATGTCCGCCGTGAGGCCGTCTGGTCCCGGAGCCTTCAGGGGGTTCATTTTCATAATTGAGTCTTTTAATTCGTCAACCGTGAAAGGTGGATCATTTTCAGCTCTATATTCCACATACGAACTGCGCCTGATTCTCCTCTGCTCCTCTGTTTCTTCACTCAGGTCGTCGTCCTTAAAGAATTGTCTCATTAGGCCCTTTGCGGTATCTTCGGCGTTCTTGAAGTATACTCCGCCTTCTTTGAGTGTCGCTGGCACTTGCATAGCCTTCCTCCTGCACAAGACTCTATGTAGTGCTGACCATGCCGTTTCTCTGTTCTGCTTCTCGCAGTAGCTTTTCCACGACGTGACCTTTGCAGTGTCTATTTCTGCTTTGTACCTCTCCTTGACCGCCAAAAAATCCTCCAGTCTGGCTTGCCTTGTAGAGTTTCCGGCATTCTGCAGCCTGTGTTTTGCGCTCCTTAGCTCTGCTTTAAGGCTGTTTAGGTCGTCTGTCCACCAGGGACACGGTTTTCTCTTCCGTTTGCGGAGCTTAGGGATACTTCCCTCGCATGCCTTTTTAATAGTTTTCTCAAGTTGTTCTATTATCTCTTCTAGTTCTTCATTATTGTTTATATCTTCGATCGGTTTCTTTACTAGTTGATTTTCTGTTAGTTCTTTTTTAAGTAATGTGGAAAATTTGTCCCAATTCGCTTTCTTTGTATTGTATATGCGCGTTCCAACGTCCTCTGCATCGCCATGCTCAGCCACTATCTGGAAGTCTACAGGGTTGTGGTCACTCAGGTTAGTTATGTTGAGGTTGACGCACCAGCCCTGCACCAGCCCGAGAACATCTTGGGTGCAGAAGGTGACGTCTACTCTGCTCTTTATATGCTTGCCTCGTCGGTATGTTTCGAATGTGGGCGTATCCCCTGTATTGAGTATAACAAAGTCGTTCTGCGCCACGAATGAGGCCATTATTTCCCCTCTGGTATCAGTTCTAGAGCTCCCCCACCAGATGCTTTTTGCATTGAAATCGCCTCCAATTATCATCTGTTTCACTTGAGTAATTTTGGACAATTCGTTTAAGGACTTCTTTATATCAGCCTCGGGTTCCACGTACACTGATCCGATCACAATTGCTCCTGTTTTAGTTATTATATTCACAAAGACCATGTTTGAGTCACTGTATTCACTGAGCAACATGCCCTCTATATTGGGGTTCATTATTACGATAGCTGCTTTGCACCTTTCATCTTGAGATTTTACCATCTGAAATGTCTTGTAGCCTGGCGCCGTCACTTTTCCTGATGATCCTGTATATGGTTCTTGGAGCAAGAGAACGTCTGCTGGGTCATCTTTGTCGTTTAATGCCAGTAGTGTTGCAAGTCGGCCTCTCCCAAGGTTCCACTGCCTTATTTTGATTTTGTCATGGTCTGGCACCGTCGGTCCTGTCTGTTTGTTCTTTATGCGGCTCTTTTCGACATCTTTAGCAATACTGTGTGATACCTCGGATTCTGGTATCCATGCTCTTCCTGTATGGACAGTCTCTACTTGTAGTGCAGTGCTGACCGTCACAGTTTGCGCACCTTGGAAGCTTATCTTCCTTATCTTTTTCCGGGCAGTCCTTGTATATATGTCCTCCACAGCAGAAATTGCACACGGTTCCTCCGTTGCAGCGCATCTGTGTGTGCCCGAATTTCAGGCACTTAAAGCACTGTATAAGGGGACTCTCGTCTTCCACAGTCAGCCTCTGATAGCCGATATTTATTTTGCCGGCCTCCGTTAGCACTTTCCATGTTTCTGTCTCAACTTGGCACACTATATTATCGAGCAAGGAATTCCTGTGACGCCTTCTATATTTTATTTTCAGAATTTCTTGGATCTTAATATTTTTGTTTTGTGTTTTTATTGCTTCATTTAAATCTTCTTCCTTTATTCCTTTAATTGCTCCTCTGAACACTATGTACGGCTTTTTCAACTCGAGCTTCTCAGCCCTCAGTCCCTGTTGGGAGGCCGAATTGTTTAGCTCGTCGGCAATGAGATCCCTTTCCTTTGCCGTAAGGCAGCTTAGGACTACTTTCTTGTTGTTAATCTTTCTTAGGGATGTAATACCAACCCCTAGCCTCTTCACATTGACACTTCTTTTGATAGCCGCTTCTATGTCTTCAGATTTTTTGGTGTCATCTTCCGATGCCACTACCACCGAATGCTTTGTTTCTTGACGGCCCACCACGGCTGCATATGTCCTTCCCACATTTCCCTGAGTGCCTTTTGCCATTTTCTTCAGTAGACTCTCCTCCAATCTGGCCTCCATGCTCTCAATCGCTTCATCCGTATTCTGTTTTATTTGCTGAATAATATAGACCTGATCCTCTTTCTCGAGTTTACGATCGTCGTGCACTCCATGTCTGTTAGTCTCGCATTGTTTTCTTTGTTCTTCTATTATTTTAGTTTGCTCTATAACAAGTTTTTTGAACTTCTTCATCACATCTACCAGGCCATCCTTAATATCCTTTCTGAGGTTACCCGATGATTTAATCAAATCGTTTGCCAACTTGGCAAGAGAGGTAGCCTGTTTGTTATGTGTTAAAATCAGTTCATCAAAGTTCCTCGGTGTTCCGATCGGTGAAGGGCTTCTCGAGCCCGACATCTCCGGTGCTGCTAGATGGGCAGATGATGCTATGCTGGTTAGAGCCCTTCGAACTTTTGTAGGTGATGCACTTCTAGAAGATGAAGCCGACATTTTTGGTCAGACACGAAACCCAGACACCAAGAGCAGCCACCAAATCAAATCCGAATTTTCCGGGTTTTTCCAATATTTTTTTCGACTTTCAATGTCCCCAAAAGACTTTCCGGGTTTTTCCAAGATTTTTCCGAGTTTTTCCGATTTTTTAGCTTTCCAAAGATTTTCCAGATTTTCCGAGTTTTTCCGGGATTTTTCCGAGGTTTTCCGACTTTCTAGCTTCCCAATAAATTTTCCGGATTTTCCGAGCTTTTCCGACTTTTGAGGTTTCAAAAAAAAAAAAATTTTTTTTTTTTTCCGGATTTTCCGAGTTTTTCCGGGATTTTTCCGAGCTTTTCCGACTTTTGAGGTTTCCAAAAAAAAAAAAAAAAAAAAATTCCGGATTTTCCGAGTTTTTCCGGGATTTTTCCGAGCTTTTCCGACTTTCTAGGTTTCCAAAAGTTTTTCCGGATTTTCCGAAATTTTCCCGGCACTGTTATCACTGGTTGCCTCTTTAATGGCCCGCTGGCTGGTTACCCCAGTCCACACACACGCACAACACTTGTGTTTTTATATTTATTAATTAATGAATTAATTAATATTATTATTATAATTTTTTTTTTTTTTCTTTTCCTTAAATTCAGTTCACAATATTCTTGCACAAATTTATTACAGAAGAGCGACAAAAACACGTCCGTCTGTCTTCGATATTCTTTTGCAACTGGTTAGGTTAGGTTAGGTTAGGTTAGGTTAGGTTAGGTTAGGTTAGGTTAGGTTAGGTTAGGTTAGGTTAGGTTAGGTTAGGTTAGGTTAGGTTAGGTTAGGTTAGGTTAGGTTAGGTTAGGTTAGGTTAGGTTAGGTTAGGTTAGGTTAGGTTAGGTTAGGTTAGGTTAGGTTAGGTTAGGTTAGGTTAGGTTAGGTTAGGTTAGGTTAGGTTAGGTTAGGTTAGGTTAGGTTAGGTTTTTTTTTTTTTTTTTTTTTTAATTTGTTTATTGTCTTTTATATTTTGCCTTGCTTGCAAAGTACAAGGCTTATTACATGTCATTTGTGTGCCTACTTACAATTTTTACATAATATTATATCTGATTGTACATATTCTATTCCATTTAATTTTTATCTTTAATTTTTATATTTTATCTACTACACTTATTAGTTCTATTCTAAATAATATTTTTTTACATAATTATCTATATTCTATCTTATCCAGATTAATTTTTCGGCGGTTAATCATTTTCTTGTATTCTTTATTTCTTCTTTATTTTTCATATATGAGTTCTTTCTTTTCTATTTGCTTCTTCTGTTTTTAGTTTCTTACTATCTTTCTTCACTTTATTCGTCTACCGTTTCTGCTTGAGTTGCATCTTGTTGGTTTATTTCTCTTATTTTTCTTGCTATGTTAGTTAGAAATCGGCAATACTCTCTGCTGGATTCTTTGTTCAAAAGGATTTCCCCTCTATTTTCTACTTCGAGTCCTATGCGTCTGCATATGTGCTGAATCTCCCATCGTTCCTTTTCGAATATTGGGCATCTGGATATCAGGTGTTCTACAGTTTGTTCCACTTCTGTATCACATGGACAGCCTGACGTCTGAGTGATATGAAATCTTTTCAGATATTGTCGAAAAGCACCATGTCCTGTCAATATTTGCGTCATTTCATACGTTGGTGCGTTCATTTTATTGTATCTCAGACAGTCTTTAATATCGTGGAAAAACATTTTTGTTCCTTGTCCTGTTGTTGAGTCCTTATATCTCTTGTTCCATTCTGCAATACACCTCTCTCGGGCTATTTTCTTAGCATAACTCAGAGGGAACTTATCGTACTCTGGTTTAGTTTTCTTGAGGGTTGCCTCCCTTGCCCCCTGGTCAGCTATTTCGTTGCCCTCTGTGCCACAGTGTCCTCTAATCCAGGCTATTGTGGTTTTTTGCCCTCTTTTTTCTAGGATGGTAATGTCATGCCTAATGGCGTTTACTATTGGGTTCACCGAGTTCCTGTAAGTTATTGCCTCCATTCCAGATTTGCTATCCGTTAATATTTTGATTTTATCCCACTTTTCCTTTGGGTGGCCCATTACATATTTTAGCGCCCTCTCTATTGCCACCAGCTCTGCCTGGAACACCGAACAATAATCCTCTAATTTTATTTTGGTTACTTGATTCCGGTTTTCGCCGTCAAAAGGCACGTATGCCGCCCCTACTTTTCCGTTTATGAGGCTCCCGTCTGTGTATATATGTACCTCTCTTGGCTCCATCTGTGGGGATTCCTTGTCGCAGTATTCTGTTCTGACATTGACTCGTTCCGCTGGATGAGGCAGGGATGATATACTCACCACTCCTTGATATATTCTGTCCTCTGGTAGACCTAAGATATGACCATTTTTTCTTGTATTGTATATTTCAGCTACCTCTTTAATCTTTAAGTCTAGAGGTGTGAATCCTGCAAGGGCCAGCGCGGATGTGGCTGATATAGTGCGATATCCCTTACAGGCCCTTATTGCTACCATCCTCTGTACTGCCTCCAGCTTTCTTACGTTAACCTTCTTTCCGACTGCCTCCTGCCAGACACTTGACGCATAGGTGGCGATGGGCTCCACTGCACCATGGTAAATTTGTCTCACGATTTCCGGAGATGCTCCCCATGTCGGTTTTGCTATTGTCATTAATTTATTTGAGACTTTTGCTATTTTCTTACACACGTAGTCTACTTGTCTACCCCAATTAAGTTTGTCGTCTATTATGAGTCCCAAGATCTTAAAGTGATTGACGTATGTGAGTTTATTCCCCCTCATGGTAATTTCCGGTCTTTCTATTTGTCTCCTCGTGATAAACAGTGCATTTGTTTTTTGTTCGGAAAAATGTAGTTTTGTCTTTTTCTCCCATTTCACAATTCTTTCCAGTGCGTCATTTGTTATTTCTTGAGCCTGCTCTCTTGTGTCTGCAATCACCGTCAGTAAGATATCGTCCGCAAAAGCCACTACCTCCGCTCGTTCTGGGAATTCTTCTTGCAGTAAATCGTCCAGTATGTAATTCCAGAAAAAGGGGCCACAAACGGACCCTTGCACGCATCCCTTGCTTGTTTCCTTTCTTATTTCGACATCATGGTGTCGCAGTAATACCTCTCTCTCGCAGAAGTAGTTTTTTACCATTCTATAGAGATTTCCTGGGCAATTCTTTACCTGCAGCTGCCTAAGGATGAAGGGCCACCATGCGTTATCAAAAGCCCCCTTTATATCCAATGATACTGCAATTGCCATCTTTTTCTTTTTAAGCGCTTCTCGTATTCTAGACACTGATGCCATTAGCGCATCTTCTGTTGACCTCTGCGGAGTGAAGCCATACTGCTTTTCACTTAATTCCTTTTTGCTTCTGAATTGCCACTCCACTCTTGATATCAGCAGCCTTTCTAAAACTTTTCCCAATATTGGCAGCAGTCCTATCGGCCTGTAGGATCCAACATCAGTCCAGTCATCCTTTCCCGGCTTAGGGATTGTCAGTATTTTTGCCAGCTTCCATCTCTTTGGGAACGTGCCCAATTTGAGGCACAAATTATATATACTGAGCATAGTTTCCGGTGCCAATTCAAAGAACTTTTGACAGATGTCCGCCGTGAGGCCGTCTGGTCCCGGAGCCTTCAGGGGGTTCATTTTCATAATTGAGTCTTTTAATTCGTCAACCGTGAAAGGTGGATCATTTTCAGCTCTATATTCCACATACGAACTGCGCCTGATTCTCCTCTGCTCCTCTGTTTCTTCACTCAGGTCGTCGTCCTTAAAGAATTGTCTCATTAGGCCCTTTGCGGTATCTTCGGCGTTCTTGAAGTATACTCCGCCTTCTTTGAGTGTCGCTGGCACTTGCATAGCCTTCCTCCTGCACAAGACTCTATGTAGTGCTGACCATGCCGTTTCTCTGTTCTGCTTCTCGCAGTAGCTTTTCCACGACGTGACCTTTGCAGTGTCTATTTCTGCTTTGTACCTCTCCTTGACCGCCAAAAAATCCTCCAGTCTGGCTTGCCTTGTAGAGTTTCCGGCATTCTGCAGCCTGTGTTTTGCGCTCCTTAGCTCTGCTTTAAGGCTGTTTAGGTCGTCTGTCCACCAGGGACACGGTTTTCTCTTCCGTTTGCGGAGCTTAGGGATACTTCCCTCGCATGCCTTTTTAATAGTTTTCTCAAGTTGTTCTATTATCTCTTCTAGTTCTTCATTATTGTTTATATCTTCGATCGGTTTCTTTACTAGTTGATTTTCTGTTAGTTCTTTTTTAAGTAATGTGGAAAATTTGTCCCAATTCGCTTTCTTTGTATTGTATATGCGCGTTCCAACGTCCTCTGCATCGCCATGCTCAGCCACTATCTGGAAGTCTACAGGGTTGTGGTCACTCAGGTTAGTTATGTTGAGGTTGACGCACCAGCCCTGCACCAGCCCGAGAACATCTTGGGTGCAGAAGGTGACGTCTACTCTGCTCTTTATATGCTTGCCTCGTCGGTATGTTTCGAATGTGGGCGTATCCCCTGTATTGAGTATAACAAAGTCGTTCTGCGCCACGAATGAGGCCATTATTTCCCCTCTGGTATCAGTTCTAGAGCTCCCCCACCAGATGCTTTTTGCATTGAAATCGCCTCCAATTATCATCTGTTTCACTTGAGTAATTTTGGACAATTCGTTTAAGGACTTCTTTATATCAGCCTCGGGTTCCACGTACACTGATCCGATCACAATTGCTCCTGTTTTAGTTATTATATTCACAAAGACCATGTTTGAGTCACTGTATTCACTGAGCAACATGCCCTCTATATTGGGGTTCATTATTACGATAGCTGCTTTGCACCTTTCATCTTGAGATTTTACCATCTGAAATGTCTTGTAGCCTGGCGCCGTCACTTTTCCTGATGATCCTGTATATGGTTCTTGGAGCAAGAGAACGTCTGCTGGGTCATCTTTGTCGTTTAATGCCAGTAGTGTTGCAAGTCGGCCTCTCCCAAGGTTCCACTGCCTTATTTTGATTTTGTCATGGTCTGGCACCGTCGGTCCTGTCTGTTTGTTCTTTATGCGGCTCTTTTCGACATCTTTAGCAATACTGTGTGATACCTCGGATTCTGGTATCCATGCTCTTCCTGTATGGACAGTCTCTACTTGTAGTGCAGTGCTGACCGTCACAGTTTGCGCACCTTGGAAGCTTATCTTCCTTATCTTTTTCCGGGCAGTCCTTGTATATATGTCCTCCACAGCAGAAATTGCACACGGTTCCTCCGTTGCAGCGCATCTGTGTGTGCCCGAATTTCAGGCACTTAAAGCACTGTATAAGGGGACTCTCGTCTTCCACAGTCAGCCTCTGATAGCCGATATTTATTTTGCCGGCCTCCGTTAGCACTTTCCATGTTTCTGTCTCAACTTGGCACACTATATTATCGAGCAAGGAATTCCTGTGACGCCTTCTATATTTTATTTTCAGAATTTCTTGGATCTTAATATTTTTGTTTTGTGTTTTTATTGCTTCATTTAAATCTTCTTCCTTTATTCCTTTAATTGCTCCTCTGAACACTATGTACGGCTTTTTCAACTCGAGCTTCTCAGCCCTCAGTCCCTGTTGGGAGGCCGAATTGTTTAGCTCGTCGGCAATGAGATCCCTTTCCTTTGCCGTAAGGCAGCTTAGGACTACTTTCTTGTTGTTAATCTTTCTTAGGGATGTAATACCAACCCCTAGCCTCTTCACATTGACACTTCTTTTGATAGCCGCTTCTATGTCTTCAGATTTTTTGGTGTCATCTTCCGATGCCACTACCACCGAATGCTTTGTTTCTTGACGGCCCACCACGGCTGCATATGTCCTTCCCACATTTCCCTGAGTGCCTTTTGCCATTTTCTTCAGTAGACTCTCCTCCAATCTGGCCTCCATGCTCTCAATCGCTTCATCCGTATTCTGTTTTATTTGCTGAATAATATAGACCTGATCCTCTTTCTCGAGTTTACGATCGTCGTGCACTCCATGTCTGTTAGTCTCGCATTGTTTTCTTTGTTCTTCTATTATTTTAGTTTGCTCTATAACAAGTTTTTTGAACTTCTTCATCACATCTACCAGGCCATCCTTAATATCCTTTCTGAGGTTACCCGATGATTTAATCAAATCGTTTGCCAACTTGGCAAGAGAGGTAGCCTGTTTGTTATGTGTTAAAATCAGTTCATCAAAGTTCCTCGGTGTTCCGATCGGTGAAGGGCTTCTCGAGCCCGACATCTCCGGTGCTGCTAGATGGGCAGATGATGCTATGCTGGTTAGAGCCCTTCGAACTTTTGTAGGTGATGCACTTCTAGAAGATGAAGCCGACATTTTTGGTCAGACACGAAACCCAGACACCAAGAGCAGCCACCAAATCAAATCCGAATTTTCCGGGTTTTTCCAATATTTTTTTCGACTTTCAATGTCCCCAAAAGACTTTCCGGGTTTTTCCAAGATTTTTCCGAGTTTTTCCGATTTTTTAGCTTTCCAAAGATTTTCCAGATTTTCCGAGTTTTTCCGGGATTTTTCCGAGGTTTTCCGACTTTCTAGCTTCCCAATAAATTTTCCGGATTTTCCGAGCTTTTCCGACTTTTGAGGTTTCAAAAAAAAAAAAATTTTTTTTTTTTTCCGGATTTTCCGAGTTTTTCCGGGATTTTTCCGAGCTTTTCCGACTTTTGAGGTTTCCAAAAAAAAAAAAAAAAAAAAATTCCGGATTTTCCGAGTTTTTCCGGGATTTTTCCGAGCTTTTCCGACTTTCTAGGTTTCCAAAAGTTTTTCCGGATTTTCCGAAATTTTCCCGGCACTGTTATCACTGGTTGCCTCTTTAATGGCCCGCTGGCTGGTTACCCCAGTCCACACACACGCACAACACTTGTGTTTTTATATTTATTAATTAATGAATTAATTAATATTATTATTATAATTTTTTTTTTTTTTCTTTTCCTTAAATTCAGTTCACAATATTCTTGCACAAATTTATTACAGAAGAGCGACAAAAACACGTCCGTCTGTCTTCGATATTCTTTTGCAACTGGTTAGGTTAGGTTAGGTTAGGTTAGGTTAGGTTAGGTTAGGTTAGGTTAGGTTAGGTTAGGTTAGGTTAGGTTAGGTTAGGTTAGGTTAGGTTAGGTTAGGTTAGGTTAGGTTAGGTTAGGTTAGGTTAGGTTAGGTTAGGTTAGGTTAGGTTCCCGTGTGGGGTTTTCGGTCCCCCATCGGGCGCGTCCTCAGGTGGTGGATAGAGGAACGGCTTCACGGGAACATTCCTGTGGTGCTACCAGGGAAATAAAATACCTGGCGCGAACCAAAACCGAAACTGTCCCAAGCTAAGGTGTGAGATTCCGTGCCGAAGGCTGAATGGCACTGGGGACAGACCATCAATCCCAGTGTCGCGAACGGATCCCTGGGGGCACCAGGCGACACCCCCTTGTAACATAGCCCTCCATGCATAAGAGGCTCTGTGTGTGGCGACTTTATTTTTCCTCATGACTCGTGGGAACAAAAATGGAAATTAATACCGAAAATGGAAGCGGAAATGGAAATGGTGACGACATCGGAACGACTATGGACTTGACTAAGGATTACAAAACGGCGGATAGGAACGCAGCAGAAGAGAGGAGGATATTTGCACGCAGGGATTCCCTACGTAGAACCCCACCCCCAGGCTCACCAGTCGTACCTCTCGACATCAGCCTAGAGACGACACCAGGCGACAGGGTGCCAAAAAAGAGAAAGGTTGCCCCCAGCCCTGACCAGCCACCGGGAATTGAAGGGCGCACGGAAAGTAAAAAGCTCCCACCTAAAGAGCTAACCAGACTTAAAAGCAAAATAGAAGAACTCTCCCAGTATGTGAAAGCGAACAAAAATGTCCATAAGGATATCAAACAGATGACTGCACAGCTAACGGGATTGATGACCCAATATGTCACTAGACAAAAAGCGGACGATGAATTGCTCGAGGAGAGGATGTCTAACCTAAACCGAAGATTGGACGAACAAGAGCAAAAAATAGGGACTCTAGAGGTGGAGCTCTTAGCTCATAGAAATAAAGGCAACAACACATTCCTCGAAGAGGCACTTCTCGATTACAAAAAGACAGATCAGACGAGCTGCCTCAAATGCAGGGACAAAGAAAAATTGGAGCCATTCGATCCGAGCTCGTGCGACGAGCTGGACTTCCCGGCACTGATGATTAAAGTGAGAGAAAAATGGACCGAGGAAAGCCTGAAGAGTGTACAAATAAAGAGAGAGGATTTGCTCAAAGCATACAATGGAAGACTCGTATACGTGCATGGCGAGGAAGACAATAACAGTGACAGCACGAAAATATTCGACAGATATCCAGAAATCTTGGAAAGTCGAAAAACAGCGTGCCAAAATGGCAACTGCGCGCATATCACGCAGGCAATCACTTACGACTCTGACAGCTCACCAGTGACTATTAAAAGGAGTGTCTCAGTGTTTTTCGCGGCTACTCCCCTGGAAGATGAAAAAGGACTCTCTGACTTCTATGACTTTTTATGTCAAATAAGAGAATTAACCTTTAAAGAAAAGGAGACAAATATCACAATAGTGGCCCCAAAATCAGTCAAAATAAATATTCTTAGGAAATTGGTAGCGGCTATCTTTCTAAAAATGGAGTGCGCAATTGACTTAAGGATAACTCATCGCAATCCAAAAGCAGAGACACGTGAAAAGCGACTCGAATCGCTGGAAGGTGACACAATATTAATAGAGACAAACGAGGCATCATACGCGGATGTGGCCCGGAAGTTGAAGGATGGTCTATGTAACAAAGAAGATGCAGAAAATATCAACAATATAAGAAAAACTAGAAAAGGAGGGATAATCCTCAAAACATCTAAGGAAGCAAAGAACCTGTCAGAAAACATCAAAAGTATCCTTAATGAAAGCAAAGTTAGAATTCTTCCAAAGGTCAAAAAGAAGGTCCTGCACATAAAAAATATAGACCCTTCGGCCGATACCGAAGATATCAAGAGGTCCATGCAGAAGATTGGTATCGCACATCCAGATCTATGCGAAGTCAGATCTTTAAGACCAATTGGAGAGGAAAATCAAGCTTGCACAATAATTATGGAAAAGGGTGATGGAGATAAAATTCTGCAACACAGAAGACTTAGAATCGGTTTCTCAACTTGCACAGTGCGAGAGAGAACACACATCCAACAGTGCTATCGATGCTGGAATTTTGGACATAAGGCGTCATCGTGTGCGGAAAAGGACCGGTCCAATCTATGCAGAAAGTGCGCACAAGAAGGCCACAGCGCAAAAGAATGCACAAACCAACCATTCTGCTCGCTGTGCGAGGTAGCAGGACACGCGGCGGGGTCAAACCGATGCGCCGTTCTAAAAAAGGCGATTGAGGAGAATCAAAGAGCAGGGAAAAAGACGGACCATAGTTCAAATAGAAATAAAAGAGAAACAAAACAGACAGCTCGAGATAACAATATACATGAAGGACACATTTAACATCTTGCAAATAAACACGGGCAGAAGTCTGGCATCGCATGACATGGCTCAGATAGTGGCCAGAAACACACAGGCGGACATACTGGTTATAAGCGAACCAAACCTGAGTAAATGCAGAGGGACGCACTGCTACGCAAACGAAAAAAAGGACGTTCTTGTACAAAACATTAGCAAAAAATATAACATAACAAAATATAAATCTATTGACGGGGCAGTTAGAGTAGAAATCGAAGATATTGTCATATACAAGGTATACTTGAGCCCAAATACCTGCACGATACAGGACTTTGAAAAACAGCTCCACGAAATACAAACGGATATGGCCGACAAAACACACAAAAGGCTGATAATACTTGGAGATTTTAACGCAAAGCATCCAGCATGGGGGGGAGACAAGACGAATAAAAAGGGTGTGTGCCTGTTAGAATGGGCAAACAGTCTTAACCTTAATATACTAAATGATGGCAAAAAACCCACCTTTGTTGGACATAACGGCATATCATACATAGATATCACATTAGTAAACACGCAAGCCATGAAAGATACCACATGGGAGGTCCTGGAGGACGAGCCTTTGAGTGAACATCGGTTTGTATTGACAAAATTGGGACATGGAAAAACCAAACTAAAACGCAAATACATATACGGAGCCACAAATCCGACAACTCTGTGCGATGAATTCAAAAGAATTACGATAAATAAAGAAATAAACGCAGAAGAGTGCGAAAGGGCAATGGTAGAAGCTTTCAAACGAAGTACAGCAAAAATAAGAGCTAACGATGAAGGGAAGATGCCCTACTGGTGGACAGCAGAAATACAGGACCAAATAAAAGAAACGCGAAAGAAGAGGAAGAAATTCCAGAAGTGCCAAAATAACTCCGAAAGAATGATCCTAAAAAAGGAATACAAAGACTCAAAGGACGCCCTTAAAAAGGCTATAGTAACATCAAAGAGGAGAAACTGGGACCAGCTATGCACAAAACTGAATGAGGATATCTTCGGGGACGCGTATCAAATAATAAAAAATCAGCTACGCAGACCAAGTCCTAGGACTCAACTCCAAAAAGAAGAAAAAGAAGAGGTTTTTAAGCAATTATTCATGACAAAACCGGCTAAGCTCCTACCCAAAGTCTATGGCCCAGAAACGTCAGACGTCTGGAGGACGGTCTCCGAAAGAGAAATGAGAGAAGCCATAAGAAAAATCAAGCCAGGCAAAGCCCCAGGTCCGGACACAATCACACCGGACGTCGTGAAATTATTAGTGTTAAAGAACATGGAATATTTCAAGGTACTGTTTGAAGACCTTATAAGAAATCAAAAATTTCCCAAGTCATGGAAAACCGCCAGACTGGTTCTCATCGAAAAACCTAAAAAGTCAAACGCAGAGGAAACAAAATACAGGCCGATATGCCTGCTGAATGTTCTCGGAAAACTTTTTGAAAGTGTGATCAATAATAGACTGATAGCGGAACTCGGTGAATCCGGCTTGAATGAAAATCAGTACGGTTTCAGGAAAGGAAGATCCACAATTGATGCTATAAATAAGATAATACACCTAGCAAAAGAGGCAAAAAAGCAAAATAAATTAAACGCCTTAATTCTGATCGATGTTAAAAATGCCTTTAATACAGCGTCTTGGCCCACTACAATCAATAAATTAAGAGCTAAACAAGTAAGCCCCTACATGGTGAATATTATTACAGAATATTTCACAGAAAGGCAGGTAATACTGGAGAAAAATAATAGCAAGGAGATAGGCGGTGGAGTCCCACAGGGCTCGGTCCTCGGACCCACACTTTGGAACGTCATGTATGATGACATCATGTCGCTAGACGTACTTGAGGGAGTCGAGCTGGTGTGCTACGCAGACGACCTCGCGATATCAGTAACTGCCGCGACACAGACGGATCTGGTAATCAGGACAGAAACGGCTCTACATTCCGTTGCTTCGTGGATGAAAACCAACCACCTAGAAATAGCAGCCCAAAAGACCGTAGCCATAATTCTCAGCGGAGAGAGGCGCGTACGAAACATACTGTTTGAGATGGAAGAAGAGAAGGTGACCCCCTCAAAGGAGGCCAAGTATCTCGGAGTAACGCTGGATTCCGGAATGAATTTCGGCAAACATATAAAGAACGTCGGTGAAAAAGCACAAAAGACGGCAAAAGCGCTTTGTTCAATACTGCCAAATACAAAGGGACCGGCACACAAAAAACGCGCAGTATTGGCATTGGCAGTCCAATCGGTGATTCTGTATGCCTCACCGGTGTGGGCAGAAGTAACGAGAAAAGAAAAACATGCAGAAGCTCTCCTAAACACACAGAGGACAATGGCACTAAGAATATGTAGGGCGTACAGGACAGTATCTACCCAAGCAGCTTTGGTGTTATCTGGACTGGTGCCGGCTACACTAGTGGCGGAGGAAAGAGCCCGTATATACCGTAAGAAAAATGAAATAACACCAGATGAGGTAAAGGAAGAGAGGAGACTCACTATCGCCAAGTGGCAAGAGATATGGAACACCGCCCCAAAAGGCAGATGGACGCACACACTAGTAAATGACTTAACAACATGGACGGAGAGGAAGCATGGTGAGACTACATACCGCATGACGCAGTGCATGACAGGACACGGCGTGTTTGGAGAATTTCTCTATAAAATACAGAAGGCCCCTAGTAGGGCTTGCACGTACTGTGACGCGGAGATAGATGACGCCAAACACACAGTCTTTCAGTGCCATAGATGGAACACGGAGAGAAAAAACCTAGAAAGAAAAATAGGAACGACGTCTCTGACACCAGAGAACATAGTTCCAGCGATGTTACAAAAAAAATCAAACTGGGACGCTGTAGCAGAATTCTGTGAAGAAGTAATAAGTGCAAAAGAAAAAGACGAAACTACCTAATTAAACAAGACAGATGCTGCACCAAGGTAGGCCAATAGGCGGGGACTTGGCTGCAAGCAGGAGAAGAGGGGGGGGTTTTAGCCGGTGCGAGTCCGGCACTACCCGACCATAATGGCCGGGTGTCCATAAGGGATTTCCCCTCCACAAAAAAAAAAAAAAAAAAAAAAAAGGTTAGGTTAGGTTAGGTTAGGTTAGGTTAGGTTAGGTTAGGTTAGGTTAGGTTAGGTTAGGTTAGGTTAGGTTAGGTTAGGTTAGGTTAGGTTAGGTTAGGTTAGGTTAGGTTAGGTTAGGTTAGGTTAGGTTAGGTTAGGTTAGGTTAGGTTAGGTTAGGTTAGGTTAGGTTAGGTTAGGTTAGGTTAGGTTAGGTTAGGTTAGGTTAGGTTAGGTTAGGTTAGGTTAGGTTAGGTTAGGTTAGGTTAGGTTAGGTTAGGTTAGGTTAGGTTAGGTTAGGTTAGGTTAGGTTAGGTTAGGTTAGGTTAGGTTAGGTTAGGTTAGGTTAGGTTAGGTTAGGTTAGGTTAGGTTAGGTTAGGTTAGGTTAGGTTAGGTTAGGTTAGGTTAGGTTAGGTTAGGTTAGGTTAGGTTAGGTTAGGTTAGGTTAGGTTAGGTTAGGTTAGGTTAGGTTAGGTTAGGTTAGGTTAGGTTAGGTTAGGTTAGGTTAGGTTAGGTTAGGTTAGGTTAGGTTAGGTTAGGTTAGGTTAGGTTAGGTTAGGTTAGGTTAGGTTAGGTTAGGTTAGGTTAGGTTAGGTTAGGTTAGGTTAGGTTAGGTTAGGTTAGGTTAGGTTAGGTTAGGTTAGGTTAGGTTAGGTTAGGTTAGGTTAGGTTAGGTTAGGTTAGGTTAGGTTAGGTTAGGTTAGGTTAGGTTAGGTTAGGTTAGGTTAGGTTAGGTTAGGTTAGGTTAGGTTAGGTTAGGTTAGGTTAGGTTAGGTTAGGTTAGGTTAGGTTAGGTTAGGTTAGGTTAGGTTAGGTTAGGTTAGGTTAGGTTAGGTTAGGTTAGGTTAGGTTAGGTTAGGTTAGGTTAGGTTAGGTTAGGTTAGGTTAGGTTAGGTTAGGTTAGGTTAGGTTAGGTTAGGTTAGGTTAGGTTAGGTTAGGTTAGGTTAGGTTAGGTTAGGTTAGGTTAGGTTAGGTTAGGTTAGGTTAGGTTAGGTTAGGTTAGGTTAGGTTAGGTTAGGTTAGGTTAGGTTAGGTTAGGTTAGGTTAGGTTAGGTTAGGTTAGGTTAGGTTAGGTTAGGTTAGGTTAGGTTAGGTTAGGTTAGGTTAGGTTAGGTTAGGTTAGGTTAGGTTAGGTTAGGTTAGGTTAGGTTAGGTTAGGTTAGGTTAGGTTAGGTTAGGTTAGGTTAGGTTAGGTTAGGTTAGGTTAGGTTAGGTTAGGTTAGGTTAGGTTAGGTTAGGTTAGGTTAGGTTAGGTTAGGTTAGGTTAGGTTAGGTTAGGTTAGGTTAGGTTAGGTTAGGTTAGGTTAGGTTAGGTTAGGTTAGGTTAGGTTAGGTTAGGTTAGGTTAGGTTAGGTTAGGTTAGGTTAGGTTAGGTTAGGTTAGGTTAGGTTAGGTTAGGTTAGGTTAGGTTAGGTTAGGTTAGGTTAGGTTAGGTTAGGTTAGGTTAGGTTAGGTTAGGTTAGGTTAGGTTAGGTTAGGTTAGGTTAGGTTAGGTTAGGTTAGGTTAGGTTAGGTTAGGTTAGGTTAGGTTAGGTTAGGTTAGGTTAGGTTAGGTTAGGTTAGGTTAGGTTAGGTTAGGTTAGGTTAGGTTAGGTTAGGTTAGGTTAGGTTAGGTTAGGTTAGGTTAGGTTAGGTTAGGTTAGGTTAGGTTAGGTTAGGTTAGGTTAGGTTAGGTTAGGTTAGGTTAGGTTAGGTTAGGTTAGGTTAGGTTAGGTTAGGTTAGGTTAGGTTAGGTTAGGTTAGGTTAGGTTAGGTTAGGTTAGGTTAGGTTAGGTTAGGTTAGGTTAGGTTAGGTTAGGTTAGGTTAGGTTAGGTTAGGTTAGGTTAGGTTAGGTTAGGTTAGGTTAGGTTAGGTTAGGTTAGGTTAGGTTAGGTTAGGTTAGGTTAGGTTAGGTTAGGTTAGGTTAGGTTAGGTTAGGTTAGGTTAGGTTAGGTTAGGTTAGGTTAGGTTAGGTTAGGTTAGGTTAGGTTAGGTTAGGTTAGGTTAGGTTAGGTTAGGTTAGGTTAGGTTAGGTTAGGTTAGGTTAGGTTAGGTTAGGTTAGGTTAGGTTAGGTTAGGTTAGGTTAGGTTAGGTTAGGTTAGGTTAGGTTAGGTTAGGTTAGGTTAGGTTAGGTTAGGTTAGGTTAGGTTAGGTTAGGTTAGGTTAGGTTAGGTTAGGTTAGGTTAGGTTAGGTTAGGTTAGGTTAGGTTAGGTTAGGTTAGGTTAGGTTAGGTTAGGTTAGGTTAGGTTAGGTTAGGTTAGGTTAGGTTAGGTTAGGTTAGGTTAGGTTAGGTTAGGTTAGGTTAGGTTAGGTTAGGTTAGGTTAGGTTAGGTTAGGTTAGGTTAGGTTAGGTTAGGTTAGGTTAGGTTAGGTTAGGTTAGGTTAGGTTAGGTTAGGTTAGGTTAGGTTAGGTTAGGTTAGGTTAGGTTAGGTTAGGTTAGGTTAGGTTAGGTTAGGTTAGGTTAGGTTAGGTTAGGTTAGGTTAGGTTAGGTTAGGTTAGGTTAGGTTAGGTTAGGTTAGGTTAGGTTAGGTTAGGTTAGGTTAGGTTAGGTTAGGTTAGGTTAGGTTAGGTTAGGTTAGGTTAGGTTAGGTTAGGTTAGGTTAGGTTAGGTTAGGTTAGGTTAGGTTAGGTTAGGTTAGGTTAGGTTAGGTTAGGTTAGGTTAGGTTAGGTTAGGTTAGGTTAGGTTAGGTTAGGTTAGGTTAGGTTAGGTTAGGTTAGGTTAGGTTAGGTTAGGTTAGGTTAGGTTAGGTTAGGTTAGGTTAGGTTAGGTTAGGTTAGGTTAGGTTAGGTTAGGTTAGGTTAGGTTAGGTTAGGTTAGGTTAGGTTAGGTTAGGTTAGGTTAGGTTAGGTTAGGTTAGGTTAGGTTAGGTTAGGTTAGGTTAGGTTAGGTTAGGTTAGGTTAGGTTAGGTTAGGTTAGGTTAGGTTAGGTTAGGTTAGGTTAGGTTAGGTTAGGTTAGGTTAGGTTAGGTTAGGTTAGGTTAGGTTAGGTTAGGTTAGGTTAGGTTAGGTTAGGTTAGGTTAGGTTAGGTTAGGTTAGGTTAGGTTAGGTTAGGTTAGGTTAGGTTAGGTTAGGTTAGGTTAGGTTAGGTTAGGTTAGGTTAGGTTAGGTTAGGTTAGGTTAGGTTAGGTTAGGTTAGGTTAGGTTAGGTTAGGTTAGGTTAGGTTAGGTTAGGTTAGGTTAGGTTAGGTTAGGTTAGGTTAGGTTAGGTTAGGTTAGGTTAGGTTAGGTTAGGTTAGGTTAGGTTAGGTTAGGTTAGGTTAGGTTAGGTTAGGTTAGGTTAGGTTAGGTTAGGTTAGGTTAGGTTAGGTTAGGTTAGGTTAGGTTAGGTTAGGTTAGGTTAGGTTAGGTTAGGTTAGGTTAGGTTAGGTTAGGTTAGGTTAGGTTAGGTTAGGTTAGGTTAGGTTAGGTTAGGTTAGGTTAGGTTAGGTTAGGTTAGGTTAGGTTAGGTTAGGTTAGGTTAGGTTAGGTTAGGTTAGGTTAGGTTAGGTTAGGTTAGGTTAGGTTAGGTTAGGTTAGGTTAGGTTAGGTTAGGTTAGGTTAGGTTAGGTTAGGTTAGGTTAGGTTAGGTTAGGTTAGGTTAGGTTAGGTTAGGTTAGGTTAGGTTAGGTTAGGTTAGGTTAGGTTAGGTTAGGTTAGGTTAGGTTAGGTTAGGTTAGGTTAGGTTAGGTTAGGTTAGGTTAGGTTAGGTTAGGTTAGGTTAGGTTAGGTTAGGTTAGGTTAGGTTAGGTTAGGTTAGGTTAGGTTAGGTTAGGTTAGGTTAGGTTAGGTTAGGTTAGGTTAGGTTAGGTTAGGTTAGGTTAGGTTAGGTTAGGTTAGGTTAGGTTAGGTTAGGTTAGGTTAGGTTAGGTTAGGTTAGGTTAGGTTAGGTTAGGTTAGGTTAGGTTAGGTTAGGTTAGGTTAGGTTAGGTTAGGTTAGGTTAGGTTAGGTTAGGTTAGGTTAGGTTAGGTTAGGTTAGGTTAGGTTAGGTTAGGTTAGGTTAGGTTAGGTTAGGTTAGGTTAGGTTAGGTTAGGTTAGGTTAGGTTAGGTTAGGTTAGGTTAGGTTAGGTTAGGTTAGGTTAGGTTAGGTTAGGTTAGGTTAGGTTAGGTTAGGTTAGGTTAGGTTAGGTTAGGTTAGGTTAGGTTAGGTTAGGTTAGGTTAGGTTAGGTTAGGTTAGGTTAGGTTAGGTTAGGTTAGGTTAGGTTAGGTTAGGTTAGGTTAGGTTAGGTTAGGTTAGGTTAGGTTAGGTTAGGTTAGGTTAGGTTAGGTTAGGTTAGGTTAGGTTAGGTTAGGTTAGGTTAGGTTAGGTTAGGTTAGGTTAGGTTAGGTTAGGTTAGGTTAGGTTAGGTTAGGTTAGGTTAGGTTAGGTTAGGTTAGGTTAGGTTAGG